>CM062817.1:1206109504-1207475163 GCA_031772625.1 Pinus tabuliformis | reverse complement strand
CCCAATGGTACGCTGAAGCATAGTAATGAAAACTTTATTAACTACTTCAACCTGGTTATTGGCCTGTGGATAATAAGGAGTTGAGCTATCATGTCGAAGGCCCAACTGATCAATCAGTTTTTCCATCACGTGCTGACGAAAATGTGATCCATGGTTAGTCACGATAGCTTGAGGAACACCAAAACGTGTTATGACGTGGTTAAAAAGGAACTGAGCAGCAGAAATACCATCAACATTGTATGTAGGCATCGCCTCGGCCCATTTAGTAAAATAGTCGACTGCAACAATAATATAACCATGGTCCCCGTCCGATCGAGGGTTACATGTCATGAAATCAATTCCCCATTTGGAAAATGGACCAACGGTAATTACTGGGTGTAGGGGTGGGGGTGGGGCGCGCTACTTACGGTTTGAAAATCTAGCATTTATGGCATTTTTGGACTGCTAGAATGCAATCTTTAAATATAGAAGGCCAGAAATAACCAATGCGGAGGATTTTTTTAGAAGTGGCATATCGAGACATATGACCACCACAGGCACCAGAGTGGCAATCATTTAAGACCCGCTCAGCCTCTTCTAGGGTGATACAACTGTGAATGACAGAGTCCACATCGACCCGATACAATGTATCACCGAGGATCTGATAGGATTGGGACTGATGCCGAATGTGGCATTGGTCAGATTGGAACAACTCAGATCGAAAGTCTGGGTTTGGAGATAAACAATAATATCACCATACCATGGGTCAAGAGTGTTGATAAGAAATAGAGTTTCATCGGGTATCTGCTCAGTAAAATAGGTTGAAGTGCTTACAAATGGAAGAGCACAAATTAACTCAACAAAGACGAGCGATTTCTTTGATTTGGCAACAGTAAATTCCAAATCAAACTCCTGTAGGATAAGGATCCATTTGGAGTATTTGCCCCCCAGTAACTGGCAAGTCAGTATATATGTCATGAGGTTGTGATCAGAAATCACGGTGGTTTTTCGTAAAATGATATAGTGTCAAAATCTTTAGATGACATGAACTGCTTCCAAGGCAAGCTTCTCAACATGAGCATATCGAGACTCAGTATCGAGAATATTGTGGCTCAAATAATAAACCATGTGCTCATTGCCATAATCATCGTCCTGAACTAATACCATAGCAATAGTAGTTTCAGTTGCAGCCAAGTAGAGGAAGTAATCGTGACGATAATCGGGGCGATGCAATAAAGGAGCACTGATCAGTGTGTTCTTTAAAGCATTAAAGGATCGCTTGGCAACTTCATCCCAAATAAAAGGGATCCCCTTCTTAAGTAAGCAAGTAAAGCCCTTGGCAAGTTCGGAGTAATTAGGGACAAATTGACGGAGAAAATTGGCCTTTCCCTGTAGGCTCTGCAGTTGCATTAATTATGTAGGAGGGTAGATTGACAATCGCCTCAACTTTCAAAGGATCAATATGAATGCCTTCGTGAGACACCACAAAACCCAAGAGCCGGCTAGACTCGATGCAAAACACGAACTTGTGTGGATTGAGAAGAATATTGTAATGCCGACATTGTAAAAAGGTAATTTTCCAAAAGAGGATGAGAAGCTTCATGATCTAGAAGCTTCCAGAGTGGCGAGATGGAAGTGGTTTTGCATAGATGAGGTTGAATCCTCCTAACTTTATGTCTTTTTCTTATCCCTATGAGCTACCTCCTTGAGATATGGGCCTAATCCTATCTTTGGAGAAGTCCTAACTCCCTCTCCCTACCTATAAATTAATCCTCTCCCATTCCCAATTGGTTGGTCTATGTGTATTTGCACCCTTTTGCTGAGACTGTGCCTAAGGCTATTCATTTGACTTAGAGAAGGAATGCTTGGAGAGTTTCTTGGCTTAGACTTGGATTACCACTCAAGGAGAGCCTTTAAACATCAAGGATATTCCAATTTCCTTTATTGAGAGCCTCGAACCGCTTATGTCACGGACTTGTTCCTACTTCTCTCAGCACTTATGTACCTGCACAAGTGATCAAGATACAAAAAAGCATGCCCAAACCAATAGTAAATCCAATAATAACCTACTTAGCTAATTAAGGAATGCCAAGCTAATACATACATGAACATATATATCTTGGGAAGATGAAGCAATAGTTGTATATGATTTAAAGAATAAAGGAAGCTTACAACCATAGCCTTGATGTTGAAAGGCTCTCCTTGAGTGGTAATCCAATTCTAAGCCAAGAAACTCTCCAAGCACTCCTTCTCCAAGTCAAATGAATAGCCTTAGGCACAGTCTCAGCATAAGGGTGCAAATACACATAGACCAACCATTTGGGAATGGGAGAGGATTAATTTATAGGAAGGGAGAGGGAGTTATGACTTTCTAAAGATAGGATTAGGCCCATATCTCAAGGAGGTAGCTCATAGGGATAAGAGAAAGAGGTAAAGTTAGGAGGATTCGACCTCATCTCTGTGAAACCACCTCCATCTCGCCGCTCTAAAAGCTTCTAAATCACAAAGCTTCTCATCCTCTTTGGGAAAATTACCTTTTTGGGATCATCGCGAATATGACAGGGAACATAGCGATGCCATCGCAGGTCAAACATGGTGCAACATGTGACCATTGCGGTTTTGAGGTTCATAAGAGCGATGACTCAAAATTTAGGGTTTTAAGAGCTATTTCTTGAGGGAAAGCTCAAGACATTTTCCAAGCAAAGTTAAAGGAGGGATTTGAGTTGTATACAAGGATGAGTATATTGTATAATGATCATGTTTCAGGCACTTTGGGGTATGTCACAGGGAAGTGCAAGAGCCATGACAAAATACTATGTAACAGTTTCCATTATGTTGTTTTATGAAAACTTTACCCATTCCAATGATTTTACACAGTTTATCATCACCCAAATGAACCTGTCCAAAATCAAGATGCTTTCTCCATCGGTCGGTATTGGACAACGAAGGGAATAATCCATTTCTTATTCATCAATTTCTCTCCCATGACGACTAGGAACAAACAAATCAGAAATTTCACTTCGAATTTCGGACCTCAACATCCTGCTGCTCATGGTGTTTCACAATCAGTATTGTAAATGAACGGAGAAGTGGTGGAACGTGCGGAACCGCATATTGTATCACTCCAGTGCGGCACGAAGCCACTGACGCCGAGTCGGCTCCTATGCCGCTAGCGGGCGCCCTGCTCGGTCCCCTGGCACGGGTGGCGCGTGCCACTTCCGTAGCGCATCATGAGCACCGGGCAAAAGGCGGTTGAGCCACTCAAGTGGGGCAAACCGCCCCCAAGGGAAAGAAGGGAGAGGTTGAACATAATCATGAAAATGTTTCCTATCAAGTGTGGCATGGAATGAGGCCTCTGAATCTGCCACCCAAGCATCAATAATATTTTCTAAAGAAAGAATCAAAGCATCTTGCAATACATCACCTATCACATTCGCTTAATGATTGTTTTCTTGTTGCGCGTCTCCTTCTTTTCCCTTCCGAGACTTATAGTATTTCTTCAGGTGTCCTTTCTTCCCGCATTTCTAGCACACTATCCCCAACTTTGACTTGGATCTTCCTTTCCTTGACTTACTATGATATCTTGGGCTCTTTCCTCTTTCCATTTTTCTTCCCCTAGTCTCTGTAGTCAAAGCATTACCTTATGTCTCACCAGAGCTTTTCCATCACATTTCCTCACTAAGGATTGCACCGACAAAATCATCAAACTTTAAAGTACTAGATCCAGAGACATAGTTACTAATGGCCATAACTAAACCATTCCAAATTTCTGGTAATGAGCACAGAAATAACAGAGCCCTTACTTTATCATCAAAAGTTACCCCTACAAAACTTAACTGATTGGTAACTGTATTAAATTCATTTAAATGATCAACAACAGATCCACCTTCTGACATCTTCATATTAAATAAACGCTTCATAAGAAATACTTTATTTGAGGCCGAGGGTTTTTCATATAATTTGGCCAATGACAACATTAAACCATCTATTGTTGTTTCCTTTGAAATATTAAAGGCTGCCGATGTTGCTAGGCACAACAGTATTGTTCCAAGTGCCTTTCTATCAAGAATATCCCATTCTGTGTCTATCATACTCGTCGATTTCTTTGTCTTTCCGCTCAATGGTAGGTACAAATCTTTATGATACAGATAATCTTCCATTTGCATCTTCCACAGCTCATAGTTTTGGTCGTTAAAATTTTCAACCCTAAACCTACCATCTTCTGCCATTGCTCCCACTCGAACCATGAACCCTTCTCTCCTACGAGTTTATCAGGCAAATAGACCATAAGCTCTGATACCATTTGTTAGAAAATTATATATTATAGGGCAATGGAACACATAAAATATTGAAGAAATATAAACATAGAAAACACATAAAATAAGAGAGACACAAATATACGTGGTTCGTCCAATTTAGGCTACATCCAAGGAGAAACAACCAGTCCTTCCTTTATATTATCCAGCAAAATGAAGAGATACAACCTACAACAGATTCGTTGTAATTCCCTCTTCGCTCTCACACAATCTCCTCTCTCTTTCTCGCTCAGAATACACACATATATCCAGCCGCAATACAATTCCCTTATATATAGCGAAGGGTTGCCTTCTAGGGAAAAAAACCTAAATTAAACATAACTTCTACCATCATGTCATCTACCTAATGAATGGCTCAGATTGACTACGAAATTACAATATTTTACAAGGCAATTTTACATCTATTTTTAGCTTCAGGGACATTGCCCCGGAAGGTGATTAAATGGCGAGTGGAAACTAGGGTCTAATGCAGCGATATCTCTTAATAAAGAAGATAATCATGCTCCACACTCAACAATTAGATGGGGATTGAAATCTAGTATCAGGAAGAATCATATCAGAGAACCAAGAGGCAAAGAACACTGAATCACTCTATACAAAAGTCTGATCGCAACAGATCCTACATGCTCATAAAAGAGATACTACTTAAATATAGGCATACATAAAAAATTTAAAGAACCATATTAACATACAACTACCACACAATTGTCCCAATAACAATCTTCATCATTAGTCTCAGTAGCAATATCATTACATCATGCTCAAGGCCTCTTTTCCAAGATACAGAAACTCTATACAGAATAATACATAAGCATATTAAGTAACAAGTACAGAGTGGCTCTCATAGCTCCGTAACAACAACCATTCAGTGTTCTCCTTTCTGCATTTTCACTTGTTCTTCCTTCTCTCGACATGCCAACCTAGACTGCCATTTCCTTCTCAGTCTCTCCACCTTCTCCCTTCCTCGAATATTGCCATTCCTCAATTGTCCTTGTTCTTTCCCCGCTTGGCTATGTTTGCTCCTTCCCGTTGTCCCTCCACAACTACCAGTCTTCTGTGAGTTCCTTCCTTTTTCCCTATTGTTACTCATGCATCTCTCCAACGACCATTTATGCCATTTGTCATCAACCTTCTGACTCATCACCAAAACTTCTTAATTTCTCCAAAAATGAAGGCCCCAACCACATTCTATTTACTCATCCCTGATTCAATCTTCCCCTGACATTGTCAGTGCTGTTGATGCTTTTGTTGTCGGTGCTTTTGTTGTTGCTTCAGTTGGTTCTTCCCTATGGCTAGTTTCTTTAAACAAAGGCCCCAACTCTGGGATAGAAGCGATGGCCGCCTAGTGGA
The DNA here is from genome assembly GCA_031772625.1 of Pinus tabuliformis. Classification (NCBI taxonomy): domain Eukaryota; kingdom Viridiplantae; phylum Streptophyta; class Pinopsida; order Pinales; family Pinaceae; genus Pinus; species Pinus tabuliformis. Next base: position 1,207,469,518 of record CM062817.1, on the reverse strand, counting down.
ATTATGTGTACTCATTAAGAGTTTCCTGCCATATACCCGTGTCTTCGCTCTGTTAGAGGTTGTCTCGAATGAAGTTGATACAATGTTTCCAACGTTGATAAACTTGTGATCCTATGGAAGTCCACTGCATGAACTGGATATCATTTATCAAGCCAGAGTGATCCTCCATGCATTTTGTTGACAAGTATCTTTGTGCACTACATCACGGCCCCTATTATCCCAAACACAGGTAGACTTCTCAAATTAATAAATGTGGGCCACTAGATTCCTCTTAAATCGGCTTTGGCTTTGATTGATATGCTCCCATAATCCTTCGTTATTGGTTCAATGTAGAAATCAAGTTTCAAGGCCGGAAATTGGAAAGAGTCTGAGAGATCATTGTCAACCAACACTGCTTTATCATACTTCCCATAAACTGGCTTTGTCTTCACAATTCTGTCACCCATCTCGAGCTCTGGAACAAATATAACAGTCTTCATCATATTGGAGCAATGTTGATAGACACAAAATACAGGGGGCTTGGATCTGAGCTTGGAATAATAGAAATTAGAAACATATTGCAGACTAAGAGATTCCACCACCTTGGCTTCGGACTTTGAAGAATTCGGCATTTCCATGCAGATTAACTAGGAAAACTCAACATGATGATTCTGATGAGACCTCCTAACTAATTACTACGACAACTTTCCCTATGTGTTCTCAATCGTGTTAATTACGTCGTCGGTTGAGCTGGACTTGACTCAGATGACGCAAAACTGGAAAAAAAAAGAAGAAGGAAAGATGGAGTTGATGGGTAATTATGTTATTGTGATGGAAGATACTTAGGAAATTATTATAAATATAATGGGAAAGATTTAACGGAAATTCAGGCTGCCACTAGAAATTATTGTCTAATTATTACGGAAATGACACCTGACATGCGTGACTCTCCCCGACCACAAGAAATTGCGGTGAGGTGATAGAACATCTGCAACTGGAAGAGACATGGAAGAATATTTATTTTGAACTAATTTAAATGCAAATAAATGACTAACCAAAGGAACTGACGCAACTAGTGACTTACCAAACTAACTTACTCTTACCTACTCCTACCTATGGTCTCCTTTCAGAGATCTAATCAATTTTGAGTAACATTGTATGATCCCTAGAAGGGTTTTAAGCACACACCGTTCACCCATCCTGATAGCAATACATTGTCTAGTTGCGCTGGCTTAACAGCTCCTGGCTCTTTTTCTTCCGCAACAACAAACAACCTCAACCATTGCATATGTAGCTTCCCTAGAAACTTTAAATTTGCATCGTATAACAGAACATGTCCTCCTACCGTGAATGATTTTCTCTTAAGGTGCATGTCATGCCATGCCTTTTTCCTTTTCTTTTTGACTATTTGATGGAAATATTCCATGAACATAGCCTCATCCAGTTCTGAAAGTTCATCTACCCTTTTTTGAATTGATTCTTCCTTTGGGATATGAGTGGCCTGAGCTATGAAAAGGTTGGGAATAGGAAATTCAACTAGTACACAACCTCCCACCCATACGCGAGTTGTAAAGGTGTATGCTTGTGTAAATGCTTAACAATTGTGTGGTATGCCCATAGAGTCGCTGACACTCTCTGATCCCAGTCATCCTGGTTGGATGAGCATATCATGGTCAAACCATTTTCCAATACCTTATTGAAGGCTTCCAATGTACCATTTGCTTGAGGGTGATATAAGCTACTCCTATGGTGTTGTATCATGAAGTTCTAAAGTAAGGAGGCAACTAGCTTGTTTCTGAAGTGGGTCCCTTAATCACTAGTGAGACTCCTAGGGCACCCAAATCTGGAGATGTTCTAAAATATGAATTTGGTGACGGTATGCATAGTACAGTCCTTAACCAGTGTTGCCTCTGCCCATCTGGTAAGGTACTCTATTGCAGTGATGATATATCTGGCATGGGAGTGACGTGCCGTCGGATTGATAGGTCCTATCAAATCAACCTCCCATTTCTCAAAAATTTGTAGTGCACGTACTAGTTGCAATGGCAGTTCATCGCGGTGTGATGGTCTCCCAACCCTTTGGAAAACATCACAACCTCTAGCATATTCCTTCGCATCTTTGAAAACCGTTGGCCAACATAGCCCTGCCTGCAATACTTTTCTTGCGGTATCCTTTCTTCCAACATTTCCACCTACAACTCCTGAATGACACTCCTATAATACATCATTTCTCTCATCATTGAGGACACATCTGTGCAACACCTTATCAATGTCCAATTTTTACAGTTGTCCCAAAATCAATTGATAATCTACAGCTTAGACGACCATATATCTTTGTTGTGTTGTTGTGTATTCTTCTAGACATTTACCTGTAGCTAAAAAGGCTGCAATATAATCCAAGTAATTTGGTACTACTTCTATTCGAAATAGATCGACATTTGGTAGCTAATCATTAAGGGATCCTCCACTCTCTCCTGATTCCAGTCATGAGAAGTGATCAAGTGCCACATTGAATTGGCTAGGCTTAAAAATTACTTCAAATGTGAATTCCTGGAATAACAAAATCCACTTGCAAATTCTTCCTTCAAGTACATGCTTGTTTACTAAATACTTCACAGCGGAGTGGTCTGTGAAGAACTTGAATGGGCCTCCCAGCAAGTAATGTAAAAACTTTTGAAGCGAATATACCATTGCAAGTGTCTCCCACTCAGTTGTGGTATATTTCTTTTCTGCTCTAGACAACTTTCTGCTAGCAAAATAAATTGGGTGATCAAGGTTCCCTTCCCCAGGCTGATCCAAAACAACACCCAAAGCAATGCCTGAGGCATCAATGTGGATGTGGAGCTGCTTGTTCCAGTCTGGGTAAACTAGGATCAATGCACTTGCTAGTTTTTATTTTAGTATATTAAGTGCAACATCACTATCTTCTGACCACATGAATCATTTAGCCTTCCTTAACAGCTTCTCCATAGGTGCAGTAATCGAGGCATAGTTGCAGATAAACATCATGTAGTACCTTATATGGCCCAAGGTGTATCTAAGTTGTTTTACACTTGTGGTTGAGTCCATATTCATGATTGTTGTAACCTTAGAGGGGTCTACACACACTCCTCCCTTGCACATTATGTGGCCTAAGAGCGTGCTAAAGGGGATTGCAAATATACACGTCTTCAAATTTAATGAGATTTGTAGTTGTCTACATCGATCAAACATGATTCTGAGCCGACTGGAGTGTTTCTTCAACAAACTATATATTGTCCAGTCATCCATGTAAACTTCTAGGAACCGGTCGATATAATCTCTAAAGGCAACAATCACAATCCTTTCTTCTTTTCCTCGTATGCGATCCTAACTTGGTGATAACCAAAGAATCCGTATGTAAAACAATAAGCTTCATTCCCTGCCACATTCTCTAAAACTTCATCACTGAACGAAGTAGGAAAGGGATCATGCACATAGTCGTTGTTCAGACTGTGGTAGTCCACACAGACCCTTATCTCTATAGCATCCTTCTTATTTTGTATCACGATTAGACTTACCCACTCTGCTTCATCCACCGGGAATATAAGCCCTGTTGTTAACATCTTATCTATCTCTTTTTTCACTTTCTCCTTTACCCTTGGGTTTAGTCCGTATGGTCGATACTTTATTGGCTTTACATCTAGTTTCAACATGATTTTCATCTACCATAGTTCCCCTTTAATCCCCTTCAATTCTGCAATAGACAAGGGGAAAAGTCTTTGTATTCTCTCAAGAGGTCGAAGATATCCTTTGTAGTCTGCTCATCCCAATAATCTACAATTGAGGCTAACTTGAGTTTTCCATCCGTCCCGATGTTATGTCTCCACAACTTCAATGGGAGTAAGTGTGGAGCATCAATCACAGGTCCATCCTTGATGTCATGTTCCCCTTCAGTTTCATTAAATGATAGATGTCGTAATTCCTCCATATCATCCTCATCTGGTTCTTTGTCCACCTTCCCACAAGCTACAACTTCGTGATACTCAGACTCATAAATATGATCTAGTGTCTTTTGATCTATGCACCCCTCGATTAATTGACCCGTTGTAAGTAGAATTCATTTGAAAGCCCGCAATGTCTCAGCTAGCCTTTTGTCATCGTCTGAGAAATAAAAGTTGCTCACAAACTGATCAGCTAGGTTATCCTAATCTCCACTTTGTCTCCTTATTTCTTATTATACATACCAAGCTTTTGGGAAGGTTACCAGTGTAAAACCATGCACCCACAACTCCTTTGGAACTCCGTCCTTATTCCATTTGTCCTTACATTTTTTTAAATGTTGTTGAGGGTCATAGTCCCCCCTGTACTTCATGAAATCTTGAGGGTACTCCCCCACTTGTCTGAATCTAACTTCCATTGCTATTTTTATCTTCTCCCATTCTTGAAGGTAGTTACGGTGAAATCCCCACCACCTTGTTGGTGTTTCTTGTAATGCGACATTTAGTAGAGGTACTTTGTGTTCTTCAAGAACAGTTGCATCAATTATGTTGATAAAAGAATTGACTGAATCTATACCATTCAAAATAGGGAAGACTTGTACCTCAGTGACAATCCAGTTGATACGACGGATTGTGGCGCAACATCTAGTGTTGATTTTGTATCGACCCTGTTGCGAATCATCCCAAGCAACTTCTGATCCAAGCTCATAACTTTGAATGCTCCGCCAACTAATGGATCCTTTGATCATTGGGTTGATGTAATCCTCCCTTCTTCATGTTGTTATTCTATATAGTTGATCCAAAAATCTTGGTTATTCTTTGCCATCTGTTAGTTCTGTGAATCTTGGTCCTTGATAAGGGTCTAGAGGTTAAATCACTCTAACCCCTTCTGTTGTATAGGATTTATGACCGCGGATAGAAATATCTCCCCTCTAGAACAACAGAATGCCAAAGGACCCAATGTTTTCCTTAAAGTAAGTAGATGAGGGGAAGAAACCTACTTGGAATCTGTCGTATGTTTCACTCCTTCTTTGGCTTGAATGCTCCAATCCTAGCTCCAGCTGCCAAAATTAGAACCTGCACAACCAGACAAGACAAGCTAAGAAACTACGAGATCTATGTAGCATCATCTATCTACTTCATTCAACAGATCGACATGGTATTTAAATATATGAAATAACGACATCACATATAGGAAAACAAAATAACTCTTTGTATTGATATAAATGGAGTGAGTTACAACCATAAATAGGTGTCAATCTTGTAAAAGAGCTCCTCCAAGTTGTTGAATTGTCCTTCCTTTGTCACAAAGTGTACCTCCAATCACCCTAAATGCATGAAAGGAATAACTCTCTTCACAACAACATAAGGGTAGAAACACTCTCCAAAAGCCAACCTCTTGCATATGGAAGGCTCTAAATATATAGAGGAGTGAGGTAAGTTGGGAGTTCTTATCCTTTTACCAATCTTGGGATTAAGATCCACTATTGATGAGAGGATGAGATCTAAGGATAAGGGATGGAAACTTCAAGGTAGGATAGGACAAGATTCAAGATTTTATCTGAGGTAAATGGTTACAACAGATCCTGGAAGCTTTTGGAAATGGAGGCTTCGGGATTCTCTCTGTTTTTCCCGAATTTCTAGAACCAATGAAGGTGCAAGGAAGTTAACCTTTAGGTGATCAACGCATGCCATAGTGGAGAAACTTGTAGGTGAGCACTCTCCAACAAGAGGCTAGGGTGCATTGGTCCTAAAACTGGCTCAGATGATGTAGTTTAGGGTAGAAACTGTGGGGAATAAGAGAGTCATGTATAGGGCTTTGTGAAATGATGATGTAAATGGGGAATAGGATGTGAATGATCCAATAAGGAGGTTGATTGATTAGATGAGACAAAATAGCCTATAACAGAGTGCCCCCTAAAGCGCAAAGTTAGAGATGATGATTGATGACTGAAGTACTTTACCTTGTGACAAGTTAGGATCAAGAACAACCAACGAGCTTCATCTTCTGTTACAATACATTTACATCATGACATCTTTTTGCTAAGGGAGGCATACCCATACTCAAAACATAAGCTAACATTACATGTATAATGATCAAAATACATGTCCACTGATGACTGATGGTCGACCGATGACTAGATGGCTCTCAAATGATCATAGCCATCATACATAGTGATCTCTATATAATCTTGAAATTGCAGCCCGAATGGCGGAAACTAGATCTGGGGTATTCTATCTCGTTCACAAAACAAACCAATGTACGAGTCTAACCATGTGAATCAATGAGTTGGAGTCGAACATGGTAGACATCATCTGATTACCGACCAATGATGTAAGTCGTTAAGAAATGTGAGAGAAACCATTGATGATGTTAATGGCTCTAAAGGTACTTAAGTACAATCCATATGGTGTGAATAAAAACATTGATGTCGAACACTACACATAATATTTCAGTCGAAGGCCAATGATGTAAACTTGTAGCTGATAGCAAGGACACTTGCCATTAATGTATGCAAGCACCAAGGTACCGATGGTTGTTTCTAAGTCAACTTTCTGGATAATGTGTTGATGTCAACAAGAAGTGACCCGTCGTAGGAGGGCCTTTATGTATCCCCCATCAACGACATGAAACAGGTATCATGATTGAGACAGAATAATCAGAAGGATGTTGATATAGAATTGGATCAAGAAAGGCAAACATGGAATGAAGGCTAAGTGTATTGTAACGGATATCAAACTAATGACTTATCTTGAACAAAACGATGATACCGAAATGGAGATTCTGTGAAGGTATGATGAACTGAAAGACAAGTAGATTGCCCAACCCAAAAACCATGGAGATCAAGTGGAAGAGTGTCGTGTTCAAGAGCAATGCGTTGCCATTAACAAATGGAGTACCCTGTTTTCCCAATTTCCCCAACCATACTGGTTAGTACCTCTTTATTTTTTAACAAGCTTAAGGAGGATAACATATGCTTGATCTATAATTCCATCCTTCAGATGAATCTGTCTAAGTATATTTAATTAACCCTGAGAAGGAGTGGTTCTTCCTCATCATGATCAATGAGTCCATATTTGTTTGATGTTTTAATGAGTCCTTCGAAGGTAATACTCGACTTATTTTTCATGTTTAGAGAGTTTGAAAAAGAGGTGAAAAAGAAAACTCCAGATGTCCCTTTTCATAGGTAGTCCCTTAGGTCTGAAAAGGTAGAAAACAATACCCAAGAGAACCTCTTAGCCATGTTCAACTAAGGTATTCCTTTTTCATAATTAGTCTATCCCAGTTCGAAAAAGGGTTAAACTTATATTGAGTAGATGTCTTTTCATTTTACTTTTATGAGTTCGAAAAGACAAGTGCTCGACAATCTTTTTACATTTTGGGAGTCTGAAAAGAGATGAAAGAGGACTCCAAGGGGGGTCCGTTTTCATGGGTTTAAAGAGCCCAAAAAAAGAGATAAAAGTATACTCTTTGGTCAAAATAACTTGTGTAAAGCACAAAAAATTCCATCAACAACTTTCAACTTGCTCAGAACAACACAGAAAGGATTAAACATACGTATTTCATAGTAAAAATGAATCATACCAGGTCAAAACATTAAATATGAATAAAATAGTGAATAATATGACCATATATACTCAAGATGACCATTCATTTTTACCATTTCACATTTACCTCTAATAGTGAGAGTTCTGAGTACTTTTCCCTCGATCTTCTACAACTGATTGTGGCCAATCCAGTGGACAATTTCAAGTACTTTCGCTTCTAGGTAGGAGCTAAAACCTTTCTCTTTCTTTCAGTGGTTCCATTCTGTGATTTAAAGAAAAAAAATTGAGTTTTTTAGGGCCCTAGGGTTACAAAATTTCACCCTAGGACCAAAGCAATTCCAAAGGATCGAAAAGTGCGTTGCACCCAGGTAGTCAAGCAATGTAGGTAGAGGTGAAATGCTCTAGTTTGCTCTCCTAAGGTGTGTTGGGCACAAATGTTAAGTTTGTTTATCATTTTTCCCTCAAAATTTGATAAGTTTTTTGCATGAAAATGATCCTAATGAATCTCTTGTTGATGTTTCAAGGGTTCATCAACATAAAATGGATTTCATATGAAGAGAAAGAGAACATGAGGAAAAATATTTAAATGTAGAAAATGATCCTTCTACCCTCCAAGCATTAAAGAATTACGGATTACTAAAATTCTTCTAGCTTCCTGGTATGAGGTAACAGATGGAGTTGTTGAAATACCTTGTTTGTTCATGGGATGTTCAGCTACAAGCATTCAGGTTTGGGGAACATCTACTCAAGATAAAGGTAGAGGATATCTACTTTCTAACAAGACTGTCCATGAGGGGTGCCCCCATATCTCTCCTAGGTGGGAGAAGTAGTGGGGAGATAGGGAAAGATTATATCACCACCTATTGTAAAACTCGAACCCAACCAACAAAGGATGGAAAGATCGCTATAAAATATGTAAATCGATTACCTTTGAGAATGATCATATTCATTATTGAAATATTGACAGGTAGCTCCTCATTACATGTGACAAGCAGATCATATATGTAATATGGATTGGAGTGTCTAGAGCCAACACTCTTCAACTGGAGTGAGGGAGTTCTAGTCAACGTGAAAGAACAACTAACTAAGGAAAAAGAAGGAAAACTAAATAACTTTGGATATGGTGTGATCTTAGTTTCTTTTGCACTAGAACAAGTTCCATTACTTTAGCCTTAGGATATCATACTCGAGCCTATCGATCCGAGGGTGCCATGGATGAGGAGGTGGATAGATCAAATGTCCTGACATGCAGGGTCATCGTCAATCATGATTAAAAAATATACTTACAGAGGCATGGATTTCTTTGATGACCCTAAGCTCATGCTTTCTGAGGGTGAGGAATGGAGTGTGCTTCAAGTAAGAAATTTCGACCTTTTAAGTTTTCGAAGTTTTACAATTTTTTATTTTTTATTATTTTTTATTTTATTATTATTATTATTATTATTATTTTATTTTTTTTATTTTTTTTATGTTTCCAAGACTAAACTATTGATGTTTCATGCAAATGTGGGACCAGTTCGATCTATTGGTGCTTCATATCTCCATCGTGTAGAGGAACAACAACATGAGGTGGCAATAGAACCAACATAGGTCACTGCAGTGGGATGACATATGCTACGAGATCCAGATGTAGCATAGGTCCTATCATATGTAGAGCACCACATGGAAGGGTTGACACATGGAATTGATGATACCGCAGTCGATCATATTCCATTGTGACTTCACCGATACACTATAGGAGTGCTTAGTCGTATCGATTGACTATTGCGCAAGATGGTTCGTGCAATGTCAATCTATCATGAGCACCATTGATTATGTCTACTTAGATCCTGCGTGTAGTTTTTCATATGGGCAATGTATGCCATATGTGTCTCAGGCACAAATGTTGTAAAACCAAACTTATATATATATTGTGTTTTTGGGTTTCTATTGTATTTTCAATAGGATGTGATGTGAATTAAAAATTAATTACATTCAAATGTCTATCTAAAACATGATTAGCTAGGGCATCTGTTAATGTATTTAGATTTCTAGAAATGTGTTCATATTGTATGAAATCAAAATGTCTTTCTAGAAGGCGTACTCTTAAAACCATGCATAAGATGGTGGGACTTCTAACTGAATAGACATCGGCAAGTTGTAGTACTACGAGTTGTGAGTCAAGTCTGATGACTAAATGACGAATACCATGTGCAATAGAATCAGACAGTAGCTCGACCATTGCACTATACTCAATGATATTGTTGGTGGAGCGACCAATACAAATCCCTTGCAGACTCACTAACTCGCCATTTGGAGCAAAGATAGCCCATGTTGTGGAAGATAGGTTCTGAGTACTATGACTGGCACCATCAACATAATCGATGAAAGTTTCAAGAGATACCGACATCTGCAAACCAAATGTAAAAGGGAATCAACAAAAACCATGTGAAACTCTGAAAAGACACACTATAAACACACTCAACACACCTATATACAGTATGTACATAGTGAAAACTACACTTGAGATCAAGCATAATATTTTTTGAGGTACAATCTGTTAGTTTCAATCTTTCCAGCCTTCCTACAGTGATCAAATATGCTCTTACACAGTGGTCTCAGAGTGTCAAGGTCAAATTTTGTCATTTCAGTGAGTCTTCAAGCAAAATTTGGTCACTAGGCATTAAGCCTAGGGTTTGCCCAAATGTCAGTCCATGTCATCATTCAGCTGAGCCTATCATCATTCAGAGGGTTTTCATTATCATGTCAGTGTCGAATGAGTCATTTTACACCTTATTCATGCTTCAGTTGTGCCTAGGCAAGCTCATTTCCCTCTCCTAGGGTTTTGAAGGCAATTTCTCTTGGATGGTTAAATCACCGACAAAAATTGTTTCCTGATGTTCATACACCTTCCCCTATCCTTAAAGTACCTTATCAAACACTTCCCATCCCTTAGATACGCCAAATTCCTCATTTTTGCACAAACCCTAGTTTCTAGCTACAACTTGGCAATTTTCTAGGTTTGGCCTGTGTTTTGCCCTTTTGGACCCCTTCCCCTTGCTCAATCTCTAAGATTCCATTTTCCCCTGCTTCCTAACATCCCTCCCCACTCCCAAAAATTTCCTCAAGAATTTAGAAGCCCCCTATCCCCTTCATTTCGCTTCATTTCGACAGAATTCCTTGTTTCACACATCGGGACAAGTCGCACTCAAATGATGTTTCAGAGCAATAAAAGATGAATTTTGGGAAACTGAGAGAGGTTTTTGTCCAAAACATGCCAGGGAAGAAAAACCTCATTCACTGTTTGCACAGGTGTCATGATTTGAGAAAAATGTCAAGAATACCGTTGCCTCAGGAGAATCAAAGACACCTCTGAAAGTGACCTTGGGAAAATCAAGTTTTCTCCTAGCTTGGTTGGCCAAATGATTTGCTTGATAGGTAAAATGATAACTAGACACAAATATCTTTCCAATGAGCTATCATGAGCTCAATTTGGGGTTGATGAAGGCATTCAAAAGTTGACTGCAACAGCACTCTTCTTTCAGGCAGCCTCATTTGGCACTTTTTGACTAGTCTTGGGAGATTTGATTTTTGATAGGTCAAATCAACTCCAAATTGAAAAATTCCACTTGGGTTGGAAAGTAGACTCAAATACCTTTCCAACGAGCCATCCTGCGCCTGATTCCGATGCCGGGAAGGCCTCCAAAAGCCTCCTGCAAAAGCGCGACCCGTTGAGAGGGGCGCGACCCGTCAAGAGGCTGCCTGCAGTGTATTTTTTCAACGTGCGCGACCTGTTGGGAGGTGCGCGACCCGTTGAGCCAGTCTGCTGCAAACTTCAAAAAATTTCCCTAATATTCTTCCAAATCACCAAATTTGCTCGAGGTAGGTGCTCTAAACATGGATTCATTGCTGTTATGAATGGTGGATGTCATGGGCATGCGTTTATGATCAAAATTTTGCAAGTGGAACTCTTTATATGGCTGCTATGTTCATGACCAAACTGTGCTAGGGTTTGTGTTGTTTCAAGTTACTTTTCCCTTTGGTTGGCTTCCCTTCCTTTCCCTATCACTTACACTCATATGTTCATCTCTCTTCCCATATTATTTTATAAATGAAATGCAAATCTTTCCCCATCCCTAATGACTAAAAATGTAAACCCTACCCCTTTCCCATAACATTCAGAGGATGGTGCCCATGTTGCAGAGGAAGACCCCGGCCCAGCAGTACAGGAGCCTTTGCCATTATGGTTTGATTCAGCTAGTAGTATTGCATCAGTTGACACAGCAGGGCATCTCATGGGAGGAGTTCATCTCCCGTGAGTTTTTCACAGTGCCACCTCAGCCACATCAGGAGACCATTCATGAGGAGGGTGGACCATCTCAGCAGCCTGATGCTCCCGTCACCCGACATGTCAGCTCCACTCCTTTGGTCACCTATCAGAAATGCCCAAGGGCCTTATTTGCAGCAGCTAGGCGAGTACTATCTCCACAGCAGGTGGAAGGGGTCTCGCTTTCTTCACCAGCACAGGTACAACAGAGGGGCAAAGAGCCCATGATTCATGAGGATCCGGTGATTGATCTTGAGGCCAGCTCTCCTAGCCAAGAGGCAAAGGAGATCATTCAGCATCTCAGGGCCGAGAATGATGTTTTGCAGAGGAGACTTGAGGGTGCCCAATGGACCATCACCTACCTAGAGCAGCGGAACAAACAGCTAGAGGAGGAGAAAGTTCTTGATGAGCTATGGAGGATTCGTAGTGACCGAGTCCTAAACCGAAGGAGGCCCGGTGATCCTTTGCCTGCTGATCGTGAGTCTATGCTCATCCAGGTCAATGCCCACTTGGAGAGGCTGTTGGCTAAGGCCAACCAAGAGAAAAAGCTGCTGAGAAACATGAAAAATCACTATTGGGCAAGGATGCATGTTTGCAAAGCTAAAATGAAAGTTTTTCAAAGGAGGTTGACCGAGGCACTAAAACGGAGAAAAAGGCCGAATCCACTCCGTATCTTGGCTGAGGCATCCCTCAAGGATCATGGCACTCACTAGCATCATCTACAGCACAAATCCCAAAAATTTTGGAGAATTTTGGGTAATTTTGGTATTTTTGGGAAATTTACAGGTTTTGGCTTCTCAACGGGTCTCACCCCCGGTGAGACCCTTTGTCATCGTAGCTCTGTTTTGCAAAAACTAAACATTTTTGGATTTGTCATGCAAAGTTACACATGCCTATGGTTGGACTTGAGTTTTTATGGAGTTTTGGGCCTCCAAAAGGTCAAAATACAGCCAAATTTTGACTTTCTGCCCCTTTTTTGAGCTGCAGAAGTAGTCTTGGGAGAATTGACTTTTGACTAGGCAAATGACCTCCAAATCCAAAAATTCTGGTTGGGTTGGAAAGTAGACTCAGAGACCTTTCTAACGAGCTATCCTGCACCTCATTCTAACACCGGGAAGGCCTCCAAATAGGGATCCAAAGTGCGCGACCCGTTGAGGAAGATGTGCGCGACCTGTTGAGGGAACTTTGCCAGATTTGACCAGTTCAGCCCAGAAAACGCAGTTTAGCTCCAGTTTGACTTTCTGAGGTGGATGGTGATCCTCTTGACTGTACTTGTGGCACTTTTTGGATATTTTTACTCTTGTTTAACTCCTCTAGAAGATTCTTGCATGTAAAGGGTAAAAATTGAATGTATTAACTGGTTTCCAAGTTTATAGAGGCAAGTTGTTTTGACTGCCTATTTTGTAGTGCTTAGTTTAGAAGTGGTTCAAACAGCTCCTAGGATAGTGAGCTCGACCCATGGAGGTAGGGAAAGAGGTTAGATCATCTATATTATGTACTTTCTTGCTCATTTTCATGGTTGGACTCTTGAGGGAGAAGCTATCATTGTATTATCACTTGTATCTCTGCAATTTTTGGCTAAGGAAGACCAGGGTTTTGCAGTCATCTTTGGGATTCTTGTGGACTCAGGTGTTGATGGTGTGTTTCTTCATGTTATTGTAAGCTTTGTTATGTGATTCATTTCCTTTCTATACTGCTGCATATTAAACAAATGAAGTGATAAAGTCAGAATTCATGCTTGCCATGCTCTACTTTTAAATTTGTTTAGTTTCTATGTTTTCTGCTGTCTAAAGAGAATTCAAATCCATTGTTTGCTCTCTTTAGCCTTCTTATCTTTCTTCCTAATCATCTACTTCAGCTAAAGACATCAATACAGGCTCCTACCTTGCCCCAAAGACCCCCCTGCAGAAACTGTGTCCAATCCCCGCACCCTAAATTGCAGTTCCTCAAATTGCCACCAAAAACCCAAAAAACCCCCAAATCAACCTTCAAATCAGTTTACTAGCCTAATATCAGTGTTACCTTGATTGGTCATCTCTTCCTATTGAAAATTTACCGAGATTGACTGGAGAGATCCTTCTCCTGCCCCGTAGGGCTAGCTACGAGGCTGAATGGTTTGATGTAGCTTTGAGATTTGCCTTTTTAGCCTGAGGTGAAATTTCAAGCGCTAACACAATCCATTTATAGGCTGCACCAAGGGAACTCCATCAAGATCTACTAACTCGTAGGCCCCTTTTGCAAGGACTCGCTTGACAATGTATGGACCTAACCACATGGGTTGAAACTTCCCTGGACCTAATTACTAGACTCCTGGTCACATAATAGGATAAGGTCTCCTTATGAGAAGACACAAGGCTTGACACTCTTATCATACTGCGCCTTAATGCGTCTTTTATGAGCTTCGTTAGCTATAGTAGCACCGTGCCAGGTTTAAACTAAATGAGCCATATGTAAAAGATGCTCCTCCTTTATGGAAGTGGTAGGAAGAAGTTCAGTAGCTAGTTTCAATTATGGAATCTCACTTTCAATGGGGAGGATAACTTCCAGACCATATACCAACTGAAAGGGTGTGAATTTGGTAGCCGTCTTGACTGAGGTTTGGCATGCCCACAAAGCAACATAAATGGGCATATGCCAGTCCCATTTGTGGACCCCTACCATGCATTGAACCATCGTCTTAAAAATTTTGTTGATGTCCTCAACTTGTCCATTAGCATGAGGATAGTAGGGAGTGGAACTTTCATAGGAAAGTCCTAGCTTAGCAGTTAGTTCGGTCATCATATGATTCCGGAAATGTTTTCTGTGATCCGTAACTATTGCTTGTGGAACACCAAACCATGCGATGATGTGGTTGAAAAATAAGTATGCAAGCAGTTTACTGGTGTTGTTAAATGTAGGCATCATCTCGGCCCACTTAGTAAAGTAATCAACAATGACAATAATATAGCCATTCCCCATGGTCGAGTGAGGGTTACATGTCATGAAGTCAATACCCCATTTTACAAAGGGACCAATAGCGATAACGGGATACAACGAAGCGGGCGAAGCACGGGTCTTACGATCATATATCTAGCATGCATGACACTTCTGGACAGCGAGAATGTAATATCGAAAGATGGTAGGACAGAAGTGACCAACACGTAATTTTTTTTGGGCGATATCATAACCAGATAAATGTTCGTTGCATGCCTGGAGTGGCATTCATTTAAGACTTTATCAACCTCCTCAAGTGTGAGACACCTTCTTAATATCGTATCGATACTGTTAGCACTCTATAATTTTCTGAGGTTGCAGAAGAAAATCACAAAGGTAACCACAAACCACTTTGGAAGCTGGGATCTAGCCCTGTCAACTTTAGAGATGGCTCTTTCTGTGAGATTTAACTTTGTTGTATTGAGATATTAGGCTAGTTATGAGGGTTGGGAGTTTGATTTATGAATTGGTTTGATTGGAATAGCAAGAGAAGAGCCATTGGGCAATGGAATCTACAAACTTAACAAGGATCTGTCTCAAATTTTCAAAGGAGTTTCACACAGAAAGGTAGTTGAATTAATTGGATCCTTTATATTAAAATGAAATGAAGTGGAGGAAAAGATATAAGTTCAATTGAAGTTAAAGAGAAATAAATAATTCCTTAACATGATATCATAGGAAAACACTGAAATTATCTACAGCCAGAATTAGAGTGTATTTTTCAACAAATTATGTTCATCAACTTTCTGTGAGATAATTCAATTTTAAGAAAACATAAACATGGAAACAAAGGAGTAACACATAGACGATGAGAGGAGCACTTCACCAAATAGTCCAACACATGAATCCTGTGAAGAATGTCCTTTTTATTACTAATAAGTCCACTAAGGCTTGAAAAACATACATTAGCTTTCTTCTATATAAAAACCAACCACTATTACTTCAAATGATGAAGTATTTATAAGTTTATTACAAAATATGTTGATTTAAAATATTAAGATTTGTTACGAATATCTATACAAATATCTTGAAACAAAATTCAAGAATTTATTACAAAAAGTATAAAAATAGACTAAATTGTTTAAAAAATATCAGTCGCCTGAGTGTTGATGTTGTTTCTAGGAGTTCTGGTAGTGACTAGGCCTTTAAATGAGCAATGTTGTTTGTCTTGCTGGAATATGTGTCTCGTTGTCCCATTATTCCACTACGTTCAATTTGATGACTGTTGTGTTGAATATGCGATGTTGTTTATCTTGTTGTCCTTTGTTCTTTTGTTGTTGTCTTTTCTGCTAAAAACACGTGGAAAGCATCCTCGTTGTCCTTTGTCCTTTGCTGCCTTTGTTGTTTCAGTTTTAACAATTTGCCCTTTTTATTAAATTTAATTGTTGTTGTTTATTAAATAATCATGGTAATACGGGACTTAATTTTAATCGGGGAAGAGGCAATAATCTTCAGTAAATACATAAACGCAACAAAGGGGGTCGATTCTTTCGAATTGTGAATGGATGCATGTGGAGGGACCACGTGGCTGCTGAGGGCTGGAGGTAAACATATATACTCTCGGAATAGTGGACATCCATGGCTAGGTTAGCACATTGTGAATGGAGGTCTGGAGCTAACGTGGAGGTGGGGTTGGGATCAGGCGGGTGGAGGTACGTGGCAAACTAGCAGTGGAGAAGGAGGATCACGGACGTGGCGGGTGAACGTTGGCGCGGGAGTAGGTGGTCACTGGGACAAGGGTTGGTGGTTTTCGGAGGGGGGTAGGAACAGTTAACGGTATGCGGGGGTTGGGGGGGTGCAAAATGATAAGGGAAGGACACGTAGCGGTGAGAAACCACTTTTCGAACCCCCACCCCCCCCCCCCTCATCGTTAACGAGAAACATGGAAGGGGGGCCAAAAATGCCTTAGAGCCATCGTATATAAAGGTGATCGCGATCGGGGGGTTGCATTTGTGCGAGGTTTAACATGGGTGGACCCGACATACTTTTAATTACAATGTATAACATATCGCATCTGGCGGGGGCACACGGGAGTGGAACGATAGACCCAAACCCGAAATCCCTTTCAGATCCAATGCATAACTTATCGCATTTGCCTAACCTTTGCCTGATTGCAATCACATTATGGAGGGGACAAGCGGAGTTTGTTGACTTACCATGTGAAACATGCGATTACGATCGCTCGCTCACAATCAACGAAGGGAAGAGTTCTGGGGGCGCGACGGTATTGAAACTTGCGACATGGCGACACATGGCCTGCGGGCCCAGTTTATGCTTTGGAGGTGGTGGGTTATATATAATAAAAAGAATGGGGCATGGTTTGTGATATTAAAATATACAAAAGGGAACACGACTAGAGTTTGGTAATTAGAGTAAAGAAATGGAAATGTGGCTAGAGTTAATGGATTAAAATAAAGAAATGGGATGCGGCTATAATTTAGGATTCATTATAAATAGAGGGAAATGCGGCTATAATTTGGGACTCATTATAAATAGAGTTGTGAATGAATAGAGAAGAAATAGTCCCCTAGCCTTTATCTTCTTTTGAAGTGCAAGCTTCATTCTGGCCTATCTTTCAATCTAGGAGTCAGATTTGGGCGTAGGATATACCATTGGAAAGCTTCTTCTGAGAACTTTCTGATGAAAATACCTGTAGTCTGATTTGATCCAAACATTGTCATGCAAAAAATCTCCTCAAATCTTAGTACTTGGTGTCACTTTGGAAATAATTTGCAAGATGAAATATTATTTACAACATATCAAACATAATAATGATCAACTATAATCAAGCAATCCTATAAAAATTATAGGACCCTAATAGATACCACGATGGTAAAGGGTGTTTCTGATAATAATGTAATTTCAGGTTTGGTAACAAATACATTGTTTCTCTAAGCAAGAGGTATTAGACCGAAAAGTCTGGGTCAGGAGATAAGTCAAGAAGTCTCCATACCACAGGTTAGATGACGAGATCATAAACAACGACTTTTCGGGAACAGAATATTCAGATGTAGATTCTGAATCAGAGAAAGGGAGATCGCACATTAGTTCCACAAAAACTAGGGATTTCTTTGACTTGGATTTGATGAGCTCCAGGTTGAATTATTGTAAAATAAAAATCCATTTTGAGTACTTTCCCCCCAATAATTGACGTGAGAAAATTTATGTCATAGGGTTGCAATAAGAAACGACCGTAGTCATCTGAAGCAGGATGTAATGCCGAAATCTTTGGACGGCTTGAACGACCACCAAAGCCAACTTTTCTTTGTGGGAATATCAGATCTCAATATCATTGAGATTCTGACTCAGATAGTAAATGGGATGTTCAGTCCCTAAATCATCTTCTTAGACAAATACCATTGCTATAGTAGAAATGGCAGCAACAAGATACATAAAATAATCACGCTAATTGTCAGGGGGTATAGAAGAGATGCCCAAATCAGTACATCCTTCAGGGCATCAAACGATTTCTAAGTTGTGCCATCCCAATGGAAGGGAACCCCTTTTTCAATAAGCGAGTGAATCCTTTGGTCAATTTAGTGTAGTTAGGGATGAACCTTCGTAGGAAGTTTAGCTTTCCCTTGAAGTCGTTGAAGCTGAACTAATGAAGAAGGTGCAAGCAAATCAACAATTGTCTGTACTTTCAATAGATCTATACGAATTCCTTGTTTCAAAATAATGAAACCTAACACTCAACCAGAACTGACACAAAACACACATTTGTGTGGGTCAAGGAAAATATTATAATATCTACAATGAAGGAAAATAGTCGGAAGATGCATCGGGTGATCAGTTCGATGTTTTGAGTCAACAAGGAGGTCATCCAAATATGGTTGAAAAATGTGTTTAATATCATGAAAAGCATAATCCATGGCATGTTGAAACGTGGCCCCAAAATTCTTCAAACCAAACAAGAGTTTCCAATAAGAGAAAGTGCCCCAGAGACAAATAAAAGCAGTTTTAGGTTGGTCTGCCGAGAGAATGTTGATTTGATTATAACCCAAAAATCCATCCATAAATGAATAAATTTTGCAACCAGTGCAGTCATTAACAATCCAGTCAATAAATGGGGTGGGATAATTGTCATTCAGACATGCACAATTCACATCCTGGTAATTGACGCACACTTGAATGGTGCCTTGTTTCTCCATGACAGCGACTACATTTGACACCTAATCAGTTAAAGGAATGAGGTATATAAAACCAACTCAAAGAAGCTTTTCAACTTCAACCTTAATATTAGTAGCCTTCTTGGGATGGACTGGACAGAGGTGCTGCCATACTAGTTTGGCATCAAGATACATCTTAATTTCATGTACAATTATATTTGGGTCGATACCTGGTATCTCATCGTATGTCGAGGAAAAGATATCTCGAAACTCATGAAAAAGGGCTCGATATGTCTCAATCTTGGATGGGGAACAAGTTGCTCCAATGTGTAGATTTTCGACAACACATGGCTTGATGGAAATGTCAAGAGGTATTGTTTCTTCGATATTCGAAAGTTTCTTTTACGAATTGACCTCATGAATGGACACAAAATTCATAAAAAGTTCAACAAAATTGGGTGAGTATACATCACTGAGGTTATCCTCAATGGAATTAGGTAAGGAGGGACAATGATGATGTTCATCCCACGACGCATCATCTGACATCATGATTTCCATGATGCTTTCATCGATAGGGAATACACATGAGAAAGGATCGGAAGACGTACCATAATCTAGCGATTTGTCTACCCAATTAAGTGAATTAAAAGAGGAAACCACACAAGCCGAATAAATGGCTTCATAATCTAGCTCAATAGGGCTTAATGGCATTTAGTCGTGAAAAATTTGGATGTCAGTTTCGTCTGGTAGAATCCATGGATCAATCAGGATAGTAGAATATGATATCATGTTGATATAGGCTACCAAAGATGCGTTGTCGGGAAGGGGAGGAGGAGGGAGAAAAAAAGGTCCCTATAAGCGAAGAATCCTTCAACAATCCAATCCCTGACATGTTGATATGACTATAGGGTTTCCCCCATAAGAGGGAAACTTGCAGTAACATGTGAATCAGAGGCGAAAAAGGTGAGTTGGTATATGGCTACAATCTCACCTTTATGAGGAAAGGCGATCATGCAGAAGTAAGTCGAAATGAAAACAACCATGGCATAAACCCACCTACGTCCTAATAGAATATTGTAATCGAGAGGTCCACAATAACTTTGACTTCTATGGACATAGTTTTGCCCTCTAATTCAACTTGTCGGGAGTTCAAAATCCCACGAGGTTTATATGTTCTCCTGATAGCTGAAAGTAAAGCCCTCTTTTGGGCGGGGTAGTTTTTCCAACACCTCGAGAGTAAACATAGCTGATGGAGACTGAGCCAAGTCTTCAACGAAGTTATAATTTTGAGTGGATCTTGTACGAGGGTTGAAAGCTAACTTATGAATAACTCCTTTTGGAGGTTTAATAGTCAATTCGGTAGGAATCGACGACGGAGTGGTATCTAACGAGGATGGTGCCAAACTGGCAGGTTGATTAGTAGCCTGACCATTCAGTAGATTCACATTACCATAATCCTTGTTCCGAGTAGCTACCAAAACATCAGATATTGGCTTTGAAGAGGAAAGCATCAAAACCATGTTAGAGGAAGATGGGTCTTAAGCAACCATATGAGTCTCTTGATTAGGAAATGGGTCAGTCAACACTGCATGAGAAGTGGAGGACTTAAGAAATTGATTCACTTCAGCACGGTGAGGACAATCACGTGTAAAGTGCTCCTCGTTGCAAATCAAGCAAGGATATCGAGGCTTCCATTTCTCATCAAAAGATTGATTTGTTTGTTTATCCCGCGGAGAGGGATATTTCTTTTTATTACTATTTTCCTTTCTTCTTGCTTCCAAGTTGATGTTGAGACTTACCTTTATCAGATGAAACAACATTTATCCCAGAAGCAGAAGCCGCAGGAGGGTGGGATTAAGGGTTTTGAGCATATACAGGAAGAGAAATACTAGATGGTTTACTTGTCGTGTGCATGATGGTAGAACCAATAATGTCATAAGCAGCATGGGATTATTTACCCAGCAAAAGAGGAGGAACAATATTCGAAGGTCTCAGAGCATTTGGTATCTTATCGTAGAGCATGCTAGATTAGGTATAAACCAAGTCTAAATATTGCACACAAGCAATTACTTGCTATTCAGTCATGACTCCAACTTTGTCCACATCTTCTGTTATAGGTGCTAACAGAGATTTGGTGAACCATTCCTTAAGAAATTGATCGAGAACATAAGCTTTGACCAACCGGCGACAACGCCTCCATTCATGAATGTGATCTAAAATGTGAGTGGAATTTGGTTGTTTGAAGTTGGTTAACAATTATGTTCCAGTTTTGTATCTGATGGGCAAATGGAAATGTGTGAGGAAGGTTGTGGCTAAGGTACTGAAACCATGGAATGAAGCTGTGGGTAATTCGATATAACATTTAGCAGCCACACCTGTAAGCGTTATTTGGAAAAGACGAAGTCGAATATAATCATCATTAAGGGAGTTTGATGAACACCACAAATGATACGTCATGACATGCCTCGACGGGTCTTCTCCCAGATTCCCATTAAATTTGGGGATGTCAGAAGGCAATTTAGTAGGAATAATTGGCCATTAAGGTGAATGAGCGATGGGGTCATTAGTGAGCCAAGTCAAATCTGGCAACTTGAGAGTGACCACAAAAGGCAACTACTGATTAAAGTATGGTAGAGGATGTCCTAGATTTGAAGGAATAGTCTGGGCAACAAGTACTTGCATTCCTGAATAAGGAGGGTTCAGATAATAAGGAACCTAGTTACTAGAAAAAGGAGGGTCTTGATGGCCAAAATACAAATGATCTTGTTGACTAGCCCTAGGATAGCCACGAATTTGCTGGCCTTAAAAAGGCACCTAAGGAATACCCTTATAAGGTCTATACTGTTTCCTGATGAGAATTTGCATTGTACCATTATAAAGAGGATTCGATTGATGTTGTTCCATACTATACACAGTCTGCCCTACTAGAATTTGATGAATACCTTGTGCAAGCAATTGAGATTGTAAAGGAACTTGTAAAGGCTGAGTAAGTGGAACTTGAGAGGTACCAAATACGAAAGGAACAGGTTGAGATGCAATCGCATCCTATACAAGTTGAGTTACATGAATTTGAGCTTGTTGAGGTACAAATTGAGGAATACGAATTTGAGATGATGGTACAGGTTAAGAAACAAGCGATGAACCTAACATCAAACCAGGTTGAACGGGAAAATTAGGCTGCCAAACACTATCATCTATCCAATTTGAGGTATACCAACAACAGCCCCCTACCAAAAGAGGAGGGGATGATGGAGGCAAATGCCCTCCATGTGGAGGGGACCCAACATAAGGATAGTTATGTTGTTGGATAAAGTCGTACCCACTAACATACGGGCCAACCTGTTGTTCAATTATTAGTGTAGGAGGAGGAGAAGGAGCAGTCTGAGCAACACTCATAAGAGTAGCCCTGGATGGAATCCCTGAAGTGGATGACATGGGGGATGTCCATAAATTGGAAGATGCACCAGAGAAGGTACCAGATAAAGACTAATAACCATGCGGGACAGATGAGCCACCATACAGATGTTCCCCTCTAGTGATGTTTAAAGCACAGATGTGGAATCGACATTTGAAGTCTCAAACATAGTGGTAGATGCAAGCTGAGAAACCATATGGGTTCTAGTCATGGTTAATAATCCCAATGTGGATTGTCGCGTGAAATTTGCGAGTAATTAAAAAAAACCAAGTAAAGGAGTTTGTTCAAGAGGTGGAGGAGGAAGAAGAGGATGGGTTGGATAAAGAAAAAGTCCCTCCAAATGAGTAGAAGGACGAGGCTCTTCTTGTGGAATCTCCTCGATACTCATAATTCCAGGTGGAAGCGGATCACCGTCGGGGCCGCAATATAGAGTAGGTGGATTTGTTTGAGACAACGGAAAAGAATATGGAACACCTGAGTAATAGGCAACAATGAATGAGGCTCCTTAGGTTCAATGACCTCAGGAAATAAAGTTTCTGACTCAGGAAGGTCAGATTGTATAACCTCAGGGAACAAAGTCTCAGGTAATTTGGTATCAGTTGTGTTAGTTTCACCAACAAGAGTAGATGTAATCTCGGGTTTGGTACTCAAGGGGACAAATGATTCTGGCTTATCGGATTTAGGAGGAGGACCAGAAGTAGTTCTCGAGTTTCCCAATTTGGGAGTTTACGTTCTTTTATGCTTATAATGATGACCAGGAGTAACCTGTGGTGGAAGAGGAGGCTTATTGTGCATTCTATGCGAACGATAGAGTGGGGGATCTTATTGTTCCATGTTGGATAGTAAATTTTATTAACACAAAAATAAATAAATAAATAAAGGGTAATCTAGGCGTAAAGGATTACCAAGAAACCGTGAACTGCAATATACACCTTGGAAAACCAAGGACTTAACGTACGACATCCAATCTCTGTGAATGCTTTATTTGGTGTATCACGATTTACAAAGTGATAGACTTGGTTACCTATGGATGGATAACAACCTATTGGGAGCTCCCAAAATATACGTGACAATACGTGGGAGTGCAGTCCGTAGTAGTGTTATCCAATGCATAATCATTCGATGAGAGCGTTCCCATATACTTTACGTGCGTGGAGCGCCACCAATATACTCGAAGTTACTTGGTGTATGGTCCTATACACTCACATATGTGGAATGAGATTTCACCCCCAGGATGCAACACTGGCAAACAATGACAACTCCTACGTTTAATGATGCCGGAACACGTCTCTAGCCTAGACCTCTATGTGTTTGTGTTAATGTTACAAATGCTCCTTAGGTTGATTCAGTAAATTTTAAGTTGATCTTGAATTAAGTTTCAGTTTTATGGCTCACCACGAATTCACTTGAATTCCCTAAAATGCAAATCTAACATGAGGAAATGGAATCTTTCTCTTCAATGAAAATCTAGCTAGGGAAGGGAAGAAACAAACAATATGTAGCAAACAAGTTGCTCAATGCAATTCCCTTTTCATGCATCTGTTCCTAAATCAATATGGATGCAAAACCCTAAATTTTCACCACACTTAATTTTCAAAATGAAGAAAACTAAGATATAAATGTTTAATCACTGATTCAGATGCACTTTTCAGAATGAGGACTAGAACAACAATTCATCCAGGTGATCAATGATCAAACGAAACATGTTTGCAAGCGAACTAATGATAAGAACAAAGAAAAATCAAAACCAATTCTTACCAAGGCAGACAACCACACATGAAAACCAAATGGAGGCTCTAGAGAGACCACAAGACACTTAAGACCCAGGGAAGGTCAGTTGGAAGTAGGTTGATCAAATCAATACTGATCAAACAAGGTAAGTTTTGTGCAAGAACATGGGTTATCGCAAGTGCAGAGGAGGCACTAGTGCTCTACAACATAGGCATAGGGAGGGTCCAGGTGAGGTGCAACACAGGCACAGAGAAAGCCCAGGTGAGGTGCAATGCTCTGTCAACAGACCAGAGGGTGTGTTGATCCTGGGAAAGAGGATTTTGACACAACAATTGCAAACAAGACTTAATGCAATCACTTCCTAGGTCTGTTCTTGGCTGGTTAGGACAATAAAGGTATATGATAGAGGTAAATCAACACAATGGACAAAGAAACCACCAAGGGAATACATTGTTCCCCCAATGTAGTCACCAATTTGTTATACGAGATTTATGACTGCGGGCAGAAATATCTCCCCTAGGTTTGGTGGCTAACCTAGAACAACAAAATGACAAAGGACCCAATGTTTTCCTTAAAGTAAGTAGATGAGGGGAAGAAACCTGCTTGGAATCTAATATATGTTTCGCTCCTTCTTTGGCTTGAATGTTCCAATGCTAGCTCCAACTGTCAAAATTATAACCTGCACAACCAGACAACACAAGCTAAGAAACTACGAGATCTATGTAGCATCATTTATCTACTTCATTCAATAGATCGACATGGTATTGAAATATATGAAATAACGACATCACATCTAGGAAAACAAAAGAAATCTTTGTATTGATATAAATGGAGTGAGTTACAACCATAAATGGGTGTCAATATTGTAGAAGAGATCCTCCAAGTTGTTGAATTGTCCTTCATTTGTCATAAAGCATACCTCCAATCACCCTAAATACATGAAAGGAATAAATCTCTTCACAACAACATAAGAGTAGAATCACTCTCCAAAAGCCAACCTCTTGCATATGGAAGGTTGTAAATATATAAAGGAGTGAGGTAGGTTGGGAGTTCTTATCCTCTTACCAATCTTGGGATTGAGATCCACTCTTGATGGGAGGATGAGATCTAAGGATAAGGGATGGAAACTTCAAGGTAGGATAATACATGATTCGAGAGTTTTATCTAAGGTAAATGGTTACAATAGATCCTAGAAGCTCCTGGAAATGGAGGTTTCGAGATTCTCTCTCTTTTTCCTGAATTTCTAAAACCAACGCAAGTGCAAGGAAGGAAACATGTAGGTGATCAATGCAGGCCATAGTGGAGTAACCTGTAGGTGAACATTGTCCAACAAGAGGCGAGGGTGCGTTGGTCCTAAAATTGGCTCAGATGATGCAATTCAGGGCAAAAACTGTGGGGAATAAGTGAGTCATGCATAGGGCTATGCACAATGATGACGTAAAGGGGGAATAGGATGTGAATGATCCCATTAGGAGAATGATTGATCAGATGAGAAAAAATAGCCTATAACACCTACTTCAAAAGTCATCAGTTCCTTCTTTAAATCGATTATGGCATAGTTCTCAAAAGCCCAGTTTATCCCGAGCAACACTGTGTAGGGGTCCTTGTCCCCCATGATGTCTATCACTTCAAAGTCTGCATGGGTTTTCACCCTTACTATATCAACTTACACTTCTTCCAGTCATCCAATCGGGAGGATACAATACTGATTCACCATACGCAGTTGGATTGGTGAAAACGTCAACTACGGTTTTCCCAAGGCTTCGTATGTCTGTCTTAGCAAAATGTTGACATCTGAGCCTAGATCCAACATGATGTCCTTAATCAGGGACTCTACAATCTGAGTGTCAATCTAGAACTCTCTTCCCGTTCTCTTCTTATTCCTCCATACCCTCATATAGTGTATTTCAGATAGGTTAGCAGAGATGACTCCACCCTCAACCGCCCCATATGAGATAGCAACTTTCAAACTTTTTTTCAACTTCCCCAACATCTGGTCGTTGTTCACAATTTGCAGAAATAATCTGAACCATTCTTTAATGGGTTGGGGGTCGAACTGTGGTAGGTTTGGGCTCTTAACTTTAAGGGATCCTGGCTGCTCCTTTTGTGGCCCTCCACCTCCTGTCAAATTGTTGAAAACTTATGTGGCTTCCTTGTAATATTGCTTCTGTTGTTTATGGTCATATGAGCACTTTGGGGAGGCTAGTCTTATGATCTTGGGTTGTTTCGTGGCTCCTATGTCAGCTCTAATAATTTTGCCTCCATGTGTGACTATGTTGATATTTGAGAGGGGTCCCGCCTCTAGCAACCTTGGCTCCACGTTAATAAAATTTGCTCCCATTTGACGGTTGCGCTCTTCCCATCTTGCAATCAACTCTAAATAGTCTTCTGTTGCGTGCGTGTTGACCCTGAACTGAGAGCACCATGGTCTCCTTGGTAGTGTGAAATCTCAATCCACATGCCCTTCTTGATCACAATTGTAACAACAGACTGGGCCTTTGCCTCTTGTACTTCTTCCCGTTGTTCCTCCTCCTCCTCGCCCTTGAGGAGTCTTGTTGATTCAGAAGGTCGATCGGTCTAACTGATCAACTAGAGCATCCAGTGCCCTACACTGATCAATATGGTGAGTTTTTGAAGCACATAATTCACAGTAATTGTTATTTGGAACGTTGGAGTATTTTTGCAGTATCGAGCACAAACAAGGGGGATGCCCATATCCCCTGCATACCTCATAGTACTTTGGTTGCACTGAACTTTATTGATTTGGGAACACTTGAAATTGGTTGCACCCTGTGTATAACCCTTGCGACCATATTTGCGCAACTCCAGTTGCAGGTGTAGATATAGGTGGTCCTACTGGTGTAGATGTATTATTTGTGCCCCACAACCTTGGGCATTCTGTAGCAACATGACCTTCCACTTAGGAGGTTGTACACCATATGTTTGGTCGCGTCGGGCATGCTGGCTGCAGATCCTTCAACTTTTCTGTCATATTTGCAATTTGATGTTGTAGACCTAAAATGGACAAATCATGAGGTGTTTCTCTCTCCCGATACTCATGTGGGTATCCTGCCATAACTTCAATCCGAGTTGCTTGCTCCAGAGCATCCTGTAGCGTATTGATTTTTTGTTGCGTCAATGGCATACGAGTGAGAGGCAATAATGTTATGATAAACCAATCATGTTGATGATTCAGATCTATCGGGTTGCTTAGTTTACCAATTGCATCCTTAAATCTCTGCATTAGCTCCCATGCGGTCTCTCCTTCCCACTGTTTCATTTCCCATAGTTCTGACAACCCTTGTTGATTGGTTCGGGGAAGCTTAAATTCTTGCACAAATTCTCTTTTAACATCTAGTTCAATTCTGGTGTAACTATGACCACTTTATGAACTATCTCAAGGCCCTTTCTTTGAGGGTGGTTTGGAATTCAATTAACTTCACATCATCCGATGTCTGACGGGCCCTCCAGATGGCTTCACATAGATACTAATGTTGCTCGATATCGTCATTCCCTTTACCAAAGAACTCAGTATATCTAGTGGAATGATCCCACCATTTTTTACTAAGCCTGTGATAGAAGTACAAATCCCCGCAACCCAAGGTGTGATGATCTTTACAAACTCGTACCACTACTACTAGTTCCAGTACTACTCACACTAGCTTTGTAATTAGCATCCACACTATGAACTCTTACAGTTTTGATTAACTTAGATAGGAATTTGTTAGGATTATGATAGAGTACCAGGGGAAGGTTGGGGGAGACACTACCTGAGCTTTGGGGAGGCATATCGTCGATTCCTTTGGATGCATAATCTTCATAAAATAGTCTCCTTATAGCAAAGTGCATGTCATCATCCAGGCTTTCCTCTGAGCCTAGGTGGCCCATTCCATCCAACATTTCCATTTCTACTAGCGAGGGTGGGTCCCTGTCACCTTCAGGACCCACAACTGTTGTGGTTGTCTCTGCCCTTTCCACTGGAATTTCTTCTTCTCCTAGATCTCTTAACACCACTCTTGCTTGGTGCAAACTCTTATGTTGCCTTTTAATCACCTGTATAGCCCTTTCCCACCATTTCTCAACTATCCGCGCTCTCCTTTGCACTCTTCATCTGCATACATCCTTGTAACATTATCATAGTTCCCCGCTTAGTAACATCCCTCCCTTTAGGTCCTTCCCCTAGTAATAGGTGTTTAAGTTGCCATGCTTGGGTTTTGGAACACCAACAAGCCCTCTTCCACCATTAGAACCTTAATCCACAGAGTAACCTCCTTCAGTAACTTCCCTCCCAACCCCGATCTGAACACGAATTCAGCTTTCGAAAAAGACTGATGACTTTCTGCTGCAAACTCAACAATGTATCCCTCTAGTGTGGTCTGTACCCAGAAATCTGCAACTCTCATTAGATCAGTGTCAAGACAATGTAGCTCGATAAGGTCTGCTTGAGTCCAAGCACGATAAGATGGATTTTGTCCACTGGGCTTTCCTCTCATTTGCAATCTCCGCAACCAGTTGTAAAGTTCTTTTGGAAACTTGCACCAGAAGATCTCGTATTGATCACTAGCTGGTTCCGAGTATAGGATTTCTTCCTTCAACTTCCCGATACTTCATCGGCAGAGTTGAGCTTGCTACAAAAAAAACTAGTCCACTTGCTCATTCCACCATTTTTGTAGTTCTTTCTTAAAGATCCTCGATACCATATTCCATTTTTTTTGTTTGTTGAAATTTTAGGGTCCCGACAATGAAACCATTTGTTGGCACAAAAATAACAATAGGGTTGAGACGCCGGGTTTAGGAACAGGGGCCAAAAAAGCTCCGCTGTAGTCTAGCACAACGCCGCCATTTTCACCTTACCCAGAATGGGTAAGGAGTCTCACCCGAGGCTTGTCGTGACCTTAGTTAGATTGGGATTAGAATCTAGTATCGAGAAGAATCATATCAGAGAACCAAGAGGCAAAGAACACTGGGTCACTCTACACAGAAGTCTGATTGCAACAGATCGTACATGCTCATAAAAGAGATACTACTTAAATATATGCATACATAATTTTTTTGAAGAACCAGGTTAACATACAACTACCACACAATTGTCCCAATAGTTGTCTTCAGCATTAGTCTGAGTAGCAATATCATTACGTCATGCTCAAGGCCTCTTTTCCAAGATACATAAACTCTAGACAGAATAATACATAAGCATATGAAGTAACAGGTACAGAGCGACTCTCCTAGCCCCATAACAACAACCATTCAATGTTCTCCTTTATGCCTTTTCACTTGTTCTTCCTTCTCTTTGTGCACCAACCTAGATTACCAGTTCCTTTTCGGGATGTCCACCTTCTCCCTTGCTCAACTATTTCCATTCCTTGATTGTCTTTGTTCTTTCCTCGCTTGGCTGTGTCTGCTCCTTCCCGCTGTCCCTCCGCAACTGCCAGTCTTCCATGAGTTCCTTCCTTTTCCCGATTGTTACTCCTGCAACTCTCCAATGACAATTTTCACCACTTGTCGTCAGCCTTCTGACTCATTGCCAAAACTTCTTAATTTCTCCAACGAAGGCCCCAACAAGATGAGAATTGACTAATCCATTCTCAAACCAAACAACAAGAAAGAACAAGGCTTGGGGAGGGGGTGGAATGAATCGCACTAGACCATACTTCTCAAACTCAATCTCGCAGAGTCTTACAACCTCACATAACAAAAGATAAACATGCACAATAGACAACCCTAACTTATACCTCTGCAACATAAACACCTAGACCTAGACTATAAGACAATATCCAACAAAAAAATACCTTGATCCCAAAATGACTGATGGCCAACTATGAGCAGACACATGCACTGAGCCTCCAAACCTTCCCCCACCAGGCTTCAATAAAGGCCCCAAACTACCCAAGGGACTCAAAATCTTAGAGTTCCTCCCTAAGAGAGATCATGTCGAGTCTCATTTCCATCCTAAAGCATATCCCACGATATTTTATTTTCTTTGAGGTGACTTACCAAGCATAACTCCCTCCTGTAATCATCATCACATATCAGTTGCATTAACACCATAATCCAACCACCAATGAACTTGACATGACCTATGCAAATCCTAAAGAAGGGCTTTGGATTATCCAACCATAACTTTCCATCAATTCCCATCAAATCTAACCCATATTGTCCAATAAATTCTATATTATATCTCAAGCCTTCCCTAGAACTTCCCATGATCAAAGGCACTTGAATTTAATTCATCTTATGCTTGGATGATTGATCATATGGTCTTTCCATATGCGAGAAACATCTATTTATTAAAGAGCTCAAGTGGGACTTGTGGCTTCTCCCAGCCCCATGTTGGGAGAGCCACAACTCTAATGATGATTGGATCATGGATGGAAAGGTTAGGGCAATGGGGCATATCCCCTTGCCCCTCTCCAAAACAAATCTCCTTTGTTCAAATTAACACATACATTTGCCATATGATCAACTACCGAGTTATTTATTCTTAGAATATGGAAACATCACTTCACAAGAATTTTATTGTAAAGACCTTGAATTCTATAAAAGATGTTCCTCAATCTCCAATTCAAGGAGAAAGATCTAAAATAAAGATAATATATCAATGAAATAAAGTTCCTTAATATAAATAGTTCTTCAACTTTTAAATTTACTAGTTGAAATAATCCTTGGCATAAAGCATAAGCTTCTACAAAATTATTTGAGACAATGCCTAATCCTCAAACAAACTAATATTCCTATTTGTTCTCAAGGTGATAATCACCCGTACTTCCTAAACAAAAAAAATTATCTTTTAATAAAATATAATACAAATAATTATAATATAATAAAATATACTTAAAATTAACTTTTTTTTATATTTTTTTATAATAAACTACCCTGAAATATCAATTAATTAATACTCATCTATAACAAATAAAAATATATATATCACAACTTCAACTTCAAATGGTGAAACGAACATTGATCATTGTTTTCAATATTAATATGCATATTTGCATTCATCAACATTAAAGTTTAAAACAATAAACCTCCTAAAGTCCTTTAATAAACAGCAAAACTCCAAGTTGTCCATGAATGTTGATCATTGTTTTCAATATTAATATGCATATGTGCATTCATCAACATTAAAGTTTAAAACAATAAACCTCCTAAAGTCCTTTAATAAACAGCAAAACACCAAGTTGTCCATGAATGCCCAGTTCTTCACGATCCCTATCACAGAAACAGGTCTGGTTTATCTGCCAGATCAGATGACATGGAATTAAATAGAATATGAATGTGATTGAAAGAGAATATGTCAGTACGCCTGGTAGGCCGTTGCATGTAAGTTCAAATGGGAGAGCCTGCATGATCGAAACTTGCCAGTAATAAGCACTGCAATACAATCTTCTGCCCGAACAGGACCTTAATCTGTGATATTAACCTCAAAACTTATACGGACTCGAAGAAGTTGTTCACAAGGTGAGTTTACTATTTTTGGTTTATTTTGGTCCTTTCAAACTAAAGAAATCATGGTACCATCCTAAATATTTGAAACCTCTCAAACTACTCATGTATGCCCTAGAGTATGACGATATCTCCGTTGCGAATTCGTTCCGCTCAGAGGATATATTTTCTTGCATGAAATCTTTTACCTCAAGCTGGAAAATTGTTCTTTAGTTTGGGAACGAATTTTGTCTTACGTTTTATTTATAATAAAATTTAAATGTTAGGGTTTTTGCAGTCGAAGTCAGTTAGCTGCACTGCTGCATCACACCTCGGTGGTATTATGGGAACGTGATTTAACATATTACAGTTTCACATAAAATATGTGAAGATTTGCTTTGTTAGATGGGAAATAAGAGATACAGATATTTAAGTTACAAATGTTTTCGCAGTTTCTTGAGTTTGAATTGGTTTTGAGAATTTACCGCGTCAATAGTATTTGATTCGACGTTCCGTGGTGATATTTCCACCCATCTTTAGGGGAAAATAAAAAGTGCATTAGGGCCGTTTGGCACCACTAAACTCAACTAACCTGACTAGATTTTTACAGCCTGATAAACTGCATCTCAACATATGTCAACAATTTTGTCTTAAAATATTTTGGTACGATGTTTCACTTTCACTGACTTGTTAACGGTCCTTGCAAGTTGAACCTTACCGAGGGAGTTAGAATTTTAGCTCGATGCTTACAAACAAAGATAAACTAAACCGGTGAGACACATATTGAGAAATAATGATGTAACTACATCGGAATCTTGGCCACTTCTATTTGCACCTTTGATAAGTTGCATATGCAAGGCAGAAAAGTAGGGTACCGTTACATACAAACATCCAAACAGTTTAGCCGAGATTGTTGTTGTATCACCAAAGCAGCTTAGTTAAATGTCTGGTTGGTCAGTGGCAAACATAATTATCAGGAATCGGGATCAAATGTTTAATTCGTGCTTCACTGAGGTTGAATATCATCGGACATTTCACATCTTCATCAGACAGTTTTCTCCAGAAATCGCTTCTACACCTAAGCGATATTTTCAAGATTTCATCAAGTCAAACTTGGTTTCACTGAGTTTGACTTGGGTGCTGCCCTCCTTGTCCAACTTTTTGTTTCCGAGGGGTTCTTTTATTTATTTTCTGTGTCGTTTGTTTCATTAATATTATGATTTTAAGGGTAGAATCTTATGACTAATAAGTAGCTTATAACTCTTTGTTGACATTTCTTTATGTGCTTACCATCCATGAATTGCCTATATGTTTGGTAAGATTAGTTGTGATATAGTTTAACTGGTTTCCAGACTTTCTGATTGCTGCCCTCCCAGTCCAACCTTTTGTTTCGGATGTGTTCTTTTATTATGTTCTGAGTTGCTTGTTTCATTAATATTGCGATTTACGGGTATACGTTTATGACTAATAAGTCCCTTAGAATCACAACCATGCAGGTGGGTTTAGCAAAGTTATATCATTATATGCTTGTTACTTAGCATTGATTAGAAATCCTTGTGAACACTGATTAGCATGTTTTCAGGTGTGTCTACAATGATATGTTGAGGCTCAGAGCATAGGAGAAAAACGACTTTGCTGTCAACGTTTACCGGAGTGTAAAAATGTTCAAGCGGTTACTCAGAGATATATGGAATAAAGGGGAGCATAAATTAAGCAGAGATCATTTAGACGACTTTTCTGTCCTTGCAAGAGAGTTCCACAATGGAAAGGTTTGAATTTTTCTTGTGATTTGAAGTACATGTCCATGGTGCCAAAATTGGAACTAAGTTTTGATTTAACTATCTTTCGAAACTGTAAACTTCAAAGTGGTCAATGGAGATAGAAGTCCTATGAAATACATGAATGACCATATCACTTTTTTCTAGGTTTCTCTATACTACCATGCATTCTCGGTCAAGGAAAGAATAGTGATGTAGTTAGTCCAAATTGAAATCATGCATAAACAAAAAGAGGAATAGATATAAACCTTGAGCTGTTGTATGCTACTTGGTGTTAATTTTCCAGTGATCTATGCTTAACACAATCACTTATATCAGTTCTTCTTCGATTAGCAATCAATTTATCCAGTATAATTCAATCTTCCAGCAACAATAAGCAATTGTAGATAGAACAGTAAACCAACGCACAATAGAAGATAACCAAGAACAATAGAGACACAGTGTTGGTCAAAGATCAAGGAAAACCCCCACAAGTGGGAAAACCCTTTCAAAATTCTTCTTCTATTAGATTGTCATCAAATGTTCAGCAAAGAGATACAATGTTCAAGTACATCCACAATGAGTCAAAGGGTCAAGCACTTGACTAACCAAGTCAACTATCAATATCCAATTAAAGATGAGCCCAAAAAGTCAACTCTGGTCAACAAGTCAAATCTGCAAATTCTGTCAAAGTCAACAGCAGCAGTGGCAGCCCTAATCAGTCAATGGTCAAATCACCTCCAAAGCCCCTTGGTCAGCAGTCAGAAAATGCAGCCTCCTTTGGTAGTCAAAGTCAACCAAAAACAGTCCCAAAATAATGCCTGCAAATATGGTCAAAGTCAAACTTTGACCTGTGAAAACCCTAGCCTTGAAATCTGAAGTCATCGCAGGTCAAAATGCCCAGATAAACTCGGTTAAATCAGCAGTCAACTCAGCCTCCCAAATAATTCAAAATTCAGTCAACCCAAGTCAAATCTCCAAGTCAATCCAAGTTAAAGGCTGGACAAACAGATCCCAAACAGAAGTCAACACTGGTCAACAGATTCCCTTCTCTCTCCTTAGCACATGTGGCCTTAGACCTGCAATTTCATAGCTATATGAACCAATCGTATCAAGAGATGTGATGTGTGTTGATGTCCTCCAAGTGTTGTGATATGATTATATTTATATGTGGTTGATAAGGTGGCTTTTCCTTGCCCAGGTCGACTTGTAATTTTGTGCACATGTGGGTTTTATATTAAAAATAATATTTTCCTTGACCAAATTAAATTCTTCCAGGGGCTACTAGGGGCTTCTCTGGATGAGGAAGGCTTCCCAATGGAGGAAATTTCTCCATGAGCTGCCAAATTTCAACACTCCCTCTCAGCTAGGGAGGAATTACCAATTGCATCATGAATCTCATCTCAAATATTCTGTCATCATCATCACTGTATCATGTCATATCTTGTCTCTGCTCATCCCTGCTCATCCAATGAACACTCTCGAATCTAAAGAAGAAGAATCTTTATAAGGGAGATAAATCTGCCACCCTATATCTCAGGACAATAGGAGAGATATGGCTTATCATTAGTGGTAAGGATCACGCACACCTATCCCCTGACAATAAGAGAGATACAACTTACTGCAAAGGGTAAGGATCACAAACACCTATTGTCCATTGATCTTCCCACCTTGACCCTTGAGAATCAAATGGTAGAACACCTGCATCCCATCACTTGAGAGAGATACCACTTGCCATAAAAGGTAAGGATCACCCACACTAAAGTCACCTCACCCGTTGGCCAGATGGGTGGCAATCCCTACAAGCCCAACTTGAGGGTAGGAAGCATACTAGGGTATCCTTTGCTCATCCTTGCTCATCCACTGAACACTCTCAAATCTAAAGAAGAAGAATCATCATAAGGGAGATAAATTTGCCACCCTATATCCAAGGACAATAGGAGAGATATGGCTTACCATTAGCATTAAGGATCACGCACACCTATTGCCTGACAATAAGAGAGATAGAACTTACCGCAAAGGGTAAGGATACAAACACCTATTGTCCATTGATCTTCCCACCTTGACCCTCGAGAATCAAATGGTAGAACACTTGCATCCCATCACTTGAGAGAGATACCACTTGCCATAAAAGGTAAGGATCACCCACACCAAAGTCACCTCATCCACTGGCCAGATGGGTGGCAATCCCTACAATTCCAACTTGAGGGTAGGATGCATATTGGGGTATACTCTGTCATATCCAAACACTGATAGGGGGAGATACAACTTATCATAAATGATAAAGCTCACACACACCCTATAGTGACAATAGGAGAGATACAACTTACAACAGGGGGTAAGGATCACACACACCTATTGTCCAGAGGTCCCTCAACCCCAGGAGCTCTACGACTCAATTCCTCTCTGTGTGAGCTCAAACAGGGGGGAAGAGCATAGCTAAGTGTCCTCGATCAACAGTGACCCTTACTCGGGAGGGTCACATCCATTAGTCCAAGCTAATCTTTGAAGACCAAGAACTTCCCTTTCAACAAAGCCTTGGTGGGAATATCTGCTATCTACTCATCAGTCGAAATGTGATGGAGTCTTATGACTCCTCTTTGTGCCATATCTCGGATGTAATGGTATCCAATCTCAATGTGCTTGTACTTGTCATGGAACACGAGATTCTTTGCTAGTTTGATCCCACTCTTGTTGTCGCAATATATTACTGTTGTATCCGGAACCTGCTAAAATAACTCTCCAAAGAGCTTTCTCAACCATACTGCCTTATAGCTAGCCATGCTAGCAACAATATACTCAACCTTAGTTGTGCTAAGGGCAATTGACTTCTGCTTCTTTCTCATCCAAGATATCATATCAAATCCAAGGCTAAAACAACACCCTAATGTGCTCTTCCTATCAATAACATTTCCGACCCAGTCAACATCAGTGTAACCATGAAGTCTCACATCTCTGACAGTATAACTTAGCCCAAGATTAATCGTCCCATGTAAATATCTCAGCACATGCTTAGCAGTGACCCAGTGTGCATGTAGAGGCTCGGTCATAATTGACTCAGAGTGTTAACTGCAAAACATATGCCCTGTCAAGTGTTCAGAAGGAACTTTAATGCCCCAATCAATTGTCGATACTCAAAAGGATTTGCGAAGTCAGGTCCTGCAGCTTCTACACATAGCTTCTTGAAGTTCATCTCCATTGGTGTGGCCATGCACTTGCATTCTACCATTCCAAATATTTCAACAGTTTCACTACATATTTCCCTTGTGAAAGCAAAATCTCACTAAGCCTTTGCCACACCTCTAAACGCAGGAAGTAGTGCATCAATCCGAGATCTTTCATTTCAAATTCAGAGGCCAACTCCCTCTTACATTTGAGAATCAGAGGTTCACCACCTTTCAAGAATAAGTCATCAACATATAATACCAAAATAAGGGGCATACCTTGGACAATTTTGAAGTAGAGGTTTGGGTCGGCATTGCTTCTTCAACCTGCACACGAGTCTTCCTGTCTTGTACTTGAAATCCTTGTGGTTGCTCAACATATACTTAATCCTGGAGTATGCCATGTAAAAATGTACTCTTCACATCCATTAGTGAAGAGTTCATCCCTAGCTAGTAGCTAGAGCCACAATCGATCTAATGGTAGTGTAGCGAGCAATTGGTGCAAAAATTTCATCATTATCTTCTCCCTCTTTCTGGGAAAAATCTCTAGCCACGAACCTCGCCTTATATTTCTTGATACTTCCATTTGCTCCATGTTTGATCTTGTACAACCATTTAGAAGTCACAACAGATTTTCCTTTGGGCCATAACATCCTTCCAAACCTGCTCTTTCA
Organism: Pinus tabuliformis; assembly: GCA_031772625.1. Taxonomy (NCBI): domain Eukaryota; kingdom Viridiplantae; phylum Streptophyta; class Pinopsida; order Pinales; family Pinaceae; genus Pinus; species Pinus tabuliformis. The sequence continues at coordinate 1,207,432,480 of CM062817.1, read as the reverse complement.
TTGCTTCTTCAAAGGTGGGAGGTTCAACCTGTATGATGGTGCTCATAGCCACAACATAACACTGATATTCACATGGCTTCTTACTCTTTCTATAGGTTTCTTTGGCAACGACATGTCTTTTGGCATCCTGTAAGGTATCATGAAGCCAAAGTGGTCTCTTCCTGGCAGGAAGATCAGATGGAGGAGGATCCAAGGGGTCCATAGGTTCCATGGGATCATCATGCTTGCAGCTGTCCTATTTGCTTGCTCCACCAAGCTTCATTGCTATCCCCTTGTCATCATGCTTGCAGCTTTCCTATTTGATCATGTACAACTATACTGCTGTCCCACTGTAACACCTACAACACACATTTCCATGCTGTCACCTACAACACACTTAGATTTCTGCTGCAGATCTTGGCTATGCTTGACGACAGATTAGGACTTCCCTTTGATAACGTATAGGAGCTCCTCTTGACTGTAGATTAGGCCTCCTCTCCTAGCTGCGTATAGGTCTCCTCATTTGCTGTGGATCTGGCCTCTCTTTACTGCGGATTTAGGCCTCCTTTAACTGCGGCCAGACCTCTCCCTTAATGGCTGCTAGAGCTCTCCTTCATCTGTAGCTAAGTCTCCATTTAGATCTGCGGCTAGGGCACATTTAACTCAGTTGTAACCCTACCTTAGATCTGCGGCTAGGGCATACTTAAGGCCTCCTTATGACAGCGGATTAGGGCAGCGTATAAGGGCTCCTTTGGACAACGTATGAGGGCAGGTTAGGGCAGCGAATGGGAGCCTCCTTATTGCTGTTAGGGTATCCCTTTTGCTGCGTCTAAGGGCTGTCTTAAACCCTTCTAGAATAGCGTATAGATTAGGGCATGATAGGACTGTGTTAGGTTGTGCTAGATCTCCCTTTCCTCCTGCATCTAGGGCTTCTTCATTAGGGCAGTGTAGAGCCTAGGGCACTCCCTCTAGATAGCGTAGAACCTTTCTCCATTAGGGCAGCATTATCCCTTAGGATCTCCCCTCTCACCAAAACCCAAAGACAAGTAGAGAGGAAGAGATCCCAAGGTAGTGTGTCCAAATGACTTTCAAGGCACCTTTATTTATACTAAAACGTTGAGCACATGTGGGGTTTATTTGGTTGATCACCGACCTTGACGAATTGTCCCATAACACAAATAAATTCATATCTCCATGAATACTTATCGGAATCGGATGATCTTTAGATCAATCCTACACCTCTCGATGAGAGGGATCCAAGAAAAATATCCGTTGCCATTAGTAAGATGATCCACATGGAGTTTGGCCCTAGTTGCCAATTTTAACACTCCCTCTCAACTAGGGAGAATTCCATCCGCTGATCCATATGTTCGACTGTACTATCTTTGCCATCAGTGCCCTGCACTACTCTGCTCTGCGCTACTCTGCTGAACCATGAAGAAGAAGAATTGATCGAGAATGTCTCATACCATTCTCTACTGACTTGAAGTCAGTTTTATTGATCCTAGATCAATATCACAAGAGAGTGTCTCAAACCACTCATGCTGATCCCAAATCAATATCACAAGAGAGTGTCTCAAACCACTCATGCTGATCCCAGATCAATGGAGGTCATCCTAACATAGTGAGTACGGTAGATACAACAATGCGTCCATCGATAGTACTATTATGGTCCCTAACCCCATTTCCTTGCTCATTGATCAGATGAGAGGTACTTCCCATGAATCCCAGACTGCATGGGTAGGATGCCTCGACAGGAGAACTAATCATCCTGTCCCAAAGGCGCCTCAGGGTATCACAAGGGAAGGCTGAGCCATTCACCCTATACACAACACAACATTAGGGGAGGGTGAGTCGCCCTATGGTCGTGTGTTGCTCCAATAAGTACTCCAAGCCCCCCAAAGCTCCTAGAGCTCAATGCATGCAACATGCAGGACCCTTATAAGAAGGTCTTTCAATGACTCCAAGTCTTTCGAGAAAGTCATAGATTTGACCTTTCACCGGGGCTTTGACAAAATGTCTGCGACCTGTAGATCAGTCTCGATGTGATGGAGCCTCCTCACTCATCAACGTACCATATCCCAGACAAGGTAGTATCTAATGTCTATCTGCTGGAGCAATCATCGAATACGGGATTCCTCAACAATCGAACCCCCCCTTGTTCTCACAGAGGATCACAGTGGTATTCGTCATGTGTACAAACAACTCACTGAAGAGATTCCCCAACCAGGCAGCTTCATACGAGATCATACTCGTAGCTACGTATTTGGTCTCGGCATTGCTTATAGCAACCGACTTCTGCTTCCTGCTCATCCATGATATCGAAGCAGAACCCAAAGAGAACCAGCACTGAGAAGTGCTCTAGTGATCCTCCACACTCCCTGCCCAATCAACATTCGAATAATCATGCAACTTCATATTTCCGGCAGTGTATTTCAATCCATGAGATATTGTGCCCTGAAGATATCTCAGAGGATTCCTGACACCAATGCAGTGAGGCTCAACTATATATGAGCTCATCATGCTAACTACAAAACATATGTCCGGACGGAAGTTCACCAAGAACATCAATGCGAATGAGTTTATGAAACTTAGAGGCATTTCCCAAATCAGGTCCGGCATCACTACCATATAACTTCTGAAAGTTAAGATCCTTGAGGTAGTCATGGCCTTGTAGTTTATCATTCCACATTTGGAATCCAACTCCCTCTTACTTCTGTAAATGAGAGGGTCTACACCTTTCAGAAATAGGTCATCCTCAGAGGGTGCCAGTATGAGAGGTCTATCATCCATAACCTTCAAACAAAGGTTTGGATTGGCTTCCCTCTTAATGAGTCTCAACTTCGTCTGATAGCTATCCTCTCATATCAAACCCGAGGTGTTTTGCTTCAAGCCATAGAGGGCTTTCTTCCACCTGCACACATGAGATTCTCGATCATGAATCTCAAACCCCTCGGGTTGTTCCAAACTTGTGGACCTGCTACATGAGGGGAATGGTCCCCTTGTAAGATTTTCCTTTGGTACATCTTAGACATGTACCTTCATGCTTTTCTTGAATTCAGGTATCCAAGTCACCATCTGAATCACATCGGGTAGAGCCCCATAAGTAGACCTCCGGTGCTATAGATGAGATCTGTCAACTGACATGGTCCCCAATGGACCATCCTGCAACTTGATACAAATTGCCAACCCTGAACTCAAAAATAAAAGCATCTTTGAAAATTATATTTCCAAACATGTACCTTTCCATCGATGAATGCCACCCTGTAACCTTTGACTTTCAATGTCGAAGTGGACACCAGGTTCTTCTTGCAATTAGGTACATAAAAGAGATTCTGTAAATGAATCGAGTTACCCTCATTCAATTGAGGGGTAACATTCCCTACACACTTTTTGGGATAGGTGGCATCGGCTCCAAGTATAATCCCATGATTGTTTCTATCTCTATCAAATTAGAGAGAGCGCCCCTCTATCTGATGGAGTGCGTTGAAGCACTACAATCAATAAGCCAGATTCCCAAAGAATTTGAAGGAGAGGGCCAATACAAGATAATGCTTCTTTATCTTATCAGAAACAACATTTGGTTCTTCATACCTGGGGTTCTTTGCTTTCTCTAAAGAGTCGGTTGTTACCTGTCATTCCTCTGATCATTGAAGATGTCCCTAGAATGATTGTTATCATCATAAAGTGATGTGTCCTTGCCATTCAGACACTCCTTCGCATAATGGCCGAACAAGTCATCTACCTTTCCTTCCACCCTTAGATCCGGTGAAGTGATCTTTAGGTAGGCCATCATAAGCTTTCGCTGCGCCATTCTGATAATGTTCTCTGCTTCGATTTCACCCTTAGTGAATTTGAAGAGGGATGAGGAATCCATTGATCCTTTTGTCATTTCACAACTATCTTCGGTGATTGCTCTTTCACTCTAGCTTGGGCATTGTCTTCACCTCACCTCTGATACCATGTTAAGTTTAGGTATGTTCTATGCTTAGAGCAATTTAATTCAATTTTCACAGTTAGCTCAATATCTTTTCCAGATTAGTAATCACATCAGCGTTAAAGTAAACTGCAGATAGAACATAAACATAAATCGCAAAAGACAAGCCAAGACAAGAGGACACAAGATGTGGCGCTAGCCAGGGACAAACCCCAATGCGGGGAAACCTTGAATCAATTCTTCTTATATGTTCTTCAATAGTTCAACAAAGAGATAGAGAGAGAGATAGAACATTTACAACAGAAGTCAACACTTTGACTTGTCTAGATAAGAGCATAGATCATCTCTAAGAAGATGATACATGAGATCAGTGGAAGACAAGCTGCTTCAACTGATTCTCCAGGGTGACTCCTTCACCTATCATTGTGCTGCATCTCGTCATCATGCTACACCTCACCGTGCTGCACCATGCTACACTATTGTCCCAGTGTTTGGCACTGTTGTACCTTGTGCCACTGCTGCACCACGCTGTCACCCATGTGCTTGTTGCACCATTGCTGCTTTGTGTACTTGCTGCACCAAGTACTATACTATTGTCCCAATGTACTTGCAACACTATGCTTGTTGCTGTCCATGCTTACAACAATGGACTTTGACGTCCTCTAGAAGCAAAAATAGGAGGTTGCCTCTATCCTCTGCTATTGCTTATGCTAGATGATGTCACCTCTCCCTGCTCCTGCTCCACCTCCTATTCCTACTCTTTCTCCTCCTCCTCCTTTATCTCTATCTCCTCTGCGGTTGATACCTCCTCTGATGCCTTCAAATCTAACTAGTTAGGGACTGATTCCATGACATGCCTCTTGGTTTCAACCCTCTATGCAACAATGGTGTCAGTATGATCCAATGAGATGGCTTTCATGTCAGGGGTTTTCTGAAGTTGTCTCGCCCACAATCGAAGATTGTAGTAGATGTAGACCATGTTATTATGGTGCTAGGTCTCCAACCTGTAATTAGAAAATTTAAATATAAATGATACAAAATTATAATTTATAATGAATTCAAAAATTTAATTTGAATTTTTGTAACCTATTGCGCTTCTTGGTGTGTATTTTGTCAAATACACTCTAGGTGTGCTCACATTCGAAGGAGATACATGTTTGGATGGGCACTGGAATGGAAATCTTTTGGAGATGGGGTACTCTGCCACCATAGCTTGTACACTAAGCATCTACAAGTTAAAATAAATAAGAGAAAAAAATTCTGAACTTGAAGCAAATTATGAAGAGACAATGAAATTTGAAACAAACTGAAGCTTACCTCGCCTTTTGGTCTTCCTATCCTTAACAACTATTCTAAAGCCAAATGTGCCCCCTGCCATCCTATATATATCCATTTCGTTAGAAATATATTCACGTTCTACCTCAGATGACAACATCTTTTCAATATAGGTGAATAATCCATCCATCACCTCGTCATTGAATCTGAAACCACAGGAGTAAAAAAATGCGGGGCTGAGGTAGATCCTTGCAGCATGAATGGGCCTATAGAGGGTATTGTTCCATCACTCGTCAATCACTCTCCATAACAACTGTTGTTTCTCAAATCCCTCATCCCCCCTATTCCCATAATAGGTACAGATAACTTCTTTGGCCCTATCCCTGGCCTCAGACAAGTAGCCCATTGCAAGCTTCCATCAACCAATCGAAGAACCCTTACCAAAGGTTTGGAAATGGCACACACCTCCTCCACTCTAGCCCAAAATCTCTCCTGATAAGAAACATGCTCTTCACATCCCACATAAAATTCAATAGAGACTGAAGAGATATGAAACTGGTGACAAACCTTGTAATGGCAAGATGTGTTAGAAAATCAGAAAGGCAGAAAGATTTTCTTATGTTGATAGTTACTTGTGATATTCTTATGTTCATCTTTTATCTTTGTTTCATCAAGCAATTATCAAAAGCAAAAAATGAAGATCAGGGACACTAGATGTAAGCGGACAACCAGGGCTAAAACCCCTATATAGGGGAAAACCCAGTCAATAACTCTTCCTTCAATTATTCAAATTAAGATGGACCAAGACCCTAGACTCCACCAAGTCAGCCTTCTAAGATGATATAGTATTCTCTTCTTATCCAACAATTCCATCCCAACAACAATCCAGAAATTCGACTTCCCAGTTGCATAATTTTGACCCCCAACAGCAGAATTTTGGCCTTCCAATTACTGCAGAATTTCGGCTCCTTTCCAGCAACTACACAGCTTCACACGTGTGGAAAAAGAAAGAAAATTTCGACTTCTTGTGCTTGAGAAAAACCTCCTTCTTCGCTATCCTTTTTCTTCTTCTTCCTTGGAATTCACACTTTTTCTTAGCCCAAAAACTGCATATCGAACTTGTTGTGTGTAGTGTCAAATGAGGTCGAGTTGTTGCCTTTATATAATGATTTTGCTACCCAATTTAGGCCGACTTGGTGGAGGAGGCCTAAAAGACCTAAAATATAATAAAATAAATTTCTTCTTTAACAAATAAATCCCAGGAAGTGTTCTTTACATTATGACATGGACAAGGACACTTGACATAAACCCTAGCCTGCGATGGAGGCTTTGACCTAAAAATAATTGACCCAAGCATGAAACCCATGCTTTAATAAGTCAATTTATTTAATAATAAAATTTCAATTTTTTTTTTTTTTTTTTTTTGGGCTGTGGTTCACGGACACCTTGGTCAACGGGTGGTCGCTACGTCCACGGAAAAATCTGGGCTGATCGACCCCGAAGGGAATCTAGCCCTGCGGCCCACTAGCAAGGCCTAACCCCAAGGGCTTCGGGTAGAATGGACCCTGTGACCTCCCGAATGGCGAGGCACTGATTTTGACCAACTGAGCTAACCCTTGGGGCTAATAAAATTTCAATTTATTTAATAATAAAATTTCTTTTTCTTTCTTTTGATAAATATATTACATCATGACTCAAGTACAATTATGAAGACCGACACTAGTTACATTCTTCAACACTCCCTCTTAACTAGGGAGGTATTCATAATTAGATATCTATAAAGGTACATAGAAGATCTCCAAAATGAACTACAAAGAGTTCTGACACATTCAATGCCTCAGAGTAGATACCTGACCAGGGTTATCTATCCGAGTGGGACTAAGATGGACTCAAGCTTTTAGCCAGTCTAGGTACGATTAGGCTTACTTGCTAACCATCAACCCAAGAATCTAGGTGCATATCCAAGGTCAGAGCTCCATGACCAATGCCACCCTCCCTCTTCCGGATCTAGACATCAACACATAGGCCGACCAAATGTCCTCCCAAACATCCGCCATTATATGCTTCAACCCTCCCTATCAAACTAGATATATCCATTTGACCAAGCATGCTTCCAGAGTGTTCTTTTTATGGAGAGATTTACTTGTACAAACACAAACCCTAATCAACAATAAACTTTCAAATATACATACAAGTAAACACAAACCTTCGGGCCCCGGGGTCCTTATTCATTCAGACGCTGCTTATATTAAGTTAACCATATGCAAATTGTCGAAATTCTTTAGTAACACCAAATATATTGCAGATCTATTCATTCTCTGATTTCTTCTACAAGGTATCCATCATAATATGCCCTCCCTCTTAATTGGGGAAATGCACCCTTTTCTTCAAACCATGCTCCCTCTTAACTTAGAGAGATTAACTACTTTCATCTTGTATAACATCAGAGAACCTTTTTTATCTTCATACCTTCTTATAGTATTAAGGTCATCTTCCTTCATCATGCTTATATGAACATCTTCATCATTTTGAAGATTGTGTACGTGCAAAATCCTTCAATAGCAAGTACAAATATACAAAAGCATGAAATTAACTACACCAAAAATGGAAACATTAAAATATTTAAACTTTAGACATCTGATACCTAAACCTAGTTAGCGAGAGAAACATACTTCAACCTTCTGTTAGGATTATTGTCATAAACCCTAGATCATATTATTAAGACTTAAAGTAACCTCAATCAAGACATTAGGTTCTTACTCTAGCAAACCCTATATTCCACCTTTGTGACACAAAGCCTTTGGATATTAGCAATTTAGTCAAATTACAATTCTACTATGCATGTGAGATTCTACTATGGCTTGTTGCAAACCCTAGATATCAAAACTGAAACATCTTAATAATATCATTAAGTCCTAGAATATCTATCTTTATAAGGGTTTTGTTACAAACCCTAGATCTCACAAACTAAGACATGAGTAACAATAAATAGGTCAGCATACTCGCATATACATATCTAGGATCTTGCACAACAATATTTGCTAGGTTAACCCAAGACACAAACATTAATATATTAAAGTTAGACATATAACAATTTTGACAAGACTAGGGTTTCGATCAAACAAACGAATACACACCTAAGGTTTCATCCCTGGAATCTTACTATATACATCACAAGGGTTTGCTCATAAACCCTAATTTACCAAACCCTAAAGGTTTAGGATTACAATACATTAACAACAAACCCTAAATAACTAGGGTTTCTATTATAACCATACCAAAACTCCAAATATAAAAAAATAGGATTTCTAGACTTCCATCATTAACCCTAATTAGACTAGGGTTTCATAATCAATATTGACACACCCTTAGGTTAGGGTTTAATAGAGAACCTTTTAGGGTTCCATAAGAATGATAATGTAATGAGGGTAGATTTAATCTAATGATTAATCACCCTAACAAGAATTTCTTACGATTCAAAACCTTAGGCATAACGATGTTACTAATGTAGAGCAAAATTTAAAAGAAAAATGATCATACCTTTTATACAAAGAGAACTTTGTAACAAAGCTTATTGGCCAAGACATACCTTGAGTTGTTTCTTAACAAACCTTGTAGGACATCAATGCTTGAAGGGCATCTTTTGTACTATAACTTCTTCCATGCTTCAAGGCTATTCTTTGAAGTCTCCTCCATAACCCTAGAGCAATTAGCAAGCTTTTCTAGCTAAGGAAAAATATAAAGAGAAAGGTTATTAGCATAAAATACCGACATATATAGATATGAGAGTGAAATCAAATATAAAAGAGGAGACAAGGAATAAAATACTTATCTTTTGGTAAAATGGTGAAGACTCCCTCTTAATCTAGTCTTTGAGGGATACCTACAAATGATCCAAAATTCAAAATGTTCTAACAAGACATGTTAGACCTGTTGTCACCTGAAGTGTACACCAAGGGCCACAATGGTCAAGGCAGGGGCTGTCACTCTGATCCGTGTCCACTCCATTCTAGCTATCTCCTAGGCAAGCTAAGGGGGGTAGTTCCTAAAGGGTGAAAGGGTGGATGATGAAGGGAAACTTGTTGGGAACCAACAAGTTCTAGGAGATGCACTTAGAATTATCTTAATAGCTTGACTTAAATTAGATGCAAGTGTGATTATTAAATGAGCACAATGGATCTTAACAGAATGAAGCAATGCTTAGGCTATTCAATTAGATTATACTATTTAGATTTAGAGCTATGAGACCAGTGCATTTAATAACAATGCTCAAGACAAAATATACTTGCACAATGGATGGACTTATCAAGTTGCAAGATATAAGTGCTGCTAAGGACAGTTAGCTTGATAATTAGAATCATGAGAAAAAAGGGAAATTGCAACAATTTCAACCACAAGCGGTCTATAGATAAGCAATACAATAAACACAAGATAATCTGCAATTAATGGAATTATGCTCACAGTTCTGATTACCAATGGATGAAATGCAAAGAAGTTAAGATGAAGATACAAAAAAGATGAGACCCAATTACAGTTTTGTGCTCCAAGTGCTTTAAAACTAAGAGCATACAATTAGATTTTCATTTAGCCAAATTCATAAACTTGCTTAAGAGACACTCAATGATATTCAATCCTTGATTAAGTACCAGCGTGAGTGAATTTGTTCAAGTGCAAAATTAGAAAAGCTGAGAGTCACGATAAACCACAAGTGTTAGTACTCTTAGCATGTGAAGGACTTCTCCAAATGTTAAACAATTTAAACAATGCCAATGGAAGCACTTATGATACTTATGTTCCAATGCTATCAATGAGCAGTAAACCAATCTTTATGATAGCAGAAAATGAATTATGACAGCAGTAAGTTTATCAATGACAAATGTGACCAGAACAGTCCTAAACTATTGAATTGTAGTGCAAATAGTGAGATTATTTTTTATGAATGCAAGCATGCAAAAGATGAGGGAGGCAGCCAAGGGAAGCCTAAAAGGCAGCCCTGTTGGATCCCTTGATTAACGTAATCTTTCACCGATAATGCTAAGTATACAGTTATCTTCCAGATTTCAAGATGCTTATGACAGTTGTGAGATCAACCCAAAAATTAGATGCCTAAATTATGCAATGAAGCGTTAATTCTTTTAGATGATCTGCTAAATAATTTTACGCCAATTCCTTGAAGGATGTTGCACTGTTATATTATATCAGACCCTGAAATACTTCTCCAAACATCATGACAGTCATCCAAAATTCATGAAGTGAGGCAAACCCAATTTGTAAACAATAATGCAATAGAGCAAGGACTGAATGCAAAATGCCAATTGATGCTATGATGCATCCATATAAAAATCGCCAACGAGAAGTTCAGAACAGAAAACAAAAACCCTCCCTTACCAATGTAAAGCAAAGACTACTTCTGCAACTCTTGAGATGCTTTGTTAACTAATGGACTGGGTAATGACTTGATGCAGTGAGAAAAGGTGAGAGGCAAACCCCAGAGGCTTGAAACCTAGCTGATGACTTGAGGACCTGCTTTGTGTGCCTGCAAATGAATTGATTCCTTCACAAACCTTGCAAACGAATTTGTAGCGCTCAGAAATCTGTCAGTTTAGGGTAATCCTGAAAAGGAGGGGCTACAAGGCTAGATAGGCTAGCGGCAGCCAAAGAAGAGGCTGGAGGCTTGACAGCAGGGGGCTGAAGGCTTCCCTAAGGCCACGATAAGGGAGAAAATGCCCTGTAGGGCTTGCGGCAGAGGGCTGGCCGAGAGGAGATTGCGGGCAGTGGGAGGCAGGGGCAGAGAAATAGGAGGCTGCCGTGAGGTAGTGGAGGAGAAAGAAGGGACCAGCAAAGGAATAAAGGCTGCTGTGAGGCAGAGGAAGGGAAAAAGAGGGGCACAGAAAGAGGGATAAACCTGTGGCAGGCCTGAGACAGGGCAGACGAAAAAGGAGGAAGCTAAGAGCACTCTGTGGCCAGAGCTTTTAGCCCCAAAACCCTTAGGGATGGCTTCAAATCAGATTTTTATTGGGCTCTGAGCAATTTATGATGATTCTGCAGTGGAAATAGATAAGATTTGTACAGTTTACAGCCACAAAAAATTGCAAATAATTCTCAAATGGTCCAACCCTTGGAGAAAAGCCTTATTGCAGTGAAGAGTGGCCCCAAAAGGCTAGCGGCCTCCTTGATGAGGCTGAACGTTCTTGATCTAGCACCTGGGTATGCTGGATTGAGGCCCAAGGAATGCCTAGGTACCTCAAAACCCCCTGTGGCCCTTCTCCTCTAGGAAATGCTGGCCAAAATAAATGTGAAACCCTTAAAACTCTAATCATTTAAGTGAGAGACTTCAGATTTGCGAGGTGGCTCTTCTCTTATTTAGATCGATGAGGTTTTTACTTGCAAAATAGCTCAATATACAAAATTCTAACACCTACTTCCTAGATGTAGACAACCCACATTAGTATTATACAAAAATATGTACAGGAAAGATAAGGGTTATCAAAATTTGTTTACAAATTAATTACAATATTCACAATAATTTATGGCTTTTATAAACATATCTATTCATTTAATGCACAATAGATTAAAATAGATGAGCGAAGTAAATTTAATAGGTGGTGAGCAATGGTCAATATCTCTGCAAAACGATTAGAGCGGGCTGGAGACGATTCGTGCGCACAGCAGCAGCCCTGGTATAGTACTCCCTTCAACGCCATGGCCCTGGGAGGGGGCCCTGAGGTCCCTCCTCCTTCGCCTCCTCCACCAGAGATCCTTGCGTTCAGGAAGCTGATTGGCGACAGTAGTAAACGCCCAACAAGGGAAACTCAGCGAAAGTTTGTAAAGAAACTCGACAGCATCCCCACAGTCGCCCTGCCCATTGAAGATTCTTGCAGATCTGCTTTGAACTTAGCTGAAAGAGGGCTCATCGGTCAATTTACAGGGCTATGGCCTTCCCCCAAGGCTATCGAGGTGTGGGTACAGAGGAACTGGCGACCACTAGTAAAGGAAGGCATTGGAAGCTTCCTAGTTGGTAAGGGCTTTTTTGTCTTTGTTTTTGATTCAGTAGAAGACAGAAATCTCATCTTTAGGAATGGACCATATTTCATGGGACCTCAGGGTTTATATCTAAACTCATGGTCACCAGACTTCGATCCGACACAAGATGTGCCGTCAGCAGTTCCAGTGTGGGTGCGCCTCCCTCATCTTCCACTGCACTGCTGGAACTCGAAGTCACTAGAAACGATTGGTAACACCCTGGGAAAATACATAGACAGAGCAGAGAGAAGGGATCAATATTCATGTGCAAGAATATGCGTCGAAGTCGACTTGGAAATAGGGTTACCTGAAGCCATAAAGTTAACAATAGCAGACTGGTCTTATATCCAAGAGTTAGACTATGAGCAACTACCATTCAAATGCAGAAATTGCCATGAATATGGGCATTTCGCAAGATACTGCAAAAAAAAGGAGGAGGAAGATCTAGAGAAGTCAAAAGGAGAAAAATGGATCTAGGTGTAGAAAGCAGTCCAGGCCAAGGTGAGTAGCAGGAATCAAGGGAAAGAGGTACCGATGGAGTCCGGAACTTCCTTAACAGGAATGGTTCAAACAAAAGGAAGAGGAGAACAGCCAAAGACAACGGCCTCAATAAACCCATTCGAAACCCTCAGCACTTCAATCGAAATTCCAGAAACAGAGACAGAGGAGATTGAACGACAAGTCCCCTCACTTGAAGTAGAAAAGAAGAACATAGAAGTAACCCAACTTGACTCCCCAGTAGGAACCTCCTCCTCACCCACATATGCAGAAATGACAAGGAAAAAACCCCCAGAAACCTCTGGGTCATCGGAAGACAAGACATTCGAGAGACCCTCTAAAAGAGTTGGAAGGAATCTCATAAGGAAGCCAGGGAAGAAGAGGCAGAGAGGCAAAACATGCAAGGCAGCCAATCCACCATTGAAATGTCTATCAGGATAAACACCAGATTAAGGCCCTCTAAGGGGGGATCAGCTCACTCCAATTCCGTTAAATAATGAAACTAGTCTCTTGGAATTACAGAGGCTTGGGGAACCCTTCGAAAGCTGAAGCAGTCAAAGATCTTCTGAAAATAGAAACTCCCGAGATCCTCATGCTCCAAGAGACTAAGATTGAAGGGGAAACCCTTCTTGAGATCAACAAATTAAAATGGGGAAAAATGCAGGAAAGGCCATTAGTGCAAGAGGTACCTCTGGTGGCCTAGCAACATTGTGGTCGGAGGACAAGTATCAACTAGAAAGCTCCTTTGAGACCCAACATTGGATATTCACTGAACTTCGGCACCTCTCTAGTAAGCTCTCCATCTCGCTCTTCAACCTTTATGTTCCAGTCCACCTTACAGAGAAGAAAGAATGCTGGCAGACCTTGTCTGATTTCTTAGACATTTACTCCCCTCAGAATATAATAGTGGCTAGAGATCTCAACCTCGTCATTGATCCAAAAGAAAAGAGAGGTGGCAATAGTGGTAGGGACCAAATGCTTCCATTAGTAGAGGAGCTGATACTTCATTGGGATCTTCTTGACTTCAAACTGAAGAAAGGTCTTTACACCTGGACAAACAATAGAGCTGGGGCAGAACACATCTCTGCTCGCCTAGATCGCTTCCTAGCGCAGAGCTCTTTGTTGCTAGGAAAAAGACTGATCTCCTCGAAAATTCTCCCAAAGTTGGCCTCAGATCACAAACCTATTCTCTTACAGTTGGAAGAGGAAGAAAATTTGGGCCCTATCCCCTTTAGATTCAACCCGCTTTGGTCAGGGAAAGAAGGGTTCATGGAAACTGTTCTGGAGGCATGGTCCATACCTGTGACAGGATCTCCCAGCTTCATGTGGGAGCAGAAACTAAAAATAACCAAGAGAGCCCTGAAAAAATGGATTAAAGAACCCTCAAATTCTCCTACCAGCAACAGAAAGGAGACAATTCAGTTTTTATCAGATCTGCAAATGGATTTGGAAAGTAAGGAGATCTCTGCTTCAGATTTAGAAAAAGAACAAGCTGCCCAAATCAAATCATTTCGCGCTTTCCGCCATGAAGAAGAGACTTGGAGGCTTAAGTCTCGTAGCCTGTGGCTTAAAGCTGGAGATCGAAATACCTCTTTCTTCCATAGGCAATATAGAGCCCGACTATCTCGAAACCATATCTCTGAAATCACTTGCTCAGATGGGACTGTGCTCAAAGGACAAGAACAGCTAAAAAAGGCAGCAAAAGATCATTTCCAGAATCTGTATAAAAAGGGAATGGGGGTGAAGAAGTCACCTCTGAATTTCTCTCCCACATTTCATCTTTGGTAAGCAAGGAGGACAACACTAGTCTTATGAAACCTTTCTCCGAGGAAGAAATCTGTAAAGTAATATGGTCCATGGAACCAGACAAGGCACCAGGGCCTGACAGATTCTCAATTCATTTTTACAGAATCTGCTGAGAAATAATAAAAACTGATCTTCTGAGGATGATAAAAGCTTTTCATCAAAAAGCCAAAGTGGGAGGCAGTACTAACTCTACCTTGCATTAATTCCAAAAGAAGTGAATCCGGGCACTGTTGACAAGTTTAGGCCAATCTCGCTCTGCAATGCATCATACAAAATCCTGACAAAACTGCTGGCAATCAGAATCAAGCCACTACTTGGGAAACTCATTTCTCCCACCCAAGGTGGCTTTGTCAAAGGGAGACATATATTGGACAATGTAATACAGGTTCAAGAAGTCATACATTCTAGTTATCTTCGGTAGGAGCAAGCTATGCTCAGAAAGTTAGACATGGCAAACGCATTCAACCGGGTAAATCTTTCTTTCCTATACAAAGTCCTCCTTTCCTTTGGTTTCAGCTCTAACTTTGTCAATTTGATTAAAGCTTGTACTGAAAAGCCATGGATAGCTCCTTTAGTTAATGGCAGGCCAGGAAACTATTTCCAAGCCTTGAGGGGAATAGGGCAAGGCTGCCCCCTCTCCCCTTCCTTGTTCATTTTGATGGCAGACTTGCTAAGTAAAAAACTGACAGCTGAAAAGAAAGCAGGGACAGCTCCAGGAGTCAGGTTGATGAAAGGGCTAGAGCCTCTCAATCACGCACTATTTGCAGATGACACTCTTCTTTTGGGCGGAGCCTCCATCAAGATAGCCAAAGTTTACAGTGGAATTCTTCAAAAATTGTGCAGCATATCAGGAGCTCTTATAAATAAAAGGAAAAGTGTAATATATGGGTGGAATGTGGACCAACAACCAGTTCAGAGAATAGTCCTCTCCTTAGGCTTTTTGGGATTCGCTTCTTGGGATAAAATCAAATATCTCGGGTTACCAATAACCCTGGGCCCTAACAAATTATCGCTGTGGAAAGAGGTAATAAGCAAAATTAAGTCCAAGATTATAGCTTGGGGAGGTCAATGGCTCACCAATGCTGGCAAACTCATCCTTATAAAATTTGTATTGTCCTCCCTGCTTATTTATCAGGCTTCCTTTCTTCTGGCTCCAAAGAAGATCACGGAACAGATCTCCAGACTTATCAGGGATTTTCTGTGGAGAGGAGGAAGAGGAAACCAAAGAAAATTCCATCTAGTGAATTGGGATATAGTTAAACGCCCCATCTCTGAAGGAGGCCTGCAAATAAGAGACCTAGGCCTTGCCAATCTGGCTCTTGGAGGTAAAATACTTTGGACCCTCTTCTCAAACAGCAAACACCCTGTTAGTTAGGTCATAAAAAAAATATATCTAAAAGGCTCATCGCTAAGGAACATACAGATAGATAACAACATCAAAGGGACGTCGATATGGCATCTTTGCCGCCGTGGGATAGAGTTCTTCCAAAAGCACTTATATCGCATTCCTGGCAATGGAAAAAACATGATACACTGGCAAGACAACATAGTGGGATAGTCGCCTTTGAGCAAAAATGAAGCAATCAAAGAAATCAGGCACTGGCTCATTCAACAAGGAGTCCTCACCTTGGCAGATATCTCGACATGGGACGACTCCGAAAAATGGCGAACTTGGGAAATCCCTCGAGTTCTAGATCAAATGTGCAGTCAAAAGACCCTCCTGGAAGAAGCGTTAACGAGACTGGCACCGGTTCACATGCGTTTGATGGACAAATGGGGATGGGGAAAGACTGGAATCTACAACACAAGGCATGGATTTGCCTCTCTTCAACCACATCAAGCTTCGAGCCATACTGCATTTGTGTGGAAACAAGTCTGGGACCCTCTAGGTCTCCCCAAAATAAATTTCTTCACTTGGGTATTAATGCATGGGAAAGTGCTAACTGGTGACAATCTGACTAAAGAGGTATTCACGGGCCACATCGGTGTTCTCTTTGCTGCAAAGCCCAGGAAACCATGGAGCATATGTTTGTGGACTGCTCTTTTGCTCAAGAAGTCTGGGACTGCATCCTTCAAGGCCTCAATGTCTCTGCCCCATCGCAAGTCAAAGTAGCTAACCTTTTTAGCACCTGGAGAATGTGTTATCCCCACATGACCCAAAGAAAGACAGCATGGAACAGAATTTGGAAAGCAGTACCTAAATATGTCTGTTGGAAAATATGGCTCGCCTTTGAAGGTGGCATCAAAAGCAAAAGCATTACTCCTCGAGACTGTGGCCAATCGTCCCCTTAAAAACGATAACATGCTTCTCCCGGAAGAAAAAAAATGGATGGGAACTTACATATTTCGAGACAAGATAAACAACACCACTTGCCCCAGTAAACCTCTTGTATGGAGACTTCGAGAAACGTACGTAGATTTTCAAGCTTGGTGGAGGAAACAAGGTGAAACAACAATCTTTTTTGATGGTGCCTCCAAGGGCAATCCAGGGTCAGCAGGAGCAGGTAGAGTGATCTACTCCCCGGAGGGTATTCGTGAAGATAGCTTCAGCTGGGGACTTGGACAAAGAACCAACAACCAGGCAGAAATTCTTGGGTTGCTAAAACCCTGTCAGATAGCACGTGAAAAAGGCATTAAGGAAATACAAGTCTTCGGGGACTCAGAAATTTGGATAAAGATATTGAATTCGGAGGACCACTTCAGCAATCCGGCGCTCAACAAGACACTTCTAAGGCTGAGATATGTGCTCCAAGACTTCTCTTCCTATCTCCTTTTCCATATTCTACGTGGTTGAAATAAGGAAGCAGACGCAAAAGCAAACTTGACATGCCTCCTGCCACAAGGAACCTTAAGCAAGAATGATGAAGAACCTACATGGAACCCGATCCCGTAATCTAGAGTAAATCTACACCTATGTAAGGAAACGAAGAGCTGCAACTAAAAGGAATCCTGAATATTGTATTGATGGTTGTTTTGGTTTCAACCCAACCGGTTTTAAATAATTAATATAACTGTTATAGTTAAAAAAAAAAAAATATCTCTGCAAAACGAATCGTTAGATAAGCCTTGAAATTTAACAAAGTGGGTTCTTAAGCTTTCTTGTCTTGGGAGTTGGCTGGTCCAACTGAAGACTTCCCCTCATGCCCAAGATCTGAATCCTTGAAGTCTCTACACACTTAGGGCCAAGTTATTAGATCAATAGGGGCTAGATAGACACCATAATTCTCAAGATCTAGAGATACCAACTAGATCAATCAAGTTAGGATGCTTCTCTAAACCCAATGACTAATGCAAGATACTTGTGCAAATACTTAATCCAATCATGGGCTAATGAAATAATAATTTATAAAATGTTATTCAATAGAGCATTAAGAACATGATCCAAAAAATTACCATAAGAAGTAAAAGAGGAACATCACCATGAAAAAACCCCAAAGTCTTTTGTTTTATTGAGCAAAAAGTATTACAACTAGTAGAGCTTGACTTAGAGCTTATTTTTCAAATTTTCCATCCCATGATAAACAAATGGCTTCTAATTTATAGATAAATCCTCTAAGTGGAAAATAACGGCTAGTTGGCTTGATCTCTGTCAAAGTAATCTCAACCATTGATAAATGTTTGATCATTTTTTTAATCTCTACCGTCGAAAATCTTTATGTTTTGAGGAATTTTCGAATTTTTCATTTAACCCATTTTTTATTAGCTCAAAAATAATTATTTTGAGCTAATTTCCTCAAAAAATTGACTTTGACTTAACCATCAAGCCCTGAGGGTCCAATTTTTCTTGAAATTTCCAATATTCCCTTGGTGGGGAACATTATGAGAATTAATTTTTTTAAGACCCACAAATTTTTCCATTTGGAGAATTTAGTTTCTCTAGGAATTTAATTTTGACTCTAATTAATTAAATTTATAGCTTAAGATTTTAATTTATTTTTGCCACAAAATTTAATTAATTGACATTTGAAGGGATTAATAATTTTTCCACATTAATCGTGATCGCGCTCCTGAGACCTAGCCGCCTCCTGTTGCTGGTTCTGGCCGCCGGCCAGCTTCGGCTCACTGGCTCTTTTCTGGAGGACTCAGCCTCTCACCTGCGTGCCTGACGAACATCTTTCGGATCTTTCTAATCTTGGGTGTCTGCCTGCGAGGCCTGCGGCTGCTGTGCCCCATCGCACAACCTTGCAGTGCCCTTCATGGAGCCCAGCGGGGGCTCTGCCCCCCCCCCCAATACCCTTCCACCGAAAGTCTCGGCGTTCAAAGCCATGGTAGCTGCCAAGTCAAAACGCCCACCCTCAGCTAGCCAGCAGAAATTCATCAAGAAGCTCGATTCCATCCCAACGGTTGCCCTACCTGAAGAAGAAATATGCAAAGACGCCATAAATCTAGCTGAGAAAGGGTTGATAGGCCAGTTTACGGGTCTCTGGCCTTCCCCCAAGTCGGTGGAGGACTGGACACAAAGAAACTGGTCTCCCTTGATCAAAGAAGGGGTTAAAAGCTACTTCGTAGGCAAAGGATTCTATGTGTTCGTCTTCGAGAGCTCGGATGATAGAAGCCTAATCTTCAGAAATGGCCCCTATTTTATGAGACAGCAGGGGTTATATCTAAACAAATGGTCCTCGGATTTCGACCCCTCTCAGGACATCCCCTCTGCAGTTCCTGTTTGGGTGCGACTTCCCCATCTGCCTTTACAATGCTGGAATCAAAAAACTCTACAGATTTGAGGCAATTACGAAAGTACATAGACCAAGCAGTAAGGAAAGATCGGTACTCATGCGCCCGAATCTGCGTAGAAGTCGATCTTGAGGAGGTTTGCCTGAAGCAATAAAGCTCTTGGTGGCCGGGTGGACCCACGTTCAGGAACTGGATTACGAACAGCTCCCCTTCAAGTGCAGATACTGTCATGAACATGGTCACTTTGCAAAGAACTGCAAGAAAAAGATCGAGGAGTAGGCAGACAAAACAAATGAGGACCAGTGGACTGTAGTCCAAAAAACCGCTCGACAAAAAAAAGGAAATGGCAAAGGCAGCTTGTCCGGAGCTCCAAGCAGTTTCAAGCCCAATCAAGTAAAGGAAGTAACCTCGAAAGGCACAGAAAAAACCCAGAGTATCCCTACTACCTCGACTCAGGAAAATCTGGAGCACACAACAGACCCATCCCCCATCAAAGAGTGGGAAGAAGCTCCACAGGTCGAGCCTATGCAATGAAGCCCCCCCAGTCCCTCATATGCTGATGTAACAAGGAAAAATCCAGAAGAAAGCTCAGGTTCTTTAGAGGACGAAACCTTTGAGCGACCTTCCAAAAGAGCAGGCAGGAAATCTCGCAAAGAGCTAAGGGAAGAGGAGGCCGAGCGACTCAAAGTCCAATGAAGCCAGGCCACCATACAAATGACCATGGGAAGAAACACTAGACCTAGGCCTTCCAAGGGAGGCCACACTCCCTCCCTCAAGTAAATGATGAAGCTCGCCTCTTGGAATTGCAGAGGATTGGGGAACGCATCCAAAGCCGAAGCAGTCATGGACCTTCTGAAAATAGAACCTTCAGATATCCTCATGCTCCAAGAGACGAAGATAGAAGGGGGTGCTCTTCTAGATATCAGCAAAACAAAATGGAAGAAAAGCGCAGGCAAAGCAGTTAGTTCAAGGGGATCCTCTGGAGGGTTGGCAACTCTCTGGACCGAAGACTTATTTTAGCTAAAAAAATCTCATGAAACCCAGCACTGGATCTTCACGGAGCTGTCACACTGTACAAGTAAGTTGTCCATCTCTTTGTTTAATCTATATGTTCCTGTCACATATTCCGAAAAACGAGATTGCTGGAACTCCCTCTCAGCTTTCCTAGAACAGCATAATCCAGACAATATTATCATAGCAGGTGACCTCAATATAGTTCTGAAAACCAAGGAGAAAAGGGGTGGCTCCAGCAGCAGAGATCCTATGCTGGCTTTTGTCGAAGAGCTCTCACAGCAATGGGATTTAATAGACTTCATTCCAGTGCGCGGCCTATTCACTTGGTCCAACAATAGATCTGGGCCGGATCACATTGCTGCCCGCCTGGATCGATTCCTGGTCCAAAGCTCTCTTATGATGAACAAAAAAATTATCAAGACCAAAATTCTGCCCAAGCTCACCTCAGATCACAAGCCGATCCAGCTTCTCCTAGAAGATGAAGAAAATCTTGGCCCTCTTCCTTTTCGCTTTAATCCTCTATGGATCGAGAGAGAAGGCTTCATCGACATTGTGAAAGAAGCTTGGGCCAAACCTATCTCTGGATCTTCAAGTTTTGTCTGGGAGCAAAAACTCAAGGCTACAAAGTATGCGTTGAAGGATTGGATAAGGAAACCAGCTCCCAATCCAACCAATACAAGAAAAGAAGTAGTGCACACTTTGGAGAACCTGCAAGATGATATGGAAAGTAATGAGATCACAGTAGTGCTGCTGGAGCAAGAAACAAAGGCCCAATGCTCAACCTATTGAGCCTTAAGAAAAGAAGAAGAATACTGGAGAATCAAATCCAGAAGTCTGTGGTTAAAAGCAGGGGATCGGAACACCTCCTTCTTCCACAGACAATATAGAGCTCGGTTGTCCAGGAACCACATCTCAGAAATAAAAACAGCAGATGGCCAAGTTAGAAAGGGCTTCACCCAAGTTAAAGAGGCTGCTGACAGTCATTTCAGGAGATTATATAGCGAGGAACCTCAGGACTGTGAGGAGGAGATAACAGATTTCCTCTCTAACATTCCCCAACTGATCAGACCTGAAGATAATGTCGCTCTCACCAACGAAGTCACTGAGGAGGAAATAATCAAAATCATTTGGTCCATGGAACCTGATAAGGCCCCTAACCCAGACGGCTTCACAATACACTTCTATAAAGTATGTTGGAATATCATCAAAGCTGATCTTCAAAAAATGATTAAAGGTTTCATGAGAAAAGCTAAGATTGGCGGAGGCACCAACTCCACTTATCTAGCCTTAATCCCCAAAGACTCTAATCCGGAAACTTTCACAAGATTCAGACCTATATCGCTATGCAATGCATCTTATAAGATTCTGGCTAAACTTCTTGCAAATAGGATCAAGCCTCTATTAAAAAGGCTGATCTCCAGTCCCCAGGGAGGATTTGTGGAAGGTAGGCATATCCTTGATAATGTTATTCAGGTCCAGGAGACAATCCACTCCAGCAAACAGAGAAATGAGAAAGGCATGGTGATAAAGTTAGATATGGCAAATGCGTTTGACAGAGTAAACCGCTCCTTCCTCATTAAAGTTCTCCTTACCTTTGGCTTCTCGCCCCACTTTGTCCATCTCATTAAAGCCTGTATTGAAAATCCCTGGATCGCCCCTCTAGTCAACGGACGCCCTTCCAATTTCTTTCAAGCCCAAAGAGGCATCAGGCAGGGATGCCCTCTCTCCCCCTTCCTGTACATTTCAATGGCTGACTCCCTTAGCATAAAACTCACTGCTGAAAGATCTGCTGGCACCCTTCCTGGACTCAAACCCTCCCTTGGTGTCGATCCCCTGAACCATGCACTTTTCGCAGACGATTCTCTTCTTCTTGGAGGCGCTTCTTCCAGAATCGCCAAAGTCTTCGACTCAGTTCTCAAAAGCTATTGTAGAGTCTCTGGAGCGCAGGTCAACAAAAACAAGAGCGAAATCTACACTTGGAATATTGATCACCAAGAACTAACATGTATTTCGTATGCCTTGGGGTTCAGAGGCCATACCCGATGGGATCGATTCAAATATCTAGGTCTTCCCATCACAAATGGGCCTAACAGGAGGTCACTCTGGTCAAACATCATCTGCAAAATTAAATCAAAAATAGCAGCATGGGGTGGCTTCTAGCTATCTAAAGGAGGCAAAGTCATTTTAATTAAGTCTCTTTTATCCGCGCTTCCAGTCTATCAGGCAGCATTCTTACTATCCCCCAGAAACGTTATGGATCATATCTCTAAGCTCTTAAGAGACTTCTTATGGCAAGGAGGGAAAGGCAATGAAAGGAAGATGCGTTTAGTCAATTGGGACTTGGTTAAAAGGCCAACAACAGAGGGTGGCCTTCAGATCCGCGATCCATCTCTTGTCAACCTTGCGCTTGGAGGCAAACTCCTGTGGAAATTGGTTAACGAACCCAAGCACCCGACCAACGCTATTCTGTTGTCTAAATACGCTCAGAATTCGTCTTTCAGCAATTTGCAACTCGAGCCTCCTGTCAACAGTTCGCAGGTATGGGCTCTCTGTTGCAAAAGCACTTCATTCTTTAAAAAATCTCTTTATAAAGTCCCGGGCAACGGCAAGCGAATCAACCTGTGGAAGGATCGAATTATGGGGCGCGATCCTTTGGAGGAGATCGAGGAAATAACAGAGCTCAGAGTATGGTTGATGAGCGCAGGCATCAATAGGCTACGCGATCTCTCTGTTTGGGATCACCGAGGAGATTGGGCCGGGTGGGATCTCCACGACGCCCCTGGTTGGTTATCTGCCCAAAAAAACCAGTTAATCGAACTGCTGGAAGAATCGACGCCTGAAAATCGGCATATAAAAGACAGTTGGGCTTGGGGTCAGACAGGTGTTTACTCCACTGTAGCTGGTTACAAAGCCCTTCAGGAATCAAGGAACAACAATCACAATCCAGCCTTTTGGAAGCGAGTATGGGACAATCTTGCCCTCCCAAAAGTAAATTTTTTCTTCTGGACATTGATCCATAACAAAATTTTAACTGGTGATAATCTGGAGAAGAGGAATATAGCTGGGCCTCACAGGTGCGCGCTATGTAGAAGCAACCAAGAAACAACCCAACATTTATTCTTGGATTGTCATTATGCTAAGGAAACGTGGGGCCTCATCCTATTGGGACTACAGATTCCCCCCTTACCCCAGTGTTCTGTAGCTGACCTTTTTGCCTCTTGGAACAAGCACTACCCGCAAAGCATTCCCATTAAATCCTTCTGGAACAAGGTTTGGACAACTATTCCAAAATTTGTCTGCTGGCAGATTTGGTTGGCCCGCAATGATCAGATCTTCAATGGACATCAACTCTCCCCTCTCCAGGTTGCAGCTAAAGCCAAAGCCTTCCTTTTGGAAGCAGCCCAACAACAGTTTTATAAAGAGGATCCTCTTCTCCTCCCTGAAGAAAGGAGATGGCTATGCCCCCTGGAGCCTTCTCCCCGAAAATCCCCTCTCATTCCCCAAACAACAAAATCCCAAATGGCGCAGAAGGAACTCCGAGGACACTTTCTCAAACTGGTGGAGATCCAAAAAGCTAACCACAATCTTCTTTGATGGGGCCTCCAAAGGAAATCCTGGGACTGTTGGTGCAGGAGGGATCATTTATTCCACAGATGGGACACTAAAACACTGTTTTTGCTGGAGTTTAGGCCAGAAATCCAACAACCAAGCAGAAATTTTTGGCCTTCTCAAAGCCTGCCAAATAGCAAGAGATCAGGGTGTAAAAGAGCTGCAAGTTTTTGGAGACTCCGAGATCCTAATAAAAAAATTAAATACGGAAGATCTTTTTAGCAATGCTGCTTTAAACAAAATCCTGGGCAGATTGAAAAGAGTGTTGCAAGAATTCAACACCTACAAGTTCTACCATATCCTCAGAATCTTGAACGGTGAAGCTGATCAAATGGCGAATAAAGGATGCTCTCTCCCGAAAGGGCAGCTGATTGTAAATGGCAACATCTCCTTCCAAATACCATGAAATCGATGTAATCCAAAATCTGAAGCAGAAGGAGGCTCTCTTTGTAATCGGGGCTGCCATGGCAAAGTCCCCTCTTATCTTTTTCACGTAAATAAAATTCATAACCGTTTCAGTTAAAAAAAAAAAATTTTTTTTCCACCCTCTAATATTTTAGCCATGGTGTCTAAGTATGAGGGACCATGCAATAAAATATTTTTTACATAAGATAATTACATTTCAACCCTCAAAGGGGGAACACCCATTCGTTATAGACCCTCAATTTATTACCCAATTCTGCGACTCAATATGATCTAGTAGACCAAGTGATTTGTAATAAAATAATTTAGCCAATTAGCTTAAATTATTCCCAAATCACTTTTACAAAAGACTCGACTAAAACACTAAGACTCACCTAAGACCTTGACGATAAATTCCACCCTAGCTTTGGGGTGAGGTTGGAGGGAAAAACTCTGTCGATCATTTGTGTTTAGAAACACAAATGAATCAGTGAGACAAAAAACCTCCTAGGATGAAATTCGTTGCCAAAATAATAGGCTTACCTAGGTTGTTACATACATATATGGTCTTACTAGCATCATTTACATTAAAATTTTTTAGAATGGGTTTACAACTCTGATAAACTGACGACTGATGATGATGAATCCAAGATATTTGACTGCGTGAACATAATGGAATCCTTTGAAAAGATGTGTACTGCTATAGGTAGTTGACACAGAGTGGTCAACAAGACCTATAAATTCTAGAAATCAAAACACGAAGGAAAATAATTTTAAAGATAAAGACTAAGAGAGAAATATGTGTGAGAGGGAGGACTTAGTAGTATAATTCTTTGACTTCCGATTCTTCTTCAGCCTTGTTCTTCTTAGATGGAGCTTCATTGGTGACATTTGCTTGATCCCTATCTCTCTTCTTATTTCTTGGATTCTCAGGACAATGACTTTTGTAATGACCCATCTTGTGACAATTGTAACTTTTGACCTTTGATATGTCCATTTTCTTCTTTGGTCCTTTGGACTTATTGAAGGTTCCCTTCTTCTTGTGATGAACAAAATAGGCATTTGAGGTGTTTTCTTCTTCATCCTCCTTGTTGTTTACTAACGATATTCTGTCTTCTTCTTGACTATATTTATTCCACATTTGTTCAAATGTTGGAGTATCCTTCCAACTATTAAGCCCTGATGCAAAGACACTCCAAAATTTTGGTAGTCCTACAAGGGCAATAATTACAAGCTCATTTTCTAGGAAAACTTCATCTATTGCTTGGAGTTCATCTCTAATTCTAGATATTCTTATAAAATATGATGCAACAATATCATCATTTGTTATCTTAACAGTTCTTAGTTCATTCTTGAGGCTTGCTATTTGACCAATGTTTTTGATTGTGAATAACTTGGAGAGAGCCTCATACATTTATTGAGCGAAATTTATGTTGGATACGTATGGAATTAGGTTGTCCTTAACTCCATCCACTATTAGGTTCATAGCCAATATTTCAATTTCCCTAAACTTTTCTTTCTCTGCATCACTTGATTCATCAATAGGCTTCTTAACTTTTCGCTTAACGAGATCCAAAATTTTGTTCTTTTCAAGAATGAGGTCTATCATTTTTTTCCAGGCCTTGTAATTGGAGGCTCCTTCTAATTTGTTTTCTCTTTTCATTGAGTTTGTCATAGTTCCTGTAGATAGTAGGCTTGTCTCTTTATATGATCCCTTTTCCTTGATGACCTTCCTTTGATCTTCCTTTCCTTTTTCTTCACATTTGCTCTGAAACCATATTAGAAAATCAGAAAGGCAGAAAATTTTTCTTATGTTGATAATTTCTTGTGATAATCTTATGTTCTTATTTTATCTTTGTTTCATCAAGCAATTATCAAAAGCAAAACATGAAGATCAGGGACACCAGATGTAGGCGGACAACCAGGGCTAAAACCCTTATATAGGGGAAAACCTAGTCAAGGACTCTTCCTTCAGTAATTCAAATTGAGATGGAAGAAGACCCTAGACAACAAACCTTCCTCCCCACCAAGTCAACCTTCTAAGATGATATAGTAGTCTCTTCTTGTTAAAATTGGCAACTAGGGCCAAACTCCATGTGGGTCATCTTATTTATGGCAGCTGATATTTTTCTTGGATCCCTCTCATCGAGAGGTGTAGGATTGATCTAAAGGTCATCCGATTCCGATAAGTATTCACGGAGTTATGAATTTATTTATGTTAATAGACAATTTTTCAAGGTCGGCCAACAACCAAATAAACCCCACATGTGCTCAACATTTTAGTATAAAAGGAGATGACTTGAGAGTCATTTCACACACACTTCACTCTTGATTTCTCTCCACTTGTTCTGGGTTTTAGTGGAAGAGAAATCTAAGAGAGGAAGCCCTAAAACGCAAAAGGTAAAGGAGCCCTAGTATGAAGCCCTAGACACAGTCTCTACAAGCCCTAACGCAGTCCTAAGAAGGAGGATCTATGCAACTGTGGAGGAGGTCTTAGCAGCCCTAGCCCATGACAGCATTCATTTGTGGAGGAAGAGAGCTTGTTGAAGGAGGATAATTCCTTGTGGTAGTCGCAACAAGAAGAGGCTGGGACAACGTGTAAAAGGAGGATTGTTTTGGGTCTATTTCAGGGGTTCGAAGTGTTGGAGAAGGGGCTGAGTTACCTTGCTGGAAGAGCCGCAACCATAGGACAGTGTTGAGGGAAATTTGGAGGAGTGCAGATCCATGGAAAGGCAACCGCAACCCTATAGAGCCTTGCTGTAGGGTGCCGCAAGAAATTACAGGCAGGCCGAAGGGTAGACAAGGGCTAAGGCAGCCCATAATTTAAGCAACCACCCTCGACCCCTCAAAGAAGGACAACCACATCTCTTGGGAGTGTTTTTGGGCACAAAAAGAAGGCTGGTTAAGCACTGTTGTGTGCCCTAACCATGCCTAGTTTGCTGCAACCACAAACCTCAGAACACTGAGCTATGGCATGCATCTTAGGTGCTTGGTGTGTGTGCATCTAAGGTTTGTAGCAAGCCACAGGCCTAGTCACTCCTAAACAGGTTAGCATGGAAGTGTTAGGGGCTGCCATATGCCCAAAACAACAGCATGAGGAGGCAACCATGTTCAAGGAATGTTTTGGGCATGATCATTGGGTTGCTATAGGTCAATGGGTCAACAAGCAATCATAAGAGCAGCCATGACTAACAATGGGCTAGCAAGCAATCATAAGTTCTAAACATTGGAACAACATGTGTGACAACAAGGTACAACAGTGCTAAACATTGGGATAAGCAGTGTGACAGCATGGTGCAACAATGGAAAATGGGACAACAAGGACAGTGCTTGGTGAAGCATGGTACATGGGACAACAAGCATTATGGTGCAACAATGAGATGCAACATGATGGGCACGGTGAGGTACAGGATGAGGCAGCACTGGTGGGCGCAGCAGTATGATAATGAGGTCCAGCATAGTGATGATGGGTGCAGCATGGTGCAGCACAGTGAGGTGCAACATGATGACGAGGTGCATCGCTATGATAGGTGATGGAGTCACATGGGAGAATCAGTTGAAGCAACCGTCTTCAACTGAGTTCAGCTACCTCATGTATCATCTACTTAGAGATGATCTATGCTCTTATTTAGATAAGTCAAAGTGTTGACTTTTGTTGTATATGTACTTTCTTTCTCTCTCTGCTGAACTATTGAAGAACATATAATAAGAATTGATCAAGGGTTTCCCCACATTGGGGTTTGTCCTTGACTAGCGCCACATCTTGTGTCTTCTTATCTTCTGCGATCTATGTTTATGTTCTATCTGCAATTTACTTTAATGTGATGTGATTGCTAATCTAGAGAAGATATTGAGCTAACTGTGAAAATTGAAATAAATTGCTCTAAGCATAGAACATACCTAAAATTAACATGGTACCAGAGCTGAGGTGAAGACAAAGCCCAAGCAAGAGTGAAAGAGCAATCACTGAAAACAGTTGGGAAAGGACAAAAGGATCAATGGATTCCTCATCCCTCTTCAAATTCACCAAGGGTGAAGTCGAAGCAGAGAATATTATCAGAATGGCGCAGCGAAAGCTTCTGATGGCCTACCTCAAGATCACTTCAATGGGAAGTCCAGGTCTACGGAAAGGTAGATGCCTTGTTTGTAATAAGTTCGACCATTACGCTGAGAAGTGTCCGGACTCTGAATGGCAAGGGCACATCACTTGATGATGATAACAAACATTCCAGGGACATCTTCAATGATCGAAGGAATGCAGGTCATCAAGGAAACAACTGACTCTTCAAAGAAAGCAAGGAACCCCAGGTATGAAGAATCAAATGTTGTTTCTGATAAGATAAAGAAGCGTTATCTTATATTGGCCCTCTCCTTCAAATTCTTTGGGAATCTGGCTTATTTATTGTAGTGCTTCAAGGCACTTCATCAGATAGAAGGGTGTTCTCTCTAATTTGATAGAGATGGAAACAATCGTGGGATTATACTTGGAGTCGATGCCACCTATCTCGGAAAGGGTGTAGGGAATGTTACCCCTCAATGGAATGAGGGTAACTCGATCCATTTACAAGAATCTCTTTTACATGATCGCAAGAAGAACCTGGTGTCCATTTCGGCAATGGAATCAAAGGTTACAGGATGGCATTCATCGATGGAAAGGTACGTGTTTGAAAATAGAATTTTCAAAGATGCTTTTACTCATGGGTTCAGGGTTGGCAATTTGTAACAAGTTGCAAGAAGTCCATTGGGGACCATGTTAGTTGACACATCTCATCTATAGCACCGAAGGTCTACTTATTGTGGGGCCCTACCTGATGTGAGTCAAATGGTGACAGGGATGCATAAATTCAAGAAGAGCGTGAAGGTATATGTCTGAGATGTACCGAAGGAAAATCTTACAAGGGGACCATTCCCCCTATGTAGCAGGTCCACAGGTTTGGAACAGCCCAAGGGGTTTGAGATTCATGATCGAGAATCTCATGTATGCAGGTGGAAGAAAGCCCTTTATGGCGTGAAATAAACACCCCGAGCTTAATATGAGAGGATTGATAGTTGTCTGATGAAGTTGAGATTCACTAGGAGTGAAGCCGATCCAAACCATTGCTTGAAGGTTGTGGATGATAGACCTCTCATACCGACACCTTCTGATGATGACCTCTTTCTGACAGGTGCAGACCCTCTCATTTGAAAAAGTAAGAGGGAGTTGGATTCCGGATTTGGAATAGTGAACTGCAAGCTCGCGACTACCTCGATGGATCTTAACTTTCAGAAGTTATGTGGTAAGGAAACTGAACTTGTTTTGGGAAAATGCCTCTGAGTTTCACAAACTCATACTAGCATTGATGTTATTGGTGAACTCCCGTTTGGATATATGTTTTGCAGTTAGCATGTTGGGCTCATATTTGGTTGAGCCTCACTGAATTGATGCCAAGAATCTTCCAAGATATCTTCAGGGCACAATCTCTCATGGATTGAGATACACTGCCGGAAATGTGAAGCTGAATGTTGATAGAGCAGGCAGTGTGGAGGATCTCAAGAGCACTTCTGAGTGCTGATTCTCTTTGGGTTTTACTCAATATCTTGGATGACCAGGAAGTAGAAGATGGTTGCTTTGAGCATCGCTGAGACCGAATACATAGCTACGAGTATGACCTCGTGTGAAGCTTCCTGGTTGCGGAAGCTCTTCAGTGAGCTGTTTGTACACATGATGGATACCACCGTGATCTTCTGTGTCAACTAGGGGGGATTCGATTGTTGAGGAATTCTGTATTCTATGATTTCTCCAGCATGTAGACATAAGATACTACCTTATCTATGATATGGTACATTGATGAGCGAGGAGGCTCCATCGCATTGAGACTGATGTACAAGTCGCAGACATTCTTTCGAAGCCTCGGGGAAAGGTCAAATTTGTGACTTTCCCGAACGACTTGGAGTCATTGAGAGACCCTCTTATGAGGGTCCTACATGATGCATGCATTGAGCTCCGGGGGGCTTGGGGTACTTCTTGGAGCAACAAGTGACCATAGGGCGACTCACCCTCCCCTAATGGTGTGCTGTGTACAGGGTGAATGGCTCAACCTTCCCCTGTGATACCCCGTGGCGACTTAGGGACAGGATGAGTGGTTCTCCTGTCGAGGCATCCTACCCATGCAGTCTGGGACTCGTGGGAAGTACCTTTCATCTGGCCAATGAGCAGGGAAATGGGGTTAGGGACCATAGTAGTATTATCAATGGATGCATCGTTGTATCTACCGTACTCCCTATGCTAGGATGACCTCCATTGATCTGGGATCAGTATGAGTGGTTTGAGACATTCTCTTGTGATATTGATTTGGGATCAATGAAACTGACTTCGGGTCAGCAAGAGTGATATAGCTCACTTTCTTTTGGTACTGACTTGGGATCAGTAAGACTGGTATGCCACACTCTCTTCATATGGGACTTCAGGTCAGTAGAGAATGGTATGAGACATTCTTGATCAATTCTTCTTCTTCATGGTTCAGCAGAGTAGAACTCAGAAGAGCAGAGCAGAGTTCAGCAGAGTAGAGCAGAGATGAACAGTGCAGGGCAGAGTTGGCAGAGATAGTATAGTTTGGCCGATGGATCAGCGGATGGAGTTCTCGCTGGTTGAGAGGGAGTGCTAAAATTGGCAACTAGGGCCAAACTCCATGTGGGTCATCTTATTTATGGCAGCTGATATTTTTCTTGGATCCCTCTCATCGAGAGGTGTAGGATTGATCTAAAGATCATCCGATTCCGATAAGTATTCAGGGAGTTATGATTTTTTTCGTGTTAATAGACAATTTAAGTATGGGGGATTTACGCAGTGCATTATATTAGATATCATTTTTGGGATTCAACTGCATTAAGTAAGTCATTCAAACGTATGACCATTTCCATGAGAGGTAGTCGTAACTGACTAATTTCTCATGATTTTTGAATAGTTCACTTAGCACTCATTGCATCGGGTGATGCTCACAGGGGTGAAGAAGTGGGATTGAAACTAGTGAAATGTGGAGAACAAATCACATAGCATCAATCATCACTTCCGGGGCTTGCACCCGGTAACCAGGACTTCCCAGGAGGTCACCCATCCCAGAACTCCTCTGGCTCAAGCGCGCTTAACTGTGGAGTTTTCCCCACAATCAAGCCCACTTAGCTTGCTACCCCATTTGCAAAACCTTAGCAAGTATTGTGCCTCATGAACCATTCAAGTAGAGATCCCTTGACTCTTTTTGAATTTAAGTATGGGGGATTTACGCAGTGCATTATATTAGATATCATTTTTGGGATTCAACTGCGTTAAGTAAGTCATTCAAACGTATGACCATTTCCATGAGAGGTAGTCGTAACTGACTAATTTCTCATGATTTTTGAATAGTTCACTTAGCACTCATTGCATCGGGTGATGCTCACAGGGGTGAAGAAGTGGGATTGAAACTAGTGAAATGTGGAGAACGAATCACATAGCATCAATCATCACTTCCGGGGCTTGCATCCGGTAACCAGGACTTCCCAGGAGGTCACCCATCCCAGAACTCCTCTGGCTCAAGCGCGCTTAACTGTGAAGTTTTCCCCACAATCAAGCCCACTTAGCTTGCTACCCCATTTGCAAAACCTTAGCAAGTATTGTGCCTCATGAACCATTCAAGTAGAGATCCCTTGACTCTTTTTGAATTTAAGTATGGGGGATTTACGCAGTGCATTATATTAGATATCATTTTTGGGATTCAACTGCGTTAAGTAAGTCATTCAAACGTATGACCATTTCCATGAGAGGTAGTCGTAACTGACTAATTTCTCATGATTTTTGAATAGTTCACTTAGCACTCATTGCATTGGGTGATGCTCACAGGGGTGAAGAAGTGGGATTGATGCTATGTGATTCGTTCTCCACATTTCACTAGTTTCAATCCCACTTCTTCACCCCTGTGAGCATCACCCGATGCAATGAGTGCTAAGTGAACTATTCAAAAATCATGAGAAATTAGTCAGTTACGACTACCTCTCATGGAAATGGTCATACGTTTGAATGACTTACTTAACGCAGTTGAATCCCAAAAATGATATCTAATAGACAATTCATCAAGGTCGGCCATCAACCAAATAAACCCCACATGTGCTCAACGTTTTAGCATAAAAGGAGATGACTTGAGAGTCATTTCACACACACTTCCCTCTTGATTTATCTCCACTTGTTCTGGGTTTTAGTGGAAGAGAAATCTAAGAGAGGAAGCCCTAAAACACAGAAGGTAAAGGAGCCCTAGTATGAAGCCCTAGACGCAGTGTCTACAAGCCCTAACATAGTCCTAAGAAGGATTCCCTAACACGGTCCTAAGAAGGAGGATCTACGCAGCTATGGAGGAGGTCTTAGCAACCCTAGCCTATGATAGCTCTACGCATTCATTTGTGGAGGAAGAGAGCTCGTTGAAGGAGGATAATTCCTTGTGGTAGTCGCAACAAGAAGAGGTTGGGACAACGTGTAAAAGGAGGACTATTTTGGGTCTATTTCAAGGGTCCGAAGTGCTGGATAAGGGGCCGAGTTCCCTTGCTGGAAGAGCTGCAACCATAGGACAGTTTTGAGGGCAATTTGGAGGGGTGCAGATCCATGGAAAGGTAGTTGCAACCCTACACAATGTTGCTGTAGGGTGCCGCAGTAAATTCCAGGCAGGCCGAAGGGTAGACAAGGGCTAGGGCAGCCCACAATTGAAGCAGCCACCCTCGACCCCTCAAAGAAGGACAACTGCATCTCTTGTGAGTGTTTTTGGGCACAAAAAGAAGGTTGGTTAAGCCCTGTTGTGTGCCCTAACAAGGCCTAGTTTCTGCAACCAAACAGACCTCAGAACAGTGAGCTGTAGCATGCATCTTAGGTGCTTGGTGTGTGTGCAGCGAAGGTCTATGGCAGGCCATAGGCCTAGTCACTCCTAAATAGGTCAACATGGAAGTGTTATGGGCTGCCATATGCCCAGAGCAACAACATGAGGAGGCAACCATGTTCAAGGAATGTTTTGGGCATGATCGTTGGGTTGCTGTAGGTCAATGGGAGAGCAAGAAATCATAGAAGCAACCATGACTAACAATGGGACAACAAGAAATCATAGGTGATAAACATTGGAACAACATGTGTGACAACAAGGTACAACAGTGCTAAACATTGGGATAAGTAATGTGACAACATGGTGTAGTGATGGCAAATGGGATAGCAAGGACAATGCTTGTTGAAGCATGGTACATGGGACAACAAGCATTATGGTGCAACAATGAGATGCATCATGATGGGCACAGTGAAGTACAGGATGAGGTAGCACTCATGGGCGCAGCAGTATGATAAAGAGGTCCAGCATAGTGATGATGGGTGCAGCATGGTGCATCACAATGAGGTGTAGCATGATGACGAGTTGCAACACTATGATAGGTGATGGAGTCACCAGGGAGAATCAGTTGAAGTCGCCGTCTTCAACTGAGTTCAACTATCTCATGTATCATCTACTTAGAGATGATCTATGCTTTTATTTAGATAAGTCAAGTTTTGACTTCTGTTGTATATGTACTTTCTCTCTCTCTCTCTTTGCTGAACTATTGAAGAACATATAAGAAGAATTGATCAAGGGTTTCCCCACATTGGGGTTTGTCCCTGGCTAGTGCCACATATTGTGTCCTCTTGTCTTGGCTTGTCTTCTGCGATCTATGTTTATGTTCTATCCGCAATTTACTTTAATGTTGATGTGATTGCTAATCTGGAAAAGATATTGAGCTAACTGTGAAAATTGAAATAAATTGCTCTAAGCATAGAACATACCTAAAATTAACACTTCTTATCCAGCAGCTCCAACCTAGCAACAATCCAGAAATTCGACTTCCTACTTGCAAAATTTCGATCCCCAGCAGTAGAATTTTGGCCTCCCAGTTACTGCAAAATTTCAGCCCCTTTCTAGCAACTGCACAACTTCACATGTGTGGAAAATGAGAGAGAATTTCAACTTCTTATGCTTGAGAAAGACCTCCTTCTTCGCTATCATTTTTCTTCTTCTTCCTTGGAATTCACATTTTTTCTTAGCCCAAAATCTGTAGATTGAACTTCTTGTGTGTGTGTGTGTCAAATGAGGTCGAGTTGCTACCTTTATATTAGTGATTCTGCTGCCTAGTTTAGGCCGACTTGTCCAGTTTTGAGGCCAAGTTGGTGGAGGAGGCCTAAAAGACCTAAAATAGAATAAAATAATTTTTTTCTTTAACAAATAAATCCCAAGAAGGGTTCTTTACATTATGACATGGACAAGGACACTTGACATAAACCGTAGAAGCCTACAATGGAGGCTTTGACCTAAAAATAATTGACCCAAGCATGAAACCCATGCTTTAATAAGTCAATTTTTTTAATAATAAAATTTCTTTTTCTTTCTTTTGATAGATATATTACATCATGACTCAAGTACAATTATGAAGACCGACACTAGTTACATTCTTCAATAGGATGCCCTTACTCTTTGTTATTGGTGAATCTCTCATCAAGCTAAGGTGTCCAAAACAAGTTCAGATACCTATCCATAAGCAACTTGCCAATAACAACATAATTTGCAGCGTTGTCTATTATGTCTTGGACAACATTAGAATAACCTACCTCCTGAATGAAGGTGTCCAACAACTCACATAATAAATTTGCATCTTTAATATGTGAAGATGCATTAACAAACTTCATAAACATTGTCCCGTTGGGACAACTAACCAAGAAGTTAAGAAGGGTCCTACCCTTCTGATCAGTGCAACCATCTGACGTCATAGTGCATCTAGTGTGTTCCCACGATGCCCTAAACACCTCCAATCTAGCAGTGCAATCAACTTTTTCATTTTGAAGAATAGGCCCTCTCAACTCCTCATAGAAAGGGATTTGTACCCCGGTCCAACAGTAGCATCCACATCAAACATAGGTTGGTAGAATGGATTGGTCTTGACAATCTTGAAAGGAACATCACTCCATAGAAGACACCTATTGACCAACTTGTTAGCCTCTTCCTTTTCCTTTTTTTAAGTGCTGATTTGATGCCAGTTTATGCATCAGGTGTGGTTCTAGGAATAAAAAAGGATGAGACAACTGAGGGGTTGGGAAATGTGGATGTGGAAGGTGATATTGAAGATGCACTATCACTTCACCCCACTCCTTCCCTTGCAATTTGACTTCTCACTGCTGGCTTGTTATCTTTGGCATAAAGGATGAGACAGCTGAGGGGTTGGGCAATGTGGATGTGGAAGGTGATATTGAAGATGCACTATCACTTCCCCCCACTCCTTCCCTTGCAATTTGACTTCTCACCGTTGGCTTGTTATCTTTGGCGTAAAGGATGAGACAACTGAGGGGTTGGGCAATGTGGATGTGGAAGGTGATATTGAAGATGCACTATCACTTCCACCCACTCCTTCCCTTGGAATTTGATTTCTCACCGTTGGCTTGTTATCTTTGGCGTCATCTTTATCTTGTAGTGATTTAATGGTCTTACGAATGATTTCTGGAGTTTTTGATGGGCAAAGTTCTATATTTTGTCTCAAAATTTGCCCCAAATGGAATTTCAATTGGTTGGTGACCCCTAACAAATGCTTCCGTTCAACTTGCAAGTCAAATATTGTCTATTAACCCCCCCTACCCCCACTCCTAAATATCAGGCTCACCATATTCCCACATAGGGTCCAAGTGCCTCGACATTTTGTTTGAGGTTGAACTTAGGGCACAAAAAGAGAATTTGAAAAACATTAAAAGCTATCCATTTAAAATTTTCATCAAAAAAAAAAAAATCCATATGCACGCATGTTTCCATGCTCAACAAGGCTGATAGATTCATGGAATGCATGGCTTGAAGGGTTGAATCAGTTGATTGGGTTAACAATTGAAAGAAAACACTCGACATTAAAAGCCTCATGGTTAGGGTTTTTCATTGGCATTAAAACACCCAACATTAAAACCCTCACAGGAAAATGCTCAGCACTGTGGGTTTTAATATATTGAATATTCATGGTTTGCAACTTTGTGTGGGTTGAGCACAAATAAATTCAACCCAACATTCATTTGAAACCTTGATCCCCTATTCAATCTACAAAAAAAATGAGAAATTTTGGCACGTACCTGAAAATCCGCAACTGTTGGAGATAAATCATTGAGCAATGGAGAAAAATACAGCAAATCTCCTCTTCGGTGCTTAAATTCTAGTCTCATCTCTTCAGAGGTCAAACAGGTGAGTTGGTGAGCTAACAATGCCAACTGATAAAAAAATAAACTAATTTTTTTGACTTAACGCTAGCCCGGATGAACCCCCACAAGTTTTTCAATCAACTCACGATTTTCTTGCAATTTTTACAATTTAATCTTGATTTTTTCAATTTTGAAAAACTTGCCAAAAACTCACTTGATAAAATTGTTTGGTTGAAAAATTCGCGATTTGGCGATTTTATCGGGATTTTTCCCAATTTTGGTAACACTGATACCTATCCATATATGGATAGTTGTTATAACTATCCACATATGTATATAGATTGACACATCTGGCACAATCCCTTAGTTTTCTCTACAAATGGCCTCAAGTCAAATAGTATATGACTTTTGCTCTACAAACGACCTCAAGTCAAATAGTAGATGACTAGTTTACTAAAAACAATATTGAAAAATGGGGTTAGCAATGCTGAATGCTTCACTAGCATATTTATCAGTTAGGGATCTTGTTGATTTGACGTCCAGCTATGAAATCGGGTTCATCCCCCTAGCCCATCGTGTCCCGAATCGGGCAAATCAGACATGATTTAGTCGGATTCGTGTCCTTCTGAACGTGTCCAGTCGTGTCCGATCAGGACACGATTGTGTCTGATTTGACACGAATCCCGATTTTCGAACTTACGTGCGATGTTAAAAGGCCAATTTGGCCATTCTAATTTCACATTCACCTTTCTTGTTGGTTGTGGGTGTGTGAGAAAAAAGAGCAAAGGGTGTGGGAGCATTTTCAAGGAGATTCAAGCAATAGGTAAGTGCATTTTCCTTCTAATTTTTTTGCATTTTAATTACAACAGTTTGCATATGCATTTCTTTTACAAATTTGTGCATTTTTTGTTTATTTTTTTACAGCATTCATGGCTCAATCAAGGGTAGCAAGGAAGGGGCAAAGGAAGGGGAAGAATGTCCCCATTGGAGATGCCCCTCCTGTCCCAATTTCATCAGGGTCTGCTGCAAGTGTTCCCTCTATTGCAAGTGGGGTTGCAACAACTTCAAATGTTGAGGAAAGACATCCTTCTCAAGATAACAAATATCCCTTGTGGAAATATTTCACAAGAGAGCAAGGGCCAAGCAGCAAGGTGAAGGGAGGAGGCAATGTGAATTGGAAATGCAGCTATTGCAACACTAATTTCACGAGCACATATTACCGTGTGAAAGCTCATTTGTTGGCTTTACCAAGTTGTGGAATTGCAGCTTGTACAAAGGTGCCTTTACCAAAGAGGAAAGAAATGGAAAGAGGCCAATGTTGGTATGGCAAATGTGACTGCAAAAAAAAAAAAAAAAACAAGAATGATGACCCCCTTCCATTCTTGAGGAAAAGCAGCAACAAATTCCCATTTGAGAGTTCTGGTGGGGGACAAGCAACAAAAAAAAAGACAATTGCACTTGGTCCAATGGACAAGATTTTTCAGAAAGAGAAACAGGAAGAGCTTGGTCTCACCATTGCCTTTTTTTTCCATCAAAACTTCATATCCTTTAATGTTGCACACTCACCTCTATTTATTGAGATGTGCTGAGCTCTAACTGAAGGGGCTCCATTAGGGTATGTGCCTCTTGGGTTAGAGAAGGTTAGAACCACATTGTTGGCGAAGGCAAAAAAAGAGGTGGAAAAAATGCTTGAGCCTATTAAATCAACATGGCCAACATTTGGGGTTAGCATTGTTTCTGATGGATGGAGAAGTCCAACACGACACCCACTCATCAATTTCATGGTGTCTTCCTTGAATGGTCCAGTTTTCTTGAAATCAGTGGATGCACTTGGACAATACAAGGATGCACAATATATGGGTGAGTTGTTTATTAAAGTTATTGAAGATGTAGGTGTTGATTCTTGTGTGCAAATCATTACAGATAATGCACTTGTTTGCAAGGCTTTTGGCATGATTGTGGAAGCTAAATATCCACAAGTGTTTTGGACATCTTGCATTGACCATTCATTGAACTTAGCACTTAAACCTATTGCTTCTGATGTGCTTTGGATTGGAAGCATTATTGAGGATGCACGGCATATTCTCAACTTTGTACAAAATCATACAAATGCGCTCAGTATCTACAAGGAGTACACCAATCTATCCTTGTTGAAGATTGCGGATACACCGTTTGCCTCTTCATTCATCATGTTGAAGAGGTTGAGGGAGGTCAAGATCACTCTTGGGGCCATGGTTATTTTAGAGTTTTGGTATTTTTGGAGAAAGACAGATCAAGGAGCCTCTAAAAGAGTGAAGGACGTAGTGTTAGATGATGTTTGGTGGGAGAGGGTAGATCTACTTATTCAGATCATGGACCCTATCATTTCTTTGCTTCGATTTGTAGATATAGACCAACCCATCCTAGGAGAGGTTTATGAGGGATAGGATTCCATGATTGAGTCTGTGAGGAGCATTGTTTTACAGAGTGAGTGCCCCGAGTATGAGACATCATCAGAGGCTGCCTTCACTACCATACAGGATATTCTTGTTAGT
Organism: Pinus tabuliformis; assembly: GCA_031772625.1. Classification (NCBI taxonomy): domain Eukaryota; kingdom Viridiplantae; phylum Streptophyta; class Pinopsida; order Pinales; family Pinaceae; genus Pinus; species Pinus tabuliformis. The sequence goes on along the minus strand of CM062817.1, from coordinate 1,207,393,551 downwards.
AGATGGGACAAGAATTGCACACCTTTACATTGTTTGGCTCGCTCATTGAACCCAAAATACTACATCCATGAGTGGCTGAATGGTGGACCTTCTCGCAGATTACCTCCTCACATGGATGGTGAAATCTCACAGGGGAGGAAAGATGCATTCATGCGGATTTTTTGGGATAGAGCATCCCTTGATGAGGTGGAGGATGCCTTTGCAAATTTTTCCACTGGCACTGGCCGATTTGCAGGATATGATGTGATTAGAGACAGGGGGGCTAAGAAGCCCCATTCTTGGTGGGCAACTCATGGGGCAACAAACCCTCTACAACAGTTAGCCATGAGGCTCCTCTCTCAGGTGACTTCATCCTCTTGTTGCGAGAGGAATTGGAGCACATATGGGAATTTGTATAGTGTTAAGAAGAGCAGGCTTGAGTAGTCCAGGGCAGAGACAATGGTGTCTGTGCACACCAACCTTCGTCTTATTTACAGGCAGAGGGATGAGTGGTGGAAGGGAAAGACAAACATGTGGGATGTCTTTCCTGATGATGTGGGTCTGGACAATATTGTTGAGTTGGCATTGGCCAACTTGGATCTCAATGATCCAGTGCTAGAGCCTGTCACATTTGATGACGATGATACCGTAGAGGGGTCATCCTCCACACCAGCAAATGCAGAGATGACTTTGGATACAAAGGAGGAGGATGCAACAGAGGAGAGCAGTGGTGACCATGATGATGAGTACAGTGATGCTGATTTTGATGACTCATGAGCTACCCACTGCCTTGAATACAAAGGAGGAGGATGCAACAGAGGAGAGCAGTGGTGACCATGATGATGAGTACAGTGATGCTGATTTTGATGACTCATGAGCTACCCACTGCCTTGAGGCTTGTAGACTTGTAGTTGTTTTGTATTTGCTATTTCTATTTTCCATTAGCATTGTACTGCCTATGTAACACATTTTGATTTTGATGACTTAATGAGAAAACTAAAGTATCTTGTCTTTCTCCTATTGGATCATTGATGAATTGAATATGTATTATGATTTATCATTGTCACAATTGTATTTGTATGCATAATGTTACTTTGCAAAACTTACATCTAGATGAAGATCTATGTTTGAATCAATGAATTTGTATCATGAATGAGAATTTGTGTAAGAAATATCTGACTTTTAATATATATATATAATAATAATATATAATGTATCCGATCGTGTCTTGTTCCGAGGGATCAACGTGTCCATGTCCGATAGTCAAATCCCTGTGTCCGTAGTGTCCCGTGTCCCCGTGTCAGGTGACTTAGACGTCCAGTGATAGGTAGTGTCTTTCACATGTGCACTTATATGCACCCAAATATGCACATATAGACATTTATCATTTATGTGTACGTCTAATATATGTTATGCATATTCCGAGTAGCCATTCCTATGTGCAGTGTGCAATCATGCAGATTCATGTACGCATATTATGTGGGCACACATAGTAGGCCTCTAGCCGAAGAAGATGAACTTTTGGGTGAGCACACCATTCGCTGTGGCCCTAAAAAATCAGTGTTGAAATTGGCAATAAAATGTCAATATTGTGATAAGGAGAAAAACTTCCTAGTCAGAAGTTTCTCACTTAGATATGAGTTTGTGGAATGATTCTAGACCTGCTTGTTTTTCATAATAGCAATTAGGTACAAGATGTGTATAGAGATGCTTTCAAGTTTCTTTGCATGTCATGTTCAATTGGGGGATAACCTTAAGTGATAAAACCAATTAACTTTGTATTGCTTGTTTATATATTTGTTTACTTTTCAACTGTTTTTCCTTCTAAAAAGAAATACTTTCAATAACAAATATACACATTTGAATTCATGACAATTTTCCCAGAGTTCATCAGTTTGTAGGATGTCTGTCTCTGCATCAGTAGGGTTTTCCCTTATCTGACAGGGCAGTCAAAGCTTAGTTAATTGGCTTATGCTGTTCCTTAGCTTGCAATGAGACTTATTGGAGCATGTCCTAGGTCACTGGGATTGTACTGTCTACTTATAAGATTAGGATGAGCTAGAGCATGCCCTTACTCGGATTCTAATGTGTTATACATAGCACTGTTGCAGGCCTCTCGCGCCATGAAAGGATTATTAATAATACCTAATAATTGTAAAGTTACATCCATTAGTCTGACTTGGTCAAAATCAAAGGAATATTTTTTATTTTTATTTTATTTTGCCGTGTTTTCATACTATAAAGCAGTCTGTTCAACTTTTACCCTCTTATTAGCATTGAGCAAGAAAAATTACTTTCAGAGGCATTTTCACGTGAAGAACAAGCTGGGCAGCTTATAAGTCATTAGAAATCATTTCTCCATAATGATTCTACAAAATGTTTATGCAGATAAAACTCCAGATTGTTGGTTTTTTTTTTCAAAGTAACAGCTCAATGGTTGAGGAGGATCAGCAAATCTGACTGTGCAAGCAGTTTAGAGTCTATATCTTCCTTTTTGTTAATTGGGCCAAAACTTTTTTTCACTTTGCATAAAGCATTGAAGTCATACAAGGTAATGAAGCATTTGACTTTTCTGAGAATATTTAGTCTTTGAACTTCTACTCATGAAGCGGGATGGCATTAAGTCTTTTCTGAATTTCACAGGAATTATGTGGACCTAGAAGCTTTTTTGGCGTGGAGGATTTTGTGGATGATGACAACACTAAACCATACACATATAGGAAGGAGAAAATATCAAAAAACCCACATAAGCATGTATCATTCAAGCAACGAACAATTGCCTATATGCAGCCCTTTACACTGGATGTCTTCATATCAAAGCGCTTTGTTAGTGCATCTATTACACACAGGGTCACGAGCAAGCAGGTGGCAGTTGCAGGTACAAATTCTAAAGACATAAAAGCTGCATTGAGGTCTAAGTCAGATATTCCTGCTTGTTTGGCAATTGGTCGAATCTTAGCTGAGCGATCAAGAGAGGCTGATGTATACACTGCAGTATATACTCCCAGAGAAAGAGACAAGTTTGAAGGAAAAATAAGAGCCGTGGTCCAATCTCTCATAGATAATGGCATTGATATCAAAGTATATTTAAATTAACTTAGGAATATCCATATTGCTACGTCTTAATTTAAGGCTCTGCTCAGCATCTTCTACTGAATATGTGTGCACCTGTTTATGTGTGGATATTCCAGAAGTTCTGTAAAAAACATTCAGAGCCATACATGTGACGGTTGTTATATCTTTGTGCCTATATTTTAAATATGTGGTGTTGTAACCCATTAATTTATTGCCTCTCTGGAACATTTATTGAAAGCTATGCATTTAAACATTGTGCTACTATTCACATTCACGAGGCAATTTGTTTTCATTTGCCCGTTATTGTTTGATAGAGGCAGTGCATCACAAGTAAATGATCCTTTTGCTACTTTCAGATTTTTTTGTTTTTGTTTGTTTATTTGTTGCTTTTATGTTGTTGTGCAATAAAGAGAGGACGTTATCAGTTTTCTAGTGGATCTACCATAGAATAATAAAGAACATTGATTGAAAGCTCTGCATTTAAGCAATCTGCTACCATTCGCATTCACGAGGTTAATTTATATTTGCCCGTTATGGTTTGGTAGAGGCAATGCATCACAGATAGATGATCCTTTTGGTACTCACAGAAATAAAAACATTTTTTTTGCCAATAAAATGATGATGGCATCAGTTTTCTAGTGGATTTACGTTGGAAAAATTAGTATAGAGTACTTTTTAATAAAGAGAAAATTTCTGTAGTACAATGAATTTTCAAATTAAAAGAGGGGAACGAACCAACCAAGATGTTTTAGCTACTATTGTATCCATAGGAAGGGTAATGTGGTGCGAGTTTGAATGTTTATGGTTCTAGGTATGCACATGTAGCTAGTGTTACAAGAGCTTTGGAGACACCAATTGTGGTGCCAAAATGAGTGAATTGGAGCTCTATCAGAGGGGCTAGTATCTTTGGTATATCATTTTGGAAGAAGGGATTATTGTAGATCTACAGGAATTTCAATCCATCGTTGATTTATCAAACCCTAGAATGTCTCTGAAGTGAGAGCATTCATTGAGGCTGTATGATAATATGGACAATTTGTGGAAAATTGTTACCAGATCACTCATCCAATGAGCTCTATACAAGGGAACAACACAAGTTTGAATGGATGAACATGTGCGAAGCAAGCTTCCAAGGATTGGATCAATGGTTAAATTGGACACCTATTTTCAGTTAAAAGACCTTGATAAAGAGTAATCAGTTTGCACTTATGCTTGCTTGGGAAGGCAAAAGTGGAGCATTTACACAATGTGAACATGCCCTTTGCCAGGAGTACAATCAATGCAATTACCCAATTGGTGATCCAGGGCTCATTGTAGTGCACATGCCCTAAACATGAGGTGACACTACTTGATGGATAGGAAGTTTGTTAAACACTTTTCATAACATTTTAAGGTGCCTATTTACCTTGCCACATCTGAATCCTAGACAAGAGGGCGGGTAGAGTTTGTGAGAGTGATTTGGAAGTAAGGCACGTGAAGGTAAAAGGACCCAAGGTTTTTGATGTCCTTAGCCATGGATTGTTATTCTTACGGAACACATGAACACTTGAAAGATGTGACTCATTGGACTTGCCTCAAATAAGAATATGTAGTTCATGGAAAAAAAAATAACTCTATAATAAAGGAATAGTCATCCCTTGATTCAATTTATTTGAGAAAGAACAGAAAGATAGGCCTTACAAAGAACATCTTGGTCATAAAAAGCCCAAAATATAGCTCTACGAAATAAGTCTAGTTGCTTGGTGTAGTAGCTTTTGCTATTCATATTGACCATACACCCATTCCTTTCAAATATGGATGGATGGGGTATTTTATTGTGCATTGGCCATACATGGTTCACCCTAGGATGATACTAAGTTCCTCCTATCTATCATAATGATGGCTCACAACGTGCTGTATTTACTTTTTTTGTCTCTTACTATGGTCCACATGTGGTTGTGGTTTTATATTTTGATGCCCAATGTGATAGTAAGGCTCCCCTTCCAACATTATCCACCTTGGTCACATGATTGGCTATGGTAGGTGTTTTGGCCAACCCATTTGGGTCACTTTTTTGCTACTCTGGATCTCTTTTGGGCCTTATAAAATATTCGGGACTTGGTTTTTTGTGGAGCCTTGCTTAAGTTCTCAGATATCCCCACTTTTCAGGACATGCTCTTTGAGGTCCTTGGTCAAACTTTACCCAAACTTGGTTGGTCTTGAGGAGGGGACCAAATTGGCACTTTATATGGCAATACCATATGTCTCTAGTGGCCGTTGATTGATTGTGGTAAAATTGGAAACTAGGGCCAAACTCCATGTGGGTCATCTTATTTATGGCAATTAATATTTTTCTTGGATTCCTCTCTTTGAGAGGTGTAGGGTTGATCTAAAGATCATCCGATTTCAACATGTATTTATGGAGATATGAATTTATTTATATTATTTTACAATTTGTCAAGGTCGGCCAGCAACCAAATAACCCGCAGCTCAACCTCAACGTTGCATTTAAATAGAGGAGGCCTCAAGAACACATCTCTTATGATCTCTCTCCACTCGTTTGGGTTTGGTGGAAAGAGAGGTCTTGAAGGAGACATAGACGCAGTCACAACCGAGCCCTAACTGCAGTCATGAAGGGAGACCTAGCCGTTGTCTTGAAGGAGCTCTAGCCACAGTTGAAAAGGAATCCCTAGCCGCAGTAAAAGGCAGCCCTAACCGCAAAAGGAGGCTTAGCCACAACAAGAGAGAGGCCTAAAGACGCAGTCAAGAGAGGCCAGATACGCAGCAAAAGGAAGACTCCTTACCACAGTAGAGGGAGGCCCTTATTCGCCATCAAGAAGAAGCCTATAGCCGTAGTCAAGGAAGGTTTAAAGCAACCGTCAAATGTTAGGATATTCCGACACATAGGAAATAGTTAAGTATAACTTGGTCTAGTGTAGAGTTAGGTAAAGTGTGTTTCTTTACTATGTACTTTTGTAACTTACAATCCAACGGTCACGATATGTTCTAGACATGAAGTGATTCGACGGTTCATTCTCTCCTCGGTATTACCGACACTTGATCCATGGCTCAACACTCGATTGGTCCATGATCTCTATTTAAAGAGCATGGAGGGTCATTTGTAGGGTAATCGTTCATGAGAGAAACTTATATAAATTTTCATTTTTTTATTAATAAATTGTTTGAAGTGGCCGCGTTGGCTCAGGTCGTGGACTGTTTCCCTCTTTGAGGGTTTTAACCACGTCAAGAATACTGGTGTATTGATCTGTGATTTGTTTGTGAGCGGTGTCCTTTGGTGTTTAGTCTGAGGAACTTACCCTAGAAATTCTTACATGGTACCGAAGCTATTTGAGGGCCGCAATCCTTTGGTGATCCAAATTTGACGCCGATACAATTGCATCTCATTGTCGTTTCCTAGATCTACTGTTTATGGCTACTTTCGAGCCGCGAGGACTGCTCTATTGTGTTAGGAGCATCTGTTCCAATGAGGAACCCCTTTCGTCTCACGTGAAAAGGTTTTCGGTAGCCCTAACTATGTCATTTTTAAGATCTGGAGGTATACATTGTTTATTTGCAGTTCTAGCTATTCATTTATCTATTTATTTCAGTTTATTTAGCTCTCTGTTTTTAATTACCGGATCTATACCTTTCATTTCTGCGTATGCTCTTTGCCCCGCGACTCTGTGCGATTTGGGCAAATCAAAAATAGAAAGGAATAATTTTTCTCATGCATACGCTCTTTTCCACCGCACCTTAATGTGATCTCAAAAAATCAAAAACATTGAGGAAAATATTTAGTTTCCGGCTAAAACTAATTTCAAGATGTAAGGTTTGTTTTGTTTGTTTGTTTGTTTTTCTTGTATGTCCGTCTTGGGTTTTTTGGTTTTTGTTTTGTAGGCAAAAAAGAGTTTTTTCAAATAAGCACGCACCCCAAAGCTTCAGTGACTGGAAAATATATATATATATATCTTTTCTCTTTTCCAAAAATTACTAACCTTTTAAACTAGCTCACTTGGTCCAAAGTTATTTAATGAGAATAGAGGTCTTGAGTTCAAGTTTTTCTTTTTGTTGAGTTACTTTTTCAAAATGCACATGTAATTTACGTTTTAAAGTTACTTTATGTAAAAGTGTTCTCACCCATTATAAAAAGTGAGTCACTGATAATTCTGAAGTCTCTTTATCTTTTATTTAAGTTACAATTTAGTGGGCAACTCATAAAGTACCATTGCAAAAGTGACTTTCAATTATTTATAAAAGTGAGTCACATAAAATCATTTTTTATTTTTATTTTTATTTTGTTAAAGTGAGCTAATTAGATTAAGTTTGGAAAGGAGGGGCGGCAGGAGGGCAGGAGGGCGAGGGGGGGGGGGGGGGGATTTTTTTTTAAATATAACATTATCATTAATTTCCGCACATTCACGCATTTCGTCGGCATCTTTAACAACTTTTCTTCAAAAAGTCATAACTTCTTCATCCGGAAGTTGTTTTCAGAGCCGTTTTTTTGAATTAACTTAATTTTTCGAGATCTTTCCATTGGAACACTTAGTTTCAGCATCTACAACTTCAGTTTCTGTTAAAATGGAAAGTCTATGCCAAGTTATTCTTGACAGCACCAACTACTTCCAATGGTGGTCCTACATTGTGGATTTACTTAGAAGTAAAGGTCTTTACAGAATAGCTTCAGGCCAAGAAACCAAACCTCAAGATGAAGTGAAGGCAGCCAAATGGAAAGATAGGCAAGATCAAGCACGTGGGTTGATAGGGATGTATATTTCTCCAAACCTTAGATTCCATATCACAGAACTTGATACCCCTAATGAAACAATGAAACAACTCATGAAAGTTTTTGGAATTAAAAATGAAATTAAATCCCATCAACTTGAAAATGAGTTGCTTACGTTGGACCCCAATAATTTTTCTTCCATTGAAGATTTTTTGTTCAAACTCAAGACCCTTAGACTTCTCTTGGAAGGTGTTAAGGTTAAGAAAGAAGATGGTAGCCTTATCTATTCCATTCTTACTAATTTGGGACTAGTTTACTTTGTGTTTGTTTCCGCCTTCCATTCTACTAGAGAATCATTTATTTCTCAAGGACAAGACTACAAGTCCCCCTCTTTTGATGGCTTTTGTGATTCTTTAATAAGAGAACAAGAAAAACTCTTACATTTTGGTCTTCTTAATCTTGGAAATTCTTCTAAGAAAGCCTTAGCCACCCAGCATCAACCAAATTCAAAGAATCCGAAGAAGCAGTATCCTAAAAAGAATGGTCCTAAACCAAACAAGGGTCATAAGCAATTTCAGTTTCAAAATGAAAAATCATTTCGACAAAATGATGAGGAAAATAAAAACAAAGGGAAGAACACTGATAGACATTGCCACTTTTGTAATCGAGATGGCCACTTAAGATCCAAATGCTTTAAGAAGATGAAAGCCTTGGAAGCAACAATGAAGAAGCATAACATCTATTTGGACCATTCTTCAACTTCAACTTGAACTTCATCTTCAGGGATAACACTTTTTGCATGTGGTTGTCAAGCATCTTGGTCTGGTTATGCACTAAATGTATCTTCTTCTTCTCATTTTCATGTGTGGCTCATTGATTCTAGAGCTTCTTATCACATGGCAAAAAACAAAGCCATGTTTTCTTCTTTAAATGATTGTAACACCAAAAATATATATGTTGGTGATGATAGATCTCTTAGTGCTGTAGGGATTGGAATTGTTCATCTACATAATGGTCAATTTAATGATGTATTATGTGTTCTAACCTTATCCTGCAACCTTCTATCTGTATATCAGATAACTCATTCAGGTGAAGGTAAAATCATTGAATTTTCACCTCACGATGTTGTAACTAAGAACCTAAGAGATCCTAGACAGATTTTAGCTACTGGCATTACTGATGATTCTACAAGGTTGTATAAGTTTAACAACTTTGGGTCATCAAATCTTCCCTCAGTGTTTGTTGCTCATAATGATGAAGTGAGCAAACTTTGGCATGAGCGATTTGGTCACTTAAATTATCGCTCCCTTCAGAATCTATGTAAAGAAAATATGGTGATAGGTCTTCCAATGGTATCTTGCAGAGATGGTGTTTATTCCGGATATGTACTTGGAAAACATCATCGAGACAGTTTTGAAAAACGTGCCTCTTGGCACGCCTAAGCCCCTTTACAGCTTATGTATAGTGATTTATGTGGTCCACTTCTAGTTGTTTCATTCTCTAGTTACAAGTATTTCTTAACTTTCATTGATGATTTCTCCAAACGCACTTGGGTATACCTCTTAAAACTCAAAAGTGAAGTATTTAACATGTTCTTGGCCTTTAATGCCTTTGTAGAAAAACAATCTGGACATCAAATTCTTAAGCTAAAATCTGATAATGACGGAGAATACGTTAACAACAAATTCATCAACTTTTGCACTGAGAATGAAATTCAAATGCAACATACTATTCCATATACTCCACAACAAAATGGTGTAGTTGAAAGGAAGAATCACACCTTAAAGGAAATGGCTAATTGTATGCTTCATATTAAAGGACTCAGTCTCAATTTTTGGGCAAAAGCAATTAACTGTGCAAATTACATAGTAAATCGCACTCCTACCAAGGTTTTAAAGAATATCACTCCGGAAGAAGCATGGAGCTCAATTAAACTAGATGTAAGTCAGTGTTTTTGGAAGTGAAGCATGGGCCCATTTCCAGATGAGAAACATAATGCTTTAGAACCTAAGAGTGAAAAATGTATTTTTGTTGGATATTCTGAAGATGTCAAAAGATATAGACTTATTCCACTAAAGTCCAAAAATGTTATCATTAGAAGAGATGTAAATTTTGTTGAAAATATATCGACCTACGAGCCTAGTTTGGTGGATGTGCCACCTCTCTCTATTCCTTCTACTTCTGAAAATATTTTTTCTTCAGATGATGACAATGAGGATGACAATCCTACCCCACTTTCTCAGGATCCTCCTTCAGCTCCTCAGCTTCCAAAATGGGTCCGTACTACTCAGGATGCAGCAGGGGCTCTTGTGGGTGATCCTACAGATCAACGACATACACGTTCTCAATTCGATAGAGCCTCTTCTTTACTGGCTCAAGCTTCAACGAATTATGATCTGGACACCTTTGCAGAAGCTTCAGGCCATCTAGATTGGGACGCAACTATGAATGAAGAATATTGTTCATTATTGACAAATGATACATGGGATCTTATTCCTCTTCCAAAGGGAGGAAAACTTGTTAGATGCAAATGGGTTTACCGAACCAAGTATGGACTAGATGGAAAAGTTGATAAACATAAAACTCGTCTTGTTGCTAAGGGTTTTTCACAAGTTGAAGGCATTGATTATACTGAAACCTTCACCTCTGTTGCCAAAATGAACTCCATCCGCCTTGTTCTTTCCCTTGCTGCCTCTTTCAAATGGGAAGTCCATGAGATGGATATTAAATCTGCCTTCTTGCATGGGGACTTGCATGAAGAAATCTATATGGAACAACCTACTGGCTTTATACAAACAGACTTTAGCCTTGTATGCCGGCTTCAGAAATCCCTTTATGGTCTCAAGCAAGCCCCTCGGGTTTGGTATGCCAAAATGGATAGTTTTGTTTTAGAAACTGGCTTTTCTAGGTGTCATTCTGACAACACTGTCTGCACCAAGAAAGTGGGCAAGTCTCTTATCATTCTTGTTCTTTATGTTGATGATCTTATCCTTACTGGTAGTGATCCCAACCTTATAAACTATGTGAAGTCTAGCCTTAAAAAGAAGTTTGAAATGACAGAGTTAGGACACTTGCATTATTTTCTTGGTCTTCAAGTCTTGCAATCCAAGGAAGATATTTCCCTTTCCCAGTCCAAGTATGCATGTGATCTTCTACACCATTTTCACATGGAAGACTGTAAGTGAGCCCCTTCTCCCTTTCAGTCTGGAGCCAAACTTTCAGTTACTTGTACTTTCCCTGAAGTTGATGCTACTTTATACCATCAACTTGTAGGAAAATTTTTGTATCTGACTCATACTCGTCCTGACTTTTCCTTTGTTGTTGGTATTATTGCTCGGTTTATGCAAAACCCACATGAAAGTCATTGGAAAGCAGCGAAAGGAATACTTTGTTATGTTCGAAGTACAGTTCAGTTTGGGATTCATTACAGTGCAAAAGCATCTCCTCTATTGGTTGGTTTCATTGATTCCGATTAGGCTGGTGACCCGGATGATCAGAAGTCTACTGTAGGTTATGTGTTCACTCTTGGTTTAGGACCTATTACATGGGCTTGCAAGAAACAAAGTGCCATTTCTCTTTCTTCAGCAGAAGCAGGGTATCGTGGTGACGTAGAAGATAGTAACGAAGCCCTGTGGCTTTGTCAGATCCTGTCAGAGTTTGGCTTTCAGCAGCAACATTCGACTACACTTTGGTGTGCTAATCAAAGTGCCATTCAACTATGTAAAGATCTAGTCCAACATCAGCGCAACAAACACATTGAACTGCACATGCACTTCATCAGAAAGCTCATTCATGACCATGTTCTTGAAGTGCAATATTGTTCAACAGATGATCAAGTTGCAGCCATCTTTACAAAGGCTCTCACAGAAGCGTAGTTTACTAAACTTCGATTTATGGTTGGAGTTTAGGAAGTTGTCACTAAGGGGGGATAGACTCTAATGCCTCCTTCCTTCTCCTATTGTGTCTGTTATGAAACCAGCTCAAGAAAAGATAGAAAAGATAGATCAACGCCTTAGAATTCAGCCTCTTCGAGGGGGCAACCTCCTTTACATTACATAAATGAACAATTCTTGGATGATTAAAATGACAAAACCTCCTTTCTATATATAGGAGTCTAAGGAGTCACAAAATAATCCAGCCGACCTAACAATAATAATATAAAGCCACAAAAATAACAATAGAGGGATTCTATGGGGCACAGTAATAACAATATGGGGGCAATAGGGGCACAACAATATTAATAAGGGGTATAACTACAATAGTAATGGGGTAATCACTAGTATTATAGGGACCCAACATGCCCCTCGCCTTCAAAAAAGTGTTGTCCTCAACGCTTGAGTAGTTCTGGATACTTCTGCATAAAATTCTCATCCTCCCATGTGGAATCTTCAGCAGATAAGTTCTTCCACTTGATAAGATACTCTGAAATTGATCGATTTCGTGGCTGTCGAGTTCTTGTTTCTATGACTGCTTCCGGTTCCAATATAATTTTTCCTTCCTCATCAAGTTCTGGCAATATTGTTTGAACTGGGAGCTTGTTGCCTATAACTTTCTTTAAACATGAAACATGGAAAACTGGGTGCAATCGAGACGCTGTAGGAAGCTCCAATTTGTATGCCATAGTACCAATCTTTTGCAACACCTTGTATGGACCATAATACTTTGGTGATAATTTATTATCCTTCTTAACTTGCTTGAGGGACATTTGCTTATATGGTTGTAGCCATAGGAATACCCAATCACCTACATCAAAACTTCTTTCACTGCGATGTTGATCTGCCTGCTGTTTCATTCTATTCTGTGCTAACACGAGGTTATCCTTTAAGAGTTGGAGGACTTGTTGTTGATGTTCGATGTGATGTTCCACTGCCCGAACCTTAGAATTTTCTCTTAAATATGATGTGATGGATGGTGGTTGATACCCATAAAGTGCCATAAATGGGGTCATTTTTGTTGCTGTATGGAAGGAAGTGTTATACCACCATTCAGCCAGAGGCAACCATTTGACCCATTGTGTCTGTTTATCAGATACAAAGCAACGAAGATATCCTTCCAAACATTTGTTTACTATCTCAGTTTGCCCATCAGATTGAGGATGATAAGATGAGCTATGAGCTAACTGAGTACCAAGACAAGAAAATAATTCTGTCCAAAAATTTCCAGTGAAAATGGGATCTCTGTCACTTACAATAATCTTTGGGTTTCCATGTAGCTTTTGAATTGTTTCCATAAATGCAGTGGAAACTGTATTGGTTTTAAATGGATGTGATAATGCACAAAAGTGTGCATACTTGGTAAGTCTGTCAACTACCACCATGATGACACTTTTTCCCTCAGACTTGGGTAAACCTGTGATAAAATCCATTGAAACCTCCTCCCAACGTTGGCTTGGAATGGATAAAGGTTGTAATGGACCCGGTGTCTTAATTGTTTCCACTTTATTTTGTTGGCAAACCAAACATTCCGCCACAAAATTTTGAATATCTGATTTAAGGCCATCCCAAAAAAATTCCTTCTTAACCCTGTGGTAAGTTTTTAGAAATCCTGAGTGCCCTCCTAAGAGAGAAGTGTGCAATTCCATAAGAATCTTTTGTTTTAGCTGGGAATTCTTACAGAGGTATAAGCGATCTTTGTACCATAACGAATCATTTTGCCAGCTAAATGTATCAGACGTACTGGAATCTTGTTGTAGCTTTCGAATAAGTGCCCACACTTCTTCGTCATTCTTCCATTCCTCCCTTGCTTCGTTTATCCAATCTGGTTGGATAATAGAAATGGCGCACAACAATGCTTCCACATCCTCATCCTTTCTTGAGAGTGCATCTGCCACCACATTTTGCTTCCCTTTTTTGTAGATGATTTCAAAGTCATAACCTAACATCTTTGTGACCCACTTTTGTTGCTCTTCAGAGGATAATCTTTGTTCTAAAAAGTATTTAAGGCTATCATGATCTGTTTTTACGTTGAAGTGTCTTCCCATTAGGTAGGGTCGCCATTTCTTAAGTGCATGGAGTATTACCATAGAAAAGATAGATCAACGCCTTAGAATTCAGCCTCTTTGAGGGGGCAACCTCCTTTACATTACATAAATGAACAATTCTTGGATAATTCAAATGACAAAACCTCCTTTCTATATATAGGAGTCTAAGGAGTCACAAAATAATCCAGCGGGCCTAACAATAATAATATAAAGCCACAAAAATAACAATAGAGGGATTCTATGGGGCACAGTAATAACAATATGGGGGCAATAGGGGCACAACAATATTAATAAGGGGTATAACTACAATAGTAATGGGGTAATCACTAGTATTATAGGGGCCCAACAGTGTCATATTTGTACATCCTTCAATCTTATCCCAAGTTGTTCTTAAGGGGGGATGTTAGGATATTCCGACACATAGGAAATAGTTAAGTATAACTTGGTCTAGTGTAGAGTTAGGTAAAGTGTGTTTATTTACTATGTACTTTTGTAACTTACAATCCGACGGTCACGATATGTTCTAGACATGAAGTGATCCGACGGTTCATTCTCTCCTCGGTATTACCAACACCTGATCTGTGGCTTAACACCCGATTGGTCCATGATCTCTATTTAAAGAGCATGGAGGGTCATTTGTAGGGTAACCGTTCATGAGAGAAGCTTACGTAATTTTTCATTATTTTATTAATAAATTGCCTGAAGTGGCTGCGTTGGCTTACGCCGTGGGCTATTTCCCTCTTTGAGGGTTTTAACGACATTAAGAATACTGGTCTATTGATCTGTGATCTGTTTGTGAGCGGTGTCCTTTGGTGTTCAGTCTGAGGAACTTACCCTCTAAATTCCTACATCAAAGATGACCTAGTCGCAGTCAAAAGAGAGCTTAAATTCGTAGCAAAAAGGAGCCCTTAATCTGCTATCAAGTGATGCCCTAATCCGCTGTCCAAAGAGGCTCTTAGACGTAGCTAAAGAAAACCCTAGCCGTAGCAAGAGCAAGAGTCGTAAGGCAAGAAAAAGGATCTTTGTTTTAGGGCTGCAAGTTTGGGCTACTTCAACAAGGAAGGGAAGGACGTTAGGGTCATTCTCATGACTGTCTTGAAGGACAAATGAACCAACATTAAGGCCGCATTAAGGAGACTACTTCTGGGCTATTTTTAAGAGCATTTGTGGCAAGATTCAGCTCTGTTTTGGGCAACATATTGCATATGAAGGATTGCAAGGAGACAGAGCCCTAAACAGTGGGTTGTTGGGTGAGTATAGGGGTTTGTGTTAGCCCTATACTCCTGTGTAGGACAATAGAAAAGAGGAGGGACCAAGCCGCAGTGTTAGAAGGTTGTTTGGGTGCATGTTGCAACATACCTTGATGCCTAACCAGTAATGCAGCAAGTGAAGGATGGTCTTGTGGAAGGAAAGCCACTGTACTCTAGGCGATTGGTGGAGCAGTTTTAGGACTATCATCTATTGCATAGAAATCTTCAACCCTTGATGCCAGAGTTGTAATTTCATTGAGTCATCCTCATGGTTAAGATCTATGATGTCTGATCTCCTATTTGGCAAGTCAGTATTGACTTTAAATCATTGTACTCTATCTCTATCTCTCTGTTGAACTATTGAAGACTAAAGAAGTTTTGATCAAGGGTTTCCCCACATTGGGGTTTGTCCCTGGCTGGTGCCACATCTTGTGTCTTCTTGTCTTGGCTTGTTTTCTACTGTTTATGTTTATGTTCTATCTGCATTTTACTATCATGCTGATGTGATTGCTAGTTTGGATATTGATATTGAGCTAATAAGAAAATTGAAGTAAATTGCTCTAAACATAGAACATACCAAAATTTAACATGGTATCAGAGGTGAGATGAAGACAAAGCCTAAGAAAGAGTGGAAGAGCAATCACCGAAGACAGTTGGAAAGGACAAAAGGCTCAATGGGTTCCTCATCCCACTTCCCAGTTGAAGACAAGCTCCGTGAAAAGTTAGACTATCATGTATGGAAGATGTCTCTTGATCTGACATTGGAAGAACAAGAAGTGTTGGACTATGTGAAGTGTAAAATCCATGAGCCTCCATCAAATGCACTGGCTGCTACAAAGAACAAGTACACCAAGGGTGAAGTTAAAGCGAATAAGAGTATCAGAGATTCCATTGACAAGTGTTTTGTGGCCTAAATCTCCGATTTGAACACCTCTAAGGAGATTTACGACAGATTGGTAAGCATGTTCAAGGTTAGTGATGTAAACCAAATTTTATTTCTCAAAAATAAGCTGAAGGGTATTAAGAAGGGCAAGGATGAGGATATTGAATCTTACTTCTTAAGAATCACTGAGATCAAGATTGATCGTCTATCGATTGGAGAAGTCATTCCTAACAGGGAACTTACTATCACTACCCTTGGAGGGTTCCCACCCGAGTGGTATATATTTAGAACCACTATTCTCAATAATGATCGAATTTCGGGATTTGAAAAACTGATGTCAAGATGCATGCAGGAAGAAACAAGAATGGTGGAGCAAGAAATGCCTTCTAATAGAGGCAACTCCACTGCTTTCTCCGCTCATGCCAAAAGGAGAAATAATGCAGGGTTTAAAGGTCACTTAAATGGAAAGCCCAGATCTAAGGGTGGAAGGAAGGGCAGGTGCTTTGTTTGCAATAAGTTTTGCCACTATGCGAGGGATTGTCCAAATAGAATGACACATCACATGATGATGAACACAATCATTCCAGGGGCAACTTCAACAACAATGATCGAAGGAATGACAGGTTCAATGGCAAAGAAAAAAATGAATGCGGAACATCAAGGGAATGGTCGACCCTCCAAGAAAGCAAGGAACTCCACGGATGAAGAATCAAATGTTGTTAATAATAAGAAAAATGAATATTATCTTATATCAACTCTCTCCACCACCTCTCCTCCGGACACTTTGGGAAATTGGCTTATTGATAATGGTGCTTCAAGGCACTTCACCGGATACAAGGAAGCACTCTCTAATTTGATAGAGAAGAAAACAAACTTGGAGATTATTCTTGGAGACAATGCCACCTATCCCGTAAATGGTATAAGGATTGTTACCCTTCAATTGAATCAGGGTAACATGATTCAGTTACAAGAAGTTCTATATGTACCTGATCTCAAGAAGAACCTGGTGTCCATTTCGGAAATGGAAGACAAAGGCTACAAGGTGGCATTCATCGATGGAAAGGTACGTGTTTGAAAAAGGAATTCTAAAGATGATTTTACTCTTGGGTTCAGGGTTGGCAAATTGTATCAAGTTGTAGGAAGTCCATTGGGAGCCATGTCTTGTGACATCTCTTCAATCTGAACTATGGCATCGAAGGTTTTCTTGTCTTCACTACAAGGCCCTACCTGATATGAGTTAGATGGTGATAGGGATGCTTGAATTCAAAGAATACCATGACGGTATATTTCCGGGATGTACCGAGGTAAAAATTACAAGGGGACCATTCCCCTCCAGTTATAGCAAGACCATAGATGTGGAACAACCCGAGGGGTTTGAGGTTCATGGCCGGGAATCTCATGTATACATGATGAAGAAATCTCTCTATGGTTTGAAGCAAGCACCTTGGGCTTGGTGTGAGAGGATTAACAACTATCTGATGAAGCAGAGATTCACCAGGAGTGAAGTCGATCCAAACCTTTGCTTTAAGGTTGTGGATGGTAGACATCTCATACTGGTGCTTTATATGGATGACCTCTTTCCGACAGGTACATGCCCTCTCATTTACAAACGTAAGAGGGAGTTGGATTCCGAATTTGGGATGGTGGACTGTAAGCCTGTGACTACCCCGATGGAGCTTAACTTCAAGAAGTTATGTAGTAGTGCTGCCAGACCTGAATTAGGAGATGCCTCTGAGTCTCGTCAACTCATAGGAGCACTGATGTTCTTGGTGAACTCCCCTTCGGATATATATTTTGCAGTTAACATGTTGAGCCAATATATGGTTGAGCCTCATCATATTCATTGGATTGGTGCCAAAAATCTTTCGAGATATCTTCGGGGCACAATCACTCATGGACTGAGATACACTGATGGAAATGTGAGGCTGCATGGTTATTCTGACACTGATTGGGCAGACAATGTGATGGATCGCAATAGCACTTATGAGTGTTGTTTCTCTTTGGGTTCTGCTTCGATATCCTAGATGAGCGGGAAGCAAAAGTTGGTTGCTTTGAACACCACTGAGGCTGGATATATAGATGTGAGTATGGTCTCGTGTGAAATTGTCTGGTTGGAGAAGCTCTTTAGTGAGTTGTCTGGACACGTGATGGATACCACTGTGATCCTTTGTGTCAACTAGAGTGGGATTCAATTATTGGAGAATCCCGTGTTTCATGATCACTCCAGGCACATAAACATGAGCTACCACTATATCCGGGATATGGTACAACGAGGAGCAATAAGGCTCCATCACATTGGGACTGATGAGTAGGTCGCCGATATTCTGACGAAGCCCCTGCAAAAGGTCAAATTCTGGGCTTTCCAAGAACGACTAGGAGTCGTGGAGAGACCCTCTCCTGAGGGTCCTGTATGATATGGATATTGAGCTTTGGGAGCTTTGGGGGGCATGGGGTACTTCTTGGAGCGATGAGCAACCATAGGGTGAGTGGTTCAGCCTTCCCCTAATGGTTTGCTATGTAGGCAGGATGAGTGGTTCATCCTTCTCCTATTGAGACACAATCATAGGGTGAGTGTTCCAGCCTTCCCCTAGTGATTTGTTGTGTACAGGGTGAGTGGTTCAACCATCCCCTGTGATACCCCGTGGCGACATGTAGGCAGGATGAATGGTTCATCGTTCTCATGCTGAGACATCCTAGCCATGCAGTTTGGGACTCATGGGAAATACCTCTCATCTGGCTAATGAGTAGGGAAATGAGGATAGGGACCATAGTACTACCGATAGACGCATCGTGTACTACCGTACTCCCTATGCTAGGATGATATTGATTTGGGATCAATTGGAACTGATTTCGGGTCAGTAAGAGTGGTATGAGACACTCTCTTTATTTGGAACTGATTTCGGATCAGTAAGAGGTGGTATGAGACACTCTCTTTATATTATGGGATTGACTTTGGGTCAGTAAAGAATGGTATGATACATTCTTGATCACTTCTTCTTCTTCATAGTTCAGTAGAGCAGAGCAGTGTAGGGCACTGCATTGATGGTAGAGATAGTACACATTGGTAGATGGATTAGCAGATGGAATTCTCCCTATTTGAGAGGGAGTGTTAAAATTGGCAACTAGGGCCAAATTCCATGTGGGTCATCTTATTTATGGCCGCTGATATTTTTCTTGGATTCCTTTCTTTGAGAGGTGTAGGATTGATCTAAAGATCATCTGATTCCGACCTGTATTTATGGAGATATGAATTTATTTATATTATTTGACAATTTGTCAAGGTTGACCAGCAACTAAATAACCCCCAGCTCAACCTCAACGTTGCATTTTAATAGAGGAGGCCTCAAGTCATTTGTCACACACCTCTCTTATGATCTCTCTCCACTCGTTTGGGTTTGGTGGAAAGAGAGGTCTTGAAGGAGACATAAACACAGTGACAAAGGAGCCCTAAATGCAGTGATGAAGGGAGACCTAGCGACTGTCTTGAAGGAGCTCTAGCCGCAGTTGAAAAGGAAGCCCTAGCCGCAGTAAAAGGCAACCCTAACCGCAATCAAAAGGAGGCATAGCTACAGTGAGAGAGAGGCCTAAGACTCAGTCTAGAGAGAGGCCAAAAGACGCAGTCAAGAGAGGCCATATACACAACAAAAGGAAGACTCCCATCCATAGAAGAGGGGGTCCCTTATCCGCCATCAAGAAGAAGCCTATAGCCGTAGTCAAGGAATGTTTAAAGTGGTAGTCAAAGATGCCCTAGCTGCAGTCAAAAGAGAGCTCAAATTCGCAGCAAAAAGGAGCCCTTAATCTGCTATCAAGTGATTCCCTAATCTGCTATCCAAAGAGGCTCTTAGACGTAGCTAAAGAAGACCCTAGCCGTAACAAGAGCTATCAAGTGATTCCCTAATCTGCTGTCCAAAGAGGCTCTTAGACGTAGCTAAAGAAGACCCTAGCCGCAACAAGAGTAGGAGCCTTAAGGCAAGAAAAAGGATCTCATTTCTAGGGCTGCAAGTTAGGGCTACTTCAACAAGGAAGGGAAGGATGTTAGGGTCATTCTCATCACTGTCTTGAAGGACTAATGAACCAACATTAAGGCCACATTAAGGAGACTTCTTCTGGGCTGTTTGTAAGAGCATTTGTGGCAAGATTCACCTCTGTTTTGGGCAGCAGATTGCACAGGAAGGATTGCACGGAGACAGAGCCCTGAACAGTGGGTTGTTAGGTGAGTATAGGGGCTGGGGTTAGCCCTATACTCTTGCGTAGGACAAAAACAAAGAGGAGGGACCAAGCCGCAATGTTAGAAGGTTGTTTGGGTGCTTGCTTTAGGGCTGGTGCACACTACAACATACCTTGATGCCCTAACCAATAATGCAGCAAGTGAAGGATGGTCTTGTGGAAGGAAATACACTGTACTCTAGGCGATTGGTGGAGTAGTTTTAGGACTATCATCTGCTGCATAGAAATATTTAGCCCTTGATGCCAGAGCTGTAATTTCATTGAGTCATCCTCATGGTTAAGATCTATGATGTCTGATCTCCTATTTGGCAAGTCAATATTGAATCTAAATCATTGTACTCTATCTCTATCTCTCTGCTGAACTATTGAAGACTAAAGAAGATTTGATCAAGGGTTTCCCCACATTGGGGTTTGTCTTAAAGATTACATCAATAGGAAGCTCCAACTTCCAAGATTCTCCAACAACAGGAAGGAGGCTCCAATCCCCTGGTTTTATCAACTCCAACTGAAAGAATGCGCCAACACCCTAATTTTACCATCTCCAAATAGAAGGATGCTCCAACACCTTGGATTCACCAACTCCAACTGTAAGGATGTTGCAACACCTCGCTAGCATCAATCTACCTCCAACACCTTGAATTGTTCTTAGGCTCCAACTTGAAGGAGACTTCAATCTCCACCTTGCACCACCCTGCCACCCTTAAGATAGAATAACTGAATTAGATAGATTACATTGAATATACTACTCAATCACTGCATTACATAACTATTGCTATGACGACACTGGTGTCGATAACACTGTTGCAATTGCCTATGCTTCTGTCCAACTATCATACCTTGTCACATTATTTTTGTTAATAGTTTAATACACAAAATTCTCTGCAATGCAAACCCTATCTCTACCCAATGCATCAACACTGCCAAACCCTCTTAGCATATATAGTCCGATTAATCAAATATTCTGTCTCTTCATCCATACAACTAACTTGCAAAACACATACTCTTTGAGCAACATATACAAATCTCATGCATGAAACTCGAGCAACATTGATGTAACCAACAACAAACTACACTATAAGACTCATTCAACCATATACATATCAACACTGTTATATTCTATCTTGGTAGCAATGAATTCAATGATTATGGTCTACAATCAACATCCCTCTGCCTATTCAACCAACAATATAAACACAATGCTACTGCTGTCATGTTGTAATATAGTATCAATAACATATTGTGAATAACATTGTCAAAGTACATTCCCATTAAACCTTGACAATACCAAGGTTAGGATAACTTCAAACTTTTGGTGAATTTTACCCAAAACCTTCAACAAGGTATATTGATTTTTCAGTTAGATAGTGATAAGCCTTAACTTGCAAAGCCTTCTTGTAATTATAGTACTCCTTCAAATATTGGATACTATGATCAACAATCATGCCCTAGTAGTTCAAACTACCATATTTTATTAAGGATACTTTGCACATTCTGCCATCATATTTTTATAGCAGTAATACTTCATAATTTACTGAAGTACATCATCAATATTCCTTACTTTTGAGTGTATCATGTTCTGTCAAATTGCATTAAACCTCTAGCAATCTTTCACTCTTGCCACTATCACGTATTGAACTTGATGGTGGTGTCCTCATGTTTGCCCTTAATATGCTCATTATTGGGTCTTAAAATAGGTCTCCCATAGTCCCTTTGACTGCCATATATATTGGTCAAATCTTGATCCTTAGCTACGGCTTAAACTCGGCCTCAAGTATCCCTTTTACTGCGGCTAGATTAGGCCTAAAACCAACATCACTGTGACTCTTTTTGTGGGCTAAAAAAGCCCTAAAAATTGCCCCTTAAACTCAACAAATGAAGTTAATTCTACCTTCACACAGTGCTTGAAAATAGCCCTTAAAACTTGATCTTATTGGTCTCAGAAATGGCATCAAACCAGGCCTTAAGACGGGCTGAATCTTGCATCAGGATAGCCTCAAAAATAGGTTGAATACAACTCAAGGAAAGCCCTCAAATGTGCTTGTTTGGACTTGGTCTATTCCCGCCTTAAATCGGCCTCAAACTCTGCTTCTGAACAACCCAAAATAAGCCTCAGAATAACCTTAGGGATGACCAGATTTTTTTGCCTCAGGAAAGACAAATTCTTGCCTTAGGAAAGATGAATTTATGCCTCAGGAAATGGCCTCAGAAACTCGTCACTAACCTAGCGAAAACACCACAAAAAGATAAATAAATAAAGCTTAGGAATCCCTTGAAAACTCAACCTCCTTCAGATCAATGTGACTCCTCTTGGCCTCAAACAATTTCAGAGCAATTACATGATATAATGCATGAGAGAAATGATTGCCTTTGGAGGTAAACCGAGTGCCTTATATATACTTGAACAAGGGGCATCAAATGAGGGCATACATACGCTAAAAATCCCTTAAAATTTGGAGTTGACTTGATCAGTAAGACAATATTAAATCCATAAATTCAAATTTATTTGGAGCTGAACATAACTAATTTTTGCCACCATATTCATAATACACATTCCTCCTTTTTAGACTGATTTTGGTCAACGCTTGTAGCTGCCAAGAACAATATATTTTGAATAAATTTTATGCCAAAGTTTGGACCAAGAGATCATTTAGATTTGGGCACCATGACCACACTTTCGGGGCTTCAAATTTGAGAAGGCATATCTCTTCAACCATGAGTCACATGGTGTGCCACCTGTTACCCACCACCTATGGGTAGTGGATATGGGACAATTTTTTTCTCATATATGGTCCTTAGTTGGTAGCCAACAACCCCTTGCAGCCTCTAGATAGCTCGATGTGCCATCTTCTCTGCCACTTGAGCCAACCATGTGGTCCCTCACCCATATGTTATGAATGCATCATGTTTGAAGGTGGGCCTCTTGACCCCAAAGGTATGTCTTTTCATTGGTATAGTTGAGTAGTTTTCCTTACTTGTCATGGGCACTTTTGGGCATGAATTGGTGGGGTATTCGGCGGAAAGAGTGGGTTAGGTTTTATTCTTGTCTCCATTGTCCGATTTCATGGTTATCCTTATATCCTAGTCCCGTGGGATCTCCTTTATTGGCCATTAGCTTTAGGGTTGAAACTACATGGGAAATCCCGATTTTGGTTGCGTGGTCCCGCTTCTCGACACCACCTACATTACTCCCTTTCCACTCATTTGAGCCCCATTCATCCTTTCCCATCTGGGTCCACATGTGTCTACTAGGTCTGTTATTACTCAAACTAGCAGGGGGCTTAAAGGGGATTCCTAAAGGAGACAAATGCTAGGCCAAGGGCAACGATGGAGACTTAGCCCATTGTCACCTCAACTAAGATTGCTTACTCTTTACAGACTTTCACCGATGGGAGGAGACCCGATATATAGAAAGTCACTTGTGAAGGATGAATCAACCAATGGATGTGAAGTGACCTTAATGATCCTTTTCCTAGAAGGGGGTAATAATAAAGCTTACTTTCTTGTTAAGCAAGGTACACATATTTCTAGGATAAGGAGGTGAGGATTTTAGGGTTAGGTTAGAGGAATATGCCTTGTAAAGGAGTTTCCCAATCCTAAAATCCTTATTGGACTTGACTTCCCGAATTGTTCTTGAAGATTTGACTTTTCAAAGGTGTGGGACCACATGGGATCAAGTGGAACCAACATAGGTTAAGGAGAGAGAATCTAGCAACCAATATGATCTCAACCTAGACAAGGAAGGGGAAGGATCAAAACAACAATTTTCACTTAAAAGTGTCAAATTGATCCTATGAGGCACTAGCCTAGGGAACACTAAGGTAAACTATGATCTCAGAGCTAGGGCTTGAGTTATCTCACGACTCCACCATTAGGATGGCTTCAAAATTGGAGGAGGCCTTGAGGACACACCATCGCAGTAGAGGCTAGGAGATTGAACTTTTTCTTGGGCTATTTTGTCGGAAAAATGATGCCCTAGGTGACCCAACTTGGCTCGACCTAGAAGAGAGAGGGAAAGGTGAAGAAAATGTATTGTTTGAGTGATCACCTATTGGAGGACCAATTTCTTAATCCTTTGTGGAGAATGGAGTCAAAGAGAATAATACAAAAGGAACTTGTATTTCGGTCAAGGAGGCCTTAAGGACTACTTCGCCTAGCCTTTAGAACAAGAGGAAGAGACCTCAAATATTTTATACTTCTTTTAGAAAAGGAGATGGGTTATCAAGATAAATTCACCAGTGGAATTATCCCTAGGATATTTCATTCACATACATGGCCCAAACATTGAGAGATGCTATATAGAAACAATAATTCCATACATTTGCAATTATGTAATGCAACAATTAGCCCTATTATAGCGAAAATTCCATTTAACATATGACAAAAGTAAAACAAGAATATCATTAAAAGTGTGTACTTACATGTAATAGAACATATCCAACCATCAATAATTTGACAATAAAGAAGCTCCAAGATAAAATACTCCTATCCAAACATCAAAATTCATGCATGCTCCAATTCTTCATCTCCAAAAAAGTGCGAAATCCTCTAAAGAGGAGTGATCCAATCCAAAGTGATGATGAGAAAATGAACTCATCTTACTTGTATTTATACACTAATTAGGAGCTCAAATTAGTCTCTTAGGCCTACATAAGCCCCAAAAATAAAATAATGTGCTAGTAACCTAACTTTTGGTGACAAGCACACCAAACAAGTTCATAAATGAAATAATAAGCCTCTTAAGAGGTCAAATGATAAACAATACATGTCGTAGGGCTCTCCAAAAGGCTTGATGAGGTCCATAGGTTCCATAATGAAGAATAGGACCCTCAAAAGTGATGGACAATGGGGTGGCCCCTTGTTCTCCGAACAATAACCCTATGGCGCTCCCAGTGGATGTGGGGGCACAATAAGAGCCTCATGGGTCTCCAAATGAGTCGAAGATGTTTGTAGACCATCTTTAAGGGCTTCAATAATGGTGTGGGTAATGCCATATCATCCTACAAGTCCTGGGTTAGCGGCCAAGTGCATGGTATATCTGTGGGGCTGGCTAGTGAAAGGTGGACCAAGTGCATCTTCCTCGTCCAATAGATAGATCCCAAGCCAATCTCTGAACATATTTGGGGATCCATGGAGTGTTTTCTACTATTGTGGAGGCCCATGGCTCTCAACACACACTCTACATGTGCCAATGCAGCCCTCTGGAGGGTTAGGACCCCGTATAGGGAGACCAAACCCAAGATGGAGACCACCTGCAATCCTGCATAAGATCCAATGCATCCCCTAGCTTTCTAGTACAAAAAGTCATCAAAGAAATTGAGTAAAAGAGCTTACAAACCCTGGACCATAGGTGGAGACTTCATAATGGCTTGCCCTTCCATAATGGGCTTTGGCATGTGCTAATTTCTCCAAACTCCAAATGGGGTTAACCAAGTATCCCATTATGTGGTTTCTACTTTTAAAGGGGATAATATGTCCAAGTTACATCCTTTAAAAGGTAGTGGTATGTGATAAATAGGTGAATGGAATAGGGAGTGAGAAGGAGCAACCCTGGGCCACATGCTGAGGTACAAGGGTAAATAAAAGGGAAGCCCACACTTGGGTATATAATGTATAGGAGGGAGAAATCATGGTACATGAGGTGCCCCAGACTTGATTTTTCCATCCTTCTTTATATTCCTTTTGCCTTTTTATGATTTTATTTAATTAACTGGTTGAGGCTCAAGGGGTAAGAACATGATGTGCGATATATAGCAATCGATACCCCATTTTAAGGTAGGCCGGTTAATTTCCCACTAGGGGTTGGGACAATCATGGGTTTCTATATGACGAAGGGGGCTCATAAAGCCTATAAGAACCAGTGTGATGGCCATGATGATGGGGTATAGCTCATGTATTGACTTTCTCCGACGAGCAAAATGTATTTGTCCTAGCCTTCTTTTGCATTTTGTGGTACGTTTTCATGTTGAATGTGGCCAATTGTGCTTTTACTTTTCTTTTTAGCTGCATCAATCTCTGGAGCATCATTCCAGGCCTGACCCAAGGTGTGGGAAAGAGGAAGGGTGGAGCTAGTCCTATGTGGACCCAAGGGGGAGAAATGATGAATCATGTAATAATGAGTGGAAATGGGGTAATATATGCGGTTGAGGGAGCGGGACCATGCAACCAAAATCAAGGTTTCCTATGAAATACCATCCCTAAAGTCAAATGGCCAGTAAAAGAGATTCCACGAGACTAGAATCTAAGGTTAATTTCAAAAAGGGGTATATGGGACAACAACATAGACCTAGCCCATTCTTTCCATCGAATCCCCTCATTAATCCATGCCCAGAAGTGTCCATGATAAACAAATTACAATACTCAATTTCCAAATGACAAGGCATACCTTTAGGTTTGGGAGGCCCACCTTCAAATCTAATATCATGACAGATGGGTGAGGGACCATATGGCTAGCTCAAGTGGCGGAGAAGCGGTACAACAGGCTAGTTGGTCGCTGCAAGGGATTATTGGATGCTAGTTGAGGACCATCTTGGAGAAAAAATTTCTCCTAGGGATATCACCCAGAAAATGGTGGGTAACACATGGCTTCGACTGGGACATGAACTCTCAAAGAAGTGGACGAAGCTACTTGAAATGGAGGTCACGAGAATTCCAATATTCTCTTGTTTATCGTAGACCTGTTACCTGCACATATAGTAGATGAAGAACACTGGGAACCATGCTTTCGCGATGTCTCATGATCACAAATTCTTAATGTTAGGCCATAGAAGCAACAAAAAAATAAAATATGTAAATTTTAATTCAGATGCATCTACTCTACCATGAGAAATATCATATATTGTTAGTTTTAATGAGAAAATGAGTATGCAATGCATCCTATCCTAACATGCGTATAGTAAGACTAATACTAAGTGTTATCATAAAGCCATTGCAACCAACATATCATGTTAGGCCCCTATAATACTAGTGATCCCCCCAATACTATTGTCATTGTATCCTTTATTGTTATTATTGTGCCCATATTGTCCCCATATTGTTATTAGTATGCCCCATAGAAACCCACTATTGTTATTTTGTGCCCTTATGTTATCACTGTTATGTCGGTTTGATTATATTGTGACCCCTTAGACTCCTATATATCGAAGGGAGGTTTAATTATTTGTATCATCTAAGAGTTGTTCATTTGTGTAATGTAAAGGAGGTTGCCCCTTCGAAGAGGCTTATTTCTAAGGTGTTGATCTATCTTTTCTATTTTTTTGTGAGCTAGTTTCATAACATTTGGTATCAGAGCTTTGGATTCTAGGGTTTCGCTGCTCCAAACAGGTCATCGTGGAATTTTCACTATAAATTGTTTTCTGCGACGTTTCAAGAGCTTAAAAAAAAACCCATTTGAGCTGAAATCGTTCTGAACTTTGGGTCCGACTTTCAGAGCTTGTCTCGTTATATTTGCGGAGATATGATTTGAGGAAGTTAGGGTTTTTGCAGACTCTCGAATTACATTCCGAACAGGTGACCTGGGGAAAATCGTCACAACTTCTGTTTTGAGCATCAGATTAAAATTTCATAAGAAGTTTCAGAAAGAGGACGATCTGTAGTTTTATGTGTATCATTTTCAGGTACTAAGGTCGAAACAATGACACGTGGCACATCATACAAGTTCGCTCTACTGAACTAGTTTATAATCAGGTCACTGTGGGAGATTTGACATAACTCTTCCTTGGAGAATCTAATTTTGATTAGACTTGCGGGGTTAGAAAGAGGACTCAAAGGGCTATCGCAGGACGAGATTTCAGATATTCGAGATCCGCAGTTATAGAGATACAACAGATTCAATATCGAGCTCTTACAAAGTGAAAAAAAAAGGTGTGTAGTTTTTTATTTTTATTTTTGCATAACATTGGTTTGAAAAATTAGTTTGAAGGAATTCAAAGGGAATAGTGAAGAATTATTAGCATTAATTAATGCATCGAAGAAAGAAAATGGAAACACCTAGTAAGCAACCTGAAAGCTTTAGCATGACTCGTGAAAAAGAAGAATAAATGCAACATGATATATTGTTATAGACATTTTTGGGCACTACAACCCGAAGCATAAATGTCCATAAACTAAGGGCTTCTAAGTCCCTAAAGGTGTTGTTCCAACCCCTAAAAGAACAAGGTCAACTGATTACAGCTTCTCCAAGAAGTTCTCCATGAAAAACTACTCATAACTGGACCATTTCACCTGCTCCATAGGCAAAGTGCGTTGCATCTCACCTAAATACACACAGTAGGTGCATTGCATTTCAAAAAGCCTTCTATGGGGTGTGATGGGCGAGAATGGACAAATGGCAGGGTCAATCCGCGAGGTGGAGAAGTATGGAATCTTCCAGAAACTTCTCCTGTGACACTTGCCTCTTTGAATTCGACCAGGTATGAGTAAGAGATCATCAATCTCCAAGTGGAATCAAGAACTATAAGAGAGAAGACACTAATCAAATCTCAAAAGCTGACTCATCTCCCTTGCAGATATCTATATATGGATCCCTCATCCCAGAGATCCAGAGGTTGGAATTTTGCATCTTGTAAGGAATTGCTGTTGGTTTCTTGAGGCAACATCATAGTGTTGGGTGATCTAAGCTTTTCATGAGGTGATGAAGGGCTCACTTGCTGAGAGGATGATGCTGGGTCAAAACGATTGGTTGTAACTCTCTTGGCTCTTTCTTGATTATCAATAAAGCTATTCAAGTTTTCCTCCATACTTTTGTGTGATTTATGTTTTATGCATTTGTATGGTCAATTTACATCTGATCCTAGATTGTTTATGATAATAGATCCATGTTCTCGTATAGTGTTGTGCTGCTTTGATTTTACAGGTACTCTGTGAAGCTGGGTATACAAGAAAACAAGTAGCAAAGGACTATCAGAAGAGAGAGGAATCGAGCAAGGAACCAAGCGCAAGACAGAGGTTGGTCTCCTTTATTCTTCTCTCATCTATCTTTCATAAAGGAAAACAAAAGTAGTTTTACTTTGTTTGTTTCTAAGGTAGCTACCAGCCTTAGTGGGATTAGCAGTTCTGCATAGACATTTTTCCCTGTAACAAAATGGCGACTCCGCTGGGGAACGAATAGATTGATTGTTTATCTACATTTGTTTACTTTATAAACTTACAGACGGAGCTTGAAGTCAAGCTAGCTAGCCTTCGAACTGCATTTGCTATGCAAGTGCAAAGTAGATCAACACTGCTTCAGTCAATCTCTGGGTTTTGTTTATGAATTAAACAATTGATTTACAAGCTTTCTAATTGCCCTCATGGTGGCTCTAGTAACCTCCTTAGATCTACCTCTGTGATTGATTTACTGATTACCACTTGCTCGGCCAAAATCCTTGAATTGAACTGCAAACTGTGACCCGGAACCCAATCAAAGTCTCGTCCTTGGTCCAACGCACTGTCTGTTATGTGAATCTCAAATTCAGCGCACTTCCCGAGTGTAGTAGGTGCGTTGCATTTCAGTTTCACTGCGTTACAGGTGCGCTGATCAGACTAGGCATTGTTCCTAAATTTTGGTTTTTGTGTTCACTCTTTTCAGATCTATTCAAGAGTTTTGCTGCCTATAGTCAGTACACCTCTGTTTGAAACCCCTTTCCTTGCTGTTATTCCGCCTCCATTGTGCAAAGAACTGTAAATGTTTTTATGTATTTTTTGAGTCATTTTCAGTTCTCCTTTATAAAGAAGTAACGTAATTGTACTGTCGTTTTTTGATTTGAAAGTGTCACAAGTGTCGTTTTCAGTTATAGAAGAGAATCTGATTGTTCTTGATAGTCGATTACCCTGTTACTATTGTATTCGATCTAAATTAGTAGTTTTTCTAGTGTCGAAAGCAAGTTTCATTTCCAAATCGCAAAGTGTTGTCATTGTCTTCATTTTGATTTTGAAAAGAAACTTGTTAGTAATTGTCGTTTTGAAAAATAATTCAGATTTGCGCATTAGCTTTCTTTTTATCATTCACATATTAAGAAGGCTGAAAACAAATACATGCATGTGCATTTGCATTTAGACTGTTTGATTGGTTTGATTTAGGACAATGCATATAGTGTGTGCTCTATGCTCTTTGCTGAAAGAACGCCATTTCTCTTTCCTTAGTAGCTAGGATTTTCATTGCACAAAGAAGATAAAACCACTGTTTATCATCTTAGATTGCATTTTAGGAATTGTACATCTACATCACGCGGTGAACCTGAAAGACAAATTTCTTAAGCAAGATCAACTATAAAATAAATTTAATGAATCTAACAACGCTTTGGAACCTAACGCACAACATCTAGAAGTCTAGGCTAGAGACGTATTCCGGCGTCGTAAAGCCTGGTAACTGTTGTTTTCACTGTTGGTTGGGTGATTCCTCCACTTTGAGATGATAAGTGCCAGTACGGACTTGTGCTCCCACGTACCGTCGAGTATATTTTGGGAGACCACAATAGGCTTAATCCTTTATCCATAGGAAGCCGTGTCTGCCGCCCTACCGATCGCAATGCACTGAACACAGCATTCGGGAAGATTGACTGCCATACCATAAAAAGTATTTTGCAGTTTTGCGATTGGTTTGGTAATTCCTCTGTCTAGATTTCCAGAGCAGTCCCTTTCGTTCCTTTTCAGACTCCTTAACGGAAAAGGTCCATCTGAGCACTTGTCACTTCAGGCTCATTAAAAATCGAAGGCGACTAGAGTCATCTTTTGTTTTTTCTCGACTCTTTAAAATTGAAAAAACAAGTTGTGTCAAAGCGTCTAAAATTCATCTCATTCGGAAACATACTTCCCCTTTATTTTTAGTTGATCGAGTAATCCGCAATCGTGGAAGAAAGTCAATTGAAACCCCATCGTTCGCGGAGGCTTACGAGTCAACCGTCTTTGTCTCTGAAATCGAAACTATTACAGACAAAGCGAACTCGTTTAACCGGTTCCAAATCTCCTGGTAAAGTTAGAACAAGTGTTCCAACACCATCAAAGACTCCGGTTACTCCAAACGTTTCTGGTATCCCTGCCTTGTTATTCAACAGCTGTGGACTCCCGTAATCTTTATTCCTTGTCGATATCAAAGCATCATTTTGGTGCTTCGAAACAGACAGCATAAGTACTTGGGATCGGGAAGCATTTTGATTAGCAACCAGTTTGGTTCCCGGGTTTGGAAACGGATCAGTCAATACTGCTGAGGTTTTTGAACTCTTAAAGAGTTTCTTAACTTCAACTTTATGTGGACAATCTCTCGCTTGATGATCCTCATCCATCCGGGCTGCGATATATATTCAGGAAAATAAAGACATCAAATGTACATCATTGCTGCACAGATAATCATCCAATCTAAGGGATGATGACTCTACTAGAATCATCAGTCTACACTCAGACGATTGTTTGTCCTATGTACATGAAAATGAATTTATAAAACTGAGCATGGGAATGCCCGCCTCAGCTAGATCATGAAAATATTATGAAGATAATGTATTGTATTGTATCTTATTATAGGTCTCCTTCCAGCTTGAAAGAACTTCAGATCCTCATGATAAAGCATTTCACCCGACATCAAAAAGATTAACGACCTCATGCTTTAGGGGGCAACTGTTATAGACATTTTTGGGCACTACAACCCCAAGCATAAATGTCCATAAACTAAGGGCTCCTAAGTCCCTAAAGGTGTTGTTCCAACCCCTAAAAGAACAAGGTCAATTGATTACAGCTTCTCCCAGAAGTTCTCCATGAAAAACTACTCAGAACTGGTCAAAACTGGACCATTTCACCTGCTCCATAGGCAAAGTGCGTTGCATCTCATCTAAATACACACAGTATGTGTGTTGCATTTCAAAAATCCCTTCTATGGGGTGCGATGGGCGAGAAGGGACAAATGGCAGGGTCAATCCGCGAGGTGGAGAAGCATGGAATCTTCCAGAAACTTCTCCTGTGACACTTGCCTCTCTGAATTCGACCAGGGATGAGTAAGAGATCATCAATCTCCAAGTGGAATCAAGAACTATCAGAGAGAAGACACTAATCAAATCTCAAAAGCTGACTCATCTCCCTTGCAGACATCTATATATGGATCCCTCATCCCAGAGATCTAGAGGCTGGAATTTTGCATCTTGTAAGGAATTGTTGTTGGTTTCTTGAGGCAACATCATAGTGTTGGGTGATCTAAGCTTTTCATGAGGTGAAGAAGGGCTCACTTGCTGAGAGGATGATGCTGGGTCAGAATGATTGGTTGTAACTCTCTTGGCTCTTTCTTGATTATCAATAATTCTATTCAAGTTTTCCTCCATACTCTTGTGTGATTTATGTTTTATGCATTTGTATGGTCAATTTACATCTGATCCTAGATTGTTTATGATAATAGATCCATGTTCTCGTATAGTGTTGTGCTGCTTTGATTTTACAGGTACTCTGTGAAGCTGGGTATACAAGAAAGCAAGTAGCAAAGGACTATCAGAAGAGAGAGGAATCGAGCAAGGAACCAAGCGCAAGAGGTTTTATGCATTTGTATTCTTCTCTCATCTATCTTTCATAAAAGAAAAGGAAAGTAGTTTTACTTTGTTTGTTTCTAAGGTAGCTACCAGCCTTAGTGGGATTAGCAGTTCTCCATAGACACTTTTCCCTGTAACATATATCAAAATTACAAAACCAAGTACAAAAAATTTCACTCTCACTAAAGGTAAATGAAGCCAAGATGAATGGCGTGGAAGCTAATATGAATGGAATGCAAGTTAAGATGGATGGCGTGGAAGCTAAGATGGATGGCATGGAAGCTAAGATGAATGGCATGGATGCTAAGATGAATGGAATGGACGATAAGATGGAAGAATAGAAGATAAATTTGAATAAGTTGCTACAAGAAATGGTCACTAATGGTGAAAGGGTAGTAAAAGAAACTCATGATGAGAACAAAAGAAATGTTAATCATGATTTCATAGATTCTAATGTTGGATTGAAGACCCACCATGTTTCAAAAATCAATATGAGGAAGTTTGATGGCAAGGATCCCGGAACATGGATACTACAGATGGAGCAATTTTTCAATCTACATAATGTGCAAAAAACACAAAGGGTACGTATTTTAACTTTATATTTGGAACCAAATCAGTGTGTATGGTATCAATAGCTTTGCTCTCGTAAACAAATTGTCCCTTGGGCAATTTTTACAGAAGAAATGATAGCACATTACGAGGATACAAAAAGCAACACCTTTTTTAGCCAATTGATAAATCTCAAACAAAAGGGTTCAATGATGGAGCACATTGAGGACTTCCAAAAATTGAACATAAGGGTAAAAGATATTCCAGAGGAGCATATGATTGATGTGTTCATAGGGATTTTAAATGATAATATCCAACATGAGGTTCGCCTTTGGGAACCTAATTCACTGGAGAAGGCATTTAGGTTAGCAAAAAATATGGAAAGCAAAATTATGGCAACTAGGAAGCCTACCACTCACAACTATAAATATGGAAGTGTTGTTGCCCCTAGCCTTGCACAACTGACAAGGTTGACACCACAACAATTGGAAAAAAAAAGAGCAAAAGGGCTTTGTTACAGTTGTGATAGCAAATACACCAAAGGTCATAAGTGTGCTGAGAATAAATTATTTTACATAGATTGTGAAGAGGAGGAAGAAAAGGAACAAGAAATGTCAAAAGAAGAGGATATACTCCATGAACAAACCCTAGATAAAGAAAAAATGAATCCGACCATATTTTGTAATGCATTGGCTGGAATTACCACTCTTCAAACTATCAAGATAGAATGACATATCAAGAAGAAAAATGTAATAGTGTTGATTGATTCGGGAAGTATCCATAATTTATTCATTGTAAGATAGCAAAGGAATTGAATTGCTTCCTATATCCAGCACCAGAGTGTCAAGTAATGGTTGCAAGTGGAGGAACCATAAATTGCTTTAGAAAGTGCCATACTATCAAGCTATCCATGGGAGAATATGTATTGAATAGCCCAATGCTTTCCATTCCAATGGGTGGTGCTGATGTTGTACTAGGAGTCCAATGGCTACAATCCTTGGGTACAATAGCTTTTAATTTTCAAGAACTTTTCTTGAAATTTTGTGCGGAAGGAAAGGAGGTGGAATTAAGGGGTATTGCAGGGAAACCGGGAAAGATAATCAGCTCTAATGGTATGAAAAAGATTCTAAAGAAGGAACAATGAGGTGTAATTGCACAATTATGTTCGCTAGAGGTTCCCACATCGAAATCATCTATTTCTCCAGATCTCTAAAAAGTCTTGGACAATCATTCCAAGGTATTTGAGACTCCCAAAGGTCTCCCACCTATTTGTGATCATGATCACGATATTCATTTGATTCCAAGAAGTGTTCCTCCAAACATCAGGCCGTACATATATCCCTATGCCCAAAAGAGTGAAATTGAATGTATGGTTGCAGAAATGCTAGAGGCTAGTATAATTCAACCTAGTCAATGTTCTTTCTCTGCTCCAGTAGTGTTGGTGCTCAAGAAGGATGGATCATGGCGCATGTGTCTGGATTATAGGGAGCTCAACAAGCTCACTATTAAAGATAAATTTTCCATTCCTGTCATTGATGAATTATTGGATGAATTGCATGGATCAATTTACTTCACCAAGTTGGATCTTCATTCAGGATATCATCAAATCAGAATGAAGACTGAAGACATTCCGAAAACAACATTTAGAACTCATGAGGGTCATTATGAATTTTTGGTCATGCCTTTTGGCCTTACCAATGCACCTTTTACATTTCAAAGTTTGATGAATTCCATTTTCAAACCCTTCCTTAGAAAATTTGTGTTAGTATTTTTTGATGATATACTAATCTATAGCAAGTCTTGGAAGGATCATGTTGAACATGTTGACAGGGTGCTCAAACTATTGGAGGAGAAACAATTGTATGAAAAAAGCTCGAAATGTTTCTTTGGAGTACAAGAGGTGGAATATCTAGGTCATATTGTATCTCATGAAGGTGTTAAGGTAGACCCTAGCAAAATTAAAGCCATTAAGGAATGGAAAATTCCCACATCCATAAAGCATCTGCAATGATTTCTCGGGTTGACAGGGTATTATCGCAAGTTTGTTAAGAATTATGGGAGAATAGCAGCACCTCTAACAACATTATTGAAGAAAGATGCATTTTCATGGACTCCGGAAGCAACAAAGGCCTTTGAACATCTTAAAGAGGCAATGTGCCAAGCACCGGTCTTAGCTACACCAGACTTCACAAAAACCTTTATTGTGGAATGTGATGCTTCAGGAAATGGAATTGGTGTTCTAATGCAAGATGAAAGACCCATTGCTTTTGAAAGTCATCCAATCAAGGGAAAGTATTTACACAGATATTTATGAGAAGGAAATGTTGGCAATACTACATGCACTTAAGAAATGACAACCCTACCTAATGGGAATACACTTCAAGGTAAAGACTGATCATGATAGTATTAAATACTTTTTAGAACAAAGATTGTCCTCTGAAGAGCAACAAAAATAGGTCACAAAGATGTTGGGTTATGACTTTGAAATCATGTAAAAAAGGGAAGCAAAATATTATGGCAGATGCACTCTCAAGAAAGGATGAGGATGTGGAAGCATTTGTTGTGTTCCATTTCTATTATCCAACCAGATTGGATAAACGAAGCAAGAGAGGAATGGAAGAATGACGAAGAAGTGTGGGCACTCACTCGAAAGTTACAACAAAATCCCAGTACATCTGATACATTTAGCTGAAAAAATGATTTGTTATGGTACAAAGATCCCTTATACCTATGTAAGAATTCCCAATTCAAACAAAATATTCTTATGGAATTGCACACTTCTCCCTTAGGAGGGCACTCAGGATTTTTAAAAACTTACCACAGGTTAAGAAGGAATTTTTTTGGGATGGCCTTAAATTGGATATTCAAAAGTTTGTGGCAAAATGTTTGGTTTTCCAACAAAATAAAGTTGAAACAATTAATACCCTAGATCTATTACAACCTTTATCCATTCCAAGCCAACGTTGGGAGGAGGTTTCAATGGATTTTATCACAGGTTTACCCAAGTCCGAAGGAAAGAGTGTCATCATGGTGGTAGTGTTAGCGCTCAAATCTGCCTTAGGTTGAAGGAAGGCAGGATTCAAGATAACACCATACCATGCTCAGCCTCGTAGCTAGCCCTACGAGGACAGGAGAGGGCTCTCTCCGGGTCAACTCAGTAAAAATACTCAATAGGGTCTGAGATGACTTAAAATGAGAACTGATTTTAGGCTAGGTAAATAAATATGAAAGAGGTATTTTGATGAATGACTGAGTTTTCTAGGATGTATGGGACCAAGGAACAGCATGAGCAGAGAATTTAACTCAAAGACGCAGATTATTTCGTGAGGCAAGACATGCAGAAAGTCTAGCAATTAGATTTGAAATAATATGAAGTGGAGAGATTGTTTAAGAGTGTGAAAAGGGCGTAAATACATGAATCCTTTTCAATAGAAGAAAACATAGAATGTGAAAACTTTCCCAAGGCAGAGCAATACACTGAATTCTACCTTTTCTTACTTAGAAGAGTTCGTTGGAAACGAATATGAATGAACTATGAAACATAACGAAATACATATGAAACATAAAGAAAATACATTTGCTAAACTCACGCCACAGGAATCTCATGAACCAGAGTTGCAACATTTCATTAATTCTCTGTCAAAATGTACAGTGAGTGACTGGGTTTCTCTCCCACAGTTTCCCAGAAATTCCAACCAACTCTTTACAAATGATTTTTCATACAATAAATAGACTCTGCCATCAAGAAATGGATTGACCCAAAGTTGAGGAGTTTTTTAAATCATTACAAACTGGAAATGAAAAGCCAACCATTAGTGACAGGTGCAGTGTTACAAAAAAAACAAAAATGGAGCGTAGATTTTTTGGGCGACTGCTCGCCTTCCTTTTGCCACTTGGATAGAAGCCAAACTTTGATGAAAATGTTTTTAAAATTTTCCTTTGATGCCGGGAAAAATGTATTTTTAATGAATGGGCCCATTTGGAGAAAATTGCAAATCGACATCTCGCGGAGCGGAAGTGATTTTGGCCTTTGGGTCTCTGTGCGCCGCGCCAAAAGATGTATGCGTCGCGCCACTTTGGAGGTGGTTTTGAGGCACTTCCTGAAGTCCAAATTGAGCCCAAGTATGCTTGTTGGAAAGCCCTGCCTGTCTACTTTCCAACCCAAGTGGAATTTCTGAATTTGGATGCCATTTGCCCCTCCAAAACTGCAATCTCCCAAGACTGCTTCCTGTGTGTCAAAATAGGGGCAGAGAGGTCATTTTTTGGGTGTTTTTGACCTCCTGAGGACTCAAAAATTGCCCAAACTTCTTGGCCATGCACCAGCAGTCGTAATTTTCCATGGAAAATCCAAAAATATAAACTTTTTGTCATTTGGAGCTCCCTAGCGAAAGCGCGCGCCAGGTGGCGCGGCGCACAGGGAGAAAAAACCTGTTTCTTGTGCACAAAATTTCAAAACGCAAAAATGTGCTCCAAATTTCTTGAAATTTGGGCTGTACCTTCTCTATCACATGTCATGTTGGACCAACGAAGCCTCGGCCAAGATTCAGAGCCGATCTTGCTCTTTTTGCCTCTTTTGTCTTTTTGTCACCTTCCTCAATTTCGCCTTTAGGCTCCTGATTCTTGCTTTGGAGCTCATGTTTCGGGCCATGTAATGGTGAGTCATGCGCCTCAGCATTGATTTTTCCCTATTAGCCTTCTCCACCAGCTGCTCCAAGTGAACATTCACTTTCTCTAAAACATACTCCCGGTCCTCATCTCTTTGCTCCATAGGTCTACCTTGTGCTGCCATGATGTGTTGCCGGTTTTCCTTGATCAGTTGCAACTCTATCTCAGCTTGTCGATCCTCAAGTTGTTTGTTCCTCTACTCCAGGTATTTCATATTCCATTTGGCTCTCTCCAAGTCAAGGGATAAGGCTTGGATCTCTGATTTCTGCTCCTGGATGATCTCTTTAAGCTGTGCACTTTGCGGATCCATATCTGTATCATCATCATGAAGGAGAACGAAGTTGGTCTCTCGTTCACCTGATGGCCCCTCATCATGCATTGGCTCCTTACCTCTGTCCTGTACCTGTAGTGCTGATGTTGGAAGCGAGGCCCCTTCCACCCCGGGTGGAGATAACACTCGCTTTGTTGCTGCAAACAAATGTCTAGCGCCCCTCTGATATGTGACGAATACCGGCACACTGGCGGTCTCATGGTGCTCGTACTGATGAGAAGGTTCCCCTGTCTCAAATCTAGACTCTGGAGGTCCCTGTGAAGCTCCGAAGAAGTCACGGGAGATGAAATCATCCCAAGTGATACCCTGTAGGTCAAGCTGATGCACCACCAAAATCTTGATGAGAGCAAAATGATAAACACTGTTAAGTTATTGCTGAGGGGTTTTATGCTCTATAAAGGTGGGCATCCTCTCTATGTTCCGGCAAATGAAATACGGAATGTTCATCATCCGTACCCTGGTGAAATTCATGAACAACCTGATGTGATAAGCATAAAGACGAGAGAATCGTCCCTCACAGCTGAAATATTTCATAATCAATCTCATTAGTGGAGCATATTCATCTTTCAGATATCGGAATGGAAAGAATCTTTTGAGCTGCCTCAAGAAAGTGGTTTTAATATATGGTTCATAATGATGCCGATCAATCTTTTGC
The DNA here is from genome assembly GCA_031772625.1 of Pinus tabuliformis. Classification (NCBI taxonomy): domain Eukaryota; kingdom Viridiplantae; phylum Streptophyta; class Pinopsida; order Pinales; family Pinaceae; genus Pinus; species Pinus tabuliformis. The sequence goes on along the minus strand of CM062817.1, from coordinate 1,207,354,773 downwards.
TTCTTGTTCCATGGTTCTCCAATGTTCGGTATGCTGGTTGCTAATGAGACAGATTCTGGTGTAAGTGTGAAGGTGACACCAGCTAAAGTAGCCTGATCTCCATGTAAGTGCAGCACGAATAGACGAGCCAGCTCATGATGAAATTGAACACTAGCCACCTTTTGAAAAAACTCAAAGCATGACCGACGTTAGAAACACGACATAGCAAGAGGGCATGCCTACAATTCTGTAAGGGTGGTCGGTTCTTCTCTAACATGTCTGCCACTTTTGTGAGGCCTCCAGGGAGCCCGTTCTTCCGAGGATGAGTCGCTTTGGATTTCCATTTCATAGTTCGATACATGCTCAGATGCCATGACTGCTATTTTTCCATTTCCTTAGAGAAAAAGATGCTGGTGATAAAACTATGTTTGGACTGCTTTTGTGATGTGTTAAAATCTGCCACCAAGGGGAAAAATGCAACAAGGCACTGTTAAGAAGGGGAATAATATGAAGGGATTAGGGACTATGAGGAGGAATTTTATTTAGGGACATGTAGGGGGTTTAGAAAATTTTATATAGGGTAGGGTTTGGGGTTTTACATTTGACAAATGAGCAGAGGGGATAGGGAATAGGAGTTTAGTAACGTTTTAGGATAGGGAAAAATGGGAAAAATAGAATAGGGAAGACGGGAATGATGGAAAGAAGGGAAACATGAAATGGAGGAGGAACCTTGGCACCAACACCATGAATTTGCAACCCTAACAACAATTGTTTTGATGACTTTAAGTGGTAGGGTTTAAGAGTTTTTGTTGCAACCATAAGCAGCCATAAACCATCATCATACTAACACAAAAATGGATGAAACACTGAGAGATCGACCCTACTTGGCAAATTCAAGGGATTAAAAGGCAATTTGTTGCAATTTTGAGCAAAATTGGGCTTTTATGTGTATGCGCGCAGCATACCCAGTGCGCTGCGCCCGTGTTATTTAACACTGTGTGGTTGCGCCCAGTGCGCTGCGCCTGTCAAGACACCTCCAACTTCATCCAAAACGTGCGCTGGCTCACCAAATTCCTTTGAAATGATTTCTCTCCGACCTTGGCATGTAAAATAACTTTGATTCTTATGAGAAAATCTATATAAAGGCATGGAGTCATGGGTTTGATTTTTGTTTCTTCAAAACCCACTTTGCAATGTTTCATTTTGGCACTTTTTCCACAACTTAATACAACTATGTATTTCACCTTCTCTATTTGGATTTTTGGCTAAAATGATGAAATTTTTGGCAATTTTTTGCAGGAGTAGCTGTCATGGCATTTGGCAAAGGATGACTAGAACCAGCTTTTCAAGTGCTTCATGTTGGAGAACTTTACATATTTATCATAAACATTAATTTGACGATTTCCTCTTCAAAACAAAGTTTTGAAGAGGAATCACCCTTGAGCATTATGGATGATGAAAATTTGGAGATGAAACTTGTTGAACCTCCCTCTGGCTTGCTGGCATGTTTGGGTACTCGGAAAACACGACTTATGAAACCCTAGACCTATGATTGATATGATTTTTTGCCCATTAAAATACCAAATATTGACTGTCATTTAATGAACTTTGATGAACAGAGCTGAGCCAGCAGGTACAAAGCATGAGGGGTAATGACTGGCAAGACCCTTCCATCCGATTTATGGCATGCCCCTAGCGAAATGCGGCTGAGTGAATGGAGCGAGACACCTAAAAATGAAATGCAGAAAGAGTTTTGATCTCGGATGGAGGACTGACAAGACCGACTCTAACAGGTAGTTGACAGACTTACCAAGTATACACACTTTTGTGCATTATTGCATCCATTTAAAGCCAGTACAGTTTCTACTGCATTTATGGAAACAATTCAAAAGCTACATGGAAACCCAAAGATTATTGTAAGCGACAGAGATCCCATTTTCACTGGAAATTTTTGGACAGAATTATTTTCTTGTCTCGGTGCTCAGTTAGCTCATAGATCATTTTATCATCATCAATTTGATGGGCAAACTGAGATAGTAAATAATTGTTTGGAAGGATATCTTCGTTGCTTTGTATCTGATAAACAAACACAATGGGTCAAATGGTTGCCTCTGGCTGAATGGTGGTATAACACTTCCTTCCATACTGCAGCAAAAATGACCCCATTTATGGCACTTTATGGATATCATCCACCATCCATCACATCATATTTAAGAGAAAATTCTAAGGTTCAAGGAGTGGAATATCACATCGAGCATCAACAACATGTTCTCCAACTCTTAAAGGATAACCTCACATTGGTGCAGAATAGAATGAAACAACAGGCAGATCAACATTACAGCGAAAGAAGTTTTGATGTAGGTGACTGGGTATTCGTACGGCTACAACCATATAAACAAATGTCCATCAAGCAAGCTAAGAGGGATAGTAAATTATCACCAAAGTATTATGGTCCATACAAGGTGTTGCAAAAGATTGGTACTATGGCATACAAATTGGAGCTTCCTGTAGCTTCTCGAGTGCACCGAGTTTTCCATGTTTCATGTTTAAAGAAGGTTATAGGCGACAAGCTCCCAGTTCAAACAATATTGCCAGAACTTGACGAGGAAGGAAAAATTATATTGGAACCGGAAGCAGTCATAGAAACAAGAACTCGACAGCTACGAAATCGATCAATTTCAGAGTATCTGATCAAGTGGAAGAACTTGTCTCCTGAAGATTCCACATGGGAGGATGAAAATTTTGTACAGAAGCATCCAAAATTACTCAAGCGTTGAGGACAACGCTTTTCGGAAGGAGAGGGGCATGTTAGGCCCCTATAATACTAGTGATTCCCCCATTACTATTGTCATTGTATCCTTTATTGTTATTATTGTGCCCATATTGTCCCCATATTGTTATTAGTATGCTCCATAGAAACCCACTATTGTTATTTTTGTGCCCTTACGTTATTATTGTTATGTCGGCTTGATTATATTGTGACTCTTTAGACTTCTATATATAGAAGGGAGGTTTAGTCATTTGTATCATCTAAGAATTGTTCATTTGTGTAATGTAAAGGAGATTGACCCCTGGAAGAGGCTTATTTCTAAGGCGTTGATCTATCTTTCTATCTTTTTGTGAGCTGGTTTTATAACATATCATCACATCAATATATCAGTATGATTACTCATGTAGCAACTCCCAAATCGATGTGGACAATCACATGGTGGATCAAGCAGGTGCGAGGCGGGAAAAATTGCAATCCGAGGTAAAGGGAAGTCTTAGGAGAATGAAAATAGGTCAATATAGAAGTCACGAGCTTTCCTTCTAGGTATACAATGGTGGAATGAATGATCACTCTCAAGAAATCCTTATCACAATCAATGTCTATAATATTATGCTTTGTAGATACCACAAGGTTTTGATGAGAGGGGAACGAAGGGTTAGGGAAAGAAGGAGTACGACAAATGGGTTTCTCAAGGTGATGGTCACATTGGAGAGGGGAGGTCATGGAGTGATCAAAATCTTGAGGGTGTGTTTGAGGAGGTAAAGTATAATCAATGAGGGGCTCTTCGTTGACACTATACTTGGGCTCATGGTTACTCGAGATCATATGACAAGGGGTGAGGATATCACTTGATGAAGAACCAAGATAATGAACAATAGAAAAGGTAAAAGGGGAAGGTGAAGTCTCAACAAGATCCTTTTCCTGAAAATCCAACTCTAGAGGCTCAAGTGATTTGAATATACTTCCAGAATCATAAGGAAGGTAGGTATGAGCAAGGGCCTTATCAATTCTATTATTGTTGGCCCTAAAGATAGGGTCTTCCCAAAAAGGAGAATCAATCATCCCCAATTGCTCCTTTTCATGCAAGGGAAAATGATAATTCTCCTTCATCGATGGATATGTCCTAATAAATAATGCCTGGGAGAAAGGGAGGACTAATCTCAACCTCATCCTCTTTGTTGGTGTCATAAATAGGAGCATAATCAAATTGAGGACCCACAATTTCCCATTTCTCTTTTTTAATATGGAAATAATCTTCAATGTCATCCTCTAAGGGGTTAATGGGACCACCTTCCTCAAGTTTCTCAAAAGGATAATCATCAAGATTATTCTCCTTGATAAAGGTAAGGTTAGCCTCAACTTCACTTTCCATAGACTCATTTTTCTCAACACACATGTTCTCAAAGTCGTTCGGTTCGTCATGTGGACCTGACGAAGATTGATCATCACCTAGATTACCAAAGCTTTCACCAACCCCCCCTTCCAAGGTCTTGTCACATGTAACAGGAGGAGGGTTCTCTTCAGACATTATAGGGGAACCTGAGGCGACTTCCACACCTTTACCAGGACCTTTTTGAGGATTATTCCTTTCATCACGTCGCTTTTCCTCAGAGGGGTATCTACGAGCCATCGATTCTTCACAAGGGGTGCCACCTCATATTTCTAAGAAGACATCTTCAAAATATTCATAATCAGTGGCAATCTCATGTGGGAGGTTATCATACCAATATTTAGCTTGGCCTACAAATGATAAGGCCAACAATCTAATGATTGTGTCCTCATTTTCAATCCTTTTCAAGGCTAAAGCCCAAGAGAATTCGTCAAGATGGACATTGGGATATTGATTAGGACTTCATTTGAATTTAGGCATTCAACCTCTCATCCATTTCTTGATTTCAGGGTGCTTTAGAACTTCTTCAGTACTAAGGTCATCACAGGGAGAAGGAGGGAGCTTGAAATGGTCCATTTCTCAGGATTTTTACACATTAGATTTGAAAATGGAGTCGTTAGGGTGAATGTAGGTGCCTTGATAGATGCTTGCTTCACCTTACAAGCATTAAATTCTAAGTTGAATGAAGAACTAGGGCTTCGTTCTTTCAATGGAGTCGCTAATAATAATATGTCAATATGTCATATGGGGAACAAAACATGTTTCGTGTCCCCGACAATGACGCCCAAAACGTTACCACTCAAACTAGCAAGGGGCTTAAAGGGGATTCCTAAAGGGGACAACTACTAGGCCAATGGTAACAATGGAGACTTAGCCCACTGTCACCTTTGATAAGAATCCCTACTCTTTACGAACTTCCACCTATGGGAGGAGACCCAATGTATAGAAAGTCACTTGTGAAGGATGAATCAACCAATGGATGTGAAGTGACCTTAATGATCCTTTTCCTATAAGGGGAGTAAGAATAGAGCTTACTTGCTTGTTAAGCAAGTTACAAAGATTTCTAGGATAAGGAGGTGAGGATTTGAGGGTTAGGTTAGAGGAATATGCCTTATAAAGGAGTTTTCCAATCCTAAAATCCTTATTGCACTTGACTTCCCGAATGGTTCTTGAAGATTTGACTATTCAAAGGTATGGGCCACACAGGACTAAGTGAACCCAACCTAGGTTGAGGAGAGAGAATATAGCAACCAATGATGATCTCAACCTAGACAAGGAAGGTAAAGGATTCAAATAATAATTTCCACTTAAGGATGTCAAATTGATCCTATGAGGCACTAGCCTATGGAACATGAGGGCAAAGTTTGATCTCGGAGCTAGGGCTTGTTTTATCTCACAACTCCACCGTCAGATTGGCTTCAAAATTGGAGGAGGCCCCGAGGACACACTAGTGCAATAGAGGCTAGGAGATCAAAATTTTTCTTGTGCTATTTTGTCGGAAAAATGATGCCCTAGGTGACCCAACTTGGATAAACCTAGAAGAGAGAGGGAAAGGTCAAGAAAAGGTATTCTTTGAGTGATCACCTATTGGAGGACTATTGCCTTAATCCCTTGGGGAGAATGGATTTGAGGAGAATAATGAGAAAGGAACTTGTATTTTGGTCAAGGAGGCCTTAAGGACTACTTCGCTTCGCCTTCAGGGCAAGAGGAAGAGACTTCAAAGATTTTATACTTCACTTGGAAAAAGAGATGGCTTATCAAGATAAATTCACTAGTGGAATTATCCCTAGGATATTTCATTCACATACATGGCCCAAACGTTGAGAGATGCTATATAGAAACAATAATTTCCAAAAATTTTCAATTATGCAATGCAACAATTAGCCTTATTATAGCGAAAATCCCATTCAATGCATATGACAGAAGTAAAACAAGAATAACATTAAAAGTGTGTACTTACATGTAATATAACATATCCAACTATCAATAAATTGACAATAAAGAAGCTCCAAGATAAAATACTGTAATCCAAACATCAAAATTCATCCATGCTCCAATTTTTCATCTTAGAAAAAAGTGCGAAATTATCTAAAGAGAAGAGTGATACAATCCAAAGAGAGGATGAGAAAATGAACTCACCTCACTTGTATTTATACAATAATTAGGAGATTGAATTAGTCTCTTAGGCCTACATAAACCCCAAAAATAAAATAATGTGCTAATATCCTAACTCTTTTTGACAAGCCCACCAAACTAGCTCATAAATGAAATAATAAGCCTCTTAAGAGGTAAAATGATAAAAAATACATGTCGTAGGGCCCTCCAAGAGGCTTGATGAGGTCCATAGGTTCCATAATGAAGAATAGGACCCTCAAAAGTGAGGGACAAGGGGGTGGCCCCTTGTTCTCGAAACAATAAACCTGTGGTGCTCCTAGTGGGTGTGGGGGAACAATAATAATCTCACGGGTCTTCAAATGAGTCAAAGATACATGTAGACCATATGTAAGGGCTCTAATGATGGTGTGGGTGATGCGATATCATCCTACAAGTCCTAGGTCAGATGCCAAGTGCATGGTACATATGTGGGGCTGATTAGTGAAAGGTGAACCAGGTGCATCTTCCTCGTCAAATAGATGGATCTCGAGCCAATCTCTAAACATTTATGGGGATCCATGGAGTGCTGTATACTACTGTGGAGGCCCATGGCTCTCAAGAAACACCTTACATGTGCCAATGTATCCCTCTGGAGGGTTAGGACCCCGTATAGGGAGACCAAACCCAAGATGGAGACCACCTGCAATCTTGCATAAGATCCAATGCGTCCCCTAGTCTTCCGGTACAACAAGTCAGCAAAGAAATCAAGTAAAAGAGCTTGCAAACCATGGACCACAGGTGGGGACTTCATAATGGCTTGCCCTTCCATAATGGGCTTTGACATGTGCTAATGTCTCTAAACTCCAAATGGGGTTAACCATGTATCCCATTAGGTGGTTTTTACTTTTAAAGGGGATAATATGTCTAAGGTACATCCTTTAAAAGGTGGTGGTATGTGATAAAGAGGTGAATGGAATAGGGAGTGAGGAGTAGCCCTGTGCCACACGTTGGGGTACAAGTGTAAATAAAAGGGAAGCCCACACTTGGGTATATAATGTATAGGAGGGAGCAATCGTGGTAATGAGGTGCCTCGACCTTGATTTTTCCACCCTTGTTTATATTCATTTTTCCTTTTTATGACTTTATTTAATTAACTACTCAGGGCTCAAGGGGTAAGAGCACGATGTGCAAGATATAGCAGTGGATACCCCCTTTTAAGGTAGGGCAGTTCATTTCCCACTGGGGTTGGGATAATTATGGGTTCCTATGTGATGAAGGGGGATCATAGAGCCTATAGGAACCAGGGTGATGACCATGATGATGGGGTAGAGCTCATGTATTGGCTTTTTCCCACGTGCAAAATGTATTTTTCCCGACCATCTTTTGCATTTTTTGGTACGTTTTCCTGTTGAATGTGGCCAATTATGCTTTTACTTTTCTTTTTAGCTGCATCAACCTTTGGGGCATCATTCCGGGCCTGACCCAAGGTGTGGGAAAGGGGAAGGGGGGAGCTAGCCCTATGTGGACCCATTAGAGGAATGTGGACCCAAGTGGGAGAAATTATGAATGGAGTAATAATGAGTGGAAAGGGGGTAATATATGCAGATGAGGGAGCGGGACCACGAACCAAAATCAGGGACTCCTGTGAAATACCATCCCTAAAGCGAAATGGTTAGTAAAAGAGATCCCACGACTAGAATCCAAGGTTAATATCCAAAAGGGGTCTAGGGGACAAGATCACAAACCTAGCCCATTCTTTCCGCCGAATCCCCCTATTAATCCATGCCCAGAAGTGTCCATGATAAGCAAACTACAATACTCAATTACCAAATGACGAGGCATACCTTTATGTTTGGGAGGTCCACCTTCAAACATACGATCATGATAGATGGGTGAGGGACCATATGTTTGGCTCAGATGGTAGAGAATCGGTACATCGAGCTAGTTGGTGGCTACAAGGGGTCACTGGCTGTCGGGTGAGGACCATCTTTGAGAATTTTTTTTTCTTAGGGATATCTCCCATAAAATGGTGGGTAACAGGGTCCACATAGGGTTAGCCTCCCCCTCCACTTGTCCACACCTTGGGTCGGGTCTGGAACAATGCCCCAGATGTTGATGTAGTTAAAAAGAAAATAAAATGCATAATTTGGCCACCCTCAACAAGAAATGTACCAAAAAGTGCAAAAGATGGCCAGGACATACTAATTTAGCACATGGGAAAAATCCAAACATGAGCTCTACCCTTTATTAATGGCCATCACCCTAGTTCCTATGGGCCTTGGATGAGCTCCCCTACATCATTAAGGAACCCATGATTGTCCTAATTCTTGGTGGGTGATGAACTGCCACACCTCAAGGGGGTATCCACTGCTATATATTACGCATCATACTTTCCACACCTTGGAGCCCTGAGTAGCTATGAAGAAAAATAAATCAAAGGTAAAAGGCATAAGAAGAATGGTGGAAAAACAAAGGCTAAGGTGACTAATGTACCATGATTTTCTCCCTCCTACACTCATATACCTAGGTGTGAGCTTCCCTTGTTATGGCTACCCAATGCACCTTGACATGTGGTCTGGATGATCCCCCCGATCCCTACTCCATTCCATCACTGTACCTTTTTCCACCTACCTCTTAAAGGATGTACTATGGACAAGACACCCCCTTTAGAGGTTGAAACCAACTAATAGGGTCCTTGGTTAAACCCCTTTTGAGCTTGGAGACACTTGTACTTGCCAAGGCCCACTATGGAAGGGCATGACATCATGAAGCGCCCCATTGATCCCATGACTTGTAAGCACTATTACTTGATTATTCTAATGATTTGTTGTGTTGGAAGGAAAGGGGACGCATTGGATCTTATGTATGATTGCAGGTGGGTCTTCTTTAGGGTTTGGTTTCCCTATTCGGGATCCTAGCCCTCTAGAGGGCTACACTGTCACTTGTAGGGTGAGTGTTGAGAGCCATGGGTTTCAACCATATCATATATTACTTCATGGATCCCAACAACATTCATTGATTGCTCGTGTTCCACCTTTTGGATGAAGATGATGCACTTGGTCCACCATGCCCAACTGGGTCCACAACTGCACCATACACTTGAAAAATGTTCCAGGATGCCTCCCGCAACAAATGGATGGCTTATGTCACCACTCCAACCCTTAAAGATGGTCTACAAGCATATCTGATCCATTCGGAGACCCATGAGGATGTCCTTGTGCCCCCAAACCCACTTGGGAGCACTACAGATTCTTGATTGGATAACAAGGGGCCACCCCTTTGCTCACCATGTTTAGAGTCCATTTCTTCATCATGATACCCTTTGGACTTCATTAGGCCTCCTCAAAGGCCCAACGACTCACTTTGTTGATCATTCGATCCTCTTGAGAGGCTTGTCTTTAATTTGTTGAGCTATTTGGTGGGTTTGTCACCAAATTTTTTGTTATTATGCACATTAGTTTATTTTAGGGGCTAAATTGGGGCAAATTATCTAAATTGAATTCATTAAGAAGTGTATAAATACAAGTGTGATGAATCATTTGGATCATCATCACTTGGATTGGATCATTTTCTCTTGTGAGATTTTTGCTATTCTTTTTGGAAGACGAAATTGGATGGATGGATGACCACTTGGAATCCAAGTTTTCACAAAGACCACTTGGAATCCAAGTTTTCACAATGATTTCTTGGACTAGGCTCCTCCTCTACAAGTCTTATTGGCAAACTCTAGCCCTTGAAATCCCCATGGCCCTTCTTAAAGAGCCTTACAACTTGCTTCTCAATCAAGCAAACCAAAAAATTGAGTCTCTTGTGAATATGCCCTAGGAATCACTCTTTATCCCTTCATTGACTCATTCATCTAGTGATTAGCCTTCATATCGGGTCTCCTCTCATCGGTGAAAATCCGTAAAGAGTAGAGAGCTTTAGGTGAGGTGACATTTGGCTATTCCTCCATTATTTCCCTTGACCTAATAGTTGTCCCTTTACGATCCCCTCCTAGGACCCCTGTTAGTTTGAGAGGTAACACCACCTATCGTTACAAAAGACATGCTGAGTATTGTTAGATGATGATAGTCTTGCTTGCAAATTCACGTTTTTTGCCATTCATTTACCTCATCAAATGCGGGACATCTTGATCACACAACATGGGCTTCTAAACTTTTGGGCTTCCTTCTCTTACGAGGTTTCTTGTCCATTAGAACTTCCAATTAATGCAATCTTATGACATATATTAAAATTGTTCTAAATAAAGCATTCATGAAAATACTTTCATTCTTTATTTCATTGCTTCTAGGGAGGATGCAATATTTATGTTGATCACCAATGGCTTCCCTTGACATCGATGACAATTCCATTCAACAACCTCCCGCTTTGTCATTAATGGCAACACTAATACTCCCCTTGTGATTAATTATTCCCCTGTCTCAATGCCTCTGATCTTCTTCTCTTGATTTCTCTTTCCCTTTGACATCATTGGCAAAGGGTAAGTCCCCATAACAAAGTATCTCCCTTTGTCTTCTTGCAATTTTCCTTTATCCCTGTGATAGTTATGTTCCCTTGACTGTTGCGCTTCTCACGACTTGCCATTCCGTGACTTGCTCATTCCACCTGTCAATGTGCTCTACTGAAAATTCATCTATATGACAAGTAGTCTTTCTACAAATATTCCAAGCTCGATCTTGAAGTGTCACAAAACTGTCCATGACTCTACTTTTCAAGTCTACTACTCAACTATACACAATGCTGACGAATCTATCCATAATATTCATCACTGTTTTGACAACTTCTTTACGTCTAACATCAAACCAATGTAAGTATGCCATTCCAGAACAAACTACCCAAGGGATAGTTATTCAAATATGTAGTTGCTGCTATTTAGACCCCCCCCGCTTTTCAACATTCATAGTACTAGGAGTCTCCAAGAAAATATTGTTTAGAATGGTTTATGAACTTGCATTGTTGCAAGATCATTTTGAACCTTGACATCTTCCTTTGTACTTGTAGATTGATCATGATATTGGGTCTTTACAAATCCCGTGAGCATGACCTTTGAGATTTATTCATTCACCTATTCTTCTTGCTTTTGTTTTCTTCTCCAAACTTTCTTATACCTGATATCAGTGTTTTCCCTTATGGAAGACTTCATCATGCTTATGCAATCATGAACTATATCTCCATATTTATGGCATTTGAAGCATTCTATATGATACTTGAATTATTGAGAAATTCACATATACTTTCTAATGATGGGGTTATTTGGACATATGTCTTGTGTTCCTACAAACTTGCTTCTAGGGTTTTGATAATGACCTTGATAATCATCCCTTCCGCAAGCTTTACAATCCCTAGCCTTATGTCCAAAGGTTGTACCTGAAAAACAATACCCATAAAATATGTGTACCTAGATAAGATGTCTTGCCTTGATGATCCTTTGAAGACATTCTTTCCTGGAGGAGGTTCAATTCTTTGTTGATCCTTGTCCTTGATTACCTCAGCATAACTTTTTGGAGCAACAACACTTCCTCGAGCCTGTTTATTTCAGCTAGAGTTGCGTCAAGTTATTTTTTCTTTTGAGTAACTTCTACCTCATAGTTATGAACCTAGATTTTCAATATTTTCTCTCTTTTTTGCCTTGTCTACTTGAAGTCTTAGGATGGCAACTTCTTCTTCGAGTATATGGTTTTTCTAATATCACAAGGCATTGATCAATTCTTTGTCCATGTCCACTTCTACTTCTTCTTCTTCATCATCGTCAAATTCTTTGATCTAAGTATCTGCTCTATTTGAATTACGATCATCATCATCATATTCATCTTGACCTGCATGCTTCTTTAAGTAGAGATTTCAAAGGTCCTTCTAAAGTTGTTTGACTGATGAGTATTGAACTACTTTAGTTTTCACAGAATCTGGAAAAGCATTTAGAATGACATTCATTCCTTTTGCATTGTACCTTCTTGATTAATCTATCAATGTGTTTCTAGAAATAATTGAAAGAGATTTCAAATAAACTTCCATTATGGGCTTTCCAATATTTCATATTATGCTCCATCAAACAAAGGAGTTGGACCAACCTATTTCTCTTCATCAGTTGTAGTAGATTTTGAAACTAGTGCAATACTAGAGACTTCCTTTGATCGTTTGGATGCGTGCTTCCTTCAATTTCCCATCCCTGTTCTCCTGAGATATTCCTTCCAAATATTAGGTTGCAATTGATGGAACCTGTTAGCGCTTGAAATTTCACCTCAGGCTGAGAAAGGTAAACCTCAAAGCAACATCAAACCATTTAGCCTCGTAGCTAGCCCTACGGGGTAGGAGAAGGCTCTCTCCGGTCTATCTCGTGAAATCTTCAATAGATGAGATGACCAATAAGGTAACACTGATATTAGGCTAGTAAACTGATCAAAGGGTTTGATTTGGGGTTTTTTTGGGTTTTTGGTGGCAAATTGAGGAGAGGGCAATTTTGGGTGCGGGGATTGGACACAGTTTCTGCAGGGGGTTCCTTGGGGCGAGGTAGGAGACAACGTTGATGCCTTTAACTGAGGTGGATGGCTAGGAAAGAAAGATGAAGAGCTAAAGAGAGCAAACAATAACTTTGAATTCTCTTTAGACAGAAGAAAACATTGAAATTAAACAAACTTAAAAGCAGAGCATGGCAAGCATGAATTCTTACTTTAACACTTCATTTGTTTAATGTGCAGAAGTAAAAGAAAGGAAATGAATCACATAACAAGCTTACAAGTACATTGAGAAACACACCATCAACACATGAGTCCACAAGAATCCCAAAGAGGACTGCAAAACCCTGGTCTTCCTTAGCCAAAAATTGCAGAGATACAGTGAATAATACAATGAAAGCTTATCCCTCAAGAGTCCAACCATGAAAATGAGCAAGAAAGTACATAATATAGATGATCTAACCTCTTTCCCTGCCTCCATGGGTCGAGCTCACTATCCTAGGAGCTGTTTCAACCACTTCTAAACTAAGCACTACAAACTAGGCAGTCAAAACAACTTGCCTCTATAAACTTGGAAACCAATCCATTCATTAAATATTTACCCTTTACATGAATGAATCTTCTAGAAGTGTTAAACAAGAGTAAAAGTGTCTTAGAGTTACAATAATTACATCAAAGATAATCATCTTCCACCCCAAAAAGTCAAACTGGGTCAAAACTGCGTTTTCTGGGCTGTACAATGCAATCTGGCAAAAACTGCCTGACGGGTCGCGCACCTTTGGAGCGATGTTTGAGGCACTTGCAGGTGTCCAAATTGAGCAAAAATGGGCTTGTTGGAAAGGTCTATGATTCTACTTTCCAACCCAACTGGAATTTTTGAATTTGGAGGTAATTTGCCCTGTCAAAACTTAATTCTCCCAAGACTGGTTTCCGCAACTCAAAAAAGGGCCAGAAAGTCCTTTTTTGGTAGTTTTTTGACCTTTTGGGGGACCAAGGTTTCATGATGTCTGTTGCAGTATTTTGAAAATTTCATCACTTTTTACAAAAATTAAAAAAAAATGACCTTGGCTTTAAAAAACAAAGTTTTTAAATCCAAGGTGAAAATTCACTGTACAAGATAAAAATATCGAAGAAACATGTTTACAATCCTCCCTCTGGCTTGCTGAGCACTCATGGACTTTCAAAGACATGACCTTGCAGAGATAAATGACCAAAACCCTATACCTAGGACTTTGACCTCAAGACAAAACAAGACAAGCTTGAAAGAGCTTAATGACTGATATGACTGATCCAGCAAAGCCAAGAGGGGTATAAATACACTAGCTCCTCCATCAGGGTTATGGCATGCCTAATGGGATGCAAAACTTGACACTGATGAGACACGTACCTATGCAAATGCAAAGAGTTTTGATCGCTGATGGAGGGCTTCAAGACCGACACTAACAGAACCTACTATGATAACAATTATTGTAATATTGACCAATATTGAGAGGGGGGGTGAATCAATGTTGGGCACTTTTTAACAATTTTAATTAAACATTAAATATTAACAACACCATTCTACAATGCATAACATCATAGACAACATGCAATAGACTTTTAGGTGGAAACCCTTTAGGGAGAAAAACCACCAAATGATTTTAAATATGTCTTAAATATTACATCAATAGGAAGCTCCAACTTCCAAGATTTTCTAGCAACGACTGGAAGGAGGCTCCAACCCCTTGGTTTTATTAGCTTCAACTGAAAGGATGTGTTGACACCCTGTTTTATCAGCGCCGACTGGAAGGATGCTCCAACACCCCGCTATAATCAATCTATTGCCTTAGCACCACCTTGCTGCCCTTAAGATAAGATAAATGAATTAGATAACTTACATTGAATACACTACTCAATCACTGCACTTGATAACTACATTACATAACTATTGATTTTACCACATTGGTGCCAATAACATTGTTGCAATGGCTCTTCTTCTATCCAACTGTCATAACTTGTCACAACACTACTACCAATTGTTTAATGCAAAAACTTCTTGGAAATACAAAACCTATCTCTTCGCAATGCATCAAAATTATCAAACACCCTCAATATACACATCCATACGTAGTCTGGTCAATAAAAATACTTTGTCTCCTCAGCAATACAACCAACTTGCAAAACCCACACTCTCTCTCTACATCATATACAAATCTCATGCATGAAACCCTAGCAGCATCAATATAACTGACAACAACACTACAATAAAAGGTTCATTTGAGCATGGAGATATCAACGCTATAATACTTTGTCTTGGCAATGGTTAATTCAATGATTCTGGTCTATAATCAACATCCCTCTATCCATTCAACCAACAATACAAACACAATGTTATTAATCTCCTATTGTAGCATAATCTCAGTAACATACTATGGATAGAATTGTCAAAACAAATTCTCTTTAAATGCTATCAATAACAAGGTAAGGATAATTTCAAACTTGTGGTGGATTTTACTCAAAACCTTCAACAAGGTATATTGTTTTTTTAGTTAGATAATGATAAGTATTAATCTGCAAATCCTTCTTATAATTATAATACTCCAAATATTGGATACTATGATCAACAATCATGTTCTAACAATTCAAACTACCATACTTGATTAAGGATACTTTTTACATTATTCCATTAGCTATTTTTATAGTGGTAATACTTCACAATGTATGTAAGTACAAGATCAACGTTTCTTACTTCTAAGTGTGTCATTGTCATGTCCCTTCTCAAATGCATTTGTAATAGGGTGATGCTACACAATTTTGCACAATTTTGGGTAAAGAAGAGAACCCAAATTTTTCGACTTAGGTACTTTGGAGGCAATTCGACTTTATTTGGCTGCTAGTGGAATGTGGGGGCCACCCACATGAGAATTCATACTGGGCCATTCAAATGGCTTGGAGGGAAGTTGAATAGCTGGATGGAGGGGGCCACATGAGGCAAGGAAGGCCGAAGGAATTATAAGGAGGAAGAAGCTCTCATTTGAATTCATTCTTACACCTTGAAATCAAAGTTACTTGACCGTTCGCCCTGCTGTTTAGCTGAGTCAACTGGCTGTTTAGCCACGAATCTCTCAAGCGGGAGATTCAACCTCTACTTTGGGGGACCTTCCCTGCCCACCCTGGAGAGGCAGTTCCATAAATATTTCAGGAGTTCCGAGAGTGTGTTACAGCACTACCATTCAACCATAACAGGGAGTGCGTATTTATGGCTAGCTGGAGAATATGCAGGGGGAGTTTGGAGCTATCAGTGATCAAGCATTTGCCAGGAGAGTTAGAGGATTGGGAGAGCAGAAAAAGGCCAACAATTCTTGTCAGTTTTGGAGCTAGTAGAGCCAACATCCTAACAGTTCGAATTGCTGGGCTTGGGGACAACGTAGAGGGCTAGTCCAACATTTTCCTGGAGCTAAGGAGCAGGTGCCATAGGCTGGAGCCCATTCGAGAATTTAGGGGATTGATAGAAAAGGTCATCCCAACACTTTGGGACCATTTCCGGGAGGATTTATAGGCAGATTCTAGAAGGTTGAGTTTTGCGGTTGCAGCTGAAGTTGGGCTCTAAGGGGGTCGAATTTTAGAAGTCTAAACTAGCCAAATTCCTTCGTGGGTTTTTCTGGGTTTAGGCCAGGGAGTCCAAGGTTAAAAGCTTATAATTTTCTGGGCATAGAAAGTGGAATTTCCAGCCATTCAAACCTAATTGAAAGGTAATTTTTTGGGTAGCACAGTGCAAATTGGTGCAGTAGTTGGACAACCTTCAGTTCAACCATTTTCTCACTTGGGTTTGGTCATGCTTGTCCATTGAGACAAGCCCAAGTGCACCATCTTATTATCCATTGTATTTTTCCCTCAGAAAAGTAATAAAATGGCTCATTATTTGCAACATTTCTATGGGTGTTTAATGTGAATTTTGTTTTTATAATTCGCTGCACAGATTAATTGTTTATATCGCTTGTATTCCTATTTAGGAACCTTACAGTGGTATCAGAGCCTAGTTCTTGGCTCAGTTGTGGGGATTGTCTCCTATGAGAGAAGGGGACCAGCAAAACATCACCTACTGAAGACAGATGTACTGGAGAAGAGAAAGAGAGCTGGAGATTACTCCAGACACAGAGGACAAAGGGAAAGCAGTGATAGAAGAGGAGGACATGGTGGAACCCAAGAGAAGGGAAGAGATAGCTTTCGAAAGCCTCCTAAGAGCCTTGAATGACTTAACCAAGGGTCAGAAAGATATGCTGGAAGAGATCAAGTCGCAGAACAAAGAGAGGACCACTCCTAGAGGGTTTCTGTTTGGGGAAAATTCTGGGGCCTCTCATCCATTTGATCATCCCTCACCAGCAGTGCAACACCCATCTGCTAGTGGGCCAACTCGTGCTAAACTGCTGATCCAGGAGGATCTTGTCAGTCTAGCATGAGCGAAGTCTTCAGTGGTCCAAAGTCGAAGTGGTCTTCAAAATGATCATGGTCGATGAGATCTTGAACTTTATCAACTTTGCCAATATTTATTGTTAACATTCAATGTCTGATATCTTCATCTTCGACAATGCTGTTTATGGTTTAGGTTGTCAGGGGTCGATTCTCAGTTCCACTAGTGATGTCAATGGTTGATGTGGGTTTTTATGGTGTTTAGTACTTGGTTGTCGACATGTGTTCGTCGTCAGTTCCGCCAGGGTTTTCTTGTTAATTTTGGTCCATGGTTATCATCATGTGGGTTTGTATGTCACCTTGTTACAACTTGTTGTAAAAGGGTGTAAAAGACTAAATACTAAACCCTAAACATAAGTCATAAATATAATGTATAAACCTACCTATAGAACTATGGTGGACAAACAAACCTAATTCAAACCTAAACCCATTAACCTAAACCTAGAAACTACATCATGCATTAAAATGCATTATTAACTTAACCTAAAAACCCTCTCGGGCCATTACAAACCATATAACATTGCAAAAACTTTATAAAACAATACATATCACTGTAGCTCCTAAACCACTAGCTAAACCACAACGGAGTCTGACCGCGACGGATCATGTGACCATATGTAGTTTTATGCCATAGGGGTTACCGTGGCATATACTAACCGCATTGGGAGATAAACTGCAGCATGTGAGCAGTGGCAGTTACCATGGCAGACTATCGGGGTTGCAGTTCACCGCATGAGAGACCGCGGAGTAAACCTTGACATGTGAACGCAATGCAGCACACCACACAGTCAACCATCAACAGGCATCAAACCGTTGGCGCACTAATCGTGGGTCATATCCACCTACTCACATGAGCTATCAACACCTCCACCCGGTTAGCTAACTGCTAACATTCCGTGGGCTAACTAAGGTCTAAAAGTGGGTTTTAGTTGCAGTTTTTGATAAAATCAATTAAATCAAGTGGTGAATGTCACATTTGACAATAAATCCTAACCAATAAACCCTAAATTAACCCTAAGGAGAAGCTAATTCATTCCTAAACTCTGCAAGAGGGAGTTTGAATACATGTGGAGGGTTATAAAGGCATATTGGTGCATTGGAGGCATAAGGGAGTGGTTTTGGAGTTTTGTGTGTAGATTCTGGAAGATATAAGCATTTTTGTTTTTAGTGTAACAGGAGCATCCAGAGTCAAGATTGGGAACCATGACAGGCGTTGGAAAGCTAATTCAGAGAGCTTTCTTGTGGCATTGACTAGAAGTGCCTGCATGCATAATCAGTCTAGTTAATTTGCTGTGTAATCGACCTCCTCGAATTCAATCCTAATAAAGCAGATGCCCATCTTGAAAGCAGACCCTGAGATGTAGTCCATCAGGGACGAACTCCGTAATCAATATTGCTATATGGTATCACTGTGTTTTTCTACTTATTACCTCTATTTGGATGTTGCTTAAGTTTCAATTCTATCGTCAATTCATTCCCTTTCAGTTAGTTGTCACGGTTAGGGAACTTTAAGTTAACATTCAATTCACTGATGGCATTAATCAATTCTACTTCAGTTTAATGTATGATCATTTCAGATCATATAATTTGGTATCAAAGTAGGTTGCTTTTGTAGAATTTTGCCAGTGAATGTTAACCAAGTTAAAGTCACAACGTGGAGAAGGAACCCTCGAGGAGATTGATCCAGAGATTGAAAAGAGAAGAGTCTCTCATAATTCGACCATGACAGGATCTGATGCAAGTGAAACTCCTGAAACTAAGATGGGCAAGGAGTAGTTTCAGAAAGCATTCTTAAGTATGCAATAGATGTTGGGAGAAATTTACGAAGATAAGAAGGCGAGTGATGTAGCTTCTTATTCAAAGAAATCGAAGAAGAACAAGGGTAAAGGTAAGGCTGATAAACCTCCTTCACCTCCATCATCTCCATCATCATCATCATCTTCTTTTTCCAGTTCAGATTTTGAAACAGAAAAGAAACCTAAGAGGAAATCTCTTTTGAAACTTGATGTAAAATTTGAGCTACCTATTTATGATGGCGAAATGAATCCTGAAAAGTTAGATAACTGGATTAAGCAGTTATAAGTGTATTGTCGTATTCACAACATTTCTGACGATAAAACAAAAATTCAGTTAGCTACACTTAGAATGGGGGGAATAGTTTTAATTTGGTGGGAAAGTAAAACTCAAATAGATGTAAAGCGGAAAGGTAAAGTCATCTCTTCATGGACTAAGTTTTTAAAAACTCTTAGGAAACAATTCTATCCTTTAGGATACATGCATCAAGCTGTTATTGATTGGCAGCACTTGAGGCAAAGTAAAGGGCAGAGTGTTCAGGATTTTACTCAGGAGTTCATAAAGAAAGTATTGACACTTGGTATTTCATTGGATACGCGTGAAACTTTATTAAATTACATCGACAGTTTACATTCATATTTGCAACATACATTATTGATGTTTAATCCTGATGGTTTTGATGAAGTGTGTGTTCAAGCCATACATATTGAACGGGGTGGAAAACCATTCAAATTTTCACCGCAATCATCCAAAGAGTTGGAAATCAAGGATTCCAATGACAGTAAGAGGAAGAACAATTCGAAGGGAAAGAAATCAATGACAACTCAAAAGGAAAGACCTACTTGTTCTCATTGCCAGAGAATTAGTCATGATGAATCTAGGTGTTGGAAACTTCATCCTGAACTTAAGCCAAATAATTTCCTTAAGGAGAAGAATGAAAATATAGAAAATGCAACAATCCAACAAGATCTAGGCTTCGATTCAGGTGATGAAAGGAGGATAACTGCCATAGTTTCGACAGGTAAAACTTTTGACACTGGTTCAAGTTCGAATACTATTGCATCTTCATCAAACATAAATCCTTCAAATGAGGATAAAAGAGTTGAACTATTTAACATAAGGATAACTTCTAAGCACACAAAAATAGATACAATGTTTGACAGTGGATCACATGCCAATTTAATATCTGAATATTTAGTTAAGAACTTGGGTTTGGAGACACGGAATCATCCAAGACCTTACCCATTAGGATGGCTAAATAAATCAACTCAAATAAAAGTCAGAAAACAATGTCAATTAAGATTTGCCATTACAGCTAATTAAATTGATGAAGTGGAATTAGATGTGGTTCCAGTAGACATATGTGGAGTTGTTTAAAGAAGTCCTTATCTTTATGATCGTGATGCAGTGTTTTATAGGAGAGAGCATAAATATCACCTTAAGAAAGATGGGGTTGAATTTATTGTCAGGGCACATAAATGTAAAAATCACTTGAATTTAGTTGTTGCTAATAAGATGAAGCGATTAATAAGTTCAAATAAGAGTTTTGTAATCATGTCTGTAAAGGAAAAACATAGGAATCAACATGATGTTTGTTCAAGTTATGAGTCCCAGTTTAAAGATAGTTTGATTGAAGAGGTGGACACTTTTTCAGTTCTATTTAAAGAAACCAAACATCTTACACATAGGCAGGGAATACAACATGAGTTACAGTTGATGCCTAAAGCTCCTCTTCCAAATGTCAGAATGAATCAATTCAGTCCAAGTTTGGAAGTTATTAGTTACAGGGATGCAAGTCAGTATTGGGGAAAGTCAATGTTGAATTTCTCTTGTATTGTGTCACCATTTCATGTTTCAAATAGTTTAGAAGCCTCTTTTCAAGTGGAGAGGAAGCCCATTTGTTCATATCAAAGCCTTTTCTAAAGCAATGTCAAAGTATCCAATACATTTAAGCGAAACTTATGCATCAGGAGAAAGTGCTAATAAATGGAAACATCATTTAATGAATGAAGAAATAGTGATTCAAATAAATCATCCGACATTTCAATACTTTCAAAATCAAACTAAGTTGCAACAGTTTTCACCATACAGTTTGATGGGTTTATTGCAACAAGTTCACTTAGTAATCAGGAATCAGGAAAGTATATCAAGTCAAGTAGCTGATATGATGTCAAGAATGTCTTTGAATGTTTCTGTCATTTCGTAAAACAGATTGTTAGTACATGTTAATAGTATTAAACAATATCCTACAGATTCTGTTTTCAAATATGTTTATGAATCACTAATTAATGGTACTTCGTGGAAAGAAGCCAATTGCCATGTTCATAACAGGTAATTAAACCATCTTCGCAAGTTGTGCATAATGCAGATGGATGGAACAGTTCACATATTCAAAATGCGCCATGATCAACGTCATCAGGATCATCACTTTCAGGTTGTTGATCGAATGTATTGGTACATCATCAAGGCAAGGTGGAGAGTGAGGGAGCTTTACCCTCACCTGCTATCTATCTAGTCAAAATTTTGTGGTCCAAAAGCTTTCAAGTGGAGAGAATTGATCCAGGAGGATCTTTTCAGTCCAGCATGAGCGGAGTCTTTAGTGGTTCAAAGTCAAAGTGGTCTTCAAAATGATAATGATCGATGAGATCGTGAACTTTATCAACTTTGCTAGTATTCGTTGTCAGCATTCAGTGTCCGGTATCTTCAGCTTCGACAGTGATGTTTATGGTTCAAGTTGTCAGGTGTTGATTTTTAGTTTCGTCGATAATGTCAATGGTTGATGTGAGTTTTTATGGTGTTTAGTACTTGGTTGTCGACATGTGTTCGTTGTCAGTTCCGCCAGGGTTTGCTTGTTAATTTTGGTCCATGGTTATCATCATGTGGGTTTTTATGTCACCTTGTGACAACTTGTTGTAAAAGGGTGTAAAAGTATAAATACTAAACCCTAAACATAAGTCCTAAATCTAATGTATAAACCTACCTACAAAACTATGGTGGACAAACAAACCTTATTCAAACCTAAACCCATTAACCTAAACCTAGAAACTACATCATGCATTAAAATGCATTATTAACCTAACCTAAAAACCCTCTCAGGCCATTACAAACCATATAACATTGTAAAAACTTTATAAAACAACACATATCATCGTAGCTCCTAAATCGTTGGCCAAACCGCAGTTGAGTCTGACTGCGGTGGATCATGTGACTAGATGCAGTTTTAAGCCGTCAGGGTTACCGTGGTAGAGACTAACCACATCGAGAGATAAATTGCAACATGTGAGTAGTGGTAGTTACCATGGTAGACTGTCAGGGTTGCAGTTCACCGCATCGAAGACTGCGAAGTAAACCTTGGCATGTGAGTGTAATGCAGCTCACTGTTACACTAAAAAATGTCACCATGACCACTTACAGTTAGTATGGCTCAAATCAACAGTCATGCTACCCTCTTAGGCAAGTCTTATGCCTCTGCTATCCATCTCAAACTCAAAGAAGAGAGAAAGTCTTGTCAAAAATATGTTTATCTCTGGGGTCGCAGGTTCTCTCTAGCCTTACCTGCGGGGACGCTCACAATGTTCACAAAAGGTGCGTCCTTGGACGCTCTGTATGTTAAGGGACAGGTGCGTCCTTCTGTAAAAGGCAAAATGCGCGAGTTTCATCTTAAAAAAGTTACTTGTGGTTACTTCTAGAACTTTCTAGAGGTCGGTTTGATGAATTGGATGCGCCTCCAGTTGGTTCATGTATCTCTATTAAGGAGGAACTTATCCCATCAATAAGGGAGCTATCCCACCCAAAGAGGGGGATTATCCCATTGATGGTGGACCTGAATAACCTCTTTACAGCACTATAAATAAAGACATTGAGCCAGAGGGAGGGGAGGTTGGAGCTATACATTTTCTTTGGGTAAATGCTGCAGGAATTAGGACTCCCATTTAGAACCTTGTGAGGAGAGATTGTCTTTGCTTGATTCTACTTGGAAGTGGGTGAGCTTTGTCAAAGTAGAGGAAAACCCTTGATGGACCCTGGGAGGAACTTGCACAACACCAAGGCCAGGTTGTAAGAGTTTCTTTGTTTCGTTATTAATACAAACTGGTTTATTTTTCTCAATAGCTTGTGTTAATGAGTTATTTCATGTGTTCCTTGGTCTGCATGTTGAATATATGTTTTATTATATGAAATGCAAGTGCTTGGTAATTGTTTGATTGTTTGTGGTTGCAGGAATTGACTTGAAGGAGGAGCTCATCCAGATCGGCAAGGACGGACTACAACAACCGCGTTTTGGAATAAGGTAAGCCTAAACACTTGTAGTTTTCATGTTTTAAAAGGTATATTTAGAGAAAGATCACTCCATTTTGTCTTGTTTGTCGCTAGAGAGTTTAGACTCCTAGGGAGGTCAGTTGTGTCCGCACAAACGACTTTTTCCAGCCACTTTGAAAAATTACAATATGCAAAGAAAATTATATTCAAAAATCAACCCTTAATACTTCAAACAGTGAAGTATTTATACAAATAATTACAAAATCATTACAAAATTGTTGTCTCAACCGACAAATTATTATTAGCCTAATTCTAAACAATAAGATTTATCTCTGGCAGAAAAATAGGCCACATAGACAATTGCATGGAAAGGTGGCTCTGTTTCGGTGGATTCGGTTGCTGAATCAACCCGAAACTGTGCTACGTTGATTTGCTAGTTGTTGTTTTTACTGCATCCGAACTACCCTTTAATCCAGTAAATAAAAAATTTCTTCCCATCTTTTTTCATCTAGTATGGTTAATTTAATTACCCTCCAGTAAATCTCATTAACCTCAGTGTATTTTGTAAAAGTTGGCTTCACTAGAAAAACATGTTTTACCTCATTCTGGATGTAGAAGTCATTTTCCACGGTTTCTAAAAATTCTCTTATTGTCATACTGCCCTTTATCCCACTAAACTTGACACTACTTTTGGCCATTTCCTTCTTCTTCAGAACATAGTCTTCTTGAGTTATCAATTTATCATTAATCACATATATGCTGGGATCTCCTTTCCGGATTAATGTTTCAATTCTGTTACAAAATTTGTTCACTCACAACTCTAGTGTTTCACATCTTTCCTCCAATTGATCAATGAGGTTCCTTTTAGTCAAAACTTTCTTGAATTCCAAAATAGTGGTAGTCCTGTCACTAATTCCTAATTCTTCAAGTTCATATTTAGACTTAGAATTCAGGAATCTGATAATGTTGGAGGCTTCTATGGGCATATCTCCAAGATTTTCCCTTACCTGAACAATGGTTTCTGTGGTTTTTTCCATCAATTCTTTATGTTCAAGGATGATTTGGATAGATGGCCAAATATCATTCATAAAGTCCAGAATACCCATCCAAATGGTTTCCTTGGTTTGGGTCAAGGTCTGACCAATTGATGTATCCTTTTCTACCTTCTAGAACCTCTCCAATAGTCTCTGTGATTTCTGCACTTCAACAAGATGAGAAGCTTCAGCTCTGGCTTTTTGTTCTTCTACAGATTTGAGCTGCCCATGCAATGTCTTGATCTCTTCTGACTGAATTGACATGTTCTCCAGTGTATTTGTCACCTGTTCAACACTTGGAGTATGAGTGGAAGAAGTAGTTGCAATGGTTGTTCCTGTCACTGGAAGCTGAGAAATGGGTATGGCATCTAGGGGGACAATGGCCATCTTTTGACTATGTGCTTTCTCTTTTATCATCTTTTCCATTTATGCCTCCATCTGCCTAATCTGTATATTCTGCTCTATAATCATCTTCGTCATATCAGCGTTCTGTGCCTCATTTTCTTCAATGCCTTTGGTTAAGGGATCCTCTATGGCTGGCAGTTTTAGTTGCTTTCTTAATGCTGCAATATCTAGATTTTTCTTCTTGATGATCTCCTTTGCAACATTTATATCTTTAGGATCATATCCTATCTTGATTACCAAATATTCCAAAGATTTGATCCTATTATCCTTTGCTAAGGAGGATACCTTTTCCATTTTCAACTGAGACTGAATGTTGGAAAATGAAACCTGCAACTTAGAAAATGATATAGCAATATTAGTTAATATAGAAGAAATCGTCTCACTAGTATGCTTATGCATCTCCATTTGATTAATGGGATGGATATCTTTGGTTCTGAACTCAAATGTAGTACTCTTGTAGTCTGCTAATGTTTTTGGATGTGAAATTTGGGCCTCAAGAAACACCATCTGCATCTTTCCATGCTCTGTGTCAAAAACTGATAACAATCTGCTTTGTGAGCTTGAAGTTTGCTTCCAAAACTGATTGCAAGTACTGTTCTTAAGAATCTCATTCTTAAGTTTAATTTCTCTGTACCTATCAAAAAAAATCTTTTCCTTGTCTCCTTGGACATTCTGTGAATCTAGATTTTTTTCCTTCTAACCTTGTGATGATGAAGGTACAGTAGAAGATGTCACAAATTTGCTACTAATAGGAGGTGAGTCTGTAATTATGATGGTAACATGATCTTCTGTCTCTTTTTCTAAATTTGTCCTAGAAGTCAATTTTTCCCTTTTCCTGTAACTGATCCTGAATTCTTTGGCCTCACTTCCTGTTGTTGATGATGATCCCTCCTCTCTATCTTTTACTTGTTTTCTCCTGAGGAGTGAGAGTCTGTAAACTTGAAGTAGAAAAGAATTGTTCTTCAGCTTCCCGCAAAGTATTCTCTATCCATTCCAATTGATTTTCATACTTTTCTATCTCAGGCCTTGAGGTATGGATGTAGGGAGTAGTTTTATTTTCTACTATGAGATTTGAAATAACACCCCAAGGGTCATAAGACCATGTAAAACTCAGGCTGAATTTCATCTCTTTGAGAAGTTTGTCTGCTTCTTCACCTGTTGTCCTGGGATTGTATATAAATGGGCCCAACTGTGTCTTTATGTGAAACCGTGACTTCTTCTTAGCCACCACAAAATGAATGTCATCAGAATTTAACATATGTCTGATGTATTCTAGGGCAAAAATCCTCATGGGGGGGTATTTAGGGAGTTCGTATGGTGCCAATTCAAATCCATAAACTCTGATTTATGTGTAGTTTTGGTATAAATACCAATCTCCAGTGTTGGCCTGTTCTGTTAGATGTAAAATCCTTTTTATATCTTCACTGATTATGGGATGTATGGAACTGTTAAGGATGTTCATGGCTGGGTGAACAAAATCCTCAATAAATTGCTTGTAAGAGAATTCCTGTTGCTCTTTCATGACCAATGAAGTCCAAATTATCACTGGCTGCTAGTTTCCTTCATCATCTAGCTTTTGCATTGCAAAATTGAACTTGTCTGCTTGATAATAAAGGAACATGTAGATTAAAATGGAAGTGTAATTAAACACCTGCTCTGTTGGAAATTTCAGAAACTGTTCATGAATGCTATCAACCAAGAATTGACTGAAATTGAATACAATGGATGGTTTATTGTCTGTGGAAAATATGGAGAGGAAACCTAAAATGGGCTCATCTACCCACTGATCAGAATAATAACCCAAAATATATGAAATTATGGATATAATTTGTTTAGCTTGATCAGGGAAGATAGAGGAAGGGTATGGAGGATTCTTCTTAGGTAATTGGGCATTTTCAGGCAAGAAGATCTCAAAAATTTTGGCTCTTGTAGCAAAATCCAGCTTCTGATAAAGCTGGGTGAGGGCTTCTAAGGAGAAAGGGGCACTATTTTCCACAGGGGGAGCTAGCATCATTTGGTTTATAGACTGGGTAGTAATGGTAAAGAGGATGTCACTGGATGGGGCCATGATAGCTCTTTGGGCAGGGACATAACATGCTTGACATTTTCTGGTGAATTTAGGGGCTTGGAAGGTCAAAGGGAAGATATAATGGGGAAGATTTGACTCCCAGAGTCCAATTTCATCAGTTTTGTCTGCATGCTTGTCTTCCAGCCAACAGTATAGCTCTAAAAACTCACAATCACACTGGGTTTCACTGATCCGATAGTCCCTGTCGGCTAAGGGTATGTGATCTAAATCTATGGAGGGAGGGATCAAAGGATTGATAGGTTTATCTTGGGTTTTTCTCTTTGGAGGCATGATTGTATCAGTGAATAATTACAGTGAGAGAAAGGAAGGCTTACTAGGAATCAGTTTAAGTTGAATGAATTGTTAGGGGAAAGGAGACAGAGTGCTGACAATTTTGATCTAGTTCAGGTCGAGGAAATGCTTTGAAAATGGTCGCTGTGTAAAAACTGTGAATCATAGAGAATGAATAGTGAAAGGGAGAAAGGCGATGTTTCGAAAGATTTTTAAAGGTAGAGAGGTGAAATCCGTTGGAGGTGGTGCGGGCTCGTTAAGTTTGAACGGTTACCCGGGAAGGCAAATTGAATGCCGAACGATTATTTTTCCGAGAGAGAAGTTAATTGGATAATGGCTAGGCGATGTGGCATAACATGAGTAGCGGAGGTGATGAAGTGGGGACCCAGTAAAGTGGGTGAGGGAAGGTGGTTTCAGAGGGAGTATCGGGTGGAAAGAACTATCATTCGGGGGGGGGGGGGGTGTGCGAAATTCGGAAAAGGTGCCACGTTAGGATGGGGCCCGACAAGAGAAACTGCCTTTTTGGACCTCCCCCGCCAACTCTCAGCAGTAAAGGTAGGATGGAGAGGGGGGGCTGAAAAAAGATATGGACCATGGATCATGAGGGGAAGAGGATCTTGACGTTTTGATAACAATGCCATTTAACCAAATACGACAAAAGAAAGATTTGTGATATGCGCCTTTGTTTCTTGCTTTTAACTTAGGATAAAGGTGAAATATGGAATATACAAAAAAAACTTTATCCTACCGTGCATGTTTTGCCTTTTTACAATGTCCTTAAACTTAGGATAAAATGGTGTATAAGCATACTTATGAAAACAACTATTTTACCTACCCTTTAACTAAACTAACATTTTATTTCTTCTAAGGGGTGCACTTAGACTAGCAAACCCACATTATTTTCTTTTATGAAAACTAAAAAACTATCTAAATCCTATCACTTATTTCTCCTATTGATTCAGATTAAATAGTTGAATCAATGTCATTTTCTAACTAGCTACTGATTTACCAAGATTAAACTATTCAAATCTTTGTTCTCTAGTCTAATTTACAGAAATTTAAACATGTTTAACCATGATTATACTATATGATTAAACAAACAACTAGTCATTGTGGAATTTTAAACAAGTTGCACACAACCTTTATTTATCAATGATGAATAAAACTATATATCAATAGTGGCATTTAGACTTGCAACACTTTCAATATTATTTCTTTTTGTTTTTCTTTTGATGGGGTTTTATCTTTTATTATTTTTCAATATTTTTGTTTTTCCTCTTTTTTTCTTATTTATACCCTCTTTTCATTCTTATTCTATTTTTCTTTTATTTGGAAATCATTTGCAGATTGACAATTATTTACAATATAAGTTTCGTGAGATAAAATACTGAATCATCTTGAGATCCTATAAATTATAGGACCCTAACATATGGATGTAGACTTTAGGGAAGCACCATCTTTCAGATATTTCTGCAAGCTCAAGCAGAGTGAGAAGAGCAAGGGTTGTGGAGGACAGTGAACCTAGAGCTACGAGCTGTAGAGGACCATAGGGAGGATGTACTTCCCTACTTTCGATGGCACTACCAAGTGCACGACTAGGGCTTGGATTGAGAAGATGGACACCTACTTCCAACTCAATCGAATGACAGAACAGGAAGCCATCAAGATGGCTACGCGGGACATGGAGGGGGAAGCCCATGGCTGGTGGTTTCATGGCTTGACCACTCTAGGGCATGCCAATGTGGCCTCTTATGAGGACTTCACTAGGAGGGTGGTGGAGCGTTTTGACCAGAGAGATCCAGAGGCCCATTTCAGAGAGCTGACCCAACTACGCTAACCAGGTAATCCA
The DNA here is from genome assembly GCA_031772625.1 of Pinus tabuliformis. Lineage (NCBI taxonomy): Eukaryota > Viridiplantae > Streptophyta > Pinopsida > Pinales > Pinaceae > Pinus > Pinus tabuliformis. The sequence goes on along the minus strand of CM062817.1, from coordinate 1,207,325,938 downwards.
GAGCAGTACATCTCAGAGTTTCTATGAGTATTAGTGATGGTTCCAGATCTATCAGAGGCTACGAGGGTGTACACCTTCATTGAGGTCTTACTTGATCCCGTACATGGACTGGTGAAGTTACACAGACCCTCTACTCTATAGGAAGCAGTTTTGTGCACTAGAGATCTACAAGGGGCCATCCCCAAGACTAGAGCACCTTTTCCTGCATAGATCCCTTTTCCACAAAAAGGGCATGAGACTAGACCTCCACCTTAGAGGACCACATAGGGGCAGGGGCAACTAGATGATGAGACACAAAAGGACCTCAGGAGGAGGAAGTTGTGCTTCACATGCAGGGAGCCCTAGGCACCAGGGCGTTGGTGCATTGTCGGTAGAGCACACTCTATTAAGGTCTTTTCTGACAGTGACCAGAAGGACGAGGTGGAGCAGGATTGTGGTGTGGGAGATGATGAGATTGTGGCAGATAGAGGGCCACCACCACCACCTCCACAGGAAGGGGCATCCCTTGCCCCATCTGGGGGAGTCCCTGCTTCCTTATGCGGGATTCCAAAAATTTTGACACTAAGGATCAGAGGCACTGTATAAGGGTAGAGGGTTTCGGTCCTAGTTGATAGTGGGGCTACCCACAATTTCATAGATGCCCAGTTGGTTCAGAGGAGGGGCCTCACCGCGACTGAGTTTGAGGGATTTTCAATCTTAGTGCCAGGTGACCGTACCATACAGTGCACTCGATATGTTCCTTCCTTGACAGTAGTTATGGGGAAATACTCGATGACATATCATTTCTTTATGGTTGATGTGCCAGACACCAACGTGGTGATCGTTGTCCAGTGGCTGTATTCCCTTGGGCGAGTCACGACAGATTGGAGGAAGCCGGAGGTGGAGTTCATTGGGCTAGATGGCAAACTGGTAGTTTTGAGAGGCATGTAGCCTTATCCACCTGAGAGAGTCTTGACCCATAGGATGGAGGCAGATCTGTGACATGGGGTCATTGCATGGGTTGTAAAGATGAGGATTTCAGAGGCTAGGGGACAGGCTCAACCACCAACACCAGACATACAAACTTTGCTGGATAGATACACAGTCGTCTTTGGGGACATTCCACCAAGGCAGCCACTAGAAATGGGATTTGAGCACACTATTGAGTTGGAGCCAGGTGTGCAGGCAATGATCACCACCCCTTATAGGCATCCCAAGGCGTATAAGGACGAGATAGAGAAAGCCATACAGGAGTTGTTAGCATTGGGCGATATCTGGCCAAGTTCCAGTGCCTTCGCTTCTTCAGTAGTACTGGTGAAGAAGAAGGATGGAACCCTTCGTATGTGCATTGACTACTGGGCCCTCAACTGGAAGACACTAAAGAACCGATACCCTATTCCCCACATAGATGAGCTTAGAGAAGCCAAGTACTTCTCTACGATCAATTTGCATTCAGGGTACCACCAGATCAGGGTGACAGATCAAGATATCCCTAATACAAATTTTTGGTGCCACTATGGGCACTTCGAGTTCCTTGTCATGCCATTTGGGCTGACCAATGCTCCAGCCACTTTCCAGCCATGCATGAACCATGTATTCGGGGATAGTTGAGGAGTTTCATGCTGGTTTTCTTCGATGACATTTTGATTTACAAATGAACATGGGAGGAGCATCTCCAACACTTGGAGGAGGTGCTACACATCCTGGAGGAGCAACGATTTTATGCTAAGCTATCCAAGTGTGAGTTTAGTTTGGCAACGATGCTCTACCTAGGGCATATAATTGGTGCTGATGGGGTGAAGGTCCATGAGGAGAAGATGCGAGCCATCCGGGATTGGCTAGTACCCCCGAGATGTGACTGTGCTGAGGGGCTTCTTGGGAATTTGCACCTATTACAGGAAGTTTTTCAAGGGGTTCTCACAGCTGGCAACACCCTTGACTGATTTGACCAAGAGAGGGGCTTTTGCATGGAATGATGGATCACAGGTTAGCTTTGATTGCCTCAAGGAGGTGATGAGTAGTTGCCTGGTCTTGGCACTTCCAGATTTTTCCCAACCCTTGACCATGGAGTGTGATGCTTTCGGGGTGGGAGTTGGAGCAGTCTTGTAATAGGAGGGACATCCCTTTGCTTTTGAGAGTCAGAAGCTCCTACCACATGAGATTTCATATTCCATATATGAAAAAGATATGTTGACCATCATGCATGCATTGGCCAAATTCCGACAGTACTTGGTGGGAAATAGGTTTCGAGTGAAGACTGATCACAACAGTCTTCGTCACTTCATGGGGAAGCAAACCCTCAATGACAGGAAATAGATATGGGTCAGCAAGGTGCAAGACTATGACCTTGACATAGAGTATGTGCGGGGAAAGCACAATGTGGTGGTCGATGCTCTATCTCAAAGACTAGTTGGGTTATCCCTCATGAGCATCTTCCATGATTTGAAGGCTCAGCTATTGATGGAGTACTCCAAGGACAATAGAGCATGCAAGGTCTTGGAGGGTACCCATGTAGATGAGCATTACCGAGTGATGGATGAGGTAATCTATTACAAGCGGTGCATTTTCCTAGTACCCAACTCGTAGTTGAGAGAGGGTGCTCTAGGCAGCACATGACTCACCATTATCCGGGCACCAGGGATTCTGGAAAACATATATGGCATTTAGGGAGAGATTCACGTGGAAGGGACTTGTTGAAGCATGTACAGGAGTGTGAGGCATGTCAAAGGAACAAGGGGGAGCTAATCCACCCCATAGGATTGCTACAACCACTTCCCGTCCCTGAGGAGAAATGGGAAAGTATCTCGATGGATTTCATCACAGGGCTCTCGTCAGTGCAGGGGAAGGACTGCATCTATGTAGTGATCGACAAATTGACCAAATATGGCCACATTTTTGTCATCCCCATCAGATACATAGCTGCACAGGCTGCATAACTGTTCTTTCGAGAGATTTTCAGGTTGGACAGGCTCCCTAAGAACATTGTGAGTGACTGGGACAACAGGTTCATGGAGGGATTTTGGTAGGAACTTTTCAGATTGGTAGTGACTGAGCTTACTCCTAGCACCAGCTACGATCCTCAAACAGATGGCCAGATCGAGAGGGTCAATCAGTGGCTGGAGGGGTACCTCAGGAACTAAGTGACCGGTTAGTAGAGGGCTTGGATTCGGTGGTTGCATTTGGGCGAGTACTGCTACAACACCACTCACCACATGTCCATTGGTATGACTCCTTTCCATGCTTTATATTTATATGATGCATTATCTTTTGCTGACATTGTTTTTGGAGATAGCCAGGCCCCAAAGGGCAAAGAATGGGTCCAAGAGATCCAAGACAACCTCAAGGCTCTCAAGGATAACTTGGTGACAACCCAAAATCAACAGAAAGTGTACGCAGACCAGCAAAGGACAAAGAGGCATTTCGAGGAGGGGAACTTGGTGTTCCTCCGGCTACAACCTTATAGACAGTCCACGCTGAAGAAAAAGGGGGTCGAGAAGCTACAACCACACTTCTATGGGCCCTACCAGGTGATTAGACGAGTGGGAGAGGTGGCCTATGAGCTAGAGCTGCCTTAGCGGAGTAGGATCCACAATGTATTTCATGTCTCATGCATTAAAAAGGTGTTGGGACAATACGTGACAACAATAGTTGATTTTCCCCCACTGGATGATGAGGGCCACTTGGTTTTGGAACTCGAGGCCATCTTGGAGAGCAGGGAAAGGAAACTGAGGAGCAATACCATCAAGGAGTTCTTGGTGCATTGGAAGAAATTGCCAGATGAGGATGCCACCTAGGAGGGTGAGCGCATTTTGGAGCATCCAACTTTGAGGTTTCTTAAGGGCAAGCAACATTTGGGAGGGGAGGACTATCATGTCCCTTCTCAAATGCATTTGTAACAGGGTGCTGCTACACAATTTTACACAATTTTGGCTAAGGAAGAGAATGAAAAATTTTCGACTTAGGGACTTAGGAGGAAATTCGACTTTATTTGACTCCTAGTGGAATGTGGGAGCCACCCACATGAGAATTCAGACTGGGCCATTCGAATGGCTTGGAGGGAAGCCAAATAGCTGGATGGAGAGGCCCACATGAGGGAAGGAAGGCCCAAGGAGTTATAAGGAGGAAGAAGCTCTCATTTGGAATTCATTCTTACACCTTGCAATCAAAATTACTTGACTGTTCGCTCGGCTGTTTAGCTGAGTCAACTGACTGTTTAGCCACAAATCATTCAAGAAGGAGATTCAATCTCTACTTCGGGGGACGTTTCATGCTCTCCCTAGAGAGGCAGTTCCATAAGTATTTCAGGAGTTCTTGGAGTGTGTTATATCATTTCCATTCAACCATATCAGGGAGTGTGTATTTTTGGCTAGCTGGAGAATACCCATGGGGATTTTGGAGCTATCAATGATCAAGAATTTTTCGGGAGAGTTAGAGGATTGGGAGAGCAGAAAAAGGCCAACAATTCTTGTTGGGCTTGGGGACATCATAGAGGGTGAGTCCATCATTTTTGTGGAGCTAAGGAGCAGGTGCCATAGGCCGGAGCCCATCTGGGAAGTCAGGGGATTGATAGAAAAGGTTATCCCAAGACTTTGGGACCATTTCTAGGAGGATTTATAGGTAGATTCCAGAAGGCCAAGTTTTGCAGTTGCAGCTGAAGTTGGGCTCCAAGGGGGTCTAATTTCAGAAGTCTAAACTAGCCAAATTCCTTCGTGGTTTTTTCTGGGTTTAGGCCAAGGAGTCCGAGGTTAAAAGCTTATAATTTTCTAGGCATAGAAAGTGGATTCTCCAGCAATTCGAACCTAGTAGAAAGGCAGTTTTCTGGGCAGCACAGTGTAGATTGGTGCAACAGTTGGAAAACCTTCAGTTCAACCATTTTCTCACCTGAATTTGGTCATGCTTGTCCATTGAGACAAGTCCAAGTGAACCATATTATTATCCATTGTATTTTTCCCTCAGAAAAGTAATAAAATGGCTCAACAGCTCCTTATTCGCAGCATTTCTATGGGTGTTTAATATGTATTTTGTTTTTATAATTTGTTGCACAGATTATTTTCTTTATATAACTTGTATTCCTGTTTAGGAACCTTACAATCATGTTCTGTCGAACTTCATTAAACCTATAATAATATTTTTCTCTTGCTACTATCACCTATCAAACTTGATGGTGGTGTCTTCAAGTCTAGCCTTAATTTTCTCATTAATATGCCTCTCATAGTTCCACTGACTGTGGTATATACTGGACAAATATCGAACCTTAGTTGCGACTTAAAATCAACGGCAAGCATCCCTTCTACTCCAGCTAGATTAGGCCCAAATTCAACCTTACGGTGACTATTTCTATGGGCTAAAATAGGCCTAACTCGACCATAAAAATTGTCCCTTTAAATCAACAAATGAAGCTAATTCTGCCTTCATAGAGTGCTTGAAAATATCCCTTAAAATTTGATCTTATTGGCCTCAGTAATGACATCAACCTAGGCTCCAAGACAATATAATATTGCATTAGGATAGCCTTATGTAGGTTTTAACCCTGTACATAAATTACAATGCAAACGAATTCTTAAAAACATAAAATATACAATGGTGAGAAACATAAAACAAATACACAATTTTTCCCCGAAATCCCAAAACTGAGACTACTAGATTGATTTTTCATTATATTCCTTTCAATGTTACAATACATATATATACATGCTGAAGCATCCATAAACCCCAATCCATTAACCCTGGATTAGAACATAACTGTAGTTCCCTTGACCAGATCTACAAAATACCATGGGCAGAAAACCATCATGCCCAAAACCATGTGCGAAATCCATGCACAAAACCATAGATAGGTCCGACCACCAAATATAGGGTCCAAATCCCCTGCAAACCCCTTACAAACCTGCCGATAGGGGGGATTCTGCCCCCCCCTGTGACCTCCCCACTGCGCCCGACGCAACGAAGGGAGGGCTGGCCGCCCCCCCTTTAACCCCCCGACTTCTCGCGTGGGGCTAGTCCGAGAAAGAATATAACACACACCAAACACCTTAGAAATAAGTTGAATACAATTCTAGGAAACAAATCAAATGTGCTTCAAAAGACTTTGTCTATCCTGCCTTAATCTGACTCAAACTCTACTTCTGAATAAACTGAAATTAGCCTATGAACAATATTAGGGATGACCAAATTTTTTTGCCTCAGGAAGGCCGAATTCTTGCCTCAGAAAGTCCAAATTTATGCCATAGGAAATGGCCTCATAAACTTACCATTAGCCTCACAAAAAAACAAAAAAAAGATAAATTAATAAAGCCCATAAAACCCTTGAAAACTCGACCTCCAGATTAACGTGACTGCACTTGGCCTCAGAAAATTTCAGAGCTATTACATGAGATAATGCATGAGAGAAATGATTTCCTTATGAGGGAACCTGAGTGCCCTACATATACTTGGATGGGCATCAAATGAAGGCTGACCTGACTAAAAAGAAAATATTAAATCCATAAATTCAAATTTATTATGGAGACGAGCATATATCATTTTTGCAACCATATCCATAATACAAATTCCTCCTTTTGAGGTTGATTTTGGTCAACACTTGTAGCTTCCAAGACCAATATATTTTTATTCAATTTTTATGTCAAAGTTTGGACGAAGGCATCATTCATATTTGGGCACCATGACCATACTTTCGGGTCTTCAACTTTGAGAAGGCACATCTCCTCAACCGTGAGGAGTTATGTGGCATGCCACCTACCACTACAAATGGCATGGAAAATATTGTTAGGTAATGATATTCTTGCTCGAAAATTCATCGTTCTTCCCATTCATTTACCTCATCAAATGCGAGGCATATGGATAACACCACAAGGGCTTCTAAACTTTTGGGATTCCTTCTCTTTCGAGGCTTCTTGCCCATTGGAACTTCTAATTAGTGCAATCCACTCACGTATATTAAAAACATTCAAGATAAAGCATTCATGATAAGAATTTCCTTATTTCCTTCATTACTTCTAGGGAGGATACAATCTTTATGTTGACCACCAATCACTTCCCTTGACATCAATGACAACACCATTCAACAAACCACTGGTTTATGAGTTGGTTTTGGAAGTTCTCTAGATATTTTGCCTAGAAATACTCTATTTTGGGGTTTGTTTTTAGGGGATGGTTGTACATGTTAACCAAGTGCAAATAAAGAATGGGGTTTTGGAAATGTTAAGTTGCACAAACAAAGAACATACTTGACATTTTTAGATGGTCCATTATTACATGATACATATTTATAGGGGTGTTATGTTGCTTTCAGAAATAGACACAATTGGAACCTTGATACACTAGGTTTTTAACCTTTTAGGACCTTTGTTGTTTGTTGACACCACTCTTGACATCTTGGACATGGATTTAGATTTTCACTTCATGAACATAGGTAGTGTTTGAACTTGGTTGAACATTTTTGGTTCTTAGTATTTTTGGATAAAGTGGGGCATCTTTTAGTAGTGGGATCCAAAAGAATTGAGAACTATATTTACTTTGTAAATATTAATTTACAGTCAATGATGGTGCAATTGATTAAATATCTAACAGGTTTATTTTAAGGTTTTAAAGTTGGTTAGGGTTTTTTCAATGAACTCCTTTTTTATTGAGGCTCTTTTCATTGCATTGTGTGGTCTTATATTGGACATTGTATTAAAATATCTTGTATATGTTCTTACGCTTCCCCTATTTTGTAGTTTGTTGATATATATATCATGCGTTTGGTTGATATTCATCTAACAATGAAAAACTATAGTCCATTGGCATTAGCCAATTGGAAGCATTGTAATTGATGAGGTGATAATTTATTGGGTTGGGATAACATAGATGATTGAATTTCCATTTTCCTTGATATGCTAAGGAAAATTTTGAAATACAACTCAATGCACATAACATTTCATTTAGGCATGAGGCTTGTCTCATGAAATGGATCATAACATCCATAAGTTAAGATCATCCACTTTCATCCATGACATTTGTCTTGGATGAAATGTCTTGAAAATGGTTTTGAAAGCATTGGTTCTCGAGGAGAGAAAGGTAGCCACAACCTTTTTTGATATGATGCCAGAGGGCTTGTTCAAACCAAATTTGTGCATGGAGAATTGAATGCCCCAATTATGTATAGGCAATGGTAATTTCAATCTCCACCCCCTAGAACTGAAAGTGATACTCTGAGAGGAAATTCTTTGTCCCTTTGAAGATCATGACCTTGATTTTACTAAGGTTGAACATCAACTAACAAAGGTGACAAAAACTTGATAAGCATCAAGTTTCCTTTATAACCCCTTAAAGGTGGAGGACATGAAGATCATGTTGTTGGGAAAACAGAGAATGGATATCAAAACCTTGTGGAGGATGAATTTGTCACTAGGTCGAATATGTTGTTGGAGAAAAGGATCTAATTCATCAATATAAATCCTAAACAATGTGGGGGAAAGGGGACAACCATACATCACTCCAATGGCACTCTTCATGAAGTTTGAAACTATGTGAATTATATGGACTAGTCTACCAAGACTAAACTAATAGAGGTGCATGACGGTCATGATAAGGACCTCCAAGATGCCAATGTATATAAGTTTCTAGAATAGGGTCTCCCTTGGGACATCCTTGAAAAATAAAAAACAGAATAATTTTAAAGAGTAAGACCTAGCTTCCTCAATCATGGTCTGGAGAGTGAGGATATGATCAATGATGTGGTGCTTCGATTTGAACCTTTTATATCATCTAGTCCTAAGCTTTCACAACTAAAGCTCCTTGGATAACTTGAGATGAAGGGTGGAAGAACAGCCCATCACAAAATATTCCTCACAAAGCACTATTGATATCAAAATGACTCTTAAGCAACATTTATTTTGTGTGGACTTGTCCATACCATTACGTATGGCCTATTTCAACCTACTTCTTGCACAACATTGATCCCATTAGTATAACTCAATAGTCACCCTTATTATGGATCTAAGCACTTTGCGATTTCCACCCAAACATGACCAACCAACTGGAAAAACCAGTATAATGAGCTTGACATTAGGATTTTCCAAATCAACTTAATTCCCCACACATTCACTGTAAGATTTTTTGAAAACAACTTAGTGGGTTACAAATAGGGTGCCAAGATCGATTCCATGGAAAGTAAGGTTACCCCATTCATTGATATGCAAAATCAACTCAATCTACAAACAACCCACCTCTTACCATATTTGATCAATTGGGCAAGGGCATCACATGGATGCACCAAGTTGGGGATTCATTCGCAAATGAAGTGAATTGCAATAGGTCATAGTTGTAGGATAATGAATAAAATGTGTGATGTTGGAATTGTTGCCACATAATCCACACCTACTCTAACATGGAGAAAATATTTAATCCACTTGGTGTGGCCTTGGGGGAAAGTCTCGAGTTGTGAAGTTGCCACTCAAATCTCATCTCCTCTATCTAGGCTAACACTTAGTAAATCTAAGGGGGGTAATCCCTATCAGAAAATAAAACTAAGGCTTGATTAAGTCTTAATTTTAGGTATTTTCTATGCTTAGAGAAATTTATTTCAATTTTCATAGTTAGCTCAATATCGTTTCCAGATTAGCAATCACATCAACATTAAAGTAAACTGTAGATAGAACATAAACATAAATTGCAGAAGACAAGCCAAGACAAGACGACACAAGATGTGGCGCTAGCGAGGGACAAACCCCAATGTGGGGAAACCCTTGATCAATTCTTCTTATATGTTCTTCAATAGTTCAACAGAGATAGAGAGGGAGATAATACATTTACAATAGAAGTCAACACTTTGACTTATCTAAATAAGAGCATAGATCATCTCTAAGAATATGATACATGAGATCAGTTGAAGACATGATGATTCAACTGATTCTCCAAGGTGACTCCTTCACCTATCACTGTGTTGCATCTCGTCATCATGTTGCACCCATAATCACAATGCTGGACCTCATGACCATGTTGTACATGTCATACTACTGCACCTTATGCTGCACTGCTCATACAACATGTCTCATGTGCTAGCAACACCATGCTTGCCACTATTATCCATGCTATCCATGGTTGCCATGCTGCACCATGCTTGCCAAGCTGTCCATATGCCTTTGCTTCCATGTCAAAACTATTGTCCCACATGTATTAACATACCTTGCTGCTGTCCCATGCATCTTTAGCTCCACCAAGCTCATAGCTGTCCCATTTACTAGCATTGTTGTCCACAACACTGCTGTTCCATTTGCTACCTTCACTACTGCTTATATGTTGACTGGTTAGGGCATTTGGCAGCCCTTACACACCCAGCTATCAATCCACAAACTACAACGTATTGCTCCTATTCTCCCCGGTCTGGTTGCTTACCTTACCTGCTCTTAATCGTGCCAAGAAACAACCCTAAACTAGCCCTTAATAGATCAGCTATCACCTCCAACAATTGCTCCTATCACAAACCTCCATGTTGTCTCCTTACGCTGTCCCTTAGAGATGACTATGGCCTGGTTAGGAGGGCCTTTCTAGGCCTCTCGGCCATCTAACTTTCACATCCCAACAGCTGATGTAGTAGTCCCTTACTGTGGCCCTATACACAGAGATATGCACCTCAAAAACATGCACAAAACTCACCTGTAGTTTGTGGCTTGATTAGCAAGGTAGGATTGCTCCAACGTGTCACAAAATAGTCCTCAAGCCATCCTTCTTGCCTCCTACAATGTGGCTAAGAGCTGTGGTTCTTCTTCTCTAAAATCCGCACCCAAAACTGTGATAAGAGACTAGGGCTATCCACAAACTCAGCTATCTTCTAGACTGTGTAGATACTAGGGCTGTCCTCCTTGTAACGTAAGGGCTTCTCACTTGACTACGTAGATACTAGGGCTATCATCCTTGTAGTGTTAGTGCTTCTCACTTGACTGTGTCCTCTAGATTAGGGAAATGTTCTTCTTCTTGACTGCAGCTAGGGCAACCTCAATCCTCCAATGTATAGGGCTTCCACTCCTAGATTTCTCTTCCACTAAAACCCAAGACAAGTGGAGAAAAATCAAGATAGAAGTGTGTGTAAGAAATGACTCTCAAGTCATCTCCTTATATAGTAAAATGTTGAGCACATGTGGGGTTTATTTGGTTGCTGGCCAACCTTGACGAATTGTCTTATAACACACATAAATTCATAACTCCATGAATACTTATCAGAATAAGATGATCTTTAGATCAATCCTACACCTCTCGATGAGAGGGATACAAGAAAAATATCAGTTTCCATAAATAAGATGAGCCACATGGAGTTTGACCCTTGTTTCCAATTTTAACACTCCCTCTCAACTAGGGAGAACTCCATCTGTTGATCCATATGTCTGACTGTACTATCTCTGCCATTAGTGCCTTGCACTGCTTTGCTCTGCTAAGCTCTTCTCTGCTCTGTTATGCTGAACCATGAAGAAGAAGAATTGATCGAGAATGTCTCATACCATTCTCTACTGACCCGAAGTCAGTTTTATTGATCCCAGATCAATATCACAAGAGAGTGTCTCAAACCACTCATACTGATCCCAGATTAGTTTCATTAATCCCAGATCAATGGAGGTCATCCTAGCATAGGGAGTATGGTAGATATAACAATGCATCCATCTATAGTACTACTATGGTCCCTAACCCCATTTCCCTGCTCATTGGCCAGATGAGAGGTACTTCCCATGAGTCCTAGATTGCAAGGGTAGGATGCATCGACATGAGAACCACTCATCCTGTCCCTAAGTCGCCACGAGGTATCACAGGGGAAGGCTAGGCCATTCACCTTGTACACAACGCACCATTAGGTGAGGGTGAGTCGCCCTATGGTCACGTGTTGCTCCAGTAAGTACCCCAAGCCCCTCGGAGCTCCCAGAGCTCAATGCATGCATCACACAGGACCCTCATAAGAAGGTCTCTCAACAACTCCAAGTTGTTCAGGAAAGTCACAAATTTGACCTTTCCCTCGGGGCTTTAACAAAATTTCTGCAGCTTGTACATCAGTCTCAATGCGATAGAGCCTCCTCGCTCATCGACGTACCATATCCCAGATAAGGTAGTATCTGACGTCTATGTACTAGAGAAATCATAGAATATAGGATTCCTCAACAATCGAATCCCCCCTGGGTTGACACAGAAGAGCACGGTGGTATCCATCATGTGTACAAACAACTCGCTGAAGAGCTTCTGCAACCAGGCAGCTTCACACGAGGTCATACTCGTAGCTATGTATTCGGTCTCAGTGGTGCTTATAGCATCTGACTTCTGCTTCTTGCTCATCCAGGATATCGAACAGAACCCAAAGAGAATCAACACTTAGAAGTTCCCTTGAGATCCTCCACACTACCTACCTTGTCAACATTTGAATAAACATGCAGCTTCGTATTTCAGGCAGTGTATCTCAATCCATGAGAGATTGTGCCCCAAAGATATCTTAGAATATTCTTGGCACCAATCCAGTGAGTCTCAACCATATATGAGCTCATCATGCTAACTACAAAACATAAATCCAGACGGGATTTCACCAAAAACATTAATGTTAATATGAGTTTGTGACACTTAGAGGCATTTCCCAAATCAGGTCTGGTATCCCTACCACATAAATTCTGAAAGTTAAGCTCCATCAAGGTAGTTGTTGGCTTGCTGTTCACCATTCTAAATCCAGAATCCAACTCCCTCTTACTTCTGCAAATGAGAGGGTCTGCACCTGTCAGAAAGAGGTCGTCCTCATAAGGTGCCAGTATGAGAGGTATATCATCCACAACCTTCGAGTAATGGTTTTGGATCAGCTTCACTCCTTGTGAATCTTAGCTTCATCAGACAAATATCAGTGCTCTCATACTAAGCCTGGGGTGATTTGCTTCAAGCCATATAGGGATTTCTTCCACCTGCACACATAAGATTCCCGAGCATGAATCTCAAACTCCTCAAGTTGTTCCAAACCTGTGGACGTGCTACATGAGGGGAATGGTGCCCTTGTAAGATTTTCCTTCGGTACATCTTAGACATGTACCTTCATGCTCTTCTTGAATTCAGTCATCCCCGTCACCATCTGACTCACATCGGGTAGGGCCCCATAAGTAGACCTCCAGTGTTATAGATGAGATATGTCAATTGACATGATCCCCAATGGACCATCCTACAACTTGATATAAATTTCCAACCCTGAGCCCATGAGAAAAAGCATCTTTGAAAATTCTATTTTCAAACACGTACCTTTCAATCAATGAATGCCACCTTGAAACCTTTGACTTCCATTGCCGAAATGGACACCTGGTTCTTCTTGTGATTAGGGACATAAAAGAGATTCTGTAAATGAATCGAGTTACCCTCATTCAATTGAGGGGTAACATTCCCTACACCCTTTCCAGGATAGGTGGCATCGACTCCAAGTATAATCCCACGATTGTTTCCATCTCTACCAAATTAGAGAGAGCACCCTTCTATCTGATGAAGTGCCTTGAAGCACTACAATCAATAAGCGAGATTCCCAAAGAATCTGAAGGAGAGGGCCAATACAAGATAACGCTTCTTTATCTTATCAGAAACAATATTTGATTCTTCATACCTAGGGTTCCTTGCTTTCTTGAAGAGTCAGCCGTTTCCTTGATGACCTGCATTACCTGTCCTTCCCTCAATCATTGAAAGTGTCCCTAGAATGATTGTTATCTTCATCAAGAGATGTGTCCCTGCCATTCAGACACTCCTTCGCATAATGGCCGAACTTATTACAAATAAGGCATCTGTCTTTCTTTCCACCCTTAGAGCCAGACTTCCAAATGAAGTGGTCTTTAGGTAGGCCATTAGAATCTTCCGCTGCACCATTCTAATAATATTCTCTACTTCGATTTCACCCTTGGTGAATTTGAAGAGGGATGAGGAATCCATTGATCCTTTTGTCCTGTCCCAACTATCTTCGGTAATTTCTCTTTCACTCTTGCTTGGGCTTTGTCTTCACCTCAACTTTGATACAATGTTAATTTTAGGTATGTTCTATGCTTAGAGAAATTTATTTCAATTTTCATAGTTAGCTCAATATCTTTCCCAGATTAGCAATCACATCAACATTAAAGTAAACTGCAGATAGAACATAAACATAAATCGCAGAAGACAAGCCAAGACAAGAGGACACAATATGTGGCGCTAGCCAGGTACAAACCCCAATGTGGGGAAACCCTTGATCAATTCTTCTTATATGTTCTTCAATAGTTCAACAGAGAGAGAGAGATGGTACATTCACAACAGAAGTCAACACTTTGACTTATCTAAATAAGAGCATAGATCATCTCTAAGAAGATGATACATGAGATTAGTTGAAGACATGCCGCTTCAACTGATTCTCCAAGGTGACTCCTTCACCTATCATTGTGCTTCATCTCGTCATCATGCTGCACCTCACCGTGCTGCACCATGCTGCACCCATCATGACAATGCTGGACCTCATGACCACGATGTACACGTCATATTGCTACACCTTATGTTGCACTGCTCATACATCATGTCTCATGTGCTAGCAACACCATGCTTGCCATTGCTATCAATGCTGTCCATGCTTGCCATGTTGTACCATGCTTGCCAAGCTGTCCATGTGCCTTTGATGCCATGTCATAACTGTTGTCCCACATGTATTAACATACCTTGCTGCTGTCCCATGCATCTTAGCAACACTAGGTCACCTTGCTGTCCCATGCATCTTTAGCTCCACCAAGCTCCTAGCTGTGCCATTTACTATCACCGCTGTCCACAACGCTGCTGTTCCATTGGCTTCCTTCACTACTGCTTATATGGTGACTGGTTAGGGCACCTAGCAGCCCTTACACACCCAACTATTAGTCCAGAAACAACAGTGTATTGCTCCTATTCTCCTCGGCTTGTTTGCTTGCCTTTTCTACTCTTAACCGTGCCTAGAAACAATCCTAAACTAGCCCTTAATAGATTCTCTATCACCTACAACAATTTCTCCTATCACAATCCTCCATGCTATCTCCTTATGTTGTCCCTTAGAGATGACTGCGACCTAGTTAGGAGGGCCTTTCTAGGCCTCTCAACCATCTAACTTTCACCTCCTAACAACTGCTATAGTAGTCCCTTACTACGACCCTATACACAGAGATATGCACCTCAAAAACATGCACAAAACTCACCTATAGTCTGCGGCTTGATTAGAAAGGTAGGACTACTCCAACATGTCATAAAAAAGTCCTCAAGCCATCCTTCTTTCCTTTTGCAATGTGGCTAAGAGCTGCAGCTCTTCTTCTCTAAATTTCGCACCCAAAACAGTGATCAGATACTAGGGTTGTCCACAAACTCCACTATCTTCTAGACTGCGTAGATACTAGGGTTATCCTCCTTGTAACGTAAGGGCTTCTCACATGACTGCATAGATACTATGGTTGTCCTCCTTGTAGCGTTAGGGCTTCTCACTTGACTACGTCCTCTAGATTAGGGCAACGCTCTTCTTCTTGACTGCGGTTAGGGCAGCCTCAATCCTCCAATGTCTAGGGCTTCCACTCCTTTATTTCTCTTCCACTAAAACCCAAGAAAAGTGGAGAGAAATCAAGATAGAAGTGTGTGTAATAAATGACTCTCAAGTCATCTCCTTTTATACATGCGGGGTTTATATGTTGCTGGCTGACCTTGACGAATTGTCTTATAACACAAATAAATTCATAACTCCATGAATACTTATCGGAATCGGATGATCTTTAGATCAATCCTACACCTCTCGATGAGAGGGATCCAAGAAAAATATCAGCGGACATAAATAAGATGACCCACATGGAGTTTGGCCCTAGTTGCCAATTTTAACATTAAGCTAAGTTAAACAAGAGATATCGAGGAGTTAATTGAATTACCCAAAGCACATTCAACCATCAACACATAAATAATAGCATATCACTTTAGAGCATGTAAGTAAAATTCATGAGAATATAAAATGATCATAAGCGTACAAATAACCATCCACAAGCAATATATATGACAATGCCAATATGAATAAAATACTTGTAAGCAAATGATGTGACAAATAGAGACTAGTGCCAAAAGTAGATAGTAAATGAATTGCTCACAGTAAATGTTATGATTATGATTGAAAGTAAAAATGCTTGAGAATTAAATGCCAAAAGAAAATATTGCTTGAAAATGAATATGGTAATGAAATAATAATCAATATGAATGCTGTAAAAATGTGTAAGATTCTCTTGGTATGTTTTAATTAAGTTAGATTTCATTTGGATTTAGATTTATTAGGTTGGAGGATATGTTGTGATTTGTATGAGTGCGCAATGTGAGTTGTGTGATTGTAATGAATTAAATCTAACTAAGGTGTGTTTCCTCATCTACCCTTATCCTTGTTGGGTTAAGGAAAGTTGCAAGGGGATCCTACATGAGGAAGCTTCGATTCAGTGAGTTCTCTTGAGATCCCATAAGTCAAACTTTTGCAAGAGATCCAACAATAGGGGAAACTAGCCCCTATCTTGATTTCACAAGTCAACGTTTAGCATTTTCCCCCAATCTCACAATAAGGAGAATATAATTGGTGTTCCATATAAGAGTAAGTCTCCACCAAGCTATTTCAAGTCATGCACAAGGATCAAGGGAAACTTGCAATGGTGTGAAAACAAAAGAGTTTGACGAGGTTCGCTACTTTGCAAGAAAATAGACTGTAATCTAAGAGAAAAAATTAAATTATAATATAGGAAATTAAAAATATTCTATTGAAATGAAAAAAAAACACTGATCTAATGAATTGAAATTAGAGTGATCTAATGTTGTGAATTTAAACTAATCTAAAGGTTAATTTTCATCCCAATAAAATACAAGTGACCCCCATTGGGTTGGGTGGGGGATGCCTAGGAGACTCTCCTAGCTCCCAAGAAATTACAATGCTTTGTTTGGTGATTATCTCCCTTATGGATAAAGTGAAGAAAATATGGTTTTATGGAGTTACAATGGTGGTAAAATGGAGGTTCTACAAAGGGTACAAAATGAGGGTCCTTCCGGGTGCTTCAAATATCCGAATTTGGAAAAATTTCACCAACATTTCCCCTTGTAAACTCTCTGACCTACTAAAAACTAGAAAGAAAATTTATGCAAGAAGTGCCAAAATGCTTTTGGAACACTCAAGAATGTGAGTACTAAAAATTCCAAAAAATATTCTAAGTCAAAATGTACAAGTTCCTGTTAGAAAATCAGAAAGGCAAAAATATTTTCTTATATAGATAATTACTTATGATTCTTTTATCTTTACGTTCTTCTTTTATCTTTTAGTTCGTAAATAAATTACCAAAACAATGGTAGAAGGGTAATGGATTTAGGCATATATCCAGGGAAAAACCCCTATCTAGGGGAAAACCCAATCAACAATTATTCCTTCAATAGTTTTTTGAGATTATCCAAGACCCTTGACCTAGACAAAGACTTCCACCACACCAAGTCAACCCTCAATCTTCTTGCAGATGATAACTCTTCAAAAGAAACTTCGACCTAACAACATCAATTTGCAGTAGCAGCTTCAATCCAGTAGCAGCAACAACAACAACTTCGACTAGATAAAGAAAAATTAGATCTCCCTAGACACTCCTAAGAAGTGAGAGACATATGGCCTAAATTTTGATCTTGATGTCTTCTTTCTTCCTCCAAAATCTCACACTTCTTTCCATCCTCCTTCCGACTCTTTTCCAACTTCACACTTCCCAACTTCCAACTTCTGGATATTGAACTATGAGAGAGAGAGTGAATTGATCCAAATGAATTTGAACTGCCTTGTATATATAGCCTTCTAGTGAGGTCGAATTACCCTTCTTGACGCTGACTTGATCTTCTTGAGATCGACTTGGTTTGGAGGTGACAAAATTCATTCTTTACTAAAAAATAATTCTTTTTACATGATTCAAAAGCCCAAGAAGGGTATCTTTTAATGGGCAATGACTCTAATGACTCAAAATAAATCTTAGAAGTACTCAATGGGGACTTTGACCTAAAACAAGATGACCCAAGTATCATAACCCATGCTTTAATAAGCCATAATAATAATAATAATACTATTTTCTTCATTGTTTTGATAAATACATTTTATTGTGACATTTATGAAGATCGAACCTGGTTACATATTTCAACGCACCCTCTTAACTAGGGGGTATTCATAACAAGTACAAGTAAAAGGAAGATATCAGAACACATGAACCATGAAAAATTTAGGCACCGCAATGCCACGAACTAGATTACTTACCAGGGCAATCTATCCAAGGTTCTACAACAGTTTAGGCACTCACAATGCCATGGACTAGGTTCATGACTAGGGCAATCTATCTAGGTGGGACTAATATGGACTAAATCTTTCAACCTCTCTAGGTACCATCAGGCTTACTTGCTAACCATCAACCTAGGGATCTAGGTGCGTATCCGAGGCCAGAGCTCTATGACCAATGCCACACTCCCTACTTCGGGAACTAGACATCAACATAAAGTGCCAACCAAATGTCCTTCTAGGCAATGTGTATCACACACAAAGCCTTGACTTTCCCAATTATTCCAATGAGTAACAAATCACCCCCCTCAAATAGATTGATAACAACAGATCTCCCCCGATCAAACTGATCGATAACAATAAACGTGTAAAACATGCTATGAAACCTCCAAGAGATTTACCTATACAAGCACAACCCTTAATCAGTAACACACTTTCAAATGTACATAAGTAAACACAAACCTCCAGGGTCTTCCAGACAACTAGATGTTGCTTCTCAATTTATCATAGTAGGACTTTCAAACGAATATTGATAGAAGATTCCTCAATCATACATTTTCCTTTTCTACTTCACATGCAATGAAATATTCTTTAATCAGATCCTGCTTTTCTTATCTTAGCAACCCTTCAAAATAGATTATCCATTTTTTCTTCTTTCAAGGTGTTCAACACGAATATTATATGCCCTCCCTCTCAACTCAGGACTTGTTTCCACAAAGACAAAAGTGACGTGTCCTTCTCTCACTTATGGCCTTCACTAAGACTTACGACTATTAGTCCTAGTCTAGTGCATGACACATGAAGTAGAGAACCATATCAATCACTTCCTCTTATCCAGGGAGGATCTAATCATTCTTATACAAGGAATATACCCAAGCTCATTCTTAACCTAGGAATATCAACTTCTTTTCTATGACATCAAATAATATTTCACGGCTTCCATCCTTCTCATTAGAGTTATCATGACCATCATCATTCATATAACTTTATTCATCATGCTTATCATATCAACTTTACTTATGGAAATCTTCACCATCGTGAAGATTATGTACCTGCACAACTTAGATAGCAAGTACAACCAAATCTATTGAAGCATGAAGTTAACCTCATCAAAATGATACAATAAAGGAAACATTAGACTCTATAGACATAATCAGCAAGAGACTTTACTTCTATAGTTCAAATTCTTGTCGTAAATCACATCAACAACTCAAGGTATCAATCTCATTATATCTATGGCTTCAATAATTCTTTCAAAGATATGATAATTTTTTTACATATAGAAAACCCTAGAGACTAGTATAATGATGCATCTAACAACTTTCAAAATTCATATGTTAGACTTCCTACTAGGATTTCATACAAACCCTAGATGTCATACATGAGATTAATAATAAAAACCAATAAAAAATCAACAACATGACTAGCTTTTACCAGGGTTTGATGTAAACCCTAGATTTTCATGTACTAATTTTCAACAATCAAACTGATCACAATAAAATTTCAGGTTTTTATCAACCTTTCATAAATCCCAGATTTGTCAAATCATATACTAGAGTATTTAACTTCTACTAAGGTTTAGCTACAAAACCCTAGAATTCACAAACAATATCACCCTAGAATATCAAACTTCGAAGAAGGCTTAGTTCCAAACCCTAGGACTCATGACCATCAACGATTAGGTCAAATCATACATCTACGATTCCATCATCATGTACAAGCATATCATAATATATGTTAGTCAAACCCAAAAACAAAAATATCAATAAAAGTTAGACATATAACAAACTTGATCAAACTCGGGTTTGATCGGACAAACACACATATACCAAGGATTTCATTCCTAGGACAATATCTAAAATAATGGTCTTGCTTGTACACCCTACTAAACCATAATGATCTATGGTTTCAATACAAAACATAGCAAATTCTAAATTATCGATACTTCAAAGGTTCGGGATTTCAGACATTGCCATTTAACCCTAATAAGTTAGGTTTTCGTAACCATACCAAAACCCCAAACATGACATCATCAAGAATTTTCTTTAGACTTCATCAATAACCCTAAGTAGGCTAGGGTTTCACACATAATCATCGACATACCCTTAAGTTAGGGTTTTTCACAAAGAACCTTTCTAGGGTTCTACAAGAGTAATCAAAGATATGAGGAGGGTAGATTTGTATAATGATGAATCACCCAATCAAGAATCTTTAAGATTCAAGAAAGCTAGACACAATGATGTTAGTAATAGTTTATCAAGAATGAATGTGAAGAGAGAAAAAACTTGTAGTTCAAAACACACCTTTTTGTTTCTTAACAAACCTTATAATTCCAATGCTTTGTCTTGTGAGGAATTCTTTCATAATCATTGAGTCTTCAACAAGTTTTCCTAAACAAGGAAATATGAATAGAAATGTGGTTAGTATTTAATGCAAGCAAAACTTGATAAGTAAGGAAAACTAAAAATGAAAAAGATAATAAGATACTTATCTTTGGAGGTTGGTGAGGTATCCCTCCAAGCTTAAGGGAAACCTATAACCTTATAAAAACAAATAAAAAATGTTTTTCTAAAAATATGTTAAACCTACAAATACTATAAATCAAACAATGAAATAACTAAGGCTTAGATCAAAGGACTTAGTAGTGTAAGTCCCTTACATCCAGTTCTTCGGGCTTATTATTCTTTGGAGATCCTTCTTCAACAACATTGGCTTGGTCTCTGTTTCTTTTCTTGTTCTTCAGTTTGTTAGGAGAATCACTTCTATAGTGACCCATTTTGTGACATTGGTAGCATTCTATCTTGGACATATCGACCTTCCTTCTTGGCCCTCTTGACTTCTTAGAGTTTCCTTTCTTGTGAGAACCGAAGTATGCATTTGAAACCTTTCTTCTTCATTGTTGGATACTAATTATATTCTCATTTCGTCTTGGGTGCAAGCATTCCATAATTGCTCGAAGGTAGGAGATTATTTCCAACTGTTGAGACCTGAAGCAAAAGAACTCCAAGTAGGTGACAATCCCAATATTGCAATGATTACTAGCTCCTTTTCCGATACAATTTCATCTATGGCTTGAAGTTCATCTCTAATTCTAGATATCCTTACAAAGAAGGAAGCCACAATGTCATCCTTTGTCATTTTTGTAGTCCTTAATTCATTCTTCAAACTTTCTACTTGACCGATGTTCTTGATAGTGAACAATTTTGATAAGGCTTCATACATTTCTTGAGCATGGTCTATATTGGAAATGTATGGGACAATATTGTCCTTTATGCTTTCTACCATTAGTGTCATAGCCAATATTTATGACTCTCTATACTTAACTTTGTCTGCATCGTTGGATTCTTCGGTAGGTTTCTTCACCTTTCCTTTGACCAAATCCAAGACGTTGTTCTTTTCAAGAATGAGATCAATTCTTTTATTCCATGCCCTGTAATTTGATGCTACTTCCAATTTGTTCTCACTCTTTATCGTGTTAGACATTGTCTTTGAAGATAGTTATCTTCTTCCCTTATAAGAGCTTCTTATATGATCCCTTGATCAATCCTTTAGAATCCTACCAATAGATTCTCAAAATTTCCTTTTCCCTTCTTGTTAAAATTTGCAACTAGGGCCAAACTCCATGTGGGTCATCTTATTTATGGTAACTAATATTTTCCTTGGATCCCTCTCATCGAGAGGTGTAGGATTGATCTAAAGATCATCCGATTCCAATAAGTATTCATGGAGTTATGAATTTATTTGCGTTACAAGACAATTCATCAAGGTTGGCAAACAACCAAATAAACCCCAGATGTGGTCAACGTTTTAGTATAAATAGAGGTGGCCTTCAAGTCATTTCAACACACTTGGGATCTCTTCCTCTCTCTACTTGTCTTTGCGTTTTAGTAGGAGGAGAGATCCTAAGGAATAACGTTGCCCTGATCTAGAGGGAAGATTGCCGGAAAAGCTAGAAAAGCCGGAACTACCGGAAAATCCGGAAAAGATGGAACTACTGAAAAAGCTAGAAAAGCCAGAAAAGATGGAAAAGCTAGAACTGCTAGAAAAGTCAGAAAAGTCGGAACTGCAGGAATTTCCGGAAAAGACGGAACTATCAAAAAATTTGGAAAAGTCGGAAAAGTCGGAAATGCCGGAAAAGCCGGAAAAGCCGGAAAATTCAGAAAATGCCGAAACTACTGGAAAAGCTAGAACTGCTGGAAAGGCCGGAACTGCCGGGACTGCCGGAACTGCCAGGAACAACTGGAACTGCCAGAACTGCCGGAATAGCCGAAACTGCCAGAATTGCTAGGAACTGCTGAAACAGTCGGAGCATCTGTCTCCGAAGGAGAGCAACATGCAAGGGACAACTAAATAACATTGGGACAGTTGTATGGTACTTAGCAATAAATACACCAAGCATGCAATGTTACATCTAGCATGTAAGGGACTCGCATGCAACAACAAGCATGCTAAGGACAACAAGCATGCTAGGGACAACAAGCAAGCAAGGGAAAACAAGCAAGCAAGGTGCAACCAACACATAGATCAGGATGGCAACATGGTGTAGCAATGGCACATAATGTAGTATAGTGATGGGTACAGTCATGATTAATGAAGCATGATGAAATGCAGCATAGTGATGATGGGTGCAACATGGTGCAACGTGGTGAGGTGTAGCATGATGATGAAATGCAGTACAACGATAGGTGAAGGAGTAACCTTGGAGAATTAGTTGAAGCAACATGTTTTCAACTGATCTCATGTATCATCTTGTTAGAGATGATCTATGCTCTTATCTAGATAAGTCAAAGTGTTGACTTCTATTGTAAATCTACTATCTCCCTCTCTCTCTCTGCTAAACTATTGAAGAAAATATAGGAAGAATTGATCAAGGGTTTCCCCACATTAGGGTTTGTCCCTGGCTAGTGCCACATCTTGTGTCCTCTTGTCATGGCTTGTCTTCTGCGATTTATGTTTATGTTCTATCTGCAGTTTACTTTAATGCTGATGTGATTGCTAATCTGGAAAAGATATGGAGCTAACTGTGAAAATTGAAATAAATTGCTCTAAGCATAGAACATACCTAAAATTAACATGGTATCAGAGCTGAGGTGAAGACAATGTCCAAGCAAGAGTGAAAGAGCAATCACCGGAGACAGTTGGGAAAGGATAAAAGGATTAGTGGATTCCTCATCCCTCTTCAAATTCACCAAGGGTGAAGTCAAAGCAGAGAATATTATCAGAATGGAGCAGCGGAATATGGCCTACCTAAAGATCACTTCCTTGGAAGACCGGATCTCAGGGTGGAAGGAAAGGCAGGTAACTAGTTCGGCCATTATGCGAAGGAGTGTCCGAATGGAAGGGACACATCACTTGATGATGATAACAATCATTCCAAGGGACATCTTCAATGATCAAAGGAATGACAGGTAATGTAGGTCATCAAGGAAATGGCCGATTCTTCATAGAAAACAAGGAACCCTAGGTATGAAAAATCAAATGTTGTTTCTGATAAGATAAAGAAGTGTTATCTTGTATTGGCCCTCTCCTTCAGATTCTTTGGGAATCTGGCTTATAGATTGTAGTGCTTCAAGGCACTTCATCGGATAGATGGGTGCACTCTCTAATTTGGTAGATATGGAAACAATCGTGGGATTATACTTGGAGTCGATGCCACCTATCCCAGAAAGGGTGTCGGGAATGTTAACTCTCAATTGAATAAGGGTAACTTGATTCATTTACAGAATCTCTTTTATGTACCTGATCGCAAGAAGAACCTGGTGTCCATCTCAGAAATGGAAGTCAAAGGTTTTAGGGTGGCATTCATTGATGGAAAGGTACGTGTTAAAAAATATAATTTCCAAAGATGCTTTTTCTCATGTGTTCAGGGTTGGAAATTTGTATCAAGTTGCAGGATGGTCCATTGGGGATCATGTCAATTGACATATCGCATCTATAACACCGGAGGTCTACCGATGGGGCCCTACCTGATGTGAGTCAAATGGTGATAGGGATGTCTGAATTCAAGTAGAGCATGAAGGTACATGTCTGAGATGTACCGAAGGAAAAATATTATAAGGGGACCATTCCCCTCATGCATCAGGTCCATAGGTTTGGAACAACCTGAGGAGTTTGAGATTCATGATCGGGAATCTCACATATACAGGTGGAAGAAAGCCCTCTATGGATTGAAGCAAAACACCCCGGGCATAGTATGAGAGGATTGATAGCTGTCTGATGAAGTTGAGATTCACTAAGAGTGAAATCAATCCAAACCATTACCCGAAGGTTGTGGATGATAAACCTCTCATACCGACACCTTATGAGGATGACCTATTTCTGACAGGCGCAGATACTCTCATTTGTAGAAGTAAGAGGGAGTTGGATTGCGGATGTGGAATGATAAACTACAAGCCTGTGACTACCTCGAGGATCTTAACTTTCAGAAGTTACATGGTAGTGATGTCGGACCAGATTTGGGAAATGCCTCAGAGATTCATAATCTCATTCGCGTTGATGTTCTTGGTGAACTTCCGTCTGGACATATGTTTTGCAGTTAGCATGGTGAGCTCATATTTGGTTGAGCCTCAGTGGATTGGTGCCAAGAATCTTCTGAGATATCTTCGGGGCACAATCTCTCATGGATTGAGATACATTGCCGGAAATATGAAACTGCATGATTATTCGAATGCTGACTGGGCAGGCAGTGTGGAGGATCACTAGAGAACTTCTCAGTGCTGGTTCTCTTTGGATTCTGCTTCGATATCATGGATAAGCAGGAAGAAGAAGTTGGTTGCTATAAGCATGGCCGAGACCGAATACATAGCTACGAGTATGATCTCGTCTGAAGCTGCATGGTTGCAGAAGCTCTTAAGTGAGCTGTTTGTACACATGATGAATACCACTGTGATTCTCTGTGACAACTAGAGGGGGGGATTCGATTATTGAGGAATCCCGTATTCGATGATTGCTCCAGAAGATAGACATTAGATACTGCCTTATCTGCGATATGGTAAGTCGATGAGCGAGGAGGCTCCATCACATTGAGACTGATGTACAGGTCGCAGACATTTTTTCAAAGCCCCGGGGAAAGGTAAAATCTATGACTTTCCTGAATGACTTGAGTCATTGAGAGATCTTCTTATAAGGGTCCTGCCTGTTGCATGCATTGAGCTTTGGGAGCTCTGGGGGGCTTGGGGTACTTACTGGAGCAACATACGACCACAGGGCAACTCACCCTCCCCTGGTGGTGCGCTATGAACAGGATGATTAGTTCTTCTGTGGGTCGGGATGATTAATTCTCTCATGGCAACTGTGGAACATGATGATTAGTTCTCCTGTGGGCAGAGATGATTAGTTCTCCCGTGGAAACTGTGGAACAGGCTGATTAGTTCTCCTGTGGGCCAGGATGATTTGTTCTCCGTGGCGACATTGGAACAGGATGATTAGTTCTCCTATGGGCCAGGATGATTTGTTCTCCATGGTGACTGTAGAACAGGATGATTAGTTCTCTTGTGGGACATGATGATTAGTTCTCCGTGACATCCACTGACAGGATGATTAGTTCTCCTGTTGAGGCATCCTACCCATGTAGTCTGGGACTCATGGGAAGTACCTCTCGTTTGATTAATGAGCAGGGAAATGAGGATAGGGATCATAATAGTACTATCGATGGATGCATCACTGTATCTACCGTACTCCCTATGCTAGGATGACCTCCATTGATCTTGGATCAATGAAACTGATCTAGGATCAGTATGAGTGGTTTGAGCCACTCTCTTGTGACATTGATTTGGGATCAGTATGAGTGGTTTGAGACACTCTCTTGTGACATTGATCTGGGATCAGTATGAGTGGTTTGAGACACTCTCTTGTGATATTGATCTGGGATCAACAAAACTGACTTCGGGTCAGTAAGAGTGATGTGACACACTCTCTTCACATGAAACTGAATTCGGGTCAGTAGAGAATGGTATGAGACATTCTCGATCAATTCTTCTTCTTCATGGTTCAACAAAGTAGAGAAAAGCAGATCAGAGTAGAGCTCAGCAGATCAAAGTAGAGCAGAGCTCAGCAGATCAGAGCAGAGCAGAGTAGTGCAGGGCACTGATGGCAGAGATAGTACAGTCGGACATATGGATCAACGGATGGAGTTCTCCCTAGTTGAGAGGGAGTGTTAACATTGGCAACTAGGGCTAAACTCCATGTGGGTCATCTTATTTATGGCAGCTGATATTTTTCTTGGATCCCTCTCATGGAGAGGTGTAGGATTAATCTAAAGATCATCCGATTCTGATAATTATTCATGGAGTTATGAATTTATTTGCGTTATAAGACAATTCATCAAGGTTGGCCAGCAACCAAAGAAACCCCACATGTGCTCAGCGTTTTAGTATAAATAGAGGTGGCCTTCAAGTCATTTCAACACACTTGGGATCTCTTCTTCTCTCTACTTGTCTTTGGGTTTTAGTAGGAGGAGAGATCCTAAGGAATAACGTTTCCCTGATCTAGAGGGCTGATTGCCGGAAAAGCCGGAAAAGTTGGAACTGCCGGAAAATTCGGAATAGCCGGAATTGCCGGAAAAGTTGAAAAAGATGGAAAAGCTGGAATAGCTAGAAAAGTTGGAAAAGCTGGAAAAGCCGGAATTGCTGGAAAAGCCAGAATTGCCAGAAAAGTCGAAAAAGCTGGAACTGCCAGAACTGTTGGAACTACCAGAAAAGCCGGAACTGCCGGAAAAGACGGAACTGCTAGAAAAGCCGGAAAAGCCAGAACTGTCGGAAAAGCTGGAAATGCCGGAACTGCCGGAAAAGCTAGAAATGCCGAAAATTCCGAAACTGGCGAAATTGCTGGAAATGTTGGAACTACCGGAATTGTTGGAAAAGCCAGAACTTCGAGAAAAGCCGGAACTGCCAGGAACAACTGGAATCGCTGGAACTGCCGGGAACAGCTGGAACTGCCAGAACTACTGGGAACTGCCGAAACAGCCGGAGCATTTGTCTCCGAAGGAGAGCAACATGCAAGGGACAACTAACTAACATTGGGACAGTTGTATGGTACTTAGCAGCAAATACACCAAGCATGCAATGTTACATTTAGCATGCAAGGGACTAGCATGCAACAACAATAATGCTAAGGACAACAAGCATGTTAGGGACAACAAGCAAGTAAGGAACAACAAGCAAGCAAGGTGCAACCAACACATAAGTCAAGATGGCAACATGGTGTAGCAATGGCACATAATGTAGTACAGTGATGGGTACAGTCATGATTAATGAAGCGTTATGAGATGCAGCATAGTGATGATGGGTCCAGCATGGTGCAGCACGATGAGGTGCAACATGATGACGAAATGTAGCACAATGATAGGTGAAGGAGTCACCTTAGAGAATTAGTTGAAGCAACATGTCTTCAACTGATATCATGTATCATCTTCTTAGAGATGATCTATGCTCTTATCTAGATAAGTCAAAGTGTTGACTTCTATTGTAAACATACTCTCTCTCTCTCTCTGCTAAACTATTGAAGAAAATATAAGAAGAATTGATCAAGGGTTTCCCCACATTGGGGTTTGTCCCTGGCTAGTGCCACATCTTGTGTCCTCTTGTCTTGGCTTGTCTTCTGCGATTTATGTTTATGTTCTATCTACAGTTTACTTTAACGCTGATGTGATTGCTAATCTGGAAAAGAGATGGAGCTAACTGTGAAAATTGAAATAAATTGCTCTAAGCATAGAACATACCTAAAATTAACACTTCTTCACCATAGCTCTGATACCAATTTATAAATTTAGAAAGGTAGGAATATTTTCTTATATAGATAATTACTTGTGACTCTTTTATCCTTTATTTCATCAAGCAATTACCAAAACAACAACACAAGGAAAACAGATGTAGGTGGACAACCAGGGAAAAACCTCTATCTAGGGGAAAACCCAGTGAATAATTATTCCTTCAATAGTTTCTTGAGATTATCCAAGACTCTTGACCTATAGAAATAATTCCTCCACACCAAGTTAGCCCTCAATCCTTCTTGCAGATGATAACTCTTCAAAATCAACTTTGAGCTAGCAACATCAACTTGCAGTAGAAGATTTGACCGAATAGCAGCATCAACAACAACTTCAACTAGACAAAGAAAACTTCGATCTCCTTAGATACTCCTCAATAGTGAGAGATATATGGCCCAAAATTTTGATCTTGTTGTCTTCTTTCTTCCTCCAAAATCTCACACTCCTTTCCAACCTCCTTCCAACTCTTTTCTAACTTCGCACTTCCCAACTTCTAGCTTCTGGATATCGAAATATCAGAGAGAGATAAAGAGAATTGCTCCAAATGAATTCAAATTGCCTTGTATATATAGCCTTCCAGTGAGGTCGAATTACCCTTCTTGAGGCCGTCTTGTTGTGGAGGTGACAATATTCAATTTTGATTAAAAAATAATTCTTTTTACATGATTCAAAAGCCCAAGAGTGGTCTATTTTAATGGACAATGACTCTAATGACTCAAAATAAATCCTAGAAGTCCTCAATGGGGACTTTGACCTAAAACAAGATGACCCAAGCATGAAACCCATGCTTTAATAAGTCGTAATAATCATAATCATAATAATAATAATAATAATAATAATAATAATAATATTTTCTTCATTATTTTGATAAATACATTTTATTGTGAGTCAAGTACATTTATGAAGACCGAATCTGGTTACATATTTCAACAGTTCCTACTCTAAAAAAACCAAGAAAAATAACACAAATGCAACCTTTCTTGGTTGATTTTATAGTTGTTGGGACAACAATAAAATGAAGACTTCAAATGCTAGATATATCAATGAAACACTTGTAAATATAACCAAGGAATGTTGATGAGAAATTTAGAATTCCAAGCGAGGACAAAAGTGAGAGTTAGGGGATTTTCAAGGCACTTGAAGGCACTTGATGCCAAGTGGGAATATTGCTTCTTTGGTGCAAGAAGATAGATTCTTCAACTGAGGAGATCCCTAATTTTCAAGCTAGAGGAGCTTGTAGAAACTTATGATCTTGCCAAAAAGTTAGTAGACATAGGTGTAACTTGCATAATGAAAGGAGTAAACATGCTATTCAACCAAGAAATGCATGTAATATTCAATCCAAGAATGAAAACTAACAAGAAGATAACAAGAAATTCCTAGTATTCTCCGTTGGACAACAGTGTCCCTATTAAGGCATAAGCAACAAACTCAAAGCAATGAAATCAAACAACAACAAGGTTACCTCATGAAGATTCAAGGAAACACACCATTCACAATATCATGAGCCTCCAGTACTAGTTTAAACACTTTACCAATCTATCAAGCTTCAATACTAGTTTAAACAAGAGAGAGGACTTTAATTTATAAGAGAATGGGTGAAGATCCCAAGAAAGAGAGTTGATAATCCCAATGTGAGTTTAAAATCCCAAGGAAACAAACTCGTTCTCCAAGTGTGTGTATGAGTTGCAAGAGGGGACTGCGTAGGTCATGAACAGGGCAACATATGCCAAGTGTGGAATGTGTTGGCCAAGGGAGGAGCTCATATGAATTAGAAGGGGGCATGTGTCGATGAAGTGAGAGTGGCCATTGACTAGGCTCATCTATAGGTACATTATAAGGGTCATAATTCCATCCTCCAACTTTAGAACTCTCTTTTTCATATTTATTTATAATTTTTGTTATATTATGCTTAGTGAGAGGAGTAAAATATGTTTTTCTATGTCATGTGGCATAATATGGTTTAATTGTAGGAAATGGAGAATTTTTGAGATAATTTACATGTAGGGGCTTAAAGTAGACAACAATGAGATATTCTAGGAGGTTTTCCTCCTCCTTAATTCCTTCAATTAGCCCAAGATCACCACACTCTCTCTCATCAGCTCAAGGTCATTGGAATCCAAGCAAGATGAGGTCATTCGAAACAAAGCACGTGCATTTAATGAACATCAAGATCCACCAATCTTAAGTTATGGGAGACAAACATTCCTATTTTCTAGGGAGCTGCTAGTAGCTACCCTCTTGTATAAATAAACATGTAAAAGAGCTCATTAGGATTCGAGTTTTGTTTTCAACTAGGTAGCTATTGAGCTTAAGTACTTGACACTGTTATTTTTGACTGTTATGTGACATATTAGAAATTGATACAATGATAATGAGAAGTTGCTTATTGGTTCATCACTGAGTTGGTTCAAAAGGGTTGAGGCTCTTGGTTTTGGGCCCAACCCTAGTGGCTTAGGTCCCTCTTGTGTATTTGTCTCTCCTTTTGGTTTAGAGTGCTTATTAGTTTCTTGCATTCCATTAGCAAATAACCCATTAAAATTATGTGATTGCAACCTCTACCTCATCTCTGCCACGGGAACATGAATAGAATGATCTGAAATCACAACCCAAAATACTATATTTATGATTTCTTGAAATAATATTTATGTTAGTCATATTGTTTTGCATATGCTTACTGTAGCGTAGGAGTCGATTTATTGACTAGATCCATGTTT
This sequence comes from Pinus tabuliformis, assembly GCA_031772625.1. Taxonomy (NCBI): domain Eukaryota; kingdom Viridiplantae; phylum Streptophyta; class Pinopsida; order Pinales; family Pinaceae; genus Pinus; species Pinus tabuliformis. The sequence goes on along the minus strand of CM062817.1, from coordinate 1,207,295,214 downwards.
TTGACATAGATTAGATGGCATTCAAATTCAATGTATCTTTTCCACTACTAGTTGTTTCATTTTGTCAACGATAAAAGGGTATATGCATGTGATGATTGCAGGGTTGTTTGGATCTGCTAGCAAGGGAACCTTCACCACCTCCATCTTGGACTTCCTCACCCTCTTTTATGAATCCCAAATTCTATCCTCAAAGTTATGTTCTTAAGATCATTTTCCTAGACCACCGTGAACAACTCTCCTTGTGCAAAACATGACTTCAAAAGGATCTGATCTTGGCTAGGGTTTGTGGCCACCCTTCATCCATTTACCTCAACCTCCATCCACCTTTCCATCCCTTGAACCCATCATTTCCACCTCCTAAACCTTCTCGACAACCTTCCTGTAGCATTACAGGCCTTCCTGTAGCAATATAGGGCACCTGTAGCACACCTATAGCAACCTGTTTTGTCACCAATTTTGACCTTTGATGCAATTTGGACTTATCTTAGAAGTAGGTTGACCCCCAACTATGACTCCATGATCAAAAACAACTCCTAGGCCACTCCAAACCCTCCTTTTCCTTCACCTCAAAATATAATAACGTTAGTTTCCTTATCACATATTTGAAACAAATTAAACGTTGGTTTGTATGAAAATGTGAGATAGATAGATGATACATAGAATCTTGAGTTTTGATTTGGTAGGTTAGCTTCTTGTCTGCAAGTAGATTTGGTAGCTAGATGGTTGATCGCAAGATAATGTAGTTCCCTTTTTTCAAGTAGTTTAGCTCTTATCTTTTCATGAATTGATTCAATATCATTTACAAGTTGAAGTTTAAAAGCATTTTACTTTTTATAGTTAGTGGTAGCTTCTAAATTGCACCTTCATTAGTTAGTTTTTATTCTAATTCAATAGGAGGAATGGCATTGGCGCACTATTTATCAAGTGTCCTAGTTGAGAGTGACACGAGTAGGATCCCATCAACTGTGCATATAGCACTGTCACCTCAAAGTTTGTATGAACCCCGGGTTGATAAATAAAGTTGAGGAGCCCTTGGGAGTTGAAACACTCTTGGTGCAATACCAGGGCTCACTACTTTGTGGCCCCGTTTCCGAGGAGGTGTCTACGTAAATGTTATTTTTTTTAAGAATTATTTTAGGTTTTGCATACAGTTTTGAAAAAGAAACATAAAAGAAAAATAGAAAAATTTCTTTCATGCCTTGTAGGAATAGAGATACTCAAGGAAGATTCTTATAAAAAATCCCCACATCCTAAAGTAGTAAACCTTCACTCTTCTTCGTTTTCTGTCAGCTTCTCTCTCTGACTACAGGGGAGTTAGAAGACCCTCTAGGTCAGAAACCTGAGATCTTTGAGGAACCTATTGGGGAAGAAGAGTAACCCACTTCACTTACCCAAACCATGAATGAAAACAAGAACAATGAGGTTTTCCCTATCAAAGAGACTAATGGAGAGGCTAGAACGAAGAATATAATCCCTAATGCCCTTCCACACTTCCATGGCTTAACCTCTGAGGATATTGATACCTTCATGTTTGAAATTTTTTGTTATATGTAGGACCTATGACTATGCCTCTAATGAATAGAAGTTGAATTTATTCCCATCTACCCTTAAGGACGCAAACTTGCGCTGGTTTATGGGTCTGCTTGGGGATAACATCACTACATGGGATCAAATGAAACCAAAATTTAATAACAAGTACATGGACTACTGTAGGTCCAAATAAACCAAGGAATAAATCTTTAGAATGACTCTTGGACCTGATGAATCCCTAGAGGACTATGAGGAGATATTTCAACTCAGTTATAGGAGGGCCAGATGCACCCTTGATCTTGAATCACTCAAGCTAGTTCTTCTCCGAGGGATTAGGGAGGACATGCTGGAAACCCTCAACATGCTGTCTGGGGGAGATATCTATCAGTTATCCTATGATGACATCAAAACAATGTTCAAAAATCACTCTAGGGCTGCTAGAAAGAAGGGTAGGGCTAGTTAAGGCTTGATCAATTCCTCTCCTTCCACAACATCCATCAAGAATGAGATTGGGAACATGTTGGAGAACTTTAAAAGTGAAATGTTTCATACATTTTCTTTGAAAATGGATACCATTTAGATTAAGAGGAAACACGAGGAATCAGAGAGAGCCCTAGCTATTTTCTTCCCTAAATGCACTAGAAGGCACCCCAGAAGTGAATGCCCATTAATTGTCACAGAGGTCTACTCAGTCTATGAGGAAAACCATGCCACAGATAAATTCCCTTCTTTGCCTAGTTTAAAATATGTATAAAAAGGGGTAGAAGGTAGGGTTGCACAACTCTTGCTTTATAAATCAAAGGAGGCCTCAAGGACCTCGGAAATACTAGCAGGGTATGCAAGGTACATCTTACTCTTATTACCATCCCAACAAGAATGCATCCTTACCACCCCGGAACTCTTCCACTCATCCATCATGGTCCACGCCTCCTTCTTGGCTTTATGCTCCTTAATATCTTCCTCAATCTGTCAATCAACCATTTCAACCATATGCCCCCCAACTTCCACAATGGAACAACCCATCACAAGGGTGGAGGCCTCAACTCAACCAACCTCCTGCTTTACTGCCTCCACATTGACCTCAACCACAACTCACTCATCTTGCTCCACCCAAGCAACCTCAGATGCCTTCTCAACCCAATCCAAACCCGAATAACAAGCAGGAACACCAGGTCTATAGTGGAGAGCCATCTTATCCTACATATGCCATGGAGATCCAAGAAATCAACCTTAGGTATAGAAGAGTGCTTCCATATAACCAAACTCCATCTCCACCTGAAGAACTTGAAGAGGAAAAGGAAGAGAGTACCCATCAAGTAAATCCACCTCCTTTTCCTAAAAGATTGATCCACCCTAGCTAGCACACCCTAGAAGAGATTGAACTTTTGGGAGAATTGAAGAATCTGTGTGTTAAAATACCCCTTGTCTATGCTATTAAGGGTGTTCCCATCTATAATAAGTTGATCAAGGATAAATGTTTCAAACACCTTGGAAGAAGAAAAAGAGACACCCCCACCATTAATGTTATTGGTCAATTATTTGATTTGATGTTGGGGAGAGTGATTTGCCAAAAATATTTAGACCCTGGAAGTACAATAGTGGATGTACACATTGATGGCATCATTGTCCCTCATACCCTAATTGATCTTGGGGCTGCCATCAATGTGATGACTAAAGAAACCATGCTAAAACTAAACCTCCAAGGAGCATTGAGGAAAAACAACACAGTTGCAATTTGCAGATAGATTCACAGTAGCTCCCGAGGGAGTTGTTGAGGATGTAATGGCCTCCATTGGCTCTTGGGAGTATTCTACTGACTTCTTGGTTCTCCATCCCAAAAATATATTTAATGGCTATCCTCTCATCTTGGGAAGGCCATGGTTAGCCACTGTTGATGCTTACATTAGTTACAAGGATGGGAACATGGCCATTAAGAATGGACATTTGTCCAAACAATTGGTATTGTATCCTCCTCCTCAGCCATACATTGAGCATGAATTACCCTTGTGGCTAGAATAAGAGGAGGAAGATGAACTGTGTCATACAACATCCTACCCAATTTTTACCCTAGATGATGTTATAGGAGGGGGGAAGCCTAATGAAGATGATCTCATTGACCAGATCCTTTAGAACAAACCCCCTAGTTCCATGCCTCTCGATGAGTTAGTGAAAGAGTCTGAGAGTAGTCCTTGGACTGAATTATGCTTAGTTGAATTAAGTCCTACCCATGTAAAAGTTGTATAATTTGGCCCATCTAGAACCTTGAAGATTAACCCCTCTCTCTTGGCTAACCAAGAAGAGAAATTGTGGAAGATGTTGAGAGGACACTTAGATGCCTTTGCTTGGAACTATAAAGAAATGAAGGTGGTGCATCCCTCAGTTTCTACTCATCACATCTACATCAAGTAGGGATGAAAGCCGATGCGCGAACCTCAGAGGAGAATGAACCCAACCCTTAAGGACATAATAAAGGAAGAGTTGCAAAAGTTGATGGATACAAGGTTCATATACCCCATCTCAGATAGTGAGTGGGTGTCCCCTCTAGTTTTAGTCCCAAAGAAGAATGGAAAATGGAGGATTTGTGTGGATTAAAAAGAATTGAACAAATCCAACAAGAAAGACCATTTCCCTTTGCCTTTCATTGATCAAGATTTAGATGGTCTTGCAGGGAAGCATTTCTTCTCTTTCCTGGATGGCTTTAGTGGTTACAATCAGATCCAGATTAGCCCTAAGTATCAGGACAAGATTACATCCACATTTCCTTGGGGCACCTTTGTTTATAGGGTCCTCCCTTTCATTCTATGTAATGCCTCTTCCACTTTTCAGAGAGAAGTTCTGAGCATATTTTCTGATCTTGTCCATGACTCTGTGGAGATCTACATGGATGATTTCATCCCTTATGGGTGTGAATTCCTGGAGGCTCTCTCTAATATGGGAAAAGTCTTGAGAAAATGCATTGAAAGAAACCTCTCGCTTAGTCCCTAGAAATGTGAATTCTTAATGAATGCAGGAACTGTCCTTGGCCATTCAATATCTTAAGAGGGAATTCAAGTGGACCCAAACAAGATTGCCATCATAAAAAAGGTCTCTACTCCTCAAAATCAGAGGGATGTTAGGAGTTTCTTGGGCTTAGCTGGCTATTATAGGAGGTTTATCAAGGATTTCAGTAAAGTGGCTTCACCATTGTTTGGATTGCTGGTCAAGGACTCTGAATTATGTTGGACAAGTAGCTGCCAAGAGGCCCTTGATATTTTGAAAGAGAAATTGACCACTACACCCATACTTAGGGGTCCAAATTGGGCTTTGCCTTTCCATATCCATGTTGATGCATCTGACAAAGCTGTGGGGGAAGACTTGGGGAAATATATGATAAGTTACCCTATGCCATTTATTTCATTAGTAAAATTTTGTCTAAGGCTGAATTGAACTACACCATCACTGAGAAAGAACTCTTAGATTTTGTACGCTCAAAATTTTTTTGACATTAAATCACTAGATACCAAAACTTTGTGCATACTAATCATGCAACTATTAAATATTTTATGAAAAAGCCTAATGTGAATGCTAGAATCATTATATGGTTGCTATTGCTACAACAATTTGATTTAACTATCATTGACAAGCTAGGACAAGAAAATGTGGTTGAAATTTTTTATCTAGACTTGCTTTTCCTGCAGGTGATGAAGGGATGGTCGATGATCAACTTCCAGATGAGCACCTATTTTCTATATGAGTGCCCTCTCCATGGTTTTCTGACATATCCAACTACCTAGTTGCTACAATATTTCTTCCAAATATGTTATCTAGGGAGAAGAGAAGAATTGTAAGGAAAAGTGTCCCTTTCACTTGGATTGGGGGCAATCTTTTCAAGCTAGGACCATATCATATCTTAAGGAGATGTGTCAGGGAAGAGGAAGTCTTTGACATCCTCTCAGCCTACCATGATGGGCTAATGCATGTCATTTTGCAGCCAAGAGAACAAATTTCAAAGCTCTACAAGTTGGTTATTATTGGACAAATCTCCACCAAGATGCAAGAAGGTATACTAGCAGTTTTGATCAATGCTAGAGGATGGGAAAACCCACACCCAGGGATGAAATACCTCTACAAACTCAAGTGGCCTTAGAGCCATTTGACAAGTGGGACATGGATTTCATTGGGCCAATGAATCCACCATTAGGGCAGAAAAAGTACATCATTGTGTGCGTTGATTACTTGACAAAGTGGGCTAGGACAAAGGCTGTCAAAGCAACAACAAAGGAGAAAGTGTCTGAGTTCTTGAAGGAAAAATTTGCTACAAATTTGGGTACCCCAGGGAGATAGTCACCAATCAGGGGGCTCAATTCACACATTTGATTGAGAATATCCTAAGGTAGCATCATATCAAACACGAAACATCTATTGGTTATCATCCTTAGGAAAATGGGCAAGTAGAGGTTACAAATCAGGAATTGGAGAGCATCCTTACCAAGGTTGTGAGAAGCAATAAGAGAGATTGGGAAAATAGATTAGTGGGGGCCACTTGGAAGACAAATACTGGGTTCACTCCAAATGATCTAGTTTATGAAAAGAAAGCTTTGCTTTTTAATGAGTTTGAGTATAATACTTTGAGAATGACAACCCAATCAGACTTAGATGTCACCAAAGCACAACAAGAGAGGATGCTCCAATTGAATGGCTTGGATGAGCTTAGAATGTAGGCCCTCCTACACACTGAAGTTTTACAATTGCAAAGGAAGGTCTAGCATGATAGGCACATGTTGTAGCGGCTACAACCACCCTCCAAAATTTTGGCTCACATGCAAAATTTCAGAACCATTCTTGGATCTTGCAATCAATCATCCTTGGGCACTTGTTGGTAAGATGATGATTTCAAGCTCCCCTCCTTGATATTAAGAGTTGTATGTGTTCTCATATTTATGCAACATGTGTCATCTTTGGGCACAAGGGTTGTTGTTTGTCATGCAAAGGGGATGTTGTTTTTCTTCAAGGGAAAGCATGCGCACATGAGTTGTTATCATCACATAGACATGTTTCACACTCACTACACACACTCTTGTCACGAAGGTTGTTGCATCAAGAAGAGTATGTTTATACATTCTGGATGGTCTACGTTGTATCACTAAGTGTTGGTGTGAAATCATAGTCAAGTCTTATTGATGTTTACATATGTTTCGTTGATCTCACACTTAGCCAATTTCCCAAGCAGATTAGCCTCATCTAGCCTCCCGAAACTATGCGTATAGACCCTAGCCAACACTGCTCTCCAAAAATTCACAGAGAAGCCAGGAAGACAACAATTCTCTCTAGAAATGCACAGAGCAGTCAACTACTTGGGCTGCACTGCACTAAGAAATTATGTAGAGGTGTCCTCCCAGGACCACCATCCCGCTACAATGTCTTGTGCCTCAAAATTGTGCAATGTTGTCCAAGCTACTCTGTCTGTCTTTCATTTAGAAACTGCGCAAATGGGCCTCCCATGGCCTCATCCTGGCAACAGTCACTTCCCGTTGAAACCGGGTTGATCCATCGCTTAGTGACTACAGGAAAATGTGACATGCTGAGATCACCCCCATGGAGTCGAGGAGAAGGACCAAGAGACAAAGTAATGGAAAAAGATCAGGACCGCATGCAAACTCCGTTAGATGCATGATGATCTCGAGGGTAAGTATGGTAAGTAAATAACACCTTTTGAAGTACACCTCTTAGTTGAGTTTGCAGTACTGCTTGTATTGAAATATCATCCTATCCTCAGTAACATACATGTGCGCAACCAAAAAAGTCATTTCATGTGTTTCCTCTACATGTCTTGCTTCCTTTGCACTTGTTTGACCAACTGTCATCTTCTACATGTTGATTACTATGTCATGCTTGTGACCTTGTTCTGGTGATGTAAAAGGTTTGTGTTTGAGTTGTGTTCGCCATGTAAACATCTATCTCACTCACACACGATGTCGTAAGCACTGTCGTGCAAGTGTCATCACGGTCGTCCAAAGGTCTATCCGAAGTGTCACACTTGTCGCTTACACCATTGGACAATCCCGTATTCAGTCACACTAAGCATATGTTGTCTTGTGGTTTGGGGTGTCTTGTTGTCGAGTCATGTTGAGTGTGTGTTCACAAGGTCATGTATACACAAGTTCACTCACTCACACACTCAACCATTTTTCTGAAGATCTTTTGACTAGACCACCCTCCATAAACCAGACCTCTGCTAAGTTGCACTATGTAGTCTTAGCCCTTAGAGCCCAAGTACTACTGCCTAGAATTACACAGAGCTTGAGGCCGCTTCCCAGGAAATCTGCACTACGTAACCCTGGAATCGACTTGGCTGACTGTCACCTAGAACAACACAGAAGTTTCCCAAGAATCCATCTCAATCAGTGCTGCCTGCAAGCCAATCCATCAAGCCTCCCATTGGTCAATGAGAGAGTTTGACCGGGCAGTGACCCTAGGCTTAACTCCTCTGAAAAATTGTGCAGAAGCTGTCAGCATGCATGCCTCTACTGTGAAGAAATTGGCAGACAAGAGGGACATGCACCCGCTGCCTGTCACTACACTGTATTTGAAAATTGTGCAGTTCTGTCAATCAGTCCCCCTGCCATCCGACCTACTGCTCCTCCTGAAAATTACATAGTTTTCATGGACTGTACACTAGCTGCCTGACACCTCGCTCAACCTGGAAGCTGCACAAACATGTTCAACATCACTGCCTCCCAGTTTTGCATAGTTTTGGCTAGCAAGCTCCCACATCTTACTCCCAAAATCCCTTGAAAATCTGTGTAGCACTGCAAGTGTCCTCTGCTACCCACACCGCCTTCCCGGGAAAAATTGCGCAGTTTTGACTCCCAGCTGAGCCAAATCCCGCAGAATGTCACTGCTATTCCAGACTGCTTATCCCAGCCTCCCAGTGTCCTCTACAAAATTTTTCTTGATAGTGCCCCGAAGCTTCGCATCCCAGCCTAACATGTGCTCTGCGCTATTTTAGAGCCTTGTCCTCTCCCTTGGTCACCTGCACCCGGAAAGGAAAGACAATGCATCATGGTATGCTTGGTGATTTCTGGATTTGATGTCGTCTCGTCATGAGTGATTGCAGAAACAGGTACATGGATGAGATGTGGCGCAATGAAAAATGGGATGAACAAGGAGCATATGCTAGAATACTTGCTCGTAGTTGGACGAATACATGAAGCATAGCAAGTAGTAAGTGAAGGAGGCACGTGCACATGCATCAACCATCAAGCAAACATCAAGAACATTGAAGACTCTATGCACCCTTCCATGCAGAGGCGAAGCTAAGGTACACCATGGGCACACTCATCACTCAGCAACACAACAATTTGACACGAACATCATAGCTAACATGTGCATACCTACAACGTTGTGTCAAGATGTGTCATGAGTCGCCTTGGAGACATCACTACTTTCGGTCATAACTGTGTAATCAATGTAATGTAACATGGAAGGCCAAGAGACCCACAGATGTAAGTCAAAGAGTCATGTAAGTCGAAGAGTCATGAGGGAAGTCGAATAGTCACAAGGGTCAGTTTCACCCTTGGCTATATATACCCCTCATTTGTACGTGCAAAGGACTTTTTCACTTTGGCTCCTCTCACATAGCCTTAAGAGTCTCTATTCTTTTCTTTGAGGAGCGAGCAGTGGTGTCAACGCCCCGCTATTGGGTTAGTGATGTATGGTGTACCGATGTGTCTTGGAAATTTCACTTAATTTAGAACCTTGTTAACAGGCCAACACGTTTTCACACATGTATTGTATTCATTTGTAAGACTATTCTTTGGACACTTGTAATGCATGTTTCTTTAACCTGTATTAAGACAATTGAACTATTTCGATTGTTATAGTACATATGCTATTGGAAATGTGTTGTATTAGTTGTTAATGCTGTCTCACCCATGTGGAATGTTCCACTGGACACTCGGCATATTCATTTTCATAAACTTGTTATAACGATTGTCACACTCGTGTGGACTATTCCACTAGGTGTTTTAAGTGCTATCTGTTCACCTTGTGTTTTGTGACTGCTGCATCCGTATGGACTACTCTGTTGGAAGCTGCGCATGTCTTGTTTTGTTGTGTGTCTCTAACAGAGTTGGGACTGTTCCCTTTTGACTTGATACTCACTGTCACCCTCTCCATCTACAGTGAAGAACCTTGACACAAACGACACTAAGCACTCACTAGGCACACGAACCTCTCTGTTCGAAGACCAAGTAAACCACTCTCATGTGATGACAAGCAAGAGTTAAGGCAAATATTTAAGATAGGCAACTAGACCATCATACCGGACGGGAATCCTACACTAAATGGTGTGAGGTTGTTAAGTTATGGTATGTTCTATGCTTATAACAGTTTACTTCTTTTTGTTATTATATTCCACCGATTAGCAATCACATGTACATAAAGTAAAGTGCAGATAGAACATTAAACGATCAACAGAAAACAAGCCAAGACAAGAGACACAAGATGTGGCAGCTAGCCAGGGACAAACCCCACAATGTGTGGGGAAACCCTTTGATCAAATCTTCTTTTATCTTCAATAATTCAGCAGAGAGAAATAGTACAATAAATCTAATTCATATCAGCAGTAGCAAACCCTAGATCAGCAGCATCAGCATTAGTGGCTTTATTATCAAACTAGGGCAGACCATATCTCACAAACCGACAGTCGGATTGACTTCATTCCACCACCAAAAGTTTCGGCTTCCAGAGGAGGTTCAGATGAACCTACAACGCAGTTCAGATGAGGAGATCTTCTAGGCCACGTAGGTCAATCTTTACTTCTGCAGTTGCAGCTTCAGTTTCTGCAGTTTCCGGCTTCAAACTAGGGCAGTCAATATCTTGCAAACCGTTCATCGGATTGACTTCATTCCACCACCAAAAGTTGCGGCTTTCAGAGGAGGTTCAGATGAACCTATAACACAGTTCCAAGGAGGAGATATTCTAGGCCACGCAAGTCAATCTTTACTTCTGCAGTTGCAGCTTCAGTTTCAACAGTTTCCGGCTTCAAACTAGGGCAGTTGATATCTTGTAAACCGTTCATCGGATTGACTTCATTCCACCACCAAAAGTTGCGGCTTTCAGAGGAGGTTTAGATGAACCTATAACATAGTTCCAAAGAGGAGATCTTCTAGGCCACGGAAGTCAATCTTTACTTCTACAGTTGCAGCTTCAGTTTTAGCAGTTTCCGGCTTCACATGTGTGAGAGAGAGAGACCCATTTCAGCGCAGTAGAGAAGAGACTCATATCTGCGCAGTAGAAAGAGAGAGAGATGTGATGAGATGAGTGAGTCCAAATGAGGAAAAGTCCTCTTATATTTATACACAACGTTGGTGGGTGAATAGATGCGACTGTTGGGCTTCTGAGCCTACATGAGTTGTAGGTCGGCTTGATAATAATTCCATAATCAAAATAAATTCATATCTCCATGAATACTTATCGGAATTGGATGATTTTTATATCAATCCTACACCTCTCGACAAGAGGAATCTAATAAAAATATTATTAGCCATGAATAAGATGATCCACATGAAGTTTTGCCCTGGTTGCCAATTTTAACACTCCCTCTCAACCATGGAGAACTTCATCTGCAATCTGTCTATCGGTCGTTACTATTCATCCATCAAATGCACTGCCTTGTACAGCCTGACCCTTGCCCTGCTCTGCTCTATTTTTCCTGTTCTGCTTTGTCTTGTTCTGCCCTGCACTGATCTGTACTGTTTTGTTATGTTCTGCTCTGCTCTTGCATTGTTCTGTTCTACTCTGCTTTTGTCCGAATTATGAAGAAGAAGAAATGATCGAGGATGTATCATACTGACTCAAAGTCAGTCTCAGAGTATGTACCACTGGTCCCAGACCAGTCTCAACCAACCTAAAGTCAGCATCATAGTGAGTACAACTCCAATGGTCCCAGACCAATATCATCCTCCACTGACTCAAAGTCAGTCTCAGAGTATGTACCACTGATCCCAGACCAGTCTCAACCGACCCGAAGTCAGTGCCATAGTATGGTACAACTACTACCACTGGTCCCAGACCAGTATCATTGATCCCAGATCAATGGAGGTCATCCTAGTGTAGGGAGTACGGTAGTTACAACGATGCTTCCATCGGTACTACTATGGTCCCTAACTTCATTTCCCTACTCATTGATCAGATGAGAGGTACTTCCCATGAGTCCCAGACTGCATGGGTAGGATGCCTCGACAGGAGAACTAATCAATCCTGTCCTCACAGGAGAACACATCAATCCTGCTACAATTGCCATGGAGAACACATCAATCCAGGCCTCACTGGAGAACACATCAATCTTGCTACAATTGCCATGGAGAACACATCAATCAAGGCTGCCATGGAGAACACGTCAATCCAGGCCTCACAGGAGAAATAATCATCCTGCTACACAGGAGAGCGAATCATCCTGTTCCACAAGAGAGCGAATCATCTTGTCCCACAAGAGAGCGAATCATCTTGTTCCAGTGTGCCCCACCAAGGGAGGGTGAGTCACCCTGTGGTCATATGTTGCTCTAGTAGGAACCACAAGCCCTCAGAGCTCCCAGAGCTCAATGTATGCAACATGTAGGACCCTTGTACAAGGGTTTCTTGCCGACTCCAAGTCGTTTGGGAAAATCACAGATTAGATCTTTCCTTAGGGCTTTGACAAGGTGTATCAACCTGTACATCATCTTAATGCGATGGAACCTCCTTGCTCATCAACTTACCATATCCTAGATGATGTCTATCTGCTGGAGCAATCGACGAATATGGGATTCCTCAGTAATCGAATCCCACCTCTGGTTGTTATAGAGAATCACAGTGGTATCCAATGTAAATCCAAACAGCTCACTGAAGAGCTTTCGCAACCAAACTGCCTCACACGAGGTCATGCTAACAACAATATATCTTGCTTCGGCGGTGCTCAAAGCCACCGACTTCTGCTTCCTGCTCATCCAGGATATCGAAGCAGATCCCAAGGTGAAACAACACCCGGAAGTGCTCTTACGGTCCACCACACTGCCTGCCCGATCAACATTAGTATATCCAAGTAGTCTCACATCTCCGAAAGTGTATCTTAATCCATGAGAGATTATGTCCTGAAGACATCTCAGAAGATTCCTGGCATCAATGCAGTGAGGCTCAACCAAATATGAGCTCATAGTGCTAACTGCAAAGCATATGTTCAGACGGAGGTTCACCAAGAACATCAATGTGAATGAGTTTTTGAAACTCAGAGGCATTTCCCAAGTCTGGTTTGACATCACTACCATATAACTTCTAAAAGTTAAGATCCTCGTGGTAGTCATAGGCTTGCAGTCCATCATACCAAATCTTTCCAATATCTTTACCACATATTTTCCTTGAGATAGGAAAATTTCCCTTGGCTTCTGCCATACTTCAAGTCCTTGGTCCTTTATTTCAAATTCAGAAGCCAGCTCCCTCTTACATTTGTGAATGAAAGGGTCTGCACCTGTTAGAAAGAGGTCATCCACATACAACACCAGTATGAGAGGCTTGTCATCTTCAACCTTAAAGTAAAGGTTAAGATCGGCTTCACTCCTAGTGAATCCCAGCTTCATCAAGTAGCTATCGATCCTCTCATACCATGCTCGGGATGCTTGCTTCAGCCCATAGAGAGCCTTCTTCAACCTGCATACATGAATCATAAATCTCAAATCCTTCAGGTTGCTCCACATAGACCTCTTCTTTGATAGAACCATGCAAGAATGCGGTCTTGACATCCATCTGATGTAGGTTCCATCCTTGTGAAGCCACAAGGGCTATGATTAAGCGGATGGTCGTATATCTGGCAGCAGGTGCAAATATCATAGTATATACCTTCCTTCTGGGATAAACCACGAGCAACAAAATGAACCTTATACTTTTCCATACTTCCATTTGCTGCATGCTTTATCTTGTAAAGCCATTTTGAAGTAACAATTGTCTTGTCCAGGGTCTGGGAACTACTTCCCAGACATCATTCTCCATAATAAACTCATATTCTATGGTCATAACATCCTTCCATAGTTAATGCTTGATGACATCTGAGAATGATGAAGGTTCATTTTGTATGATCGTGCTCATGATGGTCAGGTATCCTTGATACCTGTTAAGTTTCTTACTTTGATGGAAGGTTCCTCAGGGTGCAGCATGTCCTTCAGCATCATCAAGTATCCCCCTAAGCCATGAAGGCCTCTTCCTAGAAGAGGAAGGCTCATGAGGATGAGGATCAATCGGATCCATGGGTTCTTCTACATTAGGCATTGATTCATCATCCTTTTCTTTTGGTTCCCTGGTGTCGTCTTCTTGAGAGCTACTCAAAGTCAGCAGATTGTCCACCTTGCTGAGAGCCATATCTTTGTCAAAGGTGACATCATGACTAATCACGACTTCCCTTTGACCGGTGGTGAACATTTCTTCAGGAGTTTAGGAACCCAATGCTTGATGAGGGCATCAATTTTGTACATATACGACGGTGATTGTAGTTTCAGCCCATAGAAACTTTGGAAGTCTTTGATCATGTAGCATGGCCCGGACAGCTTCCATCATCGTGTGGTTCTTCCTTCTCACCAGACCATTCTGCTCAGGAGTATGTGGTGTAGTAGTCTCCCTCTTAATGCCAACCTCAGGTATGCCTGAGTAAACCAATTGTAATATATCGGAGGTCTTGCTTTGGCTTGAGGGGAATGGTCCCCTTTTGAGCTTTCCTTTGGCACATCCCAGAATACACCTTCTTTCTCTACTTGAAATTCGGGCATCCCTGTTACCATCTGTCTTACATCAGGTAGAGCTTTGTAATGAAGGTGGGCAAACCTCCGATGCCAAAGTTCGGACTAAAGAGTTGTGTCACAAGACATGACACCTAGCGGACTTCCATTGACCTGATATAATGAATCAACACTAAACCCAAGAGTAAAGGCATCTTTAACATTATTTTTCCATATACATACCTTGCCATTGCTAAAGGTTACCTTGTAGCCTCTGTCTTCCATTTCCAAGATGGACACTAGGTTCCTTTTGAGGTCAGGTGCATTTAATACATCCTAGAATTTCTAGCCTTCTTGAATGCTTGTCCTCTTCCTTGATTCCCAGCTCTCCTCTTACCTTTGCTGTTGAATTTGTCATTCCTTTGATTGCCATCAGAGGGATTTCGAGTTGCACCACTGCATATTATACCATGCTTCTCTAATCATGATTATCATCATGTTGCCCATGTCCATGATTTCATTCATCATGATGCTCATGATTTCATACATAGTGACTTGCTTTATCGCAAATGTAACATCATCATTTTCTTCTAGCCTTAGGTCTAGCCTTTCCTTTTGATTTAGTCTCGGAATTATTTCTTTTCTTTGCATGAGAAGAAAAGGCAGCAGGAGGACCTTTAGGCATGGACATTTCTTGCACTTCTTCCCTTGTTTCTTCTTGAATGCATCTAGCCATTAATTCCTTGAAACCAGGAATTACATTATAGTTCAAAAGAGTAGTCCTGAACATGTACCATTTGGATGGTAATCCTCCAAGAGTTGTGAGTGCCATTTCTCTGTTAGTAATAGTTTCCCCAATAGATAGGGGATCGTTCTTGATCTCGGTGATTCTTAAGAAGTATGCTTGCATACTTTCATATTTACCCTTCTTGATTTCCCTCAGCTTATTTCTAAGAAACAAAACTTGATTTGCATCATTAAATTTAAATAAACTCACCAGTCTATCGTAGATTTCCTTGGAGGTGTCCAGTTCAGAGATGTAGGCCACCAAGTGCTTGTCGATAGAGTCCCGGATGATCTTCTATTGTTTTGACTTCTCCATTTTTTCATTTGTTCCAGGCAGCAGCGGATGCATTTGATGGAGGCTCAACAATATTGCCTCTTACATGGTCCAGTACTCCTTGATCTTCAAGGGTTAGATCGATAGACATCTT
Organism: Pinus tabuliformis; assembly: GCA_031772625.1. Taxonomy (NCBI): domain Eukaryota; kingdom Viridiplantae; phylum Streptophyta; class Pinopsida; order Pinales; family Pinaceae; genus Pinus; species Pinus tabuliformis. The sequence goes on along the minus strand of CM062817.1, from coordinate 1,207,279,748 downwards.
CCATCCGTGATAGTCAGCTTTCTCACGAAGCTTGTCTTCGGCAGGAAAGAGTGTTGAGGACCCCATAGTTCTTTTAGGATAGCCTTGCCAATCTTCTCTTCAATGATTGCTCTTGCTCTTGCTCGGGCTTTGTCTTCACCTCAGCTCTGATACCATGTTAAGTTATGGTATGTTCTATGCTTATAACAGTTTACTTCTTTTTGTTATTATATTCCACCGATTAGCAATCACATGTACATAAAGTAAAGTGCAGATAGAACATTAAACGATCGACAGAAAACAAGCCAAGACAAGAGACACAAGATGTGGCGGCTAGCCAGGGACAAACCCCACAATGTGTGGGGAAACCCTTTGATCAAATCTTCTTTTATCTTCAATAATTCAGCAGAGAGAAATAGTACAATAAATCTAATTCATATCAGCAGTAGCAAACCCTAGATCAGCAGCATCAGCATTAGTGGCTTTATTATCAAACTAGGGCAGACCATATCTCACAAACCAACAGTCGGATTGACTTCATTCCACCACCAAAAGTTTCAGCTTCCAGAAGAGGTTCAGATGAACCTACAGCGCAGTTCAGATGAGGAGATCTTCTAGGCCATGCAGGTCAATCTTTACTTCTGCAGTTGCAGCTTCAGTTTTAGCAGTTTCCGGCTTCAAACTAGGGCAGTCGATATCTTGCAAACCATTCATCAGATTGGCTTCATTCCACCACCAAAAGTTGTGGATTTCAGAGGAGGTTCAGATGAACCTATAGCACAGTTCCAAAGAGGAGATCTTCTAGGCCACGCAAGTCAATCTTTACTTCTGCAGTTGCAGCTTCAGTTTCAGCAGTTTCCGGCTTCAAACTAGGGTAGTCGATATCTTGCAAACCGTTCATCGGATTGACTTCATTCCACCACCAAAAGTTGCGGCTTTCAGAGGAGGTTCAGATGAACCTATAGCACAGTTCCAAAGAGGAGATATTCTAGGCCACGTAAGTCAATCTTTACTTCTGCAGTTGCAGCTTCAGTTTTAGCAGTTTCCGGCTTCACATGTGTGAGAGAGAGAGACCCATTTCAACGCAGTAGAGAAGAGACTCATATCTGTGCAGTAGAGAGAGAGAGATGTGATGAGATGAGTGAGTCCAAATGAGGAAAAGTCCTCTTATATTTATACACAACGTTGGTGGGTGAATAGATGCGACTGTTGGGCTTCTGAGCCTACATGAGTTGTAGGTCCACTTGATAATAATTCCATAATCAAAATAAATTCATATATCCATGAATACTTATCGGAATTGGATGATCTTTATATCAATCCTACACCTCTCGACGAGAGGAATCTAATAAAAATATTATTAGCCATGAATAAGATGATCCACATGAAGTTTTGACCTGGTTGCCAATTTTAACAGAGGTCTAGTTGGGACTTGTTAAAATTGGAAACTAGGGCCAAAGTCCATATGGGTCATCTTATTCATGGCTGATAATATTTTTATTAGATTCCTCTCATCGAGAGGTGTAGGATTGATCTAAAGGTCATTCGATTCCGATAAGTATTTATGGAGATATGAATTTATTTTGATTATGGAATAACTATCAAGCCTACCAACAACTCATGTAGGCTCAGAAGCCTAACAGTCGCATCTATTCAATCATCAACAGTTGTGTATAGATATAGGAGCTCTTTTCCTCATTTAAAAACACTCTCTCATCACATCTCTCTCTCTCTCTCTCCTACGCAGAAAAGAGGCTCTTCTCCTACTGTGTAGAAAGAGACTCTTCTCTCACATGTGTGGAAGGAAGGACACAGATTTAGGGCTGCAACTGCAGATTGGAAGTTTGACCAAGCATTGACCATCTTTCTCCCTCTCTGAACTACGTTGTAGGTGGATCAGACTCTCCTCAGAAGGCCGCATTTTTTGGTGAAGGAATCAAGCTGATCTGACGGTCAGTTTGCAAGATATTGATTGCTCTAGTTTTGATGCTGATGCCACTGATCTAGGTGATCTGATAGATATTGACTAATGCTGTGGATGCCGATGATCTAGGTGATCTGACAGATATTGATTGATGCTGCTGATGCCACTGATCTAGGTGATCTGACAGATATTGACTGATGCCACTGATGCCGCTGATCTAGGTGATCTGATAGATATTGACTGATGCCATTGATGCCGCTGATCTAAGTGATCTGACAGATATTGACTGATGCCACTGATGCCGTTGATCTAGGGTTTGCTTTTGCTAATATAAATCATATTTTTGTACTATTTCTCTTTGCTGAATTATTGAAGATAAAATAAGATTTGATCAAAGGGTTTCCCCATATTGGGGTTTGTCCCTGCCTAGCTGCCACATCTTGTGTCTCTTGTCTTGGCTTGTTTTTTGTCGATCGTTTAATGTTCTATCTGCACTTTACTTACTGTACAGGTGATTGTTGATCTGTGGATAATAATAAAAAAAAGAAGTAAACTACTCTAAGCATAGAACATACCATAAAATAACATGGTATTAGAGCTAAGGTGAAGACAAAGCCCGAGCAAGAGCAAGAGCAATCACCGAAGAGAAGATTGGCAAGGCTATCCCAAAGAACTATGGGGTCCTCAACACTCTTCCCTGCCGAAGACAAGCTCTATGAGAAGTCTAACTATCACGGATGGAAGATGTCTCTCAATCTAACCTTAGAAGATCAAGGAGTGTTGGACCATGTGAGAGGCATATTGTTGAGCCTCCATCAAATGCACCCGCTGCTGCCAGGAACAAATGGAAAACCGGTAAAGTCAAAACAAAGAAGATCATCCAGGACTCTATCGACAAGCACTTGGTGGCCTATGTTTCTGAGCTGAACACCTCCAAGGAAATCTACGATACACTGGTAAGTTTATTTAAAGTTAAAGATGCCTTTACTCTTGGGTTTCAAGTTGATTCATTATATCAGGTCGGTGGAAGTCCACTAGGTGTCATGTCTTGTGAGACATATATTTAGTTCAAACTTAGGCATCAAAGGTTTTCCCACCTTCATTATAAATCTCTACTCGATGTAAGACAAATGGTGACAGGGATGCTCGAATTTTGAGTAGAGAAAGAAGGTGTATGTCCAGGATGTGCTGAAGGAAAGCTTCAAAGGGGACGATTCCCCTCAAGCCAAAGCAATACCTCCGATATATTACAGTCGGTTCACTCAGACATATCTGGTATGATGCCTGTGAACTCCTTGGGATGATATCTATATTACCTTACTTTTACAGAAGACTATTCTTGAAAGACTTGGATATACTTCTTGAAGAAGAAGGATGAAGTGTTCTCTTGGTTTCGACACTTCAAAGCCGTGATCGAGAATCAAACTGAAAAGAAGATCAAGATCTTAAGGACTGATAATGGGATTGAATATGAAACTAACGAGTTTCATGACTTTTCTAAAGAGGCTGGCATTAAGAGGGAGATGACTACATCATATACTCCTGAACAGAATGGTGTGGCGGAAAGGAAGAACCGTACGATTATGGAAGCTGTCTGTGCCATGCTTCATGATCAAAGACTTCCGAAGTTTCTATGGGTCAAAGCTGCAAACATCGTCATATATGTACAAAACTAATGCCCTCATCAAGCATTGGGTTCCAAGACTCCCGAAGAAATGTTCACCGGTAAGAAACCTGACGTATCTCATTTTAGAATTTTTGGAAGCCCTGTATATTTTCATGTGCCGAAAGAGAAAATAAATAAATTGGGTGCATCTGGAAAGAAAGGAATCTTCGTGGGATATGGAGAAAATACTAAGGGCTATAGAATCTATGTAGCCAGTCAAAGGGAAATCATGATTAGTCATAAATTCACCTTTGACGAAGATATGGCTCTCAGCAAGGTGAACAATCTTCCTATAGTGAGGAGCTCTCAAGAAGCCGACACTAGGGAACCGAACGAAAAGGATGATGAAACAATTCCTGATGTGGAAGAATCCATGGATCCTATTGATCCACCTGAGCTCTCCTCTTCCAGGAAGAGGCCCTCTTGGCTTAGGGGGCTACTCGATGATGCTGAAGGACACACTGCACCCCGAGGAACCTTCCATGAAAGTAAGAAACCCAACAGGTATTAGGGATACCTGACCATCATGAGCACGATCATAAAAAATGATCCTTCATCATTCTCAGATGTCATCAAACATCAAGTATGGAAGGATGCTATGACCAAAGAATATGAGTCTATTATGAAGAATGATATCTGGGAAGTAGTTCCCAGACCCCAGGACAAGACAGTTGTCATTTCTAAATAGCTTTACAAGATAAAGCATGCAGTGGATGGAAGTACGGAAAAATATAAGGCTCGTTTTGTCACTTGTGGTTCTCCCAAAAGGAAGGTATATACTATGATGAGATATTTGCACCTGTTGCTAGATATAACACCATCCACTCGATCATAGCCCTTGCGGCTTCACAAGGATGGAACCTACATCCGCTAGATGTCAAGACAACATTCTTGCATGGTTTGATCAAAGAAGAGGTCTACATGGAGTAGCCCGAAGGATTTGAGATTCATGATCGAAAATCTCATGTATGTAGGATGAAGAAGACTCTCTATGGGCTGAAGCAAGCACCCCAAGCATAGCATGAGAGGATAGATAGCTACTTGATGAAGCTGGGATTCAATAGGAGTGAAGCCGATTCTAACCTTTACACTAAGGTTGAAGATGTCAAACCTCTCATGCTGGTGCTGCATGTGGATGACCTCTTTATAATAGGTGCAAACCCTCTCATTCACAAATGTAATAGGGAGTTGGCTTCTGAATTTGAAATGAAGGACCTAGGATTGATGCACTATTTCCTAGGACTTGAAGTCTGACAGAAGCCAAGGGAAATTTTCCTATCTCAAGGAAAATACGTGGTGAAGATATTCGAAAGATTTGATATGGTGGAATGCAAGCCTGTGACTACCTCGAGGATATTAACTTTCAAAAGTTATATGGTAGTGATGTCGGACTAGATTTGAGAAATGCCTCTCAGTTTCATAAACTCATTCGCATTGATGTTCTTGGTGAACCTCTGTCCGGACATATGTTTTTCAGTGAGCATGGTGAGCTCATATTTGGTTGAGCCTCACTGGATTGATGCCAAGAATCTTCTGAGATGTCTTCGGGGCACAATCTATAATGGATTGAGATACAATGCCGAAAATATGAAACTGCATGATTATTTGAATGCTGAGTGAGCAGGAAGTGTGGAGAGCACTTCTCAGTGGTGGTTCTCTTTGGAATCTACCTCAATATCCTGGATGAGCAGGAAGCAGAAGTCGATGGCTCTGAGCATCGCCAAGGCAGAATACATTGCTGCTAGCATGGCCTCCTATGAGGCAGTTTGGTTGTGGAAGCTCTTCAGTGAGCTGTTTGTACACATGATGAATACCATTGTGATTCTCTGTGACAACCAGAGGTGGGATTCGATTATAGAAAAATCCCATATTCGATGATTTCTCCAGCAGATAAACATCAGATGCTGCCTTATTTGGGATGTGGTAAGTCGATGAGCAAGGAGGCTCCATCGCATTGAGACTGATGTACAGGTCGCTAACATTTTGACAAAGCCCCGGGGAAAGATCAAATCTGTGATTTTCCCGAATGACTTGGAGTCGTCGAGAGACCCTTGTAAAAGGGTCCTACATGTTGCATACATTGAGCTCTGGGAGCTCTGGGGGCTTGTGGTTCTTACTGGAGCAACATATGACCACAGGGTGACTCACCCTCCCCTAGTGGTGCGCACTGGGACAAGATGATTCGGTCTCTTGTGAGACAGGATGATTCGCTCTCTTGTGAGATAGGATGATTCGATCTCCTGTGGACAGGATGATTCGCTCTCCTGTGGACAAGATGATTCACTCTCTTGTTTAGCAGGATGATTAGTTCTCTTGTGAGGTCTGGATGATGTGTTCTCCATGACAAAATGTAGCAGGATGATTAGTTCTTCTGTGAGGTTTGGATGATGTGTTCTCCATGACAAAATGTAGCAGGATGATTAGTTCTCCTATGATCTGGATGATGTGTTCTCCATGACAATTGTAGCAGGATGATTAGTTCTCCTGTGAGTATGGGATTGATTAAGTTCTCCCGTCGAGGCATCCTACCCATGCAATCTAGAACTCATGGGAAGTACCTCTCATTTGATCAATGAGCAGGGAAATGAAGATAGGGACCATAGTAGTACCGATGGATGCATCGCTGTATCTACCATACTCCCTATGTTAGGATGACCTTCATTGATTAGGGATCAATGATACTGGTCTACGACCAGTGGAACATACTCTGAGACTAACTTTGAGTCAATATGATACATCCTCGATCATTTCTTCTTCTTCATAATTCAGACAAAAGTAGAGCAGAAAAGAACAAAGCAGAGCATAACAAAACAGAGCAGAGCAGTGCAGATCAGTACAGGGCAAAACAAAACAGAACAGAACAATGCAGATCAATACAGGGCAGAACAAGATAGAGCAAAGCAGGTAGAATAGAGCAGAGCAGAGTAGGGGTCAAGCTGTATAGGGCAATGCATTCGATGGATGAATAGTAGCGACCGACAGACAAATTGCAGATGGAGTTCTCCCTAGTTGAGAGGGAGTGTTAAAATTGGCAACTATGGCCAAATTCCATATGGGTCATCTTATTCATGGTTGATAATATTTTTATTAGATTCCTCTCATTGAGAGGTGTAGGATTGATCTAAAGATCATCTGATTCTGATAAGTATTTATGGAGATATGAATTTATTTTGATTATGGAATAATTATCAAGCCTACCAACAACTCATGTAGGCTCAGAAGCCCAACAATCACATCTATTCAATCATCAATAGTTGTGTATAAATACAGGAGGTCTTTTCCTCATTTGGACACACTCTTTAATCACATATCTCTCTCTCTCTCTCTCTCTCTCTCTCTCTCTCTCCTACTGCGTAGAAAAGAGACTCTTCTCCTACTGCGTAGAAAGAGACTCTTCTCCTACTGCGTAGAAAGAGACTCTTCTCTCAAATGTGTGGAAGGAAGGACACGGATTTAGGGCTGCAACTGCAGATTGTAAGTTTGACCAAGCATTGACCATATTTCTCCCTCTCTGAACTATGTTGTAGGTGGATTAGACTCTCCTCAGAAGGCCACATTTTTTGGTGAAGGAATCAAGCTGATCCAACGGTCGGTTTGCAAGATATTGACTGCCCTAGTTTTGATGCTAATGCCGTTGATGTAGGTGATCTGACAGATATTGACTAATGTCGCTAATGCCGCTGATGTAGGTGATCTGACAGATATTGACTGATGCCATTGATGCCACTGATGTCGTTGATCTAGGTGATCTGACAGATATTGACTGATGCCACTGATGCCACTGATATAGGTGATCTGGCAGATATTGACAGATGCCGCTGATCTAGGGTTTGCTGTTGCTGATATAAATCAAATTTTTGTACCATTTATCTCTACTGAATTATTGAAGATAAAAGAAGATTTGATCAAAGGGTTTCCCCATTTTGGGGTTTGTCCCTGGCTAGCCGCCACATCTTGTGTCTCTTGTCTTGGCTTGTTTTCTGTCGATCGTTTAATGTTCTATCTGCACTTTACTTACTGTACAGGTGATTGCTAATCTGTGGATAATAATAATAAAAATAAGTAAATTGCTCTAAGCATAGAACATACCATAAACTAACATGACTTCATACCGGAGAGATCCCTTGATGTTGGCGGGTCCAACACTGTTAACAACACATCAAGTAAAATGATTTTCAAGAACGGGATTAGGCATTATTATATGATTATAGGTTCAAATATTTTAAAGGAAAACTGATGACAAGATGGTTAGGAACTGTTGATGGTGCTGGACTTGCCAACATCAAGGGATCTCCCTAGTATGAAGTCCCAACTAGACCTCACACCATTTTTTGTAGGAGTTTCATCCAGTACGATGGCTTGGTTGCCATTATCTTCAATATATGCCTTAGCTCTTTCTTGTCAGCACATGAGAGTGGTTTGCTTTGTCTTCGAACAATGAGGTTTGCATGCTTGGTGAGTGCTAGTGTTACCTGTGTCAAGGTTCTTTCACTCTGGAGAGTGTCACACGGAATAAGTCGATCTTGCGGACAAGATAGACCTTCCTAGAATCTAAAGAAGACCTAATGACAAGCAAACCAACTAGACACTATCTTTCTCTAAGTATGCTTTAATAAAGAATAGAAAACAAGTGTTTTTAGGGCCTACCTTAGGTCCAACGTCAGCTTGTGGATGCCCTCGCTCCTTCGATCCAAATGAGCTCCTTTTCGCGAATCTGCAAACACAAACAAGGCAAACAAATTAAATAGCACCTGAAAAGCCAATTGCATAAAACATATTAACATGAAAGTCAAGGAGTCCATGAAACAAATAACATAAGATACTTGTTGAGAAAAATGAGTTTGATTGTATTAATTCAAAAGAAGAAGAACCTTACAACCTTTGCCTTGACGCTGTACAAGCTCCTCCCAGGGTCCAGCAAGAAGTCTCCTCTACTTTGACAAGTTTCACTCACTCCCCAATGAAACCAAAAAGGTATGTGATCTCTCCTCTTTAGGCTTAACTAGGAAGTCTTGATTTCACCAGCATTTACCCTCAAAAATGTTCAGCTTCTAACCTCTCTAGCAACCAGCCCAATGCCTGTATTTATAGTGCAATGGAGGGAGGTTACTAGGTCCTCCTTCAAAGGGATAAAGCCCTCCTTCAAAGGGATAGCTCCTCTCCTCAAGGGATTAGCTCCTTCTCTTTTGGGATGCATGAACCACCTCAGAGCGAACAATCCATGTCAAAATTCCTTCTAGAAACCTCTAGAATTAACCCAAAGTGAGTTTTTTAAGATAAAACTTGTGCCTTTTAACTTTCACAGGGGTCCGCACCTACACTGTTAGGGACAGAGCGGGCAGGTTCGCAGGTTTTGTACACAGAAGGTGCGGGACCGCAGGTGACCATGAGAGAAAGTGCGGAACCAGAGTTACATTGATTTTTAATGTCTTTCTCTCATTTCCAAAGCTTGATTTGAAGAGCTGAGGTCTGAGACTTGCTTAGGAGGACAGTACAAGTGATGATAGACCCATACTGACTGCAAATAATCATGATGACGATATTTTTGTGTAACAGATTGCCCCCTAAAGTGCGAAGTCTGTAGTAGATGAGGATTTCTTATCATTTAGGAAGAGTGAAGTACTTTATCATTTCGAGGATCATCTTGTGGAGAACTTGGTTGGAACCTGTAAAAACATTCAATGCAAAATATATATATGAGATCATATCATCGCTGAGGTAGGCATTCCCATACTCAGATCAAAACTGACTAGAAAAACTAACTACTGCTCTGATACAAGAATGATCTTGTAAAACATCACAAGTAAAGACTCATGTGGACACAGTATGGACGCAGCCATCTGTTTATGAATAGTCCATTATATAATGAATAAAAAATTCCTCGCAGCCTGGATTGTGGAAACTAGATCCAGGGTCTTCATTTCTACTTCCCGAAATAGTACGATTCTATCCATGCGAATGAATGTGTTGATGTCGAACATGGTAGAAACCACTTGATTACCAGTCAATGATGTAAACTGTTAACAAGTGCAAGAGAAACCACCAGTGATGTTAATGGCTCTCAAAGTACCCAGTACAATCCATGAGATGCGAATAAATGCGTTGATGTCGAGCATGTCACGTAATCCTTTAATCAAAAGTCAATGATGTAAACTGTCATCAAAGGCAAGAAACCTGCCATTGATGCATGCAAATCTCAAGGTACTGACGATTCCTAGATCATCTTTCTAGATAATGAGCTGATGTCGATAGAAAGTGATCCGTCGCAGGGAAGCCCACAACACGAAATCATAGATCAAGTTGAAGAAATTTAGTTGCAAGAACTGACTCAGGATGGTCAAGATGGATGACAGATATTTTGCAGATGAATGGCTTGTTGGCAGTGACCTCTTGAACACATAACGACACGACAGATGGTTTGGTGACAATTGACCCAAAGTTAATACCCAGAAACTGGCTGAAGACTTTCAATGTGGTTTGATCAACTGTTAGGCAAAGGATTTCCCAACCCAGGTGAGTAAAAGTGTCGTGTTCAAGAGCGGTTACAAAGTATGACAAACAGGCTCATTTTTCTCTCTTTTCCCCCACCATTTCTGGCAAGTATCTCTTTATTTTTGACAAGCTTGAGGAGGATAACATTTGCTTGATTATAAGCTCATCCTTCAGATGAGTCCAACTTAGTTTAAATTCGAACCCTAAGAAGGAGTGGTTCGTTCCTCTTTGTAATTGAACAGGTCCTTTACTGTGAAATTTTAATGAGTCCAGTATAGGAGAAACTCGGCGTTTTTCAATTTTAGAGAGTCTGAAAAAACTTAAGAAGACTCCAGGGTTGACCTTTTTCGTAAATTTGTGTTTCCCAAGCCCGAAAAAGTATAAAATAATACTTGAGAGAACCGCTTGATCTTTTACGACCAAGGAGTACTTTTCATCATTAGTGCCTTTGACCCGAAAAAGTAAAAAAGCGATCAATGACACGTCGTTTTATAACCAATATCGAATTTGAAACGACAAAAATCCGGCAATCTTTTCATGTTTTTACAGTCGGAAAAGAGTTGTAAGTGGACTGTCTTTTAATTCCGTTTTAACGAGTTTAAAAGAAACACTCGGCAATCTTTTCATGTTTTAGGAGTCAGAAAAGAGCTTAAAGATGACTGTACATGTTTTTCTGTTGAAAATGATAGATTTTGCCTGAATAATCCTTTATTCTGCACAAAAACACAAACATTACTCATACCTGTTTGAAATGGATAAAAATGTCGCAAAATACCTTTTCAAAGTGAAACATAAACAAATTTGCGATTTATTTACTCAAAAAACTTATAAAAAGGGCCTTTGCCAATTCATTTTTACCGTTTGAATTTGGGTGAGAAAATAGTGCTTTTGCTTAGAAAACTTCCCTTGAAGATTGCGGAAAATCCAACCGTCGGAATCAAGCGCCGTCTTCTTTAGGTAATCCACATCATCCTACTCTTCATTTTCAACCGTTTAATTTTTTGTTTTAGTCCTTCATTTCGTTTTTGGGAGGGTTTTTAGGCGCAAAACTCGCGCGCGGGGGCTTGCAGGTTTACCATTGCGGGCCTGCGGACCCCGACTTTTTCTCCATTGGGAAAAAGCTCGGTGTCCGCACCTTCCGTGTAGACAAAGTGCGGTCCCACGCACTGTGTCTAACCCGGGGGGTGCATACCCCGCCGCAAGGGTTTTGAACCCAAAAATTCTAAAAAATGGACCAACCAAAATATTTTCTAGCAATTTAATTAATCTTTATACTTGATGCAGAGAGCACATCATGCTAGATTGGCGTGAACGAGAGCATGAGGACGTGGATGCTGCCGCATGGAATCATCAGCCTTCACTTGATGCTTTGAGGGCGTGCAGACTGTACAAATTCTGGGCCATTCCTGGCATGAGGGCTCAGGTGAATTTCTTACAGTGGCTGGTTGACAGATGGAGCATACAGGACCAGTGCTTCTTCATTGGTGGCCACCAGCTCGAAATTGAGCCGGCGGACATATATTTCTTGACTGGTTTGCCCAAGAGAGGCGAAGACTTGACTCTGCACGGGACCAGGCCAGGTGGCCAGTCTGTCGATAGCCTCCGGTTAGAGTACTGCAACAGCCAGGCAAGAGACAAAGGGATAGACATAAAGACCATATCCCGTCCTGAACTCATGGTGATTGCATTCACTGTCACCAGACTTTGCGGAGCTGCCGCATTACATATTGCCACCGGATCCCAGATGCGTATGGCAGTTGATTGCTTTCGAGGCACCATCTTCAACTGGTGCGATGCCGTGTTGGCCAATGTGAAAGGCCAACTGACCAGGGCCAAGAACAGACGACTAAAGACCTTTGGTTATGGGGCTTTGGTCGTGAGTTTTGGCCTGGAGAGGGTTCCTATGCTGATCCCACAACACCTCACTGTTGGAGCTCTGCTTCCTCGAGAGCCCAAACTGATGCGATGGGTCGCAGTCATGGCTCGTCACTCGAACGAGAGGACAGAGGTTGCTCGGTTCAAACCTGAGTATTTCCAATGGCTGGAAAACCAGGTCTTTTCCATTCAGGACTTTCCTTACGCTGGGATAGATTTTCGTGGTGACCCAGACATGGCTCTTCCACCAGGAGAGCAGTGGGACAAGTCAGGTAAAATCCTTTCCAACATTTTCCTATTTTAATTTTAATTTTTATTTTTCCATCGTCTCAAAACTGATAGTAAAAAATTTTAAGATGCAGATGTGGGTCCACAGCGACTAGCCGCTCTCCAGCCTTTCGATAGGAGGCAACCAGTTGCACCCGCGCCAGCCCCACAGGACGAATCAACAGAGGTTTTGGCCGAGTTGGAGGGTCATCTTGAGCGCTTGACAGGAGATATTCCTGAGACCACTATAGACGACATTCCTCGTCGACTTCAGCGCTATGTGATTGGAGTCCCGGGACCTTTTAGGAGGTTCCTTTGCAAGGTGGCCCGTGCAGTGGTTTCTTGTAGAGATCATCACCAGTGATAGGATGATGGCCTATTGTGGGCACATGTGACATTTTTGTTTTTTGTACTTATCATTTTTTCCGATCATAAGGTGTTTTTCAGCCTATGATCGAGGACGATGTATTTTTTGACACACTCCTATATATATATATCACTATTACCGGCTTATCTTGTTAATCATGTTATGGAATGATTTTAAATTTACATGTATGATTATTGCAAATTTCTATTTAACATTCGAGAAGCAATTGCATCTACTAATGTATTTAAAGATCTTGGAATATGCTGATATTCAATATAATCAAATTCACATTCCAAGAGACGCACTCAAAAATAATCTTAATAACACTGGATTTCTAATGGCATACACTCTATTAAGCTGTAATACAACGAGTTCAGAATCTAACCTCACTATCAAACTCCGAATCCCAAATGAAATAGATTCAGACAATAACTCAATCACTGCACTATACTCGACAATGTTGTTTGTTGTTTGACCGAGGCTTACCCCATGCATAGATACTAACTCGTCAGAGGGCGAATAGATAACCCAAGCTGCGGAAGAGATGTTCCGTGTATTACGACAAGCACCATCAGCAAAACCAATGTATGTTTGGAGATGCATCGACATCTGCAATATCAAGAGTAAAACCAAGATAAGCAGGAATAATGACGAAAAACACTCTCTAAGCTAAGCACACTGTTTAAACTAAAACACACCAGCTAGAAAGAAAAACTATCATAACTAAAAATCTCCATACCCATTCTTTTAAGCATAATACCTTTTCAAGTAAAGGCCATTTCTGGGTTTACCCAAAGAGTCCCCATCAAAGTCTACCAATTCATAAGCCCCTTTGGCTAGCTTTCGCTTGATAACATAGGGACTATGCCACATAGGAACGAATTTTCCAGTGCCTAATTTATCATTAGCTTGATCATAAACTAAGACTAGATCTCCTTCTGAAAAATTTCGAGGGGTCACATTTCTATCATACTGAGCTTTCATTCGTTTTGCGTGAGTCTCGATTGCCAATGCAGCATCACGTCGATTCTCATCTAATTGAGCCAAGTATAACAAACATTTTTCCTCTTCGGAAGTGGCTGGAAGTAACTCGATGGCCATTTGCAGTGACGGGATTTCGCATTCAATGGGTAACATGGATTCCAAACCATAGACTAGTTGGAAAGGAGTGAACCCTGTTGATGTCTTTACTGAAGTTCGGTCGCCCAAAGCGCTAAAAATAGCATGTTGTGCCAATTCGACCGATGAATCCCAATGATTCATTGGATCATGATAACTAAAACTTTGTTGATGGACTCAACCAGACCATTCGCTTGTGGATAATAAGGGGTTGAACTATCGTGACGTAAACCAAGCTGGTCTATAAGTTCGGTCATCATAACGTTTCGAAAATGACGCCCATGATTAGTGATTATCGCTTACGGGACACCAAACCTAGCAATTATATGATTGAACATGAAAATTACAACTGTCTTGCCGTCTGCCTCGAATGTAGGCATCGCCTCGGCCCACTTAGTAAAATAATCTACCGCAAGGATGATATACGCATCTGCCTCGAATGTAGGCATCGCCTCGGCCCACTTAGTAAAATAATCTACCGTAAGGATGATATACGCATGCCCCCCGACCGAGTGAGGGTTACATGTAATAAAATCGATACCCCATTTGGCAAAAGGACCAATGACAATTATAGGGTGGAGAGGAGCAGGTGGAGCGCGCATCTTACGATCAAAAATCTGGCAGTTGTGGCATTTTCGGACCGCCGTAATACAATCTTTAAATAAAGACGACCAGAAGTAGCCAGCGCACAATATCTTTTGGGCTGTGGCAAACCCAGACATATGACCGCCACACACTCTAGAGTGACAGTCATTTAGAACCCTTTCAGCTTCTTCGTGAGTTAAGCAACGTCGAAAAACAGAGTTCGCCCCACGGCGATAAAGAGTATCTCCAATAATCCTGAACTGTTGGGACTGGAATCGGATTTTCCGACGTTCTGACCTTGAAATTTCTGGCCGAAAGGATTGGGTCTGGAGATAAACAATGATATCCACATACCACGGATCTAAAGTGCTGATTAGAAACAAGGATTCGTCTGCAATGGGCTCCTCTGCCACAGTTTCCGTGTCAGCACGCGGGAAGTCACACATTAACTCCGCAAAAACTAAAGATTTCTTAGACTTAGATTTCTCGAATTCCAAGTCAAACTCTTGCAGGATAACGATCCATTTAGAGTACTTGCCCCCTAGCAATTGCTTGGTCAAAATGTAGATCATAGGGTTGCAATCCGAAATTACCGTAGTTTTACGTAGTAGAATGTAGTGACGAAAACGTCGGACAGCTTGAACGGCTGCCAATGCCAATTTCTCCACATGTGAGTATTTTAGCTCAGTTGGATTTAACGTTCGACTAAGGTAATATATCACATGTTCCATTCCGAATTCATCTTCCTGAACTAAGACCATTCCAATGCTGGAATGAGAGGCGGCGAGATACAAGAAGTAATCCTGGTTGTAGTCGTTTGAGTGCATCAAAAGATTTCTGAGCTATCTCATCCCAATAGAATTGATTGTTTTGCTTCAACAACCGGGTAAAGCCCTTTGTAACCTCGGCGTAGTTAGGAATGAATCGTCGTAAAAAGTTTGCTTTCCCCTACAAACTTTGGAGTTGGCGAAGACTCGAAGGTGGAGGCAATTTGATGATAGCTTCGACCTTCGAGGGATCAACGCGAATGCCGGCTTTCGAAACTACAAATCCCAGCAATCGACCCGTTTCTATACAGAAGACACATTTGTGTGGATTCAACCGAATTCGATAATGCCTACACCTCATAAAGATTGCTCGTAAATGGATGAGGTGATCAGCTCGATGTAATGAATGAGCAGGCAAATCATCGAGATAGGGTTGCGCAATGTGCTTGATGTCATGAAACGCATAAGACATCGCCCTTTGAAAAGTTGCTCTGGCATTCTTAAGCCCAAAAGGTAATTTGCAATAAGCAAATGTCCCCCATGGACAAAAGAAAGCCATTTTTGGTTGATCGGTAGGTAGAATGTTGATTTTGTTGGCATTATGTTTTCTGGTATGACTGTATGTTACAGATGTTGTACTTGATGGCAACTCCAGTGGTAAGGCTCTCAGTTTGTTGAAAATTAAGAAGGACGCAGGCAATCGGTTCAGAAAGTGCGTCCCCGCAGGTATACCATGCAGAACCCGCGTCCAGGGACACCGGCCAGCTGTTCAGGGGGTGCGTCTACCCAGTGCACACATTTCAAGGCAGAGAAAAGCACGTGGGGGTTTCTTGTGTGGTATCTAGCCGACGGTTTTGTGTTTCTGTGGTGTCGGCTCGTGGTATTGTTCCATGTTTTGGGGAGGAGCTTGCCTATATAAAGCAAAGGAGTTCATTTGGATTATACATCGTCTTTGGTTGAATATCTTATTTGGTGAGATCTAGTCCAGATCTAAGAGGGCGAATCTTCTAATGGACTGTGATCCCTATGGCGCATGATCAGATCTGTAGATCTGACTGTTTGGGTTAGTCCTGAAGTCTTCATATCATTTATATCTGAAGGGTCGCAGGTTCAGTGAAGGGAAAGTGCGCCGGGACGCGGGCACTGTAAAGGGCAAGTGCGCTGAGACGCAGTACAGTAGAGAGAGACCTGCGTGGGGACGCAGGGCGATCAAGGTTCAGGTGCGTCTCTGAAGCAGAAGGACGCGACGCGATAATGTTTTCAGGTGCGTCTCTGTAACGAAAGACGCGGCGCGATAGTATCTTTGGGTGCGTCCCTGAAGCAACAGAACGCAGAGCAGTCAAAGGAACAGTGCGTGGGCACGCAGCGGAGCAGAAGGATATCTGCGTGTGGACGCAGAGTAGCAGAAGGTTAACGGCGTCTGGTCGCAGGCCACTGAAAGAAAAACTGCGTCTCTGTTTTAAGATGTTCTGTTGATTGAATTTCTCTGTTGATAAGGTGTTCTGGGTTAGTTCTGATATTGCTGATCTGATATCTGTAATGGTCTATATCTATTATGTATTTGTTGATCATCTGATGCTTTATGAAAAGAAGTAGGGGGTTGTAGCTCCCTTCCAGGAGTAGACTGGAAAACGAGAAAGAGAGAGAGTTGTAGCTCTCTGCAGGTTGCAGCCTGCGTACTGGTAAAGGACTGCACCAGTACAAAATCATTGTAAAAGAAGTTTCTAAATTGAAAGAAGATAGAGACATATTGCAGCAGGTGGTTTTCACCCACATTGGGTTTCCACCTTACATCTTGTGTTCTTTGGTGTGACTATCTGTTTTTCATGCTCATTATTTTATGGTACTGACATGCAAAAATAATTCAAAGATCAAATAAGGAAGATTTATTAAATTGCTAGATAATACTGATTCACCCCCCCTCTCAGTATTATTTCCAACAATTGGTATCAGAGCAGGTCCTTCAGAGAAGCTTGATCGCTTGAAGGTAGATCGTTCATCATGAGCAACTACGAGAAAGAAGCATCAATTAGGCCACCGATTTTTGATGGGACAAACTTCAATTATTGGAAGGTAAGAGTTACTGCATATCTTCAATCTCTTGGTACAGAAGTTTGGGACATTGTAGAAACAGGCTATGCTTTTCCTTCAGCTACTCCTACAGATCCAGCTGAGAAAAAGAAGTATGAAACAAATGCAAAAGCAGTCAGTACTCTATTAGGAAGTATATCCCAAACAGAATTCATGAAGGTAATGCACTTCAAATCAGCAAAAGAGATATGGGACAAAATGGTCACGAGCTATGAAGGAGATGAACAGGTAAAACAAGCTAAACTTCAAACTCTCAGGATTCAATATGAGACTCTCAAGATGTATAATGATGAAAGTGTGGCTAATTATTTTCTTCGAGTAGATGAGATTGTTAATTGTATGAAAAATTTGGGTGAAGAAATAAAAGAGGCTATAGTAGTTCAAAAGATTCTAAGATCATTATCCCCCAAGTTTGAATCTAAAGTATCTGCAATAGAAGAAAAGGAAAATCTCCGTGTTCTCACTATGTCTCAGCTACATGGAATTCTAACTGCTTATGAAATGAGAAAGGGAGGTCCATCAGACAGAAGGGAAGCTGCTTTTAAGGCATCAGGCAAAGAAGATTACTATGAAGCAAGCCATGTTCCAGAAGAAGAGGAAGAAGAATCAAATTTTGTCAGAAATCTTCAAAGGGGTTCTGGAAGGTTCAGAGGTAAGCTACCTTTCAAATGCTTTGCTTGTGGAAGAGTAGGTCATTATGCTGCAAAATGTCCTTATAAGGATAAAGGAAAGGAACCTGCTAGATGGAACAAGAAACAAAGTGCAAATAAGAAAAGCTACTACACCCATGAAGATAGTGATGGCTTATCAAACAATGATGAAGATGAACAAGGTAATAAATATACGCTGTTAATGGCATTTGAAGATGATGATTATGAGGATGCTGTAGATGTGGATAATCTCTATGATGAAATTACTAGACTCAAGAGATGTATAGAAGAAAAGAATGTGATCATTGATACTCTACAATTTCAAATTGATGAAAAGGAAAAACATCTTGAAAAACTAGAAGGTGAAATTGTTGGTCTCAGAAAAGAAATTGAGAAAACAAAAGCTATTAATCTTAAGTTTGTCAAAGGATCTGAAACTTTGGATGAGATTATCAATGTGCAACGGTCTCCTCTAAACAAGACAGGTTTGGGCTATAATGGAGAAACCTCTCAAGCATCCACCTCAAAAAGTTATCTTGATGCAGCAAGAAGAAATGAGGAAAAGAACAATGAAGATAATAAGGTAAAGCAGGGACGAATTACAAACAGAAATTATCAGGGGCAATCCATCTTAAGGGTGAACAAAAGCTACAACCAGCCACAGGTAAAATCTTCTCAGTTTGGTTCAAGAATAGATGAAAATAGAAATTACAATCAGTTGGCTGGTAGATTCAATAACCGCAGAAGCTTCTTCAATGGACAATGCTTTTCTTGCCATAACTTTGGTCACAAAGCAGCTCAATGTGTTGCATATAAAACAATCATGACTAGGGAAGCTCAAAAACAAAGAAGTATGATTACAAAAAGGACCTATAACAACTTTTCGGCTCTTGAAAATGAAGTTGAATGTTCTATTTGCAATAATTTTGGTCATGAAGACTCTGAATGCAGGAGCAGGTTTCAGGAGAAAAAGGAACAAGAAGGGAAAAAGGAACAAGCCACAAGCACCAAAACATGGAGAATAAAGGAACCTCAAACAGAAAGATGTGGGATAGCATTTTATGCAGAAGGACATGAAAATCTATGGTACATTGACAGTGGATGTTCGAAACATATGACAGGTGATAAAGAAAAACTTGAATCTTATTCTACTTTAGAAAAAGGAAAGAAAGTTTCTTTTGGAAATGATACTCCTGCTACTATAAAAGGAAAAGGTATTGCTCCTTTAAAAGAAAAGGTCAAGGCTGGAAATGTTTTGTATGTTGATGGATTGAAGCATAATCTACTAAGTGTCAGCCAGATGTGTGATCAAAGAACCGAGGTTATTTTCAGATCGAATGGATGTCTTGTTCGTGATCTTGATACAGGTAAAACAGTACTCAAAGGCAAAAGAACTCCAAATAATCTGTACATATTTGAAGAAGGACAACAACAATGCTATCTAAGCAAGGATGAAGAGCACTGGTTATGGCATCGAAGGTTGGGACATCTAAGCTTCTCACAAATAAGGAAAGCATGCAAATATCAGGCAGTTCGCGATCTTCCAGATATCAAAATTCCTGACAACACCATATGCAGATCATGTCAGTTTGGAAAACAAACCAGGACTAACTTTCCAGAGAAAGAAGGATCAGCTAGCATGCCTCTTGAGCTAGTACATACAGATACATGTGGTCCATTCAGGAAAAGAACACCTAGAGGAGAGGAATACTTGATATTATTTATTGATGATTTCTCCAGGTTTGTCTGGTTAGGACTTATGAAGCACAAAGATGAAGCATTCGAAAAATTCAAGTCCTTCAAAGCCTTGGTTGAAAATGAATCAGGTCACAAAATTAAGTGCCTCAGATCCGACAGAGGTGGGGAATTTACTTCAAATGAATTTTTCGATTTCTGTCGATTTCTGTGATGAACATGGGATAAGGAGAGAATTCTCTACAGCTAGAACTCCTCAGCAAAATGGAGTTGTTGAAAGAATGAACATAACAATCCAACAAATGGCTCGTGCTATGCTTGATGAATCAGGAACTTCCGCAACTTTCTGGGGTGAAGCTGCACATGCTGCGGTTATTATTCTCAACAAGACAAATGTCCGGGTGAACAACACTCAAACTCCTCATGAGCTCTGGAGTGGTAAAACTCCTTCGGTAAAGCACTTCAAAATCTTTGGGAGCAAATGCTATATCAAGAATACTGATGAGCAGCTTGGAAAACTTGAACCTAGAGCAGATGAAGGCATTCTTCTTGGCTATTCTCCACATAGCAAAGCATACAAATGCTACAATAAAAGACTTGGCAGAATTGTTGACAGCATTGATGTAGTGGTTGATGAGAAGGGATATATTCCTAGGCAAGTACATCATGAAGATATAGAAGAAGATGAAGGCTATCCTCAAAGACAGAATGATGAAGAAGAAGAACCCCAAGGAGAACCTCAAGAAGAACTAGAGGAGCAGACAAGAATAGAAGAGAAAACTCCATCCAGATATGTTCAGAAGAATCATCCAGAATCTCAGATTGTGGGGCAGAAAGAAGCAGGTGTACAAACAAGAAGAACAGTTGCAGAAGCCTCAAGCTATTTGGCATTACTCTCCTCTACTAAACCACAAAATGTGAAAGAAGCATGCAAAGATGAATGTTGGGTGAAAGCAATGAATGAAGAACTTGAGCAAATCGAAAAGAACAACACTTGGGAGCTGGTTCCTAGACCAAAGGATAAGAATGTTATCGGAACAAAATGGGTCTTCAAAAATAAATTGAATGAAAATGGAGAAGTAATTAGAAACAAAGCCAGACTTGTTTGTAAAGGGTATGCGCAGCAAGAAGGAATAGACTTTGAAGAAACTTTTGCTCCTGTTGCAAGACTTGAGGCCATCCGAATGTTCCTTGCTCTCTCAAGTTTTCAAAACTTCAAAGTATTTCAAATGGACGTGAAATCAGCCTTTCTGAATGGAGACTTGGAAGAAGAAGTGTACATTGAACAGCCAGATGGGTTTATTCTTGGAAATGATCCAAATCTTGTATGCCGATTGAAAAAGGCTCTCTATGGTCTCAAACAAGCTCCAAGGGCTTGGTACTACCGGTTGGACAAATATCTTCATCAACAAGGTTTCTCAAAAGGTTCAGCAGATAGCAATCTGTATATAAAAGTTGAAAATGACAAATTGCTAATACTTGTTGTGTATGTAGATGACATTATTTTTGGCAGCAATGAAGAAGCTATGAGTCAAAGCTTTGCCTCGGTCATGCAGAAAGAATTTGAAATGTCCTTGCTAGGAGAACTGACATATTTCCTTGGTTTACAAATCCAACAAAAGGAAGGAGGAATCTTTTTATCTCAAACCAAGTATCTCAAGCAGATTTTGAAGAAATATGGCATGGAAGATGCAAAACCAGTATGTACACCCATGGTCACAGGATGTAGTCTCAGCGCAAATGATGAATCTGCAGCAGTACATCAACCAACCTACAGATCTATGATTGGAAGTTTACTATATTTGACAGGTACCCGACCGGACATCATGCATGCAGTTGGAATAGTTGGAAGATTTCAGGCAAATCCGAAGGAGACTCATCTTCAGGCAGTAAAGAGAATTTTCAAATATCTTCAAGGGACTCAAAATTATGGCTTATGGTATCCTAGAGATACAGATCTTACTCTTCATGCTTATACAGATGCAGATTGGGCCGGAAGTGTGGATGACAGGAAAAGCACAAGTGGTGGTGCGTTCTTTATGGGTTCCAGACTGGTATCTTGGTTCAGCAAGAAACAGAGTTCCATTGCCTTATCTACAGCTGAAGCAGAATATGTTGCTGCTGCATCTTGTTGCACCCAACTCCTTTGGATGATGCAGACTTTGCAGGATTTTCAAATCACTTGTACTCCACCAATCCCCATCTTATGTGATAATACAAGTGCAATCAGCATCTCAAAGAACCCTGTTATGCATTCAAAAACCAAGCACATACCAATCAAGTACCATTTTCTCCGGGAACAAGTGCTTGAACAGAAAGTCAAGTTGGAGTATGTTCCTTCCAAGGAACAAGTTGCTGATATTCTTACCAAACCATTGCCCAGGGACACGTTTGAATACCTCAGGCAAAAGCTGGGGGTTGTTGATGCATCATCTTGTTGAACCTCTTCTTATTGGTGGTACAGGCTCAGGGGGAGCACATAATGCATTGTTGGCATTATGGAGAAGGAGATCTTGGAAATAGCTGCAATATGTCTCTATCTCTTTCATGGTGGTGCGTTGCTGCAGATTGGTTCATTTTCAGGGGAGCATGAGCTTAGGGGGAGCATACCCTTTGCCCTTGATGTCAAAGGGGGAGAATGAAGCTGAAGTTTGTGAGGTTGCCATCAAGTCCAAAGGGGGAGATTGTTGGCATTATGTTTTCTGGTATGACTGTATGTTACAGATGTTGTACTTGATGGCAACTCCAGTGGTAAGGCTCTCAGTTTGTTGAAAATTAAGAAGGACGCAGGCAATCGGTTCAGAAAGTGCGTCCCCGCAGGTATACCATGCAGAATCCGCGTCCAGGGACGCCGGCCAGCTGTTCAGGGGGTGCGTCTACCCAGTGCACACATTTCAAGGCAGAGAAAAGCACGTGGGGGTTTCTTGTGTGGTATCTAGCCGACGGTTTTGTGTTTCTGTGGTGTCGGCTCGTGGTATTGTTCCATGTTTTGGGGAGGAGCTTGCCTATATAAAGCAAAGGAGTTCATTTGGATTATACATCTTCTTTGGTTGAATATCTTATTTGGTGAGATCTAGTCCAGATCTAAGAGGGCGAATCTTCTAATGGACTGTGATCCCTATGGCGCATGATCAGATCTGTAGATCTGACTGTTTGGGTTAGTCCTGAAGTCTTCATATCATTTATATCTGAAGGGTCGCAGGTTCAGTGAAGGGAAAGTGCACCGGGACGCGGGCACTGTAAAGGGCAAGTGCGCCGAGACGCAGTATAGTAGAGAGAGACCTGCGTGGGGACGCAGGGCGATCAAGGTTCAGGTGGTTCAGGTTAGTTCTGATATTGCTGATCTGATATCTGTAATGGTCTATATCTATTATGTATTTGTTGATCATCTGATGCTTTATGAAAAGAAGTAGGGGGTTGTATCTCCCTTCCAGGAGTAGACTGGAAAACGAGAAAGAGAGAGAGTTGTAGCTCTCTGCAGGTTGCAGCCTGCGTACTGGTAAAGGACTGCACCAGTACAAAATCATTGTAAAAGAAGTTTCTAAATTGAAAGAAGATAGAGACATATTGCAGCAGGTGGTTTTCACCCACATTGGGTTTCCACCTTACATCTTGTGTTCTTTGGTGTGACTATCTGTTTTTCATGCTCATTATTTTATGGTACTGACATGCAAAAATAATTCAAAGATCAAATAAGGAAGATTTATTAAATTGCTAGATAACACTGATTCACCCCCCCTCTCAGTATTATTTCCAACAGATTTGATTGTATCCGGAAAAACCGTCCATAAAGGAAAATATTTCGTTGCCGGCACAATCATCAATGATTTGATCGATATAGGGAGTTGGGTAATTGTCCTTTGGACAGGCTCGATTAATATCCCTATAATCGATGCATATTCTTATTGTTCCCTGCTTTTTGTTAACCGGAACAATATTCGATACCCAATCCGTTAACAAGATCAGATAAATGAAACCTGCTTTCAACAATTTTTCAACTTTTGCTTTAATTGCAGCAGCTTTTCGTGGGTGAATCTGATGCAAACGTTGCCGGACGGATTTAGCATCTGGGTAAGTCTTGATCTCATGAACAACAATCGCGGGATCAATTCCTGGCATTTCCTCATAAGACCAGGGAAACACGTCGCGGAATTCTTGAAATAGGGCCTTATATAATTGAATTTCGTTATCTGTACACGAGGCACCTATATGAATGTTCTCAACAATTCCGGGCTTAACCGAAATGTCAATAGGAATAGTTCGAGAGATGTTTCCCAAATTTAACTCTGAATCGGGATGTTTCATTGGATTCTGAGGTTCCTTGACATATTCAGTTGTAAAAATTGATGAGAAATCATTTTCAAAACGATCGTCCTCAGGTAAAAATGAAGATCTGTGATGGAGATCTTCCCATGGTAAATCATCTACGCATAGGATTTCATGAATTTGCTCATCAGAATGAACAAGTTCAGAAAATGTAGTTAAATCCGAGGTTGATGTGAAAAGTGATTCCTCACGAACCACATTCATTAAGTCATTTTCGGTTGAACACAGGTCGGCAAACGACTGCACGACTTCATAGGCAATTTCATATGGACTCAAAGGCATGGAATTACCAAATGAGTCTATCTCAGATTTAGAAGGGATGATCCAAGGATCATCGTAAATAATGGTGTCTGATGTAATCATATGAATGGTTGCAAATGAAGATGATGCGTTGATTGGAGGAAAAGGAAAAGTTCCCAGTAAACCGACATCTTTAACTAATCATACTCCAACATCCTTATATGGGATAGTCGTTTTACCAACATGCTGAATACTCTCCGAAGAGGCTGGGTCAGATGAAAAGTAAGCCAGCTGGTCTATTCTTACGATCTTTCCGTTGTGTGGAAATTTTATTACTCGAAAGACCGATGAAACGACCGCTGTCATAACGTAAGACCAACTTCGACCCAAGAGAAGGTTGTAGTCTAGAGGGGCATCAACCACCTCCACATCTAGACTAACGATTTTTCCTTCAACCCCTATAGGCAAATCCTGTAGAATGCCAAAAGGATGAAACCCACGGCCATCAAAGGCCTTTAGAATCATCGGGGATTGATTTAGTGAAGGAGAACCAAGCGATCTCCAACACTGTATCGACATAATACACGTTGAGGCTCCCTCATCAATTATAGTCCGATGAATAGGCCTGTTTTTGACTATCACTGGTATCTGGAAAGCCATTTGATGAGGCAAATGCGGTGTACTATTTTCTAGATCGAAAATTATTAGGTTCGGGTCCTGAATATCAACAACTCCTATAGCCAACAAAAGTAATTTACGTTGTGCTGGGCATGATTGCAGCACTTCCAAAGCCGACATTGCTGAGGGTGAAACAGCTAAATCCTCAACAATGTTATAATTCTGCGCCGCTCTCGCATGTGGATTGAAAGCTGACTTTCGAAGTATACCCTTGGCGGGCGGTTTGATTACCAAATCTGGATTAGGTTTCTCGATCTGTAGTGGATCGGAACTGGGAGCTGAGGTTGATGGATTAGAATGAGAAGATTCTGCTTCTTTACCATCAACAGGACTCTTACTACCATAATCTTGCGATCGAGTCGCAATCCTAACATGGGACATCATCAGTATGGGTTCTTCATTGGCACTCGAGGATGAACCTATCATCTTACTGTCTTGAGCCGGAAAAGGATCCTTCAAAACAACAGGAGTTTGGGAACCCTTGACAATCTTTGCAACCTCTGCATGATGAGGGCAGTCTCTTGTAAAATGTTCATCGTCACAAATGAGACAAGGATAACGAGGTTTGCGCTTTTCGTCATTGGATTATGCCTTTTCAGGTTTCTCCTTTGAACTTTTGTCCGTTTTATTCTTCTTCTTTCCTTTCTTCTTCCCACCAGATTTTGATTTGGCTGTAGATGACTCTACAACGTGAATGTCGGCGGAAATCTCTGCAGAAGAATCTCCTGTTGGGGAATCAGGCAAGGTTATAATGGGAGAAGAATTCTTGGAAGACTTCTTCTTACTTTTAGTGTTAACCGTGCCAATCATACCATCAGCGGCATGAGATCCCGAAGGAGCTGCAGCCATTTGATTTGACTTGGGAAGATCGGGGATTTTTTTGTGTAACGTACCTGACTGAGTATAGACTAAGTCAAGCTACTGTGCTTGAGCAATTACTTGCTCCTCAGTAACAACTCCGGCTTTAGCTACATCTTTTGTGATCTTTGGCAACAAAGATTTTACAAACCACTCAGCCAAAATTTGATCCGGAATAAATACCTTCACTAAACGCCGTCGACGTCTCCACTCATGAATATGATCTGAAATGTACGTGGATGTCGATTGTTTTAGCGAAGTTAACAATTCCGTTCCATTGTCATATCGGACTGGCAACTGAAAATGAGTTAAAAAAGAGGTAGCTAACTGACTAAAATTATAAAAAGTGCCTCGCAGTAACTCACTGTACCACTTGGCCGCGAGACCAATTAAAGTGCGCTGGAAAAGTCTAAGATGGATCGAATCATCTATGATGGAGTTAGATGCACACCAGAGATGGTAAGTCATCACATGGTTCGACGAGTCCTCTCCTGATTTACCTTCGAACTTGGGAATGTCACTGGGCAACTTATTCGACATTGGCGGCCAAAACGGAAGATAATTAATGGGATCGTTTGTTAGGCGTGACAAGTCAGGCAAGTCCAAAGTTGTGATAAATGGTAACTGCCGATTAGGATCCCTAAAACTCTGGGTCATGAGACCAGCCCCAGGAGGAGGATATCCAGGATAACTAGGAATAGGAATCGCGTTCGGGATATTGTATCCTCCCGGAAAACCAGGATTAACCGGACCGTACTGGGGTTGTTGAGGTTGTTGATAAGTGTACCCAGGATACGGTTGATACTGATAAACTAGCTGCTGGACAACAGGACCGAATTGGTACTGTCCCTGGTACGGTTGATAGGTGAATTGTGGTTGACTTGTGACAACCGTACTTAAACCAGGTTGTCCTACAGGCATCTGAACCGAAGTTTGAATCGTAGATCCAGACGGTGGTAAAGATGTCTGAGGTGTAGATACAGGAACAGTAGAAACCGGAGCTGTCGATACTCCAGAAGTAGGTGGGGTAGATTGAACAGATGTAGCGGTAGTTGTAACAGTCGTTTGAGGCGGAGTACGAGGCGTACTAGGCCCAGGCCGAGAAACTACCGAAGGTACAAAAGTTTGAATGTTAGACTGGACTGGTTGCTGGGATGTACTAGAAACTAAGGGTTGTCCAGTTTGAGATGACAACTGTACACTTTGCTGCAACACCTGTTGGGTTTGCGATGGATCCCACATTATATTCATTCCAGGGTACTGACCCATAACTGGTTGAGAATATTGAGGACCATAACCGGGTTGAGGGTAGGATTGATAATTGAAAGGTACATTTCCTGTTCCTTGAACAAACGTTTGACCCTGGGGTGGTTGGAAACCTTGGTTCGAGTATTGACCTTGGGGTTGATACCCTTGAGGCACATACTGATACTGGGGTTGACCTTGAGGTATAAATTGATACTAGGGTTGACCTTGGGGTACATATTGAGTCTAGGGTTGACCTTGAGGAACGTACTGTCCCGTAGGTATGTACTGTCCTTGAGGTTGCCCCCCAGATGCAAATTGTGTACCTTGAGGTTGCCCCCCAGGCGTTAATTGAGGCTGCCCCCCAGGCAGTAACTAGCCACCTTGAGGTTGAGGATTGGGAATAGAACCTGACATCATAAGAATGTCTTCTACGCTCAACGGTTTATTACCATTGCTTCCAGTTAATAACCCTTGCTCAATGGGTTGAGGAGATGCTCCCAAAAAAGTACCAGAAAGAGACTGATACCCAGAGGGAACAGATGGACTGCCGTACAAAAAGGATTTGGGCGATTGAGTAAACATGGATGACTGTCCTGACATATTGACGGGAGTATAAAAACCTCTTGGTGTTGAGTGATAAGGAGCACGAGGTGGTGAAAAACTTAACCCTGAGTTTTCTAAATAATTAGTCAAAGAAAGATACCAAGAACTATTCCTAGGTGGACTGTAAAAAATTGATTCACGCTCCCTTAGTTCAATGACAGGTTGATTTTCAGGGATAGGGATGCCTACTTCTTCTTCTTCTGGAGCAAGTTCTTCAATAGAAATAAGGTCAGAAGGAAGATCTTGAGTAATTACTCTTTCTACCCTAAGTGAACCAGGACCACTAAAAGTTGGAGAAACAAACCCCGATGTCGGAGTAGCAGCAAATTCACTTTCAAGCTCAGATATTTCGGGTTCTTCACCTATATCACTAGTAGATGAAAAGCTACCAGCAATTTCGGAGACAGACACTGACTGTGGATTATATTCTGCTACTGGCGTTTGAAAATCAGGATGTACTATCAAAGAAGATTCTCCTTCTTCCGGTGACCCAACTCTACTGTCTCTAGGAGTTACGAGGACTTTTAAGCCTTCAAGTTGGCTCAGTACTTCCTCAGGAGGTTGGCCACAAAGTCTACGGGACTTCCTCAGTAACTCAGCCACGTTTATAATCTCAGGAGACTGGCCCCGAAGTCTACGGGACTGTCTTGGTAATTCAGCCACAGTTAAAGACTTTTAACTACTTCACACGCAAACAAAGTAAAATCTCAATGAAAAGCACCTAAAGTCTCTAAAGAACCAAAAAAATTTGAATCACACGCCTAAAGAATCTAGGAGATCAAACACACACAAACAGTAACTTTCCGGACCAAAAACACTAGTTGGTGATGAAATCCAACGTCGCAGAGTTCAGTACAGAAATGGCGGTTGGAATAGTTACCCCGACAACCTGCTTAATGAATAGACTGGCACAAGTTCCTCCACTTAACTGTCTCGAGTGAAGTGAACCCCCCAGAAAATCCAAGTGAGTCTAGCTGACGTCTACTCCAGGTACAGTGGGATCTTCCCACCATTGTCACCTCAGGAAGAGTCCTAAAGAATATGGCCACTAAGGTTACCAACTGAGACAAATACACCTGGGGGAACAGTATACGATCCGATACGCACACAAGGGCAGAGTAGCAAGCTCAATCCCCTTGAAGGCTCCTTGACATAATCCAAGGTTTACCAACAAGTGACCCCAGGCTCCTCGACAATGGTTAATCCGAGGTTTACCATTTTTAATACTTGAATATCTGGCGTCGTTCCCAATGAGGAAGGATTGATTCCCACACTGGTTCGGACACGATCTCGTGCTTCTCCTTTAAGAGGAGCTTTCCCAGAGCATAAATGCAACAATTGGATTTCTTCCCTACCACAAGATACAGCTACTTGTTTGTTTTTATTGTCTTGGAGAGTTAATTACTCTCCTACTCCAAGACATTAGCCTAAGCTAAGTTGGTGTATCAGAGCCCTAGAAATAAAAATGTTACTAGGTGAATTTTACTTTAAGCGTTAATTTTAGTGGTTTTTGTTTAAGTCCAAAGGTGCGGAGATGAAACTCGTGGTATGAAGACTCGACTCAAAATCACTAAAAATGCACCTAAGATGATTTAAACAATCTTTTCTCTTCGATGAACTTCTAAACTAAGAAAGAGTTTGAGAATGAAAATACTTTGTAAACACAAATCTTTCTCAATTAAACAAATTAAAAGAAGAGCTTTTCCTTTCCAAAGCACTCAAAACGAGACAACTAATTATTTCACAAAAATTTCCCTTTTTCATTTCAAAGCATTCAATCACTACAAAAAACAAACTTTTTCAAAAGAGATTTTTTATATTTTGTAAATAAAACACTCAAAACTAATGAAAATGACTAACTTTGAGAGCTACAAACTATAAAAACCTATTTGAAGTCAAAGCCTACTAGAAGTCTTTTTTAAGGATGTTTTACTCAGCTAGATGCAAGCTAAGGACTAATTTATGCAGAATCACAAATCAGTGAAGAACAACCAATTTAGTTTTCTTTTTGAAAATGAAAATCCAAACTCTCAAACACAAGCTTTTCGAAGTTTTGTAAAGATAAAACTCAAAGCGGATTCCTCAAACAAGGGGAGATTTCATTAATGGTCAGACTCATAAGAAAGCTGGTAGACACTAAGGTGATCTGAAGTCCCTACAACCTCTAAGCTCAGAGCCACTACACAACCAAAATGAAAAACAAACCCAACAAGCAAAACTCCTAGGAATTTCACCTAAAACCCTAACACTAACGAAATCAATCCAAGGAAAGTTTCTGACAGGGTACACGCAGGTCTGGGCAATGGCTAAAACCTATGAACAAATTCTAAACTGATAAAAAAGAGAAAAATTTAAAATTTCTCAAAATTTTGACAGGGTACGCAGGCAGCTTGTTTACACAAGTGCGTTTACGCTCTGTGCACAAAGAAAAAGCGCGTATAGGTATGCACTGTGCTTAACTCAGAGGGTGCGTACTTCTCCCAAAACTATGAAAAATAAAAACTAACTCAAAATTAACTAAATTCACCCAATCCCACAATCATCAAGCCAAAAACAGAAACAAAAATAAAGTTTCTCAGGTCAAAGTATAAACAAGGAAAATAATCAAGTCCCCAGTGGAGTCGCCATTTTGTCACACGGAATAAGTCGATCTTGCGGACAAGATAGACCTTCCTAGAATCTAAAGAAGACCTAATAACAAGCAAACCAACCAGACACTATCTTTCTCTAAGTATGCTTTAATAAACAATAGCAAACAAGTGTTTTTAGGGCCTACCTTAGGTCCAATGCTAGCTTGTGGATGCCCTCTCTCCTTCGATCCAAATGAGCTCCTTTTCGCGAATCTGCAAACATAAACAAGGCAAACACATTAAATAGCACCTGAAAAGCCAATTGCATAAAACATATTTAACATGAAAGTCAAGGAGTCCATGAAACAAATAACATAAGATACTTGTTGAGAAAAATGAGTTTGATTGTATTAATTCAAAAGAAGAAGAACCTTACAACCTTTGCTTTGACACTGTACAAGCTCCTCCCAGGGTCCAGCAAGAAGTCTCCTCTACTTTGACAAGTTTCACTCACTCCCCAATGAAACCAAAAAGGTATGTGATCTCTCCTCTTTAGGCTTAACTAGGAAGTCTTGATTTCACCAGCATTTACCCTCAAAAATGTTCAGCTTCTAACCTCTCTAGCAACCAGCCCAATGCCTGTATTTATAGTGCAATGGAGGGAGGTTACTAGGTCCTCCTTCAAAGGGATAAAGCCCTCCTTCAAAGGTATAGCTCCTCTCCTCAAGGGATTAGCTCCTTCTCTTTTGGAATGCATGAACCACCTCAGAGCGAACAATCCACGTCAAAATTCCTTCTAGAAACCTCTAGAATTAACCCAAAGTGAGTTTTTTAAGATAAAACTTGCGCCTTTTAACTTTCACAGGGGTCCGCACCTACACCGTTAGGGACAGAGCGTGCAGGTCCGCAGGTTTTGTACACAGAAGGTGCGGGACCGCAGGTTACCATGAGAGAGTGCAGAACCAGAGTTACATTGATTTTTAATGCCTTTCTCTCATTTCCAAAGCTTGATTTGAAGAGCTGAGGTCTGAGACTTGCTTAGGAGGACAGTACAAGTGATGATAGACCCATACTGACTGCAAATAATCATGATGACGATATTTTTGCGTAATAGAGAGAGGGTGGGAGTGAGTCTCAAGTTGGAAGGAATGGAGTCCCAACTCTGTTAGAGACACAAAACACAACAGGACATGCACAACTTCTAGTGGAGCAATCCACATGGATGCGGAAGTCACAACAAACAAGGGAATATAGCATGTACGACACCCAGCGGGATAGTCTGCGTGACTGCGACGATCGTTATAACAAGTTTACATGAAAGGTTTTGTCTAATGTTCGGGGTGGTAACCAACACGGGCAAGACAACGTTAACAACTTATACAACACATTTTCATAAATATATGTATTAGAATAGCTGAATGAGTTCAATTGTTTGACACAGGTTGAAGCAACATGTATTACAAATGTTCAAGACTAATCTTACAAACAGTTACAACACATGTGAGAAAACATGCTGGCTTGTTAGTAGGCTTCTGAATTAAGCAAAAGTTCGTAGACACATCAGTACACCATTACATCATTAACCCCGATGGTG
Source organism: Pinus tabuliformis (assembly GCA_031772625.1). NCBI lineage: Eukaryota > Viridiplantae > Streptophyta > Pinopsida > Pinales > Pinaceae > Pinus > Pinus tabuliformis. Next base: position 1,207,248,154 of record CM062817.1, on the reverse strand, counting down.
GGGCATTGGAGCCATTGCTCCCTCCTCAAAGAAAAGATTACAGACTCTCAAGGCTATGTGGGAGGAGCTAAGGTGAAAAGTCTTTGCATGTACAAATGAGGGCTATTTATAGCCAAGGGTAAAACTGGCCCTTGTGACTGTTCGACTTCCCTCATGACTGTTTGACTTTCATGACTTTTCAACTCTACATGACTCTTCAGTTTACAAGTGGGTCTCTTGGACTTCCGCGTTTCATTACATTGATTTATAGCAGTATGGCCCACAATAGTGATGTGGCCGACACGACTCATGACATTACTCAGCATGAAAGTGATCGTTCGTTCATGCTGGTGGTGGTGTGCATGTCGAGTTGCAATGCTGCTGAGTGATGGATGTCCTCTTGGTGTATAACAACTTCACCTCCACATGGCAAGGTGTGCATAGTCCTCGATGGTCATTTTGTTCGCTTGATGTTGCATGTGCACGCTTCTCCTTGCTTGTACCTTGGAATGCTTGACATGTTCATCTGTCTGTGAAAATATATCCTCGCATGTTTTTTTGTTTGTCCATGAACACATCCTCTCATGTTTGTCTGTTTGTCAGTTCGCAAACACATCTTCACATGTTATTCCATTCGTGAAAAGTTCCTCTTGCATGTTCGTCCGTTCACTCGTCCGCGAACACATATCCTTGCATGCATCGTTCGTTCGTTCGTTTGCGAACACATCATTTTTCATGTACTCTCCTTGTTCATCCCATCTGTCGTTGCGTCATGTCTATTCATGTACCTATGTCTGCAATCACTCATGACAAGATGACATCAAATCCATAAACCTCCTAGTCTACCATGATGCATGGTCGTTCACTTTCGGATGCAAGTGAACAAGAGAGAGGACAAGGCTGTGAAACTGTGTGAGACAAGTTTCAAGTTGGGATGCGAGTTCTGGGCATTGCTGGGGAAAATTCCGTAGAGGTCACTAGGAGACTGAGAAGGACAATTCGCATCACTAGCGACTGTCTGCAGGATCTAGATCAGCTGTAGGACAAATTTGCACAAATTTTGGAGGGAAGTAGTGTGGGTAGCAGAGGGCCTTGGCAACAAAAACTGTGCAATTTCTGGAGGGAGATGGCTATGAGCTGCAGGAGGCTTGGTAGCAAAAACTGTGCAATTCCTTAAGGGAGATGGCAGCGGGCTGCAGGATCGCTGGAGACAAAAACTATGCAATTGTTGGGAGGCTGAACTACTAAACACCTCTGCGCAATTTCTGAGCTGAGCAGGATGCTGGGTAGTTGAGAGGATTGCTCATGAAATCTACGTAGATTTCTCACTGAGAATCTAGCCGTGTGTCTGGGTGGCTAGCTGGAAAAAATGCGCAATTTCTGGAGGGAGATAGGGACGGGCACTAGGTGTCTGTCAAGTCTATCAATGTAATTTTCTCAACCAGTGGAGCGAGAAAAGTCTACAGCTTCTACGCAATTTTTGTGGGGAGTGATTCTCTGGGTGATTGCCCAGTCAAACTCTCCGGTTGACCAATAGGAGGGTTGGTTGATTTTCTTGGGGTAAACGCAGATTGATGTGGATTGCTGAGGAAATTCTATGCTATTCTAGATGACATTCGGTCTAGTCGATTTCAAGATTGCGTAGTGCAAGCTGCTTGGGAGACAACCTCAAGTTCTGTGCAATTTTGGGCAACAATACATGTTCACTGAGGGCTGAAACTGTGCAATGTAGCTCTACGAAGGTCCAACTGTTGGAGGGTGATCGGTCGTCAAAATTTCAATAAAATGACTAAGCGTGGGAGCGACTGAAGTTTTGCATACAGGACCTTGCGAACACATGCTCAACACGACTCGACGACAAGAAACCTCAAACGATGAAGACAACATATACTTAGTGTGATTGACCGACGGTGAAGTAACAATTGTGACACTTATGATAGATTGTTGAACGACCGTGACGATGCTTGTGTGACAGTGCATACAACATCGTGTGTGAGTGTAATAGATGTTTACATAGCGAAAAAAATCAATCAAAACCTTCAACATCACCAGAACGAGGTCAAATGCATGACATAGAAATCAACATGCGGAAGACAACAATTGATCGAACAAGTGAAAAAGAAGCAAGACATGTAGAAGAAACACATAAGATGCCTTTTCATGTTTGCGCACATGCATGTTACTGAGGATAGGGTGATATGACAATGACAAGAAGTCCTACAAACTCAGCTAAGAAGTGTACTTTGAAAGATGTTCTGTACTTGCTATACTTACCCTCAAGATGATCATGAATCTGGCGAAGTTTGCATGTGGTCCTGATCTTTTCCATTACTCAGTTCCTTGGTCCTTCTCCTCAACTCTTTTGAAGCAATTTCAGCATGTCACCTTTTCCTGTAGTCACTGAGAGGTAGATCTATGCAATTTCAACGGATAGTGACTGCTTCCAGTATGAGGCCCTATACGCAATTTATGCATGAAATATCGACAATAGAACTTGGACAACACTGCACAATTTTGAGGCTCAAAGCATTGTTGCAGGACAGGGGTCCCGGGAGGACACCTCTGCGCAATTTCTGAGTGGAGTGCAGCTAGACTTCTTTACGCATTTCTTGAGAGAAGTGTTGGCTGGGGCCTCTACGGGCGGTGGGGTTTCAACAGGCAAGGGAGGTTAGTGTCTCTACACAGTATGAGATTTTAGCAAGAAAGGGAGGAAGCTTGATGGTTGCAGAAACAAAGCGCATAGTTCCGAGAAGTTGGATGAGGTTAGGTTGCTTGGGAAAATGGCTAAGTGTGAGATCAGTGAAACATATGAAAACATTGATAAGACTTGACTGTGATCGCACATAGACACTTAGTGACACAACGTAGACCATCCAAAATACATAATACATACTTTCCTTGATGCAACAAACTTCGTGAGGTGAGTGCATGAGGTGAGTGTGAAACATGTCTATGTGAGGACAAGCACTCATACACACATAATTCCATTGAAGCAAGACAACATCCCCTTTGCATGACAATCAACAACCCTTGCGCCCAAATATGACACAAGCTACATGAAGATGATATTGCATACCAATCCTAAGGTCAAGGCGGGGAGCTTGAAATCATTAGCTTACCAATCAAGCAATCAAGGATAAGCGATTGCAAGATCCGAGGTAGACTCCAAAATTTGCACGTGGGCCAAAATTTTGGAGGGTGGTTGTAGCTGCTACAATGCTTGGAGACACAATGGTAGAACTCCAGTTCTCCGTATGCATATTGTTTCGTGAAAGCTGAATCTAACCCTTCCGAAAGTATTCTTCGATTCTTTGATCATCATTATTCCCACACGAGCTTGGTTGAAAGATGTAGTCCCTACCATTCTCTTGGTCAAACAATGCACATTCCAAGCCAAGTCAACCCAATTGTTTTGATTGGGGATGAGGGGTATATTGGTGCACAAGTAATATGATAGTAAGAGTTTAAATTTCATCTCTGGTGTTGCTTCGCTGCTAGAAGGCCTAGACAGTACCCCAATGGAGTCACGCAGGAACACAAGCATCACTCCGCTACCAACGAGCCTGGTCAGTGCCCCGACGAAGTTACTTGCATAACCTATTTCTGTAGGAAGCCTTTCTCTTATTTCGTTTTATTCATTTTTTGAAAATTTTCATATTTTCATAGAACTGTGCGTAGGTACTTATTTATTTCAGGGCAGAAGAGGGATCCCAACTTATTGAGATCAGAAGAGGTTGTTCATTCAGAAAAGTATGTTATGTATAACTTTGACATACTTGTTAAGGTTTCCCCCCTCACCTTACTCTACTTGACTAAGCTGACAAGGGTTAACCCAAAACAACTGACTAGAGTAGGTGGTGCTAGTTAGAGCGCAAGTGTTGTGTTTTCACCAAGACTCACCCTGAACAAAACATATTTTCTATCAAGGCATCATCGACTGAAGACAAAAGGTTCTTCATAGAGAGAGAGGACAATAGATAACCAGTTGTTGATAGCTATACAAGTCCTCTTAGATTCGCCCGACCTGTCTCGAGAGCTAAACACGGTTTCATGAGAGGGTAACATACGGGTACAAGCAAGAAAAGAAAGCAAAAAACAAAAGAAAAAGTAAAGCGAAAGCAAAACAAGTAAGAAAAGAAAGAAAGCAAGCAAGCCAAAGCAAGCAAGCAAGCAAACAAACATGCAAACTAGAATGCAAAGCAAAGTAATGTGAAGAAGAAAACACTACTCCTACTCCTATGCTAAACAATGCATGGGCCTACTTACGTGAAGTGATATTTCCAATGCATCGACTGGCACATTGGCTGGCCCATGTTGGTGAAGGCATGGTTCACGATAAACATAGTCAAGTAGACCAACAAGCATAAAATATACAACATTGTAAACCAACACACTCCGAGTTCTAAAACATCCACAGAAAAGAAAAGAGTGAATGCATAAGGCAAATATTCTGTGGACTTAATGTGGTTCTGTGACACACTGCGTGCATATGATAAACATGCACACTCTTTGTACTGTGACATATGAGTGAACCTGAGAAAGACCAACAACCTATTCTTTGCGAGTGCACTCGTTGTGTAAGATTCCTCTAAAGCTTGAGCGATGGGATCATGCAATTTTAGTGGAGGAAGTGAAATATGGATGTTTGGTTGATCTTTAATGCAGAACAGAGAGTGCTGAGAAGCCTCAGGTGTTTCGCAAATTTTCTGATCAAAAGTGGAACTAACCTCACGATAGAAAGGGCCTAACATAACCATCAGCTCAGGATGAAGTGCCTCAACAACCTGCGAGGTTTCCACTTCGTCGATATATAGATCATTGGAGACTAGTGTCTTAGACATATTAACAATGAGTGAATCATAATTGTGATCAAATGAAGAAGTATAGAGATCACGATAACCAAGATTAGAAAATTCAGGATGTTTATCGGCATCCTCATGATTTGATGAATCACACAGAGGGGTAGATGAGAAGAAAGAATGTTCACCCTCTTCCTTTCTGAAAAAAGTAGATGGAAAATCAATTGGATGTTCAATGAAGAATTTTTCCTCTCCACTGTCAAACGATGTACTAACATTTGGTGCTTTCTGCGAATGATCAGAAGTAGATGCATCCATGGATGTATTTACAAAAGGAAAATCAAAGATAACATAATCACCAATGATGTCAAGAAAAAGCAGAGGAGATGTAGACAGAAGGAGGTCATCCTTCACTGCAGGTTCATTCTCATATGCTCAATCATACTCTTCATGAATGACAACATAGGTTGGTTGTGCAACATTAACTTCATTGATGGTTTGATCCTCGTTCACAACAGGTGTAGACTCTGAAACAGAAGAACACAAGACAATGCAATCCATAGGATCAGTGGAACGTGGAGACGGAGGTTTAGGTAACAAGTGTGTATGAAAACTCATGGGATTCCCAACCAAATCTACACAAATATTGAGAGTAGTGAGGGTGAGAGGATGTGACAGTTGAAAAGACGTGTGCACATGTTCTCCCAGATCACTTTGTAGTGGTGGAGGTATTTGATGAGGGGAAGGTGGACAGTCACTTGTGATAGTGACTGTGTCCGCTTGTGATTGCACAACTCCATCACTGAAGTATGCTGAGCAGGGTTTGAACTTCAACTTCATATTGGGACAAAGTGATTTGGTAAGGAAATAGTCAAATTTGTCCATGAGATACTGGAATTTCATTTGAATTTTCGGAGATTCAAACATGAATAGACAGAAGTGCTGTGAAAAATCCATAGGTGATTCATGCGGGGCCTTCCGTAGTTTTAATATTTTTTTATGAAGCGCTTCAGGATCAAAATGGTGCAAAATAGATTCAATTAGATCATTGCACTGCTTGAATGAATGCACAGAGTTATGAGGCAGTATGCCACACCATCACAATGGGTGGTCACAAAGTGTGTGTGCGAGTAGCGAACAGATCTCTATTTCATTAAAACCTTCCACTTTCTCCATTAGCACATGGAAGTCATCTAAGTGCTCAGGCCATGCCACTTTGCCTTCACCATCATACGTGATTTGTGACAAGTCATCCCAGAACTCCCTCTCGACATGAAAGAAATCTCCCTTGGACAAACATTTCAGAGGGTGAACTATAACAAACTCCATGATAGATGTGCAAAGATTTAACATAGATTGTGAGGAGTCAGCTTGTCATGTGGTCCTCCTTCTAGTGCCAAAATGTTGACGATGCTGGACCCACCAACATCAGGGGATCTCCTTGGTATGAAGTCCCAACTAGACCTCACACCATTTGGTGTAGGAGTCCCATCTAGTATGATGGCCCAGTTTCCATTATCTTAAAGATATGCCTTAGCTCTTTCTTGTCAGCACATGAGAGTGGTCTTCTTTGTCTTCAAACAACAAGGTTTGCGTCCCTGGTGAGTGCTAGTGTTACTTATGTCAAGGTTCTTTCACCGCGGAGAGAGAGGGTGGGAGTGAGTCTCAAGTCGGAAGGGATGAAGTCCCAAATCTGTCAGAGACACACAACACAACAGGACAGGCACAACTTACGGAGGAGCAATCCACACGGATGCGGCAATCACAACACACAAGGGAAGATAACACATACGACACCCAACGAGACAATCCGCGCGAGTGCGACGATCGTTATAACAAGTTTACATGAAAGCTTTTTTCTGATGTCCGGGGAGGTAACCAACAAGAGTAGGACAATGTTAACAACTTATACAATACATTTTCATAACCATATGTATTAGAACAACTGAATGAGTTCAATTGTTTAATATAGGTTAAAGCAACATGTATTATAAGTGTTCAAGATTAACCTTACAAACAGTTATAACACGTGTGAAAATGTGCTCGCTTGTTAGCAGGCTTCTGAATTAAGCGAAATTTCCAAGACACATTGGTACACCAATACATCACTAACCCCCATGGTAGGGCGTTGGAGCCACTGCTTGCTCCTCAAAGAAAATATTACAAACTCTCAAGGCTATGTGGGAGGAGCCAAGGGGAAAAGTCTTTTGCATGGACAAATGAGGGCTATTTATAGCCAAGGGTAAAACCGGCCCTTCTGACTATTCGACTTCCCTCATGACTGTTTGACTTTCATGACTTTCCAACTTTACATGACTCTTCAGATTACAAGTGGGTCTCTTGGTCTTCCATGTTTCATTACATTGATTTACAACAGTATGGCCCACAATAGTGATGTGGCCGACACGACTCATGACATGAATCAACATGAAAGTGTTCGTATGTTCATGCTGGTGGTGGTGTGCATGTCGGGCTACAATGCTACTGAGTGATGAATGTCCTCTTGGTGTATCACAGCTTCAACTCCGAATGGCAAGGTGTGCGGAGTCCTCGATGGTCATTGGGTTCGCTTGATGTTGCATGTGCACGTTGCTCCTTGCTTGTACCTTGGCATGCATGACATGTTCGTCCGTTCACAAAAATATATCCTCGCATGTTCGTTCATTCGTCTGTCCGTGAACACATCCTCGCATGTTTGTCCGTTTGTCCATTCATGAAAATTTATTCTTGCATGTTCATCCGTTCACTCATCCGCGGACACATCTCCTTGCAAGAATCGTTTGTTTGTCCATTCACGAACACATCCTTTTGCATGTACTTTGCTTGTTCATCCCATCTATCATCGCGTCATGTCCATTCATGTACTTGTGTCTGCAATCACTCATGACGAGATGACATAAAATCCATAAACCTCCTAGTCTACCATGATGCATGGTCGTTCGCTTTCAGATGCAGGTGATCGGAAGAGAGGGCAAGGCTGCGAAACTACGCGAGGCAAGTTTCAAGCTGGGATGTGAGCTTCTGGCACTACTTGTGAAAATTACGCATAGGTCACTAGGAGACTGAGAAGGACAATCTGTATCAGCAGTGACTGTCTGCAAGATCTAGCTCGACTGGAGGACAGATCTGCACAATTTTTGGAGGGAAGTAGTGCAAGTAGCAGAGGGCCTTGGCAACAAAAACTATGCAATTTTTGGAGGGAGCTGACTGCGGGCTGCACGAGGCTTGGCAACAAAAACTGTGCAATTCTGAAAGGGAGATTACAGCAGGCTGCGGGATTTCTGGAGAGAAAAACTATGCAATTACTAGGAGGTTGAACTGCTGAACACATCTGCGTAATTTCTAAGCTGAGCGGGATGTTGGGAAGCTAAGGGGCTTTCTCATGAAATCTGCATAGTTTTGTGGGTGAGCAGCTGATCGGCTATCTGGGTGGCTGGCTGGAAAAACTATGTAATTTCTGGAGGGAGACATGGACGAGCATTGGGTGTTTGTCTGACTTGTTTGTGCAATTTTCTCAGTTAACGGAGCGAGCAAGGTCTACAGCTTCTACACAATTTTTGAGGGGAGTGATTCTCGGGGTGACTGCCTGGTCAAACTCTATAGTTGACCAACAAGAGGGTTGGTTGATTTTCTTGCGGGCATCGCAGATTGAGATGGCTTGCTGATGAACTTCTGCGCTGTTTTGATGACAATCGATCTGGTCGATTTCAGGATTGCATAGTGCAGGCTACTAAGGAGACAACCTCAAGCTCTGTACAATTCTAGGCAACAATACATGTTCACTAAGGGTTGAAACTGCACAATGCAACTCAGCAAAGGTTTGATTGTTGGAGGGTGATCTGGTCGTCAGAATTTCAGCAAAATGAGTAGGTATGTGAACAACTGAACTTGTGCATACACAACCTTGCAAACACATGCTCAACATGAATTAACGATAATAATCCTCAAACCATCAAGATAACATATACTCAGTGTGATTGACCGACGGTGAGAGTGACAAGCGCGACACTTATGATAGATCGTTGGATGACCACAATGATTCTTGTGCGACAATGCATGCAACATCGCGTGTGAGTGTGATAGATGTTTACATAGCGAACACAACTCACCACAACCTTCAACATCACTATAATGAGGTCGCAAGAATGACATAGAAATCAACATGTGGACGACGACAGTTGGTCGAACAAGTGAAAAGGAAGCAAGACATGTAGAAGAAACACATAAGATGACTTTTCGTGTTTGCACACATGCATGTTACTTAGGAGAGGGTGATATGACAATGACAAGTAGTCCTGTAAACTCAACTAAAAATCTTACTTCGAAACATCTTCCGTACTTACCATACTTTGCCTCAAGATGATCATACATCCGACAAAGTTTGCATGCGGTCCTGATCTTTTCCATTACTCGGTTCCTTGGTCCTTCTCCTTAACTCCTTGGAAGCGATTTTAGCAAGTCGCCTTTTTCTATAGTCACTAAGAGGTAGATATGCACAATTTTAGCGGACAATGATTGCTCCAAGAATGAGGCTTTAGGAGGCCCGTCTGCACAATTTTTGTATGAAAGACTGACAAGATAACTTGGACAACACTGTGAATTTTTGAGGCTCAAAGCACTATTGCGGGATAGGGGTCTCAGGAGGACACCTCCACGCATTTTTGAGTGCAGTGTAGCCGGACTGATCTACTCATTTCTGGAGAGCAGTGCTAGTTGGGGCCTCTATGGGCTATGAGGTTTCAGCAGGCAAGGGAGGTTGGTGTCTCTACACACTGCGTGGTTTCAGTAGGCAAGGGAGGAAGCTTGATGGTTGTAGAAACAAAGTGCATAGTTCCGGGAAGATGGATGAGGCTAGGTTGCTTGGGAAAATGGCTAAGTGTGAGATCAGTGAAACATATGCAAACATTGATAGGACTCGACTGTGATCGCACACGGACACTTAGTGACACAATGTAGACCATCCAGAATACATAAGACATACTTTTCTTGATGCAACAAACTTCGTGACGTGAGTGCGTGAGGTGAGTGTGAAACATGTCTATGTGATGACAACCACTCATACACACACAATTCCCTTGAATCAAGACAACATCCCCTTTGCATGACAAACAACAACCCTTGTGCCCAAATAAGACACATTCTATGTAAATATGAGAATGCAGACCACTCTTAAGATCAAGGAGGGGAGCTTGAAATTATCAGCTTACCAATCAAGTGACCAAGGATAATCAATCACACGATCCGAGGTAGGCTCCGAGATTTGCATACGAGCCAAAACTTTGGAGGGTGGTTGTAACTGCTACAACAAGTACATATATGATAGAAAAATGTTATGACAATGGAATTGTTCAAATGAGGGCCATTGATGAAGAAGGGATCCCCTTTCTTGTCAATGGCTACAGGTTGAAGGTATACATAAAACCTATCTAAGGAAGAATTCATTAGTGAAATCAATAGAGAAGTCAATGTGATAATTGGGAGTGTTGTAGCTTCTAGTCCATAACATTTATAGACACTTTTTCTTAAAGAGAAAAGAAAAAAAGAAAAAATAAAAGGCCTAGATGAAAACACTTATGAGGCATATAAGGCCAACTCCTGGGTTGAAAACCTCTTTGAGGCAGCCCAGGAGCAAAAGAAAAAGAGAAGAAAAAATAATAAATATCCCTAGGTGAAAACCTCTCGTGAGGCACCTAGAGAAGGCATACAGGTTGAAAACCTCCTCTGAGGTACCCTATGTGTCTAAAAAAAAAACACAAAAGGAAAAGAACATAAGAAATGGATCTACACCATGTTTGCTATTTTTTTCTTCATTTTGTAGGATTTTAGATAGTGGAAGATTCCATGGCTTCAGGGCCAGGTTTATCAAGATTCCCTTCAGTCCTCCATCCATCCACTTCCTATCCATCATCCACACTCATGTGATCACCTCTCTCCACCATCCCATTAGCCAAAAATTCAATTTCCTCCCCCTCTCTGGACTTCTATAGGAAGGACCTTTAATTTCTACAGGAAGGTCCTGTAATGCTACAAGAGGGTTCATAAAAGCTACAGGAGGGAGTTCCAGGGACAAGAACAGCCCAACAGGGACTGTATGACCTTGAAAATCATGAATAAGATTCCCCCACCATGGTCCATCATCCATCTATCACTCATCTATCCCATTTCATAAAAAAATATCTTGATTCCTCCACTCTATCTTACCCCTGTTAAAAATTTGTAAAAATATAGAGAGGCCATTATATTCATTTCTATAGGTCTGCACTACTCCCTCAAGGTCCCAAAATTGTCCTCCAGACTTGTTACAACTTCTCCAATCACCTCCATGCAGATTGAAGACCCCAAAGGAAAAAGGAGAGGAATGCTACATGAAGGAAAACTCCTCCTGTAGCAGTCTATGCACATATCACAGAAAGCACTAATATTGCTTTTTTCTCATCAGTAGGGGGGTGATAGGAACTTCTGAGACCACTCTAAAGTAGTCATATCACTCCCAAAAGGAATCTCCACCAATATTAGAATCTTCGACATCAACAAGGTACCTGCACACAACAAACACAATAGTCAAATATCATTGAAGAGCAAGGAAGAAATACACAGGAAATAATCTAGCAAGTTAACTCCCTTGATTCCAATGATGAGGTCTAGATATAGCATGAAAATACTTGCATCAGTTTGATCGTGAGGTAGGGATAGGTATGGAAAACTCTTACCCCCTCCCTATGTGTGAATAACGAAAATGTGTAAATGTCGAGAGGAGATGTTTTGATAAGCTAGAGGCGGCGAGTTAACTTGGCGACCCTTGGCTAGTAAAATAAAGGTGATGGTAAGCACTCAAGAAAAGTGGATATGTCACATCAACTGAGTTGGGATCATAGATAGTGGGTGGGGATTACAAGAATATGAGAAATAATTACTTAGAGTGGGGACAACAGTCCAAAAGAGGAAACCCTGTGTGACCGCCAGGTCGCCACAACGCTCCAAGCCTAAGACAAAAATTGTATATTATGTATTGGGGCTCACATTATTTTGCATAATATCTCATTTCAAAAATAGTTTGGGAGAGGAAAATCTTAGGGTTTCATCGAGGATTTTCAAACCCCGTTCTGTAATTGCTATAGGAAGGAGCTACAGGCAAACCTACAATTGCTACAAAAGGGCCGAGAAATTGCTATAGGAAGATTGAGAGGGTGGAAGGAAGACACATAGGTTTGAATTGGTCTCCAAATTGCAACCTTAATCATAGACTACTTGATAAAAATTAAGTTCCACCACCTCCTTCATCCATCCATAAGATTGCATGCAAATTTGACTTCAAGTTCTACAAGCAGTAGCAGTCTAATTGTGAAATTAAAAAGTCTTTTCGAGCATTAGAGTAATGGGGATGTAGGTAATTATCATTAGCAAGGATTTTTAACTCACTACTGCCATTGAATTACACACTGAAGCTATTGAAGATGTATCTCTCCCTCACTTAGCTAATCACATACAGAAAAGATGGGAGGAGGATTTAACAGAAGGGAGCCCTCAGACACAAAGAGAATCCATCTACACCCTCATGTTGTAGACACTTTTAGAAGACACCAGTGGCTAGGATTCTTCGAGTTGTTGAAAGGATATGATGATGACCTTGAATTTGAATTTTCCATGGCTCTAAACTCAAAAACAAAGGACAATGCCACCATTGTGGTTAGAGGGCTAGCTATATCACTCAACCCTGAAATAATTAGTAGAGTGACAACCTTACCTCTAGGGATCAAATGGAGCAGAGAAGACAAAGGCACTAGTGTCACTGCTAAAAAGAATTTCTTCACTGCCAATGAAAACCCTGTTGAGGACTAGAATGGATATAGGAGGGAAAGCCTACATTATCCTTGGGATGATGTGGCCTACTATATTCTAAAATACATCTCTTATGAGGGAATAATGAGTGTGGTATATGCCTACCAGTTTAGAACACTTCATGAACTCCGGTTCCAGACATAATTTCCTCTTGCTCAAAGAATTAGTGTGCCATACTTCCTCCTACAGTCCATCAGGAAAATGAGTCAAAAAGTGAGAGAGGGAAAACACCAACACCTAGGCCACCATGGCCTCATTAAACTGATAATGGTGGATGCCTTGAACAATTTGAGAATCTCTGTCCTTTGGTCTGAATTCATAGACATGGATATACAAGCCTTCAATGAAACACATACCCTCAGACTAGGTGAGACCCTAGCCTCTATGGTTGGAGGAAAAAAGGGAAAAATAGAGGAAGAAGAAGAAGAGGCAAGGAAAAAAGATGAAGAAGCAATAGGGTTAGAAGAAGAATAAAGAGAAACAAAAGTAGAAAGGATAGTGGAAGAACCAGAGATAGAGGTAGGAGGAGAACAAGATGAAAAAGAAGAGGGGGAGAAACAAAAAAATCAAGTCCCGAGGAGACCACTGAGCCCAAATAAATAAAGGTACCCCCAAAACAAACAATTTTGTCTCCAAGACCCACTGAACAGGAGGTAGCTGCAACTTTAGCTATCTTAAGCACCTCATTCAAACCTAAAAGAAAGAGACAAAGGCAAGCCCCCTATATTTTAAGACCAGGAAAAGCACCTGGATCAAACAAGGGAGGTCACAAACTCCAACAAAGGTCCCCATCACAATTGAGGAATCCTCAAGAAAGAAAGAGGAGGTGGGACCCACTGAAATAAAAATAGAAGAGCTCACCTCTCTAAAAACCACAAAAAAGACTCCTATAACATATGTAAGGAGGCCCACCACCAGATCAACCTCCTTCAAACAACCCAAGACACCAACTACCCTCCAACAAGAAGAAAAATGGAAGCTAAAAGAGGGGCAAAGTATGCTATAGGAAAACTAGAGGATGCTACAGGAGGGGCAGAGTAAGAAAAAAGAGGGGCATATGTTACACAATAGCCATAGGAGGTAGAAGCCTCCCCAAAAAAAATTGAGAAGGACTTCCTAGAGCTCCAGGAGCCTAGTCCATAACCAAGCCTAAGCTCCTATTATAAATTCATTGAAGAAGGGAGAATTATTCCCCAAAATTTGCAGCCCCACTTTTCTATGAGCTAGAAGCAGAAAGAGGAAGAACCCACAGGTGGATGCAAATTTCTAAGTCTAAGAAGGTAGAGGATGTGGGCCTCATGGAAGAAAAGGTCCTTGAAATGAGAAAAGAATTAAGTGAGCTGAGAATGAGGGAGTCCACAATGCAAGAGAAACTACATGCATAAAATATGTGGTTAAGAGAGAAGCTGTAGGAGAAAGAAACCTAACTTGCCACCATGGAAATCCTCTCCATGGAGGAATTATAGTGCAGAAATCCATCCAAGTATTATGCACTCTTTCTCAAAGAGCAGTGGCTGCAATTCTAGATCAAAACCTTAACACAACATGGATCTATGCCATTTCAAGATTACAACAGTTCATTGAATTTTGCAAGCAAGCCAGCATGGAGGACAAAGAAAAATTGATTGAGTTTCACATTCGTAACCTCACTTTGACTGATATGAATATTTGGGATCCCAATGCAATATTGGGGGATACAAAATTGATGGCCTTAGCATACTGGATGACTCATGAGGAGGCAAGAGATGAGGAAGTGAAGAGAGTCATGGAAAAGGAACAAAAGGAACCATTATATACTAGGGAAGAGCTAATGAGACCCATGTCTATCATTAGAAATCATAGAATCATCTCTAATGATGTTGTCTTAGCACCTAAATACCTTTCCAACTAGGAACAAGCCATCTTACATTTTGAAGACACATTATGGTTTTTGGGAACAAAAAATCTGCAAGCCTGCTAGAGGAGATGGCATGCCTTACCCCACAACCTCCAGATCAGAGAATATCACTATCTTGAAAGGCTGAGGGATGCCTTGGAGAGGACACCCCTATACAAAAGGATCATGCAAAGATTAAAAGCTAAGTGGATAGGACTCAAGCTCAACCACCCTTGCTACTAGGCCTACCGGACGGGAGAAAAGAAGTAGAAGAGAAAAAGGAGTGGACATAGATAGAAAGGAATGAAAATTTCTATCCTTAATAAGGAAAACCATCTGAGGAACCCTCGGATGTTAGGGAGGCCACTATGGCCATGAAATAAATGCACATAGATGACTGAGCTGCTTAGAGCATGAGAAACAATTTCAGTAGGGGGGTGATGATGAGGCTCATCAATAGGTACATTATAAGGGTCATAATGCCATCCTCCAGTTTTAGAACTATCTCTTTTTCACATTTATTTACATTTTTTTTTATATTATGCTTAGTGAGGGGTAAAACATGTTTTTCTATGTCATGTGGCCTAATATGGTTTAATTACAAGAAATGAAGCAGTTTTGAGATAATTTACATGTAGAAGCTCATAATAGACATCAGGGAGAGATTCTAGGAGGTTGTCCACCTCCCTAACTCCAATCAACCCACGATCACCACAGTCTATCTCATCAGCTCAAGGTCATTGGAAGCCAAGCAAGATGAGGCCATTGGCAGCCAAGCAAGTGCAGTTAGTGAAGATCAAGATCCACCAATCTCGAGTTATGGGAGAATTGCTATTTTCTAGGGAGCTGCTAGTAGCTACCCTCTTATATAAATAAACATGTAAAGGATCTCATTAGGATTCGTGTTTTGTTTTCATCTAGGTAGCTATTGAGCTCAAGTACTTGGCACTATTTTTTTAACTGTTATGTGATGCATTAGACAATGATGCAATGATAATGAGAAGTTTCTTATTGGTTCATCATTAAGTTAGTTCTAGGGGGCTGAGGCTCTTGAGTTTGGGCCCAACCCTAATGGCTTAGGTCCATATTGTGTATTTGTATCTCCTTTTGGTTCAGAGTGCTTATTAGTTTCTTGCATTCCACTAGAAAATAACCCATAAAAATCCTGTGATTGCAACCTCTACCTCATTTATCCCATGGGAGCATGAATAGAAGTATTTACAATCACAACCAAAAATACTATGTTTATGATTCCTTGGAAGAATATTTATGTTATTCATCTTGTTTTTCATATTCTTACTGTAGCTTAGGAGTTTATTTATTGACTAGATCAAAGTTTTTGGCATAGATTAGATGGCATTCAAATTCAACTCATCTTTTGCTCTACTAGTTGTTTCATTTTGTTAATGATAAAAGGGTATATGCATGTGATGATTACAGGGATGTTTGGACATGCAGGAAAGGGAATCGTCACTACCTCCATCTTGGACTTCCTCACCCTCTTTTATGAATCCCAAATTCTGTCCTTAAAGTTTTGTTCCTGAGATCATTTTCCCATACCACCGTGAGAAACTCTCCTAGTGAAAAACATGCCTTCAAAAGGCTTTGAGCTTGGCTTGGGGTTTGGGCACCCTTCATTAATTTATCTCAACCTCCATCCACCTTGCCATCCCTTGAACCCATCATTTTTGTCTCCTAAACCTTCTCGACATCCTTCCTGTAGCATTACAGGCCTTCCTATAGCAATACAGGGCACCTGTAGTAGCTTCCTCTAGCACACCTGTAGCAGCCTATTTCCTCACCCGTTTTGACCTTTGCTGCAATTTGGACTTATCTTAGAAGTAGGTTTCCCAGTTGTGACTCCATGATCAATAACATCTCCTAGGCCACTCCAAACCCTCCTTTTCCTTCACTGCAAAATAGAATATCGTTAATTTCCTTATCATAGATTTGGCACAAATAGAACATTGGTTTATATGAAAATGTGATCTAGATAAATGATACATAGAATCTTGAGTTTTTATTTGATAGGTTAGCTTCTTGTCTGCAAGTAGACTTGGTAGCTAGATGGTCGATTACCAGATAATGTAGTTCCCTTTCGGCAAGTAGCGTAGCTCTTATCTTTTCATGAATTTATTCAATAACATTTACAAGTTGAAGTTGAAAAGAATTTTCCTTTTTATAATTAGAGGTAGCTTCTAAATTGCACCTTCATTAGTTAGTTTTTATTCTAATTCAATAGGAGGAATGGACTTGGAGCACTATTGATCAAGTGTCCTAGTTGAGGGTGCCATGAGTAGGATCCCATATGTTGTGCATATAGCACTGTCATCTCGAAGATTGTACAAACCTTGGGTTGATAAATAGAGTTGAGGAACCCTTGGGACTTGCAACACTCTTGGTGTAATACCAGGGCTCACCAATGATTTCCGCATGTCCCCACTTAAATCAAACTCAACTTAAGCTTGAACTCACCCTCCACAAATGGAGGAACCTGACTTCCCTTAACTCGCACTAGCTAGCAACCAACTAGTGCTCCTTGTGGGCTTCTAACTTGAGACCAAAACTTGGCCTCCTTGTGTGAGTCAACTTAACCGTGGGTGACTAGTCACTCCACACAAGTGATAAAAAGACTCAATTGACTAGGAACATGTTTTTAATATGTTCCCAATTATTTAATTTGTGATTTTTTGTGTTTTTATCACTTTTATGAGTAAAATTTATATTTTCAAGGGGAAAATTTAATATTTTCCACCCCAATGTGGGTACTAGGATAATTGTTGGGACCCGAGTATGACTCAGGGTGCATATATGTAAATTTGTGACTTAATTAAAAAATTTAATGTAAATTAGAGTTAATGCACATGGAAATGAAGAGTAAATGACATGAGGTGTGAATGTGTAATGGATGGAAAATGGTGGGGGGGGGGGGGGTAACTTTATTTTGGAATATTATACTTTCCTTTCATTATATATTTTATTGAGTTTATGGTCAAAGGGGGGTGCATTAGGGTTTTTTCTTGCGAGGGTTTTTCAATACAAGGTTCTTTGTGTGTGAGAAGAGCTTTGGAGGCAACACAACTTCCCTGACACCATGGCAAGGAGGGCTTACATGCTATGCAATTTTTTTTTATGTTTATGAAGAATTCAGATTCCAGGCAGTCCATTTTATTTAAAAAATTTCTCTTTTATTGGCAGCAGTGGTATACTTTACATAGTTTGATGTTGTCATACTTTTCTTGGTTGATGTTTTGCAGCTATTGGTCAGTATGTTGTTCCTGTAGTTTTTGAAGTTATACATGTTATTTTGATGGTTCTTTTTCTTTTGTTGGCCCCCTTGGCCAGAGAGATTTTTTTTTTTCCAACAATAATGTTGGTGCTCTAAGGATGAAAATCAAGTAATTACATGCCCAACAAAATTTCCTAGCACAACTTTTCTATTTGTTACATAAAAATTAATTAAAAATTCTCATTTTGCGGGAAATTTTTAATTATTAAAAATTCCTAAAACAACCTAATGCAATTCCACGAGACTAGATAATTCCTAACATGGTAATATGTATTGACCCTAGACTTAGAAAAGACACTCAAGGCCTAATTACTAATCACACTCCAACTTTGGACGATGTGAGTGAAAACACTCAATTAATTATTCATTACTAAAAAAAAAAATTAATTAATTGAAAAAACACTTTAAGAAGACATTCTTAATAACTGGGTCGTAAGGGTCTAAGTCTCTTAAATAAGTTCATCATGCTAGTATCATTTTATACAATTCCCCATGGGGGTATGAAATTTTCGTAGAGAGAGAAAATAAAACAAGATAGAAGAAGAGAGAGAGAGAAGGGGCAAGATTTTCCCAGCTATACTTTTGAACTTTGAAAATTTGATAAATGCCTTGTACATTGGGCCATGGGGTCTTCATTCCTACTAGGTACAACTTAGCAAGTTACATTTGGCTCCACATGGGGATGTGTGCTTCATCTTCAGGAAAACATGCAATATACTGGAATGAAAATATCATCAATATCTTACTGAAATATAAGAAGCAATATACTGAAATGAAAATGCAAAAATAAAATTCTTTTAAATTTAAAAAACAAGAAAATGAAATGCAAGCAAGGTTAGAAATACATAACAAAGGGTTCCCCCTCGGAATCAAATATTTTTAGTGAAGAATAGCTTGATCATTTCCCCATTTGCAAGTAAGTCAATTAGATCTCCATCTAACTGGCTGAGGTGAAATGAATCCTGGTTAGTTGTATCTTTGATAATGTAGGTTCATTCCCACAAATTGTCAAATTTCCCATGTCTTCCTAGTTTTTCCTTTCTCTTATCCCAAAGTAACACCATGTCACCCTTCTGAAATGTTCTATGTATAGAAGACTTAACAAAAGTTTTTTTAATCTTTGCTTGATTTTTACAACTTTGATCAAAATCTTTTCTCTTGATCTCAATTAACTCCACAATCTAATTTATCTTGTTTTGTACTACATCCTTTTCTGAAGTGAAATTCTTGAGAATTTGATACACTAGAAGCTTTAAATGCATTGGTAAGGTGACATCTAGACCATAGACTAGCTCAAAAAGACTCTTTCCAATAACACTCTTCTTAGTTATCCTATTACTATCCCATGACTTTTTGTTATCCCCTACTATCTTCTTAGTAATGGTGATTAAGTTGTTGTTGCTAGACTTTGCAAGACCATTCCTTGGGGATAATAATTTGATGAGCTAGATAGTATAATGTGATATTTGATATAGAAAGAGGAAAATTATGTTGAATTGAAGGCCTTGACATTATCGACTATGATTTTTACAAGCACTCCAAACTGTGTTATGATCTTATCTTCCAAAAAGTCCATCATAACCTTTTTAGTAGAATACTTGATTGGGATGGATTCAACCCATTTTGTGAATTAGTATGTGGCAGTTAATATCCAAGTGCAACCATTTCTTGAATTTTCCTTAAACTTCCCTATGAATTCAAGGCCACAATGTTGAAAAGGTGCTTCCACTACTTTTATTTGTAAAGGTAAAGCAACTGACTTTTGTTTACTAGTGAAAAACTAACATGGTTGACAACCCCTGACAAATTTGCACACATCTGTGAAAATAGTGGGTCAATAATAACCAACTCTATGGATTTTGTGGGCTGTAGTTTTTGCTGCATAGTGACCACCATAAAATATTTCATGGAACTCAATCATAAGTCTTTTGGCTATTGGAAATATTGAGAGGGGTGAATCAATATTTCACTTCAATCAATTAATTTTAACTTCACAAAACAATGATTATCATTAGAATTAGATCAAAACATAAGTTAACATCACATCACATGAACATATAACAACACCATTCAACAATGCACAACATCGACCAAGACAATATATGATCCAGGAGGATCTCGTTAGATCAATTGCACAGGTTCATCATCAGTGTTCAGTGTCATTGTCAACATTCAGTTCAGTGTCATCAACTTCGACAGTATTGTTTACGGTTCAGGTTGTTCAAGGGAGCTCTATGGTTTTTCATGGTGTTTAGTTGATATGGTTTTGTACCTGGCTATCGACATGTGTTTGTCGTCAGTTCTGCCAGGATTTGGTCGATGACATGTGTTTGTCATTTGCCTCGCAGGATTTGGGTTGTTGACATGAGGTTGTCATCCACTTTGCAGGATTTGGTGTTGACGTGGGTTTTGTCGTCCACTCACAGGTTTTGATGTCGACAGGTTTGTCGTCATGTGACAAATGTTGCTAATGTCACCTTGTGACATTAGGTCATAAATGGGTATTTTAAAAACCTAATGTAAAACCCTAAACCTAGAACCTAACGCAAAACATTCAAAATGCATTAGAAAACCATAAAGTCCATGCTAATACCTAAAATCCTAACCTAATCCTAAGTCTACACCATCGCCTAAGTCCTAAAACACCAATGGACCTATTACATTACATTCTAATGTATTAAAACAATTCCAAAAATACATTAATGCCTATGTTCTAAACTCTCGGCCATATTAAACATTAAAACCATTACAAATTGAAGAAACAATCACATAACCACGGGCCTAAACCGCACGAGGACCATGTCCATGTGAGCAGGTAAGCGGGTATGTTAACAGACGGGTTTGGAAACCGCAGAGTTTTGATAAGCCGTCGATGTATGTTAACCTCCAGGTTTGGAAACCGCGCGGGTTGGGATATGTGAACATGTTACAGGAACCACCGGAGCACCGTCAGCTGGCAGCAAAACCGTTGGTGCACTAACTGCGGCTATGATAATTGCTCACATGCGCTGTCATTTCCCTCTGCCCGGTTAGCTAAACCGCTAGCAGTCCACGACCTTATCCAAAGTCTTTTTATGGGTTTTGTTATGAAGTTTGTTTAAAACATTAATTCGAGGGCCATGGTGTTATCCTAAGGAGACATGAGATGAATGGATCGAGGCCCAAGAACCCTAAATTAGCCAAATGCATTCCTAAACTCATTGAAGGAAGTTCGAGTGCACCTGGTGGGTTTTAAAAGGCAGTTTGTTCATTGAAGGAAGGGGAGAGTGGTTTTGGAATTTGTATGCAGGGTTTGGAGGTCATAGTCGTTTTCGTTTTCAGTGTAACAGGAGCATCCAAAATCAAAATTGGGAACCGTGACAGGCATTGGAAATTTGGTTCAGAGAGCTATCCTTTGACAGTGACTAGAAGTGCCCGCGTGCACATTCAACTTGGTCAAATCTCTGTGTAATCGACCTCTTCTGTTTCAATCCTAATAAAGCTGTCGCACATCTTGAAAGTGGACTCGGAGATGTAGTCCATCAGGGACAAACTACGTAATCAATTTGTTTTCTGGTATCGTTATGTTTATGCTGTTTTCACTTCTGTTTTGCATCGTACTTATGCTTTATCATCTGCCGTAAAGTCTTCTTCTCAAGCAGTTCTCTCGGTTTCTGCACTTTCAGTTAACATTCGATTCATTAATGGCTAATCAATTATACATCAGTTTTAACTTATGATCATTTCAGATCATATAATTTGGTATCAGAGCAGGTTGCATTTGTAGAATTTTCCATTGAATGTTAACCAAGTCAAAGTCACAACGCGGAGAAGGAATCCTCGAGTAGACTGATTCAGAGATTGGAAAGCGATGAGTCGTTCATAAGTCGACCATGACAGGATCTGATGCAAGTCAAAACACTGAAACTAAGATGAGTGATGAATAGTTTCAGCAAGCATTCTTGACTATGCAACATATGTTGGGAGAACTCTATGAAGACAAGAAGGTGAGAGATGTAGCTTCTTCTTCAAATACATCGAAGAAGGACAAAGGTAAAGGTGAGGCTGATAAACCACCTTCACCTCCATCATCTCCATCATCATCTTCATCTTCTTCTTGTTCTTCCATTGCAGACTTTGAAACAGAAAAGAAACCTAAGAAAACATCTCTTTTGAAACTTGATGTAAAATTTGAGTTACCTATTTATGATGGTGAAATGAATCCTGAAAAGCCAAATAACTGGATTAAGTAGTTATAAGTGTGTTGTTGTATTCAGAACATTTTTTATGATAAAACAAAAATTCAGTTAGCTACACTTAGAATGGGGGGAACAAATTTAATGTGGTGGGAAAGTAAAACTCAGATAGATGTAAAGCGTAAAGGAAAAGTCATATCTTCATGGTCTAAGTTCTTAAAAGCTCTTAAGAAACAATTCTATCCTTTAGGATACATGCAGCAAGCTGTTATTGATTGGCATCATCTGAGGCAAGGTAAAGGGCAAAGTGTTTAGGGGTTTACTCAGGAATTCAAAAAGAAAGCATTGGCGCTTCGTATTTCATTGGACACACGTGAAACTTTATTAAAATACATCGATAATTTACATTCATATTTGCAACATACATTATTAATGTTTAATCCTGATGATTTTGATTAAGTGTGTGTCCAGGCCATACATATTGAATTAGGTGGCATGCCATTCAATTTTTCATCGCAGTCATCCAAAGAGTTGGAAATCAAAGATTCTAATGACAGTAAGGGGAAGAACAATTCGAAGAGAAAGAAATCAGCGATAGCTCAGAAGGAAAGACCTACTTGTTCTCATTGTCAGAGAATCAGTCACGATGAATCTAAGTGTTGGAAACTTCATCCAGAACTTAAGCCCAAAAAGTTCCTTAAGGAGAAGGATGAAAAGAAGGCAATTGCAGCAGTCCAGCAAGATCTAGGTTTAGATTCAGGTGATGAAAGGAGGATAACTTCTATGGTTACGATAGGTAAAACTTCTGACATTGGTTCAAGTTCGAATACTATTGCATCTTCATTAATCATAAATCCTTCAAATTAGGATAAAAGAGTTGAATTGTTTAACATAAGGATAACTTCTAAGCACACAAATATAGATACAATGTTTGACAGTGGATCACGAGCCAATCTAATATTTGAATATTTAGATAAAAGTTTGGGTTTGGAAACACAGAATCATCCAATACCTTACCCATTAGGATGGCTAAATAAATCAACTCAGATAAAAGTCACCAAACAGTGTCGATTAAGATTTTCCATTACAGCTAATTACATTGATGAAGTGGAATTAGATGTGGTTCCAGTAGACATATGTGGAGTTGTCTTAGGAAGTCCTTATCTTTATGATCGTGATGTAGTATTTTACAGGGGAGAACATAAATATCACCTTAAGAAAAATGGGGTTTAATTTAT
The DNA here is from genome assembly GCA_031772625.1 of Pinus tabuliformis. Taxonomy (NCBI): domain Eukaryota; kingdom Viridiplantae; phylum Streptophyta; class Pinopsida; order Pinales; family Pinaceae; genus Pinus; species Pinus tabuliformis. The sequence continues at coordinate 1,207,224,959 of CM062817.1, read as the reverse complement.
TGTCAGGGTACATCAAATCAAAAATCACTTGAATTTAGTTAATGCTAATCAGATGAAGCGATTAATAAGTTCAAATAATAGATTTGTAATCATGTGTGTAGAGGAAAAACATAAGAATCAACGTGATGTTTGTTCAGGTTATGAGTCTCAGCTTAAAGATAGTTTGATCGGAGAAGTAAAAGCTTTTGTAGTTCTATTTAAAAAAACCAAACATCTTACTGATAAGTAGGGAATACAACATCAATTACAGTTTGTGCCTAAATCTTATCTTCCTAATGTCAGAATGAATCAATTCAGTCCAAGTTTGGAAATTAACAGTTACAGGGATGCAGGTTAGTATTGGGGAAAGTCAGTGTTAAATTTTTCTTGTATTGTGTCAGCAATTCATGTTTCAAACAATTTGGAAACCTCTTTTCAAGTGGAGAGGAAGCCTATTTGTTTTCATATCAAAGCCTTTTCTAAAGCAGTGTCAAAGTATTTAAGGGAAACTTATGCATTAGGGGAAAGTGCTAATCAATGGAAACATCATTTAATGAATAAGGGAAAAGTGATTCAAACAAATCAATAGCTAATTCAATAATTTCAAAGACAAACTAAGTTGTAGCAGTTTTAAAATTATAGTTTGATGGGTTTAATGCAACAATTTCACTTAGTAATAAGGAATCAGGAAAGTATGTCAAGTCAAGTAGCTAGTTTGATGTCAAAAATGTCTTTGATTGTCTCTGTCATTCCGCAAAATAGATTGATAATACATGTTGATGGTATTGAACAATATGCTGTAGAGACTGTTTTCAAAGATGATTATGAATCACTAACTCAATGTTCTTCATGGAAAGAAGTCAATTGCCATGTTCATAATAGGTTGTTTGACCATCGTCACAAGTTGTACATCTTGTAGATGGATGGAACAGGTCACTTAATCAAAATGTGCCATGGTCAACATCATCAGGGTCATCACTTGCAAGCTATTGATCGAATGTATTGGTTCATCATCAGGGCAAGGTGGAAAGTGATGGAGATCTACCGTCATCGACTATTTTTTTAGTCAAACTTTTGTGGTCAAAAATCTTTCAAGTGGAGAGGATTGATATAGGAGGATCTTGTTAGATCAGCTGCACAGGTTCATTGTGAGTGTTTAGTGTCATCGTGAACATTCAGTTCAGTGTCGTCAGCTTCGACAATATTGTTTACGGTTTAGGTTGTTCAGGTGATGTCTATGGTTTTTCATGGTGTTCAGTTGATGTGGTTTTATACCTGGCTGTCGACATGTGTTTGTCATCAATTGCACTAGGATTTGGTCGACGACATGTGTTTGTCATTCGCCTCGCAGGATTTGGGTTGTCGACATGAAGTTGTTATCCACTTTGTAGGATTTGGTGTCGATGTGGGTTTTGTCATCCACTCACAGGTTTTGATGTTGAAAAGTTTGACGTCATGTGACAAATGTTGCTATTGTTGCCTTGCGACATTAGGTCATAATGGGTATTTTAAAAACCTAATGTAAAACCCTAAACCTAGAACCTAATGCAAAACATTCAAAATGCATTATAAAACCATAAAACCCATGCTAAGACCTCAAATCCTAACCTAATCCTAAGTCTACACCATTACCTAAGTCCTAAAATACCATTGGAGATATTACATTACATTCTAATGTATTAAAACAATTCCAAAAATACATTAATCCCTATGTTCTAAACTCTCAGCCATTTTAAACATTAAAACCATTACAAATTGAAACAACAGTCACATAATCGCGAGCTTAAGCCGCGCAGGGACCATGTCCATATGAGCAGGTAAGTGGGTATGTTAACAGATGGGTTTGGAAACTGCGGAGTTTTGATAAGCCGTCGGGGTATGTTAACATCCAGGTTTGGAAACCGCATTGGTTGGGATATGTGAACAGGTTACAGGAACCGCTGGAGCACCATCAGCTGACAATGAAATCATCAGCACGCTAACCATAGCTATGACAATTTCTCACATGTGTTGTTGTTTCCCTCCGCCCTGTTAGCTAAACTGCTAACAGTCCATGACCTTATCCAAAGTCTTCTATGGGTTTTGTTATGAAGTTTGTTTAAAACACTAATTCGAGCACCATGGGTTATCCTAAGGAGTCAATAGATGAATGGACCGAGGCCCAAGTACCCTAAATTAGCCAAATGCATTCCTAAACTCACTAAAGGAATTTCAAGTGCACCTGGTGGGTTTTAAAAGGCAGTTTGTTCATTGAAGGAAGGGGAGAGTGGTTTTGTAATTTGTATGCAGGTTCTCAAGGTCATAGTCGTTTTTGTTTTTAGTGTAATAGGAGAATCCAGAGTCAGAATTGGGAACCGTGATAGGCATTGGAAAGTTGGTTCAGAGAGATATCCTTTGACAGTGACCAGAAGTTCCTGTGTGCACATTTAGCTTGGTCAAATATCTGTGTAACCAACCTCTTCTATTTCAATCCTAATAAACTAGTCACCCATCTTGAAAGCGGATCCAGAGACGTAGTCCATCAGGGACGAACTCCATAATCAATTTTTTGTTTGGTATTCTTGTGTTTATGCTGTTTTCACTTTTGTTTTGTAGCGTACTTATGTTTTATCATTTGTCATAAAGTCTTCTTCTCAAGCAATTCTCTCGGTTTCCGCACTTTCAGTTAACATTCGATTTATTAATGGCTAATCAATTCTACATCATTTTTAACTTATGATCATTTCAGATCAATATACAAATATTTTAGGTGGAAACCCTTTCGGTGTAGGTTTTAACCCCGTACAAAAATTACTTGCATACAAATTCTAAAACATAGAAAATAAACAATGCGAGAGCATAACACATAAAACACATATACACAGAGATTTTCCCCTGGATCCCAAAACCGGGACTACCAGCTTGATTTTTCATTATGTTCCTTTCAATGTTATAATACATATTTATACATGCCAAAGCATCCAATACCATGGACCGAAAACCATTGCGTCCAAAAAACATGTGCGAAAATCATGCACAAAACCATAAGTGGGTCCACCCAACCTAACATAGGGTCCAAACCAAAATTTTCCTGGGCGCTGCCCCGGACCCATAAAGTGGGGTTACGGGTGCCCTTCAAAACCCCTATTAACTACTTGGAAAGAATATAACACAACCCAACATTCTCCCACTTGTTGTTTTCTTTCCACAGGGGGCCACAAGAGAGCTTAGTCATTTTCCCAGCCCTAAAATGCCCATTGTCTCTCCACACCAAGAGAACTTCTCAGAGCTCACAGATTTTGTCAATGCATCTATAGTATTCTTCAAAGTGTCCACCTTTACCATCAACACCCTTTTGTCTTCTATCATATCCCTCACAAAGTGATACTGAACATCAATGTGCTTTGTCTTCGAATGATATGCAGGGTTCTTTGCCAAGAAAATTGCACTTTGGCTATCACAGTCTATCCTTATAGCTTCCTGTACTAACCCCATACTTGAACACAATCTCTGCAACCAAACTGCTTCCTTGCTTGCATGAGTGGTTGCCATGTATTCTGCCTCTATAGTTGATAGTGCCACTACAGATTGTTTCTTACTCATCCAACTGATTGCACCTTCAAATAGGTTAAACACATACCCACTTGTAGATCTTCTCTGATCTAGATCTCTAGCCCAGTTTGCATCAACAAAGCCACAAATATCCAACACTCTGTCCAATCCTGGTCTTCCTTGGTAGCACAGACCATAATCACTAGTGCCACACAAATACCTGAAAACCCACTTCACTGCTGTCCAGTGCTCCTTCCATGGTTTTGACATAAACCTGCTCAATACTCCCACTACATGTGCAATGTCTGGTCTAGTACAAACCATTGCATACATTAGGCTACCGACTACACTTGCATATGGAACGCGGGACATGTCTTCTTCCTCTTCTTGTGTCTTGGGACACTGTTCAACAGATAACCTCACACCTATAGGAATAGGACCTGAACCGATTTACTATCATGCATATTAAACCTCTGCAGTATTGTCTCGACATACTTCCTCTGGTTTAACAAGAGCTTCCTCTTTGCCCGATCTCTTTTAATTTCTATGCCCAAAATATAGTTTGCAGCACCAAGATCTTTCATGTCGAATTTGGAGGACAATTGGGTCTTCAAATTCTGGATAATTTCTTTGTCATTTCCAACCGACAACATATCATCCACATACAAGAACAGATAAATAACATGGTCACCAATTAATTTAAAATACACATAGTGATCTGCTCTGCTTATGGTGAAGCCAAGTCCCTGTATAAATGTATCAAATTTCTGATACAACATCCTTGGTGACTGTTTTAACCCATACAAAGACTTCTTAAACTTGCATACGAGTTCTTTCTTACCCTTCACCACAAAGCCTTCAGGTTGCTTCATGTAGATTTCCTCTTCCAGATCCCCATGAAGAAATGTTGTCTTCACATCCATTTGTTCTACCTCAAAATAAAAAACAGCAGCAATAGATAAAAGTAATCTAATAGAAGTTACCTTGGCAACAGGAGAAAAAATATCACCAAAATCAATTCCCGACACCTGGGAATAACCTTTTGCTACCAATCGAGCCTTATATTTCTCCATTTTCCTTCTCCATTTGTCTTCTTTTTGAACACCCATTTTCTACCAATGGGTTTCCTTCCAGCCGTCAACTCCACCAGATCCCAAGCCTCATTTTTGTGCAAAGATGCCATTTCATCAACCATGGCCTCTATCTAGAGTTTTCCATCCTCTGAATCTACTGCTTCCTTCACAGTTCTAGGATCATCGTCAGTAATAGATAAAGCAAAATTTGAACAGAAAGCAGATGGACTATACCTTTTAGGTTTCCTTCTTTCTCGAACTGATCTTCTCACAGCCGGAGTTTGTGGCTCTTCATCTTCTGATTCCTCCTCTGTTGTAGAGTCTGATTCTTCCTCCTTTAGCTCAAACTCTATCTTCTCAGGTTCCTTTCATTGGAATTCATGTTTAATAACATATTTCACCTCTCTGAACACCACATCTCAGCTATACACAACCTTCCGTGTGACTGGGTTCCAAAGCTTATAACCCTTTAAACCATCCTTATACCCAATAAAGATGCACTTTTCAGATTTACTATCCAACTTGGTTCGTTTCTACTTTGGAACATGTACATATGCATCACATCCAAATACACTCAGATGTGGAAGAGAGGGTTTCTTACCAGTCCATACCTCTTGTGGAGTCTTATCCTCCAACGTTGATGAAGGTGACCTATTGACCAGGTAACATGCAGTATCCACCGCCTCTGCCCAAAATTCCTGTCCTAACCCGGCACCACTGAGCATGCTTCTTTCCCTTTCCATCAACATCTTATTCATTCTTTCTGCAACTCCATTTTGCTGAGGTGTATATGGAGTAGTTTTCTATCGTGCTATACCACACTTCTTACAAAATTCCTTAAATTCCTTACTGCAAAACTCTCCACCATTATCTGTCCTCAGCACCTTTATCTTCTTCTCTGTCTGGTTTTCCACCAGAGCCTTGAATTCTTTAAACCTGTCAAAGACTTTAGATTTCTTCTTAAGGAAATATATCCATGTATTCCTTGAGAAGTCATCTATAAATGATACGTAGTACACAGACTTACCCAGTGACGGAACCTTCACAGGTCCAAATACATCATTGTGCACAAACTCTAATATCTATTTCGCCCTCTTACTTCCAGAGGGGAAACTCACCCGATTCTGCATCCCATATACACAATTTTCACAAAAATCAAAATCCAGAGATCTATTACTCATACCTTTACCATGAAGTATTCAAAGACCCTTCTCTCCAATATGTCCAAGCCTTTGATGCCATAGCATGGTCCTCTCTCCAGAGACGACTAGATTTTCTACTCCACTTTCAGGAACCACAGAACTGTTGCACCCATCAACAACAGTGCTACCTTGCAGCTTGTACAGAGGTCCAGTCTGAACTCCCCGCATCAGTACCAGTGCTCCTCGAACCATCTTCCAGGTATCCTTCTCGAACATTTTTTTACACCTGCCTCATCTAGCTTGCTTATAGAAATCAGATTTCTAGCCAATGCAGGAATATGTAGAACACCCGGAAGTGTTCTAACCCTTCCACCTTGCAACTTCAACTTTACTTTTCCGTGACCAATGATTCTAGCCTTCCTGTCATCCCCCAAGAAGACATCACCACCATCATATTTCTCATACTCGTAGAACCACTCTCTATGGAGAGTGAAGTGAAAGGATGCACCTGAGTCAATCAACCATGCCTCATGATCTACATGTGTACTTGAAGAAGCCAAGTACACATCCCCACCTTCATGTGAGGTGGTTTTCGCCTTTGTAGAAGGAGCATCATCAGATTTCTTTCCTTTATCAGGAGCTTTAGATTTACAGTCCCTTTTGAAGTGCCCTTCCTTTCCACATTTCCAGCACACCACCTTTATAGGCTTTCCTGGAGATTTAGATCTCCCTCTAGATTTAGATCTCCCACTCGATGACTTATTTTTGTTTCTGTTCTGGGACCATCCTCGTATAGACAAGGCATCACCATTCTGGGTCTCCATATTTTTCCGTCTCATCTCCTTCGTCAACAAGGATGAGAGTATTTCATCAAAATGCAAGGCAGTTGCATTGCTACCTATTGCAATAACCAGACTATCCCACGAATCTGGTAGAGAACACAACAAACTGATGCACTTATCTTCATCTGAAATTTTAATATCAACAGATGCTAATGGACTTACTACAGTATTAAATGCATTCATATGCTCCGTCACCGAGTCTCCATCTTTCATCCTTAGGTTATACAGCCTTTTCCGTAGGAACAATTTATTCACCAGAGACTTAGATTGGTACAAAGTCCCTAACTTGTCTCATAAAGCCTTTGCTGTAACTTCCCCTGATACATTCAACAATACTGAATCTGAGACACACAATCATATTGTGCTCTTTGCCTTCCGATTCAACTTCTTCCATTCTTCATCGAACACTCTCGTTGGTTTAGTACCTGGATCTACCGCGATCCACTGATCTTTATCCACCAACAAGTCCTCCATATTGAGTTTCCACAACTCAAAACTCTGACCATTAAATTTCTCGATCTCTATATTTCCACTACTCGCCATCTTCTTTCACCACTAGAATCGATTTCGCAGATCTCCCACTGAACAAGGTCTACCATAGGCCCGAGCGAAACCCCTTAGCAACAAAGGTGTCCTCTTGAAGCCAAAACTACTCTGATACTGAATGTAGGTTTTAACCCCATACAGAAATCACTTGCATACGAATTCTAAAACACAGAAAATAAACAATGCGAGAGCATAACACATAAAACACATATACACAGAGATTTCCCCTGGATCCCAAAACCAGGACTACCAGCTTGATTTTCCATTATGTTCCTTTCAATGTTATAATACATATTTATACATGCTGAAGCATCCAATACCATGGATCGAAAACCATCGCGTCTAGAAAACATGTGCGAAAATCATGCACAAAACCATAGGTGGGTCTGCCCAACCTAACATAGGGTCCAAACCAAAATTTTTCGGCGCGCTGCCCTGGACCCCATAAAGTGGGGTTACAGGTGCCCTTCAAACCCCCTATTAACTACGTGGAAAGAATATAACACAACCCAACATTCGGGAGAAAAGTCAATGATGTTTCTTAATACAGCTGTTCAAAAATTTACATCAATAGGAAGCTCCAACTTCCAAGATTTTCTAGCTACAACTAGAAGGACTCTATAATGCCCCCATTTATCAGGTCCAACTAAAAATACACTCCAATGCCCTAATTTACCAGCTCAAACAAGGATGCTCCAATTTCATGGATTACCAACTCCAACTAGAAGGATTTTCCAATGCCCTAGTTTGATCAACTTTGACTAAAATAATGCTGCAACACCATGCACAAGATCAAACCTAAAGGAGACTCTAATATCTGCCTTGCACCACCCTGCCTTCCTGCTCAGCAAGCCATTGCTTGCCCTGAAGGCTTCGACCTTCAGTTCACCACAATGGACCATGTTTCATATATTTTCAGACTAATCCACATATCTCTCTTTTCTTAATTAAAACAAAAACAAATTAATAATCTCATTGCAACATATATCCTCTAGCTGAGAACCCTCAACATCAACTCTCCTCAATGGCATCAAACCCTAGCAGAAAATTGTAACTCTGATAAATTTATCTCTGAAAATTTACACTGGGAGCATACACTGACTCCTAAATTAGCAACAACATCAACATATCAACTCATAGCAACAATATTTGATACACAATCACACTCAACAATAATATATGCAAGTTTTGTTCTTGAAACCTTAGCAAGAAATTGCATCAAGTAGCCAAACGCTAGGTACTTCATGATATTCTCAAACACTTAAGAGTAGTGGAATAGATTCATCATGACATAACCTTAGCATATATCTTCTAATCCAATGTCAGTAGTACAAGATACATGGAATTTGTATATGCTATCTTCTGTTCTCAACAATAATTAGTAGCATACAAATTTTGACTCAAGCATCATCTTACAATAAACATGACTCATAAAACTCTTCCCAGAAAGCTTAAACCAACAGGATTCTCTCAACAGTCATCCAATGATAAAATATTGTAGGAGATGTCATCAATTACAAGACTCTTGGCACACTATAATCCTGGCACTAGATGATCATACTCTATAAGCAATGCTCTATCAACCTTGTCATCAAACGCTGCAGTATATATTCTACCATAAACCTTAGAAGAAACACATCAACTAATGCACTAGTTATTTCTCAACTGAATCAAAACAAACACTCTAACATACTCTTACGACTCAACTACAAGCAATTATATATATATATATATATATATATATATATATATATATATATATATATATATATATATATATATATATATATATATATATATAAAAGAATTATTAGAAGCCTTGCAAATAGATTGATTTGTCCAACCTTTTCCATCGATGTTTGTCACACACATTATCCATGATCATATGGATAGAGGCCCTTGTTTCATCCTGTCAGGTGTTTCTGAAATTGACATCATGGCCTAAGTATTATTGTATGTGTAAGAGCTCACTCCAGAGAAATCCAATTCATTAGTACAAACCGTCTATTTGGTTCCTAAATCAAACAAGAGAATGGATCTCAAATAAGAACCTGACTTTGAATGACTCTTTCATTCACTTAGTGCAACCCACTCTTATTTTGATTCAATGCAAAGAGTATTTCATTTTGATCTGATGCATAGAATTACTGATAATATGGATGCAATCTTAGTCAACACAAAAACCAAATCCTATCTACATTTGATTATTCCATTTGCAAGAAAAATCCAAGACACTTAAGATCTTGTTACACGATGGCTGTTGAAGAATATTATGAATTTGACTCAATTTATTTTTTGCCGAGTTTTCCAATTCTTGAATAAATTTTCCTCAAATGATTTCGAGGCTACTATTTCCACCTCTATTGAAACACAAAGGTTCATATGGTTTTGTATATAACTAGTACATAGCCTTTAATGTGGCATATCTACTATATCATTTTTTATAACAAGTACTGGGAATGATGAATCTTGTTATCCAGAATGTCAGTTTAGCTTGGATGAGCCTACACAGTCTAGATAATATAAGATTGTGAATTATAACAACCGTCAACTTTGGTAAGCATCATGCCAAGTGCATTGTGGTTCCTCTCCCAATAGATTTTCTACACAAAATCAAATTCTCCTCAGGAAAGGGGCTCATATATGATCACAAATGTCCACTTAAATGACGAGGATTGTACAAAATTTGCTATGAGGTATGCCCAAAGGAACTTCAAGAAAAAACCCAGATACTCCTCAGAAATGTCACCTTGTGCTTGAGAGATGGATCAATGAATGTTTGTTATAGAGATTCATACCAAATTATTTCCTCAAAACATCTAAATGAATGACTGATGTGTCAACAATTTTAAGCGCCAACTGATGCCACAAATTAATCTTCCAAAACTCACAATAAAAATCAAGAAGACTTTTGAATTAGCTCCTCAAAATGAGTTTTAGAATAACCACAAAATAAGTCTCACAAATTGTAATATTCCAAACTTAAACAAACAGTGATATATAAAATCCAATTCGATTTTTGCACAAAAAATTAAACTATCAGCAAATATTCAATACACAACAGAAATAGGAACCAATTGAGCCATTTTATTTATTAATGGAGCAATGTACACTAGTATGGAAATAGCACATGGGCTTGCCTCAAGGGCAAGCTAGACAGAACCCATGTGTTGAAAGTAATCCCAAATGCTAGAAAGCATCTGCTCCTCTAAAGCTATGTGCTATCTCCTAGTTATGGCAACTGTTGGCTGGCAAGGAGATGCAAGAAACCCCACCTCTGGTGCTCAGAAAATGATGAAACTTCAGCCACAAACTCCTTGGCCAAAACCCAGAAAAACACATAAATAGTTTGGTCCGATTTTGACGTCCCAAAATCGACCCCCAAAGGCACTGTGTAATCTCTAGCAATTTTGCATTGTCTGTTGCAAAATTACGGCTGGAAACCCCACTTCCATTGCTCAAAAAATTCTAAGACTTTATATCTAGGATCCTTGTCAAAAACCCAAAAAAACCCAGAAATAGTTTGGTAGGATTTTGACCTTCCAAATTCGGCCTCCAATAGGCCCTACACCCTCCAAACTACTCAAGGAATATGGTCTGCAAGGAACACCAATGAAATCCTCCTCCAACCTCCAAAAATTCAGCAATCATCTCTCCAAATATTTCCCTTAACCTCCACAGTGAAGTTCAACCTCAAATATTGATACTCTACCCTCCACGTGAGCACTTAGTGCTGCCTTTGCGCTGACCCAAGAAGTGCAAAAGTCACCTTGCAAGGTAGCACAATCCTCCACCTCAAAAACTCTCCCAAATTCCAACAATCCTCCACCTCCAAAACTCTCCCAAATTCCAACAATCCTCCGATGCCTCCTCTCTAGAAAATCTCTGTGTTTGAAAAATCAGTTTGAAGTGATTCAAAAGGCATAGTGAAGCATAAATATCATTTTTTGATTTCAAAATTCCTTGAAACTAAAATATGGACACACCTAGTAAGAAACTAGAATCTCTTCAATGACACATGAAGAAGAGGAAGAAATGCAACATGATATATCAAAATTGCGAGATCAAGTGCAACAAATTTCATTCTCACAAAGAGTAACAAAAATTGAACTGGAAGCTAAGATGGATGGTTTTAAATCCGACATGGAAGCAATGATGAATGCCAATATGGAAGGTTTGAAGGATGGTTTAAAAGTAAATTTGGAAAGGGATCTGGAAGGTTTGAAGGAATGTTTGACATAATTGCTACAAGAAATGCTTCCAAGTGGTGACAAGGTACTCCACGAAAATCATGATGAGGATAAAAGGAATACAAATTATGATTTTAAAGACTCACATAATGGGTTGAAGACTAACCACATTCCAAGATAGATATGAGGAAGTTTGATGGAAAGGATCATGTGACATGGATACTACCAATGGAGCAATTCTTTGATCTACATGATGTGTCAAACACACAAAAGGTATGATTGCATCTTTATATTTAGAACAAAATAAGTTTATATGGTATCGATGGCTTTGTTCTCGTAAAACACTTTTCACTTGGTCAATTTTTATGAAGGAAATGATATCACATTATGAAGATACAAAGAGCATCACCTTCTTTAGCCAATTGATAAGCATCAAACAAAAGGGTTCAATGGCGGAGCACATTAAGGACTTCTAAAAATTGAATATAAGGGTAACTAATATTCCAAAGGAGCATAGGATTGATGTATTCATAGGGAATTTAAAGGATAACATCCAACATGAGGTTCCCCTTTAGGAACCTGATTCATTGGAAAAGGTATTCAGGGTGGTTAGAAAAGTTGAAATCAAAATTATGGCAATAGGGAAGTCTACCACTCACAATTACAAAGATGTAAGTGTTGCTCCTCCCAGAATTGCACAACATAAAAGGTTGACACCACACCAATTGGAAGAAAAAATAGCAAAAGAGCTTTGTTACAGTTGTGATAACAAATCCACTAAGGTCATAAGTGTGATGAGAAGAAATTATTTTACATAGATTGTGAAGAGGAGAAAGAAAATGAACAATAAACATCAAAACAAGAGGATATACACAACAAACCAACCTAAGATAAATAAGAAATGAATCCGACCATATATTGTAATACATTGGTAGGAATTACCACTCCTCAAACTCTCAATATAGAAGGACATATCAAGAACAAAAAGATAATAGTGCTGATTGATTAAGGTAGCACCCATAATTTTATTCATTGTAAGATAGCCAAGGAATTTAATTTCTTCCTATATCCAGCACCAGAGTGTCATGTGATGATTGCAAATGGAGGAACTATAAATTTCTCTCGAAAGTGCCATAATATCAATCTAAACATGGGGGAACATATATTGAATAGTCCATTTCTTTCCATTCCAATGAGTGGTGCTAATGTCGTACTAGGAGTCCAATGGTTACAATCTTTGGGTACAATAACTTTTAATTTTCAAGAACTTTTCTTGAATTTTTTTTGGGAAGGAAAGGAAGTTGGTATCACAGGGAAACTAGGAAATATAATCAGCTCTAATGGCATGATTTTTTTTTTAAGAACGAACAACAAGGCATAATTGTAGAATTATGCTCATTAGAGGTTCAAACATCGAAATAATCTGTTTCTCCAAGTCTCTAAAAAGTATTGGAAAATCATTCAAAGGTATTTGAGACTCCCAAAGGCCACCCACCTATTCATGATCATGATCATGCTATTCATTTGATTCCAGGAAGTGTTCCTCCAAACATTAGGCCTTATAGACATCCCTATGTCCAAAAGAGTTAAATTGAACGTATGGTTGCAGAAATGATAGAGGCCGATATAATTCAACCTAGTCAAAGTTATTTATCTGCGCTAGTAGTATTGGTGCACAAGAAGGATGGATCATGGCACATGTGTCCAGACTATAGGGAGCTCAACAAGCTCACTATTAAAGATAAATTTCCCATTCCCGCCATTGATGAATTGTTGGATGAATTACATGGATAAATTTATTTCACCAAGTTGGATCTTTGTTCGAGATATTATCAAATTAGAATGAAGACTGAAGACATTCCAAAAACAACATTTAGAACTCCCGAGGGTCATTATGAATTTTTGGTCATGCCTTTTGGCCTTACTAATGCACCTTCCACATTTCAAGGTTTGATGAATTCCATTTTCAAACCCTTCCTTAGAAAATTCGTGTCAGTATTTTTTCATGATATACTAATCTACAACAAGTCTTGGAAGGATCATGTTCAACATGTTGATAGGGTGCTCCGATAGTGCTCAAGCTATTAGAGGAGAAGCAATTATATGCAAAGACCTCCAAATGTTTCTTTGGAGTACATGAGGTGGAATATCTGGGTCATATTGTATCTCATGAGGGTGTTAAGGTAGACCCTAATAAAATTAAATCCATAAAAGAATGGAAAACCCCCACAACCTTAAATCATATTTGAGGATTTCTCGATTTGATAGGGTATTATTGTAAGTTTTTTAATAATTATGGGAGAATAGTAGCACCTCTAACAACATTATTGAAGAAAGATGCATTTTCTGGGACTCCAGAAGAAACTAAGGCCTTTGAACATATTAAAGAGGCAATGTGCCAAGCACCGATCTTAGCTATGATAAACTTCACAAAAAACTTTATTATGGAATGTGATGCCTCAGTAAATGGAATTGGTGTTGTTTTAATGCAAGAAGGAAGACCCATTGCTTTTCAAAGACATCCAATCAAAGGAAATTATTTACACAAACCTATTTATTATAAGGAAATGTTGGCAATACTACATGCACTAAAGAAATGAAAACCTTATCTAATGGGAAGACACTTCAAGGTAAAAATATATCATGACAGTCTTAAATACTTTTGGAACAAATATTATCTTAAGAAGAACACCAAAAATGGGTTACAAAGATGTTGGGTTATGAATTTGAAATCATCTACAAAAAAGGGAAGAAAAATTTTGTTGCAGATCCACTCTCAAGAGATGATGAGGATGTGGAAGCATTGCTTTGTGCCATTTCTATTATCCAACCATATTGGAAAACCGAAGCAAGGGATGAATGGAAGAATGATGAAGAAGTGTGGACTCTCATTCAAAAGTTGCAGAAAGATCCTAGTAAATCTGATACATTTAGCTAGAAAAATGATTCATTATGGTACAAAGATCACATATATATTTGTAAGAGTTCTCAACTCAAATAAAAGATTCTTTTGGACTTGCATACCTCTCTCTTAGGAGGGCACTCAGGATTTTTAAAAACTTACCACAAGGTCAAGAAGGAATGTTTTTGGGATGGCCTTAAATCTATTACTCAAAAGTTTGTGGTAGAATGTTTGGTTTTCGAAAAAAATAAAGTTGAGACAATTAATACCCTAAGTCTATTACAACCTTTAGCCATTCCAAGTCAGTGTTGGGAGGAGGTCTCATTGGATTTTATCACAGGCTTACTCAAGTCCAAAGGAAAGAGTGTCATTATGGTGTTAGTTGATAGACTTACCAAGTACGCATGCTTTTGTGCATTATCTCATCCATTTAAAGCCAATACAGTTGCTATTTCATTTATGGAAATAGTTCAAAAGCTACATGGAAACCCAAAGATTATTGTAAACGACATAGAGCCCATTTTCATTGGAAATTTTTGGATGTAATAATTTTCTTGTCTGGGTACTCAATTAGATCGTAGCTCATCTTATCATCCTCAATTTCATGCGCAAACTGAGATAGTGAACAAATGTTTGGAAGGATATCTTCGTTGCTTTGTATCAGATAAACAAGGACAATGGGTCAAGTGGTTACCTTTGGCTGAATGGTGGTATAACACTTCCTTCCATACTGCAACAAAAATGACCCCATTTATGGCACTTTATGGATATCATCCACCATCAATCACATCATATTTAAGAGAAAATTCTAAGGTTCAAGTAGTGGAAGATCACATTGAGTATTAACAACAAGTTCTCCAACTCTTAAAGGATAACCTCACTTTGGTGCAGAATCGAATGAAACAATAGGCAGATCAACATCACAATGAAATAAGTTTGGATGTAAGAGACTGGGTATTTTTATCGCTACAAAAATAAAAAAAATGTCCCTTAAGCAAGCTAAGAAGGATAATAAATTATCACCAAAGTACTATGGTCCTTGCAAGGTGTTGCAAAATATTGGTACTATGGCATACAAATTGGAGCTTCTTGCATCTTCTCGAGTGGACCCAGTTTTCCATGTTTCATGCTTAAAGAAGGTTATAGGTGACAATCTCCCAGTTCAAACAATATTGCCAGAACTTGATGAGGAAGGAAAAAGAATATTAGAACCTGAAGCAGTCACAGAAACAAGAACCCAGAAACTACAAAATCGATCAATTTCAGAGTATCTCATCAAGTGAAAGAACTAACCCGCTGAAGATTCCACATGGGAGGATGATAATTTTATATAGAAACATCCATAACTACTCAAGCGTTGAGGACAACACATTTTTGAAGGAGATGGGCATGTTAGGTCCCTATAATACTAGTGTATCCCCTTATTTTTATTGTTAGTGTAGCCCACTTATTTTTGTTTTTGTGCCCATGTAGTCCCCATATTGTTATTATTGTGCCCCATAGAAGCCCACTATTGTTATTGTTGTGCCATTACATTATTATTGTTATGTAGGCTATGATGATATTGTGACTGCTTAGACTCCTATATATAGAAATGAGGTCTTGTCATTTGTATCATCCAAGAATTGTTTATTTATGTAATGTAAATGAAGTTTCCCCATCGAAGAGGATAATTTTTAAGTCGTTGATTTATCTTTTCTGTGAGATGGTTACATAACAAAAAAGATGTGGTAGGATAAATCCAAACTTTCGCATCCTGTAACCCAACATCACACCGTTCAAGATTCTTTGTTAAAGTTACAAAATATTCAAAAATGCCTTTACAAAGAAGGCATAGGCCAAAATTCCAAAGGAAACATCAAGCTTATTTTTCCTACTGTACTCTAGCATAGAAGATGCAAAAGCTAAGTGAAATCATAAATCCATTGTAGTAATTTTGATATTTCATCAACACCATGATACTTTCCTTTTTGTTTGGAAACAAATCAAAATAAGGATATGTCAAACATCATGATTTCATAGGCTGTAATCCCTATCACTAAATGGTTGAAAATTTAAGTGAGCACTTGAAAATGGAAAGTAAGACTAAGGTCATAACAAGGTGGACTGTGTTGCCACATGCTCACTCTATCCAACATGGGGTAGGTCTGATATAAAATCTATCATGTAAATGTGGCAACCCATTATCAATATATAAAGTAACTCCATGGTGGATCATGTGCCTCTCCATCACCTTCTACATGCTCCAAACATTTCCCTATCACACCGTCAAGCAAGAAGGGCTTGGTAGATGGCTCTGACAAAAAATGCAATAATTTTGTTTTGTACCATCCACCAAATATGCATAGAAGTATTCCACAAAAAATGATATTTGAAATAGTTTGTAATTTCAAAATATAGGGTTTTCTTCCCTCTTTTGGAAGGCGGAAAATTTATGCAATAGACCAAAAATTTAGCATGCTATTGTCCAAAACATATTCCATTTTCAAAGACATTTTCTCATGTTGAATTTTCATACACAATTAGGGAAAGAGATGGGGACATCGTTGTCTAGAAATATTATACTTTTTTATTCCCATAAATATGCCCCTTTATGCTGCGCTAAATTGACCCTATTGATGGGAACACATGATTGTTCGTTAGGAATGATTAACGGTTCACATATGTTTACATATTTGTCTGTCTAAGAGACACCATACCTAAAAATTTAGCTCTAGAGCTCTGACTATTAGTATCATAGGTATGATGTCTATGAAAATATCAATGATCCATATCCCATATATGCCTTCTAAAAAATGAGAGTGCTTGTATCCTCATCCTCTTGGCTACCACACACTTGATTATGGGAGTAGCGGAAACACCTAAATTTTCTTCATTCACCAAGGGTGTCTCTACCACAACTATCCTCTCCAAATGATCAAGATTTCATCATTAAATGAAAAAATTTGAAAATACAAGTAACATATAAAACCCTTGTATTCATGCAAGTGTACCTTATCATCAAAACATGCTTCTTCTTGATCTGAAATTTCATTCATTAGTGGCTCATGGGATAAAAGAGAGAGTTGATCCTCATCATGGAATTAATTATCAAGAAATTATGGTCTAACAAATTATATTTTTTTTTGGATACATTGAAAAATGACAAACTTGCATCATAATTTCTCATTATTTTAATCCAAGAGAGCACTTGAGGGGCTATATTGATATGCAAGCATTATGTAACAACCTCGGGTTAAAGTTCATGTAATAAAAGATAACAAAGGAAAAATAAAACCAAGGTCATGGGACACGTATTCTAAGCTTAATGGTGGGAAAATATCACTTTAGGGATCACTCTCTGTTTATTAATGGCTAAGGAAATTGGCAAAAGAAAAGAGGCAATAATTGAAATTTAATTACGAATTTAAAGGAAAATAGGAGAAAAAGAAGGTGAAGAGACACTGATTTTCATGCAAAGGAAATTAGAGGAAAATGGAGAAAAAGGAGACACCAATAATAAAAAGGCACCTAAGAATTAGTTGACAACTTTTTCCCATCTTTGGAGTAGGTGTAGCAAAGGAAAGAGAACAAGCACTTGGACAAACAAGGAAAGGAAGCAAAATGACAAGCAAAGGAAAACAAGGGAAATCAAGAAAAAGGTTGGATCAACATCTTCAACATGAACTTCTTGTAGGTAACATGTTGCTTGTGTTATTTCCTTGCTTGGATGTGAATGCGTGATACATGCATGTGTTTATTTGGTTCATTTATTGTCATTGACATGGGTTTTACCTAGAGTGACAGTGATTTCAACATTGCCTTGCCATTTCATGGATAGCCATGGTGTGATGGGGTTCATTCTTGGTTGAGATTTGGATTGGTGGAAGGTTTTGGAACTAGGTGAGCTGGTCTCAGGAAAATCCCAAGGGTTGGGGTGGAGATGGTTTTCTCCTGGAAGCCCTCGATAGGTGGGTGGAGACAGACAAATTATTTAAGGTATGGTGATAAAATTTTGAGGCATCCAAGCTTAGTTTGGTTTTGTGATCTCGGGGCCGATTTAGGTGAGATCATGGTAGCTTGAGGGTGGAGGTAGTTTAACATTTGGAGTCATTAGTTGATTATGTCTTGGTTTATCCCATGAGATCCCACATTCATGCTTGGAATATGACACAAGGGTGATTGGATGTAAGAAAGATTTGGTTCATCTCAATCTATGGTCAGGTGTACATGGAAGTCCCTGACATGGTTGGATTTTGCATATGTTAATAAGAGCTATTTTTCTATTGTGATCTATGAGCACTTGTTCTTGTTATTATGTTGATTTGAGGTCTGGTTTGTCAAGGTTAATATTCTAGTTATATGATGGTTATGAGCATGGTTTTATGATGTGGTCTAACTATGGCTCTTGTTCATGATTTGATAAGTATTTGAATGGTTGATGAATGCATGGGCTAAAAGTGTTGTTATAGCTACTTGAGAGGGAATTAGACCTTCTTGGTGATTCTTAGATGAAGTTCAAATATTTATGATTAACCTTTGTATTAGATTTCATAAAGGATGCGCGGTAGGCCTCAGATATACAGTGCGTAGGAGGCACGAACAATTGGGGATGTAGGTTAGAGCATTCCCTAGATCTATGCAACAATGGATAGAAGGTAGGTAGGTATATCATTATGCATTCATTATTGATATGGATGGTGGAAATAGAGGGAGAATTCTAGGCAGAGCCTCGATGCATCTTGTAGTAGAAGAAGCTCATGCTCCAGGATCGAGAAGTAGAGAAAGTTAAAGTGCGTGGAAGCACTTTGGGGATGATGAAGCTACATTATAGATGGTTGATTAGGTGTATGCATGACAACTGGTTTTTAGTTATGGTTGAATTTGTCAAGGGAATTGGAGTCCCTTGGAGAGATGGTATGCACATGTGTTTAGTTTTCAGGGCAGCGTTCCCAGGAAAACAAGGTAAGTTAACTTGTATAGTGTTATATTTATTTATGCACTAACAATTGTGTGTTTATGGCAGTATGATGTAGGGAATTGCATGGAAAAAGTTACTACCGTGAAATCTTGAAGAAGGCTCAGGATGAGCTTTCCTTTTGAAGCATTGGAAACCATGGGGTTGAGTCATGGTGTCTGTTGCTAGTTTTGTGCTTTCGATATTTTGTGATTTGTTTGCATTTGATAGGTGGTTTTGATTGTGTCTAGTGCATGGCCATGCCACTTTGTTTGTGGTGTTGTATTTTTGTTTGGTTTTCTTCTAGTTATTTCCTTTTATGTTTTGAGGGTCTTAGGAATTGGTTGGGGAAAGAGTAAAGTTAATGGAGCTTAGGGAAGTCGAGTGGAACCCAACAAGTAATGTCAGACCTGGATGAAGCCCGATGCATGTATAAGGGGAAATTGAAGGCAAGCATATGAAAACCGGCTAGGCTAATTGGGTCCATTGGGGTAAATGGATAGTGGTAGGATAGTCATGAGAAAGGTAATCAAGAAAGGTAAAGTAAATAGGCTTGAGGTATTAAATGCCTTGACTAAGTCGGGAACCGTGGTTTTCAATATTGTGCATTTTGTGCACAGATAAAGGGAGTTCTCTTAACCTTGACCGTATGAACACTGGTAATTGTGTTGTGATCATGATTATGCTAATGTTTATATGTATATGTATGTATGGATGCCATTGTCTGACAATTTTGTTGCAAATAATTCTTGTGGAAGAATGATTGTTTATGCAGGTGAATGGCATGAAAAGGTCCATGGCTTATGAGGAATCAAGTGGGAAGAGTAGCCCTGGAATACCTATGGGGTTAGTATCAAGTGGATATGATTTGATATTATGTGATTATAAATATTCCTTTGTTTATGCCATGGCAGGTAATGCTAAGGGATACATAAGTGGAATGAATGCAGTATAATCTACAACATGCTAGGACAAGCATGGATAGTGGAAAGAACCATAGATCTGAGACTTGGGTTGTGGATGCATGCAGTAAGGCATGGGAAATATACTAGAGTCAAGGTTTCCTGATAGAGACAATTTGGTCTTTGGATGTGTAGTACTACTATTGTGTACATGTTGTGTTGAGTACATGTGGTACTATGTCATGAGTATTGTGTAGTCGCTATATCATGACATGCGTATTCGTTGTATCGTACTATGTGTACATATATGTGTTGTGTTGTACACTGAGTGTAGTTGTATGTGTTGTGTTGTACATGGTGTATGTGTATGTGTTGTGAAGGGGATTGGTTCTCAGTTTCCCTATGCTTGTGGGTTGGAACAAACGCTCTATAAGCCCTAGAACAATTTGGGTTGAGTTACTAGTTCCTTGAGCTATAGGTTGGGAAAAACGTTATGGAGCCCTAGAAGGCTATGGGTTGAGATACTAGTTCCTAGAGCCTTAGGAAACTTTGGATGAGACCTATCTTGATTTGTTGATATTGAGGGTAGAGGTGGTTTAGTCTTTGGATACCCTTGTTGTCGATATTGATGGTAGAGGTGGTTTAGTCTATGGATGCCGTTGTTGTTGATATTGAGGGTAGAGGTGGTTTAGTCTCTAGATTCCCTTGTTGTTGATATTGAGGGAGGAGGTGGTATAGTCTCTGGATTCTCGTGTTTCTTTGAAGAGAAGAGAAGGCATTGGGTGCTTTCTAGGTTTGGCAATTGATCCAGTGTGTGTATGTGATTGAAGAGAAAAGGAGACACTCGTTCTTGCCGGGTTTGGAAAACAATTTAGTGTGTGTACAGAAAGGACAAAGAACAAAGGCAGAAGAAAAGAACCATTTGAAAGATAAGTATCAATAATTTATTTCAGTTTTAATTATGCATATGTTCTATGATTATGATTTATGATGGTTGAGTTTTGAGCTAACCGGATGTGATATGGTTATACATTATAATTTAATCAAAGAGATAGTTTGACTTGCTGTGACAGGAAGTAAATGGAATTTCACATGTACCTTATTGATGATACATCAATGAGGTATGATTTAAATTTATTTCAATTCCTTTTTAGTCTAATGAAAATTATGTGCTTGGTACAAGAAAACAGGGAAATCCCTAGTTTGTGTGGTTGAAACTGACTACAAGAATTAATAGTAGCAACAAAAAGGAATTGGAATAGGTAGCAATATGCCGATAAATCATTTAGGAGTAGGGCCATTGTGGGACACTAGTAACCAATAGTTTCCATTGATTTCCATGAGCATGCTATGATCGGTATGATGGTTTTGAGGCAGGGATATGCCTTGGTTTTTGGACCTTCCAATGCGATGAAACCTTACCAAGGGATGGATCGCCCTAGGGATTGTGTAATAGAGAAGGGGATGTTGGAGAAATTGGAAGGTGAGTGACTGCATAGAAAGGGGTGACTGGATTTCCCAAAGGACTGTGTAACATAGAAGGGAAGGCCAGGGAATGAATTTGTTTTGGTCATTAGCATTGCCAAATGGAACAAAAGCATGTTGGGAGTGTTCCCTGGAATAATGAGTCGGTAACTGTTCACTAAGGGAATAAGTAGAACAAGGATTGTAACACTAGACATTGGATGCAGAATTTGGTTTTGAAAGTGGATTTTGGACTTCCTAGTGATCCAGGTGGCTTTAGAAAGGCTCAAAAATAAAATTTCTTAGATTTCATCGAAACCAAAAATAGTTCAAATTTATCATTGTATTGATTCCAATGATGTAGGCAACACTGAAATCTGAGTCCGTATGAGAAAGTTATTGCAGTTTGAAATTTGTACAAAAAAGAGAGTCAAAAATCAAAAGTCAACCAAAGGGTGCCACATGGCACTCCCAAAGGCTGCCACATGTTAGCCCAATACACATACCAGATGGACCATAACAGGTGGTGTGGCAATATCACAAGTCGACACATGGCATGTAGGTGAGAGAAGTGGCATACGATGTGGACCATTGAGAGCCTGCCATATGGCCCGATCACATGGTGCCACGTGTAGAATTTTCTATAGATTCACAAGCTCATGTAATGTACTAAAGCATAGGACAAGAATCTACTTCTACTTTCAAGCAGTGGAAGCCAATAGATCGATGAAAACTATATGAACAAGAAGAAGATAAATCAATTGCACATAACACAATAAGTTTTCCTGAGGAAAGCCACTGCTCAAAACCTCTACTATCTATATTGCATTAATCAGAAATACAAGATGATAATACAATGCTTGTTCTCACAAGAACAATCTCTGCACAAGTATAAACAACTCTCAGCTCACAAGCTAGCTAAAGCCAAATCCTTAGCCTATTCTGCAACACTCCAAGCCCCTATTTCTTTGCACATTCCTGATCAAAGAATCTGGATGAATACAATATTCTCTGCTCAATCTTGAGTTCAAACTGCACAAGTATTTCCTATCCTCTGCCTGATGAATTCCTTTGGCCAATACTTAGCCAAATTCCTAGCCTTCAAGATTTTGATTCCTTGCATGATTCCTGAGAGAATTAACTCGTACTTAAAGGGAAATTCCTCATCCATAACTATGCAATCCAACCATATGTACTCAACTGATTGCATGCACCATATGTACAACTCAGAAAATTATACAACTAATAGTACATTGTTCCTGCACTCTAATCTCAACTGGGTCTTCCTTTGAACTGACATGCATGATTTTCTCTTGAATGAATCTCCAGTTAGATGGAGTATAACTAAGGATGCACCAATGCACCAACTCACTACTAGACCTCTACTAGTTCCTCTAACAGTTAGAACTAGTTTAACTGTCTATAACTCAATGAAACTGAGTTATCTAATTAGAACTCAAATAAACTCAATCTGGACCCCTAAAACTTAGGGATCACACTTATATGACTCCATAAGACTTCCAAATCGAAATTCCTAAGATAATTAAGTTAATTAAATTTAATTAACTATTTACAAGTTGCTATGAGAATAGAATTACAATTTTATTTCACAATTTAATTCTAGGAAAAATTAAATTGGAATTTCTCGATTCTATTTTTAACATTTCTTGTTGCTATTTTCAACACTCTATCTCGAAAAGAAAGGAATTCAACTCGATCCCAATCCTGAACCTTTGGAATGTTATGCATGAAACACTTATCTCTAGTGTTCTTGCTACAACAACTACAGAAACAAAAAAAATATCCAACCTGAATTAGTATGATGCATCTGTCATCAAAGTCTCTGACTTCTACTGCCACTGTTGACTGAAAAATATGTGCTTCTGCTGACTCTACCTTTCTTCACTATTGTCAACTCTTCTCTGCGCTCTTCAGTATTTGACTACTCTAACTTCTATCACTTTGATCTCTGATTTCATCAATCACTACTGATTCCTCCCACTACCATGTACTTTGGGCTCCTGTAGCAAGGTACAATCGATGAGGTAAAATATCTCAATGGACCATGCCCAATTTCAACCCTCTTGGGACTATCACTTCACATCACCCCACCTCTCACCTATAGGTATGGTTTCATGTTATCCCTTTTCCCACCTAGCTTCAAATTTCCCCCCTACTGGAGGTCCTTGCATGAGTGGATGCCTCCACTCGGTCTCCTCTCTGCTTCTCTAATTATGGTTGCTCCACAATTATCTGAGATTGCTTCCGAGGCTTCTTCTAGGGCTGCATGTTGAGAGGTAATTCACTCTCCTTCTCAAACAAAAAGTCTCTAACCTTTTCATTTCTCTTCAAGGCTTTTCATACATCCTGTACCTCAAGAAAATATAGGTTCTTGACTCACACACCAATCTCTTTCATCTGTCTTGCTGTGACAAAATTTTCTGAAAAAAGAGCCGATTTTAAATCAGAGATATTTCCCTCATCTAAACTCTGATTCAGAAAATTGTTTTTTTAATTTGGGTATATTTCCACAAGGAATCTAGATATGCTATTTTTTTTGAAAATTTTCAACAAAAAAAATTTAGATTCGCTTTGCAAACTCGTAGCCTAAAAGAATCCTACTCCTTAATCTACCCACTAGTAGCCTTCTAGCTCCATTAAGAAGTCTGCACATAGGGTCTTCTAGATCTGCCTTGAACTAAAACTCCATCATTCTGCAAGGAACAATTCAAATTCTTCTCTTCTATACAATCTTCAACTCCGATACCATGTATAATTTCCCACAAATCTAGCTTTGATATCGTGTAGAATTTTCCTGTAGATTCACAAGCTCATGCAATGTACTAAAGCACAAGACAAAAATATACTTCTACTTTCAACTAGCGAGGCCAATAGATCAATGAAAAATATATGAATAAGAATAAGATCAATCAATGACACATAACACAATAAGTTTTCCTGGGGAAAGCCACTGCTCAAAACCCCTACTATCTATATTGCATTAATCAAAAATCTAAGATGAGAATACAATGCTTATTCTCCCAAGAACAATCTCAGCACAAGTATAATCAACTCTCAGCTCACAAGCTAGCTCAAGACAAATCCTTAACCTATTCTGCAGCGCTCCAAGCCCTTATTTCCTTGTGCATTCCTGGTCAAAGAATCTAGATGAATACAATATGCTCTACTCAACCTTGAGCTCAACCTGCACAAGTATTTCCTATCCTTTGCTTGATGACTTCCTTTGGCCAATACTTAGCCAAATTCCTAGCCTTCAAGATTCTTATTCCTTGCACAATTCTTGAGAGAATTAGCCCATATTTAAAGGTAAATTCGTCATCCATAACTGTGCAATTCAACCATAGGTCCTCAACTGATTGCATGCACCATCTGTACAACTCGGAAAATTATACAACTGATAATACATTGCCCCTGCATTCTAATCTTGACTGGGTCTTCCTCTAAACTGACATGCATGAGTTTCTCTTGAGTGAATCTCTAGTTAGTTGGAGTAGCACTAAGGATGCACCAGTGCATGAACTCACTACTAGACCTCTACTAGTTCCTCCAACTGTTAGAACTAGTTTAACTGTCTATAACTCAGTCAAACTGAGTTATCCAATTACAACTCAAATAAACTCAATCTGGACCCTAAAAATTAGGGATTACATTTACATCACTCCAGAATACTTCCAACTTGAAATTTCTAAGTGAATTAAGTTAATTAAACTTAATTAACTATTTACAAGTTGCTATGAGAATAGAATTACAATTTTAATTCACAATTTAATTCAAGGACAAATTAAATTGGAATTTTGGATTCTATTTTTAACATTTCTTGTTGCTATTTTCAACAACATGGCACCTCAAATTAGGTCCAATTAGCCTTGGCATGGTGAAACCTACATTTTTGTCTTATTCTCATGGTTTGGGGAGTCGTTACAATATGGTCATACATATAACATATACTATATGGTTTGAAAACTATATTAAAACCAAAACTGGGCTTTAAAACCATATGAAAACCAAAATTTGGAGTCCATGGGTTTTGAACCCAAAACTCTCTAACAAAAGGTAACTTATATGACTATGCCAACCATTGTGCCAACCACTCACTTTGTCTTATTCACCCAAACACTTTGTTATAAAATGGCATTCAAATGGTTCAAAGGAAACCATGGAGAATGATGGAGAATACATGAGAGATGAGGGCATAGACATACCAATGAAGACATGAATCTCAATAATATTCTAGGAATATTGTTAGAGCATATGTTAGAGAATATTTCAAAAAAATATTCTCTACGAGGAATCTTTAAATTCCATGGGGGCAAAATTTTGAAGGTGTCAGAAATATGTCGAGTTTATAATCATTTGAACCAGTTTTCTGTAAGGAAAGTGATGTCATGATTAGTTTCTTCGTCTAAGCAACCAAATTTCAGCCAACTTGCAGAAGATAAACTTTGAAGAATCTTTGAGATTCCCCGGGAGCCCATATTTGACAGATCCAGAAGGGGGTCGAGTTTACAATCATATTTCATGGTTTTTTGCTAAGAATTCAACTATGTAGCCCATTTCTTCACCAAAAGTGTGCCTTTTAAGACCATCCCTGGAAGTAGAGGTATAAGATGCATTGATGCCATTCTTATTTTGATTTTGTTGAGATCATGATTAGATGTTGAGATCCTTGTTTTCTATTTTGTTGGAGGATCCTTGTATGTCACTTCATGTGAGAGTTTGATATTTTGTCGTGCTGAAGGAGAACTGATATGAGTGAGAGTTCTTATAGGAGAATGTCTCATGAAGAGACATGCCACTATAAGTTAAGGAAGTTCTTCCTCGTATTGACAAAGAATTAATCATGTACTCATCATCATCATACAACATTTAATGAAGCGACCTCCTCACTCTTGACACCGGGATCAAAGACATAACCCACACTGGGTGAACTCCATTATCAAGTTGTGTGTGTTCTTTGATTTGATGGTTGCCTTTATGTTTCCTCTTTTTAAAGTATGCACATGTGGTTTTTCATACTCTTTTACATGCAATTCTACTAGCATCACAGAAGTAAAATATCTTGGTTAATTTTGGTAGTTAAGAGAATCCATATCACCTGGGAGGGAGGTGAATCCTGGTACTACTTTTGAGGGTGGAGGTGTGAGCCTCTATATTCCCTTTTTGACGATGCGAGCATCATATCCTTTTATTTCCTGGTTAGAGAAAATGTGCATATGTGTATATTATTGTAAATACTGTATCAAGATGTGTTTATAAAGCTCCATAAATAGTATGATTATTTGCTAGTTGAAGCAAACATGCATAAGTATATGTGGTTGTTATTGTTAAAACTTTAATGAGCTTTGTTATAAAGCTCTGATAAGCGATATGTTTGTATTTCTTTATGTAGGATGTCATTGTAAATACTACATCAAGCTATGTTGTAAAGCTCCTCGGGCAGTATGTTTTTGTTTTTCAATGGTTTTTTGTTCATGGGTGTCATAGAACACCGAGGATGGTGTTCCCATATGGGGGGGGGGAGGCGGGGGGGTTGTAACAACCACGAGTTAAAGTTCATGTAATAAAGGATAACAAAGGAAAAATAAGACCAAGCCTCATGGGACACATATTCCAAGATGAATGGTGGGAAAACATCACATTGGGGGTTAATTGCAGTTTATTAATTGCTAAGGAAATTGGAAAAGGAAAAGAGGAAATACTTGGAATTTAATTATGAAAATAAAGAAAAATAGGAGAAAAGGAAGGTGAAGAGACACAAATTTGCATGCAAGGTAAATTACAGTAAAATGAAAGAAAATGAAGAAAAAATAGACATCAATAATAAAAAGGCACATGAGAATCAATTGACAACTTTTTCCCGTCTTTGGAGTAGGTGTAGCAAAGGAAAGAAAACAAGCACTTGGAAAAGCAATCAAAGAAAGGAAAAGGACAAGAAAATGAAATCGAAGGAAAGCAAGGAGAAGGTTGGATCAACATATTTAGTAGGAAGATCTCACAAGTAATAGGTTACATGTGTGATTTCCTTTCTAGGATGTGAATTCATGGTACATGTGTTTGTTTATTTGGTTAATTTTTTGTCATTGGCATGGGTTTTACCTAGAGTGACAATGGTTTCAACCTTTCCTTGTCATTTCCTGGATAGTCATGGTGTGATGGGGTTCATTCTTGGTTAAGATTTGGATTGCCATAAGGTTTTGGAACTGGGTGAGGTAGTATTAGGAAAATCCCAAGGGTTGGGATGGAGATGATTTTCTACAGGAAGCCCTCGTCATGTGGGTGGAGACAGGAAAATTCCTCAAGGTATGGTGAAGAAATTTTGAGGCATCTAAGCTTGATTTAGTTTTGTGATTTCGAGAACAATTTAGGTGAGATCACGGTAGCTTGAGGGTGGAGGTGGTTTAATATTTGGATTCCTTAGTTGATTATGTATTTTTTTTATCCCATCGTATCCCACATTCATGCTTGGAATATGGCATGGGGGTGATATCCCATATTCATGCTTGAAAGAAAGATTTGGTTAAGCCCAATCTATGGTTGGGTGGTTCATGGAAGTCCTTAACTTGATTTGTTTTTGTGTATGTTAATAAGAGATATTTTTTTATTGTGATCTATGAGCACTTGTACTTATTATTGTGTTGATTTGATGACTGATTTGTCATGGTTAATATTCTGGTTATACGTTGGTTATGAACATGGTTTTATGATGTTCTCTAGCTATGGGTTTTGTTCATGATTTGATAAGTAATTGAATGGTTGATGAGTGCATGGGCTACCAAGTGTTGTTGTGGCTACTTGAGAGTGAATTAGACCTTCTTGGTGATTCTTAGATGATGTTCAACAATTTATGATCAGATATGCATTCATGACCTATAGCTTACATGTTTACCATATGTTTGACAAAATCTCTATCATATTCTAGGTAGTCTAGGTCAAGTTCTAGCTTCAAGTTTGAATGTTTAGCATTGTCATCATTTTAGTTATGATTCTGGAAAGTTACAGGCAGTTCTAGGCATTGGTCTTGAGGCCAACCTGAAAATGTGGTACAAATCCCATAACCGCATGCATAAAACTAGAGGATTTAGGTCATAATCGCATGGAAGCAAGCTTGTGCATGTGGTTGGGGCCTCATAACCACACTCTTTCCTTGTTGTGCGTGCAGTTGGGGGTTAGGCTTGTGAAAAGGTAGTTCCAGCTCAAGATATAGTCTTCAGAGGTTGTGGATTAAATTATGGATGATCCAGTGCTCTTGAGGGATATCAATAAGTTTTCAGATTGTAGGCCCCACTTACGTAATTGGTTCATGTCATAGTAGCATTCAACCTCACATTTACCCTAGGAGCTTGTAGAAGTAGGTAAATGTTGGGAGGGGCAGCTTTGTTTGCCTTGGAAAGCTTCCATTAGATATTCAATATTTTCCTCTTCTTCATAGATGGGATCCTAGTACTTGTGAAATGATTTAATAAGCCCAACGAATGAAGATATTTCTTCTCCACCAAGATTTTCAAACTACATTTTATGATCTTCCATGGAAAGGGTAAACATTTTTATCTTGACATAGTCATGGACCATATTAAAATTTAAAATAATCTTCATGGAGGAGTCATTGTGCACTAACTTTGAATGAACATGTTCATGGAATGTTTCAATTAACATATCCTAGTCTAAATTATGAAAATCATTTGGGTAACTTGGGATGCTTGAGAAATCTAATGGGCCAAAATCGTTGACATCACACTCTTCTATCCACAATTCCATTTATATTTACTTCAAATCTATAGCTAATATGAAAACTTGACAACATGTGACCATCATACCTTATTTTCACATTTGTGGAGTCACTTGTTGAGTCTTCAAAAGCCTTCAAATCTATGTTGGATGTTCCCATCGATATAAGTAGTGAGTTACTTAGAAATCTGGAATAGGGGTTCATTCCTTCATGGATTTGCTAGGTATGAATAACAGATTCGAAGCAGAACCCTCATCACATCATTGTAGTTAAACCATCAAATAACAATCATTTGACTTTGGCTCCAAAAACAACACCCTAACAACAACACAAAATTGTTACCTCCCAAACTTGCATTCAAGTGATAAAGCCTTGAAACACAAGTGAAACCCTAGTGGAAATTAGCAAGGTTGCCCATTGTGGCCCCAAATACTTTTCCTTACTTTAGGTCAGATCTCCTTTGGCACAAGGGGGTACCCTTAAGTAAAGTGTGAGATGAAATTTATAATTATGTGGGATGGTAGACTAAAATCGATGCCAATCAAATGGGTAATGGATTAAAAGATATATGAACATAAAGGGATTGAATAGAATGGAGTCCCAAGACTTGGAAGGAATCTCATCACAAATCTGACCATACTTGATAATGGAGACAAATTATCTTTATATAGGTTCTAGCTCAAACTCTACTTACAATAAGATAATAATAAGATGACATAGATCCGTTTCTTATGCTAGAAAAAATATTCAAATGCCTTGGAAACTCCCCAATGTTGGGTTCTCCTAAAAAATTGATAAATGTGTATGGAAAAGGCTTGGAATGAGCCTTGATGCCACTTGCTTCCTATAAAAAATGCCTCCAGGAAAGATCCTTCTTTGACCGTGCACTAGGGGTTGTTGTAACATGTGTTATACTTCTCACTAGAGTTCTCTTCAAGATAAGTTATTTGAATAATATTATTGGACAAATCAATGAGTGAACTTCATGATGTGGACTAATTCCTCCTTGGGATGGTGAAAAAATGCCATGTGTAACCTCCTTCCTTAGTGTGCCCCTCAAGAAGCCTAACTTCCAATGATGCACATTAAAATAGTAATGAAAAACCAAATCAATGGAGTGATCCTTAAAATATTGTTCCCCTTTTCCCTGGGACAACAAAATGATGTCAAGTGTCTTCATTAGGGTTAGGGAACTCTCTAAATCAACTAACAACTTCAAAAGTGGATCTTATGTGTGAATGTGCAAGAAATGGTTCATTGGTTACTAAAACCCCTCAATGTAGGGAAACCTAAAGCAATTTTCCAAAAGTGTGGATCCATTTGCATGACCATTAAATGTCCTCCAAACAAGGCCTTGAATATGGAGCACTCCAGGGATGCCAAAAAATGTGGAGAAATCAACAAATGTAACCACCATATTCCTTGGATTTCTAATCAAGAGCACCACATAGAAACCTCCTCCAATAAAATAATGATAAATACCATGTCAAAGAGAGAAATCTCTAAAGCACAATAGGTAGAGAACTCCTTCTAAAACACCAATTACAAAATAATAGGGCTTAAAAATCCCTTAGGAAACCCTTAGTTGATGGGAATTCGTTCTAAGCAATGGATGTGACCAACCATAGTGCAATGTGTAAAAATATCATGCATATGCCCACCAAAATATCATCAAATCTCTCTATAGGGCATCACCACCAAGGCACTCTCTCGAAGAGTAAACCTTAGCTACTTGATGTGGAATTATTATAACAAGTGTGTCCACCAAATGTGAGGTTCTCCACAAGACAATGACATGGCATACATCCAAATATGCGAATTCCTTGCAAATAATGAGATTCCCCTAAAAAGTAGCCAACAAAGACACGTGCATCAAAATGTGCATATATGCCTCAAAAGATGATCCTCAATGAGAGATTAACATCACAAATTTCTACCAAGTCCTCCAAACAAAATCACCCAAAAACAACCTACTAAAAAGGTATTTAATATTAGTACAAGACTGCATACAACATGAGTGGTGACAACTACATCAAATATTAAAAGGTGATTGTTTTGATTGACAATGACAACACCCACAATTTAGAATAAACCCATTTTTATGTCCATGTGGTGCATAATTTTCAAATTCTGATAGCCAATGGAGGTATATGAAGCAATGTGGTTACAAGTGTGAGAATGTCAAATTTCAATTGAGGGACTATTAGCTCAATTTTCACATGTTTGATATTGGAATGGGCAATTATGATGTAGTTCTTGATACATAATGACTAGACACTTTGGGTTCGGTTACCATAGATTTCAAGGATTCATACTAATACATGCTAGGGAGAGTCATAAACATGGACTCAAGGAGATCCAATTTGTCTCCTTCAAAGTTATTAACTCTTGTGATATGGATATTCACGAGTTAAAAAAATTGTGTAGCTAAGGTATTGCTAAAAATTGTAATTCCTGAAGTTGTATAGGTACACTGCAATAATGGTATGGATAACATTATTCAAATAGTATAAATATAAATTGCAAATTTAGAGGTTTCATGCATCACATGCTCTATTTAATAGTTGTCTACTACTGTATAGTTTGTAGGAAAATTACATGTTCATTTTACTAGGAAAAAGGGTATAGTGGCATTTGAAACTTTGGTGATGATGAAAGAGCCAAAATGGGTTTTAAAGAAAATAAATATAGGGAAATAATTTAAAACATAACATATTATAACTTAATAAATAATTATTTCAAGTATATAAATGATTACATAAGAAATAGAAGTCATCCCCCCTGCTTGTTGTGAATCTCCATGTTGGACACCTAGATTTGATTGACTTGCCCCTCCTAAGTGTTTGCCATGTGTCTTGTGACAACGATGTACCACACATGTTGGACACTTGGGCCTTTTGTATCTTTATTTGTTTGACACTCAAGATGCTAAAAAAAATTAGAATTATGTCCCCCAATGTTAAAAAATGGGTCTTGAAATGTGTTTGATGTTGTTATATTTTCTAGCATCTAAGTAATTAAAAAATTTACATCATTATATCAATATTATAATATTGTAATATTTTCCAAGGAAAATCTCTCTGGATACCCAAGGGATGCTTCTCCACTTGCATGAATGACATCCTTGGTAAACCTGTTAACATGGACTAGTGTGCCTAACCTAAGGGGAATTCTAACCAGGAACCTATGACATGAAACTAGCCAAATGCCTAGTATCATTGGAAAAAAATGTTTGAGCTACCCTCCTGGGCTAAAAAAAGTTTGTAATATCTTGTACCACCCTCAAGCATGTAAGAAATAGTGAGATTTCTAGTACCTTGCCAACCCCTATAGGCCCATGAGGGGCAAACATGTCACAAATAGGATTTTAACTAGGCTAGTGTGGATGACATATTATTCACTTAACCACTCAAGCTAGACCCAGTTGGACCATATGTGTGTGTGTGTGTGTATCTCCTGTGCTTTGTTGGGGGGGCTGGGGGGAAGGGCGACAAGAGTTTACTTGTCTTCTATAGACACTAAAATACTTGTGTCTTAGTGTCAATAAACTTGGTTATCACAATTCATTTCCTATATGAAGGTGTGTTATAACTTGTAAGGCTCTCATCAATAATTGATAAGGTTACCATTCAATGAAAATTGACATTAATTATGATTTTTCATCAAATTATTATGTACTAAAATAACAAACTTTGTGGGTCTTATCACCTCTTGGATTTGCACACAAGATATGTCCAATAATTTGAAGAGAAAACCCTTGAGGAACTCTTGGAAGTTCCACTTTCTACTACCTCAGTAGAACCACCCTTCACTTTAGGATGTCTTTCCTCTTATGCAAAGGGTATTTCCCTAGTTATCTTGTAATAATAATTAACACATAGAATAATGAACACATGACATCATGTAAGAATAATTAAGACATAGAAATAATCCAACTTAAATTCACGTAACATCTTAAGAGTGACATAAGTGATTTGTAGGTACATCATAACCAAATTATCAACAATGTTATACACATGAAACACACACTATTATTTACAAATGAGACAAATTTTGAATGTAGAGGAGTAGAGTTTAGATCAATGAACCTAAACCCATAGAAATGTTGGACCATAAGCCCACCTAATAAATACCAATGTTGGCAAGGTATAAACGACATTAAGGGCCATTAGGAGAAACAAATCAATGTTAACCAACATATCTCCTACCTCCCCTTTAAGATTGATTTGGGGCCACAAATAAGGGGAATTTACACAAAGGTTATGTGACAAAGTAGATATTAGTCCCTCCTTAATGTTTCATTGGATGGGAAATACAATAATGACCAATATTGACAAGCTCTTCATAAAGACTCAATTTGTATAAATATGGTCTACAAAATACCTTAGCAAGAACCTACTCAACATCTTGAAGCAAATGAAGAGAGTGAATTAAAAAATCATACTATCCATAAACACCTTTAGAGGTACCTCCTCAAAACTAGGGAATAAAACAAAAGGAAGCTCAAATATAAGTGTGAAAGAGCATGTGGACGCGTGTTTAGAGCATGGACTCAAAAATCCCACGATGTTATCAAATAACAATGTCCAAAAATGACATAAGTGATAGAGGCACATGACCATGCACTCTTGGAAATTAATAAACAATCCAATACCTTGACTATGTTGTCATGATGGTTAATAGGCCTAGAAAGTGCTCCAAATACCACATGCAACAAGGTAGCCTTCTAGTCATAAAAGCATATTCATCAATGAAGTAGTAGAACCCATTTAATGAAGTAGTATAAAACCAATGCCTCTAGTATGTATCTTGAAATCACGAAAATATTGTTCATGATTATCCAAAAATAAACGAGAATAATTGGTATCAATAGTTCCTTTCGTAATCCAGGGTCAAAAATAGAAGAATATTTCTCATGAGTGGCCATAGGTACAAGAGGAGATGCATTAACAACGTCAATGAGTTTTTATGAGAAACAATGAATGTCCTCCTCCAAAATGTCACATAGTTCTTCCCTTTCCTTTTATATACCCCAAATTACATGAAAAGTGTTGTTATTGGAATTTTTCATCTCATTGATACCAAATATCAAAATTACAAGTAGTCCATCATACCTTGTAAATACAGATGACACAAAATTTTGTAATTTATTAATGCAGTTCCCTACAAATGACCTTTAACACTTATTAATTCACTGACTTTTTGTACAAGGTCTTGATTGAAGTCATGGAGAGTGTAGATAGACTTATCATTCCTTTCCATTAGTGAGAATGGGAGATGATAACCATACTTCATGTCGAATTCCTCTAAAATATGTATATTATCATATTGAAGTTGGAAAATTTCCCCATGAAGTTGAGAATGAAAGTCTTACAATTTATTTATTATTATTATTATTTTTTTAATATATCTTGTCTTGACACTCGGTTTTGATATCCTACAATGAATTAATCTATTTTTTCCCTATAGTAGCATTTTGTCACTAAACAACAATAACCCACAATAAAGCATTTTCGATATGGACCTTTCCATTAATTTATTGGAAGGAGAAAACTTCATGAAGTTTGTTACAAGAATTTTGTAAAAAAGAAAACTTGTTATGGCATTTCTAAAGCAATTAGTCTTCCTTGTTTTTTTTTTTTTGGGAGGGTATTTTAGAAATGTATTACAATATTTGGGGTTCCTTTATTGCTAAGGTATAGGGTAGTTGAGAGAGACACTTACCTACAACCAAACAAACTCCAACATTAATAATCCAAACATCAAAACATTGAAATATGTAACATTTTAACACAATATGATATGTAAAGGGTAGTAACCCTTGCTCTAATACCATATTAAGAAATGGTAATGAATATTCTTAACTAAATGTGTGATTAAAATTAAATCCAAGTAAAAATAATTGAGACATCATGAAAGACAACCCAATACTTGAGCACTTCACATCATAATATCAACACAAGATTTTTGGGATACTTAATATCTAAATAATGAATAAGCTCATATGCACTCTTAATGTAAAACCTTTTGAATATATAGGAGTAGGGTTTAAATTCACTATCCCTAAAGCCATAAAAATATGGCCATAATCCACCTAATAATCTCTAATGTGGACTATAGATACCCAGTAAGTATGAGTTGTGAATGATATTTGGGACATAAGTGAAGATTAAGTAATATTTGTCCTACAAAAGTTAGGATTAAAGAATCCTTGAGGAATCACATGATCAATAAATGAGCTATGTTGACACACAACATTGAAAAATTATTCAAGTTGATGGATCCTCTATCATTGACAACATAACTCATCAATATCTTTTTGAGGCTCAACAATTGCACTAAGTTGGTACACACACCATGGGCCATTTAAGAAATTGGAAGGAACATGTCCTGATAATGATAATATTTTCATGCTACTTAACACTATTACAAAATGTGTTTCATGTTTATTTGTTGAGAGGATATACACATTATCCAAATCACATATTTGATAAGGATGACTATAATTTAGTCATACTCAAACACATTCTATTAATGAAACTTATGTACACCATAAATAATAAAATTATAATGCTGCATAATAAGTATGATATGGATTGGATCAATATATTATTTTTAATCTATCTTGATGCTTTCATAGTGGAAAAATTAGAGGAATAAATTTGTAGGGTCATTTTTACTAGTGGGTCCCAGTGTGGATATTTGGGGTCTATAACTTTATAGAGTGATTTTGGGGCATTAAATGATGTTTATTGGGTCAAAACGTTTCCACTTAAGCATTATGTCCTGGGATGTTTTTATACCCAGAGAGATATTTCCAATGGTGCAAGAATCACATTAATTGGAGTTCATACGCAAAAATTATGCCTCTTGTAACATGACCTATTGATTCAAATATCATGGTTTGTGAAGTTGCCACATAAACCTTTGTTAATCATTAAAAATGGACTAGCCATGTGTGGCATATGAAGAAAAAATTATAAGGGTCAAAGTTGTAACTCTAGTTGAGAGTTGAAGGAGTCAAAGTTGACCCCTTATTGGCTATCACACTATGTTAAAACTAAGCCACCGGGAGGAGTAGGGATTGCATTTGACTATTGTATCTAGTTCTATACTAGAGAAGAGAAACTGGGAGTGGGAGTTAGAGAGAATAATAGAGGGGGGTTAATCTTCTATAGAAGTCTAAGATGATATAGGTATTACGTAACTCCATAGATAATGCCTCCCCCCTTTGTACTTGCATTAATTCCATTGTAGAGAAAACAGAGCAGAGTTGCCTCAATTTTCAGTTCAGTTTTCTCCTATAAGAGTTTCCTAGAGAAAAATTTTATGTTCATTGTGGATGGTGTGTGATTATCTTTATTATTTTCTATTTTTGGTATTTTATCTATTTCAAGCATAAGTGCAAACTCAATAATTAACAAATTTTGAACCTAAAGGAATTTAACCTTCATAGTATAGATTTTAGTTTATATTATTAGATCTATTGTGACATAATATTCGAATGGTATGTACACGATATTTTGTAGATCATATTCGTATCATCATAGGTTTCTATGAGTAATTTTGTGGAAAGTTTCAGGGGATCTAGGAAGTGATTTAAGAAAAATGTTGCTAAACCCTTAGCCATGGCTAACGATAACCCTCATGATTTAGAAGGAGACATTTGTGAGGCTGGAAGAGAAGGTCACTAACATCAACCAAAATATGAGCCTACTTATGGGGGCTCTAGCAAACAAGCTTAGAATCGGGGGAGATAGAGGTTCCAACTTAGAGATCAGATTAGAGGATATTGAAGAACCAAAAAAGGAATCAAGGAAGGAACTTGTGAAAGAGTAGCCAAGTTCGAGTGTCATTACCCATTCATAGTCCCTATTCAATATGGAAGTGAAGGTTAACATGAACTTGTACCAAGGTGATATCGATGCCTTAAGATTGAATCATTGGTTGCAACAATTATAAGTGTATTTTAGCATTCACCATATAGATGAAGAATAGAAAATATCATTTGCTAGACTAGAGAGCCATGCTCTAACCTAGTGGGCAAGCCATACATAGACACTTAGGTTAGAGGGTGCTATGCCAATAAATAAGTGGGAGGAATTCAAAACCATCATAAAGTCCCAATTCTATGCTATTGGGTATGTAGAAGACCAATGAATCCTATGACACTATTTCATGTATAGGTAGGGATAAAATGTACATGAGTGCACCACTAAGTTTAAGAAGATGGCCATCATGATGGGTATCTCTCGTAAGAGCCCATATGTACCCCTCAAGTGTTTATGGGATTTGCATAGTAATATATGAAATCAAGTGATTTTGCTCAAACCAAGAACAATGGATGAGGCATATATACAGGAACCTTATCTAGAAATCATAGGTCGAAAGAAAATGTAGTCACAATGGTTCAAAGAGAAAAGAGCACTAGGAAGCTTCCAATAAAGGGAAGAAGAAGTAGAAAGGGGGAAGGATAAAGACAATAGCCATAATACATCAGTGTAAGGATCCTATAAATCATTGCAATTGTTGCAATATTCATGGTCACACTGAGGAGAAGTGTTGAAAATTACATATAGAGCTCAATCCAAAGCACTGCAAGAAGGATGGTGTTAGGGTCCTATAATATAGGAACCCCAATCAATTTTCTCTTACTATTTCATTTGAGATCGTTTTTGAAATTATTATTCTTGGTTTCATAAGTGTCATGGTCTAAAGGGGTTTTTCTGTACAAAGAGGTCAAATTTGTCAAACTGTCATTGTGAGTATTTTGAGTTTAAAAAGAGAATTTTTGCCATAATTCGAAATTGTAAGGTCATAAGAAGTCACGAATTGAATTGGAAATCATGAGGGATAGTTTGTCATTATAAGAGAGTCTAGGTCATGTCATGAGAAAATTAGTCATCATAAGTTAGTCATCAAACTTTGGTTATCATAGTTTAGTCACCTAAGTCTAGAGGGAAAGTCTACATCAAAACAATTATGAGAGCAATTAGGCACATATTTGGAGGTTGTGTAGAGTCAATTTAAATGTCTTTTCATGACAGGTTATGACCTCAGTAGGAGTACAACGATCATGAGGATAGTTAGTTTCCTTTTCCTCAAGTGCTGCGTTTTCCAAAAGATGTTGCACATTCCTCACCACGATTTCAAATCAAGTTTTTTGACATCAACTCCACTTCAGGCTGTTGTAGAAGGTTATTTGAACTTCAATTTTTTTTCTACATTGCTCAACTCTTCTTCATTTATATCGGAAGCCATGGCATGTTCATTTTGGTTCGCTGCGAAAGGGAGGTAGGGGTGCTGTGAGTTCACACAACGCTGCAATTTTTGCAAATTGATGGTCAATGCTCCTTTACAAGTGCAAAACCGACTCAATCTTTGTTCCTTGACTGTAAGAAATTGTAATTTGCATGCATGCATTGAAAAAATTGTTCAAGACCAACAAAGAGAGCCAAATCATATTCATCGAGATTTTTTTGGTAATTTGCTGCAAGGGCATGTTGCACATTTTTTATAGTCTTTGATGCTGATAAGAGAGTGGAATTTTAAAGTACTGGTTGTCAAGGATTTATATGAAATTCCAAAACACTTATATTGATGCCTCCAACATTTATACCACAAGAAATCCATTATATTCTCATAATTTTGAAGGCATTGCGAAAGTTAATAGGTGATGTGAAAGTTGACAGTTTGTTGCGTTTTTGACTACTTTTGTCATCATTTTCAAAAGTTTTTTTATGACCAAATGGAAAATTTCAAAAAGCCGAAAGAGGTTTTTTCCAAGCATGGGAAAAATAAAAAAACCCTCTTTCAATTTTTGTACAGGTGTTATATATTGGAAAATTAAAATGCATATTTAGAGCCTATGTTTTAGGTTTTGCCATTTCCTATTTTAGTTATGATGTTTAGGTGCAGATTGTCAAGAGTTGGAGAAGAATTTTTGGAAACTGAGAGAGGTTTATCTCAAGGAAAATCTCATAAACAGAAACCTTATTTTATTTTGTAAGAAATGTCAAGATTTAGGAAATATGGGCTAGTTTTTAACCCCTTTTTTTTCTTCTTTAGAAATTCAGTGAAAACAGACAGTGCGCTGTGAAAGTGCGGAACAAGTGAAAGGGATGTTTGTAGCAGTTTTGAATCTTGTTTAAGAGGTTCAAAACCATAAACAGGAGTATTTGAAGCATACCCATTTTCTTCGTTTGGACGGAAAGGTGTTGCAACCATACGAAACATAAAGATCACTTCAATGTGTTGCGAGTTTGGCAAATGTGCTGCGAGTTTGGATAGTCAGATCCATTTTGCTTCAAAATTTAAATTTTGGCTCCTATAAGTAGTTAGGTAATTGTGGATAGGTGGCATAATGTTTTAGGAGATGTAGTTAAGGTTTAATTACAAATATTCCAAGTCAATGATGTATTAGGTAGTGATTGGTAGTAAGTGAAACTATCCCTATTTTTAAGCATATGAGCTAAATTTTGAATTTTTTTGTTAGAAGTTGGTTGAGTTCTGTCAGACCAGGAGGTAACTCCTCATTTCAATTCATATTATTCATTCAGGCTGTTCATTATTATATACAAGAGGGAGAGACTATTCAGTTTATCTCCCGATGACTCTTCATCTTATCTATTATTTATTTACACTAATTACAGTTGTTCACCCAATCCCTATGATTAGGTGTCAACAATCCCCCCCTTAATCTGAAGGGATGTTGGTGAGTCCAAGTATCGTTCTGAATATTTGAAGCTTTTCTCTTCCAAGCGCTTTGGTGAAGATGTCTGCAATTTTCTCATTAGTGGAACCATGGCGGAGATGGATTGTTTTGGCCTCAACATGATGTCGAATCAGATGATAT
Organism: Pinus tabuliformis; assembly: GCA_031772625.1. Taxonomy (NCBI): domain Eukaryota; kingdom Viridiplantae; phylum Streptophyta; class Pinopsida; order Pinales; family Pinaceae; genus Pinus; species Pinus tabuliformis. Next base: position 1,207,184,850 of record CM062817.1, on the reverse strand, counting down.
TTAGTATTGATGTGCTTCATTCGATCATGGAACTTTGGGTTCTTGGCCAAATTTATTGCCGAGGTATTGTCAATCATGAGTGGAGTCGATTGTACTTGTTTTACCTGCAAATATTCAAGAATTTTCCTGAGCCACACAACTTCTTTTGTTGCCTCAGTTGCTGCCACATATTCTGCCTCTGTTGCGGAATCTGCTGGAACTGATTGTTTGCGTGATCTCCAGAAGACAACTCCTGATTCAAGATTCATAGCATAACTTGAAGTAGATATCCCAATTTCTTTGTCTCCATCGAAGTCTAAATCTGAGTATCTAATCAAGCTGAAGTCGTCCACCTGTGTATACTTGTTTCCAAAGTCTTGAGTTCCCTTCAAGTACTTTAGAACTCTTTTTGTAGCAGACCAATGTCCCTCACAAGGCTTCTACATAAACCTGAAAAGGATTCCAACAACAAACGAAATGTCTGGTCTGGTAGTAGTTAGGTAGTTGACACTTTCTACAAGCTGTCTATACTTTATTGCATCCTCAAATTCTTTTCCTTCTTTGGATGTGAGCTTTAAGTTTTGTTCCATTGGAGTAGTCAGAGGATTGCATTCTATCATGCCAAACCTATTCAACAGATCTCCAATGTACTTCTTTTGAGAAAGGAATATGGACTTCAGATGTTGAGTTACTTCAATACCAAGATAGTAATGAACATAGCCCAAATTAGTCATTTCTAAACCTTTCCTCAATTCCTTCTTTATGGATGCAATGTAGCTCTCATTGTTCCCTGTCATCAAAAGATCATCTACATATACAACAAGATATACAATTGTTTTGCCAACCTTCTCGACAAACAAAATTGCATCACCAAGATCATAATGTTTGAAATTGAGTTTTAGAAGATGCTCAGTAGTTTTTCATACCAGGCTCGCAGTTCTTGTTTGAGGCCATACAAGGATTTTAGAAGTTTTCATACTTTATGTTCATGTCCTTTTACAAAAAATCCTTCAATCTGGGACATAAAAAAATTCTCTTTTAGATCTCCATTCAAGAAAGTAGTTTTTACATCCATTTGATGGACTTTCCAACCATTTTGAGCTGCTAGGGCAAACAGTGTCAGGATGGTAGCCCATTTTGCTGTGGGGGAAAAATTCTCCTCATAATCGACCCCTTCCTTCTATGCAAAACCTTTTGCCACAAGCCTGGCTTTACGCTTGTCAAGTGAGCCATCAGCTTTATACTTGTTCTTGTAGACCCACTTGCAGCCAATTGGTTTGGTTCCCAATGGAGGATCAACCAGCTTCCAAGTGCCATTCTTTATCAGGGCATCATATTCCTTTTGCATCTCTTCTTTCCATTCATCATGAGTAGCAGCTTCTTTGAAGGAAGTTGGTTCAAAATATGTAGACAAATTCAATTCACAATCATTAGAAACATCCATTTCAGCATGTGAATCAGAGTCATCTACATCACCTCCATTTTGCCGGTTTGAATTTCTAGTTCCTGTCTTTCCAACCTTTTAAGGATGAACACTTTCAAGTGTCTTTGTCGGCCACTTTGGGGGACCTTTCTCAGATGGTCCAGGCTGCTCCGTTGATTGAGTTGAGACTAAATCAAGATTGAGTCTCCCAATTCTGTCAATCACATCACTTAAAGTATCATCCGTTGTTGGAGTTTCATGCGGGGGAGAGAGTCCTTCAGAAGAAGATTCCAGAGGTTGATCTAGTATAGGAATCCCCCCTTCAAGATGTGGAATCTAATTATCAAATTCTTGAAATGATTTTGAATTTCTGAATCTATCCAAGCGATCAAGTTGCTACTCAACAACATTGTCAGTTTTGGATGATTCAAGAAAGATTACATCTCTAGATACAACAAAATTTTTATTGACTTCATCATAGAGACAATATTCTTTGGAGGTGTTTGAATACCCCAGGAAGATACACTTATGACTTCTTGCACCAAGTTTGTTTCTATGTACCCTTGGTATCACGGCATAACATGTGGAACCAAAGACCCTGAGATGCTTTACCGAAGGAATGTTCCCATACCACAGTTCATAAGGAGTCTTGTTTCTAATAGCATTAGATGGACATCTATTCTTTACATATACAACACATAGAACTGCATCAGCCCAAAACATCAATTTTACATTTTTGAAAAACATTATGGAGTGCACCATATTTAAAATTGTCCTATTCATTCTTTCAGCTACTCTGTTCTGTTGGGGATTATAAGGCACAATTGTTTGATGTTTGATCCCATGTTGGCGAAGATAGTTTTCAAATTCATTTGAAGTGTATTCTTTTCCATTATCAGTGCGAATAGAGCCAATATGAGATTGTGCATCATTTTCAATCCATGTATGAAAGTTCTTGAATGTTTGAAAAGCATCATATTTGTTCTTCAATAAATAAATCCAACACATTTTGGTGTAGTCATCAATAAATGTCATCATATATTTATTTCCATTTGCAGAAGGAACAGGCATTGGACCACATAAATCTAAATGAATGAGTTCAAGTTTTCTATGTGCTCTTGAATGTGAATCATAAAAACACTGTTTTCTATGCTTTCCTAGAATGCAAGTATCACATTACTTAAGTTTCCTAGGAATTGTAGGCAAACCAGTAACACCATTTTTCTTCAACAAGTGGAGGCTGTCATAGTTCAAGTGTCCAAATCTAACATGCCATAATAAACTTGATGGAAATGTACCTTCTTCATAATGAGAATTATATGATAAATTTTATGCACGAGCAGAGGTACCCTACAGCTTGAGAAGCCTTTCTTCTTCTATCCTCGTCATGACAAGTGAGTGGTTTGAAGCTTTTCTCACCTCAAGCTTGCCATTAAACATATGAATGGAGTGTCCTTGTTGGGTGATGTGGACCAAGGACAATGTAACGAATAAAATATATAAATAATATAAATATAATGTAAAAGATAATAATCATAAATAATAGTTAGTTAAGCTAGTAATTAGGTTGAAGAGGCATGTCTAATAGGACATGACTCTTCATGAAGAGACACATGCTTGGTATATAAGCAAGCCTCTCGTTCTCATTTGTAATTCATTATCATTCTTATTCATTTTTATTTAATATAATATTTATATCCTTAATGGATAATTTGATATTCCAAGTCTTTTGGAGTAATTAATCTTAAGAAGGAACTTTGTTCGCTTCATGTGGTATCAGAGCCAACACCAGGCCTTTGGCTATCAACCTATCATCAACTTCGTTGCTGTCATAATTGAAGTGTTTCGCTACATATTGGGAGATTCTCCATTTTTAGGTCTTTGGCCATTATTTAAAAAAAAAATTAATAAAAAATAAAGAAGAAGGGTATATAAAAAAAAAAAGAGGAAAGGATATGATATATTCCGAAGAAAAAAAAAAGTGAAATATATATATATATATATATATATATATATATATATATATATATATATATAAGGGTTTTACATTATTGATAAAAGTGCATAATAAAGATAAGCGGGAATATTTTCAAGTATATTTAAAACTTTTTACGTGGAGAAGCCCGCGGTTTTAAAAACAACCCATGGTAATTGCCCATGGTATTTTAGAAAGTTAAAAGAAAAAGAAAGAAAAACAAAAAACAAAAGGAATACGTTTCACTTTTTACGTGGAGAACATTTTAACGGAGGTTTTAAAAACAACCCACTGTAATAGCCCATGGTATTTTAAAAGTTAAATAAAAAACAAGAATACAAAAGCTCTTATATGAAACGTAAATATTACTTTTTACAGGAGGTTTTAAAAACAACCCATGGTAACAGCCCATGGTATTTTAAAAGTAAAAGATATTTTGATAACATTGGAGAAAAAAGGTGTGATCTAAATAATTTTAATCGTTCAAATCTAAAGATTGTGACTGTACCAAGAGTCACGTCTCATCCAAATTAGTCACGACTCATCCAAATTTTCGAAAATATATATATATATATATATATATATATATATATATATATATATATATAGATATATATTATAATTATAAAAAAGGATACTATATAAGAATTATATAGTTACATATAAAAAGAAAAGTGGGTCTCAAAAAAGTATATATAAATTTTATATAGTTATAATTTTATAATATATATAAATTAAAATTATATAATATATATAATTTATAATTATATATAAACAAAATTATTATTATATAAAAAAAATTATTAAAAGAGTGAAAAGAAGAAGAAGAAAAAGAAGAGAATATTTGAATATATATATATATATATTAGATTTTTATAAGAGAAGTGGAAATATATTTTACAAATTAAGAGAATATATAAAATTAAAAAAAAAAAAAGGTTTTATATAAAAAAAACTATTATAAAAAAAGAGTGATTTAAAAAGGTATTTAATATTTAAAGAGTAAAATGGAGACTAGTAATGAAAGGTTTCCTAAAACCTTTAGTAAAAGTGTTGATACATTATTTAAAATCAAAGGATCGCTCGCAGGAAGAGATATCATAATCACTATCAGTCCTACTGAAAAAAGTAATTATGTTAGTCCTAAATGTGCTAACCAATTGGTGATTCCTGAATCAAATATAGTTGAAAAGAATACTTTTGGCGAATATGACAAACAATATGACATAAGCAATTTACACCTAAATATTGGAGATTATACTTTTACCTCAAAATTCACCGTGAAAACCTTACGTTTTTTCGATAGTGACATTGATAGTGACATTGTTTTGGGGTTACCTTGGATGGAAACTCTAGGTTCCTTTATTCTAAATACAAAGAAGAAGTTTTTAACATTTTCTTACAAGAAGAAGAAAATAACGCTCCAAGATTTTACACTAAAACCAAATTTAGTAACACCAGAAAATATCTCAGATATTTCAAAAGTAATGTCTCAAGAAGGTAAAAAGCTATTACAAAATATGCAAAAAGAAATTGACAAAATCAATGTTGACAAAAATGAAGAAGTTTCTCGATTTAAAAACCATAGCAAAAAATTGCTGACACACATTAAGAAACTTAGGAAGGATAAGAAGTCATTAGAAAGCCAGGTCCAACAACTTATCAAGAAGGAAGCATCAAATGTAGGAATTCAAGTTGATGACAAAACAACAAATATCGATTCAGTGAATGTCACAACTCAGGAAGAAGACGAGCAAGTTGAAGAAAACACACGCTTGGATGTTGCAGTTCAAACAATGAACATCCCCAGTGAATGTTTCATAACCAACTCAACAACATCTTTGCCAAAAGAAAATATAAAAATTGGCACATGCCCAGTAAGGAAAAATCAAACAAAAAAAGTTCCATATCGGCATCCAAATCATGAGAACATACGAATCAACCATACTACATATTTCAACCAGCTAGAACCTAAACAACAAACTAATATTCCAAAAAAGAGTAATGTAACCTCAACCCAGTGCTACGAGGACAAGTCATTACAAAGTTTTAGTGATAAGAATGCTATACAAAAGATTAATCTAGGATGGTCTGATCCCTTCTCAATGCGACAATTTTGTTTGTCACTAAGAAGATCATATCAGCTTGTATCGACGAAGATGACTGTTCCAAGAGAGAAAGACTTTCAAAGCCAAAAAAGAGATCAAGCTTTTTTTCATCGACAAGCTTTGAGGACAAAACTTTTTGAGGAAGGAGGCAATGTAACAAATAAAATATATAAATAATATAAATATAATGTAAAAGATAATAATCATAAATAATAGTTAGTTAAGCTAGTAATTAGGTTGAAGAGGCATGTCTAATAGGACATGACTCTTCATGAAGAGACACTTGCTTGGTATATAAGCAAGCCTCTCGTTCTCATTTGTAATTCATTATCATTCTTATTCATTTTTATTTAATATAATATTTATATCCTTAATGGATAATTTGATATTCCAAGTCTTTTGGAGTAATTAATCTTAAGAAGGAACTTTGTTCGCTTCAGACAAAAAGTTTCTCCTCAGTTGTGGGAGATATAGAACATGATGCAGAAGAAAGTCTGGAAGACCAGACAATTTAAGCGTAATTGTGACAAGCCCTGATGGCTTGAGTTTTGATTTGTCTGCAAAGTATACTGCTCCATCAACATTGTCAATAAATTCTTCAAAAAAATATCTTCTAAAAGTCATGTGGCAAGTTTCTCCTGAATCAAGAAACCAATCATTTTTCCAAGAAGCAAGTGAAGTATTAAATAAGTCTTCATTTACTCCAATATTACAGTGTGTCACAACATAGTGAGCGGATTCAGGTGCTTTACCTTTGTCTTTGTCATTAGTTTTCCCTTTGGGTTGGTTTCTTTCCTGCTCAATTCTGTCCCAAGGTAACTTGCATGTGGATGCATCATGTGATCCATCGCTTTTGTAGCGTATGTAGTGCAAATCTGACTTTTCTCCTTGAGAGTGTCTACTCCCCCTGCGTCTAAAATTTCTTCCTCTTCCTCTTCAACCACCTCTTCCTCTGGAAGAATCTTGAGCAAGATTCTTTTCTCTATGAGCAAGGCACACAACCTCTTTAGAAGATTTAGGAGCTATCTTCTTCCCAAAAGCTTTCTCTCTTTCAGCAAATTTTTTCACAAGAGAGTCAAAGGTAATATCTTTGAGGTTTCCATTTGCTTGCAATGAATCAAGATAATTTGAGTAAGTGCGATAAAGTGCCTTGAGAAAAGCTATCAGAGGAATATCCAGTTCAACATTAGTGGCTTTGATATCTTGCATTATATATTTTACTTCTGATGCAAGAGCAAGAGAATCATTATTTTGTAATTCAAGGGTGAAGAGTTTAATCATGAGTTGAACAACTTCAAGTGCAGAGTGTGAGTCATAGATTTCCTTAAATTTTCCAAAGGCTTTGAAAGCATTTGAAAATGGTGAAATATGGCGACTCACCTCTTCATTTACTGATGCTGCAATTAATGCATAGGCCTTGCTATTCTTATTTTCCCAAATGACGAACTCCTTATTTGAGGTAGGTTGTTCTAGCTCTTTGTCTCCGTCTCCAACACACACTCCTTTCCAAAACTCATTGAAAATGAGGGTGTGTTTTATCTTTCGGGACCACTCAGGATAGTTCTCCTTGCCAGTGAGGACTACTCCCACAATAGATATGATTGAATGCATTGTAAAATCTGTGTACTGTGGAAAAAAATCACTCTGCTACTGGTAAAACAATTTGCACTTGCTGTGTAAAAGAATTTTTTTTTTAGTAAAATATAGTTCTGATATGTATATATCAGAGGTATATTTGGTTATATTCAACAACGCAAAAACTGAAGTAGATTTACCAGATAGCAATGGGGAGTAATGGGATAATGGTATTAATGCTATTAATGGGCCAATGTAATGGGAGAGCAATATCATGATGGGAGAGTGGTATTGTAATGGTGACAGGCACAACGTATGGAGGAGGGAAATATATGATATATGGCGGAGTTATATAACAAAGGTGTTATACATATAATTGTACATAATGTAATACCATACACCGCAATATCATTCAGCGTAATAGCAATCACTACAATACCAGAGTTGACTTTGGCTCTAATCCTTTTGCTGCTCTGATTGGACAACGTTATATTGGAGCCAAGGTATGGAGGAGGGCCGTGGAGTTGTATGGGTGCAGCAAACCAGCGTTAATGTATATAACTGGAAGCATTCACCGTGGACGAGCGTTACTGTATATAACCTGGACAATGTTCTTTGCAGTTGGCTTCTTGCTGGGCCAGCTAGTTTAACAGCCTTGTTTGGCTTGGCACAACGGTCTTGCTTGTAGCAGGAGCCTTCGCTGCGGGCTTTGCTTTCTTTGTAGCAGGAGCAGCGAAACCACAGAGCAGCGTAGGAAGCATTCTTTGCAGCAGAGATACCACGAAGCAACATAGGAAGCGTTATGTATTATGACAGGAGAGTATGAGGACCATTCAACATCGATGTGGTATATGGACTGGCCAAACTGCAGAAACAATGTTTTGAGTTGGGAGGAAGAATGCATAAATGGGGAAGACTGTAGAAATGAGAGACTACAAAAAAAATGGCAGAAGGGAGTTACAAGGTAGACAGGGAAGCCAAAAATGGTGTTGGCTCTGATAGCATGTCAGAGCAGGAGGTAACTCCTCAAATCAATTCATATTATTCATTCAGGCTGTTCATTATTATATACAAGAGGGAGAGATTGTTCAATTCATCTCCCGACGACTCTTCATCTTCTCTATTATTTATTTACACTAATTACATTTTTTCACCCAATCCCTATGATTAGGTGTCAGCAATTTCAATGAATTCGTCCACCTAGAGTGGGATAATGAACCTAATTATGTATATAAAATATCTAAAGCTTTGTAAGTGGTTCAATTGGTTGAGATTAAAGGAAAGACTTTGTGCACTATATTTTTGAAAACTTTTTGCCAATGAATTAATGAAATACAGAGGTGGAATTTGCAGGGATTCCTGAGTCAAAATTTTTGTGGTTTTGTACTCCTTTAGTATTGTAAGTTATCTATGTTTTTACATATCTTTAATGTGCATCTTATTGCTTGGAAAACCAAATGATTAATTCAGAATTCATCTTTAATGAATGCTCTATTTTAGTTTGCCAAGTTATCAATGTTTTAAGCTTAAAGCAACACTTAAGAATTCATACATGATTTGACACTCTAATGTGTTTTCCTTTCACCCTTAATAGACTAACCTCCTACAAAAATTTGATCTAAATCCACCACCAAATCTTTCTACCTTTCCCCTATGGAGAAAGCCCTCTATTTTTCCATCATCTCATTGGACAAAATCTGATCTAGCATGACTCCATACCCAATGGATCTACCCCTTTTCTCATCAAAAAACCTCTAAAAATCAAACTTTTTTGAGCTTATTACCTAGCCTAATATCCTATTTGTTGAGTAACCTAAGTGAGAGAGCCCTCTCCAGGCTAGAAGGGCTAGATTTTGGCCTAAAGCGGTTTGTGGTTACCTTTGGGATTCCTTTCTCAGCCTAGGGAAATCACATAGTGCTAACATTCTGGTGACCATACTGGGGAAGCGAAAGGTTCCATCTTCCCCAAGAAAGATCATAAAGTTTTAGATATGATTGATGATGGTGGAAAACAAGACATATGAAGGTTGAACCATTCACCTGGTGACTCCAATCAAGTTTCAATATGATCTAAAGACTCTGTTGGTAGTAGGATCCAAAAATCATGGTTTCACTAGCGATTCTATTGGCTTAAGATGGATAAAAAATCTGCAAGGTATGCTCCTAGGCATCACATTCATATTCCAGGCTTTCCAAATCGCATGCCTTGTGTATATTGGTAGAATTATTTATCAAGATTCAAAGATTAGGAAAGAGTTGATGCTGCCCTTCATTTAATTAAATTTCACATGCATGTGTGTAAGCTAAAGGTTGATTTTCATGAAGATTGTCTCATGAAGATGTTCATGGTATACTTGGAGGGAAATGCATAATAATGGTAGGAAATCTTGCCAAATTCTTGTTTATAGTCTCTTATTTTCATACAATATTTTATGAGAGATATAAAGAACACCATCCTTCCTTGTTGCTGGTCAAAGACTGTTGCACACATTTTGGCAATTTTATTAAGCATTTGGAAAGTTTTTATGAAGATGATCAATTTATGGATGATGATATTAAAGAGTCTATTCATGAGAACCCTTTTAACCATTAGGAAGAAGAAGTAGAGACAACATCTTGAAAATGAAATTGAGCAGGATTTTGATGTAGACAATCACGATTCATCTTCTGAGCTTGAAGAAAATTTGTAGCATTCTTGTCAAATGTTAAGTCACCAAGGGAAAGAACAGGATAAACAATCGAACTTTTCTTCAGCCCTTTAATCTCCTCGATCTTTATTCTGAGAAGAAACTTATCAATTTCTGAGTTCTGTAATTGTATGTATGGAATTTCAAAACAATGAGCTCATTTTAAATGATGATGAAGGTGTTATTCATGAAAGCAGCAAGTTAGATAATGGCAAGAATACTCCATATTTACAAGAGGATAATGAAGAGTGGGTCATTCTAGACCCTATGGATTTAGACATTTTTGTTATTCAAGAAGTGGCTACCTCAATTGAAGATCTGCAAGAACACACAAACCATGTATCTAATCTAGATGATAGGAAAGAACAAATTGTTGCATTGAAATTTGAGAAAGATAAACTAAATGAAGGACTTCATGATCTCCAAGACCCTTTTGCCAATTTGTTGTAGTCATCAAGGAAGATGGATTTTCTTGTATTTATGGATTATTATTATTAATTTCAGTTGAATTTTGAGTTTCCACTTGCAAAAAATTCCTTTCTATTTGAAATAAATGAAAGAAAAGTCCAGTCATCAAACCATTTTCTTTCATAGTTACAATGGTTTTTTGACTTCACTTGATAAAGCAACTTGTGGATTAGTTAGAGTGAGTAGGAGTGTGATGAATAATCTCAATACCTCAATTATTTTCAGTTTGAGTTTGCAACAATTTGTTTTTCAGTTTCCAGTGTACACTTCAGGTTTCAGTTTGAAGAATGAATTTGGTTCAGTTTAAGGGTTGGAATAAGATTACCAGTTTGGTTTCAGTTGTTGTGGTTTCAGGATAGAGCATGTCGCTAATTTGGGATCAACCCAATGGATCAGGCTACTAGTCTACGGTATTCTTGGCACCTCATAGGGAGGATGCCATCCCCATTGGAGCCAATGTTAGGGTCCTATAATATAGGAATACCAATCAATTTTGTCTTACTATTTCATTTGAGGTCATTTTTGCAATTATTAGTCTTGATTTAATGAGTGTCATGGTCTAAAGGGGTTTTTTGTAAAGAACTCAAAATTGTCAAAGTGTCATTGTGAATATTTTGAGCTTAAAAAAGAGTCTTTTTGCCATAATTCAAAATTGTAAGGTCATAAGAAGTCATGATTTGAATTTGCAATCACGAGGGATCATTTGTAATTTTAAGAGGGTCTAGGTCATGCCATGATAAAATTATTCATCATAAGTTAGTCATCAAACATTGGTTATCATAGTTTAGTCACCTAAGTCTAGAGGGAAAGTCTACATAAAAATAATTATGAGAGTGATTAGGCACATATTTGGAGGTTGTGTAGAGTCAGTTTAAATGTCTTTTCATGATAGGTTATGACCTCAACAGGAGTACAATGGTCATGAGGATAGTTAGTTTCCTTTTCCTAACAGGTTCAGTTTTCCAAAATATGTTGCACATTCCTCACCACGATTTCAAATCAAGTTTTTTGCCATAAACTCCACTTCAGGATGTTGTGGGAGGTTATTTGAACTTCAATTTTCATTCTTCATCGTTCAAATCTTCTTCATTTCTATTGGAATCCGTGGTATGTTTGTTTTGGTTTCTCGCGAAAGGGAGGCTTGGACGCTACAAGTTCACATAATGCTGCAATTCTTGCAAATTCGTGGTCAATTCTCCTTCACAAGTGAAAAAATGATTCACTCTTTGTTTCTTGACTGTAAGAATTACATGCATGAGCTTCCAAAGTTGTTCAAGACTAGCGAAGAGAGCCAAATCATAATTGCTATGTTTTTTTGGTAATTTATTGCAAGGGCATGCTGCACATTTTGTATAGTCTTTGATGCTGCTAAGATAGTGGAATTTTAAAGTTTTGGTTGTCATGAGAGGAGTTATATGAAATACCACAACACTTATATTGATTCCCCCAACATTTATACCACAAGAAAGCCATTATTTTCTCAGAATTTTGAAGGCGTTGTGAAAGTTAACAGGTGTTGTGAAAGTTGACAGTTTGCTGCGTTTTTTATTGTTTTTGTCATCATTTTAAAAAGAGTTTTCTTACCAAATGGAAACTAATTTTTAAAAAATGAAAGAGGTGTTTTCCAATAATGGGCCAAATAAAAAAACCTCCTTCATTTTCTGGACAGGTGTTATATATTGGAAAATTAAAATGTAACTTTAGAGCTTATGTTTCAGGTTTTACCATTTCCTTTTTTAGTTATGATGTTTACGTGCAGATTGCAAAGAGGTGGAGAGTACTTTTTTGAAACTGAGAGAGGTTTCTATCAAGGACACTCTCATCAACAAAAACCTCCTTTTTTTGTAACAACTATCAGTATTTAGGATATATGAGCTAGTTTTTAACCCTTATTTTTTCAGAAATTCAGTGAAAATAGAGAGTGTGTTGCAAAAGTGGGGAACACGTCAAAGGGATGTCTACAATAGCTTTGAATGTTGTTTAGGAGGTCAAAAAATATCACAGGAATATTTGAAGCATACCCATTTGCTTCGTTTGGACAAAAAGGCATTACAACCATACAAAACATAAAGGCCACTTCAACGCACTGCGAGTTTGGATAATCAGCTCCATTTTGCTTCAAAATTTGAATTTTGGCTCCTAGGAGTAGTTAGATCATTGTTGATAGGTGGAATACTATTTTAAGAGATTTATCTAAGTTTTAATTACAAATATTCCAAGTCAATGATGTATTAGGCAGTGATTGGTAGTAGGTGAAACTACCCCTATTTTTAAGCATATGAGCTAAATTTTGATTTCTTTTGTTAGAAGTTGGTTTCTTTCAATGAATTCGACCACCTAGAGTGGGAGAATGAACCTAATGATGTATATAGAGAGATATAAAGCTTTGTAAGTGGTTAGGTTGGTTGCGATTAGAGAAAAGACTTTGTGCACTGTATTTTTGAAAACTTTTTTGCCATTGAATGAATGAAATAAAGGTGGAATTTGTAGGGATTCCCGAGTCAGAATTTTGGTGGTTTTGTGATCCTTTGGTCTTGTAAGTTATATATGTGTTTACATCTCTTTAATGTGTGTCACACGGAATGAGTCGATCTTGCGGACAAGATAGACCTTCCTAGAATCTAATGATATCTAGTGACAAGCAAGCCAATAAAAAACTATCTTTCTCTAAATATGCAATTATAAACAAAGGAAAACAAGTGTTTTAGGCCTACCTTGGGTCCAATGCAAGTTTGTGGAAGCCTCGCTCCTTTGATCCAAATGAGCTCCCTTGTAGTGAATCTGCAAACACAAACAAGCAAACAAATTAAATAGCACCTGAAAAGCCAATATCATAAAGCATACTTAACATGATGATCAAGGAATTCATGAAACAAATGACATAAGACAATTTGTTGAGAAAAATGAATCTGATTGTATTAATTCAAATCAAAGAATAACTTTACAACCTTTGCCTTGATGCTGTACAAGCTCCTCCTAGGGTCCAACAAGAAGTCTCCTCTACTTTGACAAGTTTCACTCTCTTCCCAATGAAGCCAAAAAGGATGTGATCTCTCCTCTCAAGCTTAACTAGGAAGTCTCAATTCCACCAGCATTTACCCTAAAAAATGTTCAGCTTCTAACCTCTCTAGCAACCAGCCCAATGCCTTAATTTATAGTGCAATGGAGGGAAGTTACTAGGTCCTCCTTCAAAGGGATAAAGCCCTCCTTCAAAGGGATAGCTCCTCTCATCAAGGGATTAGCTCCTTCTCTTTTGGGATGCATGAACCACCTAAGAGCGACCAATCCACGCCAAAATTCCTTCTAGAATCATCTAGAATTAACCCAAAGTGAGTTTTTTAGAATAAACTTGCACCTTTTTTACTTTCACAGGGGTTCGCACCCACTCCTTTAGGGACAGAGTGGGCAGGTCCACAGGTATTGTGAATAGGGGGTGCGGGACTGCAGGCAACAGTGAGAGAAAGTGTGAAACCAGAGCTTTGTTGATTTTCAATGTCTTTCTCTCATTTTCAAAGCTTGACTTGAAGAGCTGAGGTCTGAGACTTGCTTAGGAGGATAGTACAAGTGATGATAGACCCATACTGACTTGCAAATAGTCATGGTGACGATATTTTTGTGTAACAATGTGCATCTTCTTTCTTGGAAAACCAAATGATTAATTTAGAATTCATCTTTAATGAATGCTCTGTTTTAGTTTGCCAAGTTATCAATGTTTTCAGCTTAAAGAAACACTTTAGAATTCATCCATGATTTGATGCTCTAATGTGTTTGTATTTCACCCTTTCTACATTCACCTCCTACAAAAATTTGATCTAAATCCACCACAAAAGCTGCCTACCTTGCCCCTATGGAGAAAACCCTCTATTTTTCCATCATCTCACTGGACAAAATCTGATTTGACATGGCTCCATGCCCAATGGATATGCCCCTTTTCTCATCAACAAACCTCTAAAATCAAACTTTGTTGATATTATTACCTAGAATAATATCTTATTTATTAAGTAACCTAAGTGAGAGAGCCCCTCTCCAGGCTACAAGGGCTAGATTATTGCCTAAATCAGTTTGTGGTTACCTCTGGGATTCTTTTCTCAGCCTATGGAAATCACAAAGTGCTAATAGATGTGAAGAAAAAAATCTTCTAGCAATAGATTTGAGCAATAAGGTTGAAGTAATATTTGATGTGGATGAGAAGATTATTTGTACATCATTGTAAAAGGAGGTGAACTTGAGTAGCCTTCATCAATAGGAAGAGAAGGAGATGGCCAAAGTCTCCTTATTAAGATACAGGTCAAGAAGTATGAGATAATTTCCCTATTACACTTAGGTTCATAGGATAATATCACAATAAGAAATATGGTCAAAAAACTTAGATTGGAGTTTTGTGATCATATGATCCCACATCCATTAGTACAAGTGAATAAGGATGCAAAGATTACGGTAACAAAATAATGTAGGATAAAATTCTCCACAAGTGTTAATTATACTGATGAAGTAAAATTGGAGGTAGTGCCACTTGATGTATTTGGAGTAATGTTTGGGAGTCCCTACATTTATACGTGGAATGAAATATTCATGTGGAGAGTTGTTAAAATTGGCAACTAGGGCCAAACTCCATGTGGGTCACCTTATTCATGGCTGATGATATTTTTCCTAGATTCCTCTTGTCGAGAGGTGTAGGATTGATCTAAAGATCATCTGATTTCGATAAGTATTTATGGAGATATGAATTTATTTTTATTATGGAACAATTATCAAGCCGACCGCAACTCATGTAGGCTCAGAATCCCAACAGACGCATCTATTCATCATCAACATTTGTATATAAATACAGGAGGTCTTTTCCTCATTTGGACACACTTCTCATCCATCTCTCTCTCTCTCTTTTGCGCAGAAAATAATCTCTCTCTCTCTCTCCTGCACAGATAGGTCTCTCTCTCACACATGGGAAGGAAGGATGCAACTGATGCCGGTGATGCCGATAATGTTGATGCCGGTGATGCCGATGATGTTGATGCCGGTGATGCCAATGATGCTGATGCTGGTGATGCTGATGATGTTGATGCCAGTGATGCCAATGATGCTGATGCCGATGATGCCAATGATGCTGATGTTGATGATGCCGATGATGTTGATGCCGATAATGCCGATGATGTTGATGCCGGTGATGTCAATAATGCCGATGCCAGTAATGCTGATGATGCTGATGTCGGTGATGTCGATGATGCTGATGCCGGTGATACCGTTGATGCTGATGCCATTGATGCCGATGATACTGATGCCGCTAATGTCGATGATGCTGATATCGCTGATGCTAATACTGCTGATCTAGGATTTGTTATTGCTGATATAAATAAGAATTTTGTACTATTTCTCTCTACTGAATTATTGAAGATAAAAGAAGATTTTATCAAAGGGTTCCCCATATTGGGGTTTGTCCCTAGCTAGCCGCCACATCTTGTGTCTCTTGTCTTGGCTTGTTTTCTGTTGATCGTTTAATGTTCTATCTGCACTTTACTTATGTACATGTGATTGCTAATCTATGGATAATAATAAGAAAGATGAGTAAAATGCTCTAAGCATAAAACATACCATAATTTAACAAGAGCCAACCCATACTTCCTCATTAAGGATGGGAAACCATTCATCATCATCATGCACAAAGACAAGTCCATGATTTTATTGATAAGTGCCAACCAAGTGAAGAAGCTGGTTAGATATAGTAAAGAAGTATGTTTACTTTTCTTAAGAAAAAATTATGCTGGTGATGAGTCTATAAGAGTGAGGGAACCCTTGGAGGATTGTAATAAAGAAAAAACAAATAGGTGGAAGGATTTCTACATGCATATAGGCGAGTTTTCCAAGAACCTAAAGGGATACCACCCAAGAGTGAAATGGGGCATGAAGATTAATTATTACCATAATATCCATTTCCAAAAATTGGGCTATATAGACAGTCCATTCTAGAAGTGGACAAAGGGAAAAACCTATTGCAACAACTAATAGAGTAGGGCGTGATTCGACCAAGAGGAAGACACTTAGAAGACCACAAACTAGACAAGGTTTGTATGAGTGGTTAGTTATGCCTTTTGGTTTATGCAATGCACCAAATATATTTATAACATTAATGGATGATGTAATACACCCTTATCTAGATTCATTTGTTATTGTTTATTTTGATGATATATTGGTTTATAGTGCTACCAAAGAGGAGCACATTTCACATTTGATGTGGGTGCTAGAGACTTTGAAGAAGCACTAGTTGTTGGAAAATATAAAGAAATGTGAGTTTGCACAACAATATTTGGTGTATTTATGCTATGTGGTTGGTGAATGGGAGCTCAAGATAGGTCCTGAGAAGATGGATGCCATCATGAAGTGGCTGGTGCCTACATATATCTCTAAGGTTAGTAGTTCTTTTGGGGTAGAAGAGAACATGTACAAGTTTATAGCTTCATTTTTAGTAGTAGTTACACCATTCCATGCCATAATAATGAGTGGAAAGAGTCTCCAGTGGGGGAGGAGTCAACATAAGACCTTTGAAAAGTTGAAAAAGACAATGAGTCAATAACTAATTTTCACATTACAAAACTTTGAAGAATCCATTTGTAGTGGAGATATATGCCAGTTGATATGCCATGGGATTGGTTTTAATGCAACTAGGAAGTCCTATATGCTACCATTTCAAATTATTTAATGGGGAAGTTCTCAACTACCTTACCTACAACAAGGAGCTCTATGCTCTGGTACAAGTTTTCAAAAAGTGGAAAAAATATCTAATGGGAAAGGAGACCATCATCCACATAGATTACCAATTGCTACAATACCTACATGCCTACAGTGTAATACAACAAAGAAAATGCTACAATTGGGTTGTTTTTCTCACAATAGTTTCATTTAGTCATCAAGTACAGCAAGGTGGAATAAACAAGTTTGTCGACATGCTTTCAAGGCCACCCACATGAAAAATTACAACTTTGGGAATTTGATGCATACAAAAACTTTCACTCATGATGCATATAAAGAGGCATATATAGAGGATGATGAATTCAAGGATATATTTCAACAAATACAGATCTAGAGTCATGTAAAACATGGTGACAAAAAATCTAACCATCATCTTTAGAATGGGTGACTCTACAGGTTGTACAAGCTTTGTGTTCCTAGAGGTGAGCTAGTAAAAGAGGATTACACCTTCAAATTGTAGGGAATTTTGGTGTTACGGAGATAGTTTCCAACTTACAGAGGAATGTGTATTGGCTCATAATGTAAGATGATGTAGTGAGGTTCATTAGAGGACGTATACTTTGTTGTACTAGCAAGCCTAGTAATAGGAATTAGGGTTTATACCATCCCTTATACCTTCTTGTCCTTGTTAAAGAATTTCCATGGATTTTATGGGAGGTTTACCAACTACTAGGAAAGGACATGACCACCTATTTGTGGTAGATTATAGGTTCAACAATATGTGCATTCTCATTCCCTATAAAATGACAATCAAAGGGAAAGAAACAACAAAATTATTCTTAGAACAAGTCTGGGTGCCTTTTAGGATACCAAGGAGCATAATTTTAGAAAAGGACACTAGAAATTTTAGTACATTTTGGACTATGTTGTGGTATAGGATGGACACAAACTTAAGTAGGTATACATATTTACATCCACATATATATGGGAAAAAAAGATAATCAACATGACTTTGGTATAAAATTTGAGTGCTTACAATCAAAAGCATTCAAAGACTTGGGACAAAAATGTGATCCATATACAACATTATTAATAGAACAATCCACACCTCTATTTCATAAGTTCCCACTGTTATAAATATGTTGGAATTGATGTCAAAGGATGTCATGGATTAGCAAAGATCAATTGTGTGCAAGAAGATTGGTGAAATGAAGTGTTTTTGGAGCAACATATTTATATCAGTTTTTGGCACAAAATATCTACCCATATGAGATTGGAAAATACTCAAATCGATAGCCCTTGAAGAGATATTTCCAATGTCATATCAAAGATAGAAAAATAGCCCCTTGGAGTGGAAGATATGGCTAGTCAAATTTGTAGGTTAAAAGTTAAATTTGGAGGAATCTAAAATTGGTGACGGTTTGGTGCCCTCCAAACCTGTGTTACTTTGGAAAATACCATGCTATTTGGTGGTTGTGGAAAAAATTGGTGGAGAGGACAATGTTTAAAAAATTTCCAAGTATGTGGGTGGATTACACACTATGCGCCCCCATTGGCCTATTATACAAAATGTGGGGTCCATGCATAACTATGATTTAAAGGTTAACATGTGCGTGTGTGGGAGGGGGTTGCATTTGTCTATTTTGACTAAACATCCAATTCCCATATCGACGACCTTGGTGAAATGTGGATCCCCCTAGATCAAAACCACTAGGGGGGCACGTAAAACCACATCGGTTTTTGTGCAACACCCGACAAGATCGATTGACATAGGAGTGATATATCCAATGTTGCAAAACAATATTTGGAAACCAATTTGTGCAAATTTTAATGGCCCTATGGAACCTGATATGATCAAATGATTCAAGACCATAAGATTTTATGGTCCATATTTATATCAGATGGCCAACATTTCGACGTTTAACAATCTCCAAGAACCATATGGGTGATTTGGCACTGTGATATAGCTTCAACAGATGATGTGGGCCAACAAGAAAAGGACAAGTGGTAGGCGATGGTGGCCCAATGATATGACATGGACTAATCTGGACGAGACACGTGGTAGTCATTTCCCAAATTTTTGTGTTCCCAAGTGGGCCATTTCCGGGTGAAACATGAACCATTTACAAGAGGACACATGGCACATGTGATGAGAGCATGATGTCATTTTGAAGGACAACCAATTGATAAGTGCTCATGACTTTAAGTCTAGGGTCACAATACTTTGATATATGGATGATGATGAGCCTCATCATTGGGTAATTATATGGGCCTTAATTCACCTCCTAGCTTAGTCAAACCAAATTTTCTCATAACTTATTACATGTTTTTTATTATATTTTGTTTATGAGGTGAGTTAGAGTTGGATATTATGCTTTGTGGTCTAATACGCACTGAATGCATGATTAAAGGAGAAAATCAAGGAATTTTTGCAAAGACCAAGGTCAAAACTTGAATGGGACAAGGAAGAGGGATTATAGGAGGTAAATCCTCCTCATTTACTACTCCTCCATTCGAATATTCCTCCATTCATCACATCAGCTCGGAGTGCAAATAGCCAAATCATGAGGACTAGAAGGTAGCTGAGCAAGTGAGAGACAAAGCACCAGTTTATCTCGAGTTTGGGAGCCGAGCCTCCCTAATTTTAAGGAAGTCATTGGGGACTTCAGATGTATAAGTAGAGAGGCCTAGGACCTCAGTAGGATTCGGATTTTTGATTGTAAAACTCTACTCTATTTTTGAGCTGCAAAACTTGTGAATGTTCTTTTGATGTAATTTGCTAGTTTTGGTAATAACAATGAGTTTTTTTTTGAGCCAGCACTGAGTTAACTTAGAGGGCTGAAGCTCTTGGGTTAGAGCCCCACCCTAGCAGCCAAGGCTCCTCTTTATTGTACATGTTTGTTTAGTGTAGATTCATAGCTTCATTAGTAATTTGCTCATTAGATGCATTTCCATTACAAGTAGTGTAGATTACATTAGTTGTGTGATAAATTGCTTCCTTTTGTGCCTTATTTCAAGTAGAAGGTTAGCAAGGAGAAAAATGATCACCACAAGGTTGTTAGCAAGTGTCTTGGCCTCACTTGGTCCCTCTAGGACCTTAACTTGAGGAAGGTACCCTTAAGCAGCCCCAAAAACACAAATTTCTAGTTCTTTTATGAGCTTTGGAGTTTGTTGTCTTTAATTTAGTATTTGGTTAATGTTGCAAGGTAGATTTCATTGTCATCTTTTTCATCTCCATTTCTATAGTAGATCTCACTCATGCATTCATTCCCTTCAACAAATTTCTTCATGCATAGTATAGGAAGTTGACTCATTAATCCTGCTTTTCTAGTTTATGAAAATGTATCTTGTTGCATAGCTTTTTGGAAGACACACATGTTTTATGAAGAGAAGATGCTTCAAGAGGAGACTAAGACTTCATAGCCAATAGCCACCTTCCACTTCATCCACCTTAGCCATCCCTTGTTTTCACCATCACCCTCACTAATTTTTCATTGAAATTCTCCCAAACACATTGAGCAAATCCAGACATCTGTCATCGTGGATATTAACTCCTAAATGATCCTAGACCTTTTAGCACTCCATTCCACCAATCACACACCATTCTTAAGCCTCCCATCACCTCCAATACCTCACATTTAGCTCTCGGTTGTATCTTGTAGGTTTCTAGTACATCCTATAGGTTTTCCTGAAATGCCCTGTTTTGAGGCCGAATTGATGGAAAACCTCTAAGAAGTCAAAAAAATCCTCCTAGGGACCCTCCACACCATCCAACCACTTCATAAACCTTCTATCCATCCTCAAACACCCTTAATCCACCTGTCACATCCACAAGAACAATTAGTTTGCATACTTGATTTTGCATAAAAAGACAAAAATAGTGAAAACATATTTAGTTTAGTTTTTTTGTTTGCACATTAGTATTGTTTGATGCTTCTTACTTCTGCAACTTAGTTAGTAGCATTTGTTTTATGTTGATTTAGCATTTCTTCTTAGCATAGCTTCTTAAATGGTTAATTAGGATATGGTGTGGTTTAGCATTACATGTTGGCCTTCTTCATTACTACAGTAGAGTAACTCTCTTAGAGTAGATTTAAATTTCTTCCATCAAATAATCAAGCTTCTTATGACTCCATAGAAGTCTGGCTTGGAACCCCAGTGGTTTCTCACCAGCTGAATGGTGAAAACAAGCAGAACCATCACTTTTACTTTTGCATACAGCACTGCCACCTCCAAGTTTGTATGAACCCTGGGTTGATAAGTAAAGCTAGTAGCCCAGGAGTTGCAACATCCTTGCTGCAATATTGGCGCTCATCACTTTTTGGCACTGTTTCTAGGGAGGTGTCTGAGTAGAATGTGATTACTGCTTTCTTTTCTTATATTTCTTGTCTTCAATATTCTGCCATTAGTTTATTTTTGCAAAAGTAATCTAGTTGTTTCCTTTCTTTCATTTTGCATTGTCTGCTTTCCTTTCCATTTTTGCAAGTAAGATTTCAACTCAGCAAGTAGCTTTTTCATTCTGTCAGTAATCTTCATTCAATCAACAATTTCAATTCTACAAGTACTTTCCAAGTTTGAAAAAAATACAAAACCAAACCAAAAATATTTCCTTTCATACCTTGTAGGAATAGGGACAACTTAGGGAAATTTTTGCCAAATACCCCCATTGATCCAACAACCAACCTTCTCTCTTCTTCGATGGCTATGAACTAGAGGAACCCTTAGGTGAGCAACATGACATATTTGAAGAACCTATAGGGGAGGAAGAAGAAGAGGAACCCATTCCTACTGAACCAATGGCTCATGAAAACTGAAATGATAGAGGGAATAGAGAGAGAGTTGAGGGTGCCTTCCCCATCAGGGAAACCAATGGGGACACTAAGATGAAAAATATAAGCCCCTATGCCCTACCTCATTTCCATGGCATGACCACATAGGACCCCGACACTTCTTGTTTGATTTTTTTTGTTATACGTCGAACCTATGACTATACAGATGATGAGCAAAAGTTAAAACTATTTCCATCTACCCTCAAGCATGCAGCATTGCACTGGTTCATGGGTTTACCTGGAGATAACATCATAACTTGGGCTAAGATTCAGCAAGCCTTTAAAAAAAAATATCGGGACTACTGTCGGTCAAAGGATACTAAAAAGGAAATTTTTAGGATGACCATAGGCAATGATGAATCCTTAGAGGATTACGAAGAAAGATTCTAGCTTAGTTACAAAAGGGCCAGGTGCACACTTGACCTTGAGTCACTAAAGCTGGTCCTACTTAGGGGAGTAAGAGAAGATCTTCGGGATACCTTACATTTGTTAGCAGGAGGAGATATCTACCAATTACCCTATGAGGATATCAAGACTGTATTTAGAAACCATTCTAGGGCAGCCAAGAAAAAGGGTAGGCGTAGTCAACCTATGGCCAGTTCATCATCTTCCAAGTCATCCATCAAGGGTGAAATTGGGAACATGCTGGAAGATTTAAAAAGAGAGATGCTACAAACCCTTGCCTTACAAATGGACACCATGAACATTAAGAGGAAGTAGGATGAAGCAGAGAGAGCCTTGGCCATTTTTTAACCTAGATGCACCAGGAAGCATCCCAGGAATGAATGTCCATTGAACTCTATTAACATTTTCTTGGTATGTGAAGAAAACCACTCCACAGACAAGTGCCATTCTTTACCCGGACTTAAAGCTGTATATCAAGGAGTTGAAGGGGTCATTGAGTAGCTTTGCTACATTAACCAAAGGAGACCTCGTGGGCCTAGACCATACTAGCAGGGCATGCAAGGGTCATCACATGCATATTACAACCCCAACCAAACCACAACCATACCTTCCTGGGGACCCCCTGTTCATCCTTCTTAGTCTACACCCCATCCTTAGTCCTATGCATCTCAGTATCACTCCCAGCTAGCCAGCTAGTCATTTCAACCTTATGTTATGCCACAACCTCAGTGGAATACACCACTCGAGGGGTTGAGGGCCCAATACAACAATGCTCCAGCTCTATTGCCTCCACCACCTACCCAACCACAACTCCTGCACTCTCCTCCACCCAAGAAACCCCAGATACCTGCCCAACCGAATCCGAACCCAAACAATAGGCAGGCTAAGCAAGTATACAGTGGAGAGACATCATATCCAACTTATGTTGTGGAAATCTAGGAGATTAACCTGAGATCTGCGAGAGTTCTCCTGGATAACCAACCTCCACCTCCACCTATGGAGGTTGAGGAATAAAGAGAGGAAAGAAACCTTAAAGTAAATCCACCCTTTCCTAAGAGATTAGCCCAGCCACTCCAACCTACCCTAGAAGAGATTGAACTTCTAGGAGAATTGAAAAATCCATGTGTAAAGATCCCACTTCTCCAAGCAATAAAAGATGTTCCCATTTATAATAAGTTGATTAAGGAGAAGTGCTTCAAGCATCCATAGAGGCGAAAAAGGGATGCCCCCACCATTAATGTCATTGGGCAGCTGTCCAATTTAATGCTGGGGTAGGTAATTTGTCCAAAATATTTGGACCCTGGAAGCCCTGTAGTAGATGTGCACATCGATGGCACCATTGTCCCACAAACTTTGATTGATCTTGAGGCTACCATTAATGTGATGACCAAGGAAACTATGCTCAAGACCAACCTCCAAGGTTCATTGAGGAAGACCACAACAGTTCTGCAACTTGCAGATCGTTCCACAGTAACCCCTAAGGGAATTGTGGAGGATGTGATGGTATCCATTTACTCTTGGGAGTACCTTGCAGATTTCCTAGTTCTCCAACCTAAGACTAAGTTTACTGGTTACCCTTTCATCCTTGGGAGGCCATGGTTGGCCACTGCCAATGCTTACATTAGCTGTAGAGCTGGGAATATGACTATCAAGAATGGGCATATGTCCAAGAAGTTAGTCCTATACCCTCATGCTTAACCTTCTCTAGAGCATGACTTACCTTTATGTCTGGAGGAGGAGGAAGAAGATGAAGTTTATTCCACCCAACTTTATGCTTTATAAGCAACCATGGGAGGAGGATAGCAGGATGAGGATGACTTGATGGAACACCTACTCCAAAGTCCAACTCCCAGTTCATTACCCTTAGAAGAAGTATTAAAGGAAACCCAGAACAATCATCCAATTAACTTATGCTTGGCTGATTCCAACCCACTCTGTGTCAAAAACATAGAATTCGGCCCAAAGAGAACCTTGAAAATTAATCCATCTCTTTTTGCTCTCGAAGAAGAGAAGCTATGTAACATGTTAAAGGAAAATCTAGGAGCCTTTGCTTGGAGTTACAAGGAAATGAAGGGAGTACACCCCTCAGTGTGTGCTCACCACATATACATCAAAGAAGGTTGTTGTTGGCTTATATGGGCTTGACCTAGGTTTGGAAGAATTATTTAGCCAAACAAATCCCACAGCTACCGGCCCTTTCGGCAACAGCCCACGAAGCGCGGACTGAGGTCTCACCAGAGGTAGTAGGGGAGGGTGCTAGAACCAGGTTTCTGCACCCTAGGGATGTCTTGGATGTGGTTTGGGGCTCGCGCGCTATTCTGCAGCTTCGCGTTGTGCCAGATCTGCGTAGATTGGAATACCCTTAGCACTCTTATTATAGATTGAATCACTTATTACTAGTTTGATCTAGTTAAACGGTCTTTAAGCAAACATGTATTACTTTTGGTTACTTCACGCATCAAGATTAACCTAGTTCACATGTATTCAACAGTAGTAAATGTCGAGATCATAATAGTTTGTTTATCATAAAAGAGTAAAATCGCAATTAACACAGAATTTAGAAGAAACTTATCTTTATTATCAATCTTCAACAATACATCCCGATCCACCTTGCGCACTCAGCTGCAGGGGTTCGTGCACACAGCTGCGGACTTTCCAGGCCTTTGCGCACACAGCTACAGAGCCTCTACCTTCTACCCTACTCCCTTGACTCGGACTTACAGACACTTTCAGGCTATTTCCTTTAAGGACCCATTACATTCCATCTTCCAAAAGAACTACTTTTCCCTCATAGAGCCATGCTCTATTTATACTTTCCCTTGGCCCGCGATCCCTCTGTGGGCTGACTCTATTACTATTTCTTTACATTAATTTCAGGCAGACATACCTTTGAATCAACCTCCTATAGTTCACAGTTTGCACTTTCTGCAGAGTCTTTTATCCTAATATTACCCAAAATTCCGGCTTGGCACCCCATACTCGTTCTGCGGAGCCTGCGCTACCCAACAATCCCCCAACACAATTGCCGTGACTTGTCTCGAGTCACTAAGCCGGTGCATCCATTTTTGTGTGAAGGTCGTTTAACAATTTATGTGCAGTGCGTGTCTCTTCAACAAATTCTGCGGTGGTTCGTTGTACCAGTGCCACTCAGGTCGCTGATGTATTCGTGTCTAATGGGTTCGCTTGCTCAGAATCACAGACTACCTACATCTGTGCTATCTTGCCCTCCATCATTGTAGAAATGGTAAACGCTTCATCGATCCATGGTTGAATGCGGTCTTTAAGGTCTGCCTCCTTTTTCTGTGCAACATCCATTTGGGTCTTGAGAGCCTGAGCTTCCCTCATCTTAGATAGCCGTTGTGTGATAGTGACCATTTGTGCATCTCCGCGAGCTGTATCATAGGCCTGTTGCAACGTGTGTACCTTAGCTTCGATGCGCTGAATGGTGGGATCCTCCTGGAGAGATGTAAGTAGGCCAATAGACTGATCCAAAAGTCTTGAATATTCTCGTATTGCGCTTCGCATGGTTTCCATGCCTTCTTGAATTTTAGCGCGACGGTGTCCACCATCGGGCCGAGGTTGCTGTGCCTGGAGCCGAAGCTCTGAAATCTGTAGGGCAAGCTCTCCTTGTGCTCTTACGACCTCTTCCTAGATCGTGCAGACTTCTGTGGCCATGTGTTGAATCTTGGTCAGAGTTGGAAGATCCTCAGGGATAGCTACCCTCAGAACTGTGCGGCATGCTTCTATAACGGCTTGTTCAACATTTCTATAATGCTTGACCCAGACAACGTGCTGAAGATTGACCTGTTCGATCTCAGCTTTTTGCTCCCGTAAAGTGTGGAGGGTGCGACCTTCCCTAGTGCGGAGTTCACTAGTGAGCCCATCCTGTAATTGAAAAAGTATGCTACTAGGTAGGGTGGCCAGATCTAAATCCCAAATACCCTCAATGTGGTTACTTAGTGCAACTAATTTTGCCATCGTTCAACCTCTTCATCTGAATCTGATGTGCAAGAGCTATTGTGGTCCCATGAGAGTCGTCCATCCATAGTTGGGTTCACTCGGTCCCCATTTCGCGCGGTGAGATGGTAGATGCAGTCTAGTTCCCTGTCACTATCGTCATCATGCACTGGTTCAGTGTAGTGGGCACCTTCAAATGGATCCAAAGGAATGACTACTCGAAGTGCATTATTTTTGAATATTATTTTCTACTTTTTAAGGTTGATGATTCCATTCATGTCTATTACCCAGTCTATTCCTAGTAGTGCCGGATAGGGGTTACTGTCGTCCATGATTTCTATGACTTCAAAATCAACGTGCGTGCGAGCATCGTTGATATCTACGATAACCCCTTGCAATCTTCCCATCGGCAGGATCTTTTGTTGGTTTTCTAATTGCAATTGGATCAGGGACCGTTGCAGTGTAGACCTGCCCATGCATTCCCAAGTCTGTTTTGGTAGGACATTCATGTCGGAACCCAGATCTAGGATGACCTAGTCCATCTCGTAATTGCCAATCTGGGCAGTCAGCCGCATCTCCCATCTAGTGCGTAAGACATGTTTGCCCAATTTTTGGATCATGCGCGGTTCGTCGGCCCCCGCACATCTAGCTATTAATTCTTGTAACCCTTTCACCGCATTGGCATCCCTCAGGAGCTTCATATAGGTTTCTAAAAAGGCAGTTACCAAGGCATTATTCTGTTGCAGGTCTGGTTGCTCCTTACTGCCTGAAGTTGATGCTTCTGCAAAACTTTTCTTTGCCTCCAAAAAGGTTTCCTTTGCTTGCACCAAACCAAATTCTGGTTGTTTTACGGGAGCCTTACAAACCCACGTATCCTCTTCCAGCTTCTTCCCCTTATCTTCCCTGGTAGCTACACCGCTTCTGAGCATCATGTTTATGTTGGGGCCTTTAATGTGGGTTCAGCCTTCATCATCTGGATGCCCTGGGCAGGGCTAGCTGGGAGCACTCCTTTCTCCCTTAATTACACGAGAAGCATGGGGAAATTAACTTTATCGTGATCAAATTGGTAGCATTATGGACAACAGGCTCTAGTAGGATTCGTACAATCCCACGCGTAATGTCCCAGTCCACCACAATTATAACAAATCAACTGTCCATGGCCCCGTCCAGGCCCCCATCCTCCATGCCCTCGTCCACATATCAGGAATCCCCCGTGCATGAATGGCGCAGCTGGGTCCTGTCCACGCACCACTATTTGCATCCTATACGTAGGGGGTCGATCCATCAACATGCGGCAATCTCTTTCCTCATGACCCATTGTTATGCAAAAGTTACAAAATAAGTGTTGAGGAGGTTATCGTACGTTCGGCAATAGGTAGCAGTTGTCCATCGCATGCTTTCCCCCTACCTAGAAATTTGCGCACCAAAGTGGGGAAATCACACTTGGTCCTGTCTGTACCTCTGGTCGCAAGGTTGTTGGCCCCCCTGTTACCACAAAATTCACTGCAACCAGACAATGATCTTTATTGTGTCCTTGGCCTCTACACATCCTACACCATACTTCTTCCTGGACTTCTGGGCATGGTGCCTGGTCTGGTTTTAACTTCTATATTTCTAAACATAGATTTTGGACCTGCGTTTGGATTTGCTGAACTCCCAACCCTGGGTCTTGTACCAGGGTCTCGTACAACCGCATTTCTGCCTCCGGTGCTTCTGCTTGGGTTGAGATCTTTCGTTGTGACAAGGCCGACTTCAGATATAGCGTTAGTGATGCGATGAACCAAGCACGGTGCCGTGCATTTGTCAGGGTCATGTTGGCCTTGCGAATAGTGATTTTCAACCTTTGATCCAGATCCCATGGGATCTCACCAGGCATCATCATGATTTCTTTGAATCCTACGACTGACTGCGATTCCGATTTTGGACGGTTGAACTCCTTTTTTAATTCAGTGTAGATGTTTGTTATCCCTGCTGTTGGGTTGATGCCTGAATACTTCATATACCAGGTTAGTGCTTGGTCTTGCAGTGTGCTGACTAAGATGGCTTTCTTGATATTATCATCTGTAATCTGTTGCGCGTTCCATATAGAATTCAATACAAACCAAAACTTTTCCAGATCTTCAGTTCCAGCTCCTTTGAATATTGGTAACTAGAGGGCACTCGCCATTACTACCGTCTTGATCTTTCGTCGCTATTTTCTCTAGTGTCCCCGCATTTCACACTAGGCACCCCTTAGGCAGATCCTGGTCTCGACAACGGAACCATTTGTTGGCTTATATGGGCTTGACCCAGTTTCGGAAGAATTATTTAGCTAAAAAAATCCCGCAGCTACCAGCCCTTTCGACAACAGCCCGCGAAGCACGGACTGAGGTCTCACCCGAGGTAGCAGGAGAGGGTGCTGGAACCATGTTTCTGCACCCTAGGGATGTCTTGGATGTGGTTTGGGGCTCGCGCGCTGTTCTGCAGCTTCGCGCTGTGCCAGATCCGTGCAGATCAGAATACCCTTAGTGCTCTTATTACAGATTGAATCACTTATTACTAGTTTGATCTAGTTAAATGGTCTTTAAGTAAACATTTATTACTTTTGGTTACTTTGCACATCAAGATTAACCCAGTTCACATGTATTCAACAATAGCAAATGCCGAGATCATAACAGGTCGTTTATCATAAAAGAGTAAAATCACAATTAACACAGAATTCAGAAGAAACTTATCTTTATTATCAATCTTCAACAATACATCCCGATCCACCCTGTGCACTTAGCTGTAGGGGTTTGCGCACACAGCTGCAGACTTTCCAGGCCTCTGTGGACACAGCTACAGAGCCTCTACTTTCTACCCTACTCCCTTGACTTGAACTTACAGACACTTTCAGGCTATTTTCTTTAAGGACCCATTACATTCTATCTTCCAAAAGAACTACTTTTCCCTCATAGAGCCATGCTCTATTTATACTTTCCCTTGGCCTGCGATCCCTCCGCGGGCAGACTCTATTACTATTTCCTTACATTATTTTTGGGTGAACTATCCTTTGACTCAACCTCCTATAGTTCACTCTCCATGCTTTCCGCGAAGTATTTTATCCTAATATTACCCAAAATTCGAGCTTCA
The DNA here is from genome assembly GCA_031772625.1 of Pinus tabuliformis. Taxonomy (NCBI): domain Eukaryota; kingdom Viridiplantae; phylum Streptophyta; class Pinopsida; order Pinales; family Pinaceae; genus Pinus; species Pinus tabuliformis. The sequence continues at coordinate 1,207,155,649 of CM062817.1, read as the reverse complement.
CACCCCATACTCGTTCCGCGGGGCTTGCACTACCCAACAGTTGCAAGCCGGTCCGACAACCACAAAAGAGGATGAATCCAACTCTTAATGATATAGTCAAAGAAGAACTACAAAAGTTGCTAGATGTAGGATTCCTTTAATACTATCTTCGACAGTGAGTGGGTCTCTCCTTTGGTGTTAGTTCCCAAGAAAAATGGTAAGTGGAGAATTTGTTTTGATTACAAGGAGTTTAACAAAGCCACAAAGAAGGATCATTTTCCTCTACCCTTCATTGACCAAGTGCTAGATGGCCTGACAGGGAAAAGGTTTTTCTCTTTCTTAGATGGATTTAGTGGGTACAACCAAATCCAGATCTACCCAGAAGACCAGGATAAGACTACATTCACTTGTCCTTGGGCTACTTTTGCCTATAGGGTCCTTCCTTTTGGTCTATGCAATGATCTTGCCACTTTCCAGAGAGAAGTCTTGAATATTTTCACTGAATTAGTCCATTATGTGGTGGAGATTTATATGGATGATTTTACACCTTATGGCTGTGATTTTATTGATGCCCTATCTAACCTAGGCAAAGTACTACACAAATGCATTGAAATGAACTTGTCTCTCAGTCCTGAAAAATGTGAATTCTTAATGATTGCAGGGACCGTGCTAGGTCATTCAATATCTTAGTAAGGACTACAGGTGGACCCAAACAAATATCTATCATCCAAAGGGTCCCACCTCCTCAAAAGCAGAGAGATGTTAGAAGTTTCCTAGGGTTAGCTGGATACTACCAAAGGTTCATAAAGGACTTCAGCAAGTTTTCCTCTTGTTTATTTGGTTTTTTGGCCAAAGACTCTGAGTTTATATGGTCAAAAAGCTGTCAAGAGACCTTAGACATCCTAAAGGATAATTTAACCACTGCACTGATTCTTCGGGGCCCAAATTGGTCCCTCCCCTTCCATATTCATGCTGATGGCTCAGACAAAGCCATAGGAGCAACCCTAGGTTAGATAGATGAAAAATTGCCTTATGCTATCTATTTTATCAATAAGAATTTATCAAAGGCTAAACTAAATTATATAGTGACCGAAAAGGAACTCTTGGTTGTTGTGCATTCATTAAACAAATTTAGGAATTATATTACAACCTATCAAACATTTGTGCATATTAACCATGTTGGAATCAATTATTTAATGAACAAACTAGATGTGAATGCTCGAATTATAAGATAGTTACTTTTATTACAACAGTTTGATCTAACCATTGTTGATAAGCATGGTAAGGAAAATGTTGTTGTAGACTTTTTGTCTAGAGTAAATCTTCCTACAGGTGAAGAAGGAATGGTGGATGACCAGTTACTGGACGAGCACTTATTTGCTATTTCAATTATCTCTCTGTGGTTTGTTGATATAGGAAACTATTTGGTGTCAACACAGTTCCCACCAAACTTGTCTTCCAAAGAAAAGAGCAAGATATTCAGGAAAAGCACCCTCTTCACTTGGATTAGGGACAATCTTTTCAAACTTGGCCCATATCAAATTTTGAGAAGGTGCATCAAGGGGAGGAAGTCTTTGACATCCTTCTAACCTGTCATGATGGGCCTTGTGGAGGTCACTTTGCAACAAAGAGGACAACATTCAAAGTGTTACAAGCATGCTATTATTGGCCCACTCTTCATCAGGATGTGAAAAATACACTAGTCAATGTGATCGGTGCCAGAGGATGGGAAGGCCTACTCCAAGAGATGAAATGCCTCTGTAGCCTCAAGTGACTTTTGAGCCACTTGACAAGTGGGGCATGGACTTCATTGGGCCTACTGACCCTCCTTCAAAGAAGAAATAGTACATTATTGTGTGCACTAATTATTTGACTAAGTGGGTTGAAACTAAGGCAATTAAGGCAACAACAGAAGAGAAGGTGGCTGAGTTCCTAAGGGAGAATGTATTCTACAAATTTGGGTACCCTAGAGAGCTGGTCATAGACCAAGGCAGCCAGTTTACCTCCAACATGATTGAAGACTTGCTCATCCATCACAAGATCAAGCATAGAACCTCCACTCCTTATCATCCACAAGCTAATGGGTAAGTGGAGGTGACCAACAGAGCATTGGAGGGCATCTTGACCAAAGTGGTGAGCAGCAACAGGAAGGATTGGGCAGAAAGGCTAGTTGAGGCCACCTGGGCCTATAATACCACATGGAAGACCACCACTAGATTCACACCTTGTGAGCTGGTCTATGCAAAAAAGGCCTTGTTGTCCATTGAATTTGAATATAACACATTAAGGATGGAAACCCAACTAGATTTGGATCTCAGCAGTGCATAGAAAGAGAGATTGTCCAGTTGAATGGTTTGGATGAATTCAGAATGTAGGCCCTCCTACATACAAAGGTAGTTCAACTTCAGAGGAAGATTTGGCATGATAAAAATATCAAGGAGAAGCAATTTTAGGAAGGAGATTGGGCGTTGTTATATGATTCTAGGTATAAAGACTTCAAGGGAAAGTTAAGGACAAGATGGATTAGACCTCATGTTGTGGAAAGATGCCATGATAAAACCATAGATGAAGAAGCCATTCCTTTTCTTGTTAATGGACACCGATTGAAAATTTACAAGAGAATTTTATCAAAACAAGAGTTCATTGAAGATATGAATAAAACAATGATGATAGTGGAGCAAGTTCCAGCTCCTCCCTCATCAAATCACTGAGAAAAAGAAAAAAGAATAAGGACTCAGGTGAAAACCTCCATGAGGTGCTTGAGTCCCATCATTGGGTTGAAAACCACTTGAGGATACTTAGTGGTGTCAAAAAAAAAAAAAAACAAAACAAAAACAGAAAGAGAATAAGAAAGATCCCTAGGTGAAAACCTTTCTTGAGGGGCCCAGGGCAAACAACTAGGGTGAAAACCTCTTAGAGGCAACCTAGTTGTTTAAAAATAAAAATAAAAATTTAATCATGAAATTTCCATTTGCAGGTGAGCAAGAAGGACGGTCAAGGAGAAAAAGAGGATCCCAAGGAGACCCCTACCACTCACATATTATTTTTTCACCCATTACCATGCATCCCTCCATCATTTCTGTTGTTTTTTCACTCCATTACTTTAGTTTTTAAAAAGACAATGTTTTCTACATGATCCCCTATATTCCTACAGGATCCTCTGAAAACCTACAGGATGATCCTGTAGTAATTACAGTGACCCAGAAATCCTACATGAGGCAATCTGAAGGCAAATGATGGAATTTTTAGGCCACTCATGATCTACCACCACACCTTGTCCACCATGATCATCCTTCCACTCACCATTAAAAAAGAAAAAAATCAATTTCAAGAGTTTTTTCCAGTCTTCGAAAAAAGGAAACAGAGGGGAATAGAGAGAATCACTTGAATATCCTTGCTCTCCACACTCCCACTCCTTTCCATCCATGTCACCATCCTCATAGCCCCAACAAGAAAAACGATTAAATATTTCTAAGGGAGAAGTAGCTACAGGACATCCTGTAGGAAATCTTGTAGCAGTTATCCCACAAAATACCAATCACACCAGCAACAAGTTTTCAGCATGATGATCCCGGAGCTCCAAAGTAGCAACATCATATCTTCAACCACAGGTACCTACAAAAACAAAGAATCCATTAGCAGACAACAAGAGGAAGAAGAAGAATAACATGCAGCAAATATACACAACAACACTTTGGTCTTCGATAACTACAACATAGCATTGGAACCACAGGTAAGTATCCCGCTCGCTCTCTCATATGCATCATCTAATAAAAAAATGTAATTGTTATGAGATAGTTGGTTTATAAGTGAAAAGGTGGCCAGTTAACTTGGCCATCTTCATTCAGTCAACACATGCACAACCAGGTGTCCTCTCACATGTGGCTACAGTCAACTCAAAGACAGAGAAGGAGTAGGACAAAAAGCGGTTAAAACTACGGATCCATAAGGTGGGAGCTGATTACAAGGAGTGGGAAATGATGAGGTGGTAGTGGGGACCAATGGTCCAAAAATGGAAACATACCTTTGCTGCCAGCACACCACCTCACCCCAAATCACCATAAGAGGAAATAAAACATCGTTCCCATGCATTCATGCATTTCACTTCCTTGAAACTCCCTCTCTCAAGTCACTCTCATACCCAGGAAACCCACCAGAAGTAAAACTCTATTGTTTCACTGCACAGGAATTCCTACAGGATTGCATAGGAATTTCGATAGGAGCATGCACAGGAATCCCTACAGGATTGCACAGGAATTCTGACAAGAGCATGCACAGGAATTCCTACAGGATACACAGAGACTGTCTATAGGATTGGTAGAGAAGAGTTCATAAGGGATATCATGGGAGTTGGCCACTGCAAACGACCTAAAGAGGTAGGTTCTGTAATTACATACCTCTTTGCAAGTAAATGAACCAAGAATCGTCTAAGTTTGAGTGAATTTAGCAACTATGTGAAGGGAATTGCATACACAGTCATCTCTGTTTTGGTTCTGCATTTGAAAACTTGTTTCAACCCTCTCATTTTCTCCTCAAGCTTCACCAACAAGATGATAGGAGGGTTTAATAGGAGACAACCCATCAACACTGTGAGAATCCAACAACACCCCCAAGTTCTTGAAATCTTCATAAGACATAATTGGATGGGACTTTTCGAAAAATTCAGAGGGTATGATGATGAGGTGGCTCAAGAATTTTCTCTCTCCCTCACTCCACTCACCAGAATCCATGCCACTATTGTAATAAAGGGCCTCAATATAGATCTCACCGCTGAGCTCATCAGCAAAGTCACCACACTCCCCTAGGAATACCATGGAGAAAAGAAGACAAAGGAGATAGCGAGGTTGCTGAAAGAAAAATATTTTTAGAAGGTGAGGAACCCACTGAGGACAAAAATGGAGTAAGGAGGGAAAGTCTTCCATATCCATGGAATGAGGTAGGCTACCAACTGATCAAATACATCTCATGTGAGGGTAGGTATAGTGTGGTCTATGGCTATCATTTTAGGATCCTTGAAGAATTAATATTTGGAGTAGAAACACCCCCTCACCAAAGGTTCAACATACCATACTTCCTACTTCAATCACTCATAGACTCAAGCATCAAAGTGAAGGAGGGGAATTCCCAATAGTTAGCTCACCATGGGTTGATTAGGATCCTCATACAAGATGCCCTCCAAAACCTCAGAACTCCTATAACATGGTTAGTTTTCAGATATATGCCAGCAGAGGATGACATCAAAGCTCTCACTTATGATGTTAGTCCTATTGCCAGTGAAGAGGAAGTAAAACAGGAAGAGGAAGATTTAGAAGAAGAAAAGGATGAGATGGCTGAAGAAGGAGCTGATACAGAGGAACATGATGAAGATGAATAAGAAGAAGGAGGACGATGAAGAAACATAGGAGGAAATTAAGGAGGAAACTGATAGAGATGATGAAGATCTACAAGAAGAAGAAGACAGGAAGGACATAGAGGAAGAAGGCAATGGAAAAGAGGGGACATAAAACAAGGAGGAGTCACCTAGGGTGTCTCCAGAAGCCACTGAGAGAGGCAACAACTTCCCTCACTGCTCTTAGCACCCCAATCAAGCAAAAAGGAAAAAGGCAAAGGTAGACCCCATTATATTTCAGGACAAGAAAGAGCACAAGAATAAGACAGGGGAAGCCCCAAACATCAACCAAAATTCCTATTGTGATTGAAGACTCCCCTACACAAAAAGACAAAATGCCTTCCCCTAAGTCCCCTATCACCTATGTGAGGAGGCCTACTACTAGATCCACTTCATCCAAGGGAAAGGAAATCCTACAGGATACACAACAAAATCTACAGGAAGCAAAAACATTCCTACAGGATACTTTGCTGAATCTACAAGATGCACAAAAACTAGAAAGAAAGGTAGGGGAGCAGCAAGAAACTAAAGAAGAGGACCTAGAGAGAAAAAAATCCAGCCCCCAACCTAACTTGGACTCCTATTACCGGTTTATTGAATGAGGTAGGGTCATACCTCAAACTTTTTCCATCCCACTGTTCTTTGAGCTTGAGAAGGAGAGGGCTAGAACTCACCGATGGATGTAGATTTCCAAATCAAAGGGGGTGGAAGACATTGGGCACATGGAAGAGAAACTCAAGGAGATTGGTAGAGAGCTAAGTGGCTTTAGGGACAGAGAAGTTACAATGAGAAATCAACTAGAGACAAAAAATGGATGGTTGAGGGGACAACTGCAGGAAAGAGAGAATCAATTGGCATGTATGGCCAGTCTCTACCTCAAATAACAATGGTTGCATTTTCAAATTAAGACCCTAGCACAGAGAGGAACCATACCATTTCGGGACTACAGGTATTTTATTGATCTTTGTGATCAAAGTACATTAGAGGATAGGGCCAAAATGGCTGAGTTTTTTTTGCACAACATGGCCCTCACAGACATGAATGTATGGGACCCTAATGCCAAGCTAGGAGATCTACAATTAATGGCTTTGGCATCATGGATGAACCATGAGGAGTCAACATCTACATAGATGAAAAGGATATTGGCAAGAGAGCAAACTAAACCTCTTTTGATTAGAGCTAAACAATCAAATCCCATGGCCCTCATAAGTACCCATAATTTTATTGCAAATGATCCTCAGCTAGCACCTAGATATCTTGCTGCCCAAGAGAAAGAAATTTCACATTTTGAGGACATGTTCAAGTTGCTAGAAGATGATAGTATACATGCTTGCTTGAGGAGATGGAACACCCTACCATACAACTTAAAGATAAGATAATATCACTTTCCTCAAAGGTTGAGAGAGGCACTCAATAGGACACCTATGTATAAGAAATATATGCAAAGCTTGAAGGTCAATTGGATAGGCCTAAAACTCAGTCCACGGCTAATCTTAGGGATGCTAGAAGGGAGAAAAGAAGAATAAGAAAAGAGGTACTGGGAAGAGGTAGAAAAGAAAGTAGGCTTCTATGAACAAGAAGAGGGACCATAGTAGAGGCATGGGATGTCAGAGAGGCCACTAGAGCCATGAAGGATATGGATATTGATTAAGTTTCTCAGAGGATGAGCAACACTTTCAGTAGGGGGGTGATGATGAACCTCATCATTGGGTAATTATATGGGCCTTAATTCACCTCCTAGCTTAGTCAAACCAACTTTTATCATAACTTATTAAATGTTTTTTATTATATTTTGTTTATGAGGTGAGTTAGAGTTGGATATTATTCTTTGCGGTCTAATATGCATTGAATGCAGGATTAAATGAGAAAATCAAGGAATTTTGGCAAAGACCAAGGTCAAAACTCGGATGGGACAAGGGAGAGGGATTATAGGAGGTAAATCCTCCTCATTTACTACCCCTCCATTCGAATATTCCTCCATTCATCACATCAGCTCAGAGTGCAAACAACCAAATCACGAGGACTAGAAGGCAGTTGAGCAAGTGAGAGACAAAGCACTAGTCTATCTCGAGTTTTGGAGCTGAGCCTCCCTAATTTTAAGGAAGTTGTTGGGGACTTTAGATGTATAAGTAGAGAGGCCTAGTACCTCAGTAGGATTTAGATTTTTGATTGTAAAACTCTACTTTATTTTCGAGCTACAAAACTTGTGACTGTTCTTTTGATGTAATTTGTTGTTTTGGCAATAAGAATGAGTTTTGCTTTGAGCCAGCACTAAGTTAACTCAGAGGTTTGAAGATCTTGGGCTAGGGTCCAACCCTAGCAGCCAAGGCTCCTCTTTATTTTACATGTATGTTTAGTGTAGATTCATAGCTTCATTGGTAATTTTCTCATTAGATGCATTTCCATTACAAGTAGTGTAGATTAGATTGGTTGTGTGATAGTTTGCTTCCATTTGTGCCTTATTTCAAGTAGTAGGTTAGCAAGGAGAAAAAGGATCACCACAAGGTTGTTAGCAGGTGTCTCAGCCTCACTTCCTCCCTCTGGGACCATGACTTGAGGAAGGGACCCTTAAGCAACCCCAAAAACACATATTTCTAGTTCTTTTATGAGCTTTGGAGTTTGTTGTCTTTAATTTAGTATTTGGTTAATGTTGCAAGGTAGATTTCATTGTCATATTTTTCATCTCCATTTCTGCAGTAGATCTCACTCATGCTTTCATTCCCTTCAACAACTTTCTTCATGCATAGTATAGGAAGTTGACTCATTAATCCTATTTTTCTAGTTTATGAAAATGTATCTTGTTGCATAGCTTTTTGGAATACACACATGTTTTATGCAGAGCAGGTGCTTCAAGAGGAGACTAAGACTTCATAGCCAGCAACCACCTTCGACTTCATCCACCTTAGCGATCCCTTTTTTTCACCATCACCCTCACTAGTTTTTCATTATTTTTCATTGAAATTCTCCCAAACACATTGAGCTAATATATCCATCTATCATCTTGGATATTGACTCTTGAATTATTGTAGACCTTATAACACTCCATTCCACCCATCTCACACCTTTCCTAAGCCTCCCACCACCTCCAACACCTCAGATTTAGCTCTTGGATGTATCTTGTTGGTTTTCTATAATTCCTTCAGGATCATTCTATAGGTTTCTAGTACATCTTGTTAGTTTTCCTGAAACGACCTATTTTGAAGCCGAATTGATGGAAAACCTCTAGGAAGTCACAAAAAGCCTCCTAGGGACCCTCCACACCATCCAACCACTTCATAAACCTTCTAGCCATCCTCTAACACCCTTAATCCACCTGTCACATCCACAAGAACAATTAGTTTGCATACTTGATTTTGCATAAAAATACCAAAAAAGTGAAAGCAGATTTAGTTTAGTTTCTTTGCTTGCACATTAGTATGGTTTGATGCTTCTTACTTCTGCAACTTAGATAGTGGCATTTTTTTAATGTTGATTTAGCATTTCTACTTAGCATAGCTTCTTAAATTATTAATTAGGGTATGGTGTGGTTACATATTGGCCTTCTCCATTACTGCAGTAGAGTAACTCTCTTAGAGTAGATTTACCTTTCTTCCATCAAAGAATCAAGCTTCTTCTGACTCCATAGAAGTTTGGATTGGAACTCTAGTGGTCTCTCGCCAGCTGAATAGTGACAATAGGCATAACCATCACTTTTACTTGTGCTTATAGCACTGTCACCTCCAAGTTTGTACAAACCCCAAGTTGATAAGTAAATTTGGTTGCCCAAGAGTTGTAGCATCCTTGCTACAATATTGGTGCTCATCAGATGAAAGGGCCATCAAACATGAGCTAGGGAAATTCGGTAGAATGGACCAATTCAATGATATTTTTGGCAGATTGTGTTGTAATTAATCTATCAGAAAACTCTAGCAGTTGGTTTAGCCACAATTAAATGGCACCTTGTTGAATTTGCAAAGTATAGTTATATTTAATAGTGAATTTGGAATTTTTTCCATATTTAGCAGTCAACAAAAGTTAGAGTTGCTATGAAAGCCCTAACTAAATCTTGTAACATTCTAGAATTGCATAAAACAAGCAAATTAACTCAAAGATTGAGTTAAGAACCTCATGCAGAGATATAAGTTTTGGTTGCACACATGCAAAACTAATATTTAAATAGGTTTAACGTCAAATAACTAGAGAAAGACTAGAAGAGAACAAGACAAGAGCTAAACTTAGCTAGAGTTCAAAATCGCAAATTAGAATTTTGACTCATTTTCTCATATCAGTTCAACATATCAGAGATTGAAGACCATTGGTACACATTAAGAAGAATTGATATAAATGGAATATAAAAGAAAATCAAGTTTAAATAAAGATTTTTTTTGAGTATAACTTAACTAAATTTCTAAATCTAAAAATATAAACTCTTATTCTTTATAAGAAGAAATTGAATCAACAATAAGTATGATGATCGAGAGATTAGAGAAGAATATTGCTGAAGATGTTTTATGGTGATGTTGTAGCAAAGATTACATTGGTGATTGGGGTGTGTGGTTGAGAGAAAAAGAAAATTTATTTTGTAAAAGAGAGGCTTTCATGCTTTGAGTTTGAAAATGGAATGAAAAATGAACCAAGGAGGTCCGACAAGTTGTACCTTGCAATTCAAGGGTAGTAGATCCTTTAAGTGGTAGTTGATAAAATCAGGGGTTGTAGCTCCCTTCAATAGCACTTGATAAAATAGGGAGTATTAGATTCCTTCAGGTTGGAGCCAGAGAAACCAGTAGTTTGAGGGTAGAAGCTCTCAAGTAGGTTTAGGCCTTCAAATTGATGTAACAACAAGTTGAAGCTTGTATTTGTAAAAGAAAATGAATAAATTATTAAAGTCTTTATGTGTTGCATATGTGCTTCTTATGTTAATTAATAATAATTCTTACATGAATTTTTGTTAAATATATTTTTGGTTTTTAATGTTCTTTACTTTGTGAAAGAAACTTTTAAATGATCATAATATTGATTCACCCCCCCTCTCAATATTGTCCTAGTTTGTAACAATTTTGAAACTTGTTGTGGATATTTGCACCTTCACCTTTGGATGTTGTATATGGATAACAAGAAGGAATGAGGGATGATATCATAAGCGATGAATTAAGAGTAGATTTTTTTTTGAGAATATTAGATAGATCCATTTGCAAGTATAAGAGATGCTAAACAATTCATAAGAAAAATACAAGCCATGCCTGATCAACATAGAACAAAGAAGTCATATAGGGTCTTGGTATAAGATCATGAAATTTGAGTATTTGAAGATGCATGATGATGAAGATATTGCAAAATATTTTCTTAGGGTTGATGAAGTTGTGAATATAATAAGAGGTATTGATGAAGAACTAAAAGAGCCAGTGGTAATCCCAAAGGTGTTGAGCTCTCCCTATGAGAGATTTAATCCTAATTTTTCAGCCATTAAGGAGATGATAGACCTCAATTCTCTCACACTGGATTAACTACTTGGCACTCTTACTGCCTATGAAATGAGGGTTTCTAATGGTAAGTATACAACAAGAGTGTTAGCCTTCAAAGTGGACAAGAAGCCCAAGGAAGAACATAATGACTCATGTTGTGAGTTAGGTGAAGAGGAGGCCAAGTTTGTGAGGAAGCTCAAGAGAGACTCAAGAAAGTACAAAAAAAAGTTACCATTTAAGTTCTTTAGTTGTGAGAAAGTAGGTTTTTTCACTTCCAAGTGTTTGGGTAAGAAGAAGAATGAGCATGAATCTAAGAATAAATATAGAAAGGTTCAAAAGGAGAATAAGTCTAAGAAGAAAAGTTTCTATGCCCAAGAATATATCCCCTCTAAGAGTGACGCTAACCAATCTTCAGATGATGACATAACTCATGAAATCTCAAAAGAATTTATGCTCATGGCCATAGACAATTTGGAAATAGAACTTGTTGAGTCTGATGGAGAAGAGGTTGAAGTTGACCTTGAAGGTAATTTGATCAGTGCTGATCTTAAAGAGATCCAAAGGATGAAGAAGAAGAACAAAGAATAAAAGGAATTGCTAGGTAAGGATAAATATGAAGCTATTGAAGCTCTTCTCTTGCAAATTGAAGAAGGTAAGAATATCCAAGAAACTTTGAATCAACAACTCAATGACAAAAATTAAGCATGTGAAAAGCTTGAAGGAGAAATTGTTTCTCATAGAAAATAACTTGAAAAGGCTAAAACCCTGTTGAGCTTGAATGAAAAATTTAGAAAAGGCACTGATTTTTTGAATGAGATCCTTGATGCATAGAGACCATCACATACCATAATAGGCTTAGGATTTGAAGCTGAGTCAAGCTCAACTACTGAGATTAAGGGTAAGAAAGTTATTTCTTTTGTTCAAGCTACAAAAAATTCAAACATCATAGCAGACTAATCAAACCAAATGCAACAACAAAGAGAAAAAGTCATCACATAGGCCAATTTGCAACTACAGGGAAAAAATGGAAAATAGAATTCAACTCAGTAAGGGACAAACAATGTAAGAGAAATAAATCCAACTCTTCAGCAAAGAAATTTGAACATCATACAATCTCGATTATCTCAAAGAGAAGAAAATACAGGATTCATAAATCATTTTTAATCCCAAGTACAAGGATGCATACCGAGGTTATTGTTTTACCTATACTAATTATGGGAATAAGGTTGCAAATTGCAAGGTGAATCTATATTTCAGATAGATCAGGTCACAAAGAAGAATGTATCAATCTAAAAATCACTTTTCTAGGAAAAGGAGAAAGATATCCATATTTAGCAATTCATTTTCTCCACTAAATAATTAGATTCAATGCTACACCAATCAGAATTTTGGGCATAGAGCAGTTGTTTACAAATTTAGAAACAAAAATCCCGATTCTGAAATTAAGAAACCAAACCAACAATCCAAAATGTACAAGAAAAAGCCAAAAAAGAGAATTGTGATATGGTTTTATATGATTAGAATGAAGGGATCCAGTGGTATGTGGACAATGGATGTTCCAGGAACATGTCAGGGGATAAAATAAAGTTTCTGCCATGGAAACTAGTTATCAAAGGTAATGTAACCTTTGGGAGTAATGCACTAGGCAAGATAATGGGAAAAGGAATTGTCAACCTGGAAAATGGAAAAGGTAAGGCTAAGGATGTTTTTTCTGTTGATGACTTGAAGCATAACTTTCTCAGTGTTGCTCATATGTGTGACCAAGGATATGATGTGCTATTTATATATAATAATTGTCAAATAAAGTCTATAGGCACATGTGAGGTAGTAATTGAAGTTGTTAGGACAAACAATAATGTCTATGTTCTGAAATAAAAGTCAGAAAAATCTTGTCTAACAAATATAGATGAGAGTTGGTTTCGGCATCAAAGGTTAGGACATATGAACTTTGATCCGATTATGATCCATAAACTATTGTGGACATTCCAGTGGATAGTTCGTCACAACTAGTCTAGCAATATTATATTTAAAATATGAAATTATGCACTATGACAATTTTATTAGATTTTTGGATCTATAGATTTAATGTTAATAGTGCATGCATGCAAATGAAAATTATGCAAAAAATAGAGAAAAATAAATAAATAAATATCACACATGTATTTGGCGACATGAAATGCTTTGGGAAACCCTTTCATGAGAAAAAATTAGCTAGAAGGTGAGGTTCCTCCACTCTCTTTCTCTGAATGGAAATATGGCTACAAGTATAAAGAAGCATGGCCTGTGGCCAGTGGGATGCTACAATGCAAAAATCCTCTGTGTGTGCTATATCTCATATCCCTCTCAGCCATTTTCGCTTACTTATGGAACAAATTCACTTGGAAGAATAGAATCCCTTTCCCTACTAGTGGCTTGATTATAACACAACTCGATAGCCTACTAGTGTATAGGCTTGACTACCTCAACCCTTAACCATAATTATAATATAGATTTTTATAGAGTATTCTACATCATAATCACATGGCTAGCCCCTTCTTCATGAATAATGGGAGCTAACGTGGCACCCTCTCGAATTATGGTGGTGAAAACAGGAAGGTCAACTTCTGAGTGGCATTATTTTCTTATACAGAATTTGATTGACATGATTGTTGCATCGTTGGAATTTTTTTTTGTGTATATAACATGAAAAAGTTCCACGCTAAAGTGATAAGTTTTTACCCCAAAAAAACCTCATTTGATGCCTCAAAATGCTCTTAGAAGGTTTCTGACCTTGTTTTTCCAAACTAGATCCCGTTGGTAAAATTAGTCCCATGAGTTGATTCTTCCACTTTTTCCACTCTGAAATCATCAGGATAAATGCAAAACAATATAATGGTCCAATCCAGATCACACCTCCCCATTTTTTGATGCTTTTTGTCCCTAGATTATTCTACTAAATGAGGTGAGGAAATTTTTCCTCCACCTTCTCTTTGGTGTACCATTTAGCTTTACATGGAAGTTGTCCTTTCAACCCAATATGCCAATGGTCATGCTACCCCTATCTTGTAGTTATGGACCTCTTATGGAAAACTATATCTTCTGTCAACTCTTCTTGAGCATCTTGTGCCAAATCCTCCATAGAAGGTAAGATCGATTCCGCTTCCTGATCTGTCATGGAAGGCTCATAGAGTTCCAAAATCTCTACATTCAACTTAATAAATGCACATATATGGTGGTAATATGAGTTGATATGCATTATCACCCACCTTTTATAGTATCTCAAAGGGACCATACATCTGAGCCTTGATTTTCTTACCAGGCCCCCATATCCTCTCCTTGTTCAACTGTAGCCATACTCTATCTCCCACCTTGAATGATTTCTTTGTTACATGTTGATCATGCCTTGCCTTATATTTCTCCTACGACTTATGCAGTGTCTATTGTACCTATAGATGGATCTACTTGATCTTCTCTATAAATTTTCAGCCCTCAAACCATCTCCTGTAAGATCTCCCCTCACTCCTCTATGTTGCCCATATGAAATGTCCAAAGGTGAAGGCGACAAATATCCAAAACAAGTTTCCAATGGGGACTTTCTTGTAGAAGTGTGGATTTCTCTATTATAAGAATGTTGTATATATATCATATTTTTATCCCAAGTCTTCGGATGCTTCAGGTTGTATCCCCTCAAAAGTTGCACCAAAGTCCTATTGACTACTTTTGTCTGCCCATCTATCTGCAGATGGACTGTTGTAGATCTCTTCAACTTTGAGCCCATATTCTCGCATAATGTAGTCTAGAATGCACCGATAAGTCTTATATCCTTGTCTAAAATGATGCTCCTTGGTAGTGCACCCAAACCTATCCAAAGAACAAGTTTGTTGCTTCTTTCCCATTGATGGTATTTTTAGAGGGTTTCAAAAAACACATCTTGTTGAACCTGTCAACTACCACAAATAGGTAGTCATGTCCCTTCTTGGTTGTTGGTAAACCTCCTGCAAATTCCATCGAAATGATTTTCCAAGGATGAGTAGGTAAAGCTAAGGGGTGATATAGACCCTGTTTCCTATTTTTACGCTTGTTGGTACAAAAAAACATGCATCCTCTTATAAACCTAGCTACCTTCTCTTGCATCTTGGGTCAATATAAATATCTCTACAAGTTGGCCAGATCTCCCTACACCAAAGTTCCCTACAACCTTAGAGGTGTCAGCCTCTCTAATTAACTATAATATCTCACCTTTAGGAACACATAGCTTATCCAACATGTAGAGTAGCCCATCCTAAAGATGGTAGTCAATGGTGTTGTCGCCATCGTGCATGACTCTGACCCTGCAACTATTGAAACACATCCTTGAAGTCCTCATCATCTGAATATGCCTCTATGTATGCATCATGGGTGAATGGATCCATGTGCATAAGAGTCTCCAAACCTATGATATTTGATGTGGGTGGCCTTAAAATCATGTCGACCAGATTGTTTGTGCTGCCCTTATTGTACTTCATCACCAAATGAAACTTCTATAGAAACCCCATCCACTTGTAATGCATGGTTTGTTGTAGCTTACTTTGGGCCTGCAAGTACTATAGTGGTTGGTGATCTGTGTGGAATAATGTATACTTTCCCATTAGATAGTGCTTCCACTTCTTCATAGATGTCACCAAGGCATATAGCTACTTTTTATAAGTAGGGTAGTTAAGAACAACCTCATGAAATTTTTTAGAATGGTAGCATACAAGCCTTCCTCCTTGTATCAAGACCACTCCCATAACATACCCACTCACATCTGTCTCCACTTCAAAGGGTTGCTGCAATTTTAGTAATGTTAGAATTGGTGCTTGACTGATCTTATTTAGCTCATTGGAATCCCTTTGCTGACCCTTTCCCCACTAGGAAATATTTCCACTTACTGTTATGGCGTGGAGCAGTGCTACTACTGTTGAAAATGTGGCTATGAATTTCCTCAGATATTGTGTTGCCCCAATGAAACTCTTGAACTCAGAAACATTGCTAGGCACTGGGCATTTCATGATGGCCTCTATCTTCATAGGATCTATCTTCAACTCTCCTCCACCTATCACATACCCCAGATACACCAAAGACTATTGTGCAAACTCACACTTCTTGAGATTTGCTAGAAACAAGTGTTATTTAATGTCTCTAACACCTACATCAAATGTGAGATATGATCCTCCCAGGTAGCATTCTAGATCAATATATAAACTAAATAGACAATAACAAATGTATCTATAAAAAGGCACAATAAACCATTCATTAATCTCGATATAAACGTAGATGGTGCATTACATAGGCCAAATGGCATGACTAACCACTCATACAAATCTTTTTTGGTTTTGAAGGTGGTCTTTTAGGTATCTTCTTCTTTGACCCAAACCTAGTGATATCCAGACTTTAAGTCCTACTTGGTGAAGTTGGTTGTATTGATGTCAAAGTTGATGAGCACATTGAGTTTGAAGACAAAATACCAATGAATATAAACTCCAATGATCAAGTCAGAAATGATGAGGATATTGATGAACCTACTACATATGAAGACAATGAAGAACCATTTAGTCCTCAATCAAAATATCCTACAAGGTATGTGCAAAAATACCACCCAACTGATCAAATTGTTAGTGACTTGCATACAAGTGTTCAAATAAGAAGAAGGTTAATAAATCCCCTTACTCAAGCACACATAGCTTTGTAATATATGATAGAGATAAAGGATTTTTCTCATGTTAGACAAGATGAAAATTGGGTAAAGGCCATGAATGAAGATATTGATTAGATCAAGAAAAAATAGACTTGGGAGCTTGTTCCAAGACCAACAAATAAGAACATTATTGGCACAAAGTGGGTATGTAGGAATAAGTTGAGTGAAAATGGTGAAGTGGTAAGAAACAAAGCAAGGTTAGTTTGCAGAGGTTATGAAAAAATTTAAGATTTGGAATTTGATGATACTTTTTCTCATGTTGCATGATTAGAAGAAATTCACATGTTATTGGCTTTCTCTAGTTTCAAGAAATTTAAAATATATGAGATGGATGCCAAATTTTCCTTTTTGAATAGAGAATTGTAGGAAGAAGTCTACATTGAGAAACATGATGGTTTTCAATTGTCAGATAAACCTGATTATGTTTACAGGCTGAAAATGGCCTTGTATGGTCTTAAGAAAGCCGTAAGGGCTTGGTACTCCAAGTTGGATAGTTATTTGCTGAAGTGTGGTTTTAAAAGAGGTGCAACTAATAGCAATTTATATGTGAAACCTTATAATGGAAAATTGTAAGTAGGGTTTTTCTATGTTGATGATATAATATTTTCAAGTGATTTAAATCATCTAACTTTCCATTTTGTAGCTTATATGAAGGTCGAATTTGAAATGCCAATGCTCGATGAACACTCTTATTTCCTTGGCTTGTAGATCCCTCAAAAAACGAAAGATATTTTTATCTGACAGGGAGAGTATCTCAAGGAATTTTTGAAGAAGTTTGGCATGGAAGAATATTATTTTGCAAGCACTCTAATGGTCATTGGATGCAAATTCAACATGGTTGATGAGTCACTTTAGGTGGATCAAAAGTTATAGAAATCTATTATCGACAACCTTTTATACTTGACAACCTCTAGACCATACATTATGCTGGGAGTTGGTATTGTTAGAAAATTTCAAGAAGCCCCTAGACAAAGTCATCTCCTATAAATAAAGAGGATTCTTAGATATCTAAGAGAAAATGGATTATGGAATTTGGTACCCTAGAGGTAAATATTTTTCACTATCTTTTTTACAATGTTAATTGGGTAGGTGATGTAGATGATTGAAAAAACACTAGTGGTGGTGTTTTATTTCTTGGTGAATGTCATGTTTCATGGTTGAACAAGAAACATGCTTCAATATCTCTCTCTATTGTTGAAGCACAATATATACCAACAACTTCTTGTTTCACTCAATTACTATGGATGAAGCATATCTTACAAAATTTGCAATTGATATTTGAACAACCAATTCCAATCATATGTGATAATACAAGTGAAATCAACATGTCCAAGAACCTTGTTTTCCACTCCAAGGCAAAGCATATTCCAATCAAGTACCATTTTTTTTTTTTTTTTTTTTTTTTTTTTTTTTTTTTTTTTTTTCCAGTTGGTTCACGGACCCTGGTCAGTTGATCCGCTACTCCAGGTTCGAGAAATCTGGGTGGACCCCACCCGAAGGGGGTCCACCCCTCGGTCACCACAGACCTAACCCCAAGAGCTTTCAGGTTTCGACCCTATGACCTCCCATTGGCGAGGCCCCGACTTGACCGATTAAGCTAACCCTTGGGGCTTAATCAAGTACCATTTACTTAGAGAGAAAGTTGCAAATCAGATTGTAAAATTAGAGTATGTACCTACAAAAGAACATGTAGCTGATATCTTCACCAAACCTCTCCCAAGAAAAAAATTTGAGTACTTAAGGCAAATATTGGGAGTAGTGTGATTCAGATTTAAACAGGAAAGAAAAAATTACAGATATAACCATAAATACAAATAGGCAGTAAAAATAATGCTTCATTTCATTAATATTAAATATTGAAATAAGCTTACAAACATTATGGAAATAAGGCTAGCTTGGGTGATGGTAGCTTATCTTTGAGAAGAGATGTGGTGGTTACATGCCTCTAAACTGAGTTACAATGAGGCTCAAAGGCTTATTTATTATTGAGAAACAATGGAAAACCCTAAATAACCAAAAACCTAACCCTAGGAAATGAAGCGCCAAACTATGGGCCCCGTTTGGGTAAATTGGTACATCAGCTTCCCCGGGTAGTAACTTTGGCATACGATCTCCATTTGATATCTTCACCAAACCTCTCCCAAGAAAATAATTTGAGTACTTAAGGCAAATATTGGGAGTAGTGTGATTCAGATTTAAACAGGAAAGAAAAAAATTACAGATATAACCATAAATACAAATAGGCAGTAAAAATAATGCTTCATTTCATTAATATTAAATATTGAAATAAGCTTACAAACATTATGGAAATAAGGCTAGCTTGGGTGATGGTAGCTTATCTTTGAGAAGAGATGTGGTGGCTACATGCCTCTGAACTGAGTTACAATGAGGCTCAAAGGCCTATTTATTATTGAGAAACAATGGAAAACCCTAAATAACCAAAAACCTAACCCTAGGAAATGAAGCGCCAAACTATGGGCCCCGTTTGGGTAAATTGGTACATCAGCTTCCCTGGGTAGTAACTTTGGCATACGATCTCCATTTGATGCACACAATACCTCATTAGAAAGATCTATCTGAGAATAAAACTTTCAAATGAACAACAACAATTGATGACCCACATTGGTCCCGATTTTCATAAAAGACGTCATTTAGGGCCTCAAAACGGCTTCGAAAGTTCAGGACCCAAAAAACTGCCAAAAATAGTAAATTGTGCTACAAATAAGGAAACTGAAAAACTGAAAGAAACAATGGTGGGGGTACAAGTGGAATATGGGGATGGCCACCAATATCCATCTGGATCATTCCTCCCCCCTTAGGAAGCAATGGTCCCCATTGCATTGAGTTCCTCCATGAGATGAGTAAACTTTTACTGAACTTGGTCCCTGGTGAGCCACTTGCCCTAGTGAAGGAGTTGGCCTACTTTGACAACTCGATATAGTTGGATCCTTTCTTATTGGGTGTTCTTGATCTGCATGTACATGATCCGATCAATTGTGGCTTGTTCCATGCAATATAGATTTAACTCTTTAGATGTGAGCAATTTTGCAATGTCTGATGTGTCTAGCAATGGTGGGAAGTATGGTCAAAGGTAGTCCACACTGAACACTAGGTGCAGGCCAAGGAATGGGGGAATGCTGAGCTCAAATTCATTGTCTCCCACAACCTTGGTAATGGTGTAAGGATCATATCAGAGTGGTTTGAGTTTCTGATAGGCTCCGGTAAGGTGTTCCAATTGCAAATGCAACTAGACTTTGTCGCCGACCTCAAACTTGTGTGGAACCCGATGTTGATCATGTCGCTGCTTGTACTTGGCATTTGATTTCTCCAGAATGTCATGGAGTTGTTGGTAGATATGTTGGATGTGCTCAATGAAGTTGTTTGCTTTATTGGCTTCAGACTAGACATAAGCCGAATTTGCCTGAGTAGGTGCAAATGATATGGCCACATCAATGGGACATAGTGGCTGGAATCCCAAGCCCACCTAAAAAGGGCTATGGCCAGTCGAGCTGTGGAGAGCCCAATTATAGCTATGCTAGACATAGGGGAGGTTCTCATCCATGTGCATGGATTCTTTTAGTTGTACATGCGCAGAATGGGTATGATCATCCTATTGATGACCTCTGTCTGGTCATCAGTTTGGGGATGGAAAGATGTGGACTTAGTGAGCTTGGTGTCCAACATCGACTAGAGATTGGACCAAAATGTAATGAGAAACCTGCTACCCCAATTTGAGATGATAGACTGTGGGATCCCAAAGTGTGCCCACACTCATTCAAAGAAGCGTTTAGCAGTGGCTTCTACTGTGATATTCTTCTTGCAGGCCACCATAATGGCCATCTTCGATAATATGTCGACAACCACAAAAACACAATCGTTTCCATGCTTATTAGAAGGAAGGCTTGGCATGTAATCCATGGAGATGTATTCCCAAGGTCGACTAGGGGTAGGTAGTGGAGTATAGAGGCCTTGCTTCTTGATGGTTAGTTTGGAAATGGCACAGGCAGTGCAAGATTTGATGTACTTATCGACATCCTGTCGAAGATTCGGCCAATAAACATACTTTTGCAGTACTACCACCATTTTCTCAACCCCGAAATGCCCAATGGTCCGATTGTAGTGTGATTCCCAAATCATCTTGGCATGACCGCATGAAGGAACACAATGGTGTCCTAGGTGTCATAACAGGGCATCCCGGAGGTGAAAATCCAGAACTTGCTAACCCTCCAAGAGTGTTTGGTATATGTGGCCAAATTCTGGGTCATTTTGTAGAGAAGTGGCCAATCAAAAGTCTTGTGCCCATAAGAGTTGAGCATAGTGGTTAACACCATGATTGGTGGTCGACTGAGGATATTTGCAACATTATTGGTGTTTCCCTTCTTATACTTGATAATCAAATGGAACTATTGCAGGTATGTGGACCACTTCTAATGGCGATCATTCTACAACTTTCCTTACGTCTATATGAACTATAGGGGTCAGTGGTCTGTGTGGATGACCATTTCCTTCCCCAAAATGTACTACTTCCATTTTTGGTAGGCCTGCACAATGGAATACATCTCTTTGTCATAAGTGGGATACTTTCAGAATGTGTCTGAAAGTGTCTTGTTGTGATATGCCACTAGATTCCCCTGTTGAGTAAGGACTGCCCCAATAACATAGTCAGAGGCATTTGTCTCGATCTCAAATGGCTGTTGCAAGTCTGGTAATGCGAGAAATGGTGTAGAGTAGAGGCGATGTTTCAACTCTCTGAATGCCTTCTGTTGAGATTCAGACCAAAACAATTTTTATTTCACTCCTCCCTTTGGTGACTTGACTCAAGGGCCAAGTGATATGATAGAATCCCAACACAAAGTTGCAGTAGAAATTGGGAAGACCTAGAAAGCTACGGAGCTCTGTTAGAGTGGTTGGGGCTAGCCAATCCCAAATAAGTTGGATCTTGGCTAGATCCACATGCACCCCCTTTTCATCAATAATTTATCCCAACTATTGAACCTGGGTCATGCCAAAAGTGGATTTATCCAAATTAACACACAACTTGTGTTGCTGCAGTGTTTGGAGAAGCTGTCAGATGTGATGGAGGTGCTCTTCCCAACTCTGGTTGAAGATCAGGATTTCATCCAAGTATACCACTAAAAATGAGTTGGTGAATGGCCGTAGGATGTCATCCATCAACCTCATGAAGGTTGTAGGAGCATTTGTCAACTCGAAAGGCATGACCAACCATTTGAAAAGGCCCTCCTTGGCTTTGAAGGCAATCTTCCACACATCGAAGGATTCGATTGGTAACTGGTGATATCCAGACTTCAAGTCGATCTTGATGAAATATTTCTCCCCCTTGAGTTGGTCCAAAAGGTCATCAATCCGTGGGATCGGGTACCTATTCCGGATAGTGATCTTGTTCAGCGCCCAATAGTCAATATAGAGTCTCCAAGTCTCATCCTTCTTTTGTACCAACACGATTGGGCTCCCACGGGGTGATGAAATCTGCTGGATGTGACCTTTTTGTAGCAGCTCCTGAATCTACCTCTTGATTTCATCGTACTCCAGAACAGAGCACTGATAGATTGGTCCATTGGGAAATGATGCACCTGGGTTAGATCGATGGAGTGCTTGACCTGATAGTACAGAGGCACCCTTGCAGGAGAGGTGAATATGTCCTCGTACTCCTCCACGACCTTGTCCATATGTTTTTGTCGTGCGAAGGGGCACTATTTGGAGGTCATAGCCATCATCTTCTTCTTTTCCTGAGGGTGTAGCATCAGGAAAACAAATTTTTCGGTTTTGGAAATGAGCTTATTGCATTGTTTTGCAGTAACCAAAGAGATGGAAGTAGGCGGTAAGTGGTGCTACCTCTGGTATCTTGTACAACTTATTCCCAAAGTAACAATAAAATCACGAGGCCTTGACTCATTATTGTCTTGAGGGATATTGACCCAGGTTCAACTTTAATTAGCCAAACAAATCCCTACACTACTGGCTCTTTCGGCATCAGCACGCAGAGTGCGGACCGAAGTCTCACCTGAAGCAGTATGGGGGGATGCTGGAACCAAGTTCCTGCACCCTCAGATGGTTGTGATGTCATTTGATTCCTTCTATCCCTACCTTCGCGCAGGTTGCTTCTTTCTAGGGCTTGCAAGATGAGACCTCTATTCCATTCTTCTGTACCACAGTGAAAGGGTACAATCGACCTTCGCGTAGCCCTAACCTACTACTGAGGTACTTTCGTGCTGCCATGGTAGCGTGCCATGTAGATTCCCCAATTAGTCTAAGTGATTTTCTTATCTCATCAAATAGTTAAAGTTAACACCGTGTAAGCAGATATTCGTAATTGTGTTGAATTATTCAATGTAATTGCATTCATTCGCACTCATGTAAGCATAATAAATGAAATTCACACATAAAATATCCAAACGCATCAATAGAACAAAGGCACAGAAATTGTAGAATATATCCTTTTCTTAATATCTTCCAAGTGTTACAACTCCTGTCGCCCTGTGCACACAGCTGTAGGGGTCCATGCACTTAGCTACAGACTTCTACCCTAGGCCTCTGCACACTCAGCTACAGAGCCTCTACCTATGCTATGACCCAATACTTAGACTTCTTGCTCCAAACCTATGACTCTATTACATCGTGTGTCATTCTATCCCCCCTAAAACTACTTTGAGCTTAGCTCTTTTTATACAATCCCATGGTCTGCGGACCTTGGGTAGATCTCTTACACCCAACTTTACTTTATAAAACTAAGGGTAGAATACCCTTTTTGACACATAACACCTTCACGCTCTGTGACCACAAAATGCGGAGTCCTTAGAATTATATTTCAAAAATTGACTTAAATATGGGCTTTTAGCCCCAAAACTGCCCTTGGGGGATCCCGCTCCCAATAGGCCCCCAACGCAAACATCGTGACTCGCCCTCGAGCACTCAATAAGCACGAAGATCTTTGCAGGGAGCCTGTCCAGCTCAACCATCATGACCGCAAACTCGGCTGTGAACTGAGCTATTGCCTGCTTCACATCTTAAACTATCTTCTCGGTTACTAATCCTACACTATCAGCCTGAAGCTTTTGTTGCATCGCTTGCAAGGTCGCAAGCTTGCCTTCAATGTTTCCTGTGATTGCGTAAGATTCGTCTAGCGGGGCTTTAGTCACGTCTTCAGCACTGCTGCATTATGCAATGCTACATCTACCTATTCCTTTAGCTGCTTGGCTTCCTGCAACTTGGCTAACCTCTATGTTAGCGCGACGGTTCACGCTATGCCCTTAACTTTGTTATAGCACTGTTGTAGCTCACACGCTTCCGTCTCTAGCCTTTGGATGTTTGGGTCCTCCTTCAAGTTGGGTAGGACCTCAAACTATTGCCTAAAAAATTGTGTGCAGTCTGCTACCGCACTCTCCACTGCCACGATAGCTTCTGTGACAGTGGCCACCCACTATTCCTTTAGCGTTTTTGAAGGCTGGGTCCTCAACTAGAGCTTTGTAATATATAGGTTCAACTCCAAATGAACCTGTGCCATCTCTGTTCGAGTGTCGTGCACCTTTGTGGCCAATTTGCGGATGCAGACCTCGACTGGCTCCTCCTTCAAAATGACCAACTCT
This sequence comes from Pinus tabuliformis, assembly GCA_031772625.1. Classification (NCBI taxonomy): domain Eukaryota; kingdom Viridiplantae; phylum Streptophyta; class Pinopsida; order Pinales; family Pinaceae; genus Pinus; species Pinus tabuliformis. Next base: position 1,207,131,541 of record CM062817.1, on the reverse strand, counting down.
GGGACCATTCTGCATGCCTCCTCCATGACCTTCATGATCTTTTTGCTTTGGATGGTCGCCTTAGCCTCAGTGGCGATGGAAACATTTCTCTTTAGGGCCATCTGTTCATTGTTTATCCACTGTTCGCTGATCACCTAGAGGGCGTGGTGCTCACGTGCCCTAAACTCTACAATTACTCCATCGTGTAAGAGGTGGAGTGCTTTGCGTGGAAGCACTGCCAGGTTCAATCCAACTCCCTTCAAGACGCTGATAATGGGCCTGTCAGCCTCATTTTCCATGGTCAGTGCTCCATCCGGCAACACTATCACACTAGAAGCCTTCATGTGCAGCATATCGGCAGCCTCTGAAGTGTCGTTGGCCAAGCTAGTAGACACTGTACCAGCCTGCGACATGCGGGTTTGCAACTCCTGTAACCCGGTCTGGATGGCCCCTAGTATGATCTGCTACTACATTTCAAATTGCTGTAGGGCCTCGGTGGTGATATCTCTGACTGTGTCACCGATATCATATAAGTCGCCCTCCATCAATGTGATAGGGTCCAGTGAGGTCATGGTCACTTTGGATTTCTTTTTGGACCCTCCCTTCTCCAGCTCTCTCGGGTGCTTAATGTGGGTGGAAATCTACTGAGGGTCCATGTTGTGCTGCTTTGTGTCCTCCTCTTCGGTCTCAGGTGAAGGTGACCGTGGGCCTTTGTCAGATCCCTGCTCTATGCCACCTGTCTATTTTTCTGCCTGTTCCGCTTGAGCCTTCTCAGCAGCCTCCTTTTTCCTCTTTTCGACTAGCTACGCCATCTTCAGTTTGGCCTCCTCCTTCTTCTTCTATGCATCAAACTTGCTTCCACCCACCACCAAGTCCGTGGTAGTGCATCGCTATGTTGGCCATTTATCAAGCACCGCATCAATGGCATCATCTGTGGCCAGATATGGCAAATCATACCACTTCTATGCAGGGTCCTTCCACGACCTGATGGATATTCAACGGAAATCAGCTTTAAACTCAGCATATCTCTATAGTTTAGCATATACCATGGGCAACAATCACGGCTTGCGATTGATGGCCATTCTGATATTCATTTCCATCAAGATCTAGAAGATCTTGCTGTGCTGAACTCGCTCCGCGTCCTTGGTCGCCCACAGCGAAGCGTACATCGCTGCTTCAGGAAGGTATGGAACGATCGACGGGAACTGGCTCTCCTTTGGTAGCTCCCATGCTACCAACACAATCGACAACAATAGCCATGCATAGTGGAATGTCTTGCTTTTCTCTTACGCTTCACGGCAGTTCGCCAGGAACTCTTCACGAAGGTAGTCCAACCAGTTAAACTAGACTCCTTCCATGCACTGTTGTGTGAGCACGACGACAGGCACTGGCACCTCATCGGTGCATCACTTCCACATCACCTTCCCTGCAAGGATCTTCGTTGCCACCTTCAGAGCGGGGTGGCAGATGCTAGGTAGTGGGCTTTGGTAGGTTTCTCCTTGGCAACGAATGCATAGTGTGGCAGGCTGCTTGCCCTTCTTGTCCTTCACTGTCTCCTTGGTTGGGGTTGGCTTCAGTCTCGGTGTTCTTAGTGATTTAGGGACCTCCATCAATACTTCGGCCACTTTCAAAGCAATGACTTCTAGAGCAACTACTTTGGCCTCCATGTCGATTTCCTACACATTCTCCTCGGTTGCCACTTCTTCGGTGTTCATATATTCTGCGGGTGTCGACATGATGCTATTCACTAGTTCCTGTGTCTCCTTTGAGAATTTTTCAAACGCTAGACTCACTATCAGATCTTGAAAGAATTCATGGTTCATGTGCACCTGAGAGCACAATAGCTCAATTCTCAAAATTCCAAGTGTTTTTCACTGGGCAGCTACTTGTAATTTATAGGGCATTTCGAATTCAAATCCAACCATTCCCCCCAAAATCGGTTCATTAATGTCGGATTGGCAATAGATTTTCAATGATATAAGCCATAAACTTCGTCTTAAATGTCGGTCGCCTGCTACACTTGGCCTCACTTTTGCCGTCTTTTCATGAACAATGACTTTAATGGTCACTTTCTAGATGACCTATGTGATTTCTACCTGGGTAGTGCCACTCCCTCCGCGCTCTGTGGACCGAGTGACACTTCATTGCTTTGCACCATTCGCCAATCGCACAACTCACCAACCTGGGTAGTGTATTTTATAGTCCCACACCTCCTTTCATCTACTTGAAGTGCTAAGACTATGCTACCTTCATTTAGTCACATGGCCAGACCGCCAGTGTATGGCTTCAAGCGACTGCCATTCACCTTTCCTGGGAAGGGTTCTCCATTCAATTTGACCAGCTGTATTGCTCCTCCGTCGGTAATCTCCTTAATGACATAAGGCCCTAACCAGTGCATCTTGAACTTCCCTCGAAATTTATCAAACTTACTATCATATAGAAAAACCAGGTCATTTACCATAAATGAGTGTAGCTTAATGTGTCGATCATGCCATGCATTTACACGCTGCTTTTGGACCCGCTGGTGAAATCCTGCTAAAAATCTTTCTTCCTCCAATTCATCCAACTGTGCAAGCCTCTCCTCTAGGGCTCTGCGATCCGTCATACTTGTGAGTGTTGCTATGCATAGGCTAGGTACGATATACTCCATAGGCATTACCGCTTCCACACCATAGATAAGCCTAAAAGGAGTTTGTCCAATCAACTTCCTGCATGTCGTTCAATAAGCCCACAATACTGCAGGTATGCGTAGGTCCCAATCACTTCACTGAGCATTGCAAACCTTGGTCAACGTGTTTTTGAGCATTTTGTTGAATGCTTCCACCATCCCATTAGACTGTGGGTGATTAAGGTGTACTGTTCTTGTGGTATACCTAAAGTTCCTCCATCAGCGCGCTGATCGTCTCATTCAAGAAGTGCGTACCATGATGACTCATCAAGATCTTCAGACAACCAAATCGTGTCAGTACATGCTCAAATAGGAACTTCGCGGCAGTCGTACTCGTGCAATCCTTCACCGGTTGCGCTTCTGCCCAACAAGTCAAATACTCTGTTGTGGTGATAATGTACCTTGCTCTCGTCTTTCCTTGTGGCTGAATGGGTCCTACAAAATATATCGCCCACTTCTCGAAGGGTTGCAACATCATTTGTGGATTCAAAGGCATCTCATCCCTCCATGATGGTCTACTATTCCTTTGACACACATTGCATGCCTTGCAATATGATTTTGAGTCCTGATGAAGGGTTGGCCACCACAACCTTGCACTTAGAATCTTCTGCATAGTTGCTCTCCCTGCATAATGGCCTCCCGTGACACCCCCATGAGCGTCCACGAGGATGCTGCCCCTTTCAAACTTAGGTACATACCGTCGTAATATCTCATCAGTCCCCATCTTGTACAGATGCCCAACAATGACAAAGATATCAGCCGCACACACCACTAATTCCTTCTTTTGCTGGACAGTGTATCCTTTCGGTCTAGTTCCTGTTGTTAGGAAGTGTATTATATCCTTGAAATGACCATCTACGATGCGCACTAAAAATAGCTGCATGTCAGGCAGTCCTTCTTCCATGTTAGTAGGTTCCTCCCCTATTTCGATGTGTGATAGATGGTCTGGTCCTTTGTTCAGTCATCCAAGCTTCACAACCACTTCAAAATCATATTCCTGGAACAATAAGAGTCACCTGAATATTCTCACCCCCAACACAGGCTTATTGACCAGGTACTTCATCGCAGAGTGACATGTATATTCTTAAAATGGCCTCCTAGCAAGTACTGCATATACTTCTAGAGTGCATACACCATAGATAGCCCTTCGTGCTCAATGTTGGAATAATTCTTCTCCGCTTTGGATAATCTTCGGCTTGCAAATGCAATAGGATGGTCCAAGTCTTCTCCGCCAGCCTGTGTTAGTACTGCTCCCAGCGCTATACATGATGCGTTGACATGCACATGAAACTCCTTCTTCCAGTCTGAGAAGACTAGAATCGACGTGGTGACCATCTTTTCTTTCAATATATCCCAACTCTTCTTACAATCATCATTGTAGTAGAATGTGACATCCTTCAGCAATTTCTCCATAGGTGCGGTGGTCTGGGAATAGCCTTTGATAAAATTCCTGTAGTATCCCGCATGTCCTAGGGTAGTGCACAACTACTTCACACTCCTTGGTGCTTCCAAGTTCAATATCACCACTATCTTCGTGGGATCTACCATCAGTCCTTGTTTGCAAACCACATGCCCCAGTAGGTTCCCAAAAGGAACACAAAACAAACACTTCTTAAGGTTGAGTGCGATTTGGTATCTTCGATAGTTATCCAACATCAGGCGTAAGCTTGCTACATGGTGTTTAACCAGCCCAAATACAGTCCAGTCATCAAAATATACCTCTAGGAACTTATGAATAAATTCCTTGAATGTGGCAACAAATACGTGCGAGAAGATTGAAAGCGCATTCTTCAACCCAAAAAGCATCACGGTGTACTGAAAGCAACCCCATTCAGTCACAAAGGTTGTCTTTCTCCTGTCCTCCAACGCGATTTTGATCTGGTGGTACCTAGAGAACCCATCAGTGAAGGAATATGCTTCCTGTCCACCTACATTGTCCAACACTTCATCAGTGAATGAAGTCGGGAAAGGATCATGTACACAAGTGTCATTCAGCTTCCTGAGATCCATGCATATCCTTATTTCATCCTTCTGCTTCTTTTCCTGTACCACCATTGGACTTGCCCAATCAAATTCTTCCATAGGCTCAATGATACCTGCCGCGAGCATCTTGACTAGCTTTAAGTGGACCTTCTCCTTATATTTCAGATTGAGACAGTAAGGCCTTTGCTTAACTGGCCTTGCATCGGGTTTCAACCAATCTTCATCATTCCTAGGTCCCTGATTATCAATTTCAGCTTTGTAAACATGGTAGGGAATAAATCCTGGTATTCATAGAGCAATTCAGCGGCCTTATCCGCCGTCACATCATCCTAGTAATCTCCAATATTCGCGAATTTGGGTTCATCCTCAATACTGATGTTTACTTGTTTCGTTTTCAATGGCGCAATTATATCAGGGTTCTTAATCTGTGGCTCTTCAACCTCGCGATGAACTTCTGTTTTTGGAATGTTAATCTTCCGTGGATCCTCGTCCTCTTCTTCAGTAGTTACATTATAACATTCCAGCGTGCGACTCAGCTGAGTAGCCCATTCTGGCTTAATCATGTCTAGAGGATCCTACAATATCCTAAAGATTGTTGCTTTCACCTCTTGTATTGCTTCATCAATGCTGTCAAAACCATCCTCAAAACTGAATGTCAGCATGAACAGTTCACACAGGATATCCCAATCACTTGTCCGATGGTGGAGCTCAATTTCTATATACCAGTTCACAGAACAAGTGCACCCATTTAGGTTGGGGCTTTTCTCCATAAGCCTGGGTCCATTTGGCCAAGTGTGCACATGGGTCATCCTTCCCATCATACTTGTCTGTCATTCACATCTTTGTCTTCCCAAAGCGAGTTCGCATCATTCTCTTACATTTGCACCAATCATCAAGGCTTCCCTTATGTGTACCCCACCATCTTGTGGGCGTAGCACACAGTGCCCAGTCCAATGCCTGGAAGCACTGCTTTTCTAGTACCTCCCTTACAAATGCATCCAAAAAGATATCTACCTCATTTATACCATCATAATTAGGAAGATTTCTTACTTATGACGACACACAATGCAGCGATTGGGTCATCATGTTGAAATTCAGCATAGTTATTTCATGTAACTGATTATGCCAGCGTTCTATTTCTTCATTGGAGTCTAAAGTGTAGGAAATCTTGCGATCCCAAGTAATCTATCCATCCATGGTGCAATTCACCCAATCTTGGTCTCGCATTGTTATCTTATAGATATAGTTCAAATCGTCATCACTTTCATAATCGCAGACTGGTTCTATATAGCGTGATCCTTCAGCCGGATCTAGGGGTATTATTACGTGCATCGATTTCTTCTCTAAGATCATCTTTTGCTTCTTTAGATTGATTACCCCATTCATATCAATGGCCCAGTCAATTCCCAGGAGCGTAGGATAGGGATTTCTATCATCCACTATCTCTATTACTTCAAAGTTAGCCAACGCGCTTGCTCCCTAAATATCCATGGTCACCCCTTGCAACTGCCCCATGGGGATGATCTTCTGCTAATTCAGCATCCTTAGCTGAATTGGAGACCATTGTAGCGCAAGTCTCCCCATTCACTCCCAAGTCTGATTTGGTAGGACGTTCGCGTCTGACCCGAAGTCCAAAATAACCTGATCCATTTCATAGTCTCCTATCTGCGTGGTCAATCTCATTTCCCGACCCGTCCTTGTTTTATGCTTTACAATCTTTCGTACTACGCGCGGCTCACCCAACGCGGTTCCAACACATCGATTGATGAGCTCTTGTAACCCTTTCACAACCTTACTATCACGCAGTAACTTCATACAGGTCTCCAGGAAAGTTGTGAGCATAGAGGAGTCCATCTCTTACTCAGGCTTATCCTTGCTTCCTGAGGTGGAGGCCTCACTGAAGCTCTTCTAAGCTTCCATGAAGTTTTTGCGTGCGCGCTCCAAATCGAACTCAGCCTTCTTCACCAAAGCTTTGCAAACCCATGTACTATCTTTTGGCTATTTCCCCTTGTCATCTCCTATCGCGATTCCACTTCTAATCACTATATTTACATTTGGATCCTCTTCGTGTGGCTCAGACCTCGTCATCTGCAACTTCTGAGTCGACGGCAGTGGTAGCACCCCTTTGTCACATATCTTATCTATCATTGTAGGACAGTCTTCTGTTTCATGATCAAACAATGTGCAATACTTTCACGACGGATGTGTTGGATTAGTGCAATCGTGGGCATAGTGTCTTGGTCCTCTGCAATTGTAGCAAATCAATTGTCCTCAACCTCTACCAGGTCCTCCTCTGCCTCGGCCTCTTCCGTGTCCCTGAAATCATGTTTGTGCCATCCCTTCGCTCTAGTCAAGGGGCCATTTTTCGGCCTGCACTCTATAGGCAGGAGTTCTATCCATCATCAATTCATAGCTCATGCAAGTACGCTTATCATATCCTACTAACCTACAAAAGTTGCAAAACAGCTATTGCAGTGCCTGTACAAAATTCTGTAACAAGTGAAAATTATCTGTGGCATGTTTTTCGGCTACCTAATAGATAGCGCACCATAATCACTAGGTCCTGCTTGAGCTTCTGGCCTTAAAGGCATCGATCCTCCTCCTACAATATATTTTTCAAAGACTGGGAAATGGTCTTTGTCATGACCCTGACTCTTGCATTTCAAGCACCATACCTCCTCACACACCTCTGGTCAGACCGTCCTGTCCTGCTTCAGAATTTGCATCTCAAGGCACAGATTCTTCTGCTATGCATGGATCTGTTGAAACCCTAGATTTGGATCTTGCATCAAAGTTTCATGTAGTCTCATGGCAATCTCCAAGGCCTCTGCCTGAGTTGTTATCTTCTGCTTTGACAACACACTCCTTAATGTGGTAATAGCGAAGCTACAAACCACTCACAATGCTGTCCATCTGTCAAATTCATGTTGACTTCGCGGATTGTACACTTCAACCTCTGATCTAGTTCCCAAGGCATCTCACTTGGTTGCGTCATGATTTCTTTGAATCCCACAATCGACTGTGCCTCAGATTTGGGCCTACTGAATTCTCTATTTAGTGAAACTTGGATGTCTGCCACTCTAGCATTCGGATTATCATTAGAGTACTTAATATACTAGGTTAGCGCATGATCTTGCATAGCACTAACCAGTGTCACCTTCTTTATATGATCATCTGTAACACCTTGAGCTTCCCATAGAGCCCTTACAACAAACTAGAATTGGTCCACGTCCTCATTTCCCAAGCCTTTGAACAAAGGCAGCTTCACTGTATTTGCCATACTAAACTATGGTGGAGGTGGAGGTGGTACGGGTGAAGTCGGAGGTGATGGTGGTGAAGTTGGAGGTGGTACAGGTGAAGTTGGAGGTGGTACAGGTGAAGTCGGAGGTGATGGTGGTGAAGTTGGAGGTGGTATTCGTGGGAATCCTTGTCTTAATTGAATAGCACTTCGTGGAGAAACCTTCACTATTTCTTCCTCGTCACCTCGCAAAGGAGAAATGAATGGAATATACTCTGGACCCTTTTTTCCTTCGTTCCTGTAAGTTTTTCTGCTTTGTGTAGTCCCGAACATCAAGCTAGTTGCATAACCCGTTTTTTGCACAATAGCATTTTAATCCAAGTATTCAAAGATTTTACATACTTACCTCGTGGTCCTTTGAAGAAGCGCTGCTCTGCCTTGCTATAGCTGACTGAGGTGTCGACTGCGAATTCAGTCACAAATCCTCCTATGACACGGTCGAGCCAATGATCGACAACACGGGCGATATTATCCTTCGATGCTTCCAACCTTCGTACTAGCTCCGGGGTCCACACGATAGGACCGTCAAGTTTCCACCTTCCTTGGCTATCTGCTAGCTTTGTGATCCACTTGTATAGCTCAATAGGGAAGGAGCAAGAAAAGATCTCATGGATCTCTGTATACAAGTATCTGTCCAGCCACTATTCCTTTGTCAGTCGCGGGTTTCTGTTCTCCTGCACCACGAATTCATGGATCTTCTTATCCAACCAGTCTTCGATCTCCTTCTTAGTTGGATTCCAATGATACGACATCACACATCTCTTATGTAGATTCCGGTCCCAGTAATAGAACCATTTGTTGGCTTGAGGGGGCCTGACCCAGGTTCAATGTTAATTAGCCAAACAAATCCTACACTACTAGCCCTTTTGGCATCAGCCCGTGGAGCACGGACCGAAAGTCTCACCCTAAGCAGTATGGGGGGATGCTGGAAACAAGTTTCCGCACCCTGAGATGGTTGTGATGTTGTTTGATTCCTTTTATCCCTACCTTCGCGCAGGTTGCTTCTTTCTAGGGCTTGCAAGATGAGCCCTCTATTCTGTTCTTCCATACCACCGCAAAAGGGTACGGTCGACCTTTGTGTAGCCCTAACCTACTGCTTAGGTACTTTCACACTGCTATGGCAGCATGCCATGCAGATTCCCCAATTAGTCTAAGTGATTTTCTTATCTCATCAAATACTTAAAGTTAACACCGCGTAAGCATATATTCGTAATTGCATTCAATTATTCAATGTAATTGCATTCATTCGTGCATCATATAAGCATAATAAAGGAAATTCATACATAAAATATCCAAACGAATCAACAGAACAAAGACATGGAAATTACATAATATCTCCTTTTATTAATATCTTCCAAGTGTTACAACTCATGTCCGCCCTATGCACACAACTATAGGGGTCCACGCACTCAGCTACGGACTTCTAACCTAGGCCTCTGCGCACTTAGCTGTAGAGCCTCTACCTATGCTACGACCCAAGACTTTGACTTATTTATCCAAAGCTACAAGTCTATTACATCGTGTGTCATTCTATCCCCCCTAAAACTACTTAAGATATTAGCTCTTTTTATACAATCCCATGGTCTGCGGACCATGGGTAGATCTCTTACAGCCAACTTTACTTTACAAAAATAAGGGCGGACTACCCGTTTTGACACATAACACCTTTACTCTCTGTGACCATAAAATGCGGAGTCTTTAGAATTATAATACAAAAATTGACTTAAACATGGGCTTTTAGCCCCAAAACTGCCCTTGGGGGATCTCGCTCCCAACACTCATACACAACATATCACTTCCACAAGTATGGTTGGCCTAGTAATACATCACAAACATCAATGGGAGCAACGTCACATAATACCTGATCCGTGAAGGGATTGATGCTGTATAGAAGGTGACACTGCTCACTCACGCAAATATCCCGTCCTTGGTGAAGCCACCTGATGCTGTATAGTTGTGGGTGTGATGTGGTCGGTAAGCCCAACCGCTTCATGACCTCTACTAAAATGAGGTACTTTTTGGCTCCTGCTATTGACAATGAACTATAGCGGGGAACCCTTTAACCACATCTAGGAGTGGAAGAGGCGCTCCTCCTCCTTTGGATCTTCGAGTTCCTCATTCTGGATCTTCATGGTGGCAACAGTGGCGTTTGGCTCCGCATCGATAATCTACTTCCCTTTGTCATCCCCCTTGTTGGGTTCTATCTCAGAGTCAGAACATGCATCTGATTTTGAAGCCTTTAGCTCGGCCACCAGTGGCTACTTAGCCTGACACTCACTTGTGTTGTGAGTGGATCTCTTATGGAACTCACACCACTTTCTCATGTCATTTTTCGGCTTCGTGGTGTTGTTATTTTCTTGCGACTTTGGTGGGTTTTCCTGGGCTGCCCTGCATTGGCTTTGTCATTTGTTCTATGGTTTGGGAGCACCTTTCTCTTGATTTGGATTCATAGATCAAAGTATCGCTTCTTCTGTTTAAACTTTTGCTCGATCTTGACGACGTATCAATACACCATGGCGAGCGAGGATATTTCCAGGAGCTCCATCTCGTCTTGGATGTACCTATGTAGGCAGTCGTGGTACTTGAGTACTAAATGTTTCTCAGAATCCTTGATACCCAAATTCATCCGAAGGGTATGAAAAACATTGGTAAACTCTGACACATCTTGGTCCCTTCCCTGCCGCAACGTTGTCCACTTTATGTATTTATCCTCATATCTCTCGATAGGGTAGTACTGATCCTTGATTGAATCCTAGAATGAATTCCATGTGGGAGTAGCTAAAAATAGTGAGGTCATACTTTCATCCTTCTGCTCATAGTAGGTTTCCCACTAGTCCTTGACGTGGGGGGAAGATTTGAGAAGAGAAAAAGTAATCTTTTCTTGGCTGGAAAATCATGAAAAAAAAAATATCCTTCTAGTAGATTCAGCCATTTATCTATGACATTTGCATCTATTTGGCCTTCAAATATGGGAATGTAAAAGTCTACTTGTACCTTAAAAGGAGTGGAGCCTCTAGAGTGGCTGTTGGATGTGGATGTACTGTCGGTGGGCAACCGTTGAAGGATTTGGGAAAAATTATCCATCATCGCGTTCCTTTGTTTCTCGAGGGCCTCCTCGAGCAATATTTTGATAGGATCTCCTACCCCCTCCTCTTTCTTTTCTTCCCCCATGGGTGGTTGTCAGGGTTTGCAAGGATGATCTTCCAAAGGTTCAACCAGATTGAGCCCTAACTCCTTATATCTCGACCTTGTTGGGGACATGCAAATAAAAATAGAGGAAGAGAAGATCACTCTAATACCACTAATCTGGATTTAAATAGGAATCCAGAAATTACAGATATAACCATAAATACAAATATGTAGTAGAAATAACACTTCATTTCATTAATATTAAATAATGAAATATGCTTACAAACAAAATGGAAATATGGCTATCTCAGGCGATGGTAGCCTATCTCTGAGAAGAGATGTGGTGGCTACATGCCTCTGAGATGTGTTACAATGAGGCTCAAAGGACTATTTATTATTGAGAAACAATGGAAAACCATAAACATCCAAAAACCTAACCCTAGGAGATGAAGCGCCAAACTATGGGCCCTGTTTGGGTAAATTGGTACATCAACTTCCCGGGGTCGTAACTTTGGCATACGATCTTCGTTTGACACACACAATACCTCGTTAGAAATATCTATCTAAGGATTACAACTTTTGAATGACCAACATACCCTAATGGCCCATGTTGGTCCCGGTTTTCTCAAAAAAAATCATTTAGGGCCTCAAAACGACTTTGAAAGTTTAGGACCCGAAAAACTGCCAGAAATAGTAAATTGTGCTACAAATAAGGAAGTTGAAAAACTGAAAGAAACAATGGTGGGGGTCCAAGTGGAATAGGTGGGTGGCCACCAATATCCACCTAGATCATAATGCCTCTTACCTTGCTTCACTAAATCTTCTCCATGAGGAAGAAATGCAACTAACAAGTAATCAACATATAAAAAAGGAGTTGTCAGGTCCACATAATCATCATGACAGGGGGAGCATCTTTTCCATTGATGTGGAAGGGGGAGAATAAAGAAAAACATTTCATAATTATGGGAGGATTAAGTATAAACATTGCATGAAGGATAAGAAAACTTAATTATTTAGATATGGAGAGAATTCAACTAATAGGTGCAAGTACAAGTGTTGAAATTCTAAGATTTCTTATGCTCATGCTTATATATGCTTTCTTTGTTTGACATGACATATGATTTTATGATAGTTTCCAATGTTTTTGGTGTTACCATCAATGCCAAAGGAGGAGAATGTTATAAATATGTCGGCATTGATGTCAAAGGAAGTCATGGATTGAAAAAGATCAGTTGTGCACAGGAAGATTGGGTAAACAAGTGTTTTTGGAGTAGCATATTCATATCTATTTTTGGAATAAAATATTAACCCAGATGATATTGGAAACTATTAAGATTGATAGGCCTTGAAGAGAGCTTTCTAATGGTATATTTAAGTAAGAAGAAAGATCCCTTGGAGTGGAATATATGGGCAGTCAAACTTTTAGGTTAAACGTTAAATTTACACACATCCAAAATTGGTGATGGTCTGACACACTCTAAACGTAGCTCTGATTTGAAATGAATGTGTTATTTGGTGTTTATGGAAAAAAAAATTGGAGCATACAATGTTTAAACAACAACCAAGACCGTGGAAGAATCGTGCGCCACCCGTCCCCACCAACCTATTAGAAAAAATGCGGGGGGGCATGCTTGATTGTGAGTTAAAATGTGGGGTGTGGGGGTAGATCCACATTTGAATATTTTTTCCAAACCTTCGATCACTAGATCAATGACCCTGGTGAAATGCAGAACCCCCCCAAGTTCGAAACGACTAGGGGGGTCCGTGTAAAACCACAACTATTTTTTTCCAACACCCAACAAGATTGAATGGCAGAGGAGTGATATATCCAATGATGTAGAATGATATTTAGCAACCAAGTTATGAAAAATTTAATGGCCCTATGGCACCCGATATGATCAAACGACTGAAGCCTATTAGACCTAATGGTCCATATTTATATCAGCTTGGAAATGTGTTTAATGTTTAACAACCTCCAGGAACCCAATGGGTGATCTAGCACTATGACATGGCTTTGGAAGATGATGTGGGCCAACAAGAAGAGGAAAAGTGGTAGGCGATGGTGGCCCAATGAGATAATGTGTACCAATATGCATGAGACACGTGGCAACCATTTTCAGACTTTTCGGGTGCCTAAGTGGGACATTTTTGGGTGACACATGGAGCATTCACATGAGGCCATGTGACACATGTGATGAGATCATGACATCGTTCAGTAGGATGGCCCATTGATAAGTGCTTAATGTTTTAATTTTTGGATCACAATGCTTGGTTATTTGGATGAAAGGGCCATCAGATAGGCGCAAGGGCAATTAGGTGGAATGGATCAATTCAATGGTATTTTTGGCCATAATTAATAGAGAAGAAAAATATAATAGCGGTTTTAGCCACATATAAATGGTGCCTTGGTCATTTTGCAAAGTACAATTTTATTTAGTAGTGAATTTGGCATTTTTTTTCCATATTTAGCGGTCAACCAAAGTTAGAATTGTTGCTAAAGTCCCAACTAAATCCTGTAACATTCTAGAATTGTAGAAAATAAGAATATTAAATTAGAGATTGAGTCCATAACTTCATGCAAAGATAGAATTTGAGTTGCACACATGTAGAACTCATGTTTAAATAGGTTGAAAAACAAATAACAAGAGAAAGACTTGAAGAGAACAAGACAAGAGTTAAACTTAGCTAAAGTTCAAAATTGCAAATTAGAAGTTTGACTCAATTTTTCATATGAGTTCATAATATTAGAGATTGAAGACCATTAGTACACATCAAGAAGAGTTGACAAAAGTGGAATATGAAAGAAAATAAAGTTTAAATGTAGAATTTGTTGAATTGAACTTAACTAAAATTCTTAATCTAAAAATACCAACTCTTATTATTTATAAGTAGAAATTGATTCAACAAGAAGTATGATGATCAAGAGATTAGAGAAGAATATTGCTAAAAAATTTAATGATGATTTTGCAATAGAGATTTCATTGGTGATTGGGCGTGTGGTTGAGAGATGAAGAAAATTTATTTTGTAAAAGAGAGGCTTTCATGGTTTGAGTTTGAAAATGGAATGAAAGATGAACCAAGGAGGTCTAGCAAGTTGTAGCTTGCAATTAAGGGCTAGTATCTCCTTTCAGTGGTAGTTGATAAGATCAATGGTTTTATCTCCCTTTATTAGCAGATGATAAACTAGGGAGTAGTAGCTTCCTTTGATTTGGAGCCTGAGAAACCAATAGTTTGAGGGTTGAATCTGTTAATTAGGTTGAAGCCTAGCAATTGATGTAACAACAAGTTGAAGGTTGCCTTTGCAAAAGCAATTCAAGAAAATAATGAAGTCCTTTTTTGTTTCATATGTGCTTATGTTGTTAATTAATAATTATGCTTACATGAATTGTTGTTAAAGAGATTGTTGGTGTTTAATGTTCGTTACTTTGTGAAAGAAAGTTTCAAATTATCACAATATTTATTCACCCCGCCTCTTAGTATTGTCTTGGTTTGTAACAATTTTGAAATTATTGTGGATAATTTCGCCTTCACCTTTGGATGTTTTTTATGGAAAAAAATGAGTGAGGGAGGATCTCATAAGGGATGCATTAAGAGCAGAAAAATTTCTTGACAAGATTAGGTAGATCCATTTGCAACTATGGGAGATGCTAAAGAAAGCATAGTAAAAATACAGTCTAGGAATAATCAACATAGAACAAAGAAGTCATATAGAGTGGAAGACCAAGGATTATTACAGATGAACAAGGAAATACTATAGGGTCCTAGTAATAAGATCAATAATTTGCAATATGGTCCTTTAGTGATATTGGAAAAGGTGAGATATTATGCCTACAAACTTAGACTACCCCATACATGTGCATTTACCTTGTGGGGAATGTGGAAAATATGAAACTTCCATGTTGGATAAGGAAGAGGAGCAGGTCCGCACTGAAAGGTGCTCATAAACAGTCCAGCTGCACTGCTAACGCAGAAGTACATCTGATTCCTACGATGGTCTGATTTCATGCTCCAACGCGAGGTTACTTATTATCTTTAGCGATGATCTGACTGGCTACATTGGTCACTAGCGATGTCAGCGCTAAAGATCAGTTATTCCCCCGCGATGATCTAGATTGGGTGAATTTGTTCCAACATTCAGCCTTCCAGATGACTCTAGACCTGGTTGTTGGCATAGTTTGTATCACCCTTCTTTCTATGGCATGGAATTTCCATCAATTGTGCTACCTTCCTTGGGGATAAGCTCACTCTTCCACCTATCATGGAAAATCCTTCTCTTATTTAAACTCTCACCATTGCTATGCATTGCTAGTTTTTGATAGTTGGCTAGTTGAGTAGTGCTGTTAGTGTTTGTGAGTTTGCTAGATAGCTAGTGTGGGTGTCACAAGTGTGAGATTATTGATAGCTTGTGGAAGGTTGGGAAGTGCCCTTAATCTTGTGTAAAACTTATGAGTGAGAGAGATCTTGTATGTTGGGAGATCCATCTTCAAAGAGTGAATGCTTGAAGAACATGTTGGCTGGATCCCTCTGAGAAGGCTTGCGACGTCAAGACTTTGGTTGTAAGCTTACTCTTATTTCATTATTAATACAATCAATGATGTTTTCCTATGTCTTGTATGTAATTTACTTGATAGCTCATGACTTCTTGACTTTGTGAGTAAACAGATCATTGTTGTTTTCTGGTTACGTGCTTTGTTGTATTTCCTTTGCATTGTTTCAGGTTGATCACTCATTAGGAGAAGGAAGCGGAAGCTGGAGCAGTGCAACGGAACTCCATCGACCACCGGTTGAGGTAGGCCTCCAACTATGACTGTTTAAGGAAAGCCATTGTTGATCTGTCCTTGTTTGTGACTAGACCCACTCTAGGGCTAGAGGGATTGCCTCTGTCCACATAGGGAATACTTTCCTGCATCACAAACCTCATAGAGAAGTGTAAGTTTCTATTGAATTGTTACCAGGAGCAACACCAACATCAAAGGCACCTTACAGGATGAGCACTCCAGAGCTAGTGGAATTGAAGTTGTAGTTGAAGGAAATGCTTCACAAGGGATACATTAGGCCAAATGTGTTTCCTTGGGGTGCACCAGTGTTGTTTGTGAATAAGAAGGATGGTACTCTCAGGTTGTGTATTGATTACAAGAAGTTGAAAAAGGTGACAGTCAAGAATAGGTATCCATTACCAAGGATTGATGATTTATTTGATCAGTTGAAGGGAGTAGTGGTGTTCTTGAATATTGATTTGAGATGAGGATATCATCAGGTATGCATCAGTGAAGAGGTCATTTACAAGACTACTTTCTGGACAAGGTATGGGAATTATGAGTTTGTTGTGGTTATTTTTGGTTTGACTAACGCTCTAGCTACTTTCTTGTGTTTGGTGAATAATGTGGTGTGTCCTTATGTGGACAATTTTTTGATATTATTCATTGATGATATATTGATATATTCTAAGAATGAGGAAGAGCATGTAGAACACCTGGCAGTAGTGTTAAATTGTTGAGAGAACATCAGTTGTATTCCAATCTTAGTAAGTGCAATTTCTTTTAGACAGAAGTTCATTACTTGGTACATGTCATTTCCTAGGAAGACATAGAGTGGATCCAAAAAATATCAGAGCTATCATGGAATGGGAAGCTCCTAGAAATGTGGAAGAGGTTAGATCATTTATTGGGTCGGAATTTTATTATAGGAGGTTCACTAGGAACTTCTCACAAATTTCATATCCTATTTGTTGGAAATAATACTGAGAGGGGGGGTGAATCAGTTTATCTCATTCTTTTAATAAATCTTCCTTATTTGTTCTTTGAATTAGTTTTGCATGTCAGTACCATAAAATAATGAGCATGAACAAAGAAAACAGATAGTCACACCAAAGAACACAAGATGTAAGGTGGAAACCCAATGTGGGTGAAAACCACCTGCTGCAATATGTCTCTATCTTCTTTCAATTAGAAACTCCTTTTACAATGGTTTTGTACTGGTGCAGTCCTTTACCAGTACGCAGGCTGCAACCTGCAGAGAGCTACAACTCTCTCTCATTTTCCAGTCTCTCCTGGAAGGGAGCAACAACCCCCTACTTCTTTTCTTACAAGGACCACTTTTCATAAATTTTCAAACTGGATCCATAAGCATCAAATGATCATCAAGTATAAGAGAATCACCCAATCAACTGTAGTAACCAGATCAACAATAATAGGACCAAATCCAGAACACAGCAATGATAAACAAAGATTTTAAGAGAAGTAAGCACCCTGTTCAACTGCTCGCCTGCTTACGTAAGCACCCTGCTCAACTGCTTGCCTGCTTACAGTACTCACCCTGCTCAACTGCTTGCCTGCTTACAGTACGCACCCTGCTCAACTGCTTGCCTGCTTACAGTACGCACCCTGCTCAACTGTTCGCCTGCGTACCTCGCTCTGAGTCCATTGAACTGCCTGCGGACCTCCGCACCTGCAACCCTTCTGTGCCTGCGTACCGGCGCACCTGAAACCCTTTTCTGCCTGCGTACCGACACACTTGAAACCCTTATGTGCCTGCGTACCGACGCACCTGAAACCCTTCCGTGTCTGCGTACCGACGCACCTGAAACCCTTCTGTGCCTGCGTACCGGCGCACCTGAAACGCTTCGTTCCTGCGTATGCACGCACTTTTCTTTCACTGTACCTGCGTACCTTCGGGCATAGATGATTTCAAGACTTCAAAAATAACCCAGACAGTCAGATCTACAGATCTGAACATGCGCCGAAGAGATCTCAGTCCATCAATAGATTCGCCTTATTTAGATCTAGACCAGATCTAGCCCTCATAAGATATTCAACCCAAAACATGCTAAAGCCAAATGATCTCCTTTGCTTTATATAGGAAAGCTCTTCCTTAAAACATGGATCAATACCACGAGCCGACACCATAATAACCCAATACCGTCGGCTAAATATCAAGAGTAAAACATAAGAAAACCCCACATGTGAATTTCTTTGCCTTGAAATGTGTGCACTGGGGGTACGCACCTCCTGAACGGGATAACTGCGGGTATGTACGCACTTTATGTAACACTGACCTACGTGTACGCACCTTATGTAAGGTGTACCTGCGTACCCCTTATTTTCTTCAATATTTGATAGCTGATCATCAATTTCTGCTGCTGACTTGAAGTACTGTGATCTATCACCTGAATGGGTTGCCATCAAGGACAACACTTTAACCATAATGCCAACAATCTCCCCCTTTGGACTTGATGGCAACCTCAAAACTTCAGCTTCATTCTCCCCCTTTGACATCAAGGGCAAAGGGTTATGCTCCCCCTAAGAACATGCTCCCCCTGAATATGAACCAGATCTGCAACGAAGAACCATAATCCACCATGAAAGAGATAGAGACATATTGCAGCTACTTCCAAGATCTCCTTTTGCACATCCTCCATAATGCCAACAATGCATTATATGCTCCCCCTGAACCTGTACCATCAATCAGAAGAGGTTCAGCAATAAGATGATGCATCAACAACCCCCAGCTTTTGCCTGAGGTATTCAAAAGTGTCCCTGGGCAATGGTTTGGTGAGAATATCAGCAACTTGTTCCTTAGAAGGAACATACTCCAACTTGACCTTCTGTTCAAGCACTTGTTCCCGGAGAAAATGGTACTTGATTGGTATGTGCTTGGTTTTTGAATGCATAACAGGATTCTTTGAGATGCTGATTGCACTTGTGTTATCACATAAGATGGGGATTGGTGGTGTACAAGTGATTTGAAAATCCTGCAAAGTCTGCATCATCCAAAGAAGTTGGGTGCAACAAGATGCAGCAGCAACATATTCCGCTTCAGCTGTAGACAAGGCAATTGAACTCTGTTTCTTGCTGAACCAAGATACCAGTCTGGAACCCATAAAGAACGTACCACCACTTGTGCTTTTCCTGTCATCCACGCTTCCGGCCCAATCTGCATCTGTATAAGCATGAAGTGTAAGATCTGTATCTCTAGGATACCATAAGCCATAATTTTGAGTCCCTTGAAGATATTTGAAAATTCTCTTCACTGCCTGAAGATGAGTCTCCTTCGGATTTGCCTGAAATCTTCCAACTATTCCAACTGCATGAATGATGTCTGGTCGGGTACCTGTCAAATAAAGTAAACTTCCAATCATGGATCTGTAGGTTGGTTGATGTACTGCTGCAGATTCATCATTTTCACTGAGGCTACATCCTGTGACCATGGGTGTACATACTGGTTTTGCATCTTCCATACCATATTTCTTCAAAATCTGTTTGAGATACTTGGTTTGAGATAAAAAGATTCCTCCTTCTTTTTGTTGGATTTGCAAACCAAGGAAATATGTCAGTTCTCCTAGCAAGGACATTTCAAATTCTTTCTGCATGACCAAGGAAAAACTTTGACTCATAGCTTCTTCATTGCTCCCAAAAATAATGTCATCTACATACACAACAAGTATTAGCAATTTGTCATTTTCAACTTTTATATAAAGATTGCTATCTGCTGATCCTTTTGAAAAACCTTGTTGATGAAGATATTTGTCCAAACGGTAGTACCAAGCCCTTGGAGCTTGTTTGAGACCATAGAGAGCCTTTTTCAATCTGCATACAAGATTTGGATCATTTCCAAGAATGAACCCATCTGGCTGTTCAATGTATACTTCTTCTTCCAAGTCTCCATTCAGAAAGGCTGATTTCACGTCCATTTGAAATACTTTGAAGTTTTGAAAACTTGAGAGAGCAAAGAAAATTCGGATGGCCTCAAGTCTTGCAACAGGAGCAAAGGTTTCTTCAAAGTCTATTCCTTCTTGCTGCGCATACCCTTTACAAACAAGTCTGGCTTTGTTTCTAATTACTTCTCCATTTTCATTCAATTTATTTTTGAAGACCCATTTTGTTCCGATAACATTCTTATCCTTTGGTCTAGGAACCAGCTCCCAAGTGTTGTTCTTTTCGATCTGCCCAAGTTCTTCATCCATTGCTTTCACCCAACATTCATCTTTGCATGCCTCTTTCACATTTTGTGGTTCAGTAGAGGAGAGTAATGCCAAATAGCTTGAAGCTTCTGCAACTATTCTTCTTGTTTGTACACCTGCTTCTTTCTGCCCCATAATTTGAGATTCTGGATGATTCTTCTGAACATATCTGGATGGAGTTTTTTCTTCTATTCTTGTTTGCTCCTCTGGTTCTTCTTGAGGTTCTTCTTCTTCATCATTCTGTCGTTGGGGGTAGCCTTCATCTTCTTCGATGTCTTCATGATGTACTTGCCTAGGAATGTATCCCTTCTCATCGACCACTACATCAATGCTGTCAACAATTCTGCCAAGTCTTTTATTGTAGCATTTGTATGCTTTGCTATGTGGAGAGTAACCAAGAAGAATGCCTTCATCTGCTCTAGGTTCAAGTTTGCCAAGCTGCTCATCAGTATTCTTGATATAGCATTTGCTCCCAAAGATTTTGAAGTGCTTTACCGAAGGAGTCCTACCACTCCAGAGCTCATGAGGAGTTTGAGTGTTGTTCACCCGTACATTTGTTTTGTTGAGAATAACAACCGCAGCATGTGCAGCTTCACCCCAGAAAGTTGCGGGAGTTCCTGACTCATCAAGCATAGCACGAGCCATTTGTTGGACTGTTTTGTTCATTCTTTCCACAACTCCATTTTGTTGAGGAGTTCTTGCTGTAGAGAATTCTCTTCTTATCCCATGTTCTTCACAGAAATCGAAAAATTCATTTGAAGTAAATTCCCCACCTCTGTCGGATCTGAGGCACTTAATTTTGTGACCTGATTCATTTTCAACCAAGGCTTTGAAGGATTTGAATTTTTCGAATGCTTCATCTTTGTGCTTCATAAGTCCTAACCAGACAAACCTGGAGAAATCGTCAATGAATAATATCAAGTATTCTTCTCCTCGAGGTGTTCTTTTCCTGAAAGGACCGCATGTATCTGTATGTACTAGCTCAAGAGGCATGCTAGCTGAACCTTCTTTCTCTGGAAAGTTAGTTCTGGTTTGTTTTCCAAACTGACATGATTTGCATATGGTGTTGTCAGGAATTTTGATATCTGGAAGATCGCGAACTGCCTGATATTTGCATGCTTTCCTTATTTGTGAAAAGCTTAGATGTCCCAACCTCCGATGCCATAACCAGTGCTCATCATCCTTGCTCAGATAGCATTGTTGTTGTCCTTCTTCAAATATGTACAGATTATTTGGAGTTCTTTTGCCTTTGATCACTGTTTTACCTGTATCAAGATCACGAACAAGACATCCATTTGATCTGAATATAACCTCGGTTCTTTGATCACACATCTGGCTGACACTTAGAAGATTATGCTTCAATCCATCAACATACAAAACATTTCCAGCCTTGACCTTTTCTTTTAACTGAGCAATGCCTTTTCCTTTTATAGTTGCAGGAGTATCATTTCCAAAAGAGACTTTCTTTCCTTTTTCTAGAGCAGAATATGACTCAAGTTTTTCTTTATCACCTGTCATATGCTTCGAACATCCACTGTCAATGTACCATAGATTTTCCTGTCCCTCTGCATAAAATGCTATCCCACATCTTTCTGTTTGTGGTTCCTTTATTCTCCATGTTTTGGTGCTTGAGGCTTGTTCCTTTTTCTGCTGAAACCTGCTCCTGCATTCAGAGTCTTCATGACCAAAGTTATTGCAAATGGAACATTCAACTTCATTTTCAAGAACCGAAAAGTTGTTATAGGTCCTTTTTGTTATCCCGGTCATACTTCTTTGTTTTTGAGCTTCCCTAGTCATGATTGTTTTATATGCAACACATTGAGCTGCTTTGTGACCAAAGTTATGGCAAGAAAAGCATTTTCCATTGAAGAAACTTCTGCGGTTATCGAATCTACCAGCCAATTGATTGTAATTTCTATTGTCATCTATTCTTGAACCAAATTGAGAAGATTTTACCTGTGGCTGGTTGTAGCTTTTGTTCACCCTTAAGATGGATTGCCCCTGATAGTTTCTATTTGTAATTCGTCCCTGCTTTACCTGATGATCTTCATTGTGCTTTTGCTCATTTCTTCTTGCTGCATCAAGATAACTTTTTGAGGTGGATGCTTGAGAAGTTTCTCCATTATAGCCCAGACCTGTCTTGTTTAGTGGAGACCGCTGCACATTGATAATCTCATCCAAAGTTTCATATCCTTTGACAAACTTGAGATTAATCGCTTTTGTTTTCTCAATCTCTTTTCTAAGACCAACAATTTCACCTTCTAATTTTTCAAGATGTTTTTCCTTTTCATCAATTTGAAATTGTAGAGTATCAATGATCATGTTCTTTTCTTCTATACATCTCTTGAGTCTAGTAATTTCATCATAAAGGTTATCCATATCTATAGCATCCATATAATCATCATCTTCAAATGCCATTAACAACTTATATTCATTACCTTGTTCATCTTCATCACTGTTTGATAGACCATCACTATCTTCATGAGTGTAGTAGCTTTTCTTATTTGCGTTCTGTTTCTTGTTCCATCTAGCAGGTTCCTTTCCTTTATCCTTATAAGGACATTTTGCAGCATAATGACCTACTCTTCCACAAGCAAAGCATTTAAAAGGTAACTTACCTCTGAACCTTCCAGAACCCCTTTGAAGATTTCTGACAAAATTTGATTCTTCTTCCTCTTCTTCTGGAACGTGGCTTGCTTCATAATAATCTCCTTTGCCTGATGCCTTGAAAGCAACTTCTCTTCTGTCTGATGGACCTCCCTTTCTCATTTCATAAGCAGTTAGAATTCCATGTAGCTGAGACATAGTAAGAATTCGTAGATTTTCCTTTTCTTCTATTGCAGATACTTTAGATTCAAACTTGGGGGACAATGATCTTAGAACCTTTTCAACCACAATAGCCTCTTTTATTTCTTCACCCAAATTTTTCATACAATTAACAACCTCATCTACCCGAAGAAAATAGTTAGCCACACTTTCATCATTATACATTTTGAGAGTCTCATATTGAATTCTGAGAGTTTTAAGTTTAGCACGCTTTACCTGTTCATCTCCTTCATAGCTCGTGACAATTTTGTCCCATATCTCTTTTGCGGATTTATAGTGCATTACCTTCATGAATTCTGATTGAGATATACATCCTAATAGAGTACTGACTGCTTTCGCATTTGTTTCATACTTCTTTTTCTCGGCTGCATCTGTAGGAGTAGCTGAAGGAAAAGCGTAGCCTGTCTCTACGATGTCCCAAACTTCTGTACCAAGAGATTGAAGATAGGCAGTAACTCTTACCTTCCAATAATTGAAGTTTGTCCCATCAAAAACTGGTGGCCTGATTGATGCTTCTCTCTCGTAGTTGCTCATGATGAACGATCTACCTTCAAGCGATCAAGCTTCTCTGAAGGACCTGCTCTGATACCAATTGTTGGAAATAATACTGAGAGGGGGGGTGAATCAGTATTATCTCATTCTTTTAATAAATCTTCCTTATTTGTTCTTTGAATTAGTTTTGCATGTCAGTACCATAAAATAATGAGCATGAACAAAGAAAACAGATAGTCACACCAAAGAACACAAGATGTAAGGTGGAAACCCAATGTGGGTGAAAACCACCTGCTGTAATATGTCTCTATCTTCTTTCAATTAGAAACTCCTTTTACAATGGTTTTGTACTGGTGCAGTCCTTTACCAGTACGCAGGCTGCAACCTGCAGAGAGCTACAACTCTCTCTCGTTTTCCAGTCTCTCCTGGAAGGGAGCAACAACCTCCTACTTCTTTTCTTACAAGGACCACTTTTCATAAATTTTCAAACTGGATCCATAAGCATCAAATGATCATCAAGTATAAGAGAATCACCCAATCAACTGTAGTAACCAGATCAACAATAATAGGACCAAATCCAGAACACAACAATGATAAACAAAGATTTTAAGAGAAGTAAGCACCATGTTCAACTGCTCGCCTGCTTACGTAAGCACCCTGCTCAACTGCTTGCCTGCTTACAGTACTCACCCTGCTCAACTGCTTGCCTGCTTACAGTACGCACCCTGCTCAACTGCTTGCCTACTTACAGTACGCACCTTGCTCAACTGTTCGCCTGCGTACCTCGCTCTGAGTCCATTGAACTGCCTGTGGACCTCCGCACCTGCAACCCTTCTGTGCCTGCGTACCGGCGCACCTGAAACCCTTCTGTGCCTGCGTACTGGCGCACCTGAAACCCTTCTGTGCCTGCGTACCGGCGCACCTGAAACCCTTCTGTGTCTGCGTACCAGCGCACCTGAAACCCTTCTGTGCCTGCGTACCGGCACACCTGAAACGCTTCGTTCCTGCGTATGCACGCACTTTTCTTTCACTGTACCTGCGTACCTTCGGGCATAGATGATTTCAAGACTTCAGAAATAACCCAGACAGTCAGATCTACAGATCTGAACATGCGCCGAAGAGATCTCAATCCATCAATAGATTCGCCTTATTTAGATCTAGACCAGATCTAGCCCTCATAAGATATTCAACCCAAAACATGCTAAAGCCAAATGATCTCCTTTGCTTTATATAGGAAAGCTCTTCCTTAAAACATGGATCAATACCACGAGCCGACACCATAATAACCCAATACCGTCGGCTAAATATCAAGAGTAAAACATAAGAAAACCCCACATGTGAATTTCTTTGCCTTGAAATGTGTGCACTGGGGGTACGCACCTCCTGAACGGGATAACTGCGGGTATGTACGCACTTTATGTAACACTGACCTGCGTGTACGCACCTTATGTAAGGTGTACCTGCGTACCCCTTATTTTCTTCAATATTTGATAGTTGATCATCAATTTCTGCTGCTGACTTGAAGTACTGTGATCTATCACCTGAATGGGTTGCCATCAAGGACAACACTTTAGCCATAATGCCAACACTATTACATCCTTGCAAAGAAACGGAAGGAAGCTTGAATGGACAGAGGAACGTCCAACTAGTTTTGAGCAGTTGAAGCAGTTACTTACAAACACTGCAGTTCTAAATATTCCAGATCCGGATAAATATTTTGTGGTGTGTACAGATGCTAGCAAGAGAGGACTTGTTGGAGTCCTGATGCAAGAGGGGCATGTGGTATGCTACTAGACAAGGAAACTAAATGAGCACAATTAGAGTTATATGACTCATGATCTTGAGTTGGCAATGATCATTCATGCCTTGAAGATGGGTAGGCACTATCTTCTTAGCAGGACATTTTTTTATCAATGATCAGAGTGGGATGAAATACGTGTTTGACCAACCTAATATGAATCCCAGACATGCTATATGGTTAGCTACACTCATTAAGTTTGACATCAAGATCAGGTACATCAAGGGAAAGGAGAACAAGGTTGTAGATGCTCTTAGCATAAGAATGCAGGTAAATCACATGGAAACTATGAGTTCATATGGGACAGATTTATAGTATCATATCTTACAAGAAAGAAAACAAGAAAATAGGTACCAGTAGCTTAAGCACAAGTTACAACAGCAAAGTATAGGTGATCAGGAAGCAGATTATCATTTCACAGCAGATGGTCTAGTCAGATTTAGGGACAAGATATATGTGTCGAACATCGGTGAGCTCAAGAAGCTTATCTTAAGGGAAATTCATACTCTAGCCATCCATGAAATCAAAAGTCTCTAACAAATGTGAAGAATTTATGTAATTGGCCAAATTTGAAGAAAGAGGTAGTTTAATTCATCACAAGGTGTTTGGATTATCAACAGGTAAAATCATAGTGTAAGCATCCAATTGGTTTATTACAACCGATTCTGATTCTGAAGTGGAAATGGAAATTTGTTTCCATGGATTTCATTACAGGTTTGTCGAATACATCTAGACATCATGATTCCATCATGGTTGTGGTTGACAGGTTGACCAAGGTACCTCAATTCATTCCAATGAACTCTACTAATTCAGCTAGTGAGGTAGCTTGGGTCTTGATCAGACAGATAGTGAGATTGCATGGTGTTCCTAAGGAGATTGTATCTGAAAGAGATGCTAAGTTCACTTCTAGGTTTTGGAAGGAGTTTTTTGCAAGTTTTGGTACAGAGTTAGCTTTTAGTACAAATTATCATCTGCAGACAGATGGACAGACAAAGAGGGTTAATAGGATTCTGAAGGATATGTTGAGGATGTATTTTATTCACCAGCAAAGGAAGTGGGAAGACTATCTTGCACTAGTACAGTTTGCTTACAATAATAGGTATTAGGAATCATTGAAGATGAGTTTGTTTGAGGCACTTTATGGGAAGAGTTGTAATACTCCCATCAGTTGGAGTGATCTAGTGAACAGGGTGTTAATTGGACTGAACATGTTGGTAGAGATGGAGAAAGAAATTTATGTTATCAAGAAGAATCTAAAGGAAGCACGACACAAGAAGAAGAATTATGCATATCAACACAGGGTGTTTAAGGATTTCTAGGCTAGAAAACATGTTTACTTGTACATCAAGCTCAAGAAGATCTCCTTGTGGATTGGGTCATGTGCCAAGTTGTCACCTAGGTATTGCGACCCTTTTGAAATCCTTGAGAGGATTGGACCATTGGAATATAGACTTGCATTGTCCCCGACAATGAAGCTCCTTGATGTTTTCCATTGTAACAACCCGGGTTAAAAGTTCATGTAATAAAGTTAATAAAGGCATAATAATACCAAGGTCATGGGACATGTATTCCAAGTTGAATGTTGGGAAAAAAATCCTAGTGGGTGTTCATTTGGTTTATTATGGCTAAGGGGAAATTGGCAAAGGATTTGAAAAGGTAAAGAGTCATTAATTGGCATTTTATTTATGAAAATAATGGAAATTAGGAGAAAATGAAGGTGAAAGGTAATAGGTTGTATGTGAGGAGGAAATTAGTGGAAATTGAAGAAACTAGAGGCCTCATTAATAAAAAAAAAAAAGCTTATGAGGATCAGTGCACAATTTTTTTTTTTTCAGTTTATCTTTTGTCAATTCAGTTTTGGAGCTCTCTCTTTATTCTCTCTCTCTCATACTCTTGCACTCTTAGAGCATTCTTGGATCACTATAGCATTGGAGAAAAGAAGGAAACGAAAGCAAAGGGAAGAAAAGATAAAGCAAGGAAGAGTTAGATCAAGCGGTTGCAGTGGGATTACTTGTAGGTATCGAGTTCCGTGTATGATTTCCTTGATAGTTTTGGCATGCATGGTACATGCACGTGTGTATTTGGTTATCTTGTTGTCATTGGTATGGGTTTTTCCAGGTGTGACAGTGGTTTCAGCCTTACCTTTCCATTTCTAGATAGCCATGGTGTGAAGGGGTTCTTTCATTTAGTTCAACTTTGGATTGCCAGATGATTTTCGAAGCTGGTGAAGTGGTCTCAGAAAAATTTCTAAGGGCTTAGGAATCCCTTGACCGATAATGGCAAGATACATGGTTAATATTGAGGGTGGAGATGGGAAAATTATTCAAGGTATTGGTGAATAAACTCGAATGCATCCAAGCTTGTTTAGGGCCTAGTGATCCCTTTACTGGTAATGACAGGATTGCTATAAAGCCTGTTAGTGTATGTTTCTTTGTTTGGGCCTGTTATCTCAAAATCAGACCCTAGAAGGTTGCTGACCAGGAATACCTTAAGTAACTATTTCAAACCTTCTTTAGGCTGAGGCTTAGCCTCCCCAACCTGAGAGGGCTCTCTCAAAGGATTAATGATTTTTGATTATGATTAAGATGGCTAACTCTTATGAAACAAAGATAAAAATGTGAGTGGTGGAAACACAATTAGAAAGTATCCATTGGGCTTATGGAGTCATATATGCTTCAGTATTAACAGTAAGGTTAGCTCTACATAGAAGTCAGGGCATTTAGAACTCAATGCATGTAGAAAACACCAGAAATACAAAGGACCAACACAGTTTACGAATGCATGAAGGAAATTAGAGCACTGTTAGTGATTTCTAAGTAATCACACATTCATACCACTGAATATAATAGGAAGAGAACAATACAAGCCATTCCAAGCATCAAATTCCTTCTGATTCCTGAGAAGCAAAGCCAAAGTACTGTATTACTAAAAACAAAGTCTTTACATAAAGCCAAATATCAGAGCTTTTCTCAATAAATTTCCAACCCCAAGTACATTGCTCTTTCTCCTATATATAGAATTCTTTACAAAGCTGAGATTCCTCCTCCAGCATGAGGGGAACTCGAATTCTGCTTGCCATGACACCTATTCAAACTTTAACTAACTATTAAATACAACAACTGCTAACTGGAAGTTTTAGAAACCTAAGACAATTAGGAGTCTAACTCCACATCATGCTGATAATAGCATTTATTACAATAAAAACTCGTTCTCTGACAAGTGGTTCCCTTCAGTTTAACTTTGATGGATGTTTAAAGTTCCTTGCTGGCCCTTAATGTCTTATCTCCTTTACTGCTCCTGCAAAGTAGGAAACTGCCCCTGTTTTCCTGCTTTTGGTTTCCTCAAGGATATTTGAGACCAATTAACCATGATGTTCTTCTTTGATTACACAAAAGTGTATTGGAGTGCCACGTTCTTGATGTGCTGTAGACCCTTCCCATATACTCGTATGGAGACAAAACTTCTTCAAAGCCATTTGAAATGTCGTGGACAATACTAGCGGTGATCATTTGTATGACAAAAACTTATAGTTCATATATCTTTTCCTCCGCTTGTTTTACCTTTGCCGGTTGCTTGCACATTGTAAATGATCCTTTTTTAACTCCCCTTTCAAAAAAATTTCCCCTTGATTACTCAAAATTGGTCGACTGATTTTAATTATGTAGCTACAGCAGTTTCGTAGCACGCTACGAAACTACTGTGCATTATG
This sequence comes from Pinus tabuliformis, assembly GCA_031772625.1. Taxonomy (NCBI): domain Eukaryota; kingdom Viridiplantae; phylum Streptophyta; class Pinopsida; order Pinales; family Pinaceae; genus Pinus; species Pinus tabuliformis. The sequence continues at coordinate 1,207,102,700 of CM062817.1, read as the reverse complement.
CGTCATTTTCAGCGGTTTCGTAGCGCGCTACGAAACTGCTGTGTAATCACAAAACACAGTTTTAATACCAACATCTGACTGTCTTGAGCCTCTTTTAATTGGAAATGTCCCTTTCAACTGTCCTGAAGCTATTCAAAACTGAGGAAAAACTGCAACAAGGTAAATCATCAAAAATTTGGGATATAACCTTACTTGCTGTGTGATTTTCTTAAGGAGATCTTTCCCACTGGCTTAGCTGTATCTTCAACTCCTCAATTTGTCTCTTCATAACCCTGATCCCAGCTCTCAGTTTCATATTAACTCTTCTGATGAATTTTGCTTCTTTTATTGCGGGAACTGACCATGTGTAGTATTGAGCATTACAGTCGACCACCTCAGGTATTTGAATTGTTTTGTCTTCCCACAGAGCCTCCATTTTGTCGAAATGACCTTCCTTGATTGCATGTTTCCTTGAGGCTTTCTTCAATCTAGCAATTTCCAGGTTTGCTAATTTCAACTTCTTTTTTAACTCTTCAACACTATATTCTTCTTGAGGGATAACTGCCTTACCTTTATCTTTTCCTTCATGAGACTGTGTTATCTCCTTTGTTTCACTTGCTTTGAGCAGTGTCTCTTATACCTGTCTTGAATGCCTCGTCACTGGTCTTCTTGGTTTAAAGAAAAATTTAGCAACCGGATCATGGAACTTGAGCTTTTTCGAGGCTTTGATCTTTTTGGTCTTGTCCTTTCCTGATTTTATAAAATTTGCTTGAACCAAGGGAGATTCCTCAATATCAATATCTTGCAGTAAGTCATTAAGAATTCCCTTTGAAACTGGGCTTTCCTCAGTAACCATTGTCTTGCCTTTTTCCTTAGCTAACTGGCTCCTTGTCATTCTTCTCTGGACTACTTCACCTGTAGATGATTCATGTACACCCTCTCTGATATGAGTTTTCTCTTTCTGGGACTGTTGGGGTGTGTCTTGGACTATCAGTGGTTTGGTAGGCCCCTTTACCTCCTTCCTAGCCTTCAATTTTACAAATCTCCTGGATCTTGTTTCTGCATGATGGCTAGTTACTGTTGGAGAATATTTTGCAGCTTGAGAACTGAGACCAGTCTCGTTCTTGAAACCAGACATAAACATGAACATGGGCCAGTCCCTACCTGCTTTCTGGAGCTCATGCAACACGATTAATTTAACTAAGCCATGATGAAACAGTGAGGTCTCACAGGCTTCCTTTTTTAGCTGAACCTTGTCACACATTTTGCCTAGGCTACGAAACAAGTACAAAGGTAAATCAAGAGATACCTTTCCTGTGAAATGCAGCAGAAGATTGAAGTGATATGAATACACCTTATGATACCTCCCCTCACAGGTAAAGTACCTCTGTATGAAGGTAAGTAAATTGGCATGTGCGTCCTTGACAAAATTCCTAGGACAGACTTATTTAAATATGAATCAATAAACTCCGACTTCAGAAATTCTTTGCATAGGGTCATATCAAATTTGAAATTTTTAAACCATCTTTCTTCTCCCCTTGAGATCTCAGTAACTGTAGATATGGCCTCTGGAGTGACTGGCAATTCAAGCACCCCAACTTTTGAATTCATTCCTGTGAAATTCAAGGCAAACTCCTTGGTGATTTTCATATGGCCTCCTTGAAGCTTCTCGCAGAAATTCCAATAGCCAACCTGCTTGAATGCACGTTCAACTTCTCTGTTCTTTAAGATAATGTCTAAACCTTCAGGTTCGCTCCTCAAGCACCTGCCTGACCTGTGCTCCTTTCTTTCTGTATCCCTCTCCATGGGATTCCAACAGGGTGACAATTTGAAAGACTGGTACTGTTTCAATTTTCGATCGAGGCCTCTCTTGACAGCCTGAAAGCTGGCTCTTCTGATTTCCAAGAAATTCGAATTGAATGCTTGATAATTTATTCCTTACGCATGCATCCAACCACAAATTATGACTGTGAGTGCTTGGCTTTTCTTGAAACTTGAAATCTGAGCGTACCAAGGTACCTAACGACTCTAATGATGAAGATAAGCGGTTGGACATGATAGGCGAAGTGTATAAACTGACAATTGATGATGTAAACATAACGGACCTTGATAGATATGACAGCTGAGCAGGATTTGCTACGAATCCGCACGAATCCCCGATTTCGTAGCGCAGCCAGTGTAAAATCTGGGTTTTGCGCTACCAAAACACCTAGACTCGTTTCCGTGCTACGAAAACATCTAAACTGCTTTATAACACATCATAACCTTAAAACAAACTTGATACAAGGAATCTATGCAGGTTGTGGGACCAATGATGAATGAGAACGGATTATTTACCTTTATGTAACCATACCACAAAGATTCTAAAGACCTAGACACTACATTGAACATGGAAAAACTGAACTTGGACTAACACCTAACCTTCACAATCAAACTGATGTGAACAATTTAGTAATCGCTTCTTAAGTGATAACAGGGCCTAGGAATCCCTTGACCAATAATGGCAAGATACACGGTAAAGCCTAGTTGTATAGATGAGGGTTTCGGGCCTATAAATACCTTGACTGGTAATGGCAGGGTACATGGTAAAGCCTAAGGAAGCCCTGATTTTTTTGTTTTGAGTCCCACATTCATGCTTGGAATATGGCACAGGGATGATTGACTGAAAGAAACTTTGGTTCAGCCTAATCTATGTTCAGGTGGTACATGGAAGTCCCTGACTTGGTTGACTTTCAATATGTTAATAAGAGCTCTCATTCCCCTTATATTTCATGAGTATTTATACTTGTTATTATGTGGATTTGATGGTTGTTCTATCATTATTATCATTTTGGTTATATGCTGGTTATAAGCATGGTTTTATGACAAACTTAAGTTATATCTCTCATCATGTTTTGATTAGTAAATGAATGGTTAATGAATGCATGACCTAATATATGATAATGTAGCTATTGTGAGAGGGCATTAGACCTTCCTGGCCATTCTCAAGTAAGTATGAGACCCCTATGTTTAGATATATAATTATGACCTATAGATTACAAGTTCATGATGTGTTTGATGAAGTTCCTGTCATGGTTAGAATGGGTCATGTTAAGTCCTTGATCAAGTTTTGAATTAAAGGCTTTGTCTTTGTGTCATTTATCATTTATGAGATTTTCATCAAGTTCTAAGCAGAGGTCTGGATCCTATCCCTGAAAAAGTGGCTCAGATCTCGAGGGTGTTGGCACAGAACTGTGAAATTTAGTCTACAATCGTTGGGAAGTAGGTTTATGGGAGAAAATGGAAGGTTGAAGTCACTGGCTTGCCTTTTCATGGGAGCGATTGAGAGTCCATATCATTAAAAAGTCAAGTTAACTCAAGGGTTGGGCAACTGGAATGGTTGGTTAGCTCCTAGGGGGTCCTGTAGTTCCTGAGGGATGTCAGTAAAGTTTTGGTTGGACAATCCCACTTCCTTAATTGTACCTAGGAGGTTGAGTCATATCATAGTAACTCTTCGTCACATATTTACACCAGTGGATCGATGAACTTTGGTAAGTGTGGGAGGAGGTTGTTACATCCATGTTTCATTACTTAAAAGATATGTGAAGGATGTTGATCAAGTGATTTACTAGTTTGTATTGCAAGTGGAGCCAGAAGGAGAATTCTAGTTGCAACCTCAGTGCATATTGCAGCGGAAATAGCTCATGCTCCAAAACTGAGCAATTAAGCAAGTTAAAGTGTAGTGGAAGCAATTTGGACCCGATGAAGCTACATGGGAGATGGTTAATCAGGTGTGGGCTATGTATCCTTCATTATTTTTTAGTTGAGAAAAAGGAGTTTTTATATGTGTGCATATTTATGTATGGTTTTTATTATAAATACCACAACAAGTTGTGTTATAAAGCTCTAATAAGTAGTATGATTGTCATGGTGTCATGTTTTTCATGTTGGTTTTTCATGCAGCAATTTGATCATTGTATATATTACATCGAGCTAAGTTATAAATCTCCATGGGAAATATGTTTTGGTTTTCAGTGGTTTTGTTGGTTGTAGGTGTCATAGAAAATAGAGGGCGGTGTTCCCCTAAGGGGGAGGGGTTTGTAACATGTTGAAAATGCAACAAGAAAATCATGATTTAATTTTCCCTTGAATTAAATTAGGAGAAAAATTGTAATTCCACATCACAAGACAACTTGTATGAGTTAACTAAGTTAATTTGACTTAGTTGGTTCAGTTAATCTGATTTGAGGGTCTAACTTGAGTCATGTAGAGATGATCCTACTTTATGGGAGCCTTGGTTGAGGTTATTTTAAGTTGTAATTAATTAATTCAATTTATCTGAGTTAAAGTTAGTTAAACTAGTTCCAACTGTTGGAGGAACTAATAGGAGGTCTAGCAGTGGGGTGCAGCTTCAGTGTTCAACCAAATAATTGATAATTCAGCCATAAATAACTCATGCATGTGTGATATATGAGTTACCCAGTTGATATTAGAGTTCGAGGGAAGTGTACTATCAGTTGTATAATCATACAAATTGTATAGGTGGTGCATGCAGTCAGAGGAAGGCCTACGATGTATTGCGTATTTGTGAATGAGGAATTTCCCTAATTAATTGGGGCTAATTCCCAAGGAAAAAATGCAAGGAAATAGGGACTTGGGCAAGAAAAAAATTGGTTAAGTATTGGCTTAGGCTTGTTTAGGACGCAATGAGACAGATAAAGATAGTGCAGAGGTTGCTTGGGCTTGAGCAAAGAATTGTAATATTCTCATATTTTCTGATTAATGAAATATACTGATAGCAAGGGTTTTTAGTTGTGGCTTTCTCGAGGAAATAATTTTGTAATGTGTTGATTGAATTCTTTCTCTTGTATGCTTCGTGATTTCACGATAGTTAATTATTTATGTAGTTGGTAGAGTAGATTCAAGTCTATTATTTTAGTAAATTATAATTAGCAGTTTGAATCTACGAGGAATTTCTACATCGTATCAAAGTTGAAATCACAATAGAAGAGAATAATATGAGTTTGTCTCTGTAGGATAAAATTTGTAGACTCAAATCTTTAGAGCTAGCAAGATGGCCTTCTACAGATTGAGACTTGAATATGCCCTTAAGGGTATTTCGCATTATATTGCTTGGAAGGATGGGATGGAGGCAGTGTTGGAAGACAATGTTAGTGTCAATTCCTTCACACTGCCATCAGTGATCAAAATTCACTCTTTTGCATTCATATTAGGAGTCCCATTCTCAATGAGTTGCATTCCATTAGGTCATGGATCAACTAATGGTAGGCATATTTCAGTTTTTTCCCTCATGACACATATCTACTGGCTTCTTTTCATGTGTGTTCTAGTCAATGGTTCAGGTCCAGGTTCATTTTCATTTTATTTCATTAAATAGGTCTTAGTTCTTAGGGTTATAGTCTCATTAGGTATTAGGGTTTCACCATGTCAAATTTTCAGTAACCATTGATTAATAATGGTCAATAGACACATGAGGAAGACAATAATCATCAGGAAACTTTTAATTTCATAATTTTTAAATTTAATAAGTTTTTCACCTCAAAACCAGTTTGAGGTGAAAACAGAGCATTGGTTTTTATTTGTAATTTCATGTAATTTTATCATTTCTCATATGTAATTAATGGTCTCATGCTGCTCCTGGGCACCTGCTGATATTTCCAAATACATGCCACTACAAAAGAAAAAGATCACCAAGAATTAGTTCACCTATTTTAAGAAAAAAGTCAAGCATCCAAAAAACAGAGTATTTGAAAAAGCCAAAAGACATTATAAAGTGGGTTTTGGAAAGTAAAAATTCAAAAGTGCCCAAGCCATATAAAGGTCATTTCTTCCTCAAGTTAATTCATTATTTGAGTTGAAGTTTATGAGAAAAAACATGATTTTAAGGGATTATTGAGGAAAGGGAGGAAATTGATGTGTTTTTGGAGGAAACTGCCCGGCGCTACGCCCAGGAGCGGCTCTATGTACCTGGGCTTTTTCTCCTGTGTTATTTTGAACTGGCGCTACACACAGGAGCTGTGCTACGCACCTGGAATTTGAGCTAAAAATTGCATCAAATCACTTCAAAACCTCACCATTGCCTTTTGCAAGTAAGTAATATCACCTTTTTTGCAGACAAGAATTGTTGCATTGGTTTTGAGTTGTGTTGTCCCTCCAAAACATCAAACCCTAATTGTCACTAAACTATCCCATATTGTAAAAATACAATCATTACTACTGTCCCATTATTGTTGACCCATAAAACTCATCCTCCCATACATAATTCCCTCCCTAAAATTTTTCCCTACATCCCAAACCCTATACCCATATACCCCAAACCCTACATATACCCCAAACCCATCATCATTCACTAACCCTACTTACTCCCTACATACCTTTCCCATTCTTGTTCACCCTCACCTGCTTTCTTATTTAAAATCTCTTCATACTGATCTTCCCTTCATCCACAAATCCACCACTCTTCATTTAACACAAAGAGGAACAGTTGTACATAGAAAGGAACAGTTGTACAATAATGGAGAGGGACAAATGAAATGGAGGAAGAAACAAATAGTGACAGTTCCAAGGAGAGAGACACTTAGGGTAGAAGGCCTCATAAGGGAGGAAAACATATCAGAGAGGAGCCCACCAATTTAAGAGAGTTGCAAGCCTACCCATTTGCCCTTTCTTGTTTCAGACATCAATCATGTTTCAATATTTGTGAAATGGTGGAAAGGGTAAAATCTCATCATGAATTAGCAAGGTTGTTTCTGACACACTTGGACAACAATGAGGTAAACCTTGCTGGGGTTACATTCACTTTGTCACCAGCTATCATTTCAGAGGCTACAAGTATTCCAAATGTGGGTGAAAAGTGGAACAAAGGTTAGTATATTGACAGGGAGTACTATGAGCCTTACATTAAGGAAAAATATCATAACAAACTTAGCAGAGTATTACCCTTTAAATTCTTGTAGGACAGGTTTGCTCCATTGATGAAGATCATCGTCAAGTACTTTACTTGTGAAGGTAGGTTCTCCAAACTGCATGCCTACCACATTAGATTGTTGATGCATTTCACTAGGGTGAGAATGATGAATATCCCCTACTTCATATTCAGAAACATAGAGAAGATGTCATTCATTGTAAAGAAGAAATCATACCCCCAACAGCTAACCAGTATCTACCACTTCTCTGTGATTAAAATCATTGTTTTACATCAGCTGAACCTACTTAACATACCATGGGAGACCTTAATTTCTCATGCAATGTTCAAAAGCCTTCAAGTCTTTTCATCAGTGCCTCAAGAAGAAGGTGTACCTTCAAGACAGCAAAAGGTCCAAGAAACTGAAACTGTGGGAGTGCCAGTGGTTGTGACATATGAGAGAGGCACTAGGAAACTTTTTGCAGCTACCAAGCAAGTATTATCTCCACAAGATGTGGAAGGGGTCTCGCCTTCATCTTCAGGCCACAGGCAAATTCTATCTCCAAAAGGAGTGGAAGGGGCTTTGCCTTCATCTTCAACTAAACAGGTACAGGTTGGGTAGCGCAACAAGGGCAAAGGAAAAGGAAAAAAAAAGATGCATGAGAAGGAACCTAGTGATGGGCAAGAAAGAGATTTTGACTTTGTTGATCATGAGGAGACACAAGGAGTTGATGTCATTGATTTGGAAACTCAAGGGACAAAGATTACTAAAGACATGATCATCAAGGAGCAAGAGGCTCAGATTCAAGCCTTCTTAGTCAATTTAGAGAGGGCAAAGTGGATCATTAATTATCTAGAGAAAGAAAATGAACAATTGACCGACAAGAAAGTCCTCATGGAGTTACATATGATAAAGGAAGATAGGCAAAAGATCAAGGAGGCCAATGTTCCATTAACCCCTATTGAACAAGAAATTGAGAATGATAGGGAAACATGGCTTGAGAGGGTCAATATACACCTTGAAGGGCTGCTTGAGAAGGCCAATAGAGACAAGAAGATGATTTGTCACATGGCCTACCACTATATGACTCGGAACAAAATATGCAATATAAGGATAAGGAAACTTAAGGCAAGGTTGAGGAAGGCCTTGAGAAGCAAAAAGGAGCATGACAAGCTAAAAATCTTGGCTGAGGCCTCACTAGCCCATCAAAACAATTAATGAGAGTGTCTTGTGCCAAATCTAGGCAAGTTTTGGTGAGTTTTTATCATTTTGAAATTTTTCAACACAGAAAATTGCATTAGGTGTGTAGCACCACTGGCGCTACACTTTTGACTAGAGCACTTTTTGGAGAAATGGTTTGCATATTTAGATTTAGCATGATGATAACATCAATCCCTAAAAGTTTCAGCAATTTTGGAGCAAATATTGGTCACCTAAAGGTCAAAAAACCATCAAAAAATGACCTCTCTGCCTCTTTTTGGGCACACAAGAAGAAGCCTTGGGAGATTCCACATTTGAAGGGGAAAATGACCTCCAAATGAAAAAATTCAAGATGTTCCAAAAACTATCCAGTAAGACCTTTCCAATGAGCTATCTTGGGCTCAATTTAGCTAAGGGGAAGGCCTCCAAAATTGGCTAAGAAGTGGCACTATGCACAGGATAGGTGGCGCTACGCATAGAACCAGTTTGCTCAAAAATCCAAATTTCGCCTAGTTTTTCTACAAGTTGACTTTTTCTCTCATTTTGGATGAATTTATGATTGTAAATGATGTTATGCTATGTAAATGTAAATTTAAAATGACCTTAGAGGGTAGATTCATCATTTTGAGGTGGTTTGGGGGTCAATGAATCAGTTTCCATGGTTTTAGAGGCAAGTTGTTCCACTGCCTATATTCCTATTCCTAGTTTAGATATGGTTGAAACAATCCCTTATCTCTTGGATTCGACCCCTGATGGCTAGCATAGGTGGATTTCATGTCTATATTATGTATTTTCTTATTCATTGGAAAAGGTTGGACTCTTGTGGATGGTTTGAGCTACATTGTACATCTCTACAACAGTTTGGCAAGGAAATAAACTAGGATTTGCAACTATTTTTGTGGGATTCTTGTGGTAATGTGTTTTTGCATAGTTTCTCCTTCTGTCATTAGTTTTTCTCATGTGTTATGTGTGCCAAAATCTAATTCATTCTTCTAAACTAAATGAAATCAAGATAGATAGGTAGAATACATTGGTGACAGTGCTCTGCCTTGGGAATACATTTAGTTTTTGATGTTTTCTACAGTTTGAAGAGGATACATGATCTTTGCATGCCCTCCTTAGCTCCTCATTAGTCTTAGACCTGCCATCTCACTCAATTACAAGTGCTTAAACACCTACCTACCTCGCCCCATAGAACACCCTACATTCCTGACTTGATTTCTCGGACCTAAAGCTGCCTGCTCCATTTGATCCAGCAACAAAACCATCAAAATCAACCAAAAAACCCCAGAGCTACTATACCTAGCCTAAAATCCATATTTGCAGTCAACTCGACTGCGATTGATAAGGAGAGAGCCCTCTCCCGACCTGGTAGGGCTAACTACTAGGTTAAGCTTGGTTTGTGGTTATCCTAGGCTTGCCTCCCTTCAGCCTGAGGTCAATCTAGGCTCTAACAGGAGACTTGCTTGAGTTTATTTTAAGTTGTAATTAATTAATTCAATTTATCTAAGTTAAAGTTAGTTAAACTAGTTCCAACTGTTGGAGGAACTAATAGGAGGTCTAGCAGTGGGGTGCAGCTTCAGTGTTCAACAAAATAATTGATAATTCAGCCATAAATAACTCATGCATGTGTGATATATGAGTTACCCAGTTGATATTAGAGTTCAAAGGAAGTGTACTATCAGTTGTATAATCATCCAAATTTTATAGGTGGTACATGCAGTCATAGGAAGGCCTATTATGTGTTGTGTATTTGTGAATGAGGAATTTCCCTAATTAATAGGGGCTAATTCCCAAGGAAACAACGCAAGGAAATAGGGACTTGGGCAAGAAAAAAATTGGTTAAGTATTGGCTAAGGCTTGTCTAGGATGCAATGAGACAAATAAGGATAGTGTAGAGGTTGCTTGGGCTTGAGCAAAGAATTGTAATATTCTCATATTTTCTGATTAATGAAATATACTGATAGCAAGGGTTTTTAGTTGTGGCTTTCCCCAGGAAATCATTTTGTAATTTGTTGATTGAATTATTTCTCTTGTATGCTTCATGATTTCACTATAGTTGATTATTTCTGTAGTTGGTAGAGTAGATTCAAGTCTATTATTTTAGTAAATTACAATTAGCAGTTTGAATCTACGAGGAATACATGGTATCAGAGTTGAAATCACAATAGAAGAGAATAATACGAGTTTATCTATGTAGGATCAAATTTGCAGACTCAAATCTTTAGAGTTAGCAAGATGGCCTTATACGGCTTGAGACTCGAATATGCCCTTAAGGGTAGTTTGCATTATATTTCTTGTAAGGATGGGATGGAGGCAGTGTTGGAAGATAATGGGTTGAAGGAATTTGTAGGTACTAATATTCCAAAACCTCCAACATCTGATGCTCAGGATCTAGCAAAGTGGAGGAAGTGTGTTATAGGAGAATCATACTGGAAGGAGTTTAGGATCATATTGTCTCAAACCTCCATGGGAAGGAAACTCCATATGCAATGTGGCAAGCCTTGATAGACTTGTTTTAGAATAGCAGTGACCACAGAAATTTAGAACTGATGGACCAGCTTTAGAAGATCAAAATCGAGAAGGGCGACACAATGCCACAATACTTTAGTAGGTTCACCCAATGTCGAGGTGAGATTGGGAGCGTTAGTATTACAGTTGTTGAAGATGATCTGGTCAGCCTAGCACTCCTAGGACTTCCCATGAGCTGGCACAGCTACCAAGATTCGGTAAATGGGAGGGAGCAGCTACCAAAGTGGCAGTGTTTGTGGTTTGACTTGGTGCAAGAAGAGATGAGTTGGAACACCAAAGATGGAACATCATCCAAGAATGAGGATGAGGAGAATTGTGCCTTGGCTAGAAAGGAAAAGGAAGGGAAATGCAATAATTCTCAATCCAAACGGGATTCTAGTCAAGGCAACAAGTAGAAGGACTTGTTGAAGATTAAATGTTTTCATTGTCATGAGCTAGGACATTATGCCATGAAGTGTCTGCACAAGAAGGCTAGAAAGAATCCCTCATAAGTGAAGCTCTAGATTCACATTTTGAGCTAGATTTCACCCTCATTGCATGCATGGTGACATCGGTGATGGTTAGTGTGTGGTATCTAGATAGTGGAGCCTCATTCCATATGACGGGCAACAAATAATTTTTCAGTGACTTGGAGGAGAAGGACCTTTAGATGCACATCAAGATGGGAGATGATGTAAGGTATAATGCAACCTAGATCGATATTGTTACTTTTAAGAGGGAGCATGGTTCTCCTCACACATTAAAAGATTTCTTGTATGTTCTGGGTCTGAAGAAGAATTTAGTTTTAGTTTCTATGTTGGGAGATCGTGGCTACGATGTGATATTTACCAAAATGAAAGGATTTTCCTTCGTCACATAGCCACAAGACAAGTGAAGCGGATTAGGGTTCAGCTAAATAATCTCTAAAAATTGGATGTAGAATATTGTGCTACTTTGAGCACAAAAACAAATAAGGTGTAGAGTTGAGACATCAATGAATTATGGCATAAAATATTGGGCCATTTTCACCATGGAGCCTTGAAGATCATGCAGTAGATTTTTACAAGACTTCCCAAGGGTGCACTAGAGTAGTGAGATACATGAAAAGGGTGTACATTGGGGAAGTACAAGAAAGACACCTTTTATGATAAGTATAGTCAAGCATAAGCGATCCTTGAAAGAGTTCACTCAGATGTGTGTGGACCATTATCTATAGCCTCCATGGTCAAGCATAAGTATTATGTGATATTTGTAGATGACTTCTCACGTAAGATTTGGATTTTCTTCATGCAGAAGAAAGATCAAACATTCTCTAAATTTTTTGAATTTAAAGCACTTGTTGAGAAAGACACTCATAGGAAAGTGAAGGCTCTCAGGAGAAACAATGGTGGTGAATATGAGTCGAATAAGTTCAAGAACTTATTTGTATTAGAAGGCATTCAACGAGAGTTAATAACACCCCATAATCGAAAACATAATGGGGTGCTTGAGTGGAAGAACAAAAGTATTGTGGGAGTTGCACATGTTGTTGCATGATCAACGCCTATTTTTTCACTTGTGGTCATAAGCATGCAACACAGCCGTATATATGCAGAACAAGAGTCCTCTTTGGATTCTTAGGATGAGTACACCAGAAGAAGCTTTTTCAGGGAAGATACCAAATGTGTCACACTTCAAGATCTTTGGTTCATCATTTTATTGTCATGTTACCAAGAATGTAAGGAAAAATCTAGAGCCAATGGCTGAGTTGGGCATATTAGTGGGGTACACTGATACACCTCACAACTATCAGGTGTACCTTCTATCTTATTTGATTTTTTCTAACTAAATATCCCTTTAATATATTTTCATAACCCTTAATATATTTATAATATAAGGGTTGGTCTGTTAGTTAACTACTTTCCTTTTAGTTTTAATTATTAAATAAAAATAAAAATAACAATTATAATTATTTTATATATATATATATAATTTTACACCTAATATAACTAAATTTGACCGTCGTCATATGTCAATTTTTCGGCCCAGCTAACCGTTGGTGGCTCTGCTCTAACTATTTAACATACGAATTTGGATCTGTTTTTTCAACTTGTCCTGACGATGAACCACACTGGTTGGTTCGAAACGCGTCAAAATATGGTTTCTCATGTGATTTTCGCCGAAAAATCTATCATAAACTTGTTATGGATCACAGAAGCCTCAACTCTACAAAAGGATGAAAATTGTTCATATAGATGTGAAATTTGATGAAGATGAGGCCATGAGTTGTTCACTTGAGAGGGAGCTTCAGTTGCATGTAGATGAGGAGATTTTAGATCCAAAGGAAGAACCTTAGGATGATGTGGAGCATCCACATGTAGAGGAGAAAAGAGTGGAAGCACCCACTCATGCAGAAACATCCATAGATAGAAGGAAGCGCACCAGAGAATCTGACAGATTGATGCATGATGCTAGAGAGAATGTGGGAGCACCCATATCACAACGTAGGAAGAGAAGGTCACCAGATCGATACATTGTCTACATGGCTCTAATGAGCGAGAGTGTAGAGACTGAGCCATCCTCATTCAAGGAAGAAGTGCAACAACCAGTGTGGGTTGAAGCCATGGTAGAGGAGTATGACTCCATTATTAGGAACAATTCTTGGAAAGTTGTCCCAATGCCAGAGGATAAGTCAGTGGTAGCTTCCAGCTGGATCTACAAGGTGAAGCAAGAAACATATGTGAGTGGAGAAACACAAGGCCAATGTGGCCAAGGGGTTCTCTCAGGTGGAGGAAATTGATTACGAGGGTACCTTTGCTTCAATAGTAAGGTACTCTTCAATCAGATCTATTCTAGCACTTTCAACCCAAATGGGATGGAAGATACATCAGATGGATGTGAAGACATCCTTCCTCAATGGAAAGATTAAGGAAGAGGTGCATATTGAGCAGCCGGGAGCTATTGAGACCTTCATCAGAGAGTCGCACATGTGCATACTCAAGTGAGCGATGTATGGATTGAAACAAACACCCCATGCTTGGTACACCAAGATTGATAGCTATTTCACAAGGTTAGGCTTCACCAAAAGTGAAGCAGATGCAAAACTTTACCATATTGTGGTTGAAGGTAAATTATTGATTATAGCAATAAATGTCTCTGAGTTAATTCTAACAGGTGATGAGAAGGTGATCAAATATTGCAAAGAGGATCTTGCAAGAGAATTCAAGACGAAGGACATAGGGCTCATGCATTATTTCCATAGTATGGAAGTATGGCAAGATGATGGGGAACTGTTTGTCTCTCAGGGCAAGTATTCCAATGAGATACTGAAGAAGTTCCACATGGAGAACAACAAACCCATGGTGACTCCTCTAGTAGGGAATTGGAGGAAGGAAGATTCTACTTCAAGTGAAGTAGTGTAGGATACTCTTTATAGATAGCTTGTGGGTTCACTTATGTACTTGGTGAACACATGACCAGACATATGTTTTTCAGTTAACCAGCTTAATCAAGCAATGGTTAAGCCAAACAAATGATATTAGAAGGAAGCTAAACATGTCTTGAGATAACTCAGAGGCACCACTCAATTTGTTCTTTGGTACAAACAGACAGAGGGAGTGAAGCTGCAAGGATTCACAAATGCAGATTGGGTAGGGAGTCCATCAAATAGGAAGAGCACATCAGGGGGAATACTTAGTATTGGGTTAGCAGCAGTTTCTTGGTACAGCATGAAGCAGAGATCGGTTGCACTCATTTTAGCAGAAGCAGAGTACATGGATGTTATTCAAGTATTTTGTGAGGTTATATGTATGAGGAAGATCCTTGTTGGTTTATTTGGTCAACAGATGGATCCTACAGTGATTTACTGTGACAATTAGAGTTGTATAAAACTCTTTGAGAATCTAGTTTTTCATGATCGGTCCAAGAATATTGACATCTGATATCACCATCTCGGAGAATGTATTCAAAGGAGGATCATGTTGCTAAAGTACATTCCTATAGAGAAACTGGATGCAGATATATTGACTAAGGCACCGTCAAGAGGAAAATTCGAGTTCCATAGAGGCAGGATTAGGGTATCTGATAATTCCTTTCTTGTTGAGAGGGAGTGTTCAAAATGCAACAAGAAAATCCTGATTTAATTTTCCCTTGAATTAAATTAAGAGAAAAATTGTAGTTTCACATCACAAGACAACTTTTACAAGTTAACTAAGTTAATTTGACTTATTTGGTTCAGCTAATTCGATTTTAGGGTTTAACTTGATTCATATAGATTGGCTCCTACTTTATAGGAGCCCTTATTGAGTTTATTTTGAGTTGTAATTAATTAATTCAGTTTAATTGAGTTAATGTCAATTGAACTAGTTCCAATTGTTGGAGGAACTAGTAGGAGGTCTAGCAATGGGGTGTAGCTTCAGTGTTCAACTAGATAATTAATAATTCAGCCATAAATAACTCATGCATGTGTGATCTACAAGTAAATTGGTTGATATTGGATTTCAAGGGAAGTATACTATCATTTGTATAATCATCCAAATTGTAAAGGTAGTGCATGAAGTCAGAGGAAGGCGTATGACGTATTTCATATTTGTGGATGAGAAATTTCCCTAATTAATAGGGGCTAATTCCCAAGGAAACAGTGCAAAGAAATAGGGACTTGGGAAAGCAGAAAATTGGTTAAGCATTGTCTAAGGCTTGTCTAAGAAGTAGTGAGACAAAAAGAGATAGTGCAGAGGTTGCTTGGGCTTGAGAAAAGCATTGTAATCTTCTCATATTTTCTGACTAATGCAATATGTAGATAGTAGGGGTTTTTATTTTTGGATTTCCCTAGGAAATCATTGTGTAATGTGTTGATTGAATTATTTCTCTTGTATGCTTCATGATTTCGCGATCGTTAATTGTTTCTACAGTTGGTAGAGTAAAGTCAAGTCTATTGCTTTAGTAAATTACAATTATCAATTTGAATCTACAAGGAATTTCTACATAACATGCCTGGGTTAAAATTTCATGCAATAAAGTTAATAAAGGCAAAATAAGACCAAGGTCATGGGACACGTATTCTAAGTTGAATGTTGGGAAAAACATCCTAGTGGGTGTCACTTTCGGTTTATTTATGGCTAAGGAAATTAGCAAAGGAAAAGAGGCATTAATTGGCATTTAATTATTAAAATAAAGGAAAATAGAAGAAAAGGGACATGAAGGGTCACATATTTGCATGAGATGAAAATTGAAGAAAAAATTAAGGAAAATGAAGAAAATAGAGCCCTCAATGATAAAAAGGCTTATGAGGATCGGTTCGTAGCTTTTGATGGTTTAGCTTTGGATTGCACACTATTGCACATTAATGCACACTTAGAGCATTCTTGGAGAACTCTAGCAATGGAGAAAGGAAGGCAAGGAAAAACAAGGAAAGAAAAAGGAAAGTAAAGGAAAAGCAAGGAATGTTGGATCAAGCAATTTCAGTAGGATGATTTGTAGGTAGCAGGTTGCATGTGTGCTTTCCTAGCTTATTTATGAATTCATGGTACATGCATTTGTGTATTGGGTTCCTTTGCCATCATTGGCATGGGTTTTTCCTGGTGTGAGAGTGGTTTCAACCTTTCCTTTCCATTTTTGGATAGCCATGGTGTGATGGGATTCTTTTTTGGTTGAGCTTTGGATTTCCATAAGGTTTTGGAACTGGATGAGGTGATATCAGGAAAATTAACAAGGGTTGGGAGTGGAGGTGGTTTAATCTTTGGGAAGCCCTCAACAGGTGGGTGGAGACAGGAAAATTCCTCAAGGTAATGGTGAAGAAATTCTGAGGCATCCAAGCTTGTTATTAGGCTTAGTGATCTCTTGACCATTTTTGGCGGGATTGCGTAGCCTCAAGGTGGAAGTGGTTTAATATCCGGGAAGCCCTGGTTGTTTATGTCTTGATATCCCACATTCGTGCTTGGAATATGGCATGGGGGTCATTGTCTGAAAGGAATTTTTGTTTCAGCCCAATCTATGGTCAGGTAGTACATGGAAGTCCCTGACTTAGTTGTATTTTGTATAAGTTAATGAGATTTATTTTCCTATTGCAATCTGTGAGCACTTTTACTTGTTATTATGGTAATTTGACGGTTGTTATGTCATGGTTAATAATCTGGTTATGTGTTGGTTATAAGCATGGATTTTCAATGTACTTTATTTATGTCATGGCCATGATTTGATAAGTATTTGATGGTTAATGAATGGATGGGATAACAAATGTTATTGCAGCTATTATGAGAGGGAATTAGACCTTCTTGGTGATTCTCAGATAATTTTTAGACTCCTATGTTCAGATATGCATTCATGACCTATAGATTACATGTTCATCATATGTTTGATGAAATAATTTTCATGGTTATGCCTAGTTAGGTCAAGTTCTTGTTCAAGTTTTATATGATTAACATTGTCTTCAAGTCATTTATCATTTTGGAAAGTCTTAGGAAGTTTTGGGCAGTGATATGGAGGCTGGCTTGAAATTGTGGCTCAGATCTCGAGACCACACCCTCTAAACTGGAGAATTTGGGTTGCAACCACATGGAGATAGTGTTGTGGATGCGGTTGGAGGGCCACAACTACACTTATGCAGGCTTGTGCATGCAGTTGGGAGTCTAGGTCACTCAAAAATCTATCCATATCAGGGTTTGGTCACCTTGGGTAGTTCTTTGGCCCTTGTGTGTCCTGCAAGCCCTGTAGGATGTTAGTTTGTGGTTAGTAAGTCTCAGTTGTTGGCCCCACTTCCATAACTAAAGCTTGGAGGTTAGGTCATGTCATGGTAACTCTTCGTCTCATCTTTACCCTGGCAGGCCAGTGAAATTGGTAAATGGGGTGGGGGCATTACATAAGACTAGGAGGACTAGGGAACACCCTTAAAATAAGTGCATTAAACATAAATTTGAGATTATCATCATGCTCCTAGGAGATAGAGTGAAGTTAAATTAAATAATGGAGTTTGAACAATATTCAATGGCTAAAATATTTCTAATTCAAAAGATGGGAGAGACTTATTTCAAAAACTAGAATGAGGAGAATTTTAGTGTTGTATTAGGATACATTTTGGGAAGTATGGTTCTTATTAAAGGATGGTTAGCTCAATCCCTTCAGGAAACAAAAGATGCTCACAGAGCCTTGCAAAATTGCTAGTAATGGGGCTCTTAGGCCCTCTTTCTCAAAAGTGGCATCTTGGCTTTGATGTGTTCTCAACATAGATAGAACTCACTCTTATATATATTATAATACCAAGCCTCCCTCTATTTCTCTTGTTTAAGAATGTTTTCAAGGAAATATGCAATTCCCTAGGCCTACACTATGAGACAAAAAAATATTTCAAGAAAGAGGATATATGGGGATGGAAATAATTCTTGTAGGCCTTGACCTAACCAAAGGGTTGGAAAATTTTGTTATTATCAAGAAATGTCCCACATTTTTTCATCAGGAACTCAACTATAATGAAACTCTCTTTGTATCTAGAGGATGCATGAATATGGACACCTCGTTAGGAACTATGTGCTTTATTATTACAAAAAGTGTTGGGTGTGGGATCCCCCCAAGGCGATTTTTGGGGCTTAAAGCCCAAGTTTTGACTAATTCTACTGTAAAGACTCTGTTATTTGTGGACGCGGAGCACGAAGTTGTAATGGAGTCATAGGGTTGTTTGCCCTAATTTTTGTAATGTAATGTCGGTTTGAGAGATCTACCCATGGTCCGCGGACCATGGGATTGTATAAATAGAGCGAGGCTCTAAGTAGTTAAGAAATCAATTAATGAACAAGGAATGGAAGGAAATCAATCCATGAAGCATTAAGTTGAAGTGTAGAGTTGTGTCTTTGGATCGTAGAGTAGGAGAAGGCTCTACAGCTGAGTACACAGAGGCCTAGTAGTTCGCAGCTGAGTGCATGGACCCCTACAACTAAGTGCGCAGGGCAGGTTGAGTCTATAACCGTTGGAAGCATTAATAAAGAGAAGTTTTACCATATTTTTGTGTATCTTTTCATGTTTTATGCATTGAAGTATATTGGGTATGAATTACGAGTTTACTGTTTATTTACTACGTGAACTTATATGAATGTGCTGAATAAGTAAAACTAATAGAAGGTATATGTTTATGCGAAGATAACTAACTGTTATAATAAGATAAGTAAGATCCATTGGGTGACTTGGGGAAATAGTGTAGATCAATGCTCTAGCAGCACGAAAGCTCATCAACCCCTGGTTAGGGCTGCGCGAAGATGAATATAACAGGGCACGAAGGCCTCGCAAGTCAGGGAAGTGTGTGAAGTAACATACGCAAAAGTATTCATAGTTGGACTAAATAAACCCCTCAAACATCTCAAGGGTGTGGAAACCTGGTTCCAGTATCCCCCCATACTTCTTCAGGTGAGACCTCAGTCCACGCTCTGCACACTGTTCCAGAAAGGGCCAGTAGTAGAGGGATTTGTTTGGCTACTTAACTCCGAACCTGGGTCAGGCCCCAAAAAGCCAACAAATGGTTCTGTTTCCGGGGGTGGAATCGGCATAGAGATGTCTGATGTCGTATCATTGGAATCCAACTAAGAAATAAATTGAAGGTTGGTTGAACAGGAGAATTCACGAGTTTGCGGCACAGGAGAATAGGAATCTGCAACTATCAAAAGAAGAGTGGTTAGACTGCTACCTGTACACAAAGATCCACGAAATTTTCTTCGCATATTTCCCTATTGAACTGTACGAGTGGATCGCGAAGTTAGCAAATATCCAAGGAAGGTGCAAGTTGGACAGTCCTATTGTGTGGACCCCTTGATTGGTGCACAGATTGGAAGCATCGAAGGATAAGATTGCGCGCATTGTTGATCATTGGCTCGATCGAATTATAGGAGGATTCATTACTGAGTTCGCAGTGGATACTTCAGTCAGCTATAGCAAGGTAGAGTGACGCTTCCTCAAAGGACCGCGAGGTAAGTAAGTTAAGTCTTTGAACACTTGGATTAAAATTCTACTGTGTGAAAAGTGGATTATGCGAATACATTGATGTTCGGGGCTACGTGAAGTGAGAGAATTTACAAAACGAAGGTAGTGCAGAACTAGAAACTAGCCCCTTGATTTCACCTCCGCAAGGGGATGAGGAGGAGCTCACGAAGATATCACCAAGAAGTGCGATCAATTTGATAAGGCAGAGGATTCTGCGCATACCACCCCCACCCACACCACCACCAGCGCCTTCACCCCCATCTTTGACCGTACCACCTACGCCACCATCGCGAGTCAACATGGAAAGCATGATAAAGTTGCTGGTGTTCAAGGGAGTAGGAAATGAAGATCCGGACCAATTTTGGTTTGTGATAAAAGTTGTATGGGAATCACAGGGAGTTACAGATGACAATATAAATAAAGTGACATTGGTCAGCGCTCTGCAGGATCGCGCGCTAACCTGGTATATTAAGCATTCTAATGACAATCCGAATGCCGGGATCGCGAACATCCAAATTGCACTGAACTAAGAATTTAGCAGGTTGAAGTCATAGGCATAGTCGATCATTGGGTTCAAGGAGATCACGATGCTACCAAGTGAGACCCCCTAGGAATAAGATCAGAGACTGAAGTGCACGATTCGCGAAGCTAATATGACTTTGACAGATGGACAACACTGCGAATAGTTTGTAGCATCACTGACGCCGCATTTGAGGAACGTGCTGACTAGACAACTCAACCGGAAGTGCACGACAAGGTATGGTGTGTTAAATGTAAGGGTCAGGGTCATGACAAGGACCACTTCCTATGTTTGTGAATTACCTTGCGGGAGGAGGACCGATCCCATTAAGACCAGAGGCACAAGCAAGACCGAGCGTGGTGCCTGCTTTGTGGTGCACGATTTGTCAAATAGGAGGAAAGCATGCTATGGACAACTGCCATTTGTTACAGAAGTACACGCAGAATTTGCAACAATTGTTTTGTAATTTTTGTAGATCTGTTAGACACAATGAGCACACCTGTAGAAGCTATGAGCTGATGATGGATAGGACTCCCACCTACATAGTTCAAGATGAAACGTGACCCCTTGACCATAAAACAAGAGTGGCATGAACCAGATTTCAGGGGCGCGGATGAGGTCAAGGTGGAAGAGGTCGCAGACAGCTAATATGCTATAATTGCGAGGGGCCAGGACATTATGCCCTTGATTATATGAATCCAATGCTTCCATCATGTTTGTATTGTACCTTGTTTGATCATGAGATGGAGGATTGTCCCACACTGATAGCGAGGTTGCGCAACAAGGGAGCGCTCCAACCTCCCCCAACTCAGAACCTACAAATGATGAGGTCTGAGCCATGTGAGGAAGACCCCAATGTGAACATTATTCTCTGGAGTGGAATTATGACAGGGGATGATAAAGGTAAGTAGCCAGAAGATAGTACTTGGGTTCACAAGGCTCCGACGAAATAACCAGAGTTTGATTTGGAGCACACTAAGGAAACCTTCATGGAAGCTATGAAGAGCTTCGCTAATGCCTCCACTTCAGGAAGAAAAGACAAACCAAAGCCAGAAATGGACCCATCAATGCTCACGACATTCATAGAAACATGCATGAAGCTACTGCACGACGGTAAGGCTGTAAAAGGATTGCAGGAACTCATAAATAGATGTGTTGGGACCACGCTAGAAGAACTGCGCGTAGTCTGGAAGATTGGAAAGCATGTGACAAGGATGGGAAGAGAAATGAGGTTGACCACATAGATTAGAGAATATGAGATGGACCAAGTAATACTAGACCTAGGGTCGAACACGAACGTTTTGTCGAAGCAGACATGGGAGCGCATGGGAAGGCCTATGCTGCAATGGTATCCTATCCAGCTACGAATGACGAACCAGCAAAAGATCATACCTATGGGAAGATTGCAAGGAATCACCATGGATATTGAAGGAGCCAGCGTGCTAGTAGACTTTGAAGTTATAGAGATTGTGGATGAAAGCAATCCCTACCCCGTGCTATTAGGAATAGATTGGGCCACTAACATGAACGGAATGATAAATCTAAAGAAGCGCAAGATGATTTTTGAGGAAATTTCTCTGCGCATAGTTGTACCTTTGGACCCTACAGAAGGATTACGCTATATGGAGCCAGTGCGTGATTATGGAAGCGACGATGACTTAGACTACATCTACAAGATAACCGCGCGAAGCAAGACTAGGTAAATCCCACCGAGGATAGACGAATCTCATGGGAGTGCGAAAGATCCTATACATCAGATTCGAATGAAGAGATAGAGCGATGGCAGAATCGGTTACATGAGGTAACCACACTGAACTATAATATGATGACAAGATAATTGCACTACATATCAATAGAAGTGAGGGATCTTCCTACTTATGATGGGTTAAGTGAGGTAGATGTGCTCTTGAACAGATTTGAAAGAGAGGTGCAGAACAACAATGTTTCAAGGCTTTGAAATGGGTACTATGCCCTATGACCACGAGGTGGTGGGGTACGCACCAAGGAAGCTTTGAGGACTGGCGTTAATGCAAGAGAATGATGCACATGCATTTTGGGAAGCCTTAGATGTTCCTAGCAGACAAGAATGACGGACGGGATGATCCGCGTGTGCATTTGTCCAGGTGGGTACAGGCATATGGTAAACAACCTACGCGGATGCACATGGACTTCGCATTCGGGAACACGGTCAATAAGTAGGTGTTGGCAAGGTAATTGCACGAACGATCCCTCTAGTTGGGACGACAAACTGTGGAAATAACGAATGTGTGGAAGGTTACCCATGCAGAAGCCTTTAACGAAGTGTGCGAAGCACTGAACAAGGTATATAATGCGCAGCGAAGTGATTGTGACCTGCGTGTACCAGCAATTCTATGGGCTTATAGGACAACATGCAAGAAACTGACAAGGTAGACGCCTTCTAGGGTGGCCTATGGAGAAACCACACTAGTCCCAATAGAGTATAGTATGCCTAGTCCACGCATAGCAGCACTAGTAGATATGATGGTTCGCAGAGCCTTGGAAGAAGGGATGGCGCAGCTAAACGAAGCAGAACACTTGGGACCTGAGGAAGAAATTAGATAGGGTGATCTTAGGTTCCAGGAACTCATGAAAGAAAGATTGCGGTTAAGAGAGAAAAGTGCTCTAGTGGAAGCAGAAGTCAAGAAGCTTGAGAAAGAAATAAAGAAGGATTTTCTTAATAAGAAAACTAGGATGATAAAACAAGGTGCACACAACTATGGTGACAAATTTGGGGACTACTGCTAAGAGTTGATCAGCTTGATGCCTTGGATTGGACCATATATAACTAAAGGGATCACCCATGGTGGCGCGATGCAGATGGCAAAGTGCACGATGCAGACAATAAAAATAAAAGGTAGATTTTTTCCAGGAAAAGTGATGGATGACCGGTTGAAACGCTATACAGGTGGCGTGACCACCTGACTAGTCATGGGAAGTACAGTCTTAGCGCTCCTAGTAGTTGAAAGGAGGCGCAGGACTATAAACTACTATGCTCGAGAGCTACGCAATGTTGGGGGTGCATGCAGAACCAAAGTGTCACAAGGTCCACGACTGCGCAAGGGGGGTTGCGATGTTGCGCAAGTTGGCTGGAAAGTGACCATTGTAGTCACTATTCACGATGTGATGCTTGAATTGAGACCAAATGGAGTGGGTGGCAGTCATTTAAGATGAGATTTACGGCCAAGATTTGGGAAAATCTGCCGCCAAGGGAGCATTAATGGACCATATTTGGGGGGAATAGTCGAATTAAAATTCAAAAGGCACTATAAAATACAAAGGGATTCCCAGAAAACAACACTTGGTCATTTTCCAATTGAGTTGTCGTGCACCTCGAGTATTCCGAACTGGGACCTGTTAATCGTATGGAGAGCATTGGTTGAGCATTTGAGAGAACGATTGAGAGATTTCTAGACGAATAAGATGACAACGTCTGAAGAAGCCATGGAAATCGCGGAGATGACCGCCAAAGAAGCCGCACAGGCCATGACCATAGAATATGCCCCTGAGAGCGCCGGGATCGTTGTGGAAATCCCTAAATCACCATACACACCAAGACCGAAGAAAGACAAACAACCAATGATTTTGGTGCGTGTGTCCCCTCGAAACTTGCTGTGAACCAGATTAACAATGGAGGAAAAAGGAAAGCGGTTAACCTAGAAACTGATGAGGAGGAAGAAGACCTTTAGGATATCATAATTGAAGAGGAGGAGGACAAGGGCATGGAGGAAGAAACCAAGGGCGCAGTCCCTCTTGTGATGCAGGAAAGTGTTCCCTCTGCGGACAGAGGCAACCCCTCTAGCCCTAGAGTGGGTCTAGTCACAAACAAGGACAAATCAACAATAATTTTCCTTAAATAGTTCAAGTTGGAGGCCTACCTCAACCGGTGGTCAATGGAGTTCCGTTGCACTGCTCCAGCTTCCGTTTTCTTCTCCTAATGAGTGATCAACGTGAAACAAAGCAAAGGAAGTACAACAAAACATGTAACCGGATATAACAATGATCTATTTACCCATAAAGTCAAGAAATCATGAGCTATCTAATACATTGCATACAAGACATAGGAAAACATCATTGATTGCATTAAATATGAAATAGAGTAAGCTTACAACCCAGGTCTTGACGTCACAAGCCTTCTCAGGAGGGTCCAGCCAACATGTTCCTCAAGCATTCACTCTTAGAGATGGATCTCCCAAATTACAAGTCTCTCTCACACACAAGTTTCACACAAGATCAAAGGCACTTCACAACCTTCCTCAAGCTCTTAAACAATCCCACACTTGTCACACTCACACCAGCTATCTAACAAGCTCACAATACTATCAGCAACACTCCAAAGACTAAGAATTCCAAAACTATCCAAAAACTAGCAGCACATAGCAATGGTGAGAGTTTAAATAGGAGGAGTCTCCATGAAAGGTGGGAGGATGAGCTTATCTCCAAGGAAGGTAGCATAAATGACGGAACAGCCATGCCAAAGAAAGGAGGGAGACATAAGCAAGGCCAACATCCAGGTTTGGAGTCATCTGGAAGGTTGACTGTTGAAACAAATTCACCCAATCTAGATCATCGCGAGCAAATAACTGGTATGCCGCGCTGACATCGCTATTGCATAATGGAGCTAGTCATGTCATCGCAGGAAACTACAAGAGACAGTTGCACTGGCACATGAAATTCGACCATCGCGGGAATCACGTGTACTTCCACGATGGCAGCGCTTTTGGACTGTTTTGGAGTGCCCATCAGCGCGTTTATTTGGAAAACAGACGCGATGATGCAGAAACCTTTGGAAAAGTGGGTCATTTGGCAACATCAGAGAGCACTTGTCTAACATGAGCATGTATGACTTGGACACATGACACAGTAGGGAGACTAGAGCGAAGACAGTGACAAATTACAGTGTATGGTGGGCTCCAGTATTGTAGCAATAATGCTACAACTCCTGGAGCTTCCTATCTCTAATTTTATCAACCCGGTAGTTCGTACAAACTTGGAAGCGACGGTGCTGTATGCACAAGTACTAGCTCTTGTCGCAGCTGTCACTTGGTCAGCTGGCACAAGTCCGCTAGGGCTCAAGCCAACTCCTATATGTTCTCAGAAGAAGATTTATGAGTGATGGACGAAAGCTAACTCAAAGGAGGCTAATCTATTTGCAGAAAGAAACTGAAAGCCAACAAAGCATGAAAACCCTAGTAAACCATAATTTGACTAGCTAGGCCCTTACAATGCAAAACTGTGAATGAAACTTCTACCAATGATGCCATTACTTGTAGTGAGCTAAAATACATGCATCTAAGCTACTTGCATCTGAAAAGACATGTTTTTGTATTTTTTCATTAAGTGGTTGGATTTATTGTGATGATGCCTTTGATTAGGGTTTGACTGTGCAGGAGCGATTCGAATGGAAGGAAAGCATGGGCAAGGTCAGGATGGCTAGGAGAGGTCCCAGAGGGTCTCTAGCATCAGTCCACAGAAGTCTACCACGTTCGGATGCTCAGCAACCGAGTTTGCAGGCTTCTACAGGAAGTCTGCAGGGGATCCTACAGGAAACTCAGGGGTTCTACAGGAAGTCTGTGAAATTCTACAGGATGTTCAACCGTGGGAGTTTTGGGAGATGGTGGAGTGATGGAGTGGTGTGGGAGGATAGGTGAGATGGAGATGGAACTGGTGATGGCTCAGGAGCAGAGAAGTCAGATGGAGAAAGAGTGCATGCATTGGGTTGATGGCTGGAAGGATGGGATCAACGAAAGATTAAGTAAATGGAGCTACGTGAGTAATGGAAGAGCTGGAAGGTAAACAAGCTTAACAGAGGTCGGTTGAGTGGCTTCAGGTGTGGTTGACAAGAAGAGGAAGGTAATGGAATGGTGTGGAGCAGTGTAGATGAAACAAATTGTCTATGAATGTCACCAAAAATGAGAACTCTTTAACCTATGTTAACTGTGCTATTTTGAACCAATGAACAGCAGTGAAATTTGTGAAAGAAACTCGTGCATGGAAGTGGAATGAAGAAGTAATGATCAATACCAAAGTGCATGGATGGATCTACGACTAAAGTAACTGTTGCAGCTTGCATGGACGTGAAAAGAATTGCGTTTCTTTTTGGTGGTTGATATGGACTGCACCCCAATCCCTAAGCAGAGATGGCAGTGATCTATAACAACATTTTTCTGGAGATCCAATGAATTATAACTATCCTCTTCTAACCTAAGCAACTGGAAGCAAATTCACCATAAACTAATCCTATTCAATCTCATAAAAACTAAATCAGCAGACTGTAAATTCGAATTGCATGTCAAAGTAAAGAAACGAAGTGCTGGAACGAAAGGCAAATAACATTACAACACAGAGGAGGTCTATTGCTCTCAGGTTGGGCCCTAACCTGAGAGCTATAGCTCCCTTAGAAACTCAGAATGAGATCAAAATCTGCCTGCCTTTATTCATAACCAAAAATCTGATGTCATGCCAAAACTGGCTTACAAAAAAAACCAACACCGAGCTGTAGCTCGTACTTCGAAATTACAAGAGTAATGCAAAAGTTCAAAAAGCTCCTATCAAAGGCTACGGCCTCAGTATTTATGCAAAATGATAATCCAACAGGTTTCCTTGATTTGTGTAGCTCGGCTGTCCAACTGAAGGTTAAACTGCTGATCCTGTAGAACAGTTGTAACTGCTGTTCCTGTAGAATGGTTGGCTGCCTCTAAGCTCGGTGGGGAGATTGGTTGGAGCTCGGAGCTATGGTGGGAATCACGAGGAAGGTCCCCAAGACTGTGGACATCCTCTCCTAAAAACCAGCAGTGCCACCTTACTATCTCCTTGTCTCCTTTCTCGTGGTCTTTGCTCCCTTTTAATGCCAAAAACCTGAAATCATCATGTATTAGTCACGTAGATAGAATGCCTACCCTTCTTCCTACAAACAACACGAATAACCCAAGAAATGAATGCATAAGCAATAAAAGATGAATGGTTTGAGCAAAGCAAGTAGGCCAAATGAGCCCAAATTGTACCAAAAATTGGGGCTCATCAGTGTAACAGATGCCCCCTAAAGTATGAAGCTTGAAAGAGTGGGAGGGGTGAAATGCTTTACGAATCTGACTGAGCTGGAACACCATCTGTAAGAACCTGCACGCAATTCCAACTGATATCTTTGATAATGAATCACATGTTGTATGGGCATGGGCACAGCCATCCAAAAGACATACGAAATAGGTATGTGGTATGGATGCAGCCATCCAGCTAATAAGACCATGATGATGATAAAGGTATGGTCACAGCCATCCATGAAGACTCGAGTATGGTCGTAGCCATCCATCAATGAGTCATGTGATCATAAAACCAATCCACGCAGCCCAAACATGTGTAATCTGAGTTTGGGGTCTTGAACCCATCCGATCATAGTACAAATCCTAACATGTGAATAAATGTGCTGAGTTCGAACATGATAGAACATCGCTTGATTAACGGTCAATGATGAAAACCGTTAACAAGCGCGAGAGAGACCACCAATAATGTCAATGGCTCTCAAGGTACTATCCAGCACAATCCACGAAGTGTGAAAAAGGAGCTGAAGTTGAACACTCGTGGAATCACCCAATCGACGACCAATGATGAATGTTGACCGTCAGGTGCGAAGAACTTGCCATTGAGGCATGCAAGCTCTAAGGTACCAAAGGGGATCTCTAGATCAATCTCTTGGATAATGAGCTGAAGTCGACAGGAGACGACCCGCCGTAGGAGGGCCATAATGTTTCCCCCACCAATGACACGAGATACGGAACAATTGGTAGATGGCGAAACAGAGTACCAGGGAAGAAGGCGAGGGTGTAAACTACAGAAGGATTATACTCTTGAACATATCGGCGACACAACGCCAGAGGGGGTGTGGCAACATTCAGGCACCAAGGGATCAGAGGCTCGCAAGAAACGGCATGAATCGAATGGAACGAGGCTAGAATGATAACCCAAACCTGCAGAAGGCCAAATGACGATGTATGGATGTCCCAACCCGACAAGAAGCAAAAGTGTTGATGTTCAAGAGTGACTAGCTGCCATAGACAATCAATGATAAACCTGTTGTTGAGTCCAACCTAGTAATAGTTTAACGAGCCCTAGGAAGGAGAAGCTCAAGTCTCGTCATGGTGACGAGTCCAATGTCGTCAGGGTTTAACGAGTCTGACATAGGTAAAACTCGGAGTCTTTTTCATGTTTAGAGAGTTTGAAAAAGACACGGAAAAGAAAACTCCAGGGGGGTCATTTTTCGTAGAGTTGTGTCTCTCGAGCCCGAAAAAGTATAAAACGATACTTGAGAGAACCGCCCGACCATTACGATTGAGGAGTACTTTTCGTAAGTAGCAACGTCGACCTGAAAAAGTAGAAAAGCGGTCAGAAGCACGTCGTTTCGCCACCAATAACGAGCCTGAAATGACAAAAGCCCGACTATCTTTTTGTGTTTAAACAGTCGGAAAAAGAGCTTAAAGGCCCCGCCTCTTGTTTCTTTTAACGAGCCAAGAGGAAAACTCGGCAATCTTTTCATCTTTAAACGGTCGGAAAAGAGCTGAAAGTAGACCTCCATTTTTATTCTCTTTAACGAGTCAAAAAGGGAAAAAAACTCGGCAATCTTTTCATCTTTTACGAGTCAAAAAAGAACTTAAAGGAGACTCGTCCTAGAGGAATGAGTGGTATAAAGGGTAGCAGCTGGCTCTAGTAATGGTGGAACTGCTCAAAACATGTAATGGTCAAGAGGCTGGCTAATAAAACCACTCATCGCTGTGGATCCTCAGGAAAGGAAAAAACAACCAAGTGAAAGCATATGATCGGCCAAAGAGATGGTAGCAATGGAATGAAACAACCAAGGCTCATCTAGCAAAATTTAGTGGATAAAAATGGCAATCACGAGGTGTAAATCGGCTATGGGTTCATTTTTACACAAGCTTGAACCATGGAGAACTCTGCTTGGATTCGGTTTCATGTTTACACAAGCTTGAAACGAAAAACTATGTTCGTTATAAGTTCTCATGCCCCCAGCATAATGATGGAAATCGAGGTACATGCCCCCCAAGCTTCATTGCATTCAACGAGGTGGATGGAATGAAGGTCCACGTTCGAGATCTTGGGAAGACTCGACTTGGATATTACGAGATCTTAATCAAAGACTCGATTTGGAAAAGGAGGAGTTGTTTCATTTTTTAATGAGGTTGACACAGTGAAAAGAACTATCCTCATAACCCTTGTTTCATTTTTTAACGAGCTTGACACAAGATGAGGAACTATGCTCGAACCCCTGTTCATGGGCCACACAAGAACATGGCCCCCAAGAGGTCTTCACGGGATGGAAGAGACGCACTCTGAGAGGAATACATGTCATGATGCACCAATGACAAATCAGGTTCGAATGCCCCCAGTACATGATGTACAATACCATCTGCATGATCAGCAGTAGATGTGGAGACGGAACGGGTAGCCACATAATTAACCTATGGCAAAGAAGGTACTGCTGGCGAGCAAGAACCAAATGGCAGCACAGGAGGCACTGGGGGACTGAAGAACGATAATTGATCTATGGTCACCATCCTTCCATCGTGTGGAAAAAAAACCACATGGAAAAGGGAAGAAATGAGGGCCCCCATGGCATAAATATAATCACGGCCAAGGAGAAGACTGAAATTTGCACCTTGGACAACCATGGCATCTATATAGATGGTTTTTCCCCCCAAAGTAACAGGAAACTTTGGGAGGATACCGAGAGGTTGACAAGGTTCTTCGTCGAATGCCAACAGATTCTGTGTAACCGGCACAAGCTGTGGGGAACCCAAAGCTTTCCAAGTAGTGGAAGGCATAAGACTAACAGATGCACCCTCATCCAAGACAGTGCCAGGTACTGCCTTATCGTAGGCGTGTACTGTAATCTCGAAAGGCACATAGGATGGAAGGTGGAAAGCAGTCAAGTGACTCCAGTCGAAGGTGATGGCCAAACTACTTGGTGGGGGAATCGTATGATTGCCCCCCTGCCCCCCAGGGACTGGAGGAGGACTCCCTAGATCAGCTGGGATAGGAGAGTCGTTTCTGGACTCTGGAGAATCTGAGGAGACGAGAAGAACATGAGCATGATGCTCTTCTGAGACAGAGCGATCAACAGGTGGTGATCCGGAGTCGACACTCTTTCCGACCAATGGTTGGTCTGGAACAGGCTTAGCACAGCCAGGCTCGGAAGAAGGAGGACAGACAAGAGAAGAATCTGAGTCAATCTCTTTGTCGATGGAAGGAGGGTCTGGAGAGAGCCGTTGATAACCAACGGGAAGTTGGGGTGAAGAAGCTGTAAGACTTTCCAAAACGGCAGAAGCTTTATCCATGAGCAGACAAAGGTGAAGGGGATGGATGCCTTCACACAGTCTACAGGGGAATCGAATCTTCCCTTCCTTCTTACCGTTGCCAGTTGCTAGAATAGCATTGCCTTGAGCTTCAGAGGACGATGAGGGATGAACCGGATCGTGAGACCATACTTCTAGGATCCTTGGAATTCCAGGACAATCACGAAGAAGATGGTCACCCTTGCATAACCTATAAGGAAACTAACCTTTCGCGAAGTAGTAGAAGGTGGTTTGACCTAGGATGGACTCGGAGCGATAACTGCATAGGTAGCCTTGGATTTATCGGACTTCTTCTTCTTCTTCGTCTTCTTCTTCTTCTTCTTAGGCTCCTGGTTACTGGATGTGAAGCTTTCACCAGGCGAAGGAGGAGAGGAGGAGGAAGAAACAGGAGAAGAAGGTGTAGGCTCAACCTTGGAATCAACATGTCTTGGTTCGGACAAAGGAGACGATGGAACAGGAGTCATGACACTCAGGACCACTAAGGTTGAAAACAACCATACGAGCAAATTGATGGTTATCCCAGGCAACGACAATGTTTCCATATACGGAGCACCGACATTTCCAAAGGAAGGAAATGGACCAGGATTTCGATCTGAAGGAAAACCTTGGTCGGTAGGCTTGGGGGATGTCGCCATCGAGAACGAGAAAGAACCCTACTCAAGCTAACACAAACAAGATCTAACTGGGTAAATGTGAATCGTGGCCGAATAAATTTTAAGACATAGGAACAAAACTTGATCTTTTCATTTTTAAAGAGTCGAGAAAAGGACAAAAGATGACTCTAGTCGCCTTTGAATATTTAATGAGCCTGAAGTGACAAGTGCTCAAATGGACCTTTTCTTTTAGGGAGTCTGAAAAGGAACGAAAGTGACTACTCTAGAGAACTGGGAAAAAGGTTTACCAGACAAATCCGTAAAACTGCATATACACCTTGGCGGTCATATGAAAACCAAGGATTTTCCGTATGGTAGTCAATCTTTCCAAATGCTATGTTCTATGTGTTACGGCTTGTAAGGCAGCAGACATGGCTTCCTATGGATAAAGGATGATAACCTAGTGGGGTCTCCCCATATACTCGATGGTACGTGGGAGCACAATTCCATACTAGACCACTATTGAGTCACAGAAGGAGGAATCACCCAACCTTGAGTGGAAACAAAAGTGACTAGGTTTAACGACGCCGGAGCACATCTCTAGCCTAGACCTCTAAATGTGTGCATTATGTTCCAATGCGTTGTTAGATTTATTCAGTTCATTTTAAAGTTGATCTTGGATTATGTTTCAATTTTCAAGCCTTACCGTATGTATATAACAAAACCTAGGATACAACTAGAATGAATGAAATATCCTTTTTCTTTGATGAACACCTACCTATGGGAAGGTAGAGAGATCATTCCCAAACCAAGAAAATCAAATGCAAACACTAAGAAACAAAATGCATCAATACACTAATCTCACGATGCATCAATACTACTAATGAAAGATTTAAAATTTGCTTTCCAATTTCTCAAACATGAAAATTCGTAATGCAAATGTACTTTCACTTTCGTATGCTAAATGAATGCAAACTTTTAATTTTTTTTTTTTTTTTTTGTGAATTCAAAGAGACAAACAAGCAAGTGTGAACTGATCGATCCAAACAATTGTGATCTATGCTTGGTAGTGAAGAAATCGAATCAACATAAAAAATTGGTTCAATAATCGACACTAAAAATCAATAAGACAGTTGTGGATGAACCTTGAACAGACAAGTATTCCAAGCAAATGGTTTCTCAACAAAACTTCTAAAGGGCTAGGTCACATGGTCTAAAAAACACAAGACTCACTCAAATGAAATCAAAGATACAGTGCCCCTAACCAAAAGCAATTAAAACAAGCTAATGAGTGACAAGAAACAACAGGGGATAAGAAAGATTGATGAATTCAAGAGGTAAAGTTATAAAAACAAATTTTCAGGAATCATCGCAAGTTGTACACTGACAACCCGAGATGATCGCAAATTTTACAAAGACAACCCGAGATGTCATCGCAAATTTTACACAGACAACCCGAGATGATCGCGGAAAAACACCTATTTTCCGCGATGATGCGATTTCAAGAGTCGTCGCGGGAATTAAGCTAGCAACCCAAGATCATCGCGGGTAAAGAGCTACAAAGCGGCGATGACATCGCGATGGTTAGGCTTTTTTCTGCGATGATGCAAAAAACAATGACAAATGAGCAAAAACTCCCGAACCAAAACCAGTCAACCCTTCAATCAAATAGAGGTATTTCCCAGAACAACCCAATAAACTCAAAAGACTGATAACTAATCCCCAAACTTCAAGAGAGGCCAAAACAAAAAATCAAGGCAAGAGTAAACAAGAAAAGAACAAAGGCCAGCTCCCCAGTGGAGTCGCCAATTTGTGATGTAGGAAAGTGTTCCCTCTACGGACAGAGGCAACCCCTCTAGCCCTAGAGTGGGTCTAGTCACAAACAAGGACAAATCAACAACAATTTTCCTTAAATAGTTCAAGTTGGAGGCCTACCTCAACCGGTGGTCGATGGAGTTCCGTTGCGCTGCTCCAGCTTCCATTTTCTTCTCCCAATGAGTGATCAACCTGAAACAAAGCAAAGGAAGTACAACAAAGCACGTAACCGGATACAACAATGATCTATTTACCCATAAAGTCAAGAAATCATGAGCTATCTAATACATTGCATACAAGACATAGGAAAACATCATTGATTGCATTAAATATGAAATAGAGTAAGCTTACAACCCAGGTCTTGACGTCACAAGCCTTCTCAGGAGGGTCCAACCAGCATGTTCCTCAAGCATTCACTCTTAGAGATGGATCTCCCAAATTACAAGTCTCTCTCACACACAAGTTTCACACAAGATCAAAGGCACTTCAAAACCTTCCTCAAGCTCTTAAACAATCCCACACTTGTCACACTCACACCAGCTATCTAACAAGCTCACAATACTATCAGCAACACTCCAAAGACTAAGAATTCCAAAACTATCCAAAAACTATCAGCACATAGCAATGGTGAGAGTTTAAATAGGAGAAGGAGTCTCCATGAAAGGTGGGAGGATGAGCTTATCTCCAAGGAAGGTAGCAAAAATGATGGAACAGCCATTCCAGAGAAAGGAGGGTGACATAAACAAGGCCAACAACCAGGTCTGGAGTCATCTGGAAGGCCGACTGTTGAAACAAATTCGCCCAATCTGGATCATCGCGGGCACATAACTGGTATGCCGCGCTGACATTTGCTCTTGCATAATGGAGCTAGTCATGTCATCACGGGAAACTACAAGAGACAATTGCACTGGCACATGAAATTCGACCATTGCGGGAATCACGTGTACTTCTGCGATGGCAGCGCTTCTGGACTATTTTGGAGTGCCCATCAGCACGTTTATTTGGAAAACGGACGCGATGATGCAGAAACCTTTGGAAAAGTGGGTCATTTGGCAACATCAGAGAGCACTTGTCTAACATGAGCATGTATGACGTGGGCACATGACACAGTAGGGAGACTGGAGTGAAGACAGTGACAAATTACTGTGTAACACCTCTAACCAAGCTAGCCACATATGTCCCTCCGTGGAAGGGGAAGGCAAAGGTGCCCAAGGACCTCGATGAGAGAAGAGCTCTCTGCAGACTTCACTCCTCCCAGATGATATCATCTTTGAAGGAACGCACTTGGGAAGGGTGTTAAGCTTAAAATTTGAATACTCAGATCTCGCTGACCACGAGAAATTCCCTCACTTGGCCACCGTGCACCTCATGAAGCCAAAGAAACACACCGCGATAGGAGTTATAGAGTTGAAGTCGTGCAAGTGGTTACGTGGAGTCGAAAAGGTAGGGTTATTGAACCTGCTCTGGGTGACGCATTACCATCGTGCCCCAATGACTATCTTCGTTGTCAGGCAGCTGCTCTACCTAGTGCATGGTGGGTATTTGTGGCTGGAGGAGCCCATCCCCATCACGGAATACCTAATCCATCGAATTACTGACTCTTGCGTAAAGGAAAAGACCCAGCAGACATTTCAGAGGGAAAAAGAAGTGATTTGGCCATCGCGAAGGCCATGAAAAAGAAATACAAGCCGGAGAAGAAAAAGAGGGGCTACGTAATCTCCAGTATCAACAACAAGGAAATCAGAGTTGTGACCCAGATACAAGCAGGTAAGGTCCTGCAGAAGTGTCGCGTAGATGAGGTGCTCGCGCTTGTGGTGGCACTTACTGAATAATGCACAGAAGGGGTCCAGTTTAACTAGTCTGAATTCTTGTGCAAGGAGTTCCTGGAAAATTGTTGCGAGGCACAAGAACAAGGAAAAACTTTCCGCTATGCATGGCTTCTGCTGTCCATAGTGTTGGTGGTTGGGGAATTGTCGGAGGACAGCCAGTTCCCCACAATTGCAAGGGATCTCCCAGAGGCCACGAAGTACGCTTCGTTGTGGGCCACTAAAGATGCGAACCAAACCTGTGATAGAAAAATATTCTAGGTGTTCATGGAGGTGAACATCAGAATGGGGATTAACCACAAGTCACGATTATCACCCACTGTCTACAACAGCCTGCAGAGTTTCGTAGAGTTTAAAGCGGACTTTCATCACATCTACCTCAGGGCACACAAGGACCCTACAAAGGAGTAGAACGAACTACCCTATAGAGCCACAAATGATGTGATCTTCGACATACTTGAGGAGTGGTCGCTGGAGTGGCACACTCTAGACATCTCTGCACTGGAAAAGGCTATTGCATAGAAGAAGAAGGAGGAGGCAAAACTATGCGTGGCACAGTTGGTAGAAAAGAGAAGGAAAGAAGTAGTAGCAGCAAAGGCATAGGAGGCACGGGATGCTACGTAAACAGCAGCAGAACAGCAAAAGTTCATCGTAGCAGCACAGAAAGCAACAGAGAAGGCACGTAAAGGCTAGAAGTCACCTTTGCATGAGCAGGAGCAAGAGATGGAAACAGAGGTAGAGGAGGGCGGCGCGGACCCACAAACAGCAGCAACATAAGTGAAGCATCGGTGCCCAAGCGAGCGGATGGGACCGTGCAAGAAGGTAAAAGCATCTAAGATTTCTATCAACACGATCACCTTTACTGAGGGGGATTTGCATGATATAGGAGAGACGGTGAGTGGCGTCACCACAGAGGCCCTCTAGAACTTTGCAGAGGAGAATCAGATTGTGTTGGGGGCCCTCCGAGCATAGATTCAGGAGTTGCATATGCGCTCTCCTTAGGCTGGTACCCTCTCAACCAGCCTCGCATTAGGAACAACCACAACCGAGGAAATGTTGCGCGCTCGTACAACCAACACAATAGTGTTGCCATAAGGGGAACTGGTTACAACAAATGAGGTCAACTGGCCTACAGTTAGTACATTGCAGGGGATAGAGATCAACATGGTTGCACTCCCTCAGGAGACGCTCTATGTTCTACAGGATGGGATTACTACAGAACTACGAGCTAGGGAAAGCCGCACACTACAGGTGTTAAGTGAACAAAAGATCAACATGGAGCAGTTGAGCTTGCATTGCGATGTGGTCGTGTCTCAGAATAGGCAGATGGTACAGGTAATTGAAGAAGCCTGCCAGATGGTCCCTGAGCTGGCCATCCCAGCAGAAGCACCAGCAGAGGTGTGCATCTAGAGATTAGTAGCAGGGGTGCGCGAGGCGCGAGAAGAAATGGCTAAGGTTCAGTTGGAGCTAAACCTTCAAATTTCAGAGCTACAGTTGAAGGCACAGCCTTCAACTCCTCCAGAGGTAAGGGAACAACACACCAGCACCATTACATCAGGGCTGGAGGAGATCAACAGTGCAGTAAGGGACTGCACTAGAATGTTAGAAGAATCATTCGAGGTCCTCACAAATCTGTAGGAGGAACTGAACATACAGTGCTTAGAAACAGAGGCGT
The DNA here is from genome assembly GCA_031772625.1 of Pinus tabuliformis. Lineage (NCBI taxonomy): Eukaryota > Viridiplantae > Streptophyta > Pinopsida > Pinales > Pinaceae > Pinus > Pinus tabuliformis. The sequence continues at coordinate 1,207,066,354 of CM062817.1, read as the reverse complement.
GTGAGGTACAGCAGCAGTATGAAAACGTGAAAGGGACCACGCAGATGGTGACCCTCACTCAGAGGCTCGTGTGAATACAACAGGCCAAAGCGCTTAAAGGGAAAGTAGACGTAGCGTGACACAAAGAAGTAGTTTTGAAGGCACATGTTCAGCCTTGTATTGATGAGGCCTTCGTAATCACAACAACAATTGAAGGCAAGCTCGCATAGATGTAGGGGATGCATGAACAGATACAGGGAAGCAATTCTGGCACCACAGGCTCATAACAACGAGTACAGGAGATTCAGCAGGCAACCACTCAGTGCACTTCTGACCTTGCAGCCATCTGAGTAGAGTTGGTAGGTCTCCATGTGAAGATCACCACACCGATAGAGTGACTTGAGGGCGAGTCACGATGTTTGTGTTGGGAGCCTGTTGGGCATCGGATCCCCCCAAGGCGAGTTTTGGGGCTTAAAGCCCAATTTTTGACTAAGTCTATTGTAAAGACTCCGTGATTTGTGGGCGCGGAGAACGAAGTTGTAATGGAGTCATAGGGTTTTCTGCGCTCATTTTTGTAATGTAATGTCAGTTTGAGAGATCCACCCATGGTTCGTAGACCATGGGATTGTATAAATAGAGAAAAACTCTAAGTAGTTAAGAAATTAATTAATGAACAAGGAATGGAAGGAAATAAATCCATGAAGCATTGAGTCGAAGTGTAGATTTGTGTCTTTGGGTCATAGAGTAAGAGAAGGCTCTGCATTTGAGTGCACAGAGGCCTAGTAGTTTGCAACTAAGTGCGCATACCCCTACAGCTGAGTGCGCAGGGCAGGTTGAGTCTGTAACCGTTGGAAGCATTAATAAAGAGAATTTTTACCATATTTCTGTGTATCTTTTCATGTTTTATGCATTGAAGTATATTGGGTATGAATTGTGAGTTTAATGTTTATTTACTGCATGAACTTATATGAATGTGCTAAAGAAGTAAAACTAATAGAAGGTATCTATTTGTGCAAAGATAAATAACTGTTATAATAATATAAGTAAGATCAACTAGGTGACTTGGGGAAATAGCACAGATTGTTGCTCTAGTAGAGCGAAAGCTCCTCAGCCCTTGGTTAGGGTTGTACGAAGATGAATATAACAGGGCGCGAAGGCCTCGAAAATCAAGGAAGTGCGCAAATTAACTTGCGTGAAGGTATTCACAATTGGACTAAATCAACCCCTCAGACATCTCACGGGTGCAGAAACCTGGTTCCAGAATCCCCCCATACTTCTTCCAATGAGACCTCAGTCCACGCTCCAAGAGCTGTTGCCGAAAGGGTCAGTAGTATAGGGATTTGTTTGGCTACTTAAATCCGAACCTGGGTCAAGCCCCAACAAGCCAACAAAAAGGCATAAGTGTGAAGGCAGCACATACCTCTTGTGCAAGTGAATGCATCCTTGATGCAAGAATAATTTCGTACAATCTGTCTAGACATCTAGAAGAAATATCCTCTAGCTTCATACTATATTGTAAAAAATATTGGGCTTGATCTATAAGAATCTCCAGAGAAATAGTCCCCTCAACAATAAAAGAAAGCTCATATGCCATAACTACGAATTCATCTCCTCCCTACTCTCTTATTGATTCCTTTGGAAATTTATAGTTTAAATCATGGAAATAGATTTGAAATAAGGGCCTATAAATATCCAAGGACACTTTCTCTCTAATATCTAAAGGTTATAAAACATTTATCATTCCTTACTCATCCCACTAGAAGGGTTAGGAGGACCCTTTTTTTCAAATTAGGAGGGTCATATTTTTTTATTATTAGGAAAGGTTTCACATTTTCTCATCAATATTTAAACTATGAAGGAGTTCCCTTCAAGTATGTAAGGTGAAATGAATATGGAGACCTATTTAGGGACTTTTTGCTTTGTTAATCCAAAAGGAAATGTGAAATCACGCACCTCTTTTCCAAGAGAATTCACCACTTATGTAAGAATAACTCCCTACCATCTCTCTATAAGTAACCTAGAGGCAAGATCCTCTGGTGTTAGACCAAAATATTAGGCTTGATTAAAAGTACTCTCCAAAGAAACAATCCTTTGAACCCAAAAAAGAAATCTCACATAGCCTGGGTAAGAATTCTGTTCCTTCCCACTCTCTTATTGATTCCTCTCATCATTTACATTTCAAATCCTAGGAAGTAGATTTAGAATAGGGGCATAGAAATATCAAAGGGGAATTTCTCTCATATTTCTAGGTTCTCAAAATGTCATCCTTCTTGTTGACCCCTTTAGAATAGTTAGGAGGATCCTTTTCTGTAAATTTAAAACCTACTGGTCTTAATCCTTCTCTTCCAACTATCCTCTTTGAGAAGGATATCATTGAAGGATCTCCTTCCTCTGAGATCTCAAAGCATAATCTTAGAGCTCATAAAAAGGGAAATGAGTCTTTCAAAGAAAAAATTGTAGGTGACCTTAGACACCTAGAGGAGAAAAAACGCATGACAACGAAAATAGGTAGAAAATATTATCTCTCCATAATTTTGAAGCAAACTAACTCAAAAATGAAGAATGGAAGACAACCATCTTTAATTAGGGCCCTTAGAGCATGTGCCCCAAAAGAAATTCTAAAATGATTTTCTTAAACTTGAACTATAGAGGGATAGTCAATCCCTCTAATAAATTTGGCCTTAAGAGGTTAATAGACACTCATTATCACTGTATCACTTTTGTGAAAGAGTTCATGTTTAAGGGCCCAAAACTGGACAAAACCTCTCAAAACATTTTAAAGGGTGGGACTTTCATTTCATCATTCAAGGGGGTAGTCATAGGTTGGAATACCATTTTTCTTACCCTCTAGAATTCATGGGATTTTCATTTAATGTTGGGGGGTATCCCTTCACTCATTTGAAGTGGGAAAAGAACTTAATTTTCTTGAACATTTATAGACCCCACTTATATTGTTTGGAATTTTGAGACTCTATCTTATTTAGGTCATGGATAGAGAAAGGGTAGGTAATTCTAGGCATATATTTAAATTTCACTCTTGGTGTCACTATCATTTTGGGACCAACAACCCAAGTTGACTCTCTTTCTAATTTTTTTATTAGAATGTTGGAGCAAGCCAGCCTCCCATACATTGAGATAGCTAAACTAAAGCCCACCTAGAGAAATAGAAGAACATGGGAGAACTGAATCACAAAATGTATTGATTAACTCCCAATCTTAGAAGGAATCTTAGAAGAAACACTTAGATTTTGGCAATGGGTTTCAATTGGAGGGGACTCTTATCTCAACTTCATTCTACTGGAGGAGGTGGCCCCTACTTAGGGAAATCCTCTTTTTTATTTGGACTATATAAAGAACAAAATGAAAGGTGGGAATATGAATGGAAACATGCACACAAAAATATTCATAACCATAGTAATACAATGAAACACAAATTATACCACTAAAAGAAATAGTAAAAGACTATAATATGCAAAGTAATGCAAACTACCTAGAATGGTGGTAGCTTATCTTTGAAGAGAAAGGTGTTGGTTGTGCTCATTTGCAATATGGCATTTCAATAGGCCAAAATGGCCTTTTAACATAAAGTACTAAACCTAGCAGGAAAAAACCCTAATTATAGGAGATGAAGCGCCAAAAGGATTATATGCCCTAAGGTGTTTAATTGATACATAAAATCCCTAGTGAACAACTTTTGCATATTATATTTATTTGGGGAATACAATAGCGCATTAGAAATATTAAAATGAGAAGCACAATTTTTGGTAGGCCTATGTAGGATTGTTGCAATCCAAGGCCCTCGAAATGGCCAAAAAACATTGTTTAAGGCCTCAAAACTTTAGGACCCAAAAACTTATAGATAAAAAGAAACTTCCAAGATGGAGAACCATGTTGAGTTAGTGGAAGGGTTAGGTGGCCATCAATTCCACATATATCACCTATCCAATTCAAACTAAACCTTGAATGGCTAAAGATGAAGACTTCATTCAAATGCTAAAAAATGTTTGGATTCCATTTAGTAATTCTCTATGTAAATCTATAACTATTTAATTCCACTCAAATTTTAAGAAGGATAGGTCTATGGAAATCTAATGGTTAAAGGAAAAATGTGAAAAGGATGATAGACTCCATCAATGAGTAGAAGAATCGATAAAAAATAGACTCTTTTTGTAGGGATTTGGATACTTAATGAATGCACAAGAGGATGAGCTTTGTCAATTGGAAAACAAAAGAAGGAAGTTGTGTCCGAATAAAGAAAAAGAATCGTGTCTTAAAAGTAGGGTGATCCAGCTTGAGGGAGGGGATGATTGTACAAAATTTTCCCATTTGATTGCAAATTGTTGAGAAAATATCGACTCAACCTAGAAAATAGATAGAGGGGATGACTTCTAGGCTAAAAATTTCATTGGCATTTCTTGAAAAGGGGTCAACCATTTTCAAACCCTCTTTAAAGAGGACGATTGAGCCACTATTGATGTCATTATTTAGCTCTCCAATCTCTTCCCTAAATTTGTGGACTTGGATGACAACCAATACCTTATGGCAGAGGTGGGAATTGAAGAATTTCTTAAAAATGTACAAATTTTTCAAAAGGACTTGATTTAACGATGTAACTCTTTTTCAAATTTTCCTCTTCTATTAATTTTTAATTGTCTTATAAATTATGCTACTTTTTTTAAATTATAGTTTTGTTTCATTTCTATTTTTACTTTTTGATTAAAAAATTTCATTCTTTATTAATTTTTTTTATAAAGAAAATCATTGCTTCCTTAGTTTTGCAATTTTAGGTCAAAAAAAAAGAGGTGTTTCAAGTAGAACCATGTTTTGATTTGAGCATTGATTTTGAGGTTTTGCTTCATAGTGGCATTGATTCTTAAGGCCATCGTATCAAATAAGTTAAATTTTTCATCTTGAAATAAAATAAGGGGGTGCCAGTAGTATGACCACCTTTTAATTAAGAGAATGGGTATAAGGTTTTTGTTCACAGTAGTACTAGTTGTCAAGGTTATGGTTTCAAACAAGTTGTAATTTTGACCTCAAGAAAAGTAGTGATTGTAGAGACACTTCTTTTCAATTCAAGAGTTGTTTTCAAGGTTTTCAATTGCAACTTTCCAAGGATATAAGACCATGGTGTGAAAAGGTTGTAATTTTAACCTTAAAAAAATAAGCTATTTGATAACACTAGTATTTTATTTGGGGCAGGGTTTTGGTGGTTTTGATATAAATAGGATTTTTTAAGGATATACTTCTCATTTTCTTAGTTCTCATCAAGTTAATAACTATGTTTCATGCATAGTAGTCCAAGGTATTGTGTTTATCCTTATATGTATAAAAGCTTCCTTTAGGTGTTAAGGTCAGGCCTCCTCCTTTGACCCTTTCAATTCCCAAGACACATACCTAATATTCAAAACCTCCTACAATATTTGGCATCCTTTCTTAGAGACTAAGGATACCCTTGAAAGTCCATGGATGGTGCTTTGATGCATCATTAATGGCTGTAGATGCCTCAAAGATCCCTGTGTGATTGTTTGAGGCATCCCTTTTGTCCATGGATATCTAGAAGCTTCCTTTAAGGCCCAAGGCTTAGGATTCCTATCTTAACTATGTTTATGGTGCTTAAACCCATACCTAGTTCTCAAATTATATTTATGGCATCCATTTCCCCATATAAAGGCAAATGATGCCCTTAAGAGGTCATGTATGGTAGTTTAGACATTGATCTTGGCCCAAGATGCTCAAAAGTTCCTTTTATGACTTTCTTCCCTTGAGTGAGTCTAAGCCCCCAAGAGTCATACTCAGTATTGAAAATATCTTAATGGCATTGATACCCCACTTGAAGAACAAGAATAGCCTATAAAGGTCCTTTATAGCAGTTCAACATATCATTCTTAGCTTTGGATGACTAGCGGTTTCCTTTTGGCCCTAAGAGTTGAGATTATTCCCTCGACCATGTTTAGGAACCCAATATCTATATTTAATGCTCAAAATCCTAATGGTGCCTATATCCCTTCTTAATGGCCAAAGATCCCCTTGAGAGTTCATTAGTGATATTTCAAGGTGTCATTCATAGGTGACAAGTTGTAGAAGCTACGTTTAGAACCTAATGCTTGATCTTCTTCCATCAACACTTATTAACACTTTGACACCCATACCCAGCACTCAAAAATATTTAATGGTGTCCATATGCCCACTTGAAGCTAAGGAAACCCTCAAGAAATTGTGATATCCCCTAATAATAATAATATTAAATATAATATACTATAATATTAAAATATAAGCAAATAAATAATAAACAATAAAGAAAAGATAATAATCGTAAATAGACAATAAATAATGAAGAAATATAGTAATAACAAATAAATAAAATAGTAAAAATAAGTAAAGTTATAAAAAATAAAAAGGAATAAAATAAGAAATAAATAAATTAAGAGAAAACTTAACTTAAGTAAAACTTTAAATAAATAAATAAATATATATATATATATATATATATATATATATATATATATATATATATATATATAAGTTGCATGTTGAAACATGGAATGTGTGCATGCGGTTTCATTTTCAATATTTGGTCTATTTAATAGACAATGAGGAAGATGAGAAATCATTCCTTCCCCATTCTCTGGGAGAAAAGTGTTGTGGGACAAAGGATTCCCTAGTAGTAGTACGTTGATTGAGGGCTCGGGGGTGGCCAGCTATAGAAAGATTATGTGCAGCTGAGCTTGCGGTTGGGTGGAGAGTCGTCCCCAAAACTTTGTTGCAGTTAGCGAGATTCAAATAGCGTTCAACTCTGAAATTACAAGTAAGGAATATCATCGCTACAAGTAAGTTGCCTTTGCTCCTATTTCTAAAAAATTATATGCCAATTAGTTGAATAGAGGTGAATTGGTTGTAAATCGCATAATTGATCTAATTAGTTGCATGTTTTAATTTCGGGATTGTTACATATGGTATCAGAGCAGGTTGCAAGACCTATAAACCCTTATATAATTATATGTTATTACCTTGCCAGACAGATCAAGGTAAAAAATACCTTGTCACCTGGTATAGTATGGATTTTATAACGTGTGAATGTCCATGGTCTATCTATGGAAACATTTGCAATCATGCCATAAAGGTTAATTGGTTGTATTTCCACTCGGATAATTCAAATCCATTGCTTCATCAACATGCAGAGGATAACATATGCAATGACCCACATGAGATCAATATAAAGCCTCGAAACCATGATGTAGATGTCGATGCTACTCTTATGGCCACAAATATTGTTGATGTAGATGTCGAGGCACTTCATTTGGCAAGGGAGGAGTTGTTTAGCTATACACAGAAGATAACCCTCCTACTACTTTGACGAAGACAATCCAGTTGAATGGTATGCTTAAAAAAATGTTGGATGAAGCCAATAATTTGCACGTTACTGATTTTGACTTCACACCTGTATTGGGTTCTCTTGATCCATCTTTGAAGAGGAAGAAGAATTTCCTTAGCCCCACAAAGAAAAGAAGAAGCAACAGAAAAAACAATGGTTTGAAAATTGATTTAAATGTTGATCCATCATGATATGAACCATTTGAGTTTTGATACCTCAATAAGTGAGGACATCATCGATCAAATAATGCCCTGTCTATGGTTCTAGGTTAGTTTCATGTGTTGAATAGAGTCATGGTTTTAGATTTAAGTATTTAATGATCACCATTCTTTAACATGTGGTATGTTTATATTTATAGCAATGCAACAATCCCCAACCATGGCTATAACCCAAGACCAAAGGGAGTTGCAAGACTATCCAACCTTACCTACCATGCCAGGTACATTTGACACTCTTTCATTGTGTGCGCACATATTCCTTGACTCTCTAGAAAATTTCATTGCGATAACGTTTGACACTTTGCTAGGTAACTATAGAATAAGTGGAGAAGCATCATCTTCTACCATGATTGATCATCTATGGAAGGACTTCAACTCTAGTGGGAATCAATGAGGTATGCACAAAGAATAGATAAGTTAGGTTTTCATGGTCTCGTCAGGTGGGTTTCCCTTTTTCATATGATAAGTCTATTTATGTTTTCCTATTGTTATGTTGTTATGAAAATACCCTTTTCATAATCTGTTCATGGTCACTAAAAAATTAGGATTGCCAAATGTGATCATTTTCAGTGCTTATGTTTCTTCCCATGCATTGCTCATTGAAACAAAGTTCATTCCTCAACACCTTTCCCCCACTAAGGTGTTAACTTTATTTCCTATGCCAAAGTCATGGGATTTACATGCCTTTTTATGCTTGTTCATGGTTGAGGAGAAGGACCATCATATGGGTTCATTGCCCATGCTTGTATTTTTTCCCTATCCATCATGCTGGTTGTCAAATAGAATCTCTTTACTTATTTATGTTCATGCAACATGTTTGATTTTTATACTTAAACATGTAGTTACTATGTTCTCATACCTATGTTCATGGTTCAATGTTTATTAGATTTATAGATCTTTATATTTTACATCTTTATAAAGTTATGGTTAGATGGTCAAAGGCCAGTGAGGTTTGAACCTTATCATTGTGTTTTTTGTTGTTGGATTTTTGATTCCTTGCCTCTAGTCAGAGATCTCGTTGGATTTTCATGACTTCATCAAGCTAATTTTTCCTTCATGGAATAGTATATGATAGAGTAGTAGATTGTTATGTTATTATGAACATGCCCTCTTCATGATTTGTTGATGTAAACTAAACGATGTTCTGTCCTTTTATGCCTGTGATAAAGTGTTAACTGTCCTATTGCCCAAATCAACGTCGGTTGTTATCTTTAATTTGTGTGTTCGGTGAAAGTGTTTATTTTTATCTTATGTGCTTGTGTATATATGTGTGTTGAAGTTCCTGGTCACATATAGTCTATGGTCTGCTAGGATAATGATGGTGTTGATTAATTTTCAAAATTTTAACGTGGATGCTCTTTTTTTCAGGTTGTTCTATAGTTCTGCATCCAACCAGGATTGTCCATGCATTGAACCTCAATGTGGAAGATATAAATTCTCAACCAAGCACACAATGTGGTCTTTCTCCAAGCACGCAATTCTCATCTAAGCACACAATGTGGTCTTTTTCCAAGCACACAATGTTTATCTATACAAATATCTTTTGTTGTAAAACGCATCATGGAAGTGATGGTCATGGTTGAAGGCTTGTATTTTATCTAGTCCATGGTTTTCCAACTTCCAGTTGTACAATAAGTGATAAAGTTGTGATAGATTAATTTACCTTTTGTATAAGCATCATTACATGAAATGATGCTCTAGAAGCACCAAGGAAGTATTATTCAATACTGTGGTAGTTTCCATGGTCTTGAGGAAACAATTCTAGCATTTTGTAATAAATTGAATATAATGAAATCCACTACAGTGAATTTCTTGCTAGCAATCTGTTGTATTTCCAAACTTTTTATGTTTAGCTCCACTCCATTTTGGTATCTTCCTTTTTATTTCAGTAAAGAAAATCCGTTGCAATCACTCTACTTATCATTCCAATGGTAGCCCCTTGAAATTATTAATTAACCAATTTAAGCTAATAAGGAAGATCCTTGCAAGTGTCCACTCTATTCCATCTATGTTCCTCGAAAATGCCAATGAAAACACTAATTCATTCTTTGAAATCTACTCCCTTCACCATATTTCCACTTTTGATCAAATGGCTTTGTGATGCATATAGTAATGACAGTATTCCTATACCCACCTGCCCCTAATAGTTGAAATGGCTTAGGCATTTTCTAGGAACTACAAAATCCCATGTTACATTACACTTTATAAATGTTCCAAGAATTCTTGTCCTTGCTCATTTCCCTTAACATAATTTATAAAATTTGACAGCATTTAAAAATATCGATGGGGTTCAATTATTTGAAACAGAGTTTCAGGTTCTAGAATTCCACAGAAGGTATATTTAATGAGATTTTTTCATCATTTTTTTTATATTCTGGAGTACCCAAAAATGTGACATTTATGTTGGATTCATTCTGAATCCAAATGAATCCATCTTCCCCAGAATAATGAGTCCCGGGGAAATCATAGACATCTCTGCATTGTCATGAATTTGACATGGCTTAGGCCCAACAATGGCATTGGTTCTAACAGAATGTATAAACTTTGCCATGCCCATAGTGCACAAAAGACAAGTAGAATCCCCAAATATATGAATCCTATGATCTAATCACTTCCAGACTTGTAAAACTCTTAGCCACTCCATAAAAGCAGAGTCTAATTGTTTTATGTTTTTACCCTTTTATAGGCATATTTTTTGGTCATTTACAGTATGCTAGTTGTAGGATAGAACTAAAAGTTAGATGTCATATCAACCAATAAGGATAATAAGGATATAAAGTTCATAACACTCCAAATCGTTCCCTTTTTTATTATAATCCAAATAGATCAGATGTATGGCTGTGGGAGCAGATGTGGAGACAAATCGGATGTAGAAGCAACAATGTTTATATTTAAGGAGTCAAGCAACATTAAAATTACGATTTTTCACAATGTATATGCTAAAAAACATGGATGATGCAATCATACTGAAACAAGATATGATTACAAAATCCAAAAATTAGACAGCATTTAATAATATCAATGGGGCTTAACTGTTTGAAACAAAGTTTCAGGTTATAGAATTCCACAGAAGGTAGATTTAATGAACTTTTTTCATTATTTTTTCTTTATATTCTAGAGTGTCCAAAAATGTGAGATTTATATTGGATTCAATCTGAATCCATCTCCCCAAGAAGAATGAGTCCCAGGGATCATTAGACATCTCTGCATCTTCATGAATTTGACATTCATGTACAACTTTTCCAAAGACAGAGAAGATTTAGGCCCAAAGTTGTTTCTGGCTTGGACAGGGTGGTATGCACTTCAAATTTGATCACCTTGTATCAAGTTTCAAATTTATTCGAAATTTCAATAGTAGAATGTTTGATACCTGCAGTACGTTGTATTTCTGTAGTTTTTTTATCAACAACAATAGATATTTATGCAAGTAGGTGTGCTTTCACATTAAATAACTACAAGTACTCTGCTCATTATACACAGGGTATGTGTTTGGACTGCATTCTTGTTGGTTTTGCTGGCCATTCTGGGTGCATGCTCAATTATCAACAGGTTTACTAGGGTAGCTGGAGAACTTTTTGGGATGCTCATTGCCATGTTGTTCGTGTAGCAGGCTATCCGGGTATAGTTTTGGGTGCATTAGAAAATGATCATTCTGCATGATTCACTTTCCATAGAAGCTTACATTAATGAGTTCCTCTTATCAAATTTCAGATTTAGCTACATATATTTGGTTACCCTAGAAACAATTAACTTTTCTTTTCCTGCATTTGACACATACATGAGCACATGTAATATGAATGCCCTCAGTAATGCATGTTTTCCCTAGTGTATGAATTTAAATTCATTTATAGAATTTCTTTTGAGTATAATCTCTCCAGCAAGAGATCACAAGATTGCTAGAAAACATCAAACGAAGTAGTGACCATGTTAGATTTTAACTTGGTTGCTCCTGACGCTTGTTCTCCACTGTGATGGTGCATTCCAGCAGAGGGTGCAACAGGTCAGAGAGATGCATAGCAAATTAGCAATAGAGGAAAAGTGAAGGTGCACAACACTTTTCTAGCATCCAGTGAGGCCGCATGCATGTCTCAAGCATGCACATGATGACCTTTAGTTATCTCCAAGGTTAACTGCAGTCCAGAATTAGTAATTTGAGATTAGGAGTTTTCATTTCTAGATTCAGTTTAACTTTGTCAGAATTGGTAATATTTAGAATTAAATAGAGGAAGAACAGGGCGAGGGTGAACTGTAGCAGCTCCAACACATGCATCACATGTAGGATGGCTGCACCTACCAAGGTGCCTAAGATAGGTCTGTACACCCTGGACCTTCTCCTGTATCCAGGAAGGCAGGGTCCCTTTTTATTTGTTATTCAGATTTTACCAGTCAGTGTGTGCACTGATGCCCTTTTACAGTAATGAAATTATACAATCATCATTTAGATTTGATTGGTCTCTATACAGAATAACAATTCTTATTTTTTTGTGCAGTTCTTCTATTTCGATTCGTTAGAGTCTCTTCCTGTAGAACCCCTTGATCCAAAGGACATGGTGCCATTAAGTTGTCAATATGATGCCCAAATTTATGTATTTGGAAAATGGATACAAAATATTTAAATGAATTATTCATCAACCTTGACATAAGTTTCACAAGAATTAAGCAGCATCCTGCTAAAGCAAAGAAGCAAAGAAACCAACAAATGACAAATCTCACCTTGTTTAACAAATGCTAAGGTCTTTTATAACATCAAAAAGAGAATGGAATATTCGTTGCCATATTTTTCATGAATGTTAATAATGGCATCGTTCACGCTTACATTTTCCTCGTTGAAATTCACTGCAAAAAGTCACATAGTTTTCAACTACCTACCATCATAATGGACATGAATATAGGCAGGGATTAACTACTTGATATATGAACAAAGCTAAGATGCAATGGATCAAGTCATTGAAACCATGTCTCAAACCTTTACACAACAACAAAGATACCAAGTCCAAGCACACAAGCCCTGGTTGCAAGGGAAATGTTACCAAAGCATTCATAAATGACCACTTTTGGCCCAAGTGACTTAGAACAGAAAATATTGATATGCAATCTGATTTAAATGAATCCAAGGGAAGGATTCAGGATTTGGTCAAAAAAATTGAAGAAGATCGTTGTTTGTGGGTTTCTGAAAAGAGTAATTTGGAAGGAATTGTTGCAAAGCTGTAGAAAAAACTCAATTTGATGGCTACTGAAAGTGGATTAATAGCCCAGAAAAATACAAAGCTTAGCAATGATGTAGGCTCATTGAATTCTCAATTGAATTAATTGGAAACCAACTTGAATGAATCCAAGAGAGAGACTCAGGAATTACTCAAGAAACTTTAAGATAATCAATAGTTGTGGGATGAGGAAAATAATATTTTGGAAGGCAATCTTGCAGAGCTGCAAACACACCTGGAGTTGATGGTTAGTGAGAGGGGATCCATGGGCGAAAAGAATATGAGTTAAGCAATGAAGTGGAGTTCTTGAAGGCCCAGGTGAGTGAATATAAAACTACACTAGTTTGCATGCACTCAACAAGCATACCAAGACTGGTTTTCCAATTAGTAAGAGATTCTTGACCTAATACATTCAAATGCAGATAGACCTATGACTTCATTATTAGGCAACACCTATTATGTTTTATTTATTGAGGATTCCTCATGGAATATTGAAGGATAACACACTAGAAGACGCATTTACAAATGTGATTGTAAATATCACATTTCTATGTCATTGGTTGTCCTATATATATTTGTATTTATGAGGAGAAAAGAACTAATGTGGAATCCTTCAATTTGAAGAGTACAACAAGACTTCTTAGGATTACAAAATTCACATTTTGTCTTTAGATAAAGATAGTTGTAAGTTAGATGTCAAGTTTGATGAGGATGTTGGGTCCTATAAGTCTCAAAACCCTCCAACAAAGATTAAGGAGGTTGAAAAACTTGTGACCCAAATTCTAATCCTTAGATTCATGAGAAATTGAAGTGAGATCAATGAGATTTTGGTTTATGTATAAAGACCATTTTGCCTTCCACTTTAGTAAGAAGGCCTAAATGGTTTACCTAGATAGTACAGGAAGCACGAGGATAAGTAGGAGAGCCTGAGATTTCTTTTCAAATTTGTCATCCTACTAAGAATTTTCCTAATTCTGGTGCTTGGTATCTTCCATTATTAATGTAGAGCCTTTTAGTTTTGAGGCGGTAGTAGGTGAGAGAGTATGGTAGGATACCATGGCAGAGGACTACAAATTCATCCTAAAGAATGATGTCTGTTAGATGGTATTGAGACTAGTAGAGAAGCCAATGATTGATTCCAAGTGGTGATTGACTACACTAAACCTAACCCTAGGTCCCTGCTAATGCTATTTAAAGAGGTCCCCACCCTCCATTTCACTCATACAATTCATTGAGCAATTTGGAATTTTTGAGTTGAGCCTTGGGTTGATTTGGAGAGTTTTTTGAACTCTTGAAGGGTTGTTTTGAAGAATTTGTTGGGCTGATTTGGAGAGTTGATTGAAGGGGTGATTTGGAGAGTTTTTGAGCTGAGTTTCTTGGGTTGATTTGGACCTGATTGTAGGGTTTATTTTAGAATTTCCTGGGATAGTTTGGAGCTGATTCAAGGGTTGATTTTCATAATTTCTTGGACTGTTATGAAGATTTTTTTCCTGTTGTTAGGAGGTGTTATTTTCCATATAGTCATGTTGAAGACGTAGATTATGAGAATTCAGATGATTCTCTCCTATGATTAGATTGTAGAGTCTAGAATATATACTATATTTAATATTTATTAATTAATACTATTTTTATTTTTGGACTCTAGAGGCCATTCAAAGCCTCTTTGTTGTTGTATTTTGGTTCAGATTGGATTGCACTTAGTGTTATATTGGTTATATGCACCCTTGCTATATACTTGAAAAACTTTGCATATTTGTATATAATGGTTTGGATTCACATGGATTCACATGGATGCTTATTAGATGCTACCATCATTAAATCATTATCACATGCATTCTTGTAAGGAGGAGAGCTTCACAATTTTGTCTCTTCCCACTGTAATTAAAAATATCATATGTAGAATTTGATTGGGATTGTAAATAGAATATAGAGGGTGTGCACAATGCTAGGAGACTACAATGATAGGATATTTTTTATCAGTGCCCTTCCCACACTCTACAATTCAATTTCTTGCAAAACTCAGATCCTGATCTAGTCTCAAATTTGGCTGTGTCTATCCATATTGATTCAGATATCATTTTTGGACTATTTTTTCTTATTCCATCATACAAAACCCCATAAATATCATGAATGCATATAAAGGTAAGGTAAAATTTGATATGTTGTCAATATTCTTTTTCTGAGGAGAATCTAGAAGTATACATTAAAAAAAGACAAAAAAAGTGTGAGATGCAATTCTAAACTTTGTTAAAGCAGGGCATGATACTATGGTCACCCTTTCATAGATATTCTAGTTTTTATCTAAGAATCCCTTTGTAGAGGAAAAACTAGTGCAAGATTTGGAGGAAGTGGAGTGGTCACATGGGGGATTTAGCATAGTAGACCATCATGATGGATGTGATTTCTTGGAGAAATATTGACATTTCCTAACTTATGACACACTAAGCATGAGAAAGATTTGCTTTTATTTAAAAAGACTAGGTCCTTACTATCATGATAAATCCACAAGCACAAGATCCGAAATACAGAGAAGTCAAGCCAAAATAGAGTTGTGATCTGGGAAAACTATTGGGATGAAATCCAAGGTGGAGACGGGAAGAGTGACTGGGTGATTGAGAAATAATAGTGTTATTAAGAATAAATTCCTTATAAACATAGTAAACAAACCTTTCATCACTAATCAACAACCAATGAACAAATCACATAGCATATCAATATCTCTCCAGAAAAAAAGATTTGAGAAGGTGTTTGGAAGGATCAGACACCACCTTAATGTATTAATGATAATCACAAAACCATGAATCAGTTACTTTTCTCAAAATACATTTGTCCATGTACATGGAATATATTACATTTGTCCATAAATTTGTGTCCCATACAAAACACTGTAGTTGTTGCATTTTGGGGAAAAATAAAACATTAACAGATTCTTCTTTAGTGAAAGAACCACGTTATGATAGACCCAAGAAAAATGATAACAACAACCCGTTCGCACAATGGGGATCTATATTGATGGTGATCAATGATTACTATTGCAGTGGATGGTGATCCTATGTCATATTTGACATCTACGTATGTGCTTAAAAATGCTTTGGACATTATATCAGTGGACATATTTTCAATATCTACAGAGCGATTGATGGTAAAATGTTGAAATCGACAACTCCAATTTATTGCTTCCTTATGAAGAGATTTTAAATTGTCCTTCTGAACCTAATAGATGCCTTTCATATGATTACATATCAACTCCCAGTTGGTGAAGACTTCAATATCATTGAAATCATGTTGTTTTGCCTCTTTTATCCCTTCAACAAGGGCAATGTAATATGCCTCATTGTTTGTCGTCATTCCAGACACTTCTCTCTTTCCATGAAATAAATGATTTGTTGCCATATTGTAAAGGACAAATTTAACAACTGCTCGACCTGGATTTGGAAAGCAGGACACTTCAATGCATAAATGCCACTTTTGCACCATTTTTTACACTTCAAAAACCTGAAAAATAAGATAACAATAAATTCATGTTAAACAAGTAGACAATTATCTATTTCTTAATACTCAACATGTTTTTCAATCATATATAATTCAAAAAAGCAGATAATTTTTTTCACAAATTCAATGTAAGACTGACTGAAAAATTTTGTTGGAGTATCAAAACCAAATTGAATGCTTTTGATATTGTTAGATATAAGTATCCTTATGACTGTTACAATGTCATATTTCCTACTAGTAGTTATAAGGGGGAGCTAGAAATTCAATTTCAGAGCTTGCAAGAATAATTTTCAAAACAATAAGATTTCTTAAGTGCACCGGTCTTAAAAAGTTCTTGCGTGCTCAAAAAGATAAATTAGTGCGATATATGCTGTCTGATGACGTTATGGGGTATATAGTGCAATTTAAGATAGCCTCACGACACCTTTTGATTATTTGAGTAGTTTCTATGATTTACAATTCTTTCTTTGCAACATTCTAACTAAAATTGAAATTAATGTTCAATCTGGTATTGTAACAAAATTAAACAGAAGATAGAATCTCAATAATGGAAAAAATAAATAGCACAAAAGGATGCAGGCTATTTGGGATGCAAGCCTTTCCTTTAAGATGCAGCTTCTTGCCTCATTCACTTTGAACATGGCATTCCTAAAAGGAAAGATTCCTAAAACAACATGAACAGATGCAATCCAATAAATGTTGGCCATGTTTTTTGAGGGTGACCATTTGCTAAGCAGGACTAGACTTGAATGAAAGGCCTTTCTACAATGTATGTTTACATCACAACTCTACTAGTAGTCTGTCCTCAAATATTCTCGGTGCTGCCATAATATATGTGAAATTTATAGCAGGCAATCATTATGGTCACATTCCACTACCTGTGGCAAAAGAGATGTGCTAGAACAAAGAAAAGGCAATGAAATTTCATCTTTTATAGCTATTCAATATTGAACTCATCTCATTTCCTTAAGAAAGTCAAAGATGACACTAGATGTAGGATTTAGATCACATGCATTTTCCCTAATTATGTGGGTAAGTAAGCAGAAGGCTATTTTAAATAATGTTGACATAGCATGTACTCTCTGAAAGAATGACAATTTCATCCCTCTAAGTAGAGTGCCAACTTTTTCGAGAGAAATGGGAGAGTCCTAAAAAAGTACATAAATTGGTTGCACCATAATGTGTCCTAGCAATAGGTTACCATGAGTACCTTTGCTTGCGTGGTGGTAGTGATTTGAGAACTAGAGAATGGAAAAGTGAGGAGTTGTCTGCTCCTACCAAAGTCTAGAAAATGAATTTGTCTAGCTTTTTTATTGCTGCTCCAAATAAGCATATATAGAAGAAACCCCTTGCTTGTTCAAGTGAGGAAAGGCCCAAAGTTGTGCATGCTTTGCAGACAGTTGTTCTTTTTTGTTGTTTATCCCTATCCTCTAGTTTCCTTTGAGCTTTTCTGGGTTGATGCAATCTCTCATCATAGTTTCCAATTGGTGTTGCTGAAAGTAAACAAATAAAAGGGTAGGTTGCTTGCCCTTATGTTACAGTCCAGTGTAGAATTTTCTTTAATGACAAAATCTCCCCAAAGTAAGGATAAAACAGGCGGCTTTTAAAGACAATAGAAGGCTATTTCCAACTCTATACATATTCTTTTCCATTACCTTTTCTTACTATTTCTATAAAGTACAAAATCATCAACTCAAGCTTTCACTATCTTCATTTAGGAACAACATAATTTCATTCTTATTAAATTCATATCCATTCCTCTAGTGTGCTGCCATATATACATGAAAAAAAATGCCTTTTTTTTTTTTTCGTTGATCCACAACAATATCATTTTGCATTCAAATCTAATCAAGACAGATCTCAAAATATATTGAACAGTGGTGTCCTTGACTTCTGTTTTAGAGGTGAGAAAAGGCTGAAAATGTTAGAGATGATGGCACATTCCTTACTGGTTATATTCCTGTAGATGGTTGCCAAGTGAATTGTTTAGGTTTTGATATTAACGTTCAATATTCTTTAATGTTTTTATTTCCAATAGGTATTTCAGACTTGACAATCCAGTTTGTTTACAATGTGTTTTGAAACCTATTCCCACAAACATGACCTCACCATTTAATTAATCTTTGTACCTCAGGGACTCCTCACCATGACCATTCTAGGCATACCCCAAAATCATGGCAGTCCACGACACCACATTCCTTTCTGGCATATTGTCAAACACTCTATTTGCTTCCTCCATACTTCCACACTTGGCATACATGTCAAGAAGGGCACTCCCCACAAATATACAAGACTCAAATCCAGTTCTAACAATATGGGCATGTACCTGCTTACCTCCTCTATCTTCAATACCAACACAAACACCAAGAGCACTAGTGAAACTGATCTGGTCCGGCCTCATCCCTGCCCTCAGCATTCAGACAAAATAACCAAGTGCCTTCTCCCCATCCCCAGTGTTTGCATATCCTGCAATGATTGAATTCCAAGAAACCAAGTCCTGCTCAGGCATTTCGTCAAACATTTGGCAAGCAAACTCAATTGCACCCTGTTTAACATATCCTGTAATCATGGTATTCCATGAAATAGCATTCTGCTCATACATTTTGTCAAACACTTGGCACACATCATTGACACTTCCACATTTAGCATACATGTTGATGAGATTGTTTTCTACAAATACATTTGGCTCTAACCCACTTTTTATCATATGGGTATGGATCCACTTACCCTCTACCAAGGATTTTGTGTCAACACATCCCTGCAAGAGACTATCATAGGTGACATACCCTACCTGAAGGTCCCCACAATACAAAAGCTTCATGGCCTCCTTCCTCAGCCTCACCCAAGTGCCCAGAACAGCCAAGAAGGTCAATCATGCAGGCATAGTGGTCTATTTTGGGGATGATACAATGATCTCGAGTCATAGATTCAAAGTATCGATGCCCTTCTTCCACAAGACCTACATGAGTGCAAGCAGAAATAACACCAATGCATGTGATATCATCAGGCTTTACCCTAGAATGTAGCATCTGATGAAAGAGTTGGAGAGCTTCTTTGTTTTAGGCCTAAAGTCCCTGAGAACCTGCTAATATTATCAGGAGAATGAATGATACCATTGCTTTACCCCTTCAATTTTGTGAATTAAGGATTTTGAGGACCACATTCAATGGTGGAAGTTGTTTCCAGAGAGGGATGGCACATGTCTCATGATGTCTCTAAGTGCAGTGTTCAAGCAAATGATGATGAGGACCATAATGAAACTGTTCCAGTGACTTTTCTTTACCCTCTTTCTCCTACTATGAGATGAGAGGCACTTAATTTGTCTACTGACATCCTGAAGGACCAATCATACAAATTCCCTCTTTTATAGAATTGGTGGATATGTACAATTGAGCCTTTTCTAATGGTTTCTATGATTCAATTTGGATTCAAAATGTGTGATCAGATTTAATATGTAGCCCCTGCTAAAAATAGCACTGTCTCAAATGTCACTAGAAAAGTAGCTCATCAAAATCATGAGCTCACAAGGATCTCAAATATACCATCATCATTGACATGGAAGTCTCCCAGAACACTACAGGGAATATCTTTAAAGTTTACCTTGAGGATGAATCCACAATTGTTGTTAGAGACTACTACCAGATATATATTTGACATTTGTCCATGGCAAGACAATTATCAATTTTGAAATTTTCAGATGTTCCATGGAAGCCTTCATGTAGCTGCCAGTATTTGATGCAGCCTAAGCCACATCTATACCCACAGTTGACATTTCCATAAATGTCAATATTATGTCCCAGATCATCACGCCCATGCTCAAGGTGAAAAACCTTATAATCAAGGTAAAAAAAATCCCTTTCATATCAACACTATGTGGAAGCATTTCATCCTTTATCCAAAGTTTAAACCTTCTTTATCTTCTCTTTATAAAATTCTTTTCATCATAATACTTTGGTTTAATTCTTTCTACCTGTACATATCAATCATACTATAATCTTCAGACTTTGGTTAAAATCCCAATTTCTACTTATACACTCAACCCGTATTAAAATAATACATCACATATCTTTGCGGAATTCTATTCAATTCAAACCTTAGGATCTAATCCATAAAATCATAAAACCTTACCACTTCGCCAATCCTCAACCTTTGACTTTATGCATATACCGATGCTTATTCAAGGTTCAATCTCTGTCGTCAATCTCCTTGCGCTCCCAATCCAACGACCATCGCGTTCCATCACTTTTTCAACCTGCATAAACGTTACCACGCGAAATAACTAGTTTTATAAGTGATACGTGTCACCTCCTAACCACTATCACGTTCTTTCACAAAATTACCACATGTAGCTCTAAAGCGGTGCGATAAACTCTTTGTGGTTTTCCTAAATCACACCACTTTGCCAATCCTCAACCTTTGACTTTATGCATATACCAATGCTTATTCAAGGTTCAATCTCCGTCGTCGATCTCGTTGCGCTGCCAATCCAACGACCATCGTGTTCCATCACTTTTTCAACCTGCATATATGTTAACATGCGACATAACTGGTTTTATAAGTGATATGTGTCACCTCCTAACCACTATCGCGTTCTTTCACAAAAATACCTCCTATAGCTCTAAAGCAGTGTGATAAACCATTTGTGGTTTTCCTAAACCACTCCACTGTTCTATTGATTCGTGGCTCAATTTGTTCCATTTTTTTTACTTGATTAAATCTCTATCGCTCATCATCTATCAATTATGTCTGTTGATCTAACTGATCCAATGGCCCTGGTACTTTGTTATTCCACACTTGCATTCTGACTTCAGTTCCTCTGTTTTGATATTCTTTGTGTAACTTTGATCGTTCCAATTAAGTGCTCCAGCTATTCAAACTGATATTTCGTTGTTCAACCCTTCATATCTTTTGTCTCCTCTTCACCGATCTCATTTGTTGATCAATGGATCCAATAACATCATAATCCCTCTCGGCTCGTTAGAATGCTTTCATAAATCTAAAACTTAATATGAATGTTTTCAAACCTCAGACTCCTCTACAATTCTGCTGTGCAACTCCGGTTCTCCATGGTGCCCTCAAAATAATCCTTGATCTTGTCTCATAATTCACATCTAGAAAACAAAAAATATCATGGAAAGTCTTCTCAAATCTTTGTTTTCCAATTCTCTTCAATAACAAAGAGAAGGCAACAATGGGAACTAAAAATCAAGGTCTGGTAAAAATTTCCCTGTGAAAGAGAGGAAGACTCATCAAAATATAGACAACAAGGCTTATGAATACTCCCCACCACAAATATTCAATTGTTGTCAGACCCTTTCTTACTACTGTGATCAAACCAAGACTATCAATCTGAATAGAACATGGCTCACTGTCTCCCCTGACATTGTTAAGAGCATTGAACTTGGAATTTTCTTTTCGTAGGAATAACTTCAAAGGGTTCAGCTTCCATGACTTCTGAACTAAAACTTCATCATATGATTTCAAAGATAAAGGGCTTGGGAAACAATCATGGTTGCAAGTTGGTTAGAAAATAGTCAAAATAATTGGCATGAGGTAGAAATGATGGGATCAATTAGGAAGAAGGGTGAAAAGGCATGCATAAAAGAAGTTACAAATTCAATATGTTTCCTTTATCCCTAATAAATCAAAGAATTAAAAGTATTTTTTACATCAAAATTTGTTTATTTACTAGCACTTACTAATATTCCTGGCTTGCTCTGAAACATAAACATAAACATATGCATAGACCTGAATGCATCCTGGCTTGCTCTGAAATTCCTGGTTGCTCCTATAATGTGGTTGGGTCTGAGTTCTGAGTGCAGTTTTCTCCCTGTAAATGATTATGGACTCTGAGTTCTGATGGCAGGGAAATTTGAATACCGGGGACCAAGTTGGGACAACTTGTAGTGCCGCGATATGTGACCAAGGTTAGTGATCAGATCCGAATCCGATTTTGTCAGAGCAGATTTCGAGCTGCAATAAATGTGGAAGGGTGGCGGGTGGTAGCGGAGTTGGCGAAGGGTGGCAGAGGGCAGGGGATTTTCCTGATTGCTGGAGCCAGATGTTTTTCCGGGCAGGAGCGGAAAGCTTGCAATTCCTCCGCCTTGTTAGACTACTCCATAAATTTATAATAGGGCAAGGTACGCAGATACTTTAGCAAATTCAGAGTTCTGGTAATGAACCCAAGGGCCAATTCTCTCACGGCTACTGATTTTTTTAAGAATCTGCATGCACAGAAATGCACAGACTCACTGACTACTAGTAAAGGAAACATTATTGCAAAGACAGAAAGATATCGCGTAGTCTAACTAGGTAGAGGAGTTTCCCGGAAAGTTATGGAAATTCTCGTTATATTTAGAGAAAATCCAGCAAGGATTTTTGTAAATCCAAGTTAGTTGTTAAACTTCAAAATTTTAGGTGTCCTAGACGTTTTTGATGGCGTTGAATCCATTTCTACCATCAAAAACACCATTCAAACACTCCCTCTACAAGAGTTTTTGAAATTTTTTTGCCTAGATTCCGACTACTTTTGGCTGTCTAGGCAATTCCTCCACTTCATTAAACTACTCCAAAAAATATTAACAACCTAGTGATACAAAAAAAATAAAAATATATACACATTTTTTTTAAGTAAATATTTATAACAAATTTCTTAAAAACAAAAAGAGAAAGAAAGAAAGCGTAGTGGCACTTTTTGGTCTTTTTCTTTTATAAAGTAAATTTTTTGCTTTTTGGTCTTTTTCTTTTATAAAGTAAATTTTGTGGTTGATTTTATAGGAAATAACAATGAAATATATTTTGTTTCTTAGTGCTTTGAAATTATTTATATTCTTAAAATTTAACTTAATTTAATTTAAATTAAAATGTTTGACATGTGGTTTCTTTGATTTTGAAGCAGTTTTATACGCATTCTTAATTTAGTAAGGCTTGTTACACATTGAAAAGTCAAATAACCGAGAAAGCATATCCCTACTCCCAAAGAATTATACAAATAATGCACACATAACCAAGATTTTCATGAGTTGAATACCACTTTTTTTTACAAGTAAATACGTTTTAACTCACTTATTCAAATATCATATATTCGCTTAAATAACTCTGCATAATTAACTTTGTGTTTCTTGAGGTTATATGAGAGTTGATTTTATGGTAATAATAATATAATTTGAATTTTTACACGACATTATTAGATAAATTTTCGAATTTTTTTATTAGATAAGGATGTGTTTCATATAATAATTTAATTATTAAATTTTTTAAAATTAACATATTTTAAATGTGAAACTTATGTTATTCTGGATGTTTATGGCAAATTATTTTGAATTTAATTTGGGTGTAAGATTAACAAAAATTTAAAGGTTTCATTGAATATGTACATGATACATAAGTAGTTAATAGCTAAGTCAATTTAAGATCCTTTGTTTTCCTCATGCAATGCACTTCCTTATCTTGTTTTGTAAGATGTTTTAGTATAAGTATTGACTCCTTAGTTGAATCCATTCCCTTATGTTTACATAATATGCAAATATTTGATGAACACAACAAAGAACTTAAAATGATATTAATATCAATTTAGTAATTAGTCATGATCATGTAAATAGTATCAGAGCAAGTTCATGGTGGTTCATGGTGACCTAAGGCCTAAATTTATTTATGACCCCATGACACATGCCTAATGCTAATAGCCTTCAAATAGAGCTCATATCCACCCTCATAAGCTAAATATCACATAAATAGGTCATGTGTGGTGGTTTTAAGCCTCATTCATGGCCCTTGAGACTTATAAGCTACCTTTAGGGATTAAAACTTGAGTATTCTCCCCTAACCATGGCGAAGGCACCAAGACCATACCTAATGCTCAAATTTTTCATATGTTTCCCATATCCCAACTCAAGGGTGAATGATACTCTTAAAAAGTCAAGTATCACCATTTGAGGCATTGTTCTTCAAGTCAAATTCCTAGTATCTTACGTTAGGTCCTAAGGCCCTAATTTTCTCCTTTTAGCATGTCCATACCCCTATGGCCCATCCCTAGTGCTCAAACCTTCTAATGGTGCCCATATGATCACTTTGAAGGCCAAATATTCCACAAAAAGGTCATATATGGTGGTTCAAGGCCTCATTCATGGTTCTTGAGACCTAGAAGCTAACATTTAGGCCTAATTACTTAATCTTGATCACCTGATCTTGTTCTGGGGCTTAACATTGATACCTAGTTCTAAACGACTCCTCATGGTTACAATATTCCCACTCAAAAGGAAAAGATTCTCTTTGGAAGTTATGTTTGTTGGTTCAAGGTGTTGTTTTTTGTCTTGGATGTCTGAAAGCGTTTTTTAGGGCTTTAGTCC
The DNA here is from genome assembly GCA_031772625.1 of Pinus tabuliformis. Classification (NCBI taxonomy): domain Eukaryota; kingdom Viridiplantae; phylum Streptophyta; class Pinopsida; order Pinales; family Pinaceae; genus Pinus; species Pinus tabuliformis. The sequence goes on along the minus strand of CM062817.1, from coordinate 1,207,041,738 downwards.
AAGATCTCATACCTTGACTATGTTGAAGCCCTATAAATCATGCTATTTACTTGAAAACTCATAATGGTTCTCATATCCACGCATGGAGCCCAAATATCCACATAGAAGGTCATGTTTTTGGTTTGAGGTGTCATTTTTGGGCCTTGATGGGCCTATAATCTTCCTTTATGGCATATGGTCTAGTTTTTCTCTCCCAATGGTGTCTAGGACCTTGAGGACCATGCCCAATGCTTAGAACTTCCTAATAATTGTCAATATCCTTATTTGGAGAGAAAGGATATGCTTGTGAGGTCATGTGTGGTGGACCAAGGATTCATTTTTGAACAAAAATGATTAAAATCTTCCTTTAGATTATAAGGCTTAGGTTTTGCTCAGTTAATAATGTCTAGGGCCTTGAGACTCATACTTAGTATTCAAAACCTCCTAATAGCAATAATAACCTTACTAGGATGCCAAGATAACTTTAAGAGGTCACATGTGGTGGTTGAAGGTTTTGTTCATGACCACAGATACCTACAAGCATGCTTTAGGGTCTATCCATACATTTTTCCCCTTAACCATGTCAAAGGCCTCGAGACCATAGCTATTGCTCAAAATATCTTAATGGTGCCCATATTCTCACTCAAAAGGCAATGAAACCCTTGGGAGGACCTATGTGGCAATTTGAGTCATTATTCTTATCCCTAGATATCTAATAGCTTCCTTTCCATCTTATGTCTTAGGATTTCTTCCCCAACCATGTTTAGGACCCCAATACCTATGTCTAGTGTTTAAAAGCTCCTAATGTTACTAATATCCCCATTTGGAGGCTAAGGAAACCCATAGGAGGTCACATGTGGTGGATCGAGGTGTCATTCTTGGCCCTTTAGGGCTTAAAGCCTAGGTTTCATCCCTCATTTATGTCACATATCCCAAAACCCATATCTATTACATAAACCTCCTAATGTTATTGATTTTCCCACTCTATAGGATACCCTTAATAGGTCACGTGTGGTGGTTCAAGGCATGATTCTAGACCTTGAATTAATATGATATTCCTTTAGGGCCTAATACTTGGTTTTCCTTCACCCAATCATGTACAAGGTCTAAAGACCCGTGTCTAGTGCTCGAAACCTCCTATTAGTATTTGTATCCCACTTGTTGGACAAACACACCTTTAAGAGGTCTTCTGTGGTGCTTTGAGGCATCTTTCTTGACCCTATATGTCTAAAGGCTTCCTTTAGGGACCAAGACCTAGATTTTACCCCTTGGCAATGTCTAGGGCCTCAAGACCTATACCTAGTGATAAAATCATCACAACCCCTGCATCTCAATTTAATGTCAAGGATCCCTCAAGAAGTAGTGATAGAATCATCACAGTGCCCCATATCCTAATTTTAATGTCAAGGATCCCCCCAAGAAGTAGTGATAGAAACATCACAACTCTCTACATCACAATTTTAATGTCCAGGATCCCCTCAAGAAGTCGTGTGTGGTAGTTTAATGCATCATTCTTAGCCTTGGATATCTAGGAACATCCCTTAGTGTCTATGAGTTGAGTTTCCTCCCTCAACCATGTCAAGGGGCCCTAAACCAATCTCTAATACCTAAAACCACCTAATGGTATTGATATGCAAACATTGAATGAAGAATACCTTTAGGAGGCCACATATGGTGGTTGGAGGTGTCATTGTTGGCCTCAGATGCCTAGAAGCTTCATTTAGGGCCTTGAAGTTCACTTGAGAAATATAATTCACCACATTTTCAATCTTGTAAATGAGAATGAGATTTGATGGTACCTTGCCAATGGCACACAAATTTATGCAAATGTAAATAACAACTCGCTCACATTTAAATACCTCACTTGTTGGGGCCTTCATTTTGAATTTTGAGTTTTGCGAAGCAAGGATAGGTGGTAGGGACAACTGTTGGAGTTGCAGGATTGACAACCAAGGGAGGGAGCCAGAACTAAGAGTGAATGGGCGGTTGCAGACAAGAGCAAGAGCAGTCGAGCAAGGGTAGATAGAGGGCAGCCGAGGGCAGAGTCAGCAAAGCAAGAGACGAGGGGCTCTGATAGTGGAGGTGCGGAGCAAAGGATAAAAGGTAGAAGATAACACAAGGAAGGGGTTGGTCATGAAGCAAAAGAATGAGGACAGGATGAGGAGAGCCTTCCTTAGTTGCGGAAAGGTGAGCCTTGTCCTTAGATCTTGTTATGATGGGTCTTATTGGTTATGTTCTTTGTGTATTTGTTGATCAAGCTTCAAGACTTCTGTAATATGCTATGTATTCTATTATGTTCAAGTTAATGAAAGAAGCAGTATGGGACCTGTTAGGTTCCTATACCAATAGGTTTCATTTTTCATGATTGACTGTAGAAGAGCCAAATATGTTCATCCTTGCATGCTGCAAAGGTTCCATATTTTGTAAACAAATCAAGAAAATTTAAAAAATGAAAAAAGGGTATGCCCTAAAAGAAAAATCAAAGGGCAAAAAGAGTAAATTGGTCAAAAAAAATGATGAAAATGAATCCCAAACCAAAAGACCAAGAAAGTGTGCTTGTTTAAATGCCACTACTGTTCCATTGTTGCAGAACTTCATTGTGTACAGGTGGTTGATTCTGCATACAGTTGATGAATAGCCAGACAGTCCAATCCTGGCTAGATCATATTTGAATTTAATTGTCTTTAGAATAGAGAATAATGATCTGTCCAAACAGTTCAAGCTTGGCATATGAGCAAATAGGTAGAGAAAACAAAGGAGCCCAACTGCTTAATCTGGGCCCTTGGAAGAGATAAGGGTAGACTTAGATAGGTGGGCATTCAAAGAAAAAGAGGAAAATCAAGGTTTGATAGTCCAAATGCACCCAATCAAAAGGAAAAAAAAATGCTAGGTGTTTTTAGGCTGGGTAGGCAGTTTGAGGTTGCAGAAGTAAGTTGGTGATCATTTTTTGTCTTGTCTAGAAAGACTTATCTCATGTATGTCACAAAAAACAATGGCAAAGTGACTGCAAGACAGTGGAAGCATGACTAATTTCCCCTATCATTCCCCCAGAAATCATTTGCTAACATCCCCTCAAGGACCTTGGGATCTACCCAATAGTCCTATTTCACTTCATTTTATGAGAAAAGCTAAGTTGAACTCTGAGTTTACTTAGTGAAAAGAAGCCACATTTCTTGTGTAAAAGATCTTACCATTTTTTCATTTCCCTTAAAACCTAAGTTATTACCTTATCAACTTAGCGTTTCCTATCCATAATATCATATTGACACAAACTCTATTATTTAGCTCCTTTATCATTCCCCATCCCTATTTTACAAAAAACTGTATAAAAAAACCAAAAAAAAATACCTAAATATCCTTTCCCTTGGCAACTATAGCCATATAACACAAGTTTGGGGATTATTGGTCCATTTGGGACCTTAATAATAACCCTTCCGCGTTCAAAACACATTAGGGGTTAATTTAACATCTGGTTAAATTAATAACCACACCTAAACCACCCACCTAAGCCATAGGTTAACCCCCCCGCGCATGTATACATTGGAATTAGTTTGACATTTGGTTAAACCAATAACCATGGTCGCCCGCGTAACCACATAAAACCCATAATCCAAATTTTATACCCCCGCGAATATTAAAAACATTAAAAAATTACAGCGGGTCCCGTATCATAACCACCCGCCATCTGCACTTCCCGTCCACCGTTCGATCCCGCGTCGTAGATCCAATGGCTAGCGGCGATATCGGAGCCCCTAATCTGCCGAGAATTAGCGTCTGGGGGATGGGCGGTATTGCTACCGTACCCCTGCCACGCGTCGGCTTCCCGGCGTGATCAGAGCCCCCTCCTGCAAAACCACCATGGGCTAAAGGTGGTGCGGGGAAAACCGCTTACTACCCGCCGCCTACCACCTGACGTCATCCCCACGTCACCCGATGACGTTGCATCCACGTCGCCCGCCACTGCTCTGCACCAGCGCCATATCATCTGCTGACATCACCACCCCGCCACTGCTCTGCACCAGCGCCATATCATCTGCTGACATCACCACCCCGCCACTGCTCTGCACCAGCACCATATCATCTGCTGACATCACCACCCCACCACCGTGTCATCTGCCACGTCATCCCACACGTCAGCTGCAACGTCATCCTCCGTACCCACTACACGATAAAAGTACGTCATGATGACGTCATCACAAAAAGTGTTAAAATGCCCAAATTTTGTTAAAAGTCGTGAAAACGACGGTTTTTTGTTTATTTCTATTTGTGCGCCTGCGGAGAACGTGCATGCCATTTACGACCAATTCACCTCCAAAACTCCAATTAGCCACCCAGATGAGTTCATCCTACAAACTCGACCCCCCCAGCTCAGTGTTGTACCTACAATTTGTACCAGTCGGCTCTGAAACAGGTATTTACCCATTGTTCGCCCGTAAACCCTGTTTTTCGAAATTTCTCCATTTGAAATCGACTGAGGAACTAGAATTCAAAGTAAATTGCACTCCTGCCTATGAATCACCACCTTTTAATTCACTGTGTGAGCCATTGATTCAAAAGAAACCTGCAAACTTTTCCCTCCTCTGCAAATTGGCCATTAAACCGCACTTTGAGCCCATTTCCACTGGCAGAGTCTCCAAAACTACCCATGCATTGAGTTAATTTGTCAAAATCTCCTGCAAAAGAGCACCATGTCCTCTATTTCATCCAGCCTCCCAATTTAACTTTGCAGACTTTGTCCTTCCTGTGAAATTTACCCAGTAAAGCTGTTTTTGTATAAAGTTCGGTTTACAAATTCCCTGACAAAGCCTCAGAGGCGGTTTTCAGTGTTCAGTTGTTACACAAACCCAAATTCCAAAATTACAAACATAGAGAATTTAAAGATGGCCACTCCAGCAGCCTTGAACATTACTCCTCTCAATGCACCCCACAAGGAATTGGAAGCATTACCTTTGGCTAATAGGGACTACTTAATTCAAGACTTGGTTGGTGACAGAAACCACCTGCATACATTCTGTGAGCTGAGGAACAGTTACTTGAACAACAGTGATATTTTTGGGATATGGGAATCAAATTTGCCCATACACTTCCTTCCCTCTATCAATATCTTCCCTAAGATAATTCGCCTCTGCTGTGAAAACTATGAGCCAACTCAAAGGGCAGTCAAGTCTCCATCTGGGAGCATCCTCTTCCATATAACTCCTGACTCCATCAATCAAATGCTAAACTTCAAGCAAACTCAGCTTCTAGTCCCTCTTTCTATGAAATTCCTGCTTGTTGAAGGTCCCAAGCTCTCCAGCTCAGAGATAGCCTGAATTGCCCAAGTATTCATGAGGGCAGATCGCCAGCCTACAGGGCCACCTCCTTTTCTCCATGTACATTTCAATGAAGTGGGTAAATTACTAGTTGATATGATATCTTATGTTCTGGGTTTCAAGACAAGTGAACATATTGATGAGACTATACTGGTATTGTTGTCTGCATTTAGCCCAGGACAGCCCCCTGCTGTCAAATACAATTATGCCAAATTCATTGCCAATAAGATACATGACCAACTACTGAAACTGGATAGGGAGGGAGTATTCAAATACTCATCCTACATCTATCATCTATTCATGTATTATCAGCCAGACTGTTTCCAATGCCCCATCAAAAGATTGGACTCCAAAGGAGAAAAGAGGTCTGTGATTTTTTGGACCTCAGTCTTTCATGAAGTCCGCAGCTCTCCCTACTCTTACTGTGAGTTCATTGACCTGTTTGTCTATCCAGTCTCTTCTCTCCTAATGAGAACTCCTCCTGCTAGGCTATCCTATGACATGCAGAAAATATTGCAGCTTTCAAAAAACTACAAAATAGGTGACTGGTACTTTTACCAGAATCACACTGTCATTAGGATATATGGCTGTGAGCTGTGTCCCTACCGGCTGCCAAGATATGTGCCAATGAGATTATTTGCCTTGGAATATTACAGGCAATTTATCAACTCAGATATAACTCATTTTCATAGCACCAAAAAAAAGGCTTAAATGAAATTCAAAGACCAACTAGGCCCCTTTGTCATGAACAAAAAAGAAGGATGGCAAGAAGCTGATCAAATATTGGGGAAAAACTCAAGTTAAAAAGAAGTTTTTGGTGGGGACCTTATGACCCAAATGGTTTTATCAATGCCAGAAAAATAAAATATAGGCTGTCAGCCTATGAACATTGCAAAATCCCTCAGCTTGAACAATTTGCCAACCAAGATGAGTGGGTGGCAAGGACACTAGTTGAAGAATTCACCCAAGAAGAAATAATGGAGCAAAATGTGAAAGATTTGGAAAAGACTCTTGACTTGGATTCTTTTGAGCAGGTGACATTCAAACTTCCACAACAAGTTGGAGAAGGCACATCAACTGCTGCAACTTCACAAGTTGCGCAAGAAAAGACTACACCAGCAGCAGGTACAGCAAAAGGCAAGGAGGTAGTTGATGCAGAGCAAGAAACAATGACAGAACAACCAACTACTTCAAAGGAAAAGAGTCAAGGGAAAACCCCTCCACTGCAAACAGAGGCTCCACAGGTACCAACTTTGCAGAATCCTCTCAACGAGGAAAGAGGCAAGAAATGGGACAGGGAAGAAACCACACCTGCTAGTGGGTCAACACAGCAGCCAGAGGCCAAAAGGCAGAGAGTAGATCCTCAAATTGAAGAGGAAGTTAGTGAAGAAGTCATAGAGAGCCCAAGGAGGGAGAGGGAAACCAGCCAGCAAACATCCATCAGCTCTCACAGACAGGAAACAGAGAGGCAACATGGTATGGAGGTGTCCTCCTCAAGGCAGCAAGGTGCACAACCATCTGGTATTAAAGGAACTTTTATGGAAATCAAGGCCCAAAATGAGTTATTGAGAATACAGTTGTATGATCAATTTCTCAAGACAACACCCTCCAAACAGCAGAGATTAATGGCAGCTTATGACATTAAGGAGGAGAAAATGATCTTAAGTCATTTCAAGCCTAAGATACCACAGCCACAGACAGCTGCAGATTACATAAAGACAAACTTAGAGGTCCTCGCCAAGGACATACACCCGATGGACCAAATTGAGCTACACAAGCAGACAGGTGAAATGGTCTATGCTACTCTAGCAGACAAGGCAATGCTGGCCCACCAATTGAAGGAATCATTGAGAAATACATCTAATCAATTAGATTTGGAGAGAATGTCTTCCTTGGCCAAAGACAACAGAATAAAGACATTGGAGGAAATTATTATGGAACTAGGGCATGATCCTAAGGATGCCAAGGGCATCAAAGCCCTCATAAGAAAAAAGGAAGAAGATATTTCTGCACTTACAAAGCAGCTAAGGCTACCTGCAACCATGCACCCTCAAACTATAGAACTTGTACAAGAAAAAGAAGGTGAAGATACAATGTATTTGCTAATGAGGATGAATCAAAGGATAATTCAAAAGGAGGAAGAATTGGAGAAAGCATTGCAAGGCAAGCAGGGAGAGTCGACCTCCCAGCCACCTATAACAGCTCCAACAGTCCCCACTACCCTTCCCACAGTAGTAGCAGCAATTCCTCCTATCATTCCAGCATCAACAACAGGTACATCAACCATGGATGCTTCAGCAGTAGCAGCAACAACAGTCCCAGAATCTAGCATGAGTATGGAAGAAATGATGAAAGCAGTCAAAGAGCTAGAAGTTCAAATGACAGAGCTGAAAGAGGCCAAAGAGAAGTTGGCCAAGCTAGAAGTAAGCTATGACAAGTCCAAGATAACAGTGGCTGAGAAAACAAGGGAAATAAAGGCCTTGGACAATAAAATAAAGTCCTTAGAAAAAGAGCTTACTCTAGATAAAACTCTAGCTGAAATCAAGAAAATCTTGTGGGCCAAAATTGGCCAATCTATCACTGACCAATGGCAATCAATTCAGACTATACATGAGAAAATAGAATTGATAGGCCAAGCTCAATTTGAGACTCAAAAGGCTAGAGCATCATTGGGAAATATGCTTGAACAGGCCAACGAAATGATTCAATTTTTGAACACTCATACCAAAGAGCAGCTGGCAGCTCTAGATATCAGGAACATGACATATACCATTCTGATAGTAAAAACGGTGCTGACCCTGAGAAATTTTGTACAGACTTTAGAAAGGAAGTGCCAAGAAATGCAAGCATAAATAAATGCCTTCAAACTAAAGTTTGCAACATTACAGAGCAAAGGATTACCCAGCATGTTAACCAGCAGTGGAAGACTACTAACACATGAACAGTATGCCAACAGGGTAAATAATTATGTCTCCAATCAAATTGCAGCATCCTCAAGTGATCCGGATTTAAACAGAAACACAAAAAATTACTGAGATAACCATATACACAAAGATGCAGCGGAAATAATACTTCATTTCATTAATGGAAAATACTGAAATATGCTTACAAACAGAAATGGAAATAAACCAGCTAGGGCGATGGTAACTTATCTCTGAGAAGAGATGTGGTGGCTACATGCCTCTGAACTGTGTTACAATGAGGCTCGAAGGCCTATTTATTGTTGAGAAACAATGGAAAACTCTTAACATTCCAAAACCTAACCATAGAAGATGAAACGCCAAACTGTGGGCCCCGTTTGGGTAAATTGGTACACCAACTTCCCAAGGTCGTAATGTTGGCATACGATCTCTGTTTGATGCGTACAATAGCTCATTAGAAAGATCTATCCGAGCACTACCACTTTGGGCGGCAACATCAGTTCATGGACCCATGTTGCCCCAGATTTCCCAAAAAACGTCTTTTAGGGCCTCAAAACGGCTCCAGAAGTTTAGGACCCGAAAAACTGCTAAAAATAGTAAGTTGTGCTACAATTAAGGAAACTGAAAATGCTGAGAGAAACAATGGTGGGGGTCCAGGTGGACTTGGCAGGTGGCCACCAATATCCACCTGGATCATTCCTCCCCCCTTAGGAAGCAATGGTCCCCATTGCATTGAGTTCCTCCATGAGATGAGGAAACTTTTGCTGAACTTGTTCCCTAGTGAGCCACTTGCCCTGGTGAAGGAGTTGGCCTACTTTGACAACTCGATACAGTTGGATATTCTGTTGGTGAGTGTTCTTGATCTGTGTGTCCATGATCCGATCAGTTGCAGGTTCCATGCAATCTGGATTTAATTTTGTGGGTGTGAGCTGTTCTGCAATGTCGGATGTGTCTAGCAATGGTGGAAAGTATGGCCGAAGGCGATCCACATTGAACACTGGGTGAAGGCCAAGGAATGGGGGAATGTTGAGCTAAAATGCATTGTCTCCCATAGCCTTAGTAATGGTGTAAGGACCATATCGGAGTGGTCTCAGTTTCCGATAGGCTCTAGTAAGGCGTTCCTTTTACAAATGCAACCAAACTTTGTTGCCCACCTGAAACTTGTGTGGCACCCGATGTTGATCATGTCGCTGCTTGTACTTGGCATTTGATTTCTCCAGAATTTCATGGACCTGCTAGCGAATATTGTTGGATGCGCTCAATGAAGTTGGTGGCCTTATCTGTTTCGGACTGGACATGAGCTGAATTTATGTGAGTAGCTGCAAGTGGCATGGCCACATCAATGGGGCATAGTGGCTGGAATCCCAAACCCACCTGAAAAGGGCTATGGCCAGTGGAGCTGTGAAGAGCTCAGTTGTAGCTGTGTTGAACATAGGGGAGGCTCTCGTCCCATGTGCGTGGATGCTTTGAGTTATACATGCGCAGAATGTGCACAATCATCCTATTGACAACCTCTGTCTGGCCATCAGTTTGAGAATGGAAGGCTGTGGACTTCGTGAGTTTGGTGTCCAGCATTGACCAGAGACTGGACCAAAATGTGCTGAGGAATGGACTGTCCCGATCTGAGATGATAGACTGTGGGATCCCAAAGTGCACCCACACTCGTTCAAAGAAGAGTTTAGCAGTGGCTTCTGCTGTGATATTCTTCTTGCAGGCCGCCATAATGGCCATCTTTGAGAACCTATCGACGACCACAAAAACACAGTCATTTCCATGCTTAGTGGAAGGAAGGTTTGACATGTAATCCATGGAGATGGATTCCCAAGGTCAACTAGGGGTAGGCAACGGGGTATAGAGGTTGTGCTTCTTGATGGTCGGTTTGGCAATGGCACAGGCAGTACATGATCTGATGTACTTCCCAACATCCTGTCGAAGATTCGGCCAATAGAAATAATTTTGCAGTACTGCCACTATTTTCTCGACCCCGAAATGCCCAGCAGCCCGACTGTAGTGTGCTTCCAAAATCATCTTGGCACGCTCGCTTGAAGGAACACAAAGGTGACCTAGGTGGCATAACAGGGCATCCTGGAGGTGAAAATCTGGAACATGCCGACCCTCCAAGAGTGTCTGGTATGTGTGGCCGAATTCTAGGTCGCTTTTGTAGAGAAGTGGCCAATCAGAAGTCTCGTGCCCACAAGAGTTGAGCACGGTGGTTAACGCCATGATCAGTGGTTGATTGAGGCAATCTGCAACATTATTGGTGTTGCCCTTCTTATACTTGATATTCAAGTGGAACTGTTGCAGGTATGTAGACTACTTCTGATAGCGATCATTCTGCAATTTCCCTTGGGTCTGTATGAACTGCAGGGGTCGGTGGTCTGTGTGGATGACCGTTTCCTTCCCCAAAATGTAATGCTTCCATTGTCGGCAGGCCTGCACAATGGAATACATCTATTTATCATAAGTGGGGTACTTTCGGACTATGTCTGAAAGTGTTTCACTGTAATATGCCACTGGATGTCCATGTTGAGTAAGGACTGCCCCAATAGCATAGTCAGAGGCATCTATCTTGACCTCAAATGGTTGTTGTAAATCCGGTAACGCGAGCACTTGTGCCGTGCAGAGGCGATCCTTCAACTCTATGAATGCCTTCTGTTGAGATTCAGACCAAAAGAATTTTGCTTTCACCCCTCCCTTGGTGACTTGACTCAAGGGCCAAGTAATATGAGAAAACCCCAAGACGAACCTGCGGTAGAAGTTGGCAAGACCTAGAAAGCTGCAGAGCTCTGTTAGAGTGGTTGGAGATGGGCAATCCCGAATGACTTGGATCTTGGCTGGATCCACATGCACCCCCTGTTCATCAATGATGTATCCTAGATACTGAACCTGGGTCATGCCAAAAGTGAATTTCTCCAAATTGGCACATAGCTTGTGTTGCCGCAGTGTTTGGAGAACCTGTCGGATGTGGTGGAGGTGCTCTTCCCAACTTTGGCTGAAGATCAGAATGTCATCCAAGTATACTACTACAAATGAGTTGGTGAATGGCCGCAAGATGTCATCCATTAGCCTCATGAAGGTTGCAGGAGCATTCGTCAATCCGAAAGGCATAACCAACCATTCGAAAAGGCTTTCCTTGGATTTGAAGGCAGTCTTCCACACATCAGAGGGTTCGATTGGTACCTGGTGATATCCTGACTTCATATCGATCTTGCTGAAATATTTCACCCCCTTTAGTTGGTCTAGGAGGTCATCAATCCGCAGGATCGGGTACCTATTACGGACAGTGATCTTGTTCAGCGCCCGATAGTCAATACAGAGTCTCCACGTCCCATCCTTCTTCTGTACCAACACGATCGGGCTCCCACAAGGCGATGAACTCGGACAGATGTGACCTTTCTACAGAAGCTCCTGAATCTGCCTCTTGATTTCATCGTTCTCCAGGATGGAGCGCCGATAAATTGGTCCCTTGGGTAGCGGCGCACCTGGGGTCAGATCGATGGAGTGCTTGACCTGACAGGGCAGAGGAACCCCTGCGGGGGAGGTGAAGATGTCTTCGTACTCCTCCACGATCTTGTCCATCTGTAGTTGTCGTGCAGAGGGGCCCTGTCTGGAGGCCGCGACCACCGTCTTCTTCTTTCCTTGAGGGCATATCATCAGGAAAACAAATTTCCTGGTTTTGGAAATGAGCTTACTGCATTGTTTTGTAGTAATCAAAGAGATGGAGGTAGGTGGTGCTACCTCTAGTATCCTGTACAACTTATTTCCCAATGTAATAATAACAGCACGGGGCCTTGATTCATACACAGCATGTCGCTTCCATAAGTATGGTTGTCCTAATAATACATCACAAACTTCAAGGGGAGCAATGTCACAAATACCTCATCCGTGAAGGGCTTGATGTTGTATGGAAGGCGACAATGCTGGCTCACACGAAGATCTCGTCCTTGGTGAAGCCACCCAATGGTGTACGGTTGTGGATGCATTGTGGTCGGTAAGCCCAACCGCTTCACGACCTCTGCCGAAATGAGGTTCTTTTGGCTCCCGCTATCAACAATGAACTGTATAGGGGAGCCCTTTACCCACATCTGGGAGTGGAAGAGACACTCCTCCTCCTCTAGATCTTCGGGTTCATTTTTCTGGATCTTGGCAGTAGCAACAGTGGCGTTGGGATCCACATCAATGATCTGCTTCCCTTTGTCATTCCCCTTATCAGGTTCTGACTCAGAGTCGGAACATGCATCTGATTCTGAAACCTTTAGCTCAGCCACCAGTGATTGTTTGGCCTGACACTCACTTGTGTTGTGAGTGGAGCTCTTATGGAACTCACACCATTTTCCCGTGTCCTTTTTTGGCTTCGCGGCACTGTTCTTTGCTTGTAGCTTCGGCGGGTTGTCTTGGGCTGCCCCGCCTTGGCTTTGTCCTTTGTTCTGTGGTTTAGGGGCACCTTTCCCCTGCTTTGGATTCACAGATCCAAAGTCTCGCTTCTTTTGTTTAAACTTTTGCTCGACCTTGACGGCATATCGGTATGCTGTGCCGAGTGAGGAGATGTTCAGGAATTGTATTTCTTCCTGGATGTACTTGTGTAGGCAGCCACGGTATTTGAGTATCAAATGCTGCTCCGAATCCTTGATACCCAACTTTGTGCGAAGGGTATGGAAAAGATTGGTGAACTCCGGCACATCTTGGTCCCTTCCCTGCCACAACGTGGTCCACTTTATGTATTCATCCTCATAGCTTCCGACAGGGTAGTACTGTTCTTTGATGGCATCCCGGAATGAATTCCAGGTGGGTGCGGCTGAAAATAGTGAGCCAGTACTTTCATCCTTCTGCTCGCAGTAGGTTTCCCACCAGTCCTTGACGTGGGGGGCTGCTTTGAGAAGAGCGAAAACAATCTTTTCCCGACTCGAAAATTCATGAACAGAAAAATAACCCTCTAGCAGATTTAACCATTTATCTACAGCATTTGCGTCTATCTGACCCTCGAATATGGGGATTTCAAAATTAACTTGTACCTTAAAGGGCATGGCGTTTCCAGAGTAGCTGCTGGAAGTCGATGCGTCGCTTCTGGGTAGCCACTGAAGGATCTGGGCAAAGTTGTCCATCATCGCGTTCCGTTGTCGCTCGAGGGCTTCTTCGAGCAAGATTTTGATAGGATCTCCTCCCCCCTTGTCTTTCTTCTCATCTGCCATGGGAGGTCGTCGGTATTTGCGAGGCTGGTCTTGCAAAGGTTCGACCAGTTCAAGCCCTAACTCCTTATATCCCGACCTTGTTGGGGACATGCAAAGAAAAACAGAGAAAAGCAGACCGCTCTGATACCACTGATCCGGATTTAAACAAGAATGCAACAAATTACAGAGATAACCATATACACAAAGATGCAGTGGAAATAATACTTCATTTCATTAATGGAAAATACTGAAATATGCTTACAAACAGAAATGGAAATAAACCAGCTAGGGCGATGCTAGCTTATCTCTGAGAAGAGATTTGGTGGCTACATGCCTCTGAACTATGTTACAATGAGGCTCGAAGGCCTATTTATTGTTGAGAAACAATGGAAAACACTTAACATTCCAAAACCTAACCCTAGAAGATGAAACGTCAAACTGTGGGCCCCGTTTGGGTAAATTGGTACACCAACTTCCCAAGGTCGTAACTTTGGCATACGATCTCCATTTGATGCGTACAATAGCTTGTTAGAAAGATCTATCCGAGCACTACCACTTTTGGAGGCAACATCGGCTCTAGATTTCCCAAAAAACGTCGTTTAGGGCCTCAAAACGGCTCCGAAAGTTCAGGACCCGAAAAACTGCTAAAAATAGTAAGTTGTGCTACAATTAAAGAAACTGAAAATGCTGAGAGAAACAATGTTGGGGGTCCAGGTGGACTTGGTAGGTGGCCACCAATATCCACCTGGATCATCAAGCACCTCAGAAGAAACAGGGCCTCCCTCTGGACAAAGTCTTTATGATAAATTAGAAAATCTGTTCTACATTGAACATGAGATAAATCACCTTTTTGAGGTTCAGCCCAACTTTTATAGATATACTGAAGTTGATGAAACACTGATAAAAATACAAAGACATCAGTTGCCTACAGAAGACTTGTGGCAGAGAATGCTGGAAATTTTACCAAGGTGATTTTGTTTCTGTTTCCTCTTTTTTGGTCAGCTACAGGTCAGCAAATTCAAAGGCACGGGCCACCTATCAAAAAGTGAAAACAGTAGAAAGAAGAAGTCAAATTGTGACTGCAGCTCATTAATGAAAAACCAAGCACTGATGACAAGGCCATGACAGCAACACAGCAAGACATCAAGGCAACAAACGCAGGAAAAGCAGAGTAAAGATGCAGCCACCAGCCGACTCACTCAGTCCAAAAAGTCAAATATCTCTAACAAATTAGACAGCCAGCACACCAACATTTACTGCGGCATTTATTTCTCTCATTTACTTCTTCTGAAGAGTTGGTGAAGGAAGTTATTGCATGAGAACTTATCTACAAGATATTTTGTGTCTCCTTTTTGCATAAATACCTCCCCATAAGATGTATTTGGGGTTGGTTACTTTCTCTCTAGACTGCTCTGTATTTATGAGACTCTCTAATACAAAGGCTATTTGAAGTTCATTGTTGCTGAACCGTCTGAATGTGGATTTGATGTTCTGGAACCTACTACAAAATTCATGTATCTTTCTATGGATCAATAAGTTGCTCTAACCTGCGTTTATGTTTCCCGTGTTTTCAAATATCATATATGTTTCATGATCTTAGTAACAGAGAAAAAGAATAGCCCATAATTTGTTTAAATACACTCTGTGTTCAATCTCTGCTATTAATTATGTTTTCTTCAGAATTAGTCATAAATAGGAATTCTTAGTTGCTCCTGTTTTCACTAATTCTTTCATTTTGAATACTACTTAGGAATTCTTAACTGCTCCTTGATAATATTCAAGCACCTTCCCTCTGCCAGCATGATCAAGGATTCTTCACTGCCCTTCATCCACTGGCTTACATTCCATTAATTTCCAGATCTCAAAATTGTTCCAAAACTGATTATCTTGCTCTGTAGCATTACCCTTTACCAAAGAAAACACTTTCAACAGTTCATCATCATTGACCCCATTGCCCAATGGTATAAACTGTTTTTGACTTGCATCCCAGCTTTATTTGGGATCACCATCCAACAAACTTAAAACCAAACTCTGTGCATCATAACTAGCCTAAAATACATCAAAACAAAGCTAAATTACAAAGAGAGAGCCCTCTCTAGTTGCAGGTTGGCTAGAATCTGCAGCTAAAAGATTGTTTAGTGGTTACCTCGACCGTATTCCCTTCTGGAGGCAGGAAACAACCTGAGTGATAACATCATTGGCGACTCCACTAGGGACCAGAATGACCGTTTGTTACTGCTGCTTATTTTCTAAAGCTACAGATGGAGCCTGAAGGTAGCCAGGTAGCCTTTGAAACTGTTTTTGCCATGCATTTACAAGAGTAGATAAACGCTACTTCAGTCAATCTCCAGTATATCTTTAGGCTTTAAACAGTTGTCCCAAAGATTTGATCAATTTCCCCTGTTTCAACATATTCAAAGGAAAGCCCAAGGCCTCCTGTATTTCAAATAATTTCCTGTAGAATATTGTCAAAAGCTGTGATCTCTAAACATTTCTAGAAAATTACCAAAAATAGATTTAGAACCTGGCTCCGAAGAAGAAAACTCGTTACACCAGGTCAAATCCTGATCCAGATTCTCCGGTTATTTTTGAAAATCCTAACTTTATCTCTAAGACCCTTATAAAGCAAGAACAACTAGAAAAATCTACTGATTTAGACCTTGATATACTTCAGCAAAACCCTGCAAAATTTGAGCTTACTCCTGGGAGAGCAGTAGTCCTTTCTGTCAATACTACATCCTCTCCTAGTTCCTCATCCACACCTCAAAGTATCCTCTCCACTCCCCCATCCACTGCACCTATTTCCACTGTTGTCCTTGCTGTTCCAGCTCTCTTATTTCTTCATGTTGTCCCATTTATCCCTGTAAATTTGGCAAACCGTTATGCCCCTCTGCAGTTACCTGGAAATCCAGGGGCTATGCCTTAGGATTATTAGAGAAAAATCACATATTTTGATGGCACTAGCTCCTATACAGCCCAGCAACACACTAAGAAAATGCAAGATTATTTTGAGAATTATGAGATTGATGATGATGATGTGAGAATGAAGATCTTTGTCCAAAGTCTAACTGGTGATGTAAGGATTTGGTTTAGAGCACTTTTTGTAAATTCTATAGCCGATTCAGAAGCTCTTTATCAATCTTTTTTAAAAAGATGGTAAAAGAAGAAAGACCCTTTACACATATTAACAGAATATGACAATTTGAAAAGAGGCCCACAAGAAACCGTCCAAGACTATTATGCTAGGTTCAACAATGTCTATAATGCTATTCCTCAGAACCTTAGACCTCCACCTCATTTGGCCTTCATCAAATTCCCTTATGGATTTGATTCTTACATGGAATATCAACTGAGGGAAAGAGCCCCTCCAAGCTTAGCAGACATGCAGAATATAGTTGTTAGTGTGGAGGCAAACCTGATTGCTAAACAAAATCGGGCAAGAGCTGAAAGAAGAACAACTTTCAAGGAAGAGCCTTCAGCATTTGAACAAAAATTGGATGCAATCATCAAAGGTATGGACAGACTTGGAGATAGAGTGGAAACTATTGAAAGGAAATCATCTTGGGAAGGTCAACCAAGTAACACTGCAAGAAACCCAAAATTTAGAAGAAATCAAAATCCAAATGTTGGAAGGGTTGGCCCTGACCAGAACATCAGACCTCCATTTCAAGAGAACTATGTCGAAGCCTCAACATCTAGTGAACCAACAGAGGACACTCAAATCAATATAATGGGGTTAAACAGTGAGCAACAAATCTTCCTAACCCAAGATGACGAAGAAGCTCATATTTTAATCAATTTCAAACCAAATCCGGAGAGTCATTTGATTTTAGAGAAGGCTATGATGCAGCGGTCTATGAGGTTCATAAATAGTATAAGTTAAGAAGCAGAACTATAGATGTGCCTGAACCTACCAAGCTAAAAGATACCAAGCAGCCAAAGAAAACAAAAGACAAAGCTGTCCTAACAGAACTCCCTGATAAAACAGACTCAGACCCAAAGGAAGCCACTGTGGAAGACATATCAGATGTACAACCCTCAAAGAATCAGCCATCCACATCCCATTCCTCAAAAGAAAATCTAAACTCCCCTCCTGAAAATAATTTTAAAACAGATTTACTTCAAAACAACACTCATAATCAAGATAAGGTCACTGAAAATACAACAAAAAAACAAAACCTTGCTGCTTACAACACAAGAATACAAGTGGAAAAACCTTTTAACTTAGAAATAGAAATAGGCAAGCTGAAAATAGCTATTCCTCTGTCTGAATTGGCTAAACATGAAGTTTACAGAGAGCAAATCAATAGGTCACTCCAAATACCAGAGAATAGGGATGCAGTCAACGTTTTAGATGATCAACCAGAACTGATTTTTGGTCCTGAAGTCAATGGTAAAACAGTAGATGGAGGGGTTCCTCCATTCTATGTAAGCTTGAATATTCATGACAAAGTGTTGCATAATGCAATGTTTGATTCGGGAGCTTCCCATAACCTAATGCCTAAGTTTGTGATGGAAAGACTAGACCTAGATATCACAAGGCCATACAAAGACTTGTTCTCATTTGATTCTAGCCAGGTCAGGTGTCTAGGCCTAATTAAAGACCTTTGTGTATCTTTGGTCCAATATCCAGCCAAAAAAATATTGATGGATGTGGTGGTAGCTGATATTCCACCTAAGTATGGTATGCTTTTGTCTAAATCTTGGGGTGCAAAACTCCAAGGGTCTTTGCAACTAGACATGTCCTATGCCACTATTTCAGTCTTTGGCCAGCCAAAGAGATTGTACCAGGAAACACTAATGAAATATGTGGTTAGCAGTCAAGAGAAACCCCAAAACTTCCCCATCTATTTGATGCATTCCGACATGGATTCATTCATTTTATATAATGCTGGGATGCGTCCCAAAACTGATGTCAAACTCTTGAAAACAGCACAAACAGAAAGCATAAATGAACAATCTAGTGCCCAAGATCAAAAAAATCTTGATGTGATTGATGCAACAAAGGAAAATGACATATCATATGAGTTACAAGAGCCAAATCTGCCCACTGAACAAGGTTCCAAAACTCTTAAGGCTAGTCATAACCAAGAAATCTTATGGTACTTGGAGTTTGATGGCTCAGTGAACAAATTAGGAGCAGGGGCAGGGGTTTGGACACACAACATGCAAAATGACCATGCTGAAGGTCATGCATATAGGTTAAATTTCAGATGTACAAACAATATGGCCGAGTATGAAGCCCTTTTGTTAGGACTCAAACTGATCAGAGGTCTAGGGGCAACCAAGGTTTCAATTCTAGGGGATTCAGATTTGATTATCCAACAAATGAAGGGAAATTTTGTTACAAATGATCTTAGGTTGAGAGCTTACAAAGGGGTAGCCATCGAAATACTTAACACCTTCTCAGAATCTCAGCTCACCAAAATTCCAAGAAAGCACAATTTACATGCACATAGCTTGGCAACTTTTGCCAGCACTTGCAAACTGCCTTTTGAGCCCAACCACCACTTCACTGCTGAAATCAAACACAGGCCTGTTGTCCCAAATAATGTCAAAATAATGTCAAAAATTGGCAAGTCTTTGAAAATGATACACAAATAAATAATTTCCTGACTTTGAAAGAGGAATTCTCTAGTATAAACATTGATACAAGAACCATTGATGGTCAACAACAAATAGACAAAATTGAGCAAAGTATCTTAGCTGAAACAACAAATCTGATTTTGCATCCAACAACTTTTGATGACAAAAATTTACAAGAGCTGAAGCAATTAGACCTTGATGAAATGGCTGAGGTAGAATCTGAAGTAATTGAACTAAAGGATAATTTTCTGCCCACGGGCTTAACTCCTCTAGAGGATATATTTGATTCAAATGATATTCCAAGAAAGCCAAAAGTGCAACCACTGAATGCAGAAATTGAGGACTGCAACATTGGAACCATAGAAAATCCCAGAATGATAAAACTGTCCAAAACGTTGCCTCCTGATCAAAAGCTGAAATACATTGAGTTGTTTAAGGAGTTCCAAGATGTCTTTCCATGGAGTTATGAGGACCTCAAGTCCTATGATACTTATGTCATCCAACATACTATACCTTTGAAAGAGAATCAAAAACCTTTTAAACAAAAGCTTGGAAGGGTGAATCGTGTCCTTCTTCCCCTGATTGAAAAGGAAGTTAAATGAATGTATGAAGCTGGAATCATTGCACCTATCAGGTTTTCAGAGTGGATTTCAAATTTAGTGCCTACTGGGAAGAAAATGGGAGAGATAAGACTGTGTGTTGACTTAAGAAATTTGAACAAAGTCTCTCTCAAAGACCACTACCCCTTACCAAAAATGGATCATATCCTACAAAGGGGAGTGGGGGCTTCTAGGATCTCATTGCTGGATGGATTCTCAGGATTCAATCATATCTTAGTCCACCCGGATGATCAAGATAAAACTGCCTTTACAATGCCTTGGGGAACCTTCAAATATGTAAAAATGCCTTTTGGAATCAAAAATGCTGGGGCCACATTTCAAAGAGCAATGGACATAGCCTTTGCCAAGGAGATCCATGATTTTTTAGTCATATACCTTGATGATCTCACTGCTTTTTCAAAATCATACCAAGAACATTTAGAGCATTTAAGACAAGTGTTCCTAATTTTCAGAAAATATGGCATATCATTGAACCCAAAGAAATCATTGTTTAGCCTAGAAGAAGGTAAACTCCTAGGTCACATAATCTCAAAAGATGGCATTAGAATTGACCCGGACAGAACTCAGGCTATCCTCCAATTGCCTCACCCAAGAAACATCAAAGAACTGCAAGCTTTCTTAGGGAAGATCAATTTCCTAAGACTATTCATTCCCAACTTGGCCGAACTGATAAGACTGTTGAATAATATGCTGAAGAAAGATTCTAAAGTCAAATGGACAATGGAAGCTAAACAAGCCTTTGAAGACATCAAAACAGCTTTAACAAAAACACCAGTCCTCACAAGCCCCAAGTTTGATAGAGATTTCATGATCTTTTCCTTTGCATCTGAGCATACTATTGTTGTTGTCCTATTGCAAAAAGATGACCAAGGGTGTGAGAAGCCCATTGCTTTTTTTCAGCAAATCACTTACAGATGCACCTTTAAAATATCAGATCATGGAAAAACAAGCTTATGCCCTTGTAAAAGCCATCAAGGATTTCAGAGTTTATATCTTGTATTCACATGTGATAGCTTATGTCCCTAATTCCGTGGTCAAAGACATTCTGACTCAAGAGGGAATTCACGGCAAAAGGGGCAAATGGATAGCTAACATTTTAGAATATGACATTGAAATTAAGCCAACCAAATTGATAAAAGGACAGGGATTAGCCAAGCTGATGACTGAAACCAATTTTCAAGCCCTTGACATCAATGAGCTGGATAACGAACAGGAGATGGCGACTCCACAGATCAATCAAGCTTTTCTACAATCACCTTGGTATGCTGACATATGTTTTGTATTGTTAAACCTGCAAGCTCCTCCAAAGTTATACAGGACTAAAACGAGATTCTTGAAAATGAAGGCATCGAAGTTTTGTATTATAGACAATGTGTTGTTTTGGAAAAACCATGAAGGTATTTTTCTAAATTGCTTAATACAGAATGAAACTAACAAAATACTCAAGGAATTTCATGTAGGAGATTATGGAGGACACTTGTATTGGAAGTCAACAACTGACAAAATTCTAAGAGTTGGTTTTTATTGGCCCTCCCTGTTTGCTGATGTGAAAAAATTTGTAGTTTCTTGCCATAAATGCTAGATCTTTGAAGGCAAGAGAAAGCTGCTGCCTTTGCCCCTCAAACCCATTTCAACTGAAAGGCCATTTCAACAATGGGGTTTAGACTTCATTGGAGAAATCCACCCTTCCTCTTCTGGCCAACACAAGTGGATTTTGACTGCCACAGACTATTTTACCAAGTGGATAGAAGCTGCCCCTTGCAGGCAAGCCAATGACTCAATCATCATGCAATTCTTAGAAACCAACATCTTGTCTAGATTTGGCTGTCCGGAAAAGATTATTACAGACAATGCAGCTGCCTTTAAATCCAAAAGAATGATCAATTTTTGCCACAAGTACCACATTACCTTGGGCCACTCCACAGCCTATTACCCTCAAGGTAATGGTCTAGCTGAGTCATCCAACAAAAGCTTAATCAACATTAT
Organism: Pinus tabuliformis; assembly: GCA_031772625.1. Classification (NCBI taxonomy): domain Eukaryota; kingdom Viridiplantae; phylum Streptophyta; class Pinopsida; order Pinales; family Pinaceae; genus Pinus; species Pinus tabuliformis. Next base: position 1,207,020,166 of record CM062817.1, on the reverse strand, counting down.
TAAGAAAGTCTTGGAGGAGAACAAGAAAAATTGGCATAAAAAACTGGTAAATGCACTATGGGCAGACAGATTGACCACCAAAAGATCTATTGGAACAAGCCCATATGAATTGGTTTATGGCATGGAGGCAAGATTCCCTTCATCTTTGGGAATCCCAGTGATAAAGTTGCTGCAAGAAGTACAAGCAGAACCTAATGATATTCAAAGAAGGATCAATCAAACTATTCACTTGCAGCAGACCAGAGAGGAAGTATATCAGAGAAGTCAGGTTCTACAAGAAAAACTGAAAAAGATGTTTGATAAAAGAACCAAAGCAGAGGATTTCTTCATTGGGGATAAAGTGTTAAAGTGGGATTCTAGAAGAGAGGATAAAGGGAAACATGGGAAATTTTGTTTTCTTTGGAAAGGACCATTTGTTATTCAGACTATACAAGGAAACAACACCTATTTTCTGAAAAGCTTGGATGGCACACAGGCAGATGAAGGGCCAGTAAATGGTCGAATGCTGAAGCATTATTTTGACTAGATTTTTTGAAAAAAAAATCAGCATTGTAGTTTGTACATAATAGTGTTTTCTTTCTACAAATTTATTACAGCAATATGATAGGGAGTGACATGCGGCAAATTTTGAGGAAAGATTTGGAATTGTGACACGTAATGGTATGGCACTTTGAGTATATCACAAGAAGTTACAAAGAGACTTGGGAACTGTAAAAATGATGGCAAATGTTCAGACAGAGTAAGCCAAACACAGCTGCAACTAAGTGAATGAATTCATGAGAAACACCCAAATTCTGCAGAAGCACCATTTAGTGCACAACAAAGGAGGAATTTCAGATTACAGCAAGAGTTGAAAATAAGGCCATCTGACCTGCTGTTCTTGGCTTTTCACCAGGAAAAGCCATCCCCAAGTGGAGCCACTGTTAGGTTCCTATACCAATAGGTTTCATTTTTCATGATTGACTGTAGAAGATCCAAATATGTTCATCCTTGCATGCTGCAAAGGTTCCATATTTTGTAAAAAAATCAAGAAAATTAAAAAATGAAAAGAGGGTATGCCCTAAAAGAAAAATCAAAGGGCAAAAAGAGTAAATTGGTCAGAAAAAATGATGAAAATGAACCCCAAACCAAAAGACCAAGAAAGTGTGCTAGTTTAAATGCCACTACTGTTTCATTGTTGCAGAACTTCATTGTGTACAGGTGGTTGATTCTGCATACAGTTGATGAATAGCCAGACAGTCCAATCCTGGTTAGATCATATTTGAATTTACTTGTCTTTAGAATAGAGAATAATGATATGTCCAAACAGTTCAAGCTTGGCAGATGAGTAAATAGGTAGAGAAAACAAAGGAGCCCAACTGCTTAATCTGAGCCCTTGGAAGAGATAAGGGTAGACTTAGATAGGTGGGCATTCAAAGAAAAAAAGGAAAATCAGGGTTTGATAGTCCAAATGCACCCAATCAAAAGGAAGAAAAAATGCTAGGTGTTTTTAGGCTGGGTAGGCAGTTTGAGGTTGCAGAAGTAAGTTGGTGATCAATTTTTGTCTTGTCTAGAAAGACTTATCTCATGTATGTCACAAAAAACCATGGCAAAGTGACTGCAGGACAGTGGAAGCATGACTAATTTCCCCTATCATTCCCCCAGAAATCATTTGCTAACATCCCCTCAAGGACCTTGGGATCTGCCCAATAGTCCTATTTCACTTCATTTTATGAGAAATGCTAAGTTGAACTCTGAGTTTACTTAGTGAAAAGAAGCCACATTTCTTGTGTAAAAGATCTTACCATTTTTTCATTTCCCTTAAAACCTAAGTTATTACCTTATCAACTTAGTGTTTCCTATCCATAATATCATATTGACACTAACTCTATTATTTAGCTCCTTTATCATTCCCCATCCCTATTTAAAAAAAAACTATATAAAAAACCCAAAAAATACCTAAATATCCTTTCCCTTGGCAACTATAGCCATATAACACAAGTTTGGGGATTATTGGTCCATTTGGGACCTTAATAATAACCCTTCCGCGTTCAAAACACATTAGGGGTTAATTTAACATCTGGTTAAATTAATAACCACACCTAAACCACCCACCTAAGCCATAGGTTAACCTCCCCGCGCATGTATACATTGGAATTAGTTTGACATTTGGTTAAACTAATAACCATGGTCGCTCGCGTAACCACATAAAACCCATAATCCAAAGTTTATACCCCCACGAATATTAAAAACATTAAAAAATTGCAGCGGGTCCCGTATCATAACCACCCACCATCTGCGCTTCCCGTCCACCGTTCGATCCTGCGCCGTAGATCCAACGGCTGGCAGCGATATCAGAGCCCCTGATCTGTCGAGAATTAGCGTCCGGGGGATGGGCGGTATTGCTGCCGTACCCCTGCCACGCGTCGGCTTCCTGGCGTGATCGGAGCCCCCTCCTGCAAAACCACCATGGGCCAAAGGCGGTGCGGGGAAAACCGCTTACCGCCCGCCGCCTACCACCTGACGTCATCCCCACATCACCCGATGACATTGCATCCACGTCGCCCGCCACTGCTCTACACCAGCGCCATATCATCTGCTGACATCACCACCCCGCCACTGTGTCATCCACCACGTCATCCCACACGTCAGCTGCCACATCATCCTCCGTACCCGCTACACGACAAAAGTACGTCATGATGATGTCATCACAAAAAAGCGCCAAAAAGCGCTAAAATGCCCAAATTTTGTTAAAAGTCGTGAAAACGACGGTTTTTTGTTTATTTCTATTTGTGCGCCTGCGGAGAACGTGCATGCCATTTACGACCAATTCGCCTCCAGAACTCCAATTAGCCACCCAGACGAGTTCATCCTACAAACTCGGCCCCCCTAACTCAGTGTTGTACCTGCAATTTGTACCAGTCGGCTCTGAAACATGTATTTACCCATTGTTCGCCCGTAAACCCTGTTTTTCGAAATTTCTCCATTTGAAATCGACTGAGGAACTAGAATTCAAAGTAAATTGCACTCTTGCCTATGAATCACCACCTTTTAATTCACTGTGTGAGCCATTGATTCAAAACAAACCTGCAAACTTTGCCCTCCTCTGCAAATTGGCCATTAAACCACACTTCGAGCCCATTTCCGCCAGCAGAGTCTCCAAAACTGCCCATGCATTGAGTTAATTTGTCAAAATCTCCTGCAAAAGAGCACCATGTCCTCTGTTTCATCCAACCTCCCAATTTAACTTTGCAGACTTTGTCCTTCCTGTGAAATTTACCCAGTAAAGCCGTTTTTGTATAAAGTTCGGTCTGCAAATTCCCTGACAAAGCCTCAGAGGCAGTTTTCAGTGTTCAGTTGTTGCACAAACCCAAATTCCAAATTACAAACACAGAGAATTTAAAGATGGCCACTCCAGCAGCCTTGAACATTACTCCTCTCAATGCACCCCACAAGGAACTGGAAGCATTACCTTTGGCTGATAGGGACTACTTAATTCAAGACTTGGTTGGTGACAGAAACCACCTGCAGACATTTTGTGAGCTGAGGAATAGTTACTTGAACAACAATGATATTTATGGGATATGGGAATCAAATTTGCCTATATACTTCCTTCCCTCTGTCAATATCTTCCCTGAGATAATTCGCCTCTGCTGTGAAAACTATGAGCCAACTCAAAGGGCAGTCAAGTCTCCATCGGGAGCATCCTCTTCCATATAACTCCTGACTCCATCAATCAAATGCTAAACTTCAAGCAAACTCAGCTTCTGGTCCCTCTTTCTATGAAATTCCTGCTTGATGAAGGTCCCAAGCTCTCCAGCTCAGAGATAGCTCGAATTGCCCAAGTATTCATGAGGGCAGATCGCCAGCCTACAGGGCCACCTCCTTTTCTCCATGTACATTTCAATGAAGTGGGTAAATTACTAGTTGATATGATATCTTATGTTCTGGGTTTCAAGACAAGTGAACATATTGATGAGACTATACTAGTATTGATGTCTGCATTTAGTCCAGGACAGCCCCCTACTTTCAAATACAATTATGCCAAATTCATTGCCAATAAGATACATGACCAACTACTGAAACTGGATAGGGAGGGAGTATTCAAATACTCATCCTACATCTATCATCTATTCCTATATTATCAGCGAGACTGTTTCCAATGCCCCATCAAAATATTGGACTCCAAAGGAGAAAAGAGGTCTGTGATTTTTTGGACCTCAGTTTTTCATGAAGTCCGTAGCTCTCCCTACTCTTACTGTGAGTTCATTGACCTGTTTGTCTATCCAGTCTCTTCTCTCCTAATGAGAACTCCTCCTGCTAGGCTATCCTATGACATGCAAAAAATATTGCAGCTTTCAAAAAACTACAAAATAGGTGACTGGTACTTTTACCAGAATCACACTGTCATTAGGATATATGGCTGTGAGCTGTGTCCCTACCGGCTGCCAAGATATGTGCCAATGAGATTATTTGCCTTGGAATATTACAGGCAATTTATCAACTTAGATCTAACTCATTTTCATAGCACCAAGAAAAAGGCTCAGTTGAAATTCAAAGACCAACTAGGCCCCTTTGTCATGAACAAAAAAGATGGCAAGATGCTGATCAAATATTGGGGGAAAAACTCAGGTTAAAAAGAAGTTTTTGGTGGGTACCTTATGACCCAAATGGTTTTATCAATGCCAGAAAAATAAAATATAGGCTGTCAGCCTATGAACATTGCAAAATCCCACAGATTGAACAATTTTCCAACCAAGATGAGTGGGTGGCAGGGACACTAGTTGAAGAATTCACCCAAGAAGAAATAATGGAGCAAAATGTGAAAGATTTGGAAAAGACTCTTGACTTGGATTCTTTTGAGCAGGTGACATTCAAACTGCCACAACAAGTTGGAGAAGGCACATCAACTGCTGCAACTTCACAAGCTGCCCAAGAAAAGACTACACCAGCAGCAGGTACAGCAAAAGGCAAGGAGGTAGTTGATGCAGAGCAAGAAACAATGACAGAACAGCCAACTACTTCAAAGGAACAGAGTCAAGGGCAAACCCCTCCACTGCAGATAGAGGCTCCACAGGTACCAGCTTTGTAGACTCCTCTCAACGAGGAAAGAGGCAAGAAACGGGACAGGGAAGAAACCACACCTGCTAGTGGGTCAACACAGCAGCCAGAGGCCAAAAGGCAGAGAGTAGATCCTCAAATTGAAGAGGAAGTTAGTGAAGAAGTCATAGAGAGCCCAAGGAGGGAGAGGGAAACCAGCCAGCAAACATCCATCAGCTCTCACAGACAGGAAACAGAGAGGCAACATGGTATGGAGGTGTCCTCCTCAAGGCAACAAGGTGCACAACCGTCTGGTATTAAAGGAACTTTTATGGAAATCAAGGCCCAAAATGAGTTATTGAGAATACAGCTGTATGATCAATTTTTCAGGACAACACCCTCCAAACAGCAGAGATTAATGGCAGCCTATGACATTAAGAAGGAGAAAATGATCTTAAGCCATTTCAAGCCTAAGATACCACAACCACAGACAGCTGCAGATTACATAAAGACAAACTTAGAGGTCCTCGCCAAGGATATACACCCGATGGACCAAATTGAGCTACACAAGTAGACAGGGGAAATGGTCTATGCTACTCTAGCAGACAAGGCAATGCTGGCCCACCAATTGAAGGAATCATTGAGAAATACATCTAATCAATTAGATTTGGAGAGAATGTCTTCCTTGGCCAAAGACAACATAATAAAGACATTGGAGGAAATTATTATGGAACTAGGGCATGATCCTAAGGATGCCAAGGGCATCAAAGCCCTCATAAGAAAAAAGGAAGAAGATATTGCTGCACTTAGAAAGCAGCTAAGGCTACCTGCAACCATGCACCCTCAAACTACAGAACTTGTACAAGAAAAAGAAGGTGAAGATACAATGGATTTGCTAATGAGGATGAATCAAAGGATAATTCAAATGGAGGAAGAATTGGAGAAAGAATTGCAAGGCAAGCAGGGAGAGTCGACCTCCCAGCCACCTGTAACAGCTCCAACAGTCCCCACTGCCCTTCCCACAGTAGTAGCAGCAATTCCTCCTGTCATTCCAGCATCAACAACAAATACGTCAACCACGGATGCTTCAGCAGCAGCAGCAACAACAGTCCTAGAATCTAGCATGAGTATGGAAGAAATGATGAAAGCGGTCAAAGAGCTAGAAGTTCAAATGACAGAGGTGAAAGAGGCCAAAGAGAAGTTGGCCAAGCTAGAAGTAAGCTATGACAAGTCCAAGATAACAGTGGCTGAGAAAACAAGGGAAATAAAGGCCTTGGACAATAAAATAAAGTCCCTAGAAAAAGAGTTTACTCTAGATAAAACTCTAGCTGAAATCAAGAAAATCTTGTGGGCCAAAATTGGCCAATCTATCACTGACCAATGGCAATCAATTCAGACTATACATGAGCAAATAGAATTGATAGGCCAAGCTTAATTTGAGACTCAAAAGGCTAGAGCATCATTGGGAAATATGCCTGAACAGGCCAACAGAATGATTCAATTTTTGAACACTCATACCAAAGAGCAGCTGGTAGCTCTAGATATCAGGAACAGGACAGATACCATTATGATAGTAAAACAGGTGCTGACCCTGAGAAATTTTGTACAAACTTTAGAATGGAAGTGCCAAGAAATGCAGACAGAAATAAATGCCTTCAAACTAAAGTTTGCAACATTACAGAGCAAAGGATTATCCAGCCTGTTAACTAGCAGCGGAAGACTGCTAACACATGAACAATATGTCAACAGGGTAAATAATTATGTCTCCTATCAAATTACAGCATCCTCAAGCACCTCAGAAGAAACAAGGCCTCCCTCTGGACAGAGTCTTTATGATAAATTAGAAAATCTGTTCTACATTGAACATGAGATAAATCACCTTTTTGAGGTTCAGCCCAACTTTTATAGATATACTGAAGCTGATGAAACACTGATAAAAATACAAAGACATCAGTTGCCTACAGAAGACTGGTGGCAGAGAATGCTGGAAATTTTACCAAGGTGATTTTGCTTCTGTTTCTTCTTTTTTGGTCAACTACAGGTCAGCAACTTCAAAGGCACGGGCCACCTTTAAAAAGTGAAGACAGCAGAAAGAAGGAGTCAAATTGTGACTGCAACTCATTAATGAAAAACCAAGCACTAATGACAAGGCCAGGACAGCAACACAGCGAGACATCAAGGCAACAAACGCAGGAAAACAAGAGTAAAGACGCAACCACCAGCCGACTCACTCAGTCCAAAAAGTCAAATATCTCTGACAAATTAGACAGCCAACACACCAACATTTACTGCGGCATTTATTTCTCTCATTTACTTCTTCTGAAGAGTTGGTGAAGGAAGTTATTGCATGAGAACTTATCTACAAGAGCTTTTGTGTCTCCTTTTTGCATAAATACCTCCCCATAAGATGTATTTGGGGTTGGTGATTTTCTCTCTAGACTGCGCTGTATTTCTGAGACTCTCTAATACAAAGGCTGTTTGAAGTTCATTGTTGCTGAACCGTCTGAATGTGGATTTGATGTTCTGGAACCTGCTACAGAATTCATGTGTCTTTCTATGGATCAATAAGTTGCTCTAACCTACATTTATGTTTCATGTGTTTGCAAATATCATATATGTTTCATGATTTTAGTAACAGAGAAAAAGAATAGCCCAGAATTTGTTTAAATACACTGTGTTCAATCTCTGCTATTAATTATGTTTTCTTCAGAATTAGTCATAAATAGGAATTCTTAGTTGCTCCTGTTTTCACTAATTCTTTCATTTTGAATACTACTTAGGAATTCTTAACTGCTCCTTGATAATATTATTCAAGCACCTTCCCTCTGCCAGCATGATCAAGGATTCTTCACTGCCCTTCCTCCAATGGCTTACATTCCATTAATTTCCAGATCTCAAAATTGTTCCAAAATTGATTATCTTGCTCTGTAGCATTACCCTTTACCAAAGAAAACACTTTCAGCAGTACATCATCATTGACCCCATTGCCCAATGGTATAAATTGTTTTTGACTTGCATCCCAACTTTATTTGAGATCACCATCCAACAAACTTAAAACCAAACTTTGTGCATCATAACTAGCCTAAAATACATCAAAACAAAGCTAAATTACAAAGACAGAGCCATCTCTGGTTGCAGGTTGGCTAGAATCTGCAGCTAAAAGATTGGTTAGTGGTTACCTCGGTCGTATTCCTTCTGGAGGCAGGGAACAACCTGAGTGATAACAGGACCTATAATGTATTGATGTGTTTTATGTGGGTTATTTAAAAAAAAAATGAACGGCTAAAAGCCAAATGGGTTCTCGTAATGACATGAGTAGAATAGCTTGATTAGATAGTGTAGATGATTGATTGTTGTAAGTTAATGACGTTAATTGGTTGCAAACTTCTTGATACTCCATTCTACCCCATCTAACTTCAATCGCGGCATGCCTCGGGTGAGACTCCTTGCCCTTCTGGATAAGGTGACAAAATAAGTGTTGTTCTAGACTACAACATAGCTTTGTTGGCCCCTTGTGCCTGAACCCAAGGTCGCTTCCCTGTTATCATTTTCGTGCCAACATCATTCCTTTAAAAATTACATATATGACTTGAAAAAAAGACATAAATTCTTAATCACTACTGCTATTATTTATTTATTGAAATGACAATAAAGAAGAAAATATAAAACTGACTTGAATTATTTACCAAATGTGAACATTTTATGTTTCAATAATATAAATATAAATAATTGAAAGAGGTTATTAAGAAAATTTACAAATTAAATATTCATATCATTTAGTTGTGAACATATTTTTGTTTGAATAATATAAATATAAAATAATTGAAATGGGTCAGCCAGAAAATAATTATTGTAAGTTCGTTTTGTGAAGGGTGCAAACATCATAATCAAATCCTACCCTATTCGCACATGTCAATGTATGGAAAAAAAAAGTTAACACTCATTTATTCTACTTGTCAGTTCAGCGTACACCATGGGATACTCCACTTCTAATAACATTAACCAATGCTAATTTTTAACATTATATTAACACTAAATAATATAAGTGGTATTACATCAGTGACGTTAACAGCCATTATAATATAAGTGGTGTTGCCTAATATGTATGATTTAAATACCACTATTTTAACTGATATTTCTGAAATTGGTTTATTTTGTTATTAATTTTTTGAGATTAGTGATTAGTGATTGAGTGTTTGTTAAAGTATTTTTTTATATAAGTTTAAATTTGTGTATAAATTATTAGAGATAATTTTGAATTATTTTATTGATCCAAGAAGTTCATTTTACAGCCCAGTATGATGTGTCATTCTTTCTATCCATTATCAAAATTTTGTTTATGTCTGTCAAAATAAAAATAAAAAATAAAAAATCTAAAAAAAATAACTATACAAAACATTTAAATAAATGTCGACTCATAAAAGAAACTGGATCCCTCTAAACTCTTTGCATGTAAAAAAAATTAGATCCCTCTCCAGTCATCTTTAGATCCATATTTAAAATAGATTTTTTAGCAAAAAAAAATCATTCTACAATCCAGTATTATTTGTATATCCCATTAATCTATTGTCAAAATTGAAATTTTATTTATAAAAATTTAAAAATAAAAAATAAAAATAAAAAATTAAATGACTATATAAAATATTTAAATAATCTCAGTTTATAAAAAAAATTACACTTAAAAAAATACTCTAAGCTAAATCCATATTTAAAATAAATCTGATTAAGTATAATTTGCGAATTATTATACCGACAAAATTTTTACAGATTTCCGCCTTGAACAAAATATATATTATGGCGACCAAAAAGTTCACGGATTTTCCTCTGACAGAATATATATTATACCTACCCAGAAGTTTACAGATTTCCCTCTGACAAAATATATATTATGTTAACATCCTTGATAATTAAGTTCACATAAAGACAAAATGACAAGAACTCATTCAATTTTCCGCGTCACAATGTCATTTTAAGGCTTTGACTATCATGTCATAGTAAACAAGAATGTTTGACATCGGTTTAGAGTGATCCAGAAAATCACTCACCACCTTTATTGTCCACAACTGGTCGAAAATACAACTAAACTACGCCATGACAGTAGCAGTAGCAGCCCCTACAGCTCAAGGGCAGGGCTTGTAACAGAAGCATTTTCTGCCAGCCACATGGAAATCGCAACTTCCCGTTGGAAATCCCTCAGTGCGGCAAACATTTTTGCAGTTGGTGGTGTTCACACAATACCCTTTGAACTTGCCGCTCGGGGTTTTGCACTCTCGGCCCTCTGCCACTTGAACCTGCATCATCCCTGCATCACATCACATTACACATTATTCACCCAACATTTCAACAACAAATATTGCAACAGTAAGTAAGCACATAGAATATTTACCAATGGTTATAACAAGCAGCACGAGCAGAAAAAGAGCGCTGAGTCGACTGCCAACTCCCTTGCCCGCCATTGTTAATCTCCTTTCTCTTTTTCTTGCACACCACAAACTTGAAAGTTTCAGTGAAGAGCCGAGAGCAACCTACGGATACAGCTGAAGCAAATGCCGTATTTATATCAGTGCCGAGGCTTATCGTAATATTTTTATTTTATTTTTTGTTACAGTAAGATGGGTATGACAGACCAATTAAAAAGTTAAACGTGAATACTGTGATAAACCAGAGTAAAGTCGGCAGCCTGACATTTTCTGTACAATAATTGTTTTACAGAGACAGTGGACTAGCGGACACGAAACCGCCACGTATGCGTACGCACACTGGCTCGTCTGAAGACGTAACAAATAAAGCAAGAGTAAAATAATATTCCTCCCGTGTGGGGCCCAGGGGATGAAGGTATGGACTTGCAGTGACCGAAGGAAAGGCGTGTTGGATAAGGATCCAAAGAGCTCGCGCACTGCCCAATTCTTTGTTTCACACAGCGAACATGTTAGGAGTTTATATTGACCGACTGTTGCAACATTTTATATTTATAGATAAAAAGAAGACCTGAGGGACACATTATCCCACAGTAGGATGTGACACCTGCTTACCCGGTCGTTGCCCCTGAGAAGCAAAGAATATATTGCGAATATTCGTGAATGCATGTCAACTTTTCTCAGAGGGTCTTGCTGTCGTCCACTCACTTACCCTATCTTGACATTCCACTTGCATCTCTCACCGCCCAGCTGAAAAGCAACTTTCTCATTCAATTATAAACGAGCGTTTAACAAATAGGGATTCGGGGTTCCATGGTAAGTTGGAACTATAGAAGATTTTCATGGAGGAGAGGATTGGGATTCGGGCCATCGCAGAAGGGATAGATATCATTATCTTTTTAGAAACTTATGAGTATGAAGGGTAATAGAATATGAAGGTTTCAATAAAGTTTCAGTGTGGAATGAATGAACATGAATTGCTAAAGGGCACGACATTCTTAATAAGAGAATTGTGGGAGCAGAATAGTAAAATTGGAAAAAAAAAATCTAAATAAACCATTTATATGGTTGAGAATAACTAACAACAAAATAACATCTAGGTTAGCTATATGTTACTTTGTCTTAAAAGATTCAAAGTTTTACAAGAAGACAAATTTAGACAACTATGACTTTTTTAGTGCTTTGAAAAGAGATATATCAGGATGTTAGGAGATATAGTGTTAATTGAGGACCTTAATGCTAGGACAACAAACAATCAGTGTATTCAATTGGGAAGTGATGAGAATATGGACAACAACCTTCTTTGGTTAGAGGAGATTGAAGATCACAAGTGGACAATGATCTCTCAAGATGGGAATGGGAGTGTGTCCCACTTTGGCATTGAGTTGTTAGCCTTATGTAGCCTCTACGGCATGGTTATTTGTAATGGCATGAAAGCTTGGCCAAGATTCGGTGGCATCACATGTAAAGCTTACAATGGTCAAAGTGTGGTGGAATATGTGATATGCTTCGAGAGCTTGATTTGCAATTTGTCGGATTTCAGGATTAGGGTGTGTCCCATTGAAATGAATTCAGACCATTCACGTCTCTTTATTAAGTTGGACATGCACACAAGTGAGCTGCAGGAAGTGCAGACCCAACAATCTCAAAAGAAAGCACATGCAAGTGGAAGAATCCTCATGAACTAGGAAAATCAAGAGCTCTTTGCTGCAACTCTGGAACAACACTTTTAGGTGACAAAAACAACATTGTTGTCAAAGAAGATCGTGCGGGAACAAAGTGTTTTTGCAGCAGTATGTTGATCCCCCTAATCCACAAAGCCCTCGAGGTGTACAAAAGATCTCGCCTAAGAAGAAGTTCTCAAACACCTTTCCAACTAATCCTTGGTATGATGAAGAATGCAAGCCAGATAAAAGGTCACTTAAGAAGTAGACAAATATGAAACCCTGAAGAAGTATAAAAAATTGATTAAAAGAAAGAAGAAAGTTACGTGGCTGCCAGAAGGAAGGAATTACTTACTTTGGGAAAGTACAAACCCAAAGGTTTTTGGCGAAAGCTACAACAAAGCGCAAGGGTTAGATTATGTAAAGCTCCTTTATGAGAGGGATCAAGAGAAAAGTAATCCCCCCATAATCAACTCTATAACTAAGTTATTCTCAGTGGAGGAGGTCAAGCGGGGTATAAAAAATTTAGCAAGTGGTAAGGCTCAAGACATTGATGGTTTGTAGGCAGAATTTTTAAAGCGGGGTGTTGAGACCTTGGCTCCAATCATTGAAAGGGTATTCAATTGGTTCACGCAAGGCAATTTCCTAGTGGAATGGACTACGGTCATGGTTATCCCTCTTTACAAAAGTGGAAACATCAATAATCCCGCTAATTACCGCACTATTATGGTCAACCCTCTTCTTGGAAAATTGTTTGGGAGCATGCTGAAGTGCAGAATTAGTAATTGGGAAGAAAAAAAGGGTAATAGAGCTAAAGGGAAAGTTGGTTTTAGGCCAAGGCACTCTACCATTGATCATTGCATCACTCTTAGGCACTTCATCAAAAATATTTTGGACATCTAGAGCAAGGAGGCCTTTTGCTACTTTGTTGACATCAAGAAAGATTTTCACATTGTCCCTAGAGATAAGCTCTGGAGAAGAATGGAAGAGCTCAAAATTCCAAGGGAGTATAGAGCAGTTGTGTATAAACTTTACGATAAAGTTAGTGCAAAAATTAAAACTAAGGAAGGCTTCTCTGAACGCTTTGGTAGTGACATAGGGGTTAAGCAGGGGTGCCCTCTTTCCCCTACTCTTTTTGGTTTATATATTGATTAGCTTGAAGAATGGGTAAACAATTCTAGTGGAGAGGGTGTTCAATTCACAAGATATGTGGTGAAGTTGCTTTTGTATGTAGACAATCTTATTCTAATTGCAAAATATGCTCATGGTTTGAGAGAGCATTTGAAGGCATTAGAGCTCTTTTTTCAAGAGGTGGGGATGCAAGAAAACACTAACAAAACTAAAGTCATGATATTCTCTTTGAAGCGGCAAAAACAACAAGTTAGCTTTATTTTTGAGGCAAAAGCCTTGGGGTTAGTGGAAGAGTACAAGTACCTAGGAATTGTTTTTCACAACAGGCTCAATTGGGAGAAATGAAAAATTGAAAGGATTCAAGGGGGATGGAGAGATTCTTACCTTCTTCGGAATTGATGCAGGAAAGAAAAATTTTGGAACTGGAAAACCAAAAAAACTCTTTTTGGACTCTTAGTTACTTTGGTTGTCCTCTATGGGTGAAGTTTGGGGGAGTAGCATGTCAGACAACAAATGGAGGCAGGTAGAAAGAATTTAAAAACACTTAATCACTAGTAATCTTAAAGTCAAATCAACTATGCCATATGAGATCTTGCTAGTGGAGGACGGTTTATTTCCGATGGAAGTTTTAGTAATCATTTGTTTGTTAACGTATTTAAAAAAGGTAGATTTCATGGATGAACACCGATGGCCCAAGTTGATTGTGGTAGGAGAGTTAAAGCGTAGGAAGAAAACTTGGAGGAATTAGAATGACAAGTGGATGGGAAAATGGGGAATCAGTTGGCAGGATTGTCCTAATTCTAAAGTGGAAATAAAAAATTGGGCACTTGAAAAATTCAGGACTGCCATGTGGGAAAAACAGGTTGGCCGTAAAAAAATGATATATGTCAATAATTTCAACCCAACATGGTCGCATAATGAAAATACCTATTTGAGTGTCGTAATCAGGGGAAAGGTTAAGAGTTTAATAGCACAACTAAGGACTCGAACTCATCATCTTAAATGTGAAACAGGTAGATGGGTAGTTCCCAAGGAAGAGTGGGAAGAAAGAACTTGTGTCTTCTGTGAGGAGTGATCGGTTGAAACTGAATGGCACTTCATCATGGAGTGTCCTACCTATAAGGACATTCGTAATGAGTTCGAAAGTGACCTGAAAGTGGACAATATATGTGAGCTATTTGTGGAAGGAAATCTTCACAAGACGACATACTTTTTTATCATGATTCATGCCAAGAAGGATGTTATGGAGAGAAACTTGATTGTATGTTATTTTGTTGGTTGGATATCTAGGTCCCTTAGACCATTTCGATCTCGTGGGCGTCATTAAAATTCTTCAATTCAATTCAATTCAAACATGGTTGACAAATTGATTTTGCAGTATATACAAAAGTTTATCACGTAATCTAAACAGTCACAACTTTGCCCATAAAACAATCTAAAATTTGGCATGATTTTGAGAAAATACTATTGAAATTTTTGGAAGTTTGGGTTATAGATGTTGTGCTTCAGAATTTTGGGTGCCCCAGAGGTGTTTTTGATGACACTAAATCCATTTTCGCCATAAAAAATGATTTGAACATTCCCAATTTTTTTAAGATTTGTTTTGCCGGATTTCGGTGAGAAATTTGTCGTCTAGGTAAAATTGTGGCCTCCTTAGACAATTTTTATAGTATATACACAAGTGACCAAATTCACACCCACAAAAGTAGAACTAGCATTTGCACCAAAAAGGTGCAAAGACATGCTGACAGGTGTGTAGACATTTAATTAACTTTTGTTTTGATTTATATAAAAAAAGAAGTCATTAAGTGATTCTTGCACCGGAAGTGGGAAGGAAAAATCTCTCAGAGGTTTTTTTTTGTTTTTTTAAAGAAAAGAAGAGGTCATGCCATGCTGCACCATTGGCTCAAATGAGTAACACCTTTCACAACTCAGGATCCTTAAGGGCTGGAACGTTGGTTACATCAACCATTCTTAGGAATGGTCAAACATGGTCAACCATAGTGGATCACAATCATCCATATTAAATCATAGTCAATCATGGTTAAACATGGTTAACCATAGCCAACTATTATGCGTCATTCTCAAGTGCAATCAACCATTATAAAAGATGATGAATGACATAAATAAACATAATCAAATATGACTAACCATAATAATTATTACTTTTAGCAATCACATTTTTACACTAAAATTAGTTTATTACTAATATTATTATTTTCACAATGGCTTCAAGAATTGTAATCTAATTTTCCATAATTATTAGGTGGATGGTATTGATTTAGTCTCCATGGAACATTCTAGAGTATTCTTAGTAGTAGTAACAAATAAAAGGTTGAGATTTATCTTAAAAATAACTATTCTCTTTATACCATTTTTATTAAATTGTTTAACTAAAAAGAAAATGTAGTGCAAAGAAAGTGCTCACATTCTCCATGAGAGAATCCATCTTCGAGACAATGTTATATGAAAATGTCATATGAAGATATGTTATGGGTTTTTTAGCACATCGTATTAGTAAACTATGGTATTAATGCATGGTACTATAACAAAATCTGTTTATAGAGATTTATAGATTAAAAATATCTATAGTTAAAAATCTTGTAACATATGTATAAACTTTTTTATAATAAATAATAATAATAATTTAAAATAAATTATGATTGAGTTAACCCCCGATTGGGGTGTGAAGGACGTGGGGATCCGGAAGTGGATCAGTGACATGGGAGAAGGACAAGCGAATAGGGTACGTGGGCAGCCCATCTAAGGACCCCACACGAGTGCAGTAAGACGTACCAGGAGGAAGAGGCTGGTGGAGGCAGTCTCGAGAAAACAAAAGGTTAGGTGGGAAAGATATCAAGGAAGAAAGGTGGTGAGGGAGTTAAGTGCATGCATGCAGAGTTGGAGGAGGCATCGGGCGGCAGGCGACAAGACTGGAAGTCGAAAGGAGGACCAGGCCTGTGGGAGAAGGAATTGTCGTCTGCACTGGGAATTTGCCTGCAACGACTTTGAAGGAGACTGGTATGTAATTCAAGCCTACATAGGTCTAGATAAGGAATCAATTCCAAAAGATTGGGGGCTAGTATTGAACTGTATGGTGGTGGTTCTGAATATCCAACAAAAATGTTGGTTCAATCTTCTGTTGTTGATGTTTGGTTTTTTATTTGCTGCAATATATGGAAGAATGTGAGAAGTCTGGTTTAGTTGTCTGTTATTAATGTTCGGTTTTTTATTTGTTGTAATTAATGGAAGGTTGTGGGGGAACAAGGGGATCTATGGAGGGTTGGGGACTCTCGCATCTTGGAGAATGAAACTAGCAATGGCCATAGTGAAAAACCATAAATTGGGAAATAGAAGGGGTCGAGGCTCCTCGGAGAGCCTCAGGCAGTCAGGTAATATCCAAAACCTGCAAGGGGTGTGAGGGGGGCACAGGGAGTGGAAGATAAGCTCAGTCTAGTTAGTCGGGTTAGTGGGAGACTTGCAAATCTGAAGGGGTGGGAATGGGGTGAAGGGGAACCTCAAATGGGATAAGCTCGACCAAATGGTCTCAGTGTGGATCATGGGTAATCCTAAGAAGCAACAGAGCTTTAATAGGGAGGTGGGTGAATGGAACCCTAGTACGACTGCTAACCCCACCTTTGCAAACAAATTCGGGTGGAAATGGCAGAATAATTAGGTAGAGGCACATAAGCCCGACCGGGGGGAGCTCTAAGTAGATTCTTATCTATGTTCCCTATCATTCTGGTTCAAGGCAGATTGTGGGGTTGCATCAAAATCTGTAAGGTTATGAGGGAGAAGTCGGGCATGAATCTAGTGGGCTTACAGTATCAGCCTGGACCGAGATAATCTCATGTATTCCTTGTTGTGATCAGCCCAAGCCTGGTCTGCCGACAATCTTGGGGGTCGTTGGACCCTAGCCCGGAACCAAGTTGGCTGGCCCCAAGGGGGGCATTAAGCTGCAGAGGGAAGAAAAATCTCATTGTTGCACAAAGTAAGGATGAAGGAAAGAAGGGAAGGGATTGGGTGGTATCTGGGTCATCTTCTACAAATTTGAATTCGGTATTCTGTGAAGGTGATTTACATGGAAAGATTGAAGGCAACAAATGAAATATGGACTCGTTATAATGTTTTCACTTATGCTACCTTTACAGGTTTGTTTAACTCTTCTATCACTCTGACTCCGACACTCTGATACCAGAAGCATGAAAGAACAAGAGAGGGGCGGAGGCTAAAAGAATTCCAGAAGGAAAATACAATGATGAAGGCAGAAGTGAGGCAGGGAAGAAAAGGGGGTCACCGGGCTGGCAAATAAACAGAAAGGAAAATGAATGAGCCAGTGGCCTCGGTGAACAAGACTCAGAGCATGCAGAACCTACTGCATGCATACATTGGAGGAACTCCAGCTCAGGTAAAAGCCATAATTTCAACATGGGAGGCAGAGATAAACGCCAAGGCTAAAATACAAGCATTACCAACGGAAGACTGGGAACCCCTGCTAATAGATCCGAAACACACCAAAGGTCATCAAAATCTGTTTAGACAGACGATCCAATAGTATTGGGTCATGAAGAACCTGCTGGCCAAGGCTATGACAACACACAGGGACCGGGAAGAACCAATGCAAGCTCGTCAATAGGAGCCAAGCCTAAAGGATATCCAAAAGGAGATTCAGGAAGTGCAGGTACAACAATACCATCAGAAC
This sequence comes from Pinus tabuliformis, assembly GCA_031772625.1. Taxonomy (NCBI): domain Eukaryota; kingdom Viridiplantae; phylum Streptophyta; class Pinopsida; order Pinales; family Pinaceae; genus Pinus; species Pinus tabuliformis. The sequence continues at coordinate 1,207,002,233 of CM062817.1, read as the reverse complement.
CTCATGTTTGGTCAAATTGAGAAAAAGATTCAAACCTTACTACATAATAAAGTGCCCGAGTAGAGTGGAAAGGACCTGGCCCATATCGAGTTATCTGATGACTAATGCAAAGTAGCAGCAAGTAAAGTTTGGTTTTATGTTGGTTAGCATTTACTTTAAAAATTGAAGGATCAAGCTTATAGTAGATATAATAGTATATTTAGCATGGATGGATATTCTCAAACTATTGTCTTGGTTCAGAGTTAATTAGCCAAACAAATCCCTACACTATTGGCCCTTTCGGCAACAACTCACAAAGCGCAGACTGAGGTCTCACCCGAAGCAATATGGGGGGATGTTGGAACCAAGTTTCTGCACCCTTGAGATGTCTGAGGGGTCGATTTAGTCCAACTGTGAATACCTTTGTGCACGTTACTTTGTGCACTACCCTGACCTGCGAGGCCTTCGCGATCTGTTATAACCACCTTCGCGCAACCCTAACCAGGGGCTGAGATGCTTTCACGCTGCTAAGGTAACAATCTGCGCTAATTCCCCAAGTTGCAATGCAGATCTTACTTATCTTCTTATAACTGTTAGTTAACTTCACGTAAACAGATACTTTGTCTTATATTCTCTTAGTCAACATAATCATATAAGTTCACACATATAAATAGTAAAAATGCAATTCATACCCAATATACTCAATCCATAAAACAGGAAAAAGATACACATAAATGATATGAAACTTCTCTTTATTAATGCTTCAATCGGTTACAGACTCAACCTGCCCTATGCACTCAGCTGTAGGAGTCCACGCACTCAGCTGCAAACTATTGGGCCTCTGCGCACTCATCTGTAGAGCCTTCTCCTACTCTACGACCCAAGACTCGACTCTACACTTAGATAAGACTCAATTCTTCATCATTTATTCTAAATTGATTTGGTGATTTACAACTTAGAGCCTCACTCTATTTATACAATCCCATGGTCCGTGGACCATGGGTAGATCTCTAAAGCTGACACTACATTTACAAAAATGAGGGTGGACAACCCTATGACTCATTTACAAGTTCGCACTCTGCGCCCACGAAATGCAAAGCCTTTACATCAGATTTAGTCAAAATCTGGGCTTTAAGCCCCAAAAATTCCCTTGGGGGATCTCACGCCCAACAGGCCCCCAACACAAACAACATGACTCGCCCTGGAGTCACTCTATTGGTGCGGAGATCTTCGCGTGGAGACCTCCCAACTTTGCCCGAATTGCTGCAAGATCGGCAGTGCATTGCGCAACTACCTGTTGTACCCCCTGCACCTGTTGTTCAGAGATTGTTGTAGCTGAACTGCTTCCCTGCATCTGGTTATAGTCCTGCGCCTCCTTTCAACTGCCTGGAGCACTAAGACTGTGCTTCGATCGGCTAGTCAGATAGCTGAGCCACCCATGTATGGATTTAACTGAATGCCATTCACTCTTCTTGGGGAGGGTCCACTAGTTGGCTTCACCAACTGCATCGCGCATTTTATCAACTGCATCACGCCACCATCTGTGATCCCCTTAGTAACATACAGTCCAATCCAAGGCATCAGACTGATCAACTCTCGATGGTAGTCCCCAAATTTGTCAATGTAATCATGTGCATCCTGTTTTATCACCATGGTTTCTTATCAAGAAAGTCCTTCTTTATTCCTTTCTCAAGATTCTTGACTTCTTCTTCCGCCATGGTGCTTTTTTTCTTCAACCGAACTCTTTCATTCATGAGTTATTGGATCCTAAGATTACCCTCCTGGATCTCTTCATCAGGTCCCAAGCGTTCTTCTTCAAGCTCTTCCAACTGCACGATCCCTTCTTCCAAGGCTCCGCGAATCGTCATATCCCTGGGCATTGATATGCGCGGACTAGGCATGATATACTCCATCGGCATTATAGTGTTCGCTCCATAGGCCAGCCTAGAAGGCATCTGTTCCATCAGTTTCTTGCACGTTTTCCTATAAGCCCATAAGACTGCTGGTACGCGCAGGTCCCAATCACTTCGCTGCGCATTACATACCTTGTTTAGTGCTTCGCACACTTCGTTAAATGCTTCCACGTGAATAATCTTTAGCGTGCTCATTCTCTCCACACTCTGTCATTCCAACCTGAGGAACTATTCGCACATTTTCCCCCCCAACACATGCTTATTGACCGTATTTCCCAACGCGAAGTTCATGTGCATCCACGTAGGTTGTTTACCACATGCCTGTACCCACCTGGACAAATGCAGGTGCGGACCATCCCATCCATTGTATTTATCTACCAATTGCACTATAGGTTTCCCAAACCATGTGTGCATCATCCTCCTACATGTGTGCTAGTCTTTCAAAAGCTTCCTTTGTGTGTACCCCACCACCTCGTGAGCATAGCACACAGTAACCAATTCAAGGCTTGAAAGCATCTACCTCACCTAATCCATCATAAGTAGGGAGATCTCTCACTTCCGTTGATACGCAACGCAACGATCTTGTCATCATATTATAGTTCAGTGCGGTGACCTCGTGTAACTGGTTCTACCATCGCTCTATCTCCTCATCAGAATCCGACGTAGAGGAGCTTTTTCACTCCCATGAGATCCATCGTCTGTGGTGGGATTTACCCAATCTTGCTCTCACGTGGTTATTTTGTAGATGTAGTCCAAATCATCATCACTTTCACAGTCATGCATCGACTCTGTATAGCGCGATCCTTCAGTAGGGTCCAAGGGTATAACTATGCACAGAGACTTCTTCTCAAAAATCATCTTGTGCTTCTTCAGATTAATCACCCTGTTCATGTCAGTGGCCAAATCAATTCCTAAGAGTGCAGGGTAGGGATTCTTGTCATCAACAATCTCTGTTACTTCAAAGTCTACAAGCGCTCTCGCTCCCTCAATATCCACGGCAATTCCCTTCAATCTTGCAGCGTAGGCCTTCCCATGCGCTCCAATGTCTGCTTTGGTAGAACATTCACATCCGATCCTAAATCGAGAATTACTTGGTCCATATCATATTCTCCAATCTGCGCAGTTAGCCTCATTTCTCTTCCCGTCCTCGTCGTATGCTTTCCAATCTTTCGGACTATGCATGGTTCTCCTGGTGCGGTCCCAACACACCTATTAATGAGTTCCTGTAGTCCCTTTATAGCCTTACTGTCATGTAGTAGCTTCATTCATGTTTCCAGTAATGTCGTAAGCATAGATGGTTCCATTTCCAACTCTGGTCTATCTTTGCTTCCTGAAGTGGAGGCATCAGCGAAGCTCTTCTTAGCTTCCATGAAGGTTTCCTTAGCATGCTCCAAATCAAACTCTACTTCTTTCGTTGGAGCCTTGAAAACCAAAGTACTATCTTCAGGCTATTTTCCTTTATCATCTCCCATCGTGATTCCACTTTGGAGCACAATGTTCACATTTGGATCTTCCTCACATGGCTCAAACCTCATCATCTTTTCTGAGTCAAGGGAGGTGGTAGCGCTCCCTTGTCGCGTATCCTAGCTATCAGCGTAGGACAATCTTCTGTCTCATGATCAAACCACAGACATGATGGATGCGTTGGGTTCATACAATCACGGGCATAATTTCCTAGCCCTCCGCAATTGTAGCATATCAGCTGTCTGCGACCTCTTCTAGGTCCTCCTCCACCTCGGCCTCGTCCGCACCCCTGAAATCCTATTCGCTCCACTCCTGCATTTGGGTCTAGGGGCCGCGATTCAGCTTGAACTCTGTAGGTGGGAGTTCTATCCATCATTAACTCATAGCTTCTACAAGTGTGCTCATCGTGTCCCACTGATATACAAAAGTTACAGAACAATTGCTGTGAATTTTGTGTATACTTCTGTAACAAATGGAAGTTGTCCATAGCATGTTTCCCTCCTATTTGAAAAATCACGCACAACAAAGTAGGCACCGCGCTAGGTCTTGCCTGTGCCTCCGGTCTTAACGACATCGGTCCTCCTCTCGCGAGGTAATTCGCGAACACCAGGAAATGGTCCTTGTCGTGACCCTGACCCTTGCATTTTATGCACCACACCTCTTTGCGCACTTCTGGTCGAGTTGTCTTATCCTGTTTCAGACTCTGCATCTCAAGGCATAAGTTTAACAACTGCGCATGGATCTACTGAACTCCTAAGTTAGGATCCTGCATTGGGGTCTCATGCAGTCTCATCGCGATCTCCAAGGCTTCTTCCTGAGTCGTTAATCTCTGCTGTGACAGCGTGTTCCTCAAATGCGGCATTAGTGATGCTACAAACCATTTGTGGTGTTTTCCATTTGTTAAAGTCATATTAGCTTTACGAATTGTGCACTTTAGCCTCTGATCTAACTCCCAAGGAGTCTCGCTTGGTATCATTATGATCTCTTTGAACCCAATGATCGACTGCACTTTTGAATTTGGCCTGCTAAATTCCTTATTTAGCGCAGTTTGGATATCCGTGATCCTCGCATTCGGATTGTCATTAGAATGCTTAATATACCAGGTCAGCACACGGTCCTGCAGGGCACTAACCAGTGTCGCTTTCTTTATATTGTCATCTGTAACTCCCTGTGCTTCCCATACGACTCTTATCACAAACCAAAATTGGTCCGGATCCTCGTTTCCTACTCCCTTGAACATAGGTAACTTTATCGCGCTTGCCATATTAACTCGAGGTGGTGGTGGAGGTGGTACAGGTGAAGATGGAGGTGAAGGAAATGAAGCTGGTAGAGGTGTGGGTGGGGGTGGTATGCATGGAATCCTTTTCCTTATCAAATGGATCGCACTTCGCGAAGAGACCTTCGCGAGCTCTTCCTCGTTCCCTCGCAGACTTGAAATCAGAGGGCTATTCTCTGGTCCCTTACTTCCTTCATTTCTGTAGGCTTTTCCACTTCGTGTAGCTTTGAACATCAAGGTAATTGCATAACCCTCTTTTCACACAATAACATTTTAATCCAAGTATTCAGATACTTTACGTACTCACCTCTTGGTCCTTTGAGGAAGCATCGCTCTGCCTTGCTATAGCTAACTGAAGTATCTACTGCGAACTCAGTCATGAATCCTCCTATAATCCAATTGTGCCAGTGATCAACAGTGCATGCGATCTTATCCTCTGATGCTTCCAATCTACGCACCAACTCTGGGGTCCACATAATCAGGTTGTCGAGTTTCCACCTTCCTTGGCTATCTGCTAGCTTCGCAATCTACTCATACAACTCAGTAGGGAAAGATGCGAAGAAGATTTTGTGGATCTCTGCATATAGGTAGTAGTCTAACCACTCTTCTTTTGTTAGTCGCGGATTCTTGTTCTCCTGCACTGCGAACTCATGAATTCTCCTATCCAACCAACCTTCAGTTTCCTTCTTAGTTGGATTCCAATGATACAACATCAAACATCTCTATGCAGATTCTAGTCTCGGCAACATAACCATTTGTTGGCTTGAGGGTGCCCTAACCCAGGTTTGGAGTTAATTAGCCAAACAAATCCCTACACTACTGGCCCTTTCGGCAATAGCCCGCGGAGCGCAGACTGAGGTCTCACCTGAAGCAGTATGGGGGGATGCTGGAACCAAGTTTCCACACCCTGGAGATGTCTGAGGGGTCGATTTAGTCCAACTGTGAATACCCTCACGCACGTTACTTTGCACACTACCCTGACTTGCGAGGCCTTCACGATCTGTTATAACCACCTTCGCACAGCCCTAACCAGGGGCTGAGATGCTTTCACACTGCTAAGGCAACGATTTGTGCTAATTCCCCAAGTTACACTGTGGATCTTACTTATCTTCTTATAGATGTTAGTTAACTTCGTGTAAACAGATACTTTGTCTTATATTCTCTTAGTCAACATAATCATATAAGTTCGCGCATATAAACAGTAAAAATGCAATTCATACCCAATATACTCAATGCATAAAATAGGAAAAAGATACACATAATTGATATGAAACTTCTCTTTATTAATGCTTCAATCAGTTACAGACTAAACCTACCATGCGCACTCAGCTGCGGACTACTAGGCCTCTGCGCACTCAGCTGTAGAGCCTTCTCCTACTCTATGACCCAAGACTTGACTCTACACTTAGATAAGGCTCAATTATCCATCCTTTATTCTCAATTGATTCAGTGATTTACAACTTAGAGCCTCGCTCTATTTATACAATATCATGGTCCGTGAACCATGGGTAGATCTCTAGAGCCGACACTACATTTACAAAAATGAGGGCATACAACCCTATGACTCATTTACAAGTTTGCGCTCCGCGCCCACAAAACGTAGAGCCTTTACATCAAATTTAGTCAAAATCTAGGCTTTAAGCCCCAAAACTTCGCTTGGGGGATCTCGTGCCCAACACAAACTGTATAAATTTTAGATGGCATATGATACTAACCGATGGCTAACAGAACTAGTTTTCCTTGAGTAGGTTGAGGCCACCAAACATATTTTTTGTTACCTGCCTATATAAAATATAATACAAAAAATAAGTACTCGCAAGCTTACAAAAAAAATATGATTAAGTTAATTTTGATAATTTTTTAAAATTAAAAGTTTGACGAGGTAAGATATATCATAAGGCATTTAATTTATGTATTTGTGCTAATTAATAGTATTATGAAAAAATAGTTTACTAATACCATGTGCTCAAAAACCATAACTCATCTTTTGGCATTTGTAATTTTTCATGGAACAATAAATTTGGACTTGTAATCTACACAATCCAAGTTCTTCAAGAGTCTTTTAAGGATTTTTTATATATTAAAAAATACATTTTAAATACCAAAAAAATCAGAATCTCTCCCAAAATTAAATTATAGTATTATGATTAAAAAACCAGAACACCCAACAATTAGACTGTGCATAATTATTTTTCAACACAATGGACAAATCTATCATAATTCATTTGTCAAATTACCGTTATTAAAGTAAAACTGCGACAATTAGAATGACACGTTGGTAGTGTGTATGGGGCACACTTTCGCTCCTATCTATAAAAAGACACTTTTATTCTTATTTGATTCTTGGACCATTAATTTGTTGTTGAGGAAGTCTTAAACAAAAGCAATTTCATGTCATACTTCAAGACCATTAAAAATATTAACAAAAAAAAAGAGTTTTTCTAAAACCATGAGTTTTTCTCAGGTTGTTGAACTGCTAAAAAACCAAGCATTGCTGATTTTTCTTTTGTTTTAGTTACAAATTACGCAATAAAATTTTTATCGGTTTTGTGGATATAAAATATGAATGACATCTTCAAACTGGACAAAAAGTACCAACCAAGATGTTCACTGATTTAATCTTTTTCGGTGGGTGACAACTTTTAACGGGGCCAACATCTTGTCTTTCACTAATGTACTCCTTGTAACGTCGTGGCCATCTTAAGTGTTTTCCCTTCGATGTTCGCATTTTCTCTCTTTATAAGAGCTTTCATAGGACCGGTGCCTTCATTTTTCCTTTTGCTGGCCACCTGCCCACACGATTATCGACCGCCTGCATTGTGTAGTCATGGGAGCATTGAAATTTAGTAAGAGTTTGTACATTTATTTTTGACCCTAGATAGAAGTGGCACTATTCTATTTTGCATGTAAATCCCTCATGTATTCATATACCGTATATTGCAGATGGGCTTGGGGTGCTTGATGGTCTGTCACTCAGAGGACGCATGTCTAGACAAGCTAAAAACAAGGATGCATGTCCGTACATCAGCAAAAAGAGGTGCAAAAGGGTTTAGGGGAGAGATGTCTAATGTTGTGCAGGGACCGGTAATTGATATAGTACTGTTCCCACCAAATCACTAGAAATTGAGACTTTTGCAACCAATATTTAAACAAAAATAAATAACATTAAGTGAAAATGAGTTTTAATTTTGTCCAAAATTTCCCAAAACATTGACTGGGCCCACAACTGTCCATAAATAATATCTTAATACTCAAGAGTACAAACCATATTGATCCAACTAGAAAACAGATAAAACCATAAATCCTTCCAAAATGGTCTATTCCAGAAGTACAAAGTAGCAGTCACTTCAACCCCCACTCTTCAGAACTTAAGCTGTGTATCCCAAATAAATATCCATACCTGCACATAATAAAAGTGAATGTATGTCAGCCATAACTATTGTGTTGTTCAACATTTAAAACCCTGTGTTCAATAAATAACACCCAACCCATTAACATTTAAACCCACTTTGTTCAATAAATGACACCTAACCCAATAACTTCAATAAATGATACCCAATCCATTCTATTTATGATTAAAACATATCAAATTGCATGTTCAATAAATGACACCTAACCCATTCTATTTCTCATTAAAACATATCAAATTACATGGATCAACAAATAACAAATTTCCAACCATTGGATCATGTCAAATTAAATCTAGATCACACATTCAAAATGAAGCCATTGCAATCCATGTCCATCCTTACCACCAATTAAATTCAAGTGCAAAAAACTATAAAAGAAGTTCAACCACTGTTGAAGTTGCATGTTATGCATTCCAACTATTCACCAGCCTTGGAGACAAAACATCCTAAAACATTTGACAGTATATCCAGATTATTTATTTCAATTTCATCACATTTTTCTTACAGTTCTATTTTCATTTCTCACAGTTCTTTTATTTCAGTTCTTATAGTTTCATTTTCATGAAAATATATATTTTTTCTATTTTTCTATATTCTGAAAAAGAACCGAACCTATGAGAAATTAATCTTATGCTGAATATTTAAACGAAATTTTATGTCTTCCTCAAAAAATTATGAAGTATTACAATTAGATTGAACTTGGTCAATTAATGTGCTCATCATTCCTTTCAATATGTTCTCAGGTTGGTTATGGTAAATCAGACCATTACTATCGGCAGAGGCTAGAATATATGAAAACACCAAGACAAGCCTACAATACTGACACTAGCAATCCTAGATAAAATATTGTAGGAGAAACTTCTATGCTAAGGTAGTCAGTCATCCCTCACACAAAATATTTTATATAGACTCTAAGCAACTAAGGTATCTAACGAAAGTATTTTCCTCGTGTATATCTGCACTCCTTCAATCTCTATCTTCGAACAACTCATCTTTGCAAGCCATTTCTCAGTCAATTGAAAATCATATATCCCCATCACATATTTGTAATAATCCACAATACCCATAGGATCTACATCATCCACTTATGCACTAAGAGCATCCTCATTAGAAGAAGCACTCTGGCCTCTCACTTTGACATCACACTGTTGGTGAAGACACTTGGTTGCCATAACTGAATCCTATGGATAGAATCTCCCTTGGGAACTATAGGCTCTATTGAAAGCGAGATCGAGAACTAGTCACTATTACACCCATTGATGAGGATCCAATATAAAATCTAGACGCCAAAGCATTAGAAACATGATGTTAATTAAATCACTCTTATAGCTAGCAATTAGAACTTCCTTGTAACAAACCTAGTACAACTAGAGACCCGAGAAAATTGATTCAATTACAGGGCAGGCATGATACAATGTTCTTACCTTTCTACCTTATTGATAGCCTTTGGGGACCCACTAAAATCCCACATTATTTTCATAAAAATGCTCAAGAATGCCCCTAAATGAATAGGAACGACCTGTAAGGGACTGATAAAAAAAAAGCCTAATATTCTGAAAAAAAGTCATGCTTTGGCTTCATTTCTTCAAAAATCATAAGCATTCCCAAGACCAAGCTCCTTGAGACATTAAATCAAATGTTGGGCATGAAAGTTGAAATCCTAACCAACAAAGAGTCTCTCTGTGTATTTTGTGAACTTGCAAAGAGCCTTCTTAAAGATCGAAGAATAGACCTAGAACAGACCGAGAAGGCATTATGCAAGTCCACTTGGTGAGACAACGGGGGGCTGTGAATGAATTCAATTGTGATAACAAACAGGAGTCTAAACAAATTAATTCAAACAACAATAATTACCAGATCTTCTCATAGTACCAGAAGAAGGTGGAAACCGACAATAGTTTTCCAAGTACAAATATAGTCATGGTATTTTAAGTGTAAAGACAAGTTATCAAAACAACAATACTGATAATTTTGAAGACATACCACAAAATGATTCTGTATATTTGATTTTTCAATGATACTAACATAGTAGAAGTTTCTTATTACTCAAAAGTTCCTTTCAACTTGAAAGCAACATAAGGCAAACACTACTTGAACTACATGATCCTCCAACAATACAACTCTCAAATACATCCTACCAAACACATGAGCCCACTCCCATCAGTGCATCCTTGAGAATACCAAATGTTGACCTCATCTTAGAGTTCATTAATTTATAGGCAAATAACCAATCCCTTCAATATGTTCTCAGGTTGGCTATTGTAACTCAGACCATTGTTGTTGGCAGAGGCTAGAATATATTAAAACACCAAGACAAACTTTCAATATTGACATTAGCAATCCTGAATCAAATCTTGCAGGAGAAACTTCTACTACAATGGAAGTTTCTTATTACTCAAAAGTTCTTTTCAACTTGAAAGCAACATAAGGCAAACCCTACTTGAACTACATGATTGACAATGCAAGTCCACTTGGTGAGACATCAGGGGCCATGAATGAATTCAATTGTGATAACAAACAAGAGTCTTAACAAATTAATTAAAACAACAGTAACTACCAGATCTTCTCATAGTACGAGAAGAAGGTGGAAACCAACAATAGTTTTCCAAGTACAAATACAGTCATGGTATTTTAAGTGTAAAGACAAGTTATCAAAACAACAATCACTGATAATTTTGAATACATACAACAAAATGATTCTGTATATTTTATTTTTCAAGGATACTAACATATTAGAAGTTTCTTATTACTCAAAAGTTATTTTCAACTTGAAAGCAACATAAGGCAAACACTACTTGAACTACATGATCCTCCAATAGTACAACTCTCAAATACATCCTACCAAACACATGAGCCCACTCCCATCAGTGCATCCTTGAGAATACCAAATGTTGACCTCATCTTAGAGTTCATTACTTTGTAGGAAAACAACCAATCCCTTCAATATGTTCTTAGGTTGGTTATGGTAACTCAAACCATTGTTGTTGGTAGAGGCTAGAATATATGAAAACACAATGACAAGCCTACAATATTAACACTAGCAATCCTGGACCAAATATTAGGAGAAACTTCTACTACAATGGAAGTTTCTTATGACTCAAAAGTTCTTTTCAACTTGAAAGCAACATAAGGCAAACCCTACTTGAACTACATGACTGACAATGCAAGTCCACTTGGTGAGACAGCGGGGGCCATGAATGGATTCAATTGCGATAACGAATAGGAGTCTAAACAAATTAATTCAAACAATAGTAACTACTAGATCTTATCATAGTACTAGAAGAAGGCGGAAACCGATGGTATTTTTCCAAGTACAAATACAATCATGGTATTTTAAGTGTAAAGACAAGTTATCAAAACAACAATCACTGATAATTTTGAAGACACACAACAAAATGATTCTGTATATTTGATTTTTCAAGGATACTAACATAATAGAAGTTTCTTATTACTCAAAAGTTCTTTTCAACTTGAAAGCAACATAAGGCAAACCCTACTTGAAGTACATGATTGACAATGCAAGTTCACTTGGTGAGACAGTTTGGCCATGAATTAATTCAATTGCGATAAAAAACATGAGTCTAAACAAATTAATTCAAACAACAATAACTACCAGATCTTCTCATAGTACCAGAAGAAGGCAGAAACCGACAGTGGTTTTCCAAGTACAAATATAGTCATGGTATTTTAAGTGTAAAGACAAGTTATCAAAACAACAATCACTAAAAATTTTGAAGACATATAACAAAATGATTCTGCAGTTTTGATTTTTCAAGGATACTAACATACATGTTGATGATTTCTTGTAATAAATAAGAAATATTTTTGCATTGTATGAAAGCATAATTTACAAATATTCTTAACTAAATGCATGCAATAATTCTGCAGGTTATTGCATCTATGGAAAGAGTTAGTTATGTTGCTCGTACGAGGAGAAGTGGCAGCAGAGTGACAAAGGGTGCCCAGCTACGATGCCCATCGTCAGATGAGGACATGATAGGTGATGTCAATGTCAACAATGCCCCAAGTAACGTTGTTGAGGATGACCATGCAACTGAAGTTGATGTTCTCACACCATCACCCACAGAACCATCGTTGACAATAGTCTAAGGGGCAAATTCAACTAAAAATATCAATGCTATAAAAGGATGGAAAAAAGAAGAAATGTTGGTTGCAATTGATGACATAGAGTTTAATGGATACTCAGTTCGGGCATTTGCAAAAAAACATGGTATTCCTCCCTCATCATTAAATTATTGGATAAATGGACTGACTCATACAAAATGTAGAGGGCCTCTTACAGTTATGACTGACGAGGAGGAGGCCGAGGCGGTTGAGTGGTGTAAAGAGATGGCCCAATTGGTACATGGGCTAGAGTTGATACAACTCAAATCCACAGTTGCTCAAATCTATCAAGGGAGGCCAAACCCATTCAAAGATGGGTTTCCTTGTAAATCATGGTGGTTTGGGTTTGAAAAAAGGCATCCAGACCTTGTATTGTGTACTACTAAGGGCCTTGATAGAGACAGAGCATTAAATTTGCACCCTGCAGTTGTGCAGAAGTTCTATGACACTCTTTCTAGTGCTTACGATAAACATTCTTATGGAGCAGACCATATATGGAACTGTGATGAAACAAGTTTACAAGCAAGGAGGAATTGTGGCATGCGGGTAATTTCCAAGAGAGGGATCCGAAATGTGCCAAAGATTTTGCCTAAGATTAGGGAGTGGATAACTATTTTATGTTGTGTCAATGCAATTGGTACTTCAATCCCAGGATTTTATCTATTCAAAGGTAAAAATCAACTGAAAAACTATATACAGAACTGTGAACCAGGTGCATGCATGGCTGCACATCCCCATGCATGGATGACTAAAGAACTGTTTTTAAGTTGGCTTTTTCACTTTGTTGCATTAGTACCAGGTGGCATCTCACCTAATAATAACCACCTATTGATATTAGATGGCCATGGGAGCCACATGGCTATACAAACAATTGAGGAAGCAAACAATTTAGGCATCGACCTATTGACATTGCCCGCTCATACCACTCACAGACTACAACCTCTTGATGTTAGTGTGTTTGGCCCTTTCAAGAGCTATTTCAGGTCAGAGAGTGATGCACAGATGGCAAAGAATCTAGGGGTTGAGGTGAAAAGGTTCGAGCTAGCAGATCTTGCAAGTAAAGCTTTTAAAAGGGCTCTGACACCATCAAATATCAAGGCTAGCTTTAGGAGGACAGGAATCTGGCCACTGAGTTAGGATGCTCTTATGCATGATACTGGTTGTAGCCAAGCATTTCATGTGGATGGTCAGGAAGAAGGGCATGCCGAAACAGGTGTTGAAGTGCAAGAAGTAGATGACCAAGATGATGTGGTTGCGGCTGGTAATATGATTTTCCTCTCTCAAGGACACTTATATGATGAAGATTATGAAACTGTATGTGAAACACAGTATAATCATGAACAAATTCACGGTAACATGGAGATCGTTCCACCAACTCAAGAACATGAAAATCCTGTTGTTGATATTGTTAATGACATTGTTGAACATGCAGTTGAAAATGACCAATTGACATTGCCAAGCCAAGTAACCCCACCGTCATGGCTGGCAGAAGTCATGATTAATATGAATGAACATAATGTCTCAACAACCAATGAACAAAACATGAACATGCCCTCACAACCAGCAGAATTGACAGTGAAATTGTTCATTTTTTGTGGACAACAGATCAATGGAAGAAGATGAAGCACATAATGAGGCATCAAATGAAGATAATGAAAGAGTTCAATCAGTTGTCTCAGATACGGAAAGGGAAGTGCCAAGCAATGACATGTAGTTGGGAGGGGTGGAGAAGATACTTGGTCGGTTCCTAAAGCTACCAGTAGAGAGAGTATCAATGAAAAAAAGCAAGGTACATCGAGTAGTCTTCATTTGGGTTGAAGTTCACAGTTACTCACCTCAGAATAGTTGAGTCTGAAAAAAAAGAAATTTGAAATGCAGGAATTATATCAGAAAAAGAAGGATCTAGTCAAGGAGAAGAAGGAAACAAGGATTGTTGCAACACAATGTCGAGCAAATGAAAGACTTGAAAAAGATAAAGCAAGGCGAGTTAAGGACCAATAAAAAAAAATGGCAAGAAAGGAAAAGGAATCAAGAAAGACACAACAAATGCTTGAAAAGGAACAAGGGATGATCAATATGGTTGACAATGATGCAAGCATAGCTGATGAAACCAGGCTTATTTCAAACTCATTGGACAATATTGCAGATAATACACCATTATTCCAAGACCTCGTAAACATTCAAGTGCCTCACTATCAAACTGAGGGTTTACCAACTTGCCTTATTCCTACTAGAGGAGGTGTCAATTCTATGTATGCTCATTACACACCTCCACTTAATGCAGGGGTTAGTAGTGTTAGCTACCTATACCAATAGGTTTCATATTTCATGATTGGCAAAGAGAGGTCCAAATATGCTCTGCTTTGATGATGCAAAGATCCCATATTTCCAAGAGAAAACAATGTGTGTACATAGCTTGAGGTTGACTAAATTTTGATGGATGGTCCAACAGCCTAATCTGGACCATGCCATGTTTCAATTTTTTGTTGTACAATAGAGAAAGAAGTCTGTCCAAACTGTTCAATCTTGGCAGACCAGTAGCTTAGGTAGAGAATTAAGGTTCCCAACTGCTTAATCTGGGACCTTGAAGCAATAAGGGTAGCATTAGATAGAAAATCAAAAGGAAAAAGCCAAGGAAAAGAAAAAGGCAAATAAGGGTCTGCAAGTCTAAGTGCACCCTCCAAGAAGAAACAAAAAATGCTAGGCAAGTACATGGGTAGGCAGATGGGGTTGCAGAAATGTCATTCCTTACAATTGAATATATGCTAACCTATTTACAAAGGAACATCAATGGATTGAGAAGCTCTTCTTCTCCATCAGGTGGCAGCAAAGCAAAGGAGCATGTCTAACATTCCGTTTTCCCCTTTTCCCACTCATTACTAACATCCCTTCATTAGTTGTGTTCATGAGAGAATTTGAGGTTTTGTGCTGGTTCTTATTCCCTTAAAAGCCACATTTCTTGTCTAAAAATTCTTTTCATTTTGATCTACTCCCTAAACTAAGTGATTTTCAAATAAACTTAGTAATGTCACTCCTCATTCACCTTTTTCATCCATATTAACCCCTAACTTCTATTATCTAAATCCCCTATGTTACCCTTTCCCCCTACTTTAATAACACCATGGTGTATAAATCCCAAACATTGTATAAATATCCTCCCTCTTTAGCACTATAGCTAAGTAAGCTAGTCTTGGGGGACTTTAGTCCAACAGGGACTATGGTCAACCCTGTAATGGGATTGCTTCAACCTCTGGTTGGAGTGATAACCTCCTCCTAAGCCCTCACCTTCCTTCTGCTCAAAAATGCCATAGAAAACCCCCTTCCCCCTGCTAAACCCACTCTTAACCTCTTTTTTCTAATAAAAAACCCTTGGAAAACCCAAAAATCCTGAAAAACCCACCAAAACCCTTTTATCCTAAAGTTCCGCGCATATAAATTAAAGTGAATATTTTAATATGAGCGGGACCCAACCCAGAAAGATGCGAGACCGTCGGCATTACCCGCCAGCCGTCCGATCTCCGCCGCCCAGATCTAATGGTGGGTCGTCGATTTCGCCCCCGACCTGCCTCCCTTTAACGTCCGGGGAAGGGCGGTATTGGGCGCCGTACCCGGGACGCGTGGCAGGCGGCGGGGTTGTTCGGAGCCCCCCTCCCCGATACCACCTTCGCCCAAAGGTGGTGCGGGGAAACCGCTTACCACCATCCCCATTACCACCTCCCCCTTACGTCATGCATACGTCATCATGACGTAGCACCCTCCCCCGCCCCCGCGCCGTGTGGCCCTCCACGTAGCCCTGCCACCCTATCCGCCCGCCACCGTGTCAGTCCACTCTGGCCGCCAGCTCAGCGCCCACGTCACCTCCGTACCCGGGCCCGCCATGACGTCACCGGCGGAAAGGCGCCAATTACTCTATTTTTCCGAATTTGTCGTTAAAAGCCGCGGTTTGGGCCGTTTTATGTCATTTTCGAGCGAAAAGGACATAGCCGTTGCCGCTGGTTCACTGCCAAATCGCCTCCGGACCTCCAAATTCAAACTTGCGACCGTTCCAACTCATCAAACAAGCTACATTCAGCCTTCACAGTTCGGCCCGCAGGCTTTCTAAGCGATTTTTACAGGTATTCACCGTAATTCCCCCATTTCGCCCATGCATATCATTTCTCTGCAAATTCACCATTGAAACACCTATCAAGTTTCATAATTAATCACTGTCTGCTAGTTAAATAAGAGCTAAAGCAACCAGCATTGCCACAACCCTATAATTCGACATTGAAACAGTCAAATTCGCGCACCAAAATTGCAAATTCGTCCCCAAGGTGCCCAGCATTGTTCCCTTTTGCTGGGTGTAGACCAACTGCAGTGTCTTACCAAAGTAAACCTCACATACCCTCTGCAATTTACCCCTAGCAATTCACAACCCCTGTGAATTTACCAAAAACTGCAGAAGCAAGCCTGTTTTTCCACTGTAAAAAACATTTCAGACTTTGTCTACAGTTGGCCTATCATTTAAGCTCTTAAGAGCTTTGCAAACCACTGCACTCATCTTATTCAAAATCAAATCATACAATGGCTGCCCCTGCACCCACAGCTCTCAGTGTTGCTCCATTAAATCCACCCAATAAAGACCTGCAGTCCTTGCCTCTTGCTGACAAGGACTACCTTATTGAAGACTGTGTGGGAAACAGGGACTTTTTGCAGACCTTCAGGCAGTTGAGAGAGGAATACCTGAATGGTCATGACACATATGGGATATGGGAGTCAAACCTGCCATACTATTGTCTCCCATCTGTAAATGTCTTTCCTGAAATCATTCGCCTATGTGCTGAAAACTATGATGTGCAACACAGAGCTATTAGCACTCCATCTGGGAGGATCCTCTTCTACATTAATCCTGAATCCATCAACAAAATGCTACATTTTGATCAGACAGAGTTGCTAATCCCATTCTCCATGAACTATTTGCTGGACACTGGTGCCAAGATGACCAGTGAGGAAATTCAAAAGGTCACCAGGACATTCATGAGACCTGAGTGCCAGCCTGCAGGGCCACCTCCTTATTTGGATGTCTACTTCACTGAAGTAGGCAGATTACTCCTGGACATGATTGCTTATGTGCTGGGATACAGAACCAGTGAACATGTGGATGAGACAATGCTAGTATTACTAGCTGTTTACAGCCTAGGCCAACCCCCTGCCCGCAAATATAACTTTGCTAAGTTTATAGCTAACAAAATCCATGATCAGTTGGGTGCAGTGGATAGACAGGGGGTCTTCAAGTACTCGGCCTATATCTATCACCTCTTTATGTACTATCAGTCTGAGGCTTTTCCATGCTATATCAAAAAGCTGGATTATAGAGGGGAAAGAAGATCTGTGATCTTCTGGACCTCTGTCTATCACAAAGTCACAAAGTCACCCTATTCCTATTGTGAGTTTGTTGACCAATTTGTGTATCCAATCTCTTGCCTATTGATGAGGTCCCCTACTCCCAGAATGTCAACTGAGATACAGAAGGCTCTGCAGCTTTCCAAAAAATGTAAAATAGGTGATTGGTACCTATATGAGGATCATACCGTCATCAGAGTCTATGGCTGTGAGCTCTGTCCATACAGGCTCCCAAAATATGTGCCTATGAGGTTGTTTGCCTTGGAGTATTACAGGCAGCTGATTCAATCCGACCTCACCCACTTCCACAGCGCCAAAAAGAAGGCCCACCTCAAGTTCAAACACTAGTTGGGCCCCTTCATCATGAATCAGAAAGGATGGGAAGATGCTGACCTCATCCTCAAGGACAAATATAAACTATCATATAGTTTTCGGTGGGTCCCTTATGACCCTGAGGGCTTCATTACTGCCAGAAGAAACAAATACAGGCTTCTAGGTTATAGGCATTGTCAATACCCACACATTGAAAGATATGCCAACCAGCAAGAATGGCAGCAGGGTACTCTAGTTGAAAAGCTAACTGAAGAAGAGATAATGCTAAAGAATATGAAGGAGCTTGAAAAAACCATTGACCTAGACTCTGTGCAGCAGGTACCTTTCAAGCGGCCTTATTCAACAGGAGAAGGGACCTCGGCCTCAAGGACTGCACCAGTCACACAAGCACCTTCCACAGCAGCACCAGCTGCAGACAAAGGCAAAGGGATAATGGGTGCAGAGGAGGAAACAGTGAAAGAAAAGCCTGCCCCTGCAAATGAGCAGCATCAAGAGCCCCAACAAGGGCAGCAAACAGAACAGCAGCAAGAGAAGACTGCCCCTCAACAAACGGAGCTACCAGCAGCTCCAGTAATGCAAACTCCACCTCCACAGACTGAGCCATCGACTGCTCCAAGTTTGCAGACCCCAGCACATGAGGAAAGGGGTATGAAAAGAGATAGAGAAGAGTCCACTCCAATTAGTGGATCCTCCCAACAACCAGGAGCCAAAAGGCAAAGGCTAGACTCCCCAGAGGTAGAAGACATCACTGAAGAATTCCTTGACAGCTCAAGGAAAAACAGGGAGAGCAGCCAGCACACAGGGACAAGCTCCTTTCAGCAGGAGCAAGGATTGCAACTTGGTTTGGAGGTGTCTTCCTCCTCCCAGCAGAGCAAGAAGCCCAAGAGCACTAAGGATTCTTTCAAACAAATAAAAGCTCAGAATGATCTGCTGAGGGCTGAGGTCTACAAGCAATTTATAGATGCAACGCCAGCCTAGCAAGAAAGGCTAATGTCTATGTATGACATTAAAGAGGAAAAAATAATCCTCAGTCACTTTAAGCCTACAATACCGCAGCCTAAGTCAGCTGCAGATTTTGTGAAGACAAGGGTGGAGGTCATGGCCAAAGACATCCATCCCATGGACCAAATCGAACTCCACAATCAAGCGGGAGAAATGGTTTATGCAACCTTGGTGGAGAGGGCAACCATGGCCCATGAGCTAAAAGAGTCCCTGAAAAACACCAACACACAGTTGGATTTTGAGAGAATGTCCTCCTTGGCCAAAGACAATAGAATAAAGTCTCTTGAGGAGATCATCATTGATCTAGGACATGATCCTAGTGATCCAAAGGGTGTAAAGGCCCTTATGAAGAAGAAAGATGATGACCTGAATGCATTAAAGAAGAGGTTGAAGCTGCTGCCCACAGAGCACCCTCAAACCGCAGAGCTTCAAAAGCAAAAACAGGTTGATGACCAATTAGACCTCATAATGCAGCTGGACCAGAGGATCATGGATTTGGAGAAAGAGCTGGAAGGAGCATTACAAGATAAACAGGGAGAATCCACTTCCCAAGCTCCTCCAACTACTTCAACAACAGCAACAACTTCAGGGGCAGCAGTGGCCCCCACAACAGAAGCAGCAGGAACAACAACAGCTCCAGATGCCAGCGCAAGTGTAGAAGAATTGACTAAGGCCATCAAGGAAATGGAGCTCCAGGCCAATGAAATAAAGAAGGCCAAGGAAAAATTGGCAGAACTGGATGCCAAATATGATAAGTCAAAGGTAACTGTAGCGGAGCAGGGCAGAGAAATAAAGACCCTAAAAGACAAGATAAAGGCCTTGGAGAAGGAACTGAATCTAGAGACTGCCATGGCCGACATAAAGAGGATTCTATGGGCCAAAATTGGCCATTCCATCAGTCAACAATGGAGGTCAATCAAAACAATACATGAACAGATGGACTTAATGGGCCAAGCACAAGCAGAAATCCATAAGGCCAAGACAACACTGGGAGATAAGCCAGAACAGACCAACAGGATGATAAACTTCCTGAACAGGCAAGAAAAGGAGGAATTGGCAGCCATAGGCATTGCCAACAGAACCGAGGCTGTCCTCACTGCTAAGAAGGTACTAACTCTCAGGAACTATGTACAAACTGTGGAGAGGAAGTGCTATGAGATACAAGCTGAGGTGGAGGAATATAAAGTCAAGATGGCAGTGTTGCAAGCAAAGGGACTGCCCAGCCTCCTAAGTGGTGCAGGAAGACTGATCTCTTGAGATCAATTTGCCAACAGAATGGCAACCACTATTGAAAATCAGATTAATGCATCTGGCAGTACATCTGAGCAAACAGGGCCCCCCACAGGACAGAGCTTGTATGATAAACTTGAAGGCCTGTTCTTCATTGAAAATGAGGTAAATCATCTGTTTGAAACTCCTCCTAACTTTTATAGGTATACAGAGGCCGATGAGACCTTGATAAAAATTTGGAGACATCAAATGCCTAAGGAGGATTGGTGGCAAGCGATGCTTCAGATTCTGCCACGGTAGCCTCAGTTGTTCGGCCACTGCCAGCTCCAGGTCACTACAAAACAAACAGCATGACAAAGTAAGTAATAAAGGCAGTTGAAAGGGTGACTCAGCACAAGGACAATGACAGCTAGCCTAAAGGATAAGCAAATGCGCATATTTGGACAGCTTACCCTCAGCCGACTTCGACACCCACCAAGTCATCAATTTCTGACTATTTTTGACAGCTAAAGCAATAAAAAGTTACTACAGCTTTTACTTTCTCAGCTACCAAGCTCTAGGAGTTGGCATAACATTTATGAGCCATTAACTCCTTTTCTTGATATTTTTACATGTAAATTTTGTATAAATACTCCCCTTAGTAACGCATAAGGGGTTGGTGATTTTTGACTCTAAGGAGAATCTATTGTATACTTTCAGTTTATATAATACAAAGGGCTGGACCAGCTCAGTGATTTCCTGAAGTATTTGATGTATGGATGATGCTAGATGTGATGATGCAGAATTCCTGTGCTGTCTGATGAAATAACAAGTTTTCCTCAAATCTCTGTTCCTTGTCTTCTTATGTTTATCAAACCATACTCATGTTGTACTAAGCTAGCAGTGAAGAAAAAGAATAGTACAAGATTTGTTTTATTACACCTTGTGCTCAATTTTTACTGCTGTGAATGTTTGTCTTCAGGATTAACGATGTACATGAATTCTTAACTGCTCATCTGTCTATTAATTCTATATATGTCAATGTTAACTGGAAATTCTTCATTGCTTCTAGTTTAATATTCTTACCGTCTTTTCTTTAGCAGTTTTCTGTGAGATTCTTAATTGCCTTACATAAACTGGATACACCCCACTTAATAACTATTATGAACGTTTTTCCTCAGACACAAATCTGGCTCTGCAGCATCACTAAAGTATCACACAGTATTAGACAAACTAAAGGACCACTGACCCCATGCCCAATGGACTAAGACATGCTAGTAAGTATCTATATATATTAACTGGAATCATCACCAAACACATTTTAAAAACAAAACCTTGAACATGATAGCTAGCCTAAAATACTATCAAAACAGAGCTAAACTTTAAAGAGAGAGCCCTCTCTGATTGCAGCTTGGCTAGAAGCTGCAATCCAAAGATTGGTTAGTGGTTACCCCGGCTGTATTCCCTTGGGAGTCATAGGGAACAACCTGGGTGATAACAAGTAGTGCAAATGTGAGGTGTCGATACTCAATTCCTCCCTGGTTGGAAGGTGCAAGTTGGACTCAATCATATGGTAGCAATCAACCATTTCTTAATCAACCCTTTTTAGGTAGGCCAACCTACCTGGTTCAAGAAGATAACTCGGGGAGTTTTGGCACTCAAGATTCTCAGGGCCATAAAGAATAGGGGTGTCATATGTTTTTGGTTGTAACCACATTATGATGTGGATTTTGGATGGACTGTATATTTTTCTTATCAGAGAAATATTTTGGCTCACTTTTATTTCATACTGTTTGTGGCATTGCAACCAAAATCCATTTTAAAAGGAACATCTATAGTCTATTATAATGTAGAAATCTTACCTAAGAATGCAAATGGGATTTTCTATTATGCCTCTACACACCAAATGATTTACAAAACATTTATAACGGAGTTGTAAATATGATGACAAATGAGTGAATAATGAAATCTTGAACAAGTCACTTATTTTAATATGAAAATTCCATAAAACAGTGAACTAGATTTCTATGAGCATGAGTTTACCTTTTTAAATCAATACACTTCCAATTAAAACACAATACAAATGGGAAATGCACTTTGGGCATTGAATTTCCTTTATAAACCAACATTCAATACATCAACAAATATGGATACAGAGAAATAAAGAAACTGCTCAAGATGGAAATTTTCAAAAGGACAACTTAGATCCATCTGATATCAACTCAATAAGACAATAGACTAAATCTGACTAGAACCAAAACCATTTCCAAAAGGACATAAAATCTAGATTTCTCCACAAACATGATGCCACAAAGGAATGAAACAACAATACACAAGTGAAACCTTTGTATGTGAAATCTATGCATATTATCACAGAATCACACCTTGTAACAATGTATTATGCCTAGTGCTACAATTACATATAACATCATGCCCAACCATAAATACACAATGGCAACATTTTTAGTTTACATTTCATCAGATTGTAGCAATACTTCATGATGAAACAACACATAATGCACATAATACCTCCAATTAAAACATAATACAAAGGGGTAATGCACTCTCGACATTGAATTTGCCTTATAACCCAATTTACTTCGTATCCAAACACAATGCAAAGTTGCTCTTACAAATCAATTTACCTCCAATTCTGCCAACTATGGACATTGAATGACTCTTATAAATGAATATACAATGCAAATGGGATGCTAGGCCAGCCCACTATGAGCATCAGTTTACCTTTTTAAATCAATGCACTTCCAATTAAAACACAATACAAATGAGCAATGCACTCTGGGCATTGAATTTCCCTTATAAACCAACATTTAATACATCAAAAAATACGGAGACATAGCAATAAAGAAGCTCCTCAAGATGGAAATTTTCAAAAGGACAACTTAGATCCATCTGATATCAACTCAATAAGACAATAGGCTAAATCTGACTAGAACCAAAACCATTTCCAAAATGACATAAAATCCATATTTCTCCACAAACACAATGCCACAAAGGAATGAAACAACAATAAACACGTGAAACCTCTGAATGTGAAATCTCTGCAATGTGAAATCTTTGCATATTATCACAGACTCACACCTTGTAACAATGTATTATGCCTAGCGCTACAATTATATATAACATCATGCCCGACCATAAATACACAATGACAACGTTTTTAGTTTACATTTCATTAGATTGTCACAACACTTCATGATGAAACAACACATAATGCACATAATACCTCCAATTAAAACATAATACAAATGGGTAATGCACTTTTGACATTGATTTTCCCTTATAACCCAATTTACTTCGAATCCAAACACAACGCAAAGTTGCTCTTACAAATCAATTTACCTCCGATTCTACCAACTATGGACATTGAATGACTCTTATAAATGAATATACAATGCAAATGGGTTGGTAGGCCAGCCCACTATGATCATCAGTTTAACTTTTTAAATCAATGCACTTCCAATTAAAACACAATTCAAATGGGCAATGCACTCTGGGCATTGAATTTCCCTTATAAGCCAACATTCAATACATCAAAAAATATGGAGACAGTGCAATAAAGAAGCTCCTCAAGATGGCAATTTACAAAAGGAAAACATAGATCCATTTGATATCAACTTAATAAGACAACAGACTAAATCTAACCAGAGCCAAAACCATTTCCAAAATGACATAAAATACAAATTTCTCCACAAATACGATGCCACAAAGGAATGAAACAACAATACACAAGTGAAACCTCTAAATGTGAAATCCCTGCAATGTGAAATCTTTGCATATTCTCACAGACTCACAGCTTGTAACAATGTATTATGCCTAGCGCTACAATTACATATAACATCATGCCCAACCATAAATACACAATGACAACATTTTTAGTTTACATTTCATCAAATTGTAGCAATACTTCATGATGAAACAACACATAATGTACAAAATACCTCCAATTAAAACATAATACAAATGGGTAATGCACTCTCGACATTGAATTTCCCTTATAACCCAATTTACTTTGAATCCAAACACAATGCAAAGTTGCTCTTACAAATCAATTTACCTCCAATTCTGCCAACTATGGACATTGAATGACTCTTATAAATGAATATACAATGCAAATGGGCTGGTGGGACAACCCACTATGAGCATCAGTTTACCTTTTCAAATCAATGCACTTCCAATTAAAACATAGTACAAATGGGAAATGCACTTTGGGCATTGAATTTCCCTTATAAACCAACATTCAATACATCAACAAATATGGAGACAGTGCAATAAAGAAGCTCCTCAAGATGGAAATTTACAAAAGGACAACTTAGATCTATCTGATATAATCTCAATAAGACAACATACTAAATCTGACCAGAATCAAAACCATTTCAATGACATAAAATCCAGATTTCTCCACAAACGAGACACCACAAAGGAATGAAACAACAATACACAAGTGAAACATCTGAATGTGAAATCTCTGCAATGTGAAATCTCTACATATTATCACATACTCACAGCTTGTAACAATGTATTATGCCTAGCGCTACAATTACATATAACATCATGCCCAACCATAAATACACAATGACAACATTTTTAGTTTACATTTCATCAAATTATAGTAATACTTCATGATGAAACAACAAATAACATTTAAAGCAATTAACTGTGTCATTGAATTATCTTGCAATAATGAAGGCGATGAATGCATGATTTAATTAATGGAGCTCTCTGTGCACACCTTGTATTTAATCACTTTGTGATGCTATCAATTTTCATTTTCTTTAATTAAAAAAAGGCAGTTGATTATGCCAGGATTTCATGAGTGGTAGATTAGTATTTTTATGACTTCAAATGCTTTAGTAAAATGCATAAAGGCACAACTTAAGTAGCAGAGGTTTTCAACTTCTAGACGATCGAGGTAACAATTAGAAAGTATCTGTTTATTGGAGATTATTTAGAAGACAAAGCTGCAAAGCCCTCTAAGGAATATAAGAAAATTGACAACGACGAATACCTCAGCTATGGAGCCTTTTGACAACAATACACTAAATTTTTAACACTCAAGAATCTACATAAAACGTAAAGTGTCAAGTATGAAAATTCAAAGACCGTCATCAAATTGAAGGGGAAAGCTAAAAATAGAGGGATTCTAGACTTGTGAGACAAATGTTACTGTCAGTCCAAGCAACCAGAAAAACAAGTAGAAATTTGTCCTTACCTATGGGAAAAATGGGGTAAATTAATTGTATAAACCTTGGAGCAAGAACACAAAAAAATAACATAAAGGGAGGTAGAATAAATATATGGTTAAATATGGGCACCAACTCGTGAGATCATCTGGGAAAAGAGCTTGAAACCCTGGCAGAGATAGGGTTGGCAGTAGAACCTGCAAAACCCTCCAATGCAATAGGAAAAACAAGTAGAAATTTGTCCTTACCTATGGGAAAAATGGGGTAAATTAACTGTATAAACCCTAGAGCAAGAACACAAAAAAATAAAAGGAGGTAGAATAAACATATCGCTAAGCATGGGCACCAACCCGTGAGCTCATCTAGGAAAAGAGATTGAAACCTGGCAGAGATAGGGTTGGCAACAGAACCTGCAAAATCCTCCAATGCGACAAGACATTCACTGAATGAGCAGCTCGGTGGAGTGATGAAATCAAAACAAAGGAAAGGCGAAATGCCACTATGTAGACTTCAATTAGTTACAAAACAATATAAATTAGTTATCTATTATATGTAATTACACAATGCAACTGAAACTCCGAGCAGAATCAAGCGTTCAAAAACACAATAGTGCAGAAAGAGCAAAAATAACAAAAATCCAAATAGCAAGTTTAGGTGTTGAAAAACATAGAAGTTTAGGTGTTGGAAAACATAGTGGCAGTGGCTAGTAGGAAAATCCTACCAGATAGACACAAGAGCCATGTCCAAACATCCTCTACACCTCGCTAGACCTGCAACCAAAACTTGTAAAACATGAAAAAATAGCAAATGGCAAAAATATAGAAACACAATTTGAAAAAAACCATAAAAAACCCATGTATTTGTAAATTTACCTTCGACCTCGAACTGGCTAGAATTTGGTACTTGCTCCTTCCCAAACAATAGACCATGAGAATAAAATAATAACCAAAATATCGATAAACCCTCGGTGATGCATAACGAACAACATGAAAACCCCCGATCCCACACAACAAAACAACACACGGCAGAACAGACATCACATAAAACAGCTCGAAGCAAACCCTAAACGCTATGAGTTGGGTAATTTAAATGTGGCCACCCACCACAACACGATCGTTCAAGTACACTGGGGCAGCTGTCCACGTGCCCAAAGCTGAGGTGGAGGGGAGGGTGCAGGTAATGACGTCCCTCCCCTAGTGTGTTGCTATATACATATAAATCTAGAGTCCTATGCTTTTCATTGCAATTTTCTGCACAATTTCTCCCTGAAACCATGGTTTATCTTCTCCCTTGGTTTAGTTTCCAATTTTCTTGATCTCCTGAAACCCAATAATGAATGCAATGGATTTGAGCAAATTGAACTCCTGAAACCCAATAATGAACGTAATGGATTTTAGCGAATCGAAAAGTTTGCAACAAGATGAATCATCACAGGTAAATTCAAATTTTTAGTGTTCAGTTTGTTTTTACATTGAGTCAGTATTAATATCTAAGCACAGTTTCTAGAACGAATTTGAAAGATTTTATAGTTGACAATCATGGCCCATATAGAAATATCTCTCTCGCTGTTTGAACACATGAACATTTAGCAGGGACTGTTGCAGATGCAGTTAGCAGTAGGAGAGGGAGTGAAATGCGCATCGTTTGCCATTGCTGAGTGGGCGAACATTCCAGAGGACTGCAGAGTGGGTGAACAGTGGAGAGGACTGATCTTCGGGTTTAGCGAGGCTTTTGGCACCATCAATACATATAGCAGGAATGATTTGAATTTTTACAAGTTTGACGTAGGCGTGATGAGCTGGGGAACTAGCTCAACACAATTACTGTGTGAGAGCTTTGCAGCACATGGAGAGTGTAATGGCTAAGGTCACGTTTATACCAGGTAGGTATTATCCGGTCTAACCTATATTTTCTTTCCATTAGCCAACGACGGGTGAAGTGAGTGCTAGCTGTGGAGATTAATAGGGCCTCTCAAACGACGTAGAAGTATAATAATCCGCCTAGTAGGGGCCGACAAGAAACACTAAGAAGGATATTTTTCTCTAATGCAAGATGAGGGTGCTTAGGGGTCAAGTGATTACTTGACGGTATTTCTAGGAAAGTGCTTCCAGAATTTAGCAAAGTAGGGTTGAAGTCTCAGCGCGATCAGAAAGTAGGGGTGACAGAAAATTGAAGTTTCATGGTGAACAAAAGTAGAAGTTTCACGACGATCAGAAAGTAGGAGTGATGTAGGGGTGATACTTTTGAGATTCGTGGGCGATAAGAAAATAGGAGTCATGTAGGATCAAAACTAGAAGTTTCACGACGATCAGAAAGTAGGAGTGATGTAGGGGTGACACTGTTGAGATTTGGGACACCTGTTGAGGACGTTGAATATCAACAGTGTCACCAATAACAACTTCGCAATAAAATGCCTATCAACATAAATATAGAATTCGAGGCAACTCCAAAAGAGTAACAATAAAAAACCCATAAAAACCCATAAGGCGAATTCAAACCCACCAAAAAAAATAGAGAATTTTAGGCAACTCCAAAAGAATAGCAATAGAAAACCCATAATGGGAAAGAGTATAATGTATGATTTAATGGGAAAGAGTATAATGTATGATTTTGATAGTTATATTTATGGAGATAAAAAATTGGAGTAGTGTAATTATTATATATATATTTTTTGGTCAAATGATTATGAACATTTTTGTGAAATTATGGATTTTCATTGTTTAAATTATGAACCCATAATGGGAAAGAGTATAATGTATGATTTTCATAGTTATATTTATGGAGATAAAAAAATGGATTAGTGTAATTATTATATATATATATATTTTGGTCAAATGATTATGAACATTTTTGTGAAATTATGGATTTTCATTGTTTAAATTATGTTTTATTTAATGTATAAATGGATTCATTGTTCTTCAAACTTATCATTCTAAAAAATCTCACCAAATTTCTGAAAATATCCATGTAAAAAATAAAACATGGGTAATAATTAGATTACCATTAAAAAATATGTAAGATGAATTATTTTGATATATAATTTTTGCCCAATTTAAAATTTTGAAATATTTTTATCTTAAAGAACAACTTTATTTTTTAAGTTTTAACTTGAAATGAATGAAAGGTTTTTTAAGATTAGAAGTATACACAACAAACAACAAGTTCTTTAAGATTAGAAGTATGCACCCCAAACAACCTACTTTGTGGGGTTTTCAAAGTGTGCCTTATTGGAACACCCTTGATTTCCTTCTCTTTGGGGTCGAGTGATTAAAATTTTCCGCTCAACATGGATTTGTGATTAGATCCATAATGGAGCCACTTTGGAATCTCTAACCAACTTCTGTCTCTTGAAGGGTATATGACTGAACTTCCTTTCTCAATTCCTTCAAAGTAACTAGGGGTTGGATATGTTATATATAGATAAAATGAGTTTATGTTATAAATATCGTGTTTCTAGCCTCTTCCAATCCTTTAGAACTTCATGAGTTTAAGAACAAAGTGTGTCAAGCCAACTATAAATGCTTAATGGAATTGGTGTTTTGTTGATCTTGAAAATGGCTATGACCCCAATATTGAGGTTATCATAATATTATTTCTAGGTAGATTGAAACGATTAGTCTGAATCCCTAGTGGTTTAGTGGATATCTCATTATTAATGGAAATAAAAATTAGGTGTCCCATGCCACATCATGGTAATAATAGATAAGTGTGGTTCCTATTTGGAAATAAGGGTTACTATAATGCTTCTACTCTATTTAATATGACACATTTATCAACTTAAAATATAATGACATTGAACTTGATTAAGCATCAAGTTCATGGTGACTCTTATGCATTATATGGCGTGTAAAGGGTGAGATCTCCCCTACCTCATAGACCTAAAATATTATACAATTTGGTTGTATTTTACATTAGGTTCGTGGGAGTGTTCAAGTAGCTTGAAAATCACAAAAAGGTGTATTCATTGTCCTCTTAGATTCATTGATCTAAAACATCATGTACTTTTCTAATGAGACTAACATTTGTTTCTTTTCCTTCATGTCATCCTATATCCTTTTTACGTACAAATATCCAAAAATATTTCTTAAAAGCCTCTAGGTGATGTTGCACTGATGTAATATCTCTAACATAACCCTAAAGTGCCCTCATCTGACTCATGACCCTAAATTATCATATCATGTAATTGATGGGGTGTTAAGTCCATTTATAGGTCTATGGAATATGTGGTGTATTAAATTCTAGATCCACCTAGGTTCATGGACATGAGAATAAATATATAAGCACAATTCGAAAAATGGTGCATGGCCCACAAAGGTGCCCATGATTGTCATGAAATGAAAGGGGATAAATTACCTTGGCTCAATGAACATAAAATTCTCTCATGATACTATTCAATGCTTTTTTTACATGTACTTTGACGCCTACCTTCAAAATAAAAGGCCTCATATCCATTCAAGGACACAAAACATGACATTATGACATGGCACTCGTAGGTTGGTCCATGTGCCCCTTGAGATTTTTCTTTCTACATTATACCCTCGTGTAGCATTTGATTGGACAAAACACCTTCCCACTAATTATGGTGATTTCACTAACTATTAAAGTGCAACTCAAAAATGGTGCATGGCCCACATAACTACATATTGTTATCATGAAATGAAAATGGATAAATTATCTTGGATCAACGAACCTAAAATACTCTTACATTACTATTCAATGCCTTTTTTATATGTACTTTGAATCTCACTAATTTCAAAATAAAAGGCCTCATATTCATTCAAAGACCTAAGACATGACATTATGACATGACACTTGCAGGTTTGTGCATGTGCCCTTTAAGAGTTTTTTTTCTATATTCTACCATGTTGTAGCATTTGATTAGAAAAAGTTTCTTCCCACTAACTATGGTGTTTTCACTCTAATAAAATGGTGTGAGTCACATTTCCTCATAGAATTTTCTCAATTCTTGGTCTTTGTCAAAATTACTTAGCCCTAAATGCGCACAATATGGAAGGACCCTATGCCTTAAGGGGAATTCCATCCTCGAGATGTATCTTGTTGTCTAGTTCCTTAAATCCCTTCATCACTATCCTAAATTGAAATATTCTAGGATTTTGATTTAATACTTAGTAGAGTCTACTCTAAGGGTTATTTGGCATGGTGAAAAAAACAACTCTTATTACCCAATTGGTTACACCCAAAAACACCATTAAGCACAATTACATCAAAGGTCGAGTCTAGAAAGACTTTATTAGGGTGTTTTGTAAAATGAATGTATGAATGCCAAAATTGTATATCTACTCAAACTTGATATATTTATGGATTTCAATGGAGGCTTATCTTAGATTAGAGAGGAAAAGGACTTAGAAAATAATCAAGTAAAAAAATATTCAACATATTATTCATGCCTCACAAAATTCACATTGTGGTGTTGTCTCAAGCAGCCAATGAACATCTTAGTATTTCTATTGATATATTCAACGCTATGTGGTCAAAAATTATTGGTCTACTTAAATATTGAATCAACATTGATAATATATGCATTGTGATGTGGCATACTCTCAATTTTGCAATGTTGTCTTGTAGCCTCCACGAAAATTTGTTTCAATCAATATCTTCATTCATTTGTACTACACACGTGGCAATTTCTTCATCAACCTCAAAATCGATGTTATAGCCATGATGCACCCTTGCTCTCATTGCCATATGTCATAATCATTAGCCACCGATACACCTTCCTATAGGTCTGACCTCACATATAAGGATGTTTCAGGAATTTTGTTGAGTTTACAAGCTTGAGTGGATTTATAACCCTATGTTCTTGAGAGTGCACAAGCATTGGTATGAACCAAAATTTACACTAATTTGAAATATCAAATATTATGGGTATAACAAGATGGGAAAATTTCTCCCTTTATGTCTCATAGATACACAAACCTTGCCATAAACCCAAAACATGTGTAAAGTTGACCCTACTATTATTTTGGCTATCGGAAAGGAAGTGAATTAGATCTCATGTCCTCTCAATTTACATCCTACTTGACTATATGCTATATTAGGTGGAAATTCATGATGATTTGAGTCCACAAGAAAGTAGGTTAGATTTCAAAGATAATCTATGGAACAAACAAATTTTAGGTTTTCTTGACAATATAAGATTGTTCCACATGGTGGTCATTAGCAATGATGTTGAAGAGGCTTGCAAAGGCATGGATAACAAAGTTGGTACAACTTCAATAATTTTGAATGCCACTTGTTGTGTGAACTATCCATGATCATGTCTTCAATGATGATTTCAATAGTCATGATAACTAGAGAATTAAAATCATGGACACATTGGCACTCCAAATGATGGCACACAACGATGAAAAAAATGGATAACGATTAAAATTTTGGACTTGAAGTGACATTGGGCCATCCTACAATAATATTTCACGTTTGTAGGTGGGGCATGTTTCATTTTTGGTCCCAATATATTATATAAATATCATCGCTAAAGAAACCACACTTACTTTCAATCCATTTTGTTCAACTCACCATGCTGTTGAAATATGGAAACAAGAATTTTCCAATTTAATTTGTCCTTGAATTAAATTGTGAATTAAAATCGAATTTAGTCTTAACAGCTACTTGGAAATAATTAATTAATTTATTTTAAATTAATTAGTTGAAGAAATTCAAGTTAGAAGTCTTTCTGAAGTCATGCAAGACTTATCCCTTCAATTAACGAGATAAGATTGAGTTATATTTGAGTTGTAATTAGTTAACTCAGTTTACCGAGTTAAGTCTAGTTAAATTAGTTACAAACTATTTGAGGAACTAATAGTGAGTTAACAATCAATTGATGCATTAATGCACTCAACTAGTGCTACTCCAGTTAACTGAAGATTCCCTCATCAGAAATGCATGCATGTCTATTCTGAGAAAGACCTAGTTGAGATTAATGTTCAAGGATAGTGTACTATTAGTTGCATGTGTTTTCACATGGAGAAAACTCATGCATGTAGTCAAGGATTCATCCTTGAGGATTGCACAGTTTTGAAGGCTTTTTATTCCACTTGGTAATAGGCTAATCATCCACAAGGAACAACGTAAGGAAATAGGAGCTTGGAGGGCAGAGAGGAAGGCGAGAGAGAAGCCAAGATTGCTTGTGAGCATCTCTGAGGATTGTACTGAGAGCTGGCTAGCTGTGAGAGCTAAGGCTTTGTATAATTCCTATGTATTTCCACCATGTATGATAATACAATAGTGTGGGGTTTTTATCTGAGACTTTCCCCAAAGTATTTTCATGTGTATTGTGCCATTGATTCTTCTTCTTTTGGTTATATTGTTCAACTCGATCTTTAAGCTTCTACAAATTGATAGTATAAGTAGGTTATAGTATTCTGCTTTGATTTATATTGCATTATTGGGTTAACCTATCACAGTTTTTTTACATGGTATCGGAGCTGTGAACAGTATACTAAGAAGAGAATTCAAAGTTTGAAGTTTGGGGTTGCAGGTGCAAATCGAATTCATATCATACTTCAAGGTTGGCCAATGGCGTTCTATGGCTTGAGACTCGAGTATACCTTGGAAGGTAGCTTGAATTACATAGCATGGAAAGATAGAATGGAGGCTGTATTAGAAGACAATGGCTTGAAGGAATTCATTGATCAAGAAATCCCAAAGCCAGCTTCAACTAATGCACAAGAGTTGGTTGAGTGGAAGAAGTGTGTGGCAAAGGCGAGATGGATCATCCTTGAGGGAGTTCGAGACCATATTGTCTCGAGTCTCCATGGGAAGGATACTCCATTTTCAATGTGGAAGACATTGAAGGACCTCTACCAGAACAATAGCGACCAGAGGAAATTGGCGCTCAAGGATAAGCTTCAAAAAATCAAGATGGAGAAGGGTGATACTATTTTCACATATCTGAACAAGCTCAACACCTGCAGAGATGAGCTTGGTAGTGTGGGAATAACTATTGTCGATGATGATATGGTGAGCCTCACTCTACTTGGCATTCCAAAGAGTTGGAATAGCTACTAGGACTCTATGAATGGAAGGGAGAAATTAATGGATTGGGAACGACTGTGGTCGGATCTTATGCAGGAGGAGATTAGGAGGAGCACATGAGATGGTTCTTCATCCAAGAATGATGATGAAGAAAATCTGGCCTTAGCAAGTAAGGCAAGGAAAGGGAAGGGAAAGGCTTCCCATTTCAAATTGAATTCTTCTCATGGAGGGAAGAAGGGTGACATGTCTAAAGTAAGATGCTTTAATCATCACAAGATGGGACATTATGCGACTAATTGCCCATCGAAGAAGTCCAAGAAGGGATCCTTGGAAGGATCGGAAGGTGAGGCATTAGCCTCTTAGTTCGAAATGGAATTTACCCTCATCGCATGCATGGTGTCTTTGATGATGGGTTATGTCTGGTATCTTGACAGTGGAGCTTCATTCCACATGATCGGTGATAAAAATTTATTCAGTGCCTTGGAGGAGAAAGACCTCAAGATGCACAAAGAGATGGGTGACGACGGATGGTATAGTGTTTCAAGAGTGGGCACAGTTGCTTTTCAGAGGGAGCATGGAGCTCCTCTCACCTTGACAGATGTGATGTATGTGCTTGGACTGAAGAACTTGGTATCAGTTGCGATGTTGGAGGACAAAGGCTACAATGTTGTCTTCAGTAAAGGAAAGGTGTTCCTAAGACACATAGCCACGGGTCAGACCAAGAGGATAGGGATTCAGGTGAAGAATCTCTATAAACTAGAGGTAGATGATTGTGCAACATTGAGTACGAAAGAAAAATTGGTGCATGATCCAAAATGGATTTTGGATAGATTCCTAAGTCTAAGTGTTCTTCACAGAGGAAAAATGAAAGTTCAAGGAAGTTCCTAGGACTAGCCCCATTGCAAATATCGTCTCATTCTAAATCTGTTGTAACTTGAATGGGAAAAATTGGACTTAGGATGCAGAAGTTATCGCTCAAAGAAGATGCCCTTTGTTCCTTAGAAAAAGAGGCAAAATCCTTTAAAAATGGCAAAAAACCCTTCAAAAGGGAAATCACATCGCAATATCATGTCGGAGTCATACGATGGAGCGGGGCCACACACACACACACACACACACACACACACACATGCACCGATGCGATGTGATTGGACCTGAAAGGGTTATAGATTCCACTACATAGTTATTTGAAGTCCACCATAAAGCCCTTCGTCAGATTTTCAAAGGTTTTAATGTATTTTTCAAATACAAAGGGAAAACCATGAAACGGGCATTTGCAACATGCTTAAGCGATGCGATATTACGCCTAATGGCAGACCTGAGAAGGTTATAGGGGCGATTTAATGAATTTTCAGGTCTGGAAATCATGCCCGATAATGCATTTTTCGGCAATTCTTTGTGTAATGGGATTTTCTCCATTTTTCAATTTTTTTCCTATGAAATGGCCCTGATTCCTTCTACAACAGCTCCTAATCATCGTTCCACGCTACAAGTAGGCGTTTTGGCAGGCGATGAGGCGTTTTGAAAGCCACAGAGCCACAGAGCCAGATGGCCAGTCGAATAGATAATGTAGAGAAGCCATAGAGTCGCAAGGGAATGATTGAACGAGGGAAATAGCTGGAGAATCCAAAAAGCCAGGAAAATGCCTCAAAGGAGCCCAAAGAGCTCAATTGAGGGAGAGTTGAATGCTAAAAGCAGTTGCAGAGCTGAGAGATCAGAGAGAATGGAAAGCTACTGCGCAGGGAATCCGAGGGAGCCTGTGGGGTCACTTGGAGATCAAGAGAAAAGCCAGAGAGCTGAAGGTTGCAGAAAGCCAAAGCCAGAGCCAGAGTCAGAGCCAAAGCCAGATCCGAGAGCCAAAGTGAGAGCCAGAGCCAGAAAGCCAAGAGCTTTAGAGCCAGTGATAAAATGATGTCTAAACCCATTGTTCCTATGTAAAACAATGGAGTTGAGCCAAGATCTTGTAAAAAGAACTTAGACCATAATCCCAGAGAGCCTAGTTGAGTTGACTAGAGCTCAAGGAGATGTAGCCCAAGAGTTGTGGGTGAAATCCATATTAAATTGTTGTCTTATGTGTTTGCTTATTGTTGCATTTGTCCACTGTCATATGTATTTACATATCAGCACAAACAACATAAATTTAAAGGTACATAAACAGTTTTAATAAATAATACCATCATACACCTTCTGTTCAAGTACATATTTAATTCCGCACTGGTTAATCATAAAGAATTGGGAATAAATAAGCTTTGGAAGTGGGAGAGGTTCTTGTAAATTAGACAAGAAGCCTAAGTGCCCCATTTTTAGATCAGGTGGTATCAGAGCCTAAGATTGGTTAACCCCACCTTCAAAGAAGGTTATATGAGAATGCTTGATTGACAGAGCAAAGATTGCTTGTATGAAAGGTGTTTGGGCAGTCAAGGATTGATTGTCTAATTGATATATGCTTGTTGTAGACTGACTATTTTATGAGTTTGCAGAGGTAAAGGGAAAGCTATTGATAGCTCAGTCCAGGAAGGACAAGAAGGAAGATGGGCTGAAGGTACTCTTCTTATCCCAAAGGACCTCAAGGCAATCCTTGGAGCACAAGAGGTTTGTTGCAAAAGGTTGATGAATAAGCTATTTATTTATCTTGTTGAAGTTTTTTTGTTCATTGGCATAATGACAACTTCTACAAGTGGGTCCTAAAATTCTGCTTTCTTCACAAGATTCTTTGATGAAGACATGAAGCAAGAATTGTCCACCATGATGGATATGGTGAGAGAAATGTATGAGGATGGAAGGAAGAGCAATAGACTTAGAGAGCAGTTGGATTCCATGAAGGAAGAGAAGCATTTGCTTTCTGACAAATTGCAGAAAATGGAGAGGCAAATTCATATTGCAAATATGAACCTCAAAAGGATGCATAAGTTGGAGACACAACTCTTTGTTGCCCAAGAAGCCTTAGTCAAGTATCAGCTTGAAGAAGAGGTAAACCATTCCAGTTTGTCTTCATATTCCTCTAAGGATGCTTATATTGGTTCTTTTGAAAAACTAGAGGCATAGGTTCCAAGCTAATGTCCAAGATGGGCTATGAAGGAAAAAGGCTTGGGTAGACATGCACAAGGTATTGTTGAGCGAATAATGATTAAGGAAAGACCTAAGTATTTGGGTTTTGTCTATGGAAAAGCTTATGGAGAAAGTTCCAAAGCTGACATGAAGGCCATTGAAATAGCTCCAAGAAGGAGTTGCATTACAGAGTATGAAGATTGTATTAAGGAGGATTGCAATAGCTTGAAACATCATTTGCAGGATGCATGTGTTTAGAAGCACACATATGAACCAGAGAGTTGTGGAGACTCTAACAACCTTGAAGAGATTGATGGTGTCCCAAAGGGAGCCACTTCTTCATTTGATTCACCTCCTCATGAAGGCAATAAAGGTGAAAGAGAAAGGTATAAATATGGTTTTAAACATTTTCTTTTTGATTGTGCAAAGCATGATAAATTTCCACATATGTATGGGAAAAGAATTGCATTTTCCTTTTGTGGGTTGGATAACCATAATGTTTCTAGATGTTGGAAGAGAATGGCCACATATAGGAAACTTTTGAAGGAAAAGAAGCAAGAAGCCAAAGGTCCATTGGACAAGGAAAATCATGCTGTCAAGAGGATGTACATGCAGTGCACTTACTGCCATAAGCAAGGAAATCTTGCTGCAAAATGTTAGAATCTGAATCCAACAATGCTTCCACAAAAGCTAAAGAAAGTGGAAAGAGAAGATGGTAGAAATGGAAAGGAAGATTCCATGAATGATGTGTCTCAGGATGATTCACATGATGATGCTGATGTGCAAACAAAGGTAGTACCTTTGAAAGGGCTTGGTAAGAAACGGTTGGAGTTCTTATCCGATTAAGATTGCATGTCTATTGATGCATCTACATTGTATTTCATTTCAGCTTCGAAAGTACATCGTGCTTAAGTGAAATTTGAAGTATGAAATGCATGCATGAGAGGAGATGCATGAACACAAGAATGTTGATGATTTCCTTGTTTTTGAACATGTATGTGTAATTAACTTGCAGGGTTGATTGCTTTGACATGCATGTGATACCATGTTGACTTGGGAGAATTTAACTTGGTCTCCAAATGGAGATAATGATGAAGTGTTTCATCTTTTGAAAAAAGGTCCTATTGGTCTTTTTCTACATGCTTGACTTGAAGGATCATTTGCTTAAAGGCATGTTTTGTGGGCTTGTTATCTAGTCCATCATTTGTATGCAGATATAAGACATGGAGGTGTTCACAAGCTATGAAATCTGTTTCTTTCGTTGAAGCAAGAGTTTAGGCCATCCAGTTGTTGTATGTGTTTTTGTTGTTGTTAACAGTTATTGTTGACAGCTTTTCAAATAGGTACAAATGAAAGTTTGGTGGAGCAGATGTACTTCACATTTGTTTGAGCCACCTTGGATCAATGATTAAGGCAAAGAAGTTAAAACCACCTTCTATGACCATTTCAGTAGAAGTTCTACAAGAAGGCAAGGACGAAGACATTTCTTCCCAGGAAGACCAACCCATCCAAGAAGGGAAGTGGTCAGAGACTTTGGTTCAGAGGCACTATGCAAGGCAAGTGTGGGAGGTTGAAAGAGGAGGGTGAGTCACTCTCATTTACTATTCAAATTAGTATATCAGTATTTTGGAGACCGTAAGTTCTTTTAGTGGGAAGGCGTGATCCAAAATGGATTTTAAATAGACTCCTAAGTCTAAGTGTTCCTCATAGAGGAAAAATGAAAGTCCAAGGAAGTTCCTGGGACTAGCCCCATTGCAGAGATCGTCGCATTATAAATTTGCTACAACTTGAATGGGAAAAATTGGACTTAGGATGTAGAAGTTATTGCTTAAAGAAGATGCCCTTTGTTCCTTAGAAAAAGAGGCAAAATCCTTTAAAAATGGCAAAAAACCCTTCAAAAGGGAAATTGCATTGGACCAGGGCAAAAGAGCGGATTTAAGTGGAAAAGGGGAAGCACCCTAGATTGTCGATCCCTGACAAATCGGGTCAGAGGAAGGCACATGCATATAACATAAGGCGAGACCCGGGCTGATTCAATATCATGATCGTCGAAATCGGCGGTGGAAAGAGCTTGAGGCGGGACCCTGCGCCAAGCGATATCATGATCGCCGATATCGGAAAATTGCGATCGGTAATGCCATATGGAAAGACCATGGGTCCATGCGATACGCGACTGTGATCAATTGCATCGCAATATTGTGTCTGAGTCATACGACGGAGCAAGGCCACACACACACACACACACACACACACACACACACACACACATATATATATGTATGCATTGATGCGATGCAACCGGACCCGAAAGGGTTATAGATTCTGCTGCATAGGTATTTGAAGTCCACCATAAAGCCCTTCATCAGGTTTTCAAAGGTTTTAATGTATTTTTCAAATACAAAGGGAAAAACACGGAACGAGAATTTGTGACATGCTTAAGCGATGTGATATTATGCCTAATGGCGAACCCGAGAAGGTTATAGGGGAGATTTAATGGATTTTCAGGTTCGGAAATCACGCCCGATAATGCATTTTTCGGAAATTCTCTGTATAATGGGATTTTCTCCATTTTTCGATTTTTTTCCTATGAAACGACCTCAATTCCTTT
The DNA here is from genome assembly GCA_031772625.1 of Pinus tabuliformis. Lineage (NCBI taxonomy): Eukaryota > Viridiplantae > Streptophyta > Pinopsida > Pinales > Pinaceae > Pinus > Pinus tabuliformis. The sequence continues at coordinate 1,206,963,285 of CM062817.1, read as the reverse complement.
TGTATCATCTCCTAATCATCATTCCATGCTACAAGCAGGCATTTTGGCAGACAATGAGGCATTTTGAAAGCCACAGAGTCGCAGAGCCAGATGGCTAGTCGAACAGACAGCGCAGAGAAGCCACAAAGCTGCAGGGGACTGATTGAACGTAGGGAAACGACTGGGGAAGCCGAAAAGTTGGGAAGATGCCTCAAAGGAGCCTAGAGAGCTCAATTGAGGGAGAGCTGAATACTAAAAGCAGTTGCAGAGCCGAGAAAGTAGAGAGAATGGAAAGCTATTGCATAGGACAGCCGAGGGAGCCTGTGAGGTCACTTGGAGATCAAGTGAAAAGCTAGAGAGGTAAAGGTTGGAGAAAGCCAAAGCTAGAGCCAAAGAAGCCAGAGCCGAAGAGCCAGAGCTAGAGCCAGAGCCAGAGCTAGAGCCAAGAGCTAGATCCATGAGCCAGAGCCAAGAGCTAGAGCCAAGAGCCAGAGCTAGAGTCAGAGCCTAAGCCAGAGCCTAGAGTCAGAGTGAGAGCCAGAGTGAGAGCCAGAGCTAGAAATCTAAGAGCTTCAGAGCCAGGGATAAAATGGTCTCTAAACCCATTGCTTTTGTGTAAAATAGTGGAGTTGAGCCAAGAGCCTGTAAAAAGAACTTAGATCATAATCCCAGAGAGCCTAGTTGAGTTGACTAGAGCTCAAGGAGACATAGCCCAAGAGTTGTGGGTGAACTCCATATTAAATTGTTGGCTTATGTGTTTTCTTATTGCTACATTTGTCGACTGTCATATGCATTTCCATATTAGCTCAAAAAATAGAAATTTAAAGGCACATAAACAATTTTAATAAACAATACTAGCATAGACCTTCTGTTCAAGCACATATTTAATTCCGCACTGGTTAATCATAAAGACTTGAGAATAAATAAGCTTTGGAAGTGGGAGAGGTTCTTGTAAGTTAGACAAGAAGCCTAAGTGCCCCATTTTCAGATCAGTGCAAAGCCAAGACATTGGTGAGTTGTGGCAGAGGCAGTTGGGTCATTTGCATCATGGGGCTTTGAAGATAATGCAGCAGATATCTACAGGACTCCCCAAAGGTAAACTTGAGCAAGTTGACACATGCAAAGGTTGTACCTTGGGTAAGTACACCAAGTCTTCCTTTCATGATCGAGATAGTTGAGTAGAGGTTGTCTTAGAGCAATTTCATACTTATTTCTGTGGACCATCCTCGATGGCATCCACAACGAAGCAAAGGTATTATGTGATTTTCATTGATGACTATTCTTGTAAATGCTGGATTTATTTCATGCAGAAGAAGGACCAGACTTTCACAAAGTTTTGTGAGTTCAAAGCTTTGGTCAAGAAAGAGTCAGGGAAGAATATCAAGGCCTTGAGAAGTGACAACAATGGAGAATATGTCTCTCAAAAGTTTAAGGACTTCTGTGCAGCAGAAGGAATTAAACGAGAGTTGACGACACCTCATAACCCACAATAGAATGGGGTGGCCAAGAGGAAGAACATAACTATTGTAGGGGCAGCATGGGCAATGCTGCATGACCAAGGCCTACCACTTCACTTGTGGGCTGGGGCATGCAACACATCTGTCTATTTGCAGAATAGAAGCCTGCATCACATACCTGGGATGAAGACACTGGAGGAATATTTCTCTGGTAAGAGACCAGATGTGGGTCACTTCAGGATCTTTGGCTCATCGGTATATTGCCATGTGACAAAGGATGCATGAAAGAAGCTTGAGCTGATAGCAGAGCTGGGGATATTTTTGGGGTACACTGATACACCTCACAACTATCGGGTGTACTTGCCTACCAGTTGGAGGACAGTGGTTCGCAGAGATATCAAGTTTGATGAGTAGAAGGCCATGCGAGTTTCCCTTGAGAGGGAGCTCCAACTACAGAGGAACTGTTGGTTCTTAAGGAGGAGGATCCTCAGAATGATGCGAAGCAGCCACATGCAGAGGTTACAGGAGTGGAGACATCCACCCAAGCATAGCCTTCCAGATGTGGAAGGAAGTGCACAAGAGAAGTTGACAGATTGTTGGAGGATGTGAACGAGAATGTGGGAGCACCATCTTCTCAGTGCAGACAGAGGAGGTCACCTGAGAGGTACACTGGATACATGGCCCTTGCTGGGGAATGTGTTGAGATTGAGCCATCTTCCTTTGAGGAAGCAATGCAAGAGCCAATTTGGGTTGATGCTATGGTGGAGGAGTATGACTCCATAGTTCGTAACAGTGTTTGGGACGTGGTTCCGAGACCGGAGAAAAAGTCAGTTGTGAGTTCCCATTGGCTTTACAAGGTAAAGCAAGCTACTGATGGTAGTGTGGAGAAGCATAAGGCAAGATTTTTGCCCATGGCTTTTCACAGGTCAAGGAGGATCATGTTGTTGCAGTATATTTCGATAGAGGAGCAAGATGCTATAATTTTGAGAAAGGAATTGTCAAAGTGTAAATTCGAGTTCCATAGAGACAGGATCGGGGTGGCAGATAATCCCTTTCTTGTTGAGAGGGAGTGTTGAAATATGGAAACAAGAATATTCCAATTTAATTTGTCCTTCAATTAAATTGTGAATTAAAATCGAATTTAGTCTTAACAGCTACTTGGAGATAATTAATTAATTTATTTTAAATTACTTAGTTGGAGAAATTCAAGTTATAAGTCTTTCTGAAGTCATGCAAGAGTTTTCCCTTAAGTTAAGGAGATAATATTGAGTTATATTTGAGTTGTAATTAGTTAACTCACTTTACTGAGTTAAGTCTAGTTAAATTAGTTCCAAACTATTTGAGGAGCTAATAGTGAGTTAACAATCAGTTGATGCATTAATGCACTCAACTAGTGCTACTCCAGTTAACTGAAGATTCCCTCATCAGAAAATCATGCATGTGTATTCTGAGAAAGACCCAATTGAGATTAATGTTCAAGGATAGTGTACTATCAGTTGCATGTGTTTTCACATGGATAAAACTCATGCATGTAGTCAAGGATTCATCCTTGAGGATTGTGCAGTTTTGAAGGCTTGTTATTCCACTTGGTAATAGGCTAATCATCCACAAGGAAAAACGCAAAGAAATAGGAGCTTGGAGGGTAGAGAGGAAGGCTGGAGAGAAGCCAAGATTTCCTGTGAGCATTTGTAAGGATTGTACTAAGAGCTAGCTAGCTGTGAGAGCTAAGGCTTTGTATAGTTCCTATGTATTTCCACCATGTATGATAATACAATAGTGTGGGGTTTTTATCTGAGATTTTCCCCAAAGTATTTTCATGTGTATTGTGCCATTGATTCTTCTTCTTCTGATTATATTGTTCAGCTCGATATTTAAGCTTATGCAAATTGATAGTAGAAGTAGGTTATAGTATTCTGCTTTGATTTATATTGCATTATCAGGTTAACCTATCACAAATTTTCTACACATGCCACATGTATTCACTAATTGGTCCATGCAGTTGTATAGTTAGCATTACTAATGTCATCAATGATGACATGTCATGTGTTCTCTTAGTGCTTAACCCTTAAATCTTGTTAACTCCATTATTTAATTCACCTAGGAAAGAAACCAAAAAGGGATATTGAATTATATTAATTCATAAGCTAAGTCCATTGAGAGTCTTGTTGTTACAGATTTATGAAGGGAACAAAATCCAATATAGATTTATAAAAATAACATAGAGATGCAATGAAACTTTACACCTATTAATAAATGGAAAGTGTTGAAACTACAAAAATGTGGAATGAAACAAACTCGCTTGGATGGTGGTAGCTTATATCTAAGAAGAGATGTGATGGCTACACACATTCACTAGAATGCATTACAATGAGGTCAAAAGGCCCTTTTTAACATAAATAGCTATGAGGAAACCCTAACCATCCAAAAACCTAACCCTAGGATATGAAATTCCAAAAGGCTTGTGGGCTCCAATGGGGTTATTTATTACATCAAATTCCTAGGGTCATAAATTTTGCATATGATTTATGTTTGACACACTCAATAGGCTGTTGGAATACTCTAGCCAAGAATTACGCATTTTGACTGAGGCCTAGGCCAGAGCCTACAAATATCACCTGAACTCACACCACATCAAGGAAACATGATCTAGGGCCTAAAAAATAACCCCGTGAGTTTAGGACCTGAAAAAATGTAGAATAAATACTAAGATGGAGAATTGTTATTTGAGATAGTGGAATAGGTGAGTGGCCACTAATATCTAACTAGATCCGTCCACTTTCCTTGGGAATAAATGGTCTCCATTCACATTGAGATCCCCCATTAGATGGGGAAACTTATGTTGAACTTGGCTCTAGGTGATCCACTTGCCTTATTGAGGAGGCGACTCTACTTTGACAACTCGATAAATTTGGATCCTCTGTTGGCGAATGTGCTTAACCTGCGTGTCCACGATCTAGTCAATGGTTTCCTATTCCATGCAGTCGAGGTTGAGCTCTATTGGCATCAACTACTTTTCCATCTCTAATGTGTCCAATAATGGTGGAAGGTATGGCTAAAGGAGGTCCACATTGAACATTGAGTGTAAGCCAAGGAAGTGGGGAATACTTACCTCAAAAGCATTATCACCCACAACCTTGGTGATGGTGTAATTGTGAAATTTTGTAGCTTTGGTCGGTTTTCATGATATTCAATTATAATTGTAATGATGAAATAGAAATTATATTTGTAAAATATAGTTTATATGAAGCATGATCTTCAAGCTTGCAAGAAAAGCAAAAAAATTATTGATTTTTATATTCAAAATAAAAATTATGAAAGGCATGTTCTTCATGACTTTCGCAAAAGAAAATTTAATTTTTTGAATTTGTATTTTTTCCTTCACAAGAGACCAAGTCGACCCTCCAAGTCATCATCTTGTCCTACCCAAGGAGACACCCTTTTGCATCACTTGAATTCTATAATAGCATATTTGACCTCCTCCCAAGAGAACTTTGGATCATCACATCTATATTTATTCTAAGTGAAGAAAGAAAAGGAATACAAGGCTGAAAACAAAAGGAAGAGATTCACTTCATTTTCCTTCACTCTAATGATCAATGGAGGCCAAGTTCTAGACAGATTTTTGTGGTATATTTTTCTGTGGCATAGTGTGAATTTTGAGGCAGAGTTGTAGGACAAATTTTGTCCCTCTTGTAGATCTAAACAAGACCTTGTTGCAAAAGATTCTATGGTCATAATTGAGTGTACTTGTCTTGGATCTTGTTGAGGGTTGACTTGGCTCTTGGCAGATGGTCATCTTGCTGGTCAATTTTACTTTGATGTATCTCTTATTTCATTGGTTCTCTAAGGAAAAGGTTGGTTGGGTTTTCCCCCCTAAGTGGGTTTTCCTAGGGTAAATTCTTATTGTCTCTTTATGCATTTGTGATCTCTATTGTTCTACTATTTATGGTGTTGAATTTTTGAAGTATAATTACTTAATGATCATATTGTTGTGTTAAACAACATCTATATCATTGGAAGTAATTGTCATAGTTTAAAAATAAAGTACATGCATCTATTGCGTTAAAAATAACAATAAGAAAAGCATAATTTAACTTTTCCTTGAATTAAATTGGGAATTAAATCAAATTTTATTATCATAACAACTTTTTTTCCAAAGAAAAAAAGCGAACTTTTTATATATAAAAGATAAAAAGTTACAAGCAGATGCAAAAAATCATTCAGATCTGTGAGGACTTCTCCCTCAGCGAAGCCAGAGAATGATGCTTCTTCTCTGAGCGAGCCATACTTTTTCAAAAGACCTTCAGTTCCCCTGTACCAGGTACAGGTTACTCCCTTTTGGGATCCATGCGTAAGTCTCAGTCTTAGTGAACAGACCATGACTCCAAACACATCATAACAGTTCCATGGGCCTCCTTAAAAGGAAAACAGCCCACCCACAAAAAACCGCCCGCAAACTTTGGGCAAAAAGATTGTAGAGTGTAGTTTTCTAGTCCATTACAACAAAAAAGGAAACAACGACTATATACATGAAAAAGAAAATAAACAAAACAACAGAAAAGAACAGCAGCAACTATGCATAAGGAGGCAGATCCGACACACGGATCTGTTCATGCTCTTTTTCGGTCACTTTCCATATGCCCACAGCCTGCTGTAAACCATCTTTAGATAACTTGTCCGCGGCTTCATTTCTGTCCCTGTAGATGTGTTCAATTGAGAAAGCATTAAAAGACTGTTTTAAGGTCAAGATCTCTTCAAGAAGGGGCCTCAACATATAATTTTGACATCTACTGTTACCATTTACCCACTTCACTACATTCAAAGAATCTCCAAAAACCTGAATTGCGAAGATGTGCCTATGGACTAGCCAACAGAGGAGAAGTTTCAGGGCTGATAGTTCTGCATAGTTATTAGATCCAGTACCAAGACCCACTGAAGCCAATAAAGAATGAGAATCGTTTAAGTGTATGATTATCCCTGCCCTTGCTGAGTTGTTTTGTGAAGCCCCATCAAAGTAGGCCCACGGGGTGCCTGCTCTTATTTGTTCCTCCCTGCTCTGTGTCTTTTTCTTTGAATTCTCTGGCTCAGGGATACTGGAATAAATGGTTGTGCTTTGAATAGCTATAGCTTCTGCTGAGGGGACACTGTCTTGGAAAAGGCTTCTGTTCCTGGCTAACCACACTCCCCAACATACAATAGGAGGAAGATTTCTCAGGTTCTCCTGTGACGAATGATTCCACCACTGCTCCCAAGTAGCCAAAATGTACTCCCCTTCCCATCTATGATGTTTTCTCAATAATTTTTTTACCTCCTCCCACACCCTCTTAGAGAAAGGGCATCCCAAGAAGAGATGAGAAATGGTCTCCGAGTCATCTTTGCATAATGGACATCTTCCAGGCCCTTGTTTGAGTCTTGCTTGGAGAACGTCCTAGGTTGGTATCTTTTGTTTTAGCACACACCAGAAGAAAAGTCTAGCTTTTTTAGGACATTTTAATTTCCACAAAGGTTTTGCCCACCAACTTGGGTCCTCCCATCCTTTTTTCGACATTAAGAAAGAGTAACCTGCTTTTGGGGTGTAGGATCCTGAGTCAGCATGAGCCCAGACCAGCTGGTCCGGTCTGTCTCTTATTCTCACATTGGATCTTTCTAATTCTTGAATGAAGGTCTGCCATTCGTTCCACCAAAGAGGGTTGATTTCCAGATCTTCACCCTTTATCATAACAACTTGTAACAATTAACTAAGTTAATTTGACTTAGTTGGCTCAGTAAATTTGAGTTGGAAGTCAATCTAGAGTCATGTAGAGTGATCCCTAAATTTTAGGGGTCCAGGTTGAGTTCTTATTGGGTGTAATTATTTAATTCAGTTTAACTAAGTTAAATTCAGTTTAACTAGTTCTAATTGTTAGAGAAACTAGTGAGAGGTCAAGTGAATTAAATTAAATCTAATTCACATGCAGTGATCAATCAACTAACTGATAATTCACTCATAAATAGCTCATGCATGTCAGTTCAGTGGAAGACCCAGTTGAGATTAGATTTCAGGGACAATGTACTATCAGTTGTATAATTTTTCGAGTTGTAGAGATGGTTATTCAATCAATAGAAGACCTATGATGGATTGCACAATTGTGGTGAGGGATTTTCCTAAATTAAATATGGGCTAATTCCCTTAGGGATTTCTCAAGGAATTAGGGGCTTAGCAGACAGTAGATTTGGCTAAGTGTTGGCTTGAGCTGGTTTGTGAAGCAGTGAGTGAGATTTTACTTGTGAAAATATTGTTCTAATTGAACAAGCATTGTATTTTCTTCTCAGATATTATGATTAATGCAATACATATACTCGGGGTTTTGAGCATTTTCTTTCCCCAAGACAAATATTGTGTTATGTGCGATTGAAATTCTTCCTTTTCTGCTTCGTGATTTCATCGATCAATTTTTGTTTCCGCTAATGAGTAGAGTATATTCATGTCTTTTGTTTTATCATATCACATAAGTAGTTTGAATATACAATACAAATATACATGGTATTAGAGCTTAAGTCTCTATATAAGAGTAGAATACGAGTTTGTTGTGCAGGTGAATTCAAATTTTTAGTTCATACTTCAGAGTCAGCAGGATGTCATTCTACGATTTGAGACTTGAGTATGCCCTTGAGGGAAACTCAAATTACATAGCTTGGAAGGACAGGATGGAGGAAATATTGGAAGACAACGGGTTGAAGGAATTCATATATCATGATATCCCGAAGCCTCCAAAATCTGATGCTAAAGATATGGCTGAATGGAGAAAGTGTGGCAAAGGCGAGAAAGATTATCCTAGAAGGACTTTGAGATCATATTGTCTCAAATCTCCATGGTAAGGAAACTCCATTTGCAATGTGGAAGGCATTGATGAACCTGTTTCAAAATAGTAGTGACCACAAGAAGCTGGCACTGAAGGACAAGATCAAAAAGCTCAATATGGAGAAGGGTAGCTAAATTCTGAAGTATTTGATCAGGTTCACCCAAATGCCAAGATGAGCTTGGAAGTGTCAGGGCTACTTTTGTAGAAGACGATTTGGTGAGCGTAGCACTTCTAAGACTTCCCAAGAGCTAACACAACTACTAGGACTCAGTTAATGGGAGGGAGAAGCTACCCGAGTGGGAGTGATTGTCGTATGACTTGGTACAGGAAGAGATTTGGTGGAACACCAAAGATGGATCCTCATCAAATCATGATGATGAGGAGCACTGTGCCTTAGCTAGGAAGGTGAAGAAAGGGGAGGGGAATTCATCCCATTCCAAATCAGATTCTAGTCAGGGTGGCAAGAAGAAGGACATGTCAAAAATCAAGTGTTTTCATTGTCACGAGTTGGGACACTATGCCACAAAGTGTCCACACAAGAAGCTCGATAAGAATCCCTAAGGAGGAGTGGCAAGTGAAGCTCTTGCGTCACAATTCGAACTAGATTTTACCCTCATCACTTGCATGGTGTCATCGGTTATGGGTAGTGTGTCGTACCTGGACATTGGAGCTTTATTCCATATGACCGATAACAAAGAGCTCTTCAGTAACTTGGAGGAGAAGTATCTTCAAATGCATATCGGGATGGGTGATGATGGGAAGTAGAACACAACCGACATCAGTGTTGTTACCTTTCAGAGGGAGTCTGGTTCTCCCCTCACTTTGAGAGATGTTATGTATGTTCTGGGTTTGAAGAAGAACTTGGTTTTTATTGCCATGTTGGAGGATAGAGGCTATGATGTGATATTTATTAAGGGAAAGGATTTCCTTCATCACATAGCCATAGGATAGGTGAAGTAGATAGGGGTTCAAGTGAAGAACCTCTACAAATTGGAGGTAGAATATTGCACTGCTTTGAGCACTAAAGTAGAGAAGGTGCAAAGCCGAGACATCGGTGAGTTGTGGCATAGAAGATTTGGTCACTTGCACCACAGAGCTTTGAATATCATGCAACAAATTTATATAGGAATTCCCAAGGGTACACTAGAGTAGAGAGACACATGCAAAGGGTGTACATTGGGGAAGTACACCAAAGCTTCCTTTCAAAACAAAGACAGTTGAGCACAACAGACCCTTGATCGAGTTCACACAGATGTGTGTGGACTATTCTTAACAACATCCACTACCAAGCACATGTATTATCTAATATTTGTTGATGATTTTTCTCATAAATGTTGGATTTTTTTCATGCAGAAGAAAGATCAGACATTCGCTAAGTTTTGTGAATATAAAGTACTTGTCAAGAAAGATATTGGCAAGAAAGCTAAAGCTCTCGAAAGTGATAGTGGTGGAAAGTATGTGTCGAATGAGTTAAAGAAATTTTGTGCATCAAAAGGCATTCGACGGGAGTTGATAGCACCTCATAACCCACAACAGAATGGGGTGGATGAAAGGAAGAACATAAGTATTGTGGGAGTGGCATGGGTGATGTTACATGATCAGGGCCTACCATTACACTTGTGGGTTGAACCATGTAACACAACTATTTATTTGTAGAACAAAATCCCTCATCAAATCCTCGGGATGAGTACACCAGAAGAGGCTTTTTTAGGGAAGAAAACATATGTGGCATACTTCAAGATATTTGGTTCATCAGTCTACTTCCATGTTATCAAATATGCATGGAAAAATCTAGAGCCAACAACTGAGTTGGGCATATTTGTGGGGTACACTGATACACCTCACAACTATCGGGTGTACCTTCCAACGAACAGGATGACAGTGGTTCATAGAGATGTGAAGTTTGATGAAGAGAAGGCCATGTATGTTCCCTTGAGAGGGAGATTTAGCTACATGCACTTGAGGAGCTTTTATCTCCAAAGGAGGAACCTCCGAATGATGTGGAGAAGCCACATGCAGAGGAGCAGGGAGTGGAAACACCCACTCATGCAGAGACTTCCAGAGATGGGAGGGAGCAGAGAGGTTGGAAAGTCATTGCATAATGCTAGAGAGAATGTGGGAACACCAACATCACAACGCGGGAAGAGGAAGTCACTAGAGAGGTACACTGGCTACATGGCTCTGATGAGTGAGAGTGTAGAGATTGAGCCATCCTCATTCGAGGAAGCAGTGCATCAACTAGTGTGGGTTGATTCCATGGTTGAGGAGTATGGCTCCATTATTAGAAATAGTGTTTATGAGGTGGTCCCAAGACCATCAGACAAGTCAGTGGTGAGTTCCAGATGGCTTTAAAAGGTAAATCAAGTAGCATATGGAAGTTTGGAGAAACACATGGCCAAACTTATGGCCAGAGGGTTATCACAAGTGGATGGAATTTGTTACAATGATACTTTTTCTCCTGTAGCAAGGTACTCATCAACTAGATCCATTCTAACACTGTCAGCGTAGATGGGATGGAAGAGGTGTATATTGAGCAGCCTGCAGGATTTGAGACCTTCAACAAAGATTCACATGTGCACATACTCAAGCGAGTGTTGTATGGACTGAAACAAGCACCCCATGCTTGGTACACCAGGATTGACAGTTATTTCATTGGGTTGGGCTTCACCAAAAGTGAAGCAGATGTGAACCTTTACCATATTGTGGTTGAAGGTAAATTGTTGATTATTGTTTTATATGTCAACGATTTGATTCTGATAGGTGATGAGAAGTTGATCAAGTCTTGAAAAGAGGATCTTGAAAGAGAGTTTGAAATGAAGGACTTGGGGATCATGCATTACTTTCTTGGTATGGAAGTATGTCAAGGAGATGATGAACTATTTGTCTCTTAGGGAAAGTATGCCAATGAGATACTAAAGAAGTTCCACATGGAGAGCAGTAAACCCATGGAGACTCCTCTAGCTGGTAACTGGAGGAAGGAGGATGCTACTTTAGGTGAAGTAATGGAGGCTACTATTTATAGACAGCTTGTGGGTTCACTTATGTATTTGGTGAACACATGACCAAACATCTATTATGTAGTTAACCAACTTAGTCAAGATATGGTTAAGCCAACCAAACTGTATTGGAAGGAAATCAAACATGTTTCGATATACCTCAGAGGCACAAGTTAGTTTGGTCTTTTGTACAAATGGACAGAGGGAGTGACGCTTCATGGCTTCATAGATGCAGATTGGGCAGGGAGTCCATCCGATAAGAAGAGAACATCAGGGGGAATCTTTAGTATTGGGTTAGCAACAGTTTCTTGGTACAACAGGAACCATAGATCAGTTGCACTTAGTTCAACAGAAGTAGAGTACATGGCTTCTAGTCAAGAAACTTGTGAGGCTATCTGGATGAGGAAGATTCTTGTTGGTTTGTTTGGTCAGTAGATGGATCCAATAGTCGTTTACTGTGACAATCAGAGTTGTATCAAACTCTCTAAGAATCAAGTTTTTCATGATCGTTCCAAGCATATTAACATCCAGTATCACCATCTTCAAGATTGTGTGCAAAGGAGAATCATGTTGTTGGAGTACGTTCCTATAAAGGAGCAGGATGCATATATTTTGACAAAGGCTTTGCCAAGATGAAAATTTGAGTTTCATAGAGGTAGGATTAGGGTAGCAGATAATCCCTTTTTGGTTGAGAGGGAGTTTTAAAAATAACAACAAGAAAATCCTAATTTAATTTGTCCTTGAACTAAATCGGGAATTAAAACAAAATTATATTCTCATAGCAACTTGTAACAGTTAACTAAGTTAATTTGACTTAGTTGGATCAAGAAATTCGAGTTTGAAGTCTATCTAGAGTCATGTAGATTGATCCCTAAATTTTAGGGGCCCAGGTTGAGTTCTTATTGAGTTGTAATTATTTAATTCAGTTAAACTAGTTCTAATTGTTGGAGGAACTAGTGAGAGGTCAAGTGAATCAAAATGGATTTAATTCACATGCAGTGATCAATCAGATAACTAATATTTCACTCATAAATAGCTCATGCATGTCAGTTTAGAGGAAGACCCACTTGAGATTAGATTTTAGGGATAGTGTACTATCAGTTGTATAATTGTTCGAGTTATACAAATGGTCCATGCAATCAATAGAAGGTCTATTATGGATTGCACAATTGTGGTGAGGGATTTTCCCAAATTAAATATGGGTTAATTCCCTTAGGGATTGCACAAGGAAGTAGGGGCTTGGAAGGCATCATATTTAGCTAAGTGTTGGCTTGAGTTGGTTTGTGAAGCAGTGAGTGATATTGTACTTTTGCAGAGATTGTTCTGATTGAACAAGCATTGTATTTTCTTCTCGAATCTTCTAGTTAATGCAATATAGATAGTTGGGGTTTTGAGTAGTTTCTTTCCCTAAGAAAAATATTGTGTTATGTGCAATCAAAATTCTTCCTTTTATGATTCGTGATTTCATCGATCAATTTTTGTTTCCACTGATGAGTAGAGTAGATTCATGCCTTTTGTTTTAGCATATCACATAAGCATTTTGAATCTATAGTAAAAATCTACATATTTTACTAAAAAGCAATAGTAAGATCCATAGCGAAGTGGACGAAACTTCTGATGGGGTCTTGTAAGGAATTATTTTGCAAATGCAGTCAAACCTTATCTCCCAACTGAAATTTATGTGGCGTCCAGGGTTGATCATCATGCTACTTGTACTTAGTATTGGCTTTGTATTAAATATCATGGTTCCTATTGACAGATGTGTTGAATCCATTCAATGAATTTGGTGGCTTTTTAAGCCTTAGAGTGAGCATGGTAATATTCCTCTTGTGTGGATGCAAGGGGTAGTGCTACATCAACAAGACCCAATATTTGAAATCATAGGCCCACCTAAAAAGGTTATGGTCGATCAAGCTATGGAGGGTTATATTGTAGTTGTGATGAGCATAGGGAAGACTTTCATGCCATGTGCATGGATTCTTGGATTTGTACATGTGCAAGATATTCACGATCATCTTGTTGACAACCTCTATATGGCCATCAATTTAGGGGTGGAAGGAAGTAGACTTGGTGTCCAATAGTGACCAGAGGCTCTACCAAAATGTGCCTAGAAACCTACTGTCCTGATCTGATATGGTTGTTTGTGGTATCCCAAAATTTACCGACACCCATTCAAAGTAGTGAAATTTACTGTGATATTCTTCTTGCAGCCTATCAGAATGGCCATCTTAGAAAATCAATCTACAACCATGAAGACATAACCATTTCCTTGTTTGGTTGAAGGAAAACCAGACATATAGTCCATTGAGGTGGATTCCCAGGTCTTATTAGGAGTAGGAAAAGGGGTGTATAGGCCTTGCTTCTTAATGGTTGGTTTGGAAATGGTGCAGGTAGTGTAGGACCTAATATACTTGTTAACATCATGTCAATTTTTTGGCCAATAGAAATACTTTGTAGCATAGGCATTGTCTTGTCCACACCAAAGTGTCCTTCCATTTGACTGCAATGAGATTATCAATTCAGATTTACACACATGCTTAAGGGAACACAGATATGGAATAAATGGCATAATAAACCATCTTGAAGATGAAAGTTAGCGACGACCATCATTATGCTCAACATCTAGTAGGTGGTAGAAAAGTCAAGATCGTTCTCATAGAGTTAGGGCCACTCGAAGGCTTCATGTCCATAGGAGTGGAGCACCATGGTTAGTGCTGCAACTGGAGGTTTTCTAAGGCATATAACAATGAGATTGGTCCTTGTTGTCTTATATTTGATATTGAGATGAAACTGTTGCAAATAAGTGGACCAATTTTGATGGTGGTCATCTGCAATTTTCCTTATCTCTTCGTGAACTACAAGGGCGTGTGATCAATGTTGATGATTGTCTCCTTCTCGATAATGTAATGCTTCCATTGGTGGTAGGCTTGTACAATGGAATACATTTCTTTATCAGAAATGGTGTACTTATAAATGGCATCTAATAATGTCTCACTATGGTAGGCCATTAGATGATCATAATGAGTGAGAATTGTGTTCATGGCATAGTCTGAAGAATTTGTCTTAATCTCAAAATTTTGTGGTAGATCTAGTAAGGAGAGCACTGGGGTTGAGCACAAGCACTATTTCAAATCATTGAAATATTTTTGTTGTGACTTGCCCCATACAATTTTTTCTTTGCCACCTCCCTTAATCATTTAGCTGAGTGATCTGGGTGGATATTGGTGGCCACCCACCTATTCCACTTGGACCCCCATCATTTTTTCTTTTAGTTTCCTTAATTGTAGCACAATTTACTATTTTTGGTAGTTTTTCAAGTCTTGAACTTCCGAAGCCATTTTGAGGCCTTAAATAACATTTTTTTGGAAAACGGGAAAACGCATGGCTTATAACATGGGCTTGCAATTGAAAATTGTAGTCTCGGATACATATTTCTAATGAGGTATTGTACGCGTGAAACAAAGATCGTATGCCAAAGTTGTAGGTTTTAACCCCGTACAGAAATTACCTGCATACGAATTATAAAACACAGAAAATAAACAATGCAAGAGCATAACACATAAAACACATGTACACAGAGATTTTCCCCTGGATCCCAAAACTGGGACTACCAGCTTGATTTTTCAGTATGTTCCTTTCAATGTTACAATACACATTTATACATGTCGAAGCATCCAATACCATGGACTGAAAAAACATTACGTCCAAAACCATGGAACGAAAACCATCGCGTCCAAAACCATGTGTGAAAAACATGCACAAAACCATAGGTAGGTCTGCCCAACCTAATATAGGGTCCAAAACCAAAATTTTCCCCTCAAACCCCTTATGACTCCCCCGCTACGTAATCGGCGCAACGAAGGCCCCCCTTCTAACCCCTAGTTAACTACGTGGGCTAGTTGTGGAAAGAATATAACACAACCCAACATTCTCCCACTTGTTGTTTTCTTTCCACAGTGGGCCAGAGCTTTGTCATTTATCCAGCCCTGCAACACCCATTGTTTCTCTACACTAAGAGAACTTCTCGGAGCTCACAGATTTTTTCAATGCATCTGCTGTATTCTTCAAAGTGTCCACCTTTACCAGCAACACCTTTTTGTCTTCTATCATATCCATCACAAAGTGATACTTAACATCAATGTGCTTTGTATTTGAATGATATGTAGGGTTCTTTGCCAAGAAGATTACACTTTGGATGTCACAGTCTATCCTTATAGCTCCCTGTACTAACCCCATACTTGAACACAATCTCTACAAACAAACTGCTTCCCTGCTTGCATGAGTGGCTACCATGTATTCTGCCTCTATAGTTGATAGTGCCACTACAAATTGTTTCTTACTCATCCAACTGTCTGCACCTCCAAATAGGTTAAACACATACCCACTTCTAGATCTTCTCTCATCCAGATCTCCAGCCCAGTATGCATCAACAAGCCATGAATATCCAACACTCTATCCAATCCTGGTCTTCCTTGGTAGCACAAACGATAATCACTAGTGCCACGCGACTACCTTAAAACCCGCTTCATTGTTGTCCAATGCTCCTTCCCTGGTTTTGACATAAACCTGCTCAATACTCCCACTGCATGTGCGATGTCTGGTCTAGTACAAACCATCGCATACATTAGGCTACCAACTGCACTTGCATATGGCACACGGGACATGTCCTCTTGTTCTTCTTGTGTCTTGGGACATTGTTCAACATATAACTTTCCACCTACAGGAATAGGAACCTTCACCAGTTTACTATCCTGCATATTAAACCTCTGCAGTATTATCTCAACATACTCCCTCTGGTTTAACCAGAGCTTCCTCTTTGTCCGATCTCTTTTAATTTCCATGCCCAATATATAGTTTGTAGCACTAATATCTTTCATGTCGAATTTGGAGGACAATTGGGTCTTCAAATCCTAGATAATTTCTTTGTCATTTCCAACCAGTAACATATCATCCACATACAAGACCAGATAAATAACACAGTCACCAATTAATTTAAAATACACATAGTGATCTGCTTTGCTTCTGGTGAAGCCAAGTCCCTGTATAAATGTATCAAATTTCTGATACCACATCCTTGGTGACTGTTTTAACCCATATAGGGAATTCTTTAACTTGCATACCATTTCTTTCATACCCTTCACTGCAAAGCCTTCAAGTTGCTTCATGTAGATCTCCTCTTCCAGATCCCTATGAAGAAATGTTGTCTTCACATCCATCTGTTCTACCTCAAAATCAAAAGTAGCAACAACAAATAAAAGTAATCTAATAGAAGTTACCTTGGCAACAGAAGAAAAACTATCACCAAAATCAATTCCCGACACCTGGGAATAACCTTTTGCTACCAACTTAGCTTTGTATTTCTCCACCTTTCCTTCTACATTTGTCTTCTTCTTGAACACCCATTTGCTTCTAATGGGTTTCCTTCCAGTCGGCAACTCCACCAGATCCCAAGCCTCTTTTTTGTGCAAAGATATCATTTCATCAACCATAGTGTCTTTCCAAAGTTTTCCATCCTCTGAATCCACTGCTTTCCTTTACAGTTCTGGGATCATCATCAGTAATAGGTAAAGAAAAGTTTGAACAAAAAGTAGATGGAATATACCTTTCTGGCTGCCTTCTTTCTTGAACTGATCTTCTCACACCCGGAGTTTGTGGCTCTTCATCTTCTGATTCGTCCTTTGCTGTAGAGTCTGATTCTTCCTCCTTTAGTTAAAACTCTATCTTCTTAGGTTCCTTTGGTTGGACTTCATGTTTAATAACATCTTCCACCTCTCTGAACACCACATCTCGGCTGTACACAACCCTCCTTGTTACTGGGTTCTAAAGCTTATAACCCTTTAAACCATCCTTATACCCAATAAAGATGCACTTTTCATACTTACTATCCAACTTGGTTCGTTTCTCCTTTGGAACATGTACATATGCATCACATCCAAATACCCTCAGATGTGAAAGAGAGGGTTTCTTACCAGTCCATACCTCTTGTGGAGTCTTATCCTCCAACATTGATGAAGGTGATCTATTGACCAGGTAACATGCTGTCTCCACTGCCCCTGCCCAGAATTCCTGTCCTAACTCGGCACCACTGAGCATGCTTCTTGCCCTTTCCATCAATTTCTTGTTCATTCTTTCTGCAACTCCATTTTGCTGATGTGTATATGGAGTAGTCTTATGCCATGCTATACCACACTTCTTACACAATTATTCAAATTCCTTACTGCAAAACTCTCCACCGTTATCTATCCTCAACACCTTTATCTTCTTCTATGTCTAGTTTTCCACCAGAGCCTTAAATTCTTTAAACCTGTCAAAGACTTCAGAATTATTCTTAAGGAAATATATCCATGTATTCCTTGAGAAGTCATCTATAAATGATACATAGTACACAGACTTACCAAGTGATGGAAACTTCACAGGTTCAAACACATCACTGCGCAAAAGCTCTAATATTTGTTTCTCCCTCTTACTTCCAGAGGAGAAACTCACCCGATTCTGCTTCCCATATACAAAATTTTTACAGAAATAAAAATCCAGAGAGCTATTACTCATACCTTCTACCATACCTTTACCATGAAGTATTAGAAGGCCCTTCTCTCCAATATGTCCAAGCCTTTGATGCCAGAGCATGGTCTACTCTCCAAAGACAATTATATTTTCTGCTCCACTTTTAGGAACCACATAACTGTTGCACCCATCAACAACAGTGCTATCTTGAAGCTTGTACAGAGTTCCAATCTGAACTCCCTGCATCAATACCAGTGCTCCTCGAACCATCTTGTAGGTATCCTACTCAAACAATATTTTTACACCTGCATCATCTAGTTTTCTTACATAAATCAGATTTCTGGCCAATGCAGGAATATGTAGAACACCCAGGAGTGTTCTAACCCTTTCACCTTGCAACTTCAACTTTAATTTTCCACGACCAACGATTCTAGCCTTCTTATCATCCCTTAAGAAGACATCACCACCATCGTATTTCTCATACTCATAGAACCACTCTCTATGGGGATTGAAGTGAAAGGATGCACCTGAGTCAATCAACCATGCCTCATGATCTACATGTGTACTTGAAGAAGCCAATTACACATCCCCACCTTCATCTGAGGTGGTTTTCGCCCCAAAAAAGGGAGCATCATCAGATCCCTTTCCTTTACCAGGAGCTTTAGATTTATAGTCCCTTTTGTAGTGCCCTTCCTTTCCGCATTTCCAGCACACCACCTTTACAGGTTTTCCTGGAGATTTAGATCTCCCACTTGATGACTTATTTTTGTTTCTGTTTCGGGACCATCCTCATAAAGACAAGGCATCACCATTCTGGCTCTCCATATTTTTCCATCTCATCTCCTTCGTCAGTAATGATGAGACTATTTCATCAAACTGCAAGGAAGTTGTATTGCTACCTATTGACATAACCATACTATCACATGAATCTGGTAGAGAACACAACAAATTGATGCACTTATCTTCATAAGAAATTTTAATATCAACAGATAATAACTGACTTACCACAATATTAAATGCATTCAGATGCTCTGTGACTGAGTCTCCATCTTTCATCCTCAGGTTATACAGCTTTTTCCGCAAGAACAATTTATTCACCAGAGACTTAGATTGGTACAAAGTCCCTAACTTGTTCCACAAAGCCTTAGTCGTAGCTTCCCCTGATACATTCAACAATACTGAATCTAAGACACACAATCGTATTGTGCTCTTTGGCTTCTAATCCAACTTCTTCCATTCTTCATCGGACACTCCCGTTGGTTTAGTACCTGGATCTACCACGATCCACTGATCTTCATCCACCAACAGATCCTCCATCTTGAGTTTCCACAACTCAAAACTTTGACCATTAAATATCTCGATCTCTATCTTTCCACTGCTCACCATCTTCTTTCACCACGAGAATAGATCTCGTAGATCTCCCACTGAACAAGGTCCACCACAGGCCCGAGCAGAAATTACCTGCATACGAATTCTAAAACATAGAAAATAAACAATGCGAGAGCATAACACATAAAACACATATACACAGAGATTTTCCCCTGGATCCCAAAACCGGGACTTCCAACTTGATTTTTCATTATGTTCCTTTCAATGTTACAATACATATTTATACATGCCGAAGCATCCAACACCATGGACTGAAAACCATCACGTCCAAAACCATGTGTGAAAAACATGCAAAAAACCATAGGTAGGTCCGCCCAACCTAATATATGGTCCAAAACCAAAATTTCCTCTCAAACCCCCTGTGACTCCCCCTGCTACACAATCAACACAACGAAGCGGGGGCTCTACCCCCCTTCTAACCCCTGGTTAACTATGTGGGCTAGTCATGGAAAGAATATAACACAACCCAACAAAAGTTATGACCCCAGGAAGTTGATGTACCAATTTACCCCAACGGGGCCCACAAAAGTTTGGTGCTTCATCTCCTAGGGTTAGGTTTTTGGATGTTTAGTGTTTTCCATTGTTTCTCAATAATAAATAGGTCATTGAGCCTTAATGTAACACAATTTAGAAGGCATGTAGCCAGCACATCTCTTCTCAGAGATAAGTTACCATTGCCCAAGCTAGTTTATTTCCATTATGCATGTAACAATTTTCAATACTTTGTTATTAATGAACTAAAGTTTTATTTTCATTGTAGCTCTATTTTCCTATTTATATTTGTATTTCATTTTGTTCCTTCATAAATTTGGATCAGTGGTATACTCTTTCTCTGTTTTTATGTGCATGTCCCTAACGAGGTCGGGGTATAAGGAGTTGGGACTTGAACTAGTTGAGCCTTTTCAAGACCATCCCTACCGACATCGATGACCTCCCATGGCAGAAGAAGATAAAGACGAGGGAGAAAGGGATCTTATCAAACTCTTGCTTGAAGAAGCCCTTGAGTGGCAAAGGAACGAGATGGTGGATAACTTTTCTGAGATCCTTCAGTGGATGCCCATAGGCAATGCATCCTCATGCAACAGTTGCTTTGGAGGTGTCACCCCCTTCAAGGTATAAGTTAAATTCGACATGCCTACATTTGAAGGTCAAATAGATAAATGGTTGAATCTACTGGGAGATTATTTTTTGGTCCATAGTTTCTCCAATAAGGAAAATATTGCTTTTGCACTACTTAAGGCCGCCCTCCATGTCAAGGAATGGTTGGAAACTTACTGTGAGAAAAGGGTTGAGGAACCCTCTTTGTTTATAATTGCACCCTCTTGGAATTCTTTTCGAGGTACTATCAAGGAATAGTGTCACCTTGTGGGGAGCTATGAGGACAAGTTGTTGGCTTGAGGGGGCCCAACCTAGGTTCAGAGTTAATTAGCCAAAACAATCCCTACACTACTAGCCCTTTCGGCATGAACCTGCAGAGCGCGGACTGAAGTCTCACCCGAAGCAGTATGGGGGGATGCTGGAACCAAGTTTCCACACCCTTGAGATGTATGAGGTGCCGATTTAGTCCAACTATGCCTACCTTCATGCAGGTCACTTCGCGCATTGTCCTGACCTTCAATACCTTCACGATCTATTATAATCACCTTTCGCACAACCCTAACCAAGGGCTGAGATGCTTTCGCCCTGCTAAGGCAACGTCCTGCGCTATTTCCACAAATTACATCACGTATCTTACTTATCTTCTTAATGGTCTTAGTTAACTTCGCATAAACAAATATTTTATCTTGCATTCAATTATTCAACACATTCATAAATATTCATGCATCATATAAGCATTAAAAGTGCAATGTATATTCAATGTAACAGATGCATAAAATAGGAAATAAATACGCAGAATGGATATGAAAATTCTCTTTATTAATGCTCCAACTGTTACAGACTTGACTTGCCCTACGCACTCAGTTGCAGGGGTCCATGCACTCAGTTGTGGACTACTAGGCCTTTACACACTTAGCTACAGAGCCTTCTCCTACTCTACGACCCAAAACAAGACTTTACACTTCAGATATGACTCAATCCTTCATCCTTATCATTATTTTTCCATGATCTATTGATTACTTAGAGCCTTGCTCTATTTATACAATCCCATGGTCCGCGGACCATGGGTAGATCTCTACAGTTGACATTACATTACAAAATTGAGGATGGACAATCCTATGACTCTTTTTGAAACTATGTGCTTTGCACCCACAAAATGCGGAGTCTTTACATTGGGGTTACAACTTTTGACCAAAATCTAGCTCTAAGCCCCAAAACATCCCTTGGGGGATCCTGTGCCCAACAGGCCCCCAACAAAAACATCGTGACTCACCCTCGAGTCACTCTGTTAGTGTGGAGATCTTTGCATGAAGACCTCCCAACATTGCCTGAATTGCTGCAAGATTGGCAGCGCACTGAACGGCTACGTGCTGTACTTCCTGGACGTGTTGTTTAGAGACTGCTATAGTTGAATTGCTTCCCTGAACCTATTCCTGTGTTCCTTGCATCTGCACAAGATTTGCTTCAATAGAGGCGGTAATGACGTATGCCTCATCAATTCATGGTTTTAAGCGCTCCTTCAAAACTATTTCCTTATGTCGAGTAGCATCCACCTACTCCTTGAGCACTTTCACCTGCTACATCCGTGCAAGCCTCTGTGTAAGGAAACCGTTTGCGTGGTCCCTTTTACATCATCATATTTTTGTTGTAGCTCGCATGCCTCTGTTTCTAGGCACTGTATGTTCGGGTCCTCCTGTAGAGTGGTGAGAACCTCGAACGAATCCTCGAACAACTTTGTGTAGTCTTTCACTGCATTGTTGACCTCCGATATTGCTGCTGTAATTGTACTGGCGCACTGTTCCTTAACCTCTGGTGGAGTTGAAGGCTCCGCCTTCATTTGTAGTTTTACTATCTGAAGGTTCAACTCCAGATGAACCTTAGCCATCTCTTCCTTTTCCTCGTGCACCTCTACTGCTATTTTTCAAATGCGCACCTCTGTTGGTTCCTTTGCTTGGATGGCTAGCTTCGAGACCATCTGGCAGGCTTCCTCGACCACCTGCACTAGTTGTCGGTTCCGTGCCACTACCTCGTCATGCTACAGGCTTGATCTGAAAATAGGGCACTAAAGGCTTCTTGTCAATATTACAGGAACCTCTCCCACTCCAAAGCTGATATATTCCCAAGATCTATGCTTATGATTAACCAATTGTGGAATTAAAAGAACTAGAAATAGGTGTATGCTTGTGTTTGCCTTTAACTGTTTATTTGATTAAATCTGATATGTAGCATGTAATAGTGAAACAAGGCAGCAAATAAACATCATACACATAGCAACAAGATGTAGAAAGTAAACAAACGATAAGACAACAAGCTTAATATGGAGTTCACCCTAATATCTTAGGCTACGTCTCCGTGAGCTCTAGTCAACTCGACTAGGCTCTTTGGGATTATGTTTTCAATTCTTTTACAAGCTCCACACTCAACTCCATTGGTTTACAACTGAACCTATGGGCTTAGAATACCATCTTCTCCCGCTGGCTGTCCATACTGCAGACAGGTCTAGGCTTCTCGGGACTAGATTCCTTCAATCAGCGCTCTGAGCTATCTTGAGCTCTAGCTTGCACCAACTCCCTCAGAATTCTCTTACTGTCTCTGGAGCTCCTTCTTCTATCTTTAGCACACATCAGACATCAGCAACAACTGGATCATTTGATATCTTTGTTGTTCTAAACTTCATTACAACATCATGGCTCTTAGAAGTCTATTTTGAGCTCTCTGGCTTTGCAACTCTGCTGCACTCAAGCTCTCCGGCTTTGCAACTCTGTTGCACTCAACTCCTAAGGAATCACCCCTTTTCCATTGCCCCAACCTCTTGTGACTTCTCTGGCTTTCTCGAGCTCTCTGGCTCTACGGCCTTGTGGTTCTCAACTCTGTCAGCTCTGAGAAGGGGGAGAGAGTACTATGCTTTTGTCTCTGTCCCCAGTTGTGAGCTCCCTCGAGAGAGAACTAACTTATTTGCTGCTACATTTTTGTGAGATCCCCTCTGTCAATCGTGCTCTTTGGCTTTTGTAAGGCATTCTTTTGGCTCTGCGACTTCCTGTTCGTTCCTCTGCGTGTAATCATTCCTCTGTCTCTTCGACTGGCCCTTTAGCTCTCTGGCTATGTGGCTCTGCGGCTAGCCATTTGGCTCACTAGCTCTGTGGCTCTCTGCTTATAACGCATTCCTGTTACAACGCCTCATTGTTACAAAATTCCCACTTACAGTGTGGCACAAATGATTCAAGAACAGGGACAATTAAAGAGGAATCAGTGGACACGGGCAACTCGGTCATTTGGCATTCCTTCTATATAATTCCCGCGTTCGAACACGTAACGCAATACACAGGGAAAACTGGCGAAAACACATCATTAAGCATTTAACCAGAATTCAAATAATATAGAGTCGCCCGTATAATCCTTATCATCTCTGCCTTTGGTCACAATATCACAATCGCATTGTCACATGGTCAAAAACCCAAATACACGGGAATACAAAGAAAATTCAAAATTCCAGACTTCAAATTATATTCAATCGCATCCATAACTCTATCAGGTATGTGCTCTTTATCTCATATCACAATCGCATGTCGCACGTGCATTGGCCCTTTGTGTTGGGGATTTCCGATCGCTGATCATCGATCACCAATATCAGCGCATTGCATATCGCATGTCAGAATTGTTGCATATTGGTGCCATCGCTGATTGCATATTGGCATATGGCAATGCATTGGCCCTAGTATCTGGGGTTTTCCAATCGCCAATTTCTGATATCGCTGATCGGCCCATCAAAACATCGACATATTGCAATATCACTTATCGGCAGTCGCTGCCTCCATGATCCGCAACCCTTAAGCTTCCCCGATCGTCGATCAACGATCATATCCTGACTGTTGATTTGCACACTTGATCTAATGGTCCACGTGCAATCGATGATCGCTTATCGCAAAACCTTTATGCCTTTGGCTAAGTCCTCCCCTTTGGATGTATTGCAATGCGATATGAAATGTTCCCTTTATAATATATATATGTGATATCAATGCTCCATATATATATATTTGCGATGAGATGAAGGAATGCAATGTGATGAACTTTAGGGGATTTTATGTTTAAAAACACATTTTCCCTTAAGTCCCATTTATAAGAAATTGCCTCATTTCCTGAGGATAATAGGCAATCTTCTCTTTACAATAACTTTTTCATCCGAAGTCCATTTTAGCCCATTCAAATTGTGTTAGATTCAGAATGAAGAGATCTCTGCAGTGAGACTATTTCCAAGAGCATCCCTTGACTTTTATTTTCCTTTGTGAGGAACATTTTTAGACGTAAAAGTCTATTCTAGATCCATTTTGGATCAAGGCTCAACTATTCAATGTTGATGCATTGCTTGCTTATGAATTGGAGCACGCGACCCTCCCTGGCTCGCAGTTTTGCAGTAACTTTGTCCTGCAAAATGTAGAGCGTCTCCCGAGGGAGAGAAACCATATTTATCCCGATCCCCTTCAGCCCACTAACCATAGGCCTGTCGGCCTCATTATCTGTAATGAGTGCTCCTTCTAGCAGCACTATAGTGTTGGTCATTTTGGTGCACAACATTTCCTCATTCGTGGACATGCCTATTGTGAGGCTGGTTGACAAAGTGCCTGTGTATGGAGTGCGCACCTTCAACTCCTATATCTATGCCTGGAGGGCCCTCAACACCATTTGGTTTTCCTCCACAAATTGCTGGGGGGCCTCCGCAGTGATGTCCCTCACTGTCTCCCCAATTTCATGTAGATCACCCTCAGTGAGGGTGATCGGGTCGAAAGAATTTTTCGTCGCCTTCGACTTCTTCCGTCACCCTACCTTCTATTTTGGGTGTTGTCATTTCTATTGTGTAGACGCTGTCTATGGGTCCACGCCACCTTGATCTATATCTGTTTCCTATTCAGGTGAAGGCAACTTCTAGCCTTCGTGCTCCTCCTCTGCTGCCTACTGCTACTCTTCCACCACCTTCACAACGTCGTGCGCCTCTTGGGCCTTGGCTGTTGCTGCTTCATTCCTTTACTTATCTTCCAAGTAAGCCATCCACAGTTTTGCCTCATCCTTTTTCCCCTACACGACAAACTTCTCTACTTCCACCATGGAGCTGGTTGGAGCAAGCCATTATGGAGGCCATGATTCAAAGATAGCGAATATGACATCGTCTGTCGCCAGATAAGGGAGCTTGTGCCAAGTCTACGTGGGATACTTCCTCTCCTTGATGTACATGTGGTAGAAATCTGCCTTGAACTACACAAAACTCTGCGGAATGTTATAGACCGTGGGCGATAACCATGGCTTGTGATTAATCCCCATTCTGATGTTCATCTCCATGAACACCCAAAATATCTTACTGTACCTAATTCTCTACGCATCTCTAGTTTCCCACAACGAAGCATACTTCGCTGCCTCCTGAAGGTCCTATCAATCATCGGGAACTGGCTGTCCTTGGGCAATTCCCATGCCACTGGCATGATGGACAACAACAACCATGCATAATGAAAAGTCTTCCCCTACTCCTATGCCTCGCGGTAGTTCTCAAGGAACTCTTTGCACAAGTAGTCTGCCCAATGAAACTAGACCCCTTCTATGCATTACGCGGCAAGTGAAACCACCGGTCCAGGCACCTCATATGCATGACACTTCGACATAACCTTTCTGGCCAATATCTGCGTTGTGACTTTGACCACAACATTGTTGATTCTAGAAATCGCGTATCCTCTATTCTTCTTCTCCAGCTTGAACTTCTTCTTCATGGCCTCCGCGATGGCTAAATCATCACTTTTACCCTCCGATATGTTCACTGGGTCCTCCCCTTTGCAAGGGAGCTAGGTAATTCTATGAATAAAGTGGTCCATGATGGGGATGGGCTCCTCCAGCCACAAGCACCCATCATGCACCAGGCAGAGTAGCTGCCTGATGACAAAAATAGTCATTGGGGCGTGATGGTAATGTGGCATCCAGAGCAGGTTTAATAGTCTTGACTTTTCTACAACTCTCAGCCACTTACGCGGCTCCAACTCTATAACTCTCGTCGATGCGTCTTTCTTTTGGCGCATGAGCTACGCGGTTGCCAAATGTGGGAACTTCTCATGGTTCGCGAGATCCAGGTCTTCAAATTTTAGCATAGGCACTCACCCCAAGTGTGCTCTATCAAAAATGATGTCGTCGGGGAGCAGCAGAGTCTAAAGAGAGCTTTTTCTCTCATCAAGATCTTTGGGCACCCTTGCTTTTCCCTTCCGCGGAGGAACATATGCAGGCATCCTGGTTAGAGGGTCCACACCTTGGGTTTCTACCTCCATCTCTACATCCTCCTCCTCCTCTACCAAGATTTCTTCAAAGTATTCCTCCTCATCAGCTTCAAAATTGATCGCCTTCCCCTTTTCTTCCATGGTAAGCCTAGTCCTTAACGGGTTCCTAGGGGACACGCGCACTGGTACCATAGGCTACTTGTCTTTCTTGGGTCTCGACATGCGTGGTGATTTAGGGATTTCTGCGACTATCCCAACACTTTTTGGGGCTTCTCCTACCATCATGGTCTACATGGCCTCCTCAGTGGTCATTGCTCTGGTATCCGTGGCTTCCTCATGCACGACCATAGTTCTATTCCACAATTCTCTCAACGGTTTGGGTAGTTCTCAAAGAATGACTTTGCCTTCAAAAGATCGAATAGATCTAGGTTCATGAGTGTCTGGGTGCACAATAGCTTAGTTCTCAAATTTCCAAGTGTTGTTTGTTGGACACCCCTTTGTAATTTATAGCACCTTTGGAATTTGAATTCAACCATTTCCCCCACATTCGATCCATTAATGCTCACTTGGCGGCAGATTTTCAAGAATATAGCCCATAAAGTTTGCCTTAAATGCTTGTCGCCTGCTCCATTTGGTCTCAAACCAAGCATCACATCGTGAATAGTGACTGTAATGGTCACTTTCCAGCTAACTTGCGTAGCAGTGCAACTACCCTCACGTTGTCGCGAACCTTGTGACACTTCGCTACTGTGCATAGGCTTGACATCGCGCACATCCTGGGCAGAGTAGTTTATAGTCCCGTGCCTCCTTTCAGCTACCTGGAGTGCTAGGACTGTGCTTCTATCGGTTAGTAAGATGGTCGGGCCACCTGTGTATGCCTTCAAATGACTGCCATTTACTTTTCCTGGGAAGAGTTCTCCATTTAACTTTACCAACTACACCGCACCACCATCTATGATCTCCTTAATAACATATGGTCCTAGCCAATGCATTTTGAGCTTCCCTAGGAATTTATCGAAGTTACTATCATACAAAAACACCAAATAATTCACCTTGAAGGTGCACAACTTAATATGTCGATCGTGCCAAGCCTTTTCACGTTGCTTTAGGACTTGTCAGTGAAATCCAACCAAAAATTGTTCTTCTTCGAGCTCCTCCAACTGCGCAAGCCTCTCCTCCAGGGCTCTACGATCTGTCATACCTTTGAGCATTGCTATGTGCAGACTAGGCACGATGTATTCCATAGGAATTATAGCTTCCACTCCATAGACAAGCCTAAAATGTGTCTGTCCCGTCAGTTTCTTGCATGTCGTTCTATAAGCCCATAATACTACGGGTACATGCAGGTCCCAATCACTTCGCTGCACGTTACATACCTTGTTCAGTGTGTTGCATACCTTGTTGAATGCTTCCGCATGGATAACCTTCTACGTGAATTTTCTTCCTATGTAATGTCTCCCCAACATTAAGAGCCATTTGCACAATTGTCCCCCCAACACATGTTTATTGATCATACCTTTCAGCGCGGAGCTCAAGTGCATCCGCGTAGGTTGTTTTCCATATGCCTGCGTCCGCCTACCCATAGTCACGCGTGGATCATCCCATCCATTATATTTGTCTGTCAATCGTACCCTAGGCTTCCTAAATCTCATGCGCATCAGTCTCCTACATTCATGCCAATCGTCAAAGCTCCCTTTGTGTGTATCCCACCACCTCGCTGGCATAGCATGCATTACCCAATCCAAGGCCTGGAAGTGTTGCTTTTCTAGCACCTCCCTTTCAAATTTATTCAAGAAGGTATCTACCTCACTTAGACCATCATAAGTAGGTAGGTCTCTTACTTCTATCGATACACATCACAACGATCTTGTCATCATATTACAAACTAGTGTAGTTACCTCATGTAACCGATTCTGCCATCGCTTCTTCTCCTCATCTGAATCTGATGTACAGGAGCTTTCGCACTCCCATGCAATCCACCCATCCACGGTGGGATTCACCTAGTCCTAGTTTCGTGTTGTTATCTTATAGATGCAGTCCAAATCATCATCACTTTCATAGTCGCGCTCTGACTCCATATAGCACGATCCTTCGGCAGGGTCTAGGGGTATAATTACGTGTAGTGACTTATTTTCAAAAATCATTTTTCACTTTTTCAGATTAATCACCCCATTCATGTCAGTGGCCCAATCAATTCCTAAGAGCGTGGGGTAGGGATTTTTGTCATCAACAATATCTATCACTTCAAAGTCTGCTAGTGTGCTCGCTCCCTCAATGTCCACGATTATTCCCTGGAATCACCCCATGGTTATTATTTTCTATTGGTTCGCCATTCACAGTTGAATAAGAGACCACTATAGCGCAGGTGGCCCCATTCACTCCCATGTATGTTTCGATAGAACATTCCCATACAATCCCAAATCTAGGATGACTTGATCCATCTCATATTCTCTGATATGCGCAGTTAGTCTCATCTCTCTTCCTGTTCTTGTCTTATGTTTTACAACCTTCCTGACTACACATGGGTCCCCTGGTGTGATCTGAGTGCATCTGTTAATGAGTTCCTGTAACCCTTTTACAACTTTACTGTCACACAATAACTTCATACATGTTTCCAAGAACGTTGTGAGCATGGATGGGTCCATCTCCGGCTTTGATATATCTTTGCTTCCCGAAGTGGAGGCATCAACGAAGCTCTTCTTAGCTTCCATGAAGGTTTCTCGAGTGCGATCCAAATCAAACTTTGCTTCTTTCACCGAAGCTTTGTGAACCCAAGTACTATCTTCTGGTTGTTTGCCTTTTTCATCTCCCGTCATGATTCCACTTCAAAGCACAATTTTTACATTCAGATCTTCCTCACGTAGCTCATACCTCATCATCTATAGGTTCTGAGTCATTGGAGGTGGTAGCGCTCCTTTGTCGCGTATCCTAGATATCAGTGTAGGACAATCCTTTGTCTCATGATCAAACAAGTTGCAATGCAAACATGATGGGAACATTGGATTTATGCAATCACAGGCATAATGTCCTGGTCCTTCGCAATTGTAGCATATCAACTGTCCGCAACCTCTTCTAGGTCCTCCTCCACCTTGGCCTCATCCGTGCCCATAAAATCCTATTCGCACCATTCCTACATTCTGTTCAAGGGCCCATGTTTCGGCCTGAACTCTGTAGGTGGGAGTTCTATCCATCATTAACTCATAACTTCTACAAGTGCACTCATCGTGTCTCACTGACCTACAAAAGTTGCAGAACAACTGCTACGAATTTTGCGTATACTTCTGTAACAAGTGATAGTTGTCTATGGCATGCTTTTCAACTATTTGAGAAATCGCACACCACAAAGCAGGCGTCGCACTAGGTCCTTCTTGTTCTTCCAGCCTTAATAAGGCTTCTTCTGAGACAAAAGATAACAAATGGGCTCGTTTTTCTCTCTTTTCCCCCACCATTCCTGGCAAGTACCTCTTTATTTTTTACAAGCTTGAGGAGGATAACATATGCTTGATTATAAGCTCATCCTTCGGATGAGTCCAACTTAGTTTTGATTCAAACCCTAAGAAGGAGTGGTCCGTTCCTGTTTGTAATCGAACAGGTCCTTTACTGTGAAATTTTAACGAGTCCAGTATAGGAGAAACTCGGCGTTTTTAATTTTTAGAGAGTCTGAAAAAACTAAAGAAGACTCCAGGTTGAACTTTTTCGTAAAGTTGTGTCTCCCAAGCCCGAAAAAGTATAAAATAATACTTGAGAGAACCACTTAGTCTTGCGACCAAGGAGTACTTTCATGATTAGTGCCTCTGACCTGAAAAGTAAAAAGCGATCAAGGACACGTCGTTTTATTTCTGTATCGAGTTTGAAACGACAAAAACCCGGCAATTTTTTCTTGTTTTTACGGTCAGAAAAGAGCTATAAGGGGACCGTCTTTTAATTCCATTTTAACGAGTGTAAAAGAAATGCTCGGCAATATTTTCATGTTTTAGGAGTCAGAAAAGGGCTTAAAATATGACTCTGATGTTTTGGTTCGTGAAAAACGATAATTTTCCTTGAAAGTCCTATTGTCCTGCACAAAAACGACACATTACTCATACCTGTTTAAGATAAGAAAAAATGCATTGAGAAATATCCTTCCATGGTGAAAAATAAACAAACTTAGCATTCATTTATCCAAAAAACCTATAAAAAGGCTTTTTACCATGTCATTTTTACCATTTTACTGTTGAAGGAGAGAAAAGGGCTTTTGGCAAGAAACTTCCCGTGGACTTTGCGGAGAATTCGACCGTCGGAATCAAGTGCCGTCTCTTTCAGGTATTTCACAACATCCTCCTCTTTGTTTTCATCCGTTTAGAATTTCATTTTAAGCCCTATTTTGATTTTTTGAGGGCTTTGGGGTTTTAGGATCCGCCTTTCGAGGTACGCAGGTGCCCCATGGGTGACCTGCGTACCCCGACATTTTCGTTCATGGGAAAATGGCAGGAGTACGCAGCCTACCTTCAGAACAGCTGCGTCCATACGCTCTATTTCTGGACGCGGGGTGCGTACCCCGCGCAAAGTAATTTCAAAACCCCAAATCTCAAAACCTAACCATTAATTTTTGATTTAATGAATTCTAATGAATGTTTTCTGGTGTGTAGATTGCCCACCATGCTTGATTGGCGCGAAAGAGAACACGAAGATGTCGATTTGGCCGCGATAGATCATCAACCCTCCATTGATGCTTTGAAGGCATGCGGTCTCTACAAATACTGGGCCATACCTGGCATGAGGGCCCAGGTGCGATTCTTATAATGGCTGGTTGAAAGGTGGAACGTCCAGGATCAATGCTTCTACATCGGAGGGCACCAGCTCGAGATAGAGCCCTCAGACATATATTTTCTCACTGGTTTGCCTAATAGGGGCGAGCAACTGACTCTGTCCGGGACTAGGCCGGGTGGCCAATCCCTTGCTAGCCTCCGGCTAGAGTGGTGCAACAATCAAAACCAGGAGAAAGGGATAGAAATAAAATACATATCCCTGCCCGAACTTATGGTACTTGCCTTTATAGTTACCAGACTCTGTGGCACAGCCGCCTTGCACATTGCCACCGGGTCCCAAATGCGGATGGCGATAGATTGCTACCGAGGCACCATTTTCAATTGGTGTGACGCTGTGTTGGCCAATATGAAGGGCCAACTGACTAGGGCAAAGAACGGACAATTAAAGACCTTTGGGTATGGGCCTTTAGTTGTGAGCTTTGCCCTAGAGAGGGTTCCAATGCTGATCCCACAGCATCTCACTGTTCCAGCTGGGCCTCCTCAGGAGCCAAAGTTGATGCGATGGGTTACGGTAATGGCCCGGCATCCTGATGAGGGAGCGGGAGTTGTTCAATTTCCTGCGGGTTACTTTCACTGGTTAGAGGACCAGGTCTTTGCGATTCAGGAATTTCCTTATGCCGGAGTAGATTTTCGCGGTGATCCGGACATGGTTCTTCCACAGGGAGAACAATGGGATGACAGAGGTATTTCATTTTCACAAGTTTTTGAATTATTTACTTTTTTGTTTGTTTTTATATCGTCTCAAAACTGACAGTGACAAATTTCAAAATGCAGATGTAGGTCCACAGCGTCCGGCCAATCTCCGGCCATTCGAGAGAAGAGTACCAGTTGCACCAGCACTGGTCCCACAAGATGCGGCCGCAGAGACCTTAGCCGAGCTGGAACAGGACCTAGAGCGTCTCACGGCGGACATACCAGAGACGACTATAGACGATATTCCTATTCGACTTCAGCGCTATGTGGTCGCAGTCCCAGGACCTTTCAGGAGGTTCCTGTGTAGGGTAGCGCGGGCAGTGGTCTCATATAGAGAGCACCACCAATGATTGGCTAGTCACTTTTTGTAGACACATATGACATTTTTGGTTTTTTGTACTTATCATTTTTGCCGATCATAAGGTGTTTTTCAACCTATGATCGAAGACGATGTATATTTTTTGACACACTCCTATCTATCTATATATATATATATATATATATATATATATATATATATATATATATATATATATATATATATATATATATATATATATATATCATTATTACCGGCTTATTTTGTTTAACATGTATGATGAAATGTTTTTAAATTTACATTTATGATTATTGCAAATGTCTGTATAACATTCGAGAAGTAATTGCATCTGCTAATGTATTTAATGACCTTGGAATATGTTGATATTCAATGTAATCAAATTCACGTTCCAAAAGGCACACTCTCAAAAATAACCTTAATAACACTGGATTTCTAATGGCATATACTCTATTAAGCTGTAATGCAACGAGTTCAGAATCTAACCTCACTATCAAACTCCGAATCCCAAATGAAATAGATTCAGATAATAGCTCAATCACTGCACTGTATTCTGCAATGTTGTTTGTTGTTTGACCGAGGCTCACCCCATGCATAGAAACTAGCTCGTTAGAGGGCGAATAGATAACCCAAGCTGCGGAAGAGATATTCCGTGTACTACGACAAGCACCATCAGCAAATCCAATGTACGTTTGGAGAGGCGTCGACATCTGCAATATCAAGAGTAAAACCAAGATAAGCCAGAATAACGACGAAAAACACACTCTCTAAGCTAAGCACACTGTTTATACTAACAAACACACCAGCTAGAAAGAAAAACTAACCTAACTAAATCTCCATACCCATCGTTTAAGCATAATACCTCTTTAGGTAAAGTCCATTTCTGGGCTTACCCAAAGAGTCCCCATCAAAATCTACCAGCTCATAGGCCCCTTTTGCTAGCTTTCGCTTAACAATGTAGGGCCCATGCCACATAGGAACGAATTTGCCATCACCTAATTTATCGTTAGCTTGATCATATAATAGCACTAGGTCTCCTTCCGAAAAAATACGAGGGGTCACGTTGCGATCATACTGAGCTTTCATCCTTTTTGCGTGAGTCTCGATTGCCAATGCAGCGTCATGTCGAGTCTCATCTAATTTAGCTAAGTATAATAGACACTTCTCCTCTTCAGAAGTAGCTGGAAGTAATTCGATAGCCATTTGAAGTGATGGGATTTCGCATTCAATGGGCAACACTGCTTCCAAACCATAAACTAGTTGGAAAGGAGTGAACCCTGTTGATGTTTTCACTGAGGTTCGGTACGCCCAAAGTGCTGAAAATAACATGTTGTGACAATTCGACCGATGAATACCAATGATTTGTCGGATCATGATAAATAGAACTTTGTTGATGGACTCAACCAAACCGTTTGCTTGGGGATAATAAGGAGTAGAACTATCATGACACAAACCAAGATGGCTTGTAAGTTCTGTCATCATAATGTTTCGAAAATGGCGCCCATGGTCAGTGATTATCGCTTGTGGGACACCAAACCTAGCAATAATATGATTGAATATGAAAATCGCAGCTGTCTTGCCGTCAGCCTCGAATGTAGGCATCGCCTCGGCCCACTTAGTAAAATAATCAACCGCAAGGATGATATACGCATGCCCCCCGGCCGAGTGAGGGTTACATGTAATAAAGTCAATACCCCATTTAGCAAAAGGACCAACGGAAATTATAGGCTGGAGAGGAGCAGGTGGTGCGCGCATCTTGCGATCAAACACTTGACAGTTGTGGCATTTTCGGACTGCAATGATACAATCTTTAAACATGGACGACCAGAAGTAGCCAACACGCAACACCTTCTGAGCTGCGGCATACCCAGACATATGACCGCCACACGCTCCAGAATGACAGTCATTCATAACCCTTTCTGCCTCTTCATGAGTTAAGCAACGACGAAAAACCAAGTCCGCCCCACGACGATAAAGAGTATCTCCAATAATTTTGTACTGTTGGGACTGGAATCGAATTTTTCGGCGTTCCAACTTTGAAGCTTCGGGTCGAAAGGATTGGGTTTGGAGATAGACAATTATATCTCCATACCATGGATCTAAAGTGCTGATGAGAAATAGAGATTCATCCGCAATGGGTTCCTCTACCACAGTTTCCGTGTCAGCACGCAGGAAGTCACACATCAATTCCGCAAAAACTAAAGATTTCTTAGACTTGGATTTTTCAAACTCCAAGTCGAACTCTTGCAAGATAACAATCCATTTAGAGTACTTGCCCCCTAGCAGTTGTTTAGTCAAAATGTAAATCATAGGGTTGCAATCTGAAATGACCGTAGTTTTACGGAGAAGAATGTAATGACGAAAACGCTGGACAGCCTGAACAGTTGCCAGGGCCAATTTCTCCACATGCGAATATTTTAGCTTAGTGGGATTTAATGTCCTACTAAGATAATATATCACATGTTCCGTGTCGAATTCATCTTCATGTACTAAGACCATTCCAATAGTGGAATGAGCGGCGGCGAGGTACAAAAAGTAATCCTGGTTGTAGTTGGGAGGATGCAGCAACGGTGCATGGGTCAACGCGTGCTTGAGCGCATCAAAAGATTTCTGAGCTATCTCATCCCAAGAGAATTGAGCATTTTGTTTCAACAACCGGGTAAAACCCTTGGTAATCTCGGCGTAGTTAAGAATGAATCGGCATAAAAAGTTTGCTTTCCCTTGTAAACTTTGGAGTTGGCGCAAACTCGAAGGAGGAGGCAATTTGATGATAGCTTTGACCTTCGAGGGATTGACACGAATGCCGGCTTTTGAAACGAAAAATCCCAGCAATCGTCCCACTTCGATGCAGAAGACACATTTGTGTGGGTTCAACCATATATGATAATGCCTAAACCTCATAAAAATTGCTCGTAAATGGACAAGGTGATTAGCTCGACGTAAAGAGTGAGCGGGCAAGTCATCGAGATACGGTTGCACAATGTGCTTGATGTCATGAAATGCATAAGACATCGCCCTTTGAAAAGTGGCTCCGGCATTCTTAAGCCCAAAAGGTAGTTTGCAATAAGCAAATGTCCCCCATGGACAAATGAAAGCCGTTTTTGGTTGATCGGCAGGTAGAATATTGATTTGGTTGTAACCGGAAAAACCATCCATAAAGGAAAATATTTCACTGCCGACACAATCATAAATTATTTGATCGATATAGGGTGTGGGATAGTTGTCCTTGGGACAAGCACGATTGATATCCCTATAATCGATACATATTCTTATTGTTCCTTGCTTTTTGTTAACTGGAACAATATTCGATACCCAATCCGTTAACGGGATCGGATAAATGAAACATGCTTTCAACAGCTTCTCAACTTCTGCTTTAATTGTAGCTGCTTTCTGAGGGTGGATCTGACGCAGACGTTGCCGAACGGGTTTAGCGTCCGGGTAAGTCTTGATCTCATGAACAACAATGGAGGGATCAATTCCTGGCATTTCCTCATAGGACCAGGCAAACATGTCGCGGAATTCTTGAAATAGGGCCTTGTATGTTTGAATTTCGTCATCTGAACACGAGGCACCTATATGAATGTGTTCAACAATTCCAGGCTTCACTGATATGTCAATGGGAATAGTGCGAGAAACGTTTCCCAAATTCAGCTCTGAATCAGGATGTTTCATTGGACTCTGAGCATCTTTGACATATTCAGCTGTAAAAATTGATGAGAAATCGTTTTCAAAACTATCATCCTCAGGTAAAAATGACGATCTGTGATGGAGATAGTCCCATGGTAAATCGTCTACACATAGGACTTCACAAAGTTGTTCGTCAGATGACACAACTTCGGGAAACGTTATTAACTCCGAGGTTGACTCGAAAAAGGATTCCTCATGGACCACATTCATTTGGTTGATTTGGG
The DNA here is from genome assembly GCA_031772625.1 of Pinus tabuliformis. NCBI lineage: Eukaryota > Viridiplantae > Streptophyta > Pinopsida > Pinales > Pinaceae > Pinus > Pinus tabuliformis. The sequence goes on along the minus strand of CM062817.1, from coordinate 1,206,927,023 downwards.
TTGAACTTGGGTCGGAAAAAGACTGCACGGCCTCATAAGCAATTTCATATGGACTCAAAGGCATTTTATCACCGAATGAGTCTATCTCAGATTCAGATGGGACAATCCAAGGATCATTGTAAATAATAGTGTCTGAAGTAATCATATGAATGGATGCGAATGAAGGGTTTGCGTTGATCGGAGGAAAAGGAAAAGTTCCCAGTAAACCAGAATCTTTAACTAATCCTACGCCAACATCCTTATAAGGGATAGTCGTTTTACCGATATGCCGGATACTCTCTGAAGAGGCTGGGTCAGATGAAAAATAAGCCAGTTGGTCTATTGTCACGATCTTGCCATTATGTGGAAACTTTATGACTCTGAAGACCGATGAAACGACCGCTGTCATAGCGTAAGACCAACTTCGACCCAAAAGAAGGTTGTAGTCTAGAGGGGCATCAACCACCTCCACATCTAGACTAACAGTCTTTCCTTCAACCCCTATAGGCAAATCCTGTAAAATGCCAAACGGATGGAACCCATGGCCATCAAAGGCCTTAAGAATAGTCGGGGATTGGTTCAACGAAGGAGAACCAAGCGATCTCCAACAATGAATCGACATAATACACGTGGAAGCTCCCTCATCAATTACGGTCCGATGAATTGGCCTGTTTTTGACTAGCACTGGAATCTGGAAAGCCATCTGATGAGGGAGACACGGTGTACTATTTTCTAGATCAAAGATTATCAGGTTCGGGTCCTGAACATCAACAGCTCCTATAGCCGACAAAAGTAATTTTCGCTGTGCTGGGCATGATTGCAGCACTTCTAAAGCCGAACACAAAGGTAGGTCTCATGTAGCCTCATTGTGGTCTCTAAGGCCTTTGCCTGAGTCGTTAATTTCTTCCATGATAGCGCACTCCTCAGATGTGGCGTTAACGAAGCTACAAACCATTCATGGTGTTGTCCATCCGTTAGATTCATATTAGCTTAGCAAATCATACATTTCAGCCTCTAACCCAACTCCCAAGGAGTCTTGCATTGTAGAATCATGATCTCTTTGAATTCGACTGTGCTTCAAACTTCGGCTTGCTAAATTCTCTGTTTAGTGCTGCTTAGATATCCACGATTCCTGCATTTGGATTATCATTGGAGTGCTTAATATACCAAGTTAGCGCGCGGTCTTGCAGGGCACTAACTAGTGTCACTTTATTTATATTTTCATCTCTAACCCATTGTGCTTCCCATACAGCCCTTACCACAAACTAGAATTGGTCTGGATCCTCATTTCCCAAACCCTTGAACACAAGAAACTTTACTGTGGTTGCCATATTGAATCACGGTGGTGGTGGAGGTGGTATGGGTGAAGATGGAGGTGATGGTGGTGAATCTGGTGGTGGTGTGGGTGGGGGTGGTATTTGCATAATTATTTGCCTTATCAGATGGATCGCACTTCGCGGTGAGACCTTTGCGAGCTCTTTCTCGTCCCCTCACGGAGGTGAAATCAAGGGGTTAGTTTTGGGTCCCTTACTTCCTTTGTTCCTGTAAGCTTTTCCAGTACACGTAGTCTCGAACATCAAGGTAACTGCATAACCCTCTTTTCACACAATAGAATTTTAATCCAAGTATTCAAAGACTTTACGAACTTACCTCACGGTCCCTTGAGAAAGCGTCGCTCTGCCTCGCTATAGCTGACTGAGGTGTCGACCAAGAACTCAGTAATGAATCCTCCTATAATCCAATTGAGCCAATGATCAACGACATGTGTGATATTATCCTCCGATGCTTCCAACCTTCGCACTAACTATGGGGTCCACACAATAGGATTGTCAAGTTTCCACCTTCCTTGGCTATCTGCTAGATTCACTATCCACTCGTACAACTCAGTAGGGAAATACATGAAGCATATTTTGTGGATCTCTGTGTATAGGTAGTAGTCTAACCACTCTTCTTTTGTTAGTCGTGGATTTCTATTCTCCTGTGCTCTGAACTCATGAGTTATTCTATCCAACCAGCCTTCGATTTCCTTCTTAGTTGGATTCCAATGATACAACATCATACATCTCTATGTAGATTCTGGTCCCGACAACATTACCTTTTGTTGGCTTGAGGGGACTTGATCTAGGTTCGGAGTTAATTATCCAAATAAATCCCTACACTATTGGCCCTTTTGGCATCAGCTTGCGGAGTGCGAACTGAAGTCTCACCCGAAGTAATATGGGGGGATGCTGGAACTAAGTTTTCACACCCTTAAGATGTTTGAGGTGCTGATTTAGTCCAACTGTGCCTACCTTCGCGTAGGTCACTTCACGCATTGTCCTGACCTTCAATACCTTCGCGATCTCTTATAATTTCCTTTCACGCAGCTCTAACCAGGGGATGAGATGCTTTCGCACTGCTAAGGCAGTGTCCTACTCTATTTCCCCAAATTAAATCGCGTATCTTACTTATATTCTCAAAGATCTTAGTTAACTTCACGTAAACAGATATTCTATCTTGCATTCACTTATTCAAAAAATTCATACATATTCGGGCATCATATAAGCATTAAAAGTGCAATGTATATTCAATGTAACAAATGTATAAAACATGAAATAAATACGCAGAATGGATATGAAACTTCTCTTTATTAATGCTCCAATTGTTGCAGACTCGACTCGCCCTGCGCACTCAGTTGCAGGGGTCCGTGCACTTAGTTGCAGACTAATAGGTCTCTGCACACTCAGCTGCAGAGCCTTCTCGTACTCTACAACCCAAAACTAGACTTTACAGTTCAGATACAACTCAATCCTTCATCCTTATCATTATTATTCCATGATCTATTGATTACTTAGAGCCTCGCTCTATTTATACAATCCCATGGCCTTCGGACCATGGGTAGATCTCTATAGCCGACATTACATTACAAAATTGAGGGCAGACAGCCCTATGACTCTTTTACAAACTATGTTCTCCGCGCCCACAAAATGTAGAGTCTTTACATCGGGGTTACAACTTTTGACCAAAATCTGGGCTCTAAGCCCCAAAAATTCCCTTGGGGGATCTCATGCCCAACAGAAGTACATAAAATGGACCACACTATGGTAGCAAAGGGACCAAGATGTGCATGAGTTCACAAACAGTATTCATACTCTATGCACAAAGTTGGGTATTACAAACTTTGAGCAACATTTGGTGCTCAAGTACCTTGGTTATCTACATAAATACATTCAGGAAGAAATGGAGATCCTCGACGTCTCCTCACTTGGTTCAACATACCGATACGATGTCAAGATTGAACCAAGATTTAAACAAAAGAAGTGTGACTTTGGATCTGTGAATTAGAAGCAGGGAAATAGCACCCCCAAACTGCAGAACAAAGGACAGAGCCAAGGTGGAGCATCCCAGGAAAACCCATCAAATCTACAAGAAAATAATGGCACCGCGAAGATGAAGGACACAAGAAAGTGGTTTGCTTTCCACAACAACCCCACTCATGACACAAATGAGTGTCGTGCCAATCAGTCATTAATGGTCAAGCTAAAATCTTTAGGGTCTAATGCATGTTCTGATTCTGGGCCATAACCTGATAAGGGGAATGATAAGTGGAAGAAAATTATTGATGTAGAACTCAGTGCCACCATTTCCACCACCAAGGTCCAGACGATCGAGCCCAAAGATCCAGAGGAAGGGGAGTGTCTCTTCCACTCACAAATGTGGGTGAACATTCTCCACTACAGTTCATTGTTGATAGTAGGAGCGAAAAGAACCTCATTTCAGTAGAGGTCATTAATCAATTTTTCCTATCGACCACACAACACCTGCAACCATACACCATCGGGTGGCTCCACCAAGGACAAGATCTCCATGTCATCCAACAGTGTCACCTTCCATACAACATCAAGCCCTTCACATATGGGGTATTGTTGAGGGACAAAGTCCCCTAGGGTCTTGGGTCAATACCCTAGCAGAGCAGGGGTTATCTACAATAAAAAACGAGCATTCCACATAGCCATGACACTAATATAAGAAAAATACATGAAGAGAGGTGCACCTGGGGGTCCTTCATTTGGGTAGATCTAGCTAGCGTCTAAACCCTCTTGGAGTTCCTTTTGATCCTTCAACCTGCAAAACAATCAATTCAAGGAAGCATAATAGTATATGGACCAAGCATCATAAAGAAATCAACTACATAGCATACTGAAAGGTAGTTAGTTATATAATTGAAACAACTATTCTTATGCAAACCATAATGACAACATCATAAGCATGCTGAAGATTGATTTCAAGAACAAGACAAATGTTTCTTTATTGCAGATAACTAAAGTAAAACAAGGAATGATATCATCTGAATCTTCCTCTCGCAAGTTCCAAGTAGAACCGTCCTCCAGATTCGTCCAATGCCAAGTCTTCAAAAGGCTCCTTCCATGACTCACACAATGATATCTCAACTAGTGAAAAGACATCATAACTCAAGGAAGCAAGGGTTTCCTGTAATGGGGGAAGTGCTGGAAGCACAAGGATCTTCAGACATGATCAGGGATAATCTCAGCAGAGTGATTTTTCTCTCTATTCTCTCCTCCCTTAGGCCTTCCCATTGAAGCATTTTTATACTTCTCCCAAAGTAGTACTTTAGTTGGGAATTCATTGGGAACAGTTGGGCCACGGGTACTAATAGGTAATCAACATGTAAAACCCGTGATCTGTACCTGAAATTAAGGAGATTTAATTTTTTAAGTGTTTTAAGACATATACGTGGGTTGAGTATACACAGACCTGTGTACACACGCATTTAGCTCAGGGCAATGTCGCGTGTAGGGAGTAAAACATTGTTTTTTAAGTATTTGGACCAGGTCTAGAAGGAGGGGTTTCCCTAAGCCATGAGTGCAGCATCACAAACATCAAGAGTGAGATTTGGAGCTATAACAGATGCCCCCTAATATATGAGGTCAGAAGGGGTACATGATGGCTGAAATGTATTAAGTAAGTGCATGGAAAGGAAACCTATCAAAAACTGAGAAGGACTTCACCAGAGTTCAGCCTGCCAAGCCACAAAAGGAGATAAGAAAGAAACACTGTCTGAGGCGGGCATACCCATGCTCAGAGAAAGTAAAGCATGTCCGCATATCAAGTACAAGCGGATCCACTAAGTATACAAGTATAGAAGATTGAAAAATACATAATGGATCATCTGATCATGATCGAACAAGTACATGTCTGAATATCACATATAAGAATGTCAATGATGTTGAAGGATGAAGCTGATCATTGATATCAAATACTGATCCCAAAATTACCAAATGAACATGATGGAGAAAGGTGGCACTACACTGCAAACTCAGGTTCCAGCATATAGAATGTCACCATGAATGACTGCAACATATAAGGTGGAGTGGTATCAACTAGCAGCAATAGGAGCAACAATCAAGTGAACCAATGAATGCTCATGCAATCTGAGGTCTTCACCAAATGTCGTGGCACATTTCTACATCATGGGAATAAATGATATGAAGTCGACCATGTGAGAAATCATTTGATTATCGGTCATTGATGTATACCGTTAACAAACGTGAGACTACTCACCAATAATGATGATGAGCGTCAAGGTACCTAGTACAATCTAACAAGTGTGAATAGATGAATTGGAGTCAAAAACTTGTAAGAATCTATCAATCGGGAGAAAATCATGGTTTCCCACTATCGATAGTGAAGGATCTGCCACTAATGACTGCAAACCCCAAGGTATTATGCTAGACCTTTGCCCCAGAGCAATGAGTCGTAGTTGATGGGGAAAGATCTGCTAGAAGGAAGGCATTAAGGCATCCTTCATCAATCTAGCGCGAGTGTAACCCGTAGGTCAATAATGTGGAAGGAATCAGACGAAAAATATGTAGTAACCCAACCGAAGCACGTTTCCGGTGTACACAAGATGTGGCTAGCGCACGACAGAAACCCTCTGAACCAACCAATAATGGAAGTTGACACAGAGGTGAGGTATGCACCAATAGGGTCAAATGGAAACCAAGGTACTACATGAATCCCAATGTGTGATAGTGTAAGCTAATGTTGAACACAAGGGAAAGCACTTAGCCAAAGACCCATGATACTGATCGATGCTAAGCACAAGGTGACCTATCAATAATGAAAATAGGGCCAGGGTGCGGTTCTAGGCCTGTCCTCAGAGCAAGATGTCATTGTAGATAAGGACAAGACCCGCCAGTAAGAAGTCAATGGAGACCTTCTCAAATCGGCATGAGTAAAGGACCAATACAAATGATGTGATGATAGACAAGACACTGACAACTAGGGATGGCTGACTGAAAAATGAGTCAAGAGACACCACAGAGAGGCCAACTCAGGCTAACTTCCCTTGAACAAAAGCATGACTCACTGTGACTATGTGGTAGCATATGATGACTATGTATAAGTTCATCATGTAGGAAGCATGAACGAACCCTCCATATGATTGGAAGAGATAACCAATCGAGGGAGAACTGACTCAATAACAAGGTTAAAGCATACCTAAATCAAACTAAATCCCGCCCAAATGGAGGAGACTTTGTTTTGAGTGCTTTGTTCAAGGGCGACACGACTGACTCTAGCTGCCAACAATAAATGGAAATATTACCCTGTTCCCGCTCTTTTTTGAATATATAAATTTTTTTGTCTTCTTCTTTAAGCTGGAAAAAGAATAAAAGAATGCTATAGTACAGTGGAAAGAACGAGTGTCGGTGAAACAGATGATTTAGTTCCTAGGATTGGAACAATCCTATGCTCAATGCAGGGAGGCAAAAACTAGTCAAAGACACTCAAAGGTGTGTTCCTTCCACAGGTTAGGGTGTGTCAAGTTGCAGAAGTCAAGGGATTTTGCAGATGTCATGGTCAAAAGTTGGCTTAAACATGAGTCTAAGTGAAGCTAGCTCAAGGCCAAAAGGTGCAAATGGTCAAAATGCAATGCAGTAGTACAACTCAACACGAAGGAGCCTCTAGGGTATAAGGCCAGATTGAAGCGAAGAAGCAAAGAGGAATGAGTCTTCAGCGCATAAGTCATGGCGGGACAAAAGAGGACTCCTGAGCATAGGGACAAAAAATTAGCATGAGTGCCAAGTGACAACAAGGTACTAACTAGGGCACCCATGATAAGGTAGGCTCTACCACACAAGTCATGATACTTGTAAGCAATGAGAAGGTTCTGCACCATAACTTGGTGGGGTCGATCGTAAGGCCAAAATGGGAAAGGAAACTGATAAGTGCACAATGCAGGTGTGTTATAAACATATTTGGGCACTGCAACCCCAATCACATATGTCCATAAACCAAGGGCTTCTAAGCCCCTAAAAGTGTTGTTTCATACCCTAAAGGAACAAGGTCAGCTGATTACATCATCTCCCAGAAGTTCTCCTTGAAAAACTACTCAGAACTGGTAAAAAATGGACCATCTCACCTGCTCCATGGTCAGGGTGCGATGCATCTCACCTGCTACACGTGGGAGGTGCGATGCATACTGAAAAGTCCTTCTATAGGGTGTGATGAGCAAGAATAGACAAATGGTAGAGACAATTTGCTAAGTGGATGACCAAGGAATCTTCTAGAAGCTTCTCAGATGACACTTGCCTCTTAGATTCATCCAGGGATGAGTAAGAGATCAATGAAATCTCCAAGTGGAACCAAGAACTATCTGTGAAATGACACTAATCAAAATCCCAGAAGCTAACTCATCCACTCACAAACATCTATATATGGATCCCTCATCCCAGAGATCTAGAGGTTGGAATTTTGTATTTTGTAAGGAAGTGTTGTTGGTTTCTCTGTGCAACATTGTTGGGTGATCTAAGATTTTCATGAGGCGAAGAGGGCTTTCATGTTGGGAGGATGGCACTGGGTCAGACCAATGGGTTGTAATCCTCTCTTCTACTACTTCTATCAATAAAGCTATTTGAGTTTTCCTCCATATGCTTGTGTATCTCTGAATCTTGTCTTGATATATGCATTTGTATGGTCAATATATATCTGATCCTATATTTTTTATGGTTATATATCTCTATGCTTTGTTGGTATCATGCTGCTTTGACTCCACAGGTGTTCTTTGAAGCAGGACAAGTGAGGAAAAAGTGGTGAATTTATGTCAAAGGGGAAAGGAAACAAGCAAGGATCCAAGCGAAAGACTAAGGTTGGTACTCTCTGCTTCTTTCTCATCTATCTCTCATAAAGGAAAACAAAAGTGACTTTAGTTTGTTTGTTTCTAAGATAGCTAACAGTATTAGTGGGACTAGCAGCTCTGAATGGACACTAGTTTTCTCGATAACAAAATGGCGACTCCACTAGGGATCGAATTGCTTGTTTGCTTGTTTATATTTGTTGGCTTTATAAAATACAAATAGAGCCTGAAGTTAAGCCAGCTAGCTTTCGAACTACATTTGCTATGCAAGTGCAAAGTAGATCAATGCTGCTTCAGTCCATTTCTGGGTTTTGTTTATAAACTAAAAAACTGACTTGCAAACATCCTAAGTGCCCTGGTGGTAGCTCAAGTAACCTCATTAGATCAGCCCTTATGATTTGTATTTACTGACTATCATTAGCTCAGCCTAAATCCCTGAACTAAGCTGCAAACTGTGAGCAAAAAACCAAGCCCAGTCTCGTCCCTAGACCATCGCACTGTCTCCCTTTGACAGTCTGGATGCATCGCACCTCCCGTGTTTAGTAGGTGAGATGCATCCATGTTTCCCTGTGTTACAGGTGCAATGATCAGATAAGACTATTTCTGCCTCTAGATTTTGGTTTTTTCTTCATTGTCTTCAGCTTTATTCAGGAGTTTAGCTGTCTGTGATCAGTATACCACTGTTGAAACTCCCTTCCTTTGCATTATTCAGCCTCCATTGTTTAAAGAAATGTGAATGTTTTATGTATTTTTTGCCATCTACAGTTCTCTTGTGCAAACAGTAGCTTAATCGAACTATTGTATTTTGATTTGAAAGTGTCGCAAGTGTCATTTTCAGTCAAAGAAAAGAGTCTTCTTCTTGTTGATTGTCGATTACACTTTTTCCATTGTATTTGATTTGAATTAATAGTATTCCGAGTGTCGAAAGAATTTTTCAAATTAAAGTTGAAAGTGTCACTCTTGGCCATCCTTTCGTTTTTCAAATTCAAAATCGCAAAGTGTCGTCTTAGCCTTCCTTTCATTTTTTGAATTCGAAATCACAAAGTCGTCTTCCTTTCGTTTTTTGAATTCAAAATCGAAAAGTGTCGTCTTAGTCTTCCTTTCGTTTAAAAAAAAAGAAAATTGTTAGTACTGTCGCTTTGAAAGAAGAATAGTTCAAATCTGTACTTAGAATTTTTTTTGTCATTCACACATTAAGAAAGCGGAAAACAAATATGTGCATGTGCATTTGCATTTAGACTGCTTGTGGAAGTTGATTTAGGACAGTGCATCTTAGTGTGTGCTCTCTTCTCTATGTTGAAAGGATTTTACTTCTCTTTCCTTAGTAGCTAGGATTTTCATTGCAAAAAGAAAGTAAACGTCTGTTTATCATCTTAGATTGCATATTTAGGAATTGTATATCTACATCATGCGGTTAACCTTAAAGGAAAACTTCTTAAGAAAGATCAACTGTAAAATAAATTCAATGAACATAAAAAACACTTTGGAACCTAACGCACAACATTTAGAATTCTAGGCTAGAGACGTATTCTGGCGTCGTAAAGCCTGGTAACTATCGCTTTCATCGTAGGTTGGGTGATTCCTCCTCTTTGATATGACAATTTCCAGTACAAACTTGTGCTCCCACGTACCGTCGAGTATATATTGGGAAACCACAATAGGTTATATCCTTTATCCTTAGGAAGCCGTGTTTGCCTCCCTATCAATCACAATGCACTGAACACAACATTCGGGAAGATTGACTGCTGTACCATAAAAAGTATTCTGCAGTTTTGCGATTGGTTTGGTAATCCCTCTGTCTAGATTTCCAGAGTAGTCACTTTCGTTCCTTTTCAGACTCCTTAAAAGAAAAGGTTCATCTGAGCACTTGTCACTTCAGGCTCATTAAAAATCGAAGGTGACTAGAGTCATCTTTAGCTTTTTCTCGAATCTTAAAAGTTGAAAAAGCAAGTTGTGTCAAAGCGTCATAAAATTTATTTTAATCGGAATAACATCATTGTTCCCTCATTGGTCTTAGGTTGAGAATATGGATTCCACCAATCAAGGATTTCCCCTTGGAGGGAATCCTAGCCCTTTCTCCTCTTGGGGAGATGTCGGTGCACCTCATATGGCCACATTGTCCCTTCCAGGATTGACAATTGTTCTACCAGTATGGCTTTTCTTGACCTCTGTCATTCAAAACACCATGATTCTCGAGCAATCAAATCAGCAACCAGATGATACTAGAGTTACCCCACAGCCTTCTACTTCTTTGTTTCTCCCTCTCCTTCTTCCTCTTCGCTTGGTGAAGCTAGTAAAACTAAAAACCAAGTAACTGAGAAGAAGAAGAAAGGGAAGGAGAAGAAGAAGAAGGAGCCAACGACAAAAAGGGGAAACCATGCATCATCTAGCAAAAATCCACACACTGCACCATCCAAACCTAAATCTCCATGTGTCATTTGCAAAGGGGACCACTATCATTGAGATTTTCCTTGCATCCCTCGGATCTTAAGGGACTTGTCTCCTCATTTGCACAGTCCGGTGTCATCAACCTTTGATGATCATGTTGAAAGTACACCATCAACTAGTGAAAATTAAGTCAATGGACAAAAAGGAAGATCTAAATTTCCTTGTAGACTGTGTGAAGGCGATCATGCCCTCCACCGTTGTTCCTTCCTGGATGAAGCTAAAAGAGTCTTGGATAACTGTCCTGCGTCACCGCAGCTACTTCCTCCTAGATACAAGAAACTCTTGCCGAGTCCATTGCTAGTTGAAAATCTGACTGACACACCTTTGTTGTCGGTCGAAGCACCCATCATTGAAGATAAACCCTCTGAGTCCACCCTAGACCAAAGTCAACAGGTCGAGACAGCAGTCGACCCAATCTTGTCTTTAGAGGATCCACCTTCAGATGATACCGTCACCAAAGGGAATGAGAACGACATTGTTCAAATTCTTTTTATAAACACAGACTCCGATGAACATGGGGGAAATCTACCCGTTCCTTTACCGCAGGAAAGAAGTTTGTTAGAGATTTATCCGGTCGTTTAGTCGGTCCCACCTCCAAGCAACCTAGTCGTTTCCTTCGACTGGAATCTACTAGGTATACCCCGCCTACCATCTAATGTACCATTCTGAATCATAGTACAAGCTTACAGAATGATCATGGTTGGTACTATCATAGATGAAGGGGCTTCTGTGAGTATCCTTTCCTCAACTGCTTGGAAAGTGCTTGGTTCACCATCGCTTCTGCCTGAGATTCGAAATCTGACAGGCTTCAACAAAGGAACCGGTCGACCGTTAGGGATCCTTCCAAATTTGCCTATAACTTTGAGAAGGAAAATTGTTTATCTGAACATGATGGTAGTCAAAGGGCCTTTAGATTACAATCTACTCCTTGGGCGTGACTACATTTATAGCATGGGAGCTATTGTTTCCTCACTCTTTCGAGTGATGCGTTTTCCGCATGAAGGCAAAGTGGTCCATCTCGTAGACTAGCATTCATTCCCTGGTTCAAACATAGCTAATAGTCAAGTGCCATCCCTAACTGGTCGTTTCGCACAAGGAATGTCTCATCAATCTCCAGTCAATCCACCTGATGAGCGTGAGTGATTCAGTGAATGTGACTAAACCCAAGGGGAATGCACCCTGGCCTGCTTTGGCATGAAAACTTCAGGTATAGGGTAGGTTTCCGCGAAGGATATATGACTAGTCTGACACACCTGTCCATTTAGGAAAATGGGATTAGACTGGAATAAGATTCCCTCGTCAAAGTTATGTGAGTGATGCATCCCACCATTCACCTTTTTCCATTTCGATGGGCAGAGCCAAGGAAGTGTTTTGTCTGCAAATGCGGATGGAGCAATCTTGCAAATGCGAGAACTTTCATATGGTAACCTGGAAAGTCTAATTTTCTTTATACCTAGGGGCATGCAAACCTTTTGCATACAAGTAAAAAGCGACCAGCGTAACTCTAACCTCGTAGTTTTACTAACTTCAACTACTTAAGTTAGGTGATTGGTCTGATTGACCATTCACCTTTGCAAGGGCCAAATGGCACCGGCAAAGTAAAGGAAGTGTTTTCCTACCTAACCCCAGTAGTTAATTAACCCTTAGGACAGTAGTTGGTCGCTCCTAGCTTGCATAACAAAAGGCTCTGGAGCAAAGTTTTGAATGGGGCAAGCTCCCTAAAAAATGAACCTATCGATGGGACATCCTTATTATACGACTGGCACGAGCAGTTTTACGCGAAGTTCAAGCTCGTTAAAAAATAAACCTAGCAATGAGCATATGTTCCACCAGAGTTTAATCTCATTAAAAAATGAACCCACCTTTGGTGAATAACCATTGCGATCACATAATTATCAACTTTTAAACCTTGGCCGTGTTCTTACCATCACCTCCACTCTTTCTTAGCCGATCGTACGCCTCCATTTGATTGTTTACCCCTTTTGAGGGACAACTGTGATGAGTGATTCTGTTAGCCATCTTCTTTACACTGCCATGATTGAAAATTTCCAAACCTCACCTGGAACCAGCTGCTACCTGAAAATGTCATTCGTTCCTTAAAGACGAGTCTCCTTTAAGCTCTTTTCATCTGACTCAGTAAAATATGAAAAGACTGCTGATCAATTAGCCTCTCCAGCTCGTTAAAGTGATTGGAAATGCTATCCCTCCTCTTGATTTTAATCTTTTTGGACTTGAGGGATAATTACACAAAAAGATCGAGCGCTTGTCTTGTTCGGCTCGTTAAAACTATCAAAAATTCATCCCTTTCGTATTATTTTATACTTTTTTCGGGATTAAGGGATTATATTACGAAAAATGAATATTGGAGTTTCCTTTTTTTCTCTTTTTAGACTCTCTAAAATTGAAAATAACCGAGTTATCGTTGTCATTAAACTTGTTAAAATAATAGCGAAAAAATTGTCCATGCAAACAAGAGCGAGTTTCACTGTTGCTAGGCTCGTTAAAACATAGCTACAGGTTTGCCTGAAGGGAAAATTATAGAACAAGCATATGTTATCCTCCTCAAGCTTGACAAAAATAAAGAGGTACTGGTCATAAATGACTGGGGAAAATTGGGAAGAAAACTTAAAGAAACTTTATTGGTAGCAGGTCGCTCTTTAACATGACAATTTCACTCCATCACCATGATTGAGTCGGGTTGGGTTATTCCTTCACCGGTCATATCACCATTGGTCCTCCATACCATCCATTTTTGGGGTTAACGCTACCAATCCATTTCAGTGTCGCCAATATGTGCAAGAGAAGTCACTCAGAGAATTCACCAACCCAACTTCTGTCTCATCCCTGCAATACCTTCACGCTTCATTCATTCATGACTGCCACCCTGAACCTTGTATCATCAGATCGTTTTCACCTCCACAAAATCATTTGATCCTTTTCGTGTCGTAGATGTGGGATTCATTAAGGGCCTCCTACAACGGGTCAATTCTTGTCGACATCAGCTCATTATCCAAGAAGTCGACTTGGGAACAACCCTTTCAGTACTTTGAAGCTTGCATGCCTCAATGGCAAGTTTCTCACTTCCGGTGAAAGGTTTACATCAATTGCCTTTGACCGAAAGATTTTGCATGGTGTTCGACATCGACTCATGTATTCACACCACGTGATCTGTACTGTAGTACATCATTGGCTGGTAATCATGCGATGTCTTTCCATGTTTGACGTCAGAACATCTTTTCACATGGATCAACTTGTACTTCGGGTGAAGATTGAACGAGTTTTGAAGACCTCGGATCTAGTTTCATCCATCTGAGCTGTGATATATTCAAGAAAATAAAGACATAAAATGTAAATCATTGTTGCACAAATAATCATCCAAGCTAAGGGATGATGGCTCTACGAGAATCATCAGTCTGCCACACAGACGATTGTCTGTCCTATGTACATGAAAATGACTTTAGAAAGCTGAGCATGGGAATGCTCGTCTCAGCTAGATCATGAAAATATTATGAAGATAATGTATTGTATTATATCTTATTACAGGGCACCTTCCAGTTCGAAAAACCTCGGATCCTCATGATAAAGCATTTCACCTGACATCAGAAGATTTACGACCTCATGCTTTAGGGGGCAACGGTTATAGACATATTTGGGCACCGCAACCCCAATCACATATGTCCATAAACCAAGGGCTTCTAAGCCCCTAAAAGTGTTGTTTCATACCCTAAAGGAACAAGGTCAACTGATTACATCATCTCCCAGAAGTTCTCCCTGAAAAACTACTCAGAACTGGTCAAAAATGGACCATCTCACATACTCCATGGTCAGGGTGCGATGCATCTCACCTGCTACACACAGGAGGTGCGATGCATACTGAAACCTTATTCTATAGGGTGCGATGAGTGAGAATAGACAAATGGCAGAGACAGTTTGCTAAGTGGATGATCAAGGAATCTTCTAGAAACTTCTCATATGACACTTACCTCTCAGAATTGGCCCAGGGATGAGTAAGAGATCAATGAAATCTCCAAGTCAAGAACTATCAGTGAAATGACACTAATCAAAATCCCAGAAGCTGACTCACCCGCCTACAAACATCTATATATGGATCCCTCATCCCAGAGATCCAGAGGCTGGAATTTTGTATTTTGTAAGGAAGTGCTATTGGTTTCTTTGTGCAACATTGTTGGGTGATCTAAGCTTTTCATGAGGGGAAGAGGGCTTTCATGCTGGGAGGATGGCGCTGGGTCAGACCAATGGGTTGTAATCGTCTCTTCTACTACTTCTATCAATAAAGCTATTTGAGTTTTCCTCCATATGCTTGTGGATCTCTGAATCTTGTCTTGATATATGCATTTGTATGGTTAATATATATCTAATCCTATATTGTTTATGGTTATAGATCTCTATGATTTGATGGTATCATGCTGCTTTGACTCCACAAGTGTTCTTTGAAGTAGGACAAGTGAGGAAAGAGTGGTGAATTCCTATCAAAGGGGAAAGGAAACAAGCAAGGAGCCAAGTGAAAGACTAAGGTTGGTACTTTCTACTTCTTTCTCATATATCTCTCATAAAGGAAAACACAAGTGACTTTAGTTTGTTTGTTTCTAAGATGGATACCCGTCTTAGTGGGACTAGCAGCTCTGAATGGAAACTAGTTTTCCCGATAACAAGGTGGAAAAACCTAACCTATATGCCAGTTTCGAGAACCAATACCTATCAGAACGGACGAACCATAAAAATTCCTAAAGCAGAAATCTTCCAAGTTCTGTAAACATAAATAGGAACACTAGACAAGAAGTTAATACATCCCACATATAAACTTCATATAAAATCTTGTGTTATAGAATACAAAACTTGAAAATGTGTTCCTTATATATACAATATGGTATAGGGAACCACACAACCTTGTAGCTTACGTATAATAGTTCTTCTGTACAAACCACTTGCAGGGATCATGCGAAGGACTCCTTTGGTAGTCAAAAATCATGGCTTCAAAGAGTTCCTCCTGTGAAGGCAAATCAAGTTTTGAGAAATCATGAGAACTACAAGGATCAAAGAGGGAATTAAGGGGTCCCATGTCCCTATAGGAAGAATCTCTCGGTCAACTGCCGGGACCAAGTCCCAAGAAGGAGAATAATAGGTCAAAGGATCCTTCTCAAAAGCGATTGAACATTCAAGATTCAATGCCACATAATTCAGTCATGGCGGGGTAGAGTCGACTTGAACACTCGGAACAAACCAAGGGGCATTCTGTAGTAAATTTGAATTAGGGTGGTAATTATTATATGCAAGCTGATCAATAGTGATAATATTCCCTTTATTAGGAAATCACATCACTCGAAAGAGTGAAGACACCACTACATTCATAGCATAGACATAATCATGCCCAAGTAGCATATTAAAGTCTAAAGGGCTATCAACCACCATCATATAGATTAAGACAGTCTTCCCACCTAAAGTAATAGGCAACTGAGGAAGAACACCCATAGATTCACCAGGTCTTCTATCATAGGCTAACAACTGACTCTGAGCTGTAAACAACTTTGGGGAACCCAAAGCTTTCCAAGTCAAAGAGGATATAATACTTGCAGAGGATCCTTCATCCACCATACATCAATAAATGTTTGTGGAATTAACTCTTACCTTTATTTGGAAAGGTGCAGTGAAAGGAAGATGAGGCTCGACAAGACTATCCCAATCAAAGGAAGCACTCCTAGAACTTGGAGGGGGAACATTCAAAGAAACCAAAATGCCCCCTATACCAAAAGACTCTGTGCTAAAAATCAAATAGATTCTTTTGTTAGGCACTTCAACCCCCAAAAGAGGAGTGTAATCAGCCAGTGATTGCATTGGCTCAACCACATTATCAACCAATGGTTGATGGGATTGATGAGAAACCATATCAGATCTAGGAGTAGAAGTACTTTTAGACTCAGACCATATCCTTTGTACCTCTGGAATACTAGGGCATAAATGAGTAAGATGGTCTCCCTTGCATATCTTACAAGGGAACTTAGATTTAAAACTTCTACGTCTAGGTTTCTTATCCACCTCCATTCCGCCAACATTACTAGCAGTGGTTTGTGGAGAGTCCTGAACATGACTTGCAAATGATCCTAACTCTTTACTGGTATGACTCGCAGTGACTAGATTTATTCCCCCAGCATGACTTGCAGTAGTCGAAGACTCATCTTCGACATGACTAGCAGAGGTTGATGATGAAGTGTTAGTATGACATGAAGTGACTAGACTTGTGCCCCCAACATGACTTGCAGTGGCTGAATGTTCATCTCCAACATGACTAGTAGAGGTTAATGATGAACTGCTAGTATGACTTGCAATGACTAGACTTGTTCCCCCAGCATGACTTGCAGCGGCTGAAGGATCATCTTCAACATGACTAGCAGAGGTTGGTGATGAACTGATAGAATTATTCTTCTTATTTGACTTCCTCTTTCTCCTCTTTTTAGATTTCTTATTAGAAAAAGGAGGATAAAAATGAATCCCAGATTTCTCTTTGAAAGAAGATGAACGATTAACATCCATGCGATGCCCCTGAAATAAAGCATTCAACTGAGAAGCTTCAAGAGCATTTGGAATATTTGGAGTGGACCACAGCCAAACGGGTAGTCCAACATTCAATCTAGGAATATTCAAAGTGGCCATCAAGGGAGTACCAACGTTTCCAAAGAAAGGAAAAGCACAAGGATCCCCTTTTGGGAGGGTACCTTGGTTGGTTTCCACAGGAATATTGGCCATATCTAATTGATTCACAAACCCTTCCCTTACAGGAATGTAGAAAAGACTTTTCAAGGAAGATAGATACACAATCAAAACCTTTGCCCTTGAGGAGGCAACTCCACTACTTTCGAAAGAATGACCAAAAGCCTTTCAAGATCGGCGGAGTGGTAAGTCAGTCACTCATGATAAAAAGTCCAAAAAGTGACTAGACAAAATACCTAAAGCCAACTATATACAAAGAGCAAAGAGCACTCAACTATAAAGTCCCTAAAAGATACAACCAATCAAGCAACTTCCAAGTATTTCCGCTCCGGGTGAAGGACCGGGCACCAAAATACAAGAAAGTGAAGTAAGGGACCTTCCGAAGATAGTTTGGAATAATGAAAGCCTAGGCCTACCAGCGAAGGTATCAGAGGAAGTTACGCTGACCTCCAAACAACAGCCTATGCTGGTGCAAGACCTTGGCTTCACAAGGGTGCCCTCTAGAAGTACTGCTGAGAGTGATACAATGTCGACCTCAGGTGCCACGAGATTCCCCTCCGTAGCCACCTGTGTAGATCCCTAGGAAAAGAAACTAAAGGTACCAAATCATGTCAAAAGCTAGGTGGAACAGTCATGAGGTTAGATCCGACAAGTAGGAGAGGGGGTATCTCTCTTCCTTATCTTCAAAAACCATCGTGCTTAACTCCCATTTCCGGAGCTTTCCTGGTCTCCCTAAAGCTATTGGATTTACACTCTTTATTCAGACTTCTACATTTGACAGTTTAGAGTGACCTTGGAGAGTTTACTTTTCTCTCACCTAATCTAAGGCCCTAAATATCCTAAAACTTGTTGATGTGTCTAAATTGACAATATAAAAAAGTTCTAGAATATTTTAATTAACGCTTGATTTTAAAGGCTGTTCTTTTAAGTCAAGGGTATGGGAGTGAAACTGATGATGTGTGTATGACTCAACCAAAATCAAAGAAAAAGTAACTACATGAATGCAATAATTTTTATTTCGATGAAAAGCAACTTCTATTCAGGTTCTAAGAAACACCTAGAAAGCAAAAAACTTTTTCCTTTTCTTTTCTTGAAACATACTTCACACAAGCAAAAACTAAAATGGTTTAACAATGAAAAATTATCCTAATGCAAGGCATGAAGATGCAAGAAACTCAAGATTACTCTAAAGCAAAGAATGAAAGAAAATTGTTTATCACTTTTAATTAGCCACCTTAGATGTTTAGATAGAATATAAGTTCCTAATGCAAATTTTCGTCCAAACACTAAAAGCAAATCACAAGACAAACAAAAAATGCAATTTCACTCGCAAAAAAGAAACTAAATCAAAACAAGGCCAAAGAAAGCAAAAACCAAGTTTTCAAGAAGTTTTCTTCAAAAGCAAAAACAAAAATGACTTTTGAAAAGTGCTCCAAATACTATTGAAAACTTTGAGATCGAAGAATAGGCAACAAAAACACTTTGCAAGTTATCAACTCAAAATGGGCAAAAACTCAACAAATTAGGTGATTCAAGATGCTCTTAACGACCAAAAAGCAGCAAAAAGAGTTTGGTGACAATGATCAAAAGATCAAGAAAGACAAATCTCAAAATCGACACTCAACAACTTTCAAAAAGCAAGAAAAGTAAATGGCCACAAGATGCAGTTTTGACACAAAGCAAGAAGATCACAAAGATAAAGTTTATCACAAAGATTGAAACCAATATTTCTTCTCTGGAAGACCAGAACAACCAAGATTCTTAGAGAGAAATCTTGTGTGCTCAAACACAAATGATGACACTTGCAACTAAACAAAACAAGACCAAAACTTTCCACAAACGGAGAGAATTCGAAACCGGAAACTTGCTGTAAAAACAGAGACTGACAACCAAACTTGATTGCTCAGGAAATCCTCAGACCAACAAACAAATTTACTGAACAAGAAATATTTCCAAAAATCTTGGAAAATTAGGGTATATGCCACTGTGTCAATTCACAGCTGCGTGTTTATGCGATTCAGCCAAAAGAAACCTGTGTATACGCGGGTTCATATGGGGCAACTTGTGTACATACGCTTCTGTAACCTGGCAAAACTATGTATATAACAGTTCATAAGAAAAAGAAAAAAAGGGGTCTGAAGAAACTGTTTAGACTTAAAGTCTGAGTTCCTATAGGAACAGACAACTCAGTTATAGCAATAAAATCAAAGGCTGAGCCCTGATTGACTTAAATTAACCCAAACTAGGAACAACAATACTGTTGTCCCCAGTGGAGTCGCCAATTCTGTTGAGGGACAAAGTCCCTTAGGGTCTTGGGTCAATACCTTAGCAGAGTGGCGGTTATCTACAATAAAAAAAAGCATTCCACACAACCATGATACTAATATAAGAAAACTACGCGAAGAGAGGTGCACCCAGGGGTCCTTCGTTCGGGTAGATCCAGCCAAGGTCCAAACCATCTTGGAGTTCTTTTTTTGATCCTTCAACTTGCAAAACAATAAATTCAAGGAAGCATAGCAGTATATGGACCAAGAATCATAAAGAAATCAACTTCATAGCATATTGAAAGGTAGTTAGTTATATAATTGAAACAACTATTCATATGCAAACCACAATGACATCATCATAAACAAGAAGAAGATTGATTTCGAGAACAAGACAAATGTTTCTTTATTGCAGATAACTAAAGTAAAATAAGGAATGATATCACCTGAATCTTCCTCTCGCAAGCTCCAAGCGTAACCGTCCTTCGGATTTGTCCAATCCCAAGTCTTCAAAAGGCTCCTTCCATGACTCACATAAGGATATCTCAACTAGTGAAAAGACATCATAACTCAAGGAAACAAGGGTTTCCTGTAATGGGGGAAGCGCTAGAAGCACAAGGATCTTCAGACCTGATCAGGGATAATCTCAGCAGAGTGATTTTTCTCTCTATTCTCTTCTCCCTTATGCCTTCCCATTGAATCATTTTTATACTTCTCCCAAAGTAGTTTTTTAGTTGGGAATTCATTGGGAATAGTTGGGACACGGGCACTAATATGTAATCAATAGGTAAAACCTGTGATCTCTACCTGAAATTAAGGAGATTTAATTTTTTAAACTATTTTAAGACATATATGTGGGTTGGGTATACAAAAACCCGCGTACACATGCATTTAGCTCGGGGAAATGTCACGTATAAGGAGTAAAACATTGTTTTTTAAGTATTTGGACCAGGTCTGGAAGGAGGGGTTTCCCTAGGCCATGACTGTAGCATTACAAACATTAAGAGTGAGATTTGGAGCCATAACAGGTATTATGTGATGTTGCTTCTCTTGAATTTTGTGATGTGTCATTAGGCCAACCATACTTGTGGAAGCATCATGTTGTGTATGAGTCCATGCCTTGCAATGTTATTATTACTTTATGAAATAATTTATACAAGATACTGGAGGTTGCCCCGCCTACCGCCATCTCTTTGATCTATGATAAGAAATACAATAATATCACCTCCCAGACCAGGAAATTATTTTTCTTCCTAATTCGATACCAAAGTAAGGGGAATATAGTTTCCACGTCCATGGGCCCTGGGAAGCATTCCCCCATCCAACAAAAGTAGGTGGATAAAGTTGTGGAATAATATAGGGACATCTTCTCCTCATCCACGGGGGTGCCTTTGCAATTTCAGGTCAAGCATTTGATCGCTCTAACTCTTAGAGCACCTCTACCCAATGAACCGATATATTATCTCTCCATTATGAAAAATAAATAAATCAAGCGACAAATCCAGGATTTGTTACAAAATGAGCACATCTGACCAAGTTCCTCACCTTGTGGGAGCCCGATTGCAGATGTATAGAAGAAATTTTGGAACTTGGAGGCTTTGCATTGATTATGAAGCATAAAAAAAATCACTGTCAGGAACAGGTATCCAATACCATGGATTAATGACCTTATTGACCAAATCAAGAGGGCTTTTTCAAGTGGTCGGTCATGCCTTCTGGGTTGACAAATGCCCTTGCAACTTTTATGAGGCTAATGTATGACATCTTACGGCCCTTCTGATTTGGATTTAAGCGGGAACAAAAAAAATTATAGATATAACCATAAATGTAAATATGCAATAGAAATAACACTTCATTTCATTAATATCAAATATTGAAATATGCTTACAAACAAAATGGAAATAAGACTAGCTTGGGCGATGGTAGCTTATCTTTGAGAAGAGTTGTGGCGGTTACATGCCTCTAAACTGCATTACAAGGAGGCACAAGGGTATTTTTATTATTGAACAATAAGAGAAAACCCTAAACAACCAAAACCCTAACCTGAGGAGATGTAACACCAAGAGTTTATGGGCCCCATTTGGGTGAGTTGGAAAGCCAACTTCCCAGGGTTGCAACTTGGTCATATTGTCTCAATTTGACGTGCATGATAACCTGTTGGAAAGATCTCTCTGAGGACTATGACGAAAAAGATGATTTTCAAGAAAAAATTGCTGGTGGTAGATTGCCAAAAAACATCGTTTAGGGCCTCAAAACGGCTCCTTAAGTTTAGGACCCAAAAAATTGCTAAAAATACTGAACTGTGCTACAATTAAGGAAATTGAAAGACTGAAAGAAACAATGGTGGGGGTCCAAGTGGAATTGGTGGGTTGCCACAAATATCCATTTGGATCATTCCTCCCCCCTTAGGAAGAAAAGGTCCCCATTGTGTTGAGTTCCTCTATGAGATGAGGAAACTTCTACTGAACTTGGTCCCTAGTGAGCCACTTGAACTGGTGAAGGCGTTGGCCTACTTTGACAACTCGATACAGTTGGATCTTCTGTTGGCAAGTGTTCTTGATCTGCATGTCCATGATTTGATTTGTTGTGGCTTGCTCCATACAATATGGATTTAACTCTATAGGTGTGAGTTGTTCTGCAATGTTTGGTGTGTCCAACAATGGTGGGAATTATGGTCGAAGGTGATCCACATTGAACACTAGGTGCAGACTAAGGATGGGGAAATGCTGAGTTCAAATGCATTATCATCCACAGCCTTGGTAATGGTGTAAGGACCATATTGAAGTGGTCTGAGTTTATGGTAGGCTCCAGTAAGGCATTCCTTCTGCAAATGAAACCAGACTTTGGCACCCACCCGAAACTTGTGTGGCAGTCGATGTTGATCATGTTGCTGCTTGTACTTGGCATTTGATTTCTCTAGAATGTCATGGACCTGCTGGCGGATATGTTGGATGTTCTCAATGAAGTTGTTTGCCTTATCGGCTTCGATTGGACATGAGCCAAATTTGCTTGAGTAGTTGCAAATGGTATGGCCACATGAAAGGGACATAGTGGCTGGAATCCCAAACCCACCTGAGAATGGCTGTGTCCAGTCGAGTTGTGGAGAGCCCAGTTATAGCTATGATGGACATAGTGTTATAGACATTTTTGTGCCTTACAGCATTGAGCATGAAATGTCCATAATCTAAGGGATCCAAAGTCCCTAAACATGTTGTTCCTACCTGTTGTGGGGAAAAATGCCTATTTAGGACGATCCTATCCACCTAAGGTGTGACAGCGCCTTAGCAACAAACGAATATAGCTATTATGATTCCTTCGTTTATGAAATGTGAAAGAGGGGAGATTGGCAGACTTACCGTTGTCTTCCGGTTGTCCCTCGATCTAGATCCTCTTCTCTTTGTGTGTCCACAACTACTTGCCTCCTCGCTTGATCAAGAGAACAGCTACTTGAATCCCACGAGATCACAAGAGAACAGCTACCTGTGACAAGAGAACAACTACTTGCAACAAGAGAAGAACACAATACAAAGGAAAATATACATATTCATAAATGATTCAGGATTAGAAGTAAATCAAATATACTAATGCAATCATACAAAATACACCAGCATATAGGGAAGAATCAAGATAGCTTTATTGAAAGTAACAGGATTCAGGAAGAGATACAACCCATAGGGCTCCAACCCAGCATCTCCTTCCCAGCAGAATGGAATTCCTTCTTCAATTCCCTTCAAAGCATAACACACCCAATGTTTCTAGCCACAAACCAACAACAATTCTTTGCAAATACCAAATTCCAGCCTCCAGATCCCATGGAGGAGAGATCTATATATAGTTATTTGGAGAGAGGATGAGTCGGCTTGAGATCTGACTAGTGTCCTCTCCCTCTATCAGTTCTTGAGTCCACTTGGAGGTTCTTGCTTCCACTTGGAGATTTGGAACCTCTTACTCATCACCAGTCGAATTCCCTGATACAAGTGTCATTTTGGAAGCTTCCTAGGCATTGACACCTTGAGGAATGACTCTGCCACATGTCCAATTACGCTCAGCGCAGGTAGCCTTTGTTGGAGTTGACATTCAACGCAGGTAGACAGTGGAGCAGTTGACATTCAGCGCAGATGCTCAGTGGAGCAGTTGACATGATCCAGAATTGGCTTGTTTTTGAGTGTTTTAAGGTGGAGAACTTCTGTGAATTTCTGTGGTTAGTTGGCCTTGTTGTTCTAGGGGTAGGAACAACATGTTTAGGGACTTTGGATCCCTTAGATTATGGACATCTCATGCTCAATGCTGTAAGGCACAAAAATGTCTATAACAGTTGCCCCCTAAAGTATGAGGCCGTTTATCGGGTGAAATGCTTTATCCAGGAGGGTCCGAAGTTCATCCATCTGCCGGGAGGATACCTGTAATAAAATACAATACAATACATTATGATTCATACTGCTTTCATGATCTAGCTGAGGCGGGCATTCCCATGCTCAGCTTTATAAATTCATTTTTGTACATAGAACAGACGATCGTTTGATGGTAGACCGATAATTTTGGCGAAATTATCATCCTTTGAGTAGGATGATCATCTACTGCAATGATGTACATGTCAAATGTCTTTATTTTTCCTGAATATATATCGCAGCCCGGAAACTCGTTCGATCTTCACTCTAAGTACAAGTCGATCCATGTGAGAATTGCGCAGAAGTCGAACATGGAAAGACATCGCTTGATTACCGGTCAATGATGTAAACCGTTAACAAGCACGAGAGGAATCACCGATAATGATAATGACCCTCATGGTACTGCAGTACAATTCACGCGGTGTGAATAAAGGACTTGGCATCGAACACCACGCAAAATCTTCTAGTCGAAGGTCATTGATGTATACCTGTCGCTGGAAGTGAGAAACTTGCCATTGAGGCATGCAAGCTTCAAAGTACTGAAGGGGTGGTTCCTAGATCAACTTCTTGGATAATGAGCTGATGTCGACAAGAAGTGATCCATCAAAGGAGGGCCTTGATGAATCCCACATCAGTGACATGGAACGGAGCTAATGATTTTAATGGAGGTGAAAACGATCTGTGACATATGATTCAGGGTGGCGGTCATGAATGGATGAAGGATAATGTATGGCAGTGGATGGGACCCGGTTGACTCTTTCTGAACGACTTCTCTTGAACATATGGCGACACTGATGCGATGGATTGGTAGCATTACCCCAAGTATGGATGGTATGGCGAGACCATGGTGATGTGACCGGTGAATGAAACAACCCAACCCGATGTGGTACGGAGGAAAAGTGTCATGTTCAAGAGCGACCTGCTACCGTCAAAGTTTTCTTGATTTTTTCCCAATTTTTCCCCAGTCATTGCTGACCAGCACCTCTTTATTTTTGTCAAGCTTGAGGAGGATAACATATGCTTGTTCTATAACCTGCCCTTCGGGCAAG
Organism: Pinus tabuliformis; assembly: GCA_031772625.1. Classification (NCBI taxonomy): domain Eukaryota; kingdom Viridiplantae; phylum Streptophyta; class Pinopsida; order Pinales; family Pinaceae; genus Pinus; species Pinus tabuliformis. Next base: position 1,206,902,032 of record CM062817.1, on the reverse strand, counting down.
CCCATCGCTATGTTTTAACGAGCCTAGCGATAGGGAAACTCGTTCTCGTCTAAAGACAAGTTTGTCGCTATTTAATAATTTTAACGAGTCTAACGACAAGGATAACTCGGTCCTTTTCATTTTTAGAGAGTCTGAAAAGGTACATAAAGTCAACTCCAAAATTCCTTTTTCGTCATCTAATCCCTTAAGTCCGAAAAAGTATAAAACAATACAGAAGGGATGAGTTTTCGATAATTTTAACGAGCCGAATAAAACAAGCGCTCGACCTTTTTGTGCAATAATCCCTCAGGTCCAAAAAGATTAAAATCTAGAGGAGGGATAGCTCTTCCTGTCCTTTAACGAGCTGGAAGGCCAAAACTCGGCAATCTTTTCATATTTTACGAGTCAGTTGAAAAGAGCTTAAAGAAGACTCGTCTTTTGAGGAACGAGTGATAAATAGGGATAGCAACTGATTCCAGGTACAGGTTGGAATTTTCCAATCACGGCAGTGTCACAAGGATGGCTAGGTGAAATCACTCTTCGCATATGTTCTTCAAAATGGGTAAACAATCATATGGGGGTGAACGATCGGCCAGATGAAAAGTGGAGGTGGCAGGTGCAAACACGACCAAGGTTTTAACGGCTGATAAATTACATTCACAATGGTTATTTTACAGGTACTGGGTTCATTTTTTAAAGAGCTTGAATGCGCCAAAACACTGCTCAATCTTATGTTTATTTTTTAACGAGCATGAACTATGCGCTAAAACTGCTCGGATCTTGCCTTTATTTTTTAACGAGCATGAAATTTATGCTAAAACTGCTCGATAAGTTTGCATACCCCCAGCATAATAACGCAAATCGAGGTGCATGCCCCCCAAGCTTCATTGCATTCAACTCAGTGGTTGGAATGAAGGTTTACCTTTGAGAAAGGGGATTTGTTTCATTTTTTAATGAGGTTGACACAAGATAAGAACTGTCCTCTGCGTCCAAATCCATTAGATGTAGAAGGTTTCATATTCCACTGTGGCCACTTCCGCCAGATTACTCGGAGGCGGTAGGGCAAAAGTACCCATTAAGGCGGGGTCTTTTAGGAGACCTACTCCGATATTTTGGAGCGAGTGATTCCTTCCATGGATCATTGGAATGCTTCCCGTAACTTGCGAACTGTTGGGGAGAAAATTTTGTTGGTCAACGATTGTAATTCCTCCTTGGAAGGGAAATGCAATCTTCCTAAAATAGGTCGACACAACAGCTGCCATGGCATATATCCATGGTCTTCCTAGTAGGATGTTGTAATCAAGATTCCCATCGATGACTTCAACATCTATTTCTACCATTTTTCCTTCTAATTCAACTTTCAAGTTATTTAGTATACCATATGGGGTATATGTCCTTCCGTCGAATGCTTTTAACGTCGTCGCAGACCTTGACAAGGTTGGAGATCCTAAAGTTTTCCAGCAACTCATCGACATAATGCATGTAGATGCCCCCTCATCAATAATTGTTCGATGAACAGTTTTGTTGAGGGCTTTCACTTGAATAAGGAAAGCTAGTTGAGCTGGTAACTGAGGGTCATATCCTTTATGATCAAAGGCCACAAGATTGGAATCCATTGGGTCAATTCCACCTATTGCTGATAATAAATCTTGCTCTTGGGAGAAGCAATTTTGCGGTACCTAGAGTGTCGACATAACGGACGGCGATTGGGCCAGGTCCTCTATCTGTGCTATTTTCGCACAAGGATTAAATGCCGATTTGTGTACTGATCTCTTTTGTGACTTTATCATTGGCTCAGGGACGATGGGTGGCACAACTTCGGTCAAAGTTGTTGTCGAACTACTAGGTTTTTCATTAGCGTTGTTGTTCGAAAGCTTTGGATTCCTGTAATCCTTATTCCTCGTCAAAGCATCACTTTGCTGCTTTGATACAGACAACATAAGCACTTGGGATCGGGAAGCATTTTGATTAGCAACCAGTTTGGTTCTCGGGCTTGGAAACGGATCAGTCAACACAGCTGAGGTTTTCGAACTCTTAAAGAATCTTTTAAGCTCAGCTTTGTATGGACAATCTGCTGTCCAATGATCCTCATCACATATATGACACCCCGTAGGGGGTTTCCTTTTTCTCCCTTTCTTTTTCTTCTTGCCCCCTGGTTGCTTCAGTCGTTTGCCCTTGTCGTCCGACACGACACTTACTTCCGAGGCAAGAAGTTCCTCATTTTCATTTTGACCAGAAATCATACGGGTCTTTTTAGATATAGCCTTTGTCGATTTCATGTCTGTTGCGCCAATCACGCCATCGCCGGCATGAGAGTCACTATTTGATTTAGGAGGAGGAGGAATTGAAAATTCCGGTCTAGGGGCGTCAAGTATTTTATCATAGAGCGTGCTGGACTGAGTATATACTAAGTCTAGATATTGTGCACGAGCAATAACTTGCTCCTCCGTTACGACTCCCCCCTTGGCCACATCTTCCGTTATGGCAGGAAGTAACGACTTTATAAACCATTCAGCTAACAGCTGATCTGGAACGTAAGTCTTTACCATCCTGCGATGACGATGCCACTCATGTATATGATCGGATATATGTGTGGCCGTCGTTTGCTTGAAGTTGGTTAAGATTTCCGTTCCAGTTTCATACCTTATGGGTAATTGAAAATGGGTTAAGAAAGTCGTGGCTAGGGAACTGAAATTGTCGAAAGAGGCTCTAGGTAATTCAATATACCATTTAGCCACTGGACCCGTCAATGTCCTCTGAAAAAGGCGAAGCCTTATCGAATCATCGTTCAGGGTGTTCGACGAACACCACAGATGAAAAGTCATGACGTGATTTGATGGGTCTTCACCTGGATTTCCATTGAATTTAGGAATGTCCGATGGAAGTTTATGCGGAATCGCTGGCCACCAAGGGGCATAAGCAATTGGATCATTCGTTAGCCGGTTTAGATCTGGTAATTCTAGAGTTGCTACAAAGGGCAACTGTTGATTCAGGTTAGGCGGAGCATACCCAGGATAAGATGGAATCGCCTGAGAAGTGGGTCTTTGCATACCAGCATAATGTATTTGATGCTGGCAACTTTGACAAGTTTGTTGGGCATAACCGTTATTATACGGCTGCCCATTACTTACAAAGACTTGTTGCTCGGGTCCTTGATATGATTGCTGGAATTGCGGTTGTTGAGTTTGAACCGGCTCCGGTTGTTGGACCATTTGCTGTCGTCCAATATTGGATGATTGACCAAGATGAGGAGTCATAGTACTTGTTTGAGCCTGAGTCGCTCCAGATAAGGAGGCACTAATCGGAGGTTGTGATTGAGTTGTCGAGACAAGAGGCTGTTGTATGGCAACCTGAGAAACTTGGGGTTGACATACAACAGGTAGTGCTTGTACTTGCGACGCAATCAACATACCAGGTATAGTGGCAACATTCGACACAGGGTGGACTGGTTGCATCGAATATGCAACCCTTGGTTGCTGAGGCAGTATTGGTACCCAACCGCTGGATGTAATTCCAGTTTGACCTGAACTTTGTTGTAAACTCCCATATGGTTGTTCTCTGGGGGGGAACAATGAACAGGCATACTGCCCTCCATATGGTGGCAATCCAGTACTTAAAGGGTAGATTGGCCTTTGAAGACACATTGGATCAATTTTTTGAGTTTCAACATAAGAAATACCAGATGATAATCCGGATGAAGAAATAGGAACTAACCATGTCATCGAAACAGTCTCTGATTGGACTCCAGCTTGTTGTTGATAACTTGCCGGGACAGATGATATACCATCGAACATTGTTGGGGTAGCAGCAGGAGGCTGTGCCACTGCTGTGTCGGATGACACAGTCCTAGATGTCGACGGTTGTTCAGACATATTTAGTCTATCCAAAAGATTTCCTAGCGATTCTACAAGAAATTTGTGATGAAGGTAGACTAACTTCGAAGATCAACGCAGGAATAAAGGGTGATTGTTCCGTTTAAAATAAATTGTTAACGACACTTTAGACACAACTTGATTTTTCAGTTTTAAAGAGTCGAGAAAAAGCTAAAGATGACTCTAGTCTCCTTCGATGTTTTAACGAGCCCGAAGTGACAAATGCTCGGATGGACTTTTTCTGTTATAGAGTCTGAAAAAGGCCAAAAGAAACTGCTCTGGAGATCTAGGCAGAGGGTGTGCCAAACTTTTCGCAAAACCACAGAATACGTTTTACGGTACGGGTGGTCGATCTTCGTGAATGCTGTGTTCACTGCATTGCGATCAGTAGGGCGGCTGACACGGATTCCTAAGGATAAAAGATATATGCCTATAGAGGTCTCCCAATATATACGCGACGGTACGTGGGAGCACAATCCGTATTAGCGCCACCGACTCTCAGGAGGAATCACCCACCTTCTTCGAGATCGACAGTCACTATGTTTAACGACGCCGGAACACGTCTCTAGCCTAGACCTCTATGTTGCGCGTTATGTTACAAAGCGTTGTTAGGTTCATTCAGTTTATTTTAGTTTGATCTTTTTAAAGTTTGCCTTTCAAGGTTCACCACGAGATGTATGATACAAATTCCTAAATGCAGTCTAAGATGATAAGTAAGCTTTACAATCTTTCAACTTTGAAAATCTTAGCTACTAAGGGAAAAGAGAGCGACTATCTTTTCTCAAAGAGAAATCAGCACACTCTAATGCACTTTCCCTAAATCCAACATGCAAACTTATCAAATGCAAAATGCACAATGCAGGTGTTTGTTTTCACTTTCTTAGTATAAATGCCTACAAAGAAAGCTTTTTGCACAACTTTGAATTTGCTTTTACAATGATCAAAATAAACAAGTTCTCTTTCTTCGAAATCAACAAGGGTAGAAGAGATTACAATCACTTTGTGATTTTCGAAATAAAGACTCGTTTTTGATACTTTGAAAAGAACAAACTCAAACCAATAAGCAAAAGTAAAACTATGATCAATCTGAACAAACAGCCAATGAACTCTCTTCTAAGATCAATCTCAATCAGATCTGAATCAAAGGCTACAAAAAGACTACTTTACTCATGCAAAGGAAGACTATAAATGATGCCACAAACACATAAAAACATTCACAATCTCTTTGTACAAAAATGGGGCGGAATTCAGGCAAAGAAAAGGGTTATCAGGCTAGCACCTATGCTGGTTAAAGGCTGCAAAAAACAGAGATCAAAACAGGGAAACAAAGGACAAAGAACCCCAGCTGCTCAAGGCCACACTGGTTCAGCGCAGGTCCAACACTCTCAGTTTGACATTCAACGCAGGTAGCCCCTTCGGTACCTGCATTGAAATGCAGACTGCCTTCACAGTGCCTGCGCTGAAGAGAGAAACTCTCGTTTCTCTTGGTTTCTGGGTCACAAAATGCTCAAAAATCAACTGTTTCAGGCCAAATCAGAAACACAAGCAAGGTATAAATAGAGGGATGCTTTGATAGGGTACTAAATACTATCACAAGGATCAATCAAATCGTTTGTGGATCTAGTTTAGATCATAGACAAGTCCAACATACTGGATCAAAGCAGCAACTTTTACTTTGCATCCGGGAAAGATGCAGTTCAAGAATTGCTGTCAAGTCTATGAAGTAAACAAATGACGGAAACACAAATGAAATGAATAAACAAGTTCTTCCCCAGCGGAGTCGCCAATTTTTTGTGGGGAAAAATGCCTATTTAGGACGATCCTATCCACCTAAGGTGTGACAGCGCCTTAGCAACAAACGAATACAGCTATTATGATTCCTTCCTTTATGAAATGTGAAAGAGGGGAGATTGGCAGACTTACCGTTGTCTTCTGGTTGTCCCTCGATCTAGATCCTCTTCTCTTTGTGTGTCCACAGCTACTTGCCTCCTCGCTTGATCAAGAGAACAGCTACTTGAATCCCACGAGATCACAAGAGAACAGCTACCTGTGACAAGAGAACAGCTACTTGCAACAAGAGAAGAACACAATACAAAGGCAAATATACATATTCATAAATGATTCAGGATTAGAAGTAAATCAAATATACTAATGCAATCATACAAAATACACCAGCATATAGGGAAGAATCAAGATAGCTTTATTGAAAGTAACAGAATTCAGGAAGAGATACAACCCATAGGGCTCCAACCCAGCATCTCCTTCCCAGCAGAATGGAATTCCTTCTTCAATTCCCTTCAAAGCATAACACACCCAATGTTTCTAGCCACAAACCAACAACAATTCTTTGCAAATACCAAATTCCAGCCTCCAGATCCCATGGAGGAGAGATCTATATATAGTTATTTGGAGAGAGGATGAGTCAGCTTGAGATCTGACTAGTGTCCTCTCCCTCTATCAGTTCTTGAGTCCACTTGGAGGTTCTTGCTTCCACTTGGAGATTTGGAACCTCTTACTCATCACCAGTCGAATTCCCTGATACAAGTGTCATTTTGGAAGCTTCCTAGGCATTGACACCTTGAGGAATGACTCTGCCACATGTCCAATTACGCTCAGCGCAGGTAGCCTTTGTTGGAGTTGAAATTCAACTCAGGTAGACAGTGGAGCAGTTGACATTCAGCGCAGATGCTCAGTGGAGCAGTTGAAATGATCCAGAATTGGCTTGTTTTTGAGTGTTTTCAGGTGGAGAACTTCTGTGAATTGCTGTGGTTAGTTGGCCTTGTTCTTCTAGGGGTAGGAACAACATGTTTAGGGACTTTGGATCCCTTATATTATGGACATCTCATGCTCAATGCTGTAAGGAAAAAAAATGTCTATAACACTACCCCTAGAGGAACAAGGCTAACAAACCACAACAATTCACAGAAGTTCTCCACCAAAAACTGCTCAAAACAAGTCAATTCAGGATCATTTCAGTGGCTACACTAGCTGTTTGCGCTGAATGTCAAAGCCAACACTAGCTACCTACGTTGAATGTCAACTGGAACAAAGGCTACCTGCGCTGAACGAGAGTGGACAAGTGGCAAGCTCATTTCTCAAGGTGTCAAAACCTAGGAAGCTTCCAAAATGACACTTGCCTCAGGGAATTCAACTGGTGATGAGTAAGAGGTTCCAAATCTCCAAGTGGAAGCAAGAACCTCCAAGTGGACTCAAGAACTGACAGAGGGAGAGGACACTAGTCAGATCTCAAGCTGACTCATCCTCTCTCCAAACATCTATGGATCTCTCCTCCATGAGATCTAGAGGCTGGAATTTTGTTATTGCAAAGAATTGCTGTTGGTTTGAGATTGGAATCATTGGGTGCTTAATGCTTTGAAAGGGGTGAAGATAGGAATTCCATTTGCTGGGAAGGAGATGCTGGATTGGAGCCCTCTAGGTTGTATCTCTTCTTGAACCTTGTTATTCATCAATAAAGCTATCTTGGTTTCTCCTATATGCTGATGTATTTTGATGTATGAATGTATTAGTGTATTTGGTTTATTTCTAATCCTAAACTAGTTATGAATGTGAATATCTGTCTTTGTGTAGTGTTCTTCTCTTGTCGCAAGTAGCTGTTCTCTTGTGATCTTGTAGGAAGTTGAAGCTGGATAAGCAAGAAAGCAAGTAGCTGTGAACACTCAAAGAGAAGAGATACCGGATCGAGGGACAAACGGAAGACACCGGTAAGTCTATTGATCTCTCTTCTTTCACATTTCATAAAGGAAGAAACCAGTATAGCTGTACTCGTTTGTTGCTAAGGCACTGTCACACCTTAGGTGGATAGGATCGTCCTACATAGGCATTTTTCCCCACAACACATAGGGAATGCTCTCATCCCATGTTCATGGATGCTTTGAGTTGTACATGCGAAAAATGTGTACGATCATCCTGTTGACAACCTCTGCTTGACCATCAATTTGGGGATGGAAAGTCGTGGACTTAGTGAACTTGGTGTCCAACATCGACCAAAGATTGGACCAAAATGTATTGAGGAACTTACTGTCTCGATATGAGATGATAGATTGTGGGATCGCAAAGTGTACCCACACTCATTCAAAGAAGAGTTTAGCAGTGGCTTCTGCTGTGATATTCTTCTTGCAAGCCACCAGAATGGCCATCTTCAAGAATTTGTCGACGACCACAAAAAAACAATCATCGCCATGCTTAATAGAAGGAAGGCTTAATATGTAAGCCATGGAGATAGATTCCCAAGGTCGACTAGGGGTGAGCAACGGAGTATAGAGGCCTTGCTTCTTGATGGTCATTTTGGCAATGGAGTAGGTAGTGCAGGATCTGATGTACTTCCTGATATCTTGTTGAAGATTTGGCCACTAGAAATACTCACCACTATTTTCTCAACCCTAAAATTCCCAGTGGCCCGACTGTAGGGTGCTTCCCAAATCATCTTGGCTCGCTCACTTGAAGGATAACAAAGGTGTCCCAGGTGGCATAACAGGGCATCCTAGAGGTGAAAATCTACAACTTGCTGACCCTCCAAGAGCATCTGGTATGTGTGGCCAAACTTTGGGTCGCTTTTGTAGAGAAGTGGCCAACCAAAAGTCTTGTGCCCACAATAGTTGTGCACGGTGGTTAACACAATGATCGGTGGTCGGCTAAGGCATTCTGCAACATTATTGGTGCTACCCTTCTTATACTTGATATTCAAATGGAACTACTGCAGGTATGTGGACCACTTTTGATGGCAATCATTCTGCAACTTCCCTTGCATCTGTATGGACTACAGGAGTTGGTGGTTTGTGTGGATAACTGTTTCCTTCCCCAAAATGTAATTCTTCCATTGTCGGCAAGCCTGCACAGTGGAATACATCTCTTTTTCATAAGTGGGATACTTCCGGATTGTGTCTGAAAGTGTCTCACTATGATATATCACTGGATGCCCCTGTTGAGTAAGGACTACCCCAATAGTATAGTTAGAGGCATTTGTATCGATCTCAAATGGATGTTGCAAGTCTGGTAAAGTGAGTACTAGTGGAAAGAAAAGGTGATATTTCAACTCTACGAATGCATTCTCTTGAGATTTAGACCAAAATAATTTTTCTTTCGCTCCTCGCTTGGTGACATGACTCAAGGGCCAAGTGATATGAGAGAATCCCAACACGAACCTGTTGTATAAATTGGCAAGACCCAAAAAGCTATGGATCTCTGTCAGAGTGGTTGGGGCTGGCCAATCTCAAATGACTTTGATCTTGGCTAGATCCACATGCACCCCTCATTCATCAATAATGTATCCCAGATATTGAACATGGGTCATGCCAAAAGTGCATTTCTCCAAATTGGCACACATCTTGTGTTGCCGCAGTGTTTGGAGAACCTATCAGATGTGGTGGAGGTGCTCTTCCCAACTTTGGCTGAAGATCAAGATGTCATCCAAGTATACCACTACAGATGAGTTGGTGAATGGCCGCAATATGTCATCCATCAACCTCATGAAGGTTGCAGGAGAATTAGTTAACCCAAAAGGCATAACCAACCATTCGAAAAGGCCCTCCTTGGCTTTGAAGGCAGTCTTCCACCGTATTCTTCTTTCCCTGAGGGTGTACCATCAGGAAAACAAATTTCCTAGTTTTAGAAATGAGCTTACTCCATTGTTTGCAGTAACCAAAGAGATGGCGATAGGCGGTACTACCTCCGGTATCCTGTACAACTTATTTCCCAAAGTAACAATAACAACACGAGGCCTTGACTCATACACAACATGTCACTTACATAACTATGGTTGGCATAATAATACATTAAAAACATCAAGGGGAGCAACGTCACATAATACCTCATCCATAAAGGGCTTGATGTTGTATGGAAGGCGACACTGTTGGCTCATGCGAAGATCCTATCCTTGGTGAAGCCATTTGATGGTGTATGGTTGTGGATGTGCTATGGTCAGTAAGCCCAGCTGCTTCATGACCTCTACCGAAATGAGGTTCTTTTGGCTGCCGCTGTCAACAATGAACTGTAGCTGGGAACCCTTTACCCACATATGGGAGTGGAAGAGGCGCTCCTCCTCCTATGGATCTTTGGGTTCCTCCTTCTGGATCTTTGTGGTGGCAATGGTGGCGTTGGGCTTCACATCGATAATCTTATTCCCTTTATCATTCCCCTTTTCAAGTTCTAACTCAGATTCGTAACATGTTGTTGGCTTGAGGGGGCCTGATCCAGGTTCAACGTTAATTAACCAAACAAATCCCTACACCACTAGCCCTTTCAGCATCAGCCCGTGGAGTGCGGACCAAAGTCTCACCTGAAGCAGTATGGGGGGATGCTGGAACCAAGTTTTTGCACCTTGAGATGGTTGTGATGTCATCTGATCTCTTCTATCCCTGCCTTCACACAGGGGATCTCACTCTAGGGCTTGTAAGACAAACCCTTTATTCTGGCTTTCAATACCTTTGTGAAAGTATACAATCGCCCTTCATGTAGCCCTAACCTGGGGCTCAAGTACTTTCACTTTGTTATGGTAGCGCGCCATGCAGATTCCTCAATTACCCTAAGTGATTTACTTATTTTTCCAAATAATTAAAGTTATCACCGCGTAATTAGATATTTGTAATTGCATTTAATTATTCAATGTAACTATTTTCATTCACGCATCATAGAAGCATAATAAATGAAATTCATACAAAAAATACCCAAACCCATCAACAGAACAAATACACAAAAATTGCAAAATAAATCCTTTTATTAATATCTTCCAAGTGTTACAGAGTTTGTTCACCTTGCGCACACAACTGCAGGGGTCCGTGCACTCAGCTGCATATTTCTACCCTATGCCTCTGTGCACTCAGCTGTAAAGCCTCTACCTATGCTACAACCCAAGACTTAGACTTCTTACTCTAAAGCTATGACTCTCTTTCTTGTTTTATGCCTCTAACTACTTAGAACTTAACTCTTTTTATACAATCCCATGGTCCGAGGACCATGGGTAGATCTCTTACAATCGACTTTACTTTACAAAACTAAGGACGGACTACTCTTTGTGACACATAACACCTTCACGGTCCGTGACCATAAAATGCAGGGTCTTTACAATAATATTTCAAAAGTTTGACTTAAACATGGGCTTTTAGCCCCAAAACTTCCTTTGGGGGATCCTACTCCCAATAGGACCCCTACACAAACATCGTGACTCTCCCTCAAGTCACTCGGTAGGCATGGAGATCTTTGTGCAAAGCACGTCTAGCTCAACCTTGATGACCACAACTTCGACTGTGCATTGAGTTGCTGCCTGCTTCGCATCTTCAACTGTTTTCTCGGTTACTTCCCCTACATTGTCAGCCTGAAGCTATTGGTGCATCGCTTGTAGAGTCGTAAGCTTGCCTTCAATGTTTCCTGTGACTGAATAAGCTTCCTCCAGCTAGGGCTTTAGTCACACCTTCAACATTGCTTCCTTTTGCAGCGCTACATACACCTATTCCTTCAAATTCTTGGCTAACCTCTGTGTCAGCGTGACGATTCACGCTATGCCCTTAACTTCGTCATAGTGTTGTTGGAGTTCGCGCACTTCCTTTTCTAGCCTTTGGATGTTTGGGTCCTCCTACAAGCCAGTCAAGACCTCAAACGAGTAATCGAACAACTGGGTGCAGTCTGCTACTGCACTCTCCACTGCTGCGAATGCTTTTGTAAGAGCGGACACCCGTTGTTCCTTTATCTCTGGTGGTGTTGAAGGTTGAGCCCTCAACTCGAGCTTTGTAATCTACAGGTTCAGCTCCAACTGAACCTGCACCATCCGAGTGTCGTGCACCCCTGTGGCCAATTTACGAATGTGGACCTCGACTGGATCCTCCTCCGGAATGGCCAATTCCAGGACCATTTTTCAGGACTCCTTCATGACCTGTATGATCTTCTTTCTTTGGATGGTTGCCTCAACTTTGGTGGCGATGGCAACATTCCTTTGTAAGGCCATCTTCTCATTGTTTATTTTCTGTTCACTTGATCACTTGGAGGGTGCGGTGCTCATGGGCCCTAGGCTTTACAATTACTGCATCCTAAAAAAGGTGGAGTGCTTCGCACGGGAGAGCTGGCAGGTTAAATCCTACTCCCTTCAAGGCACTAACATTGGGCCTGTTAGCCTCATTTTCTGTTGTCATTGCTCCATCCAGTAGCACTAGCGCACTGGAAGCCTTCATGAGCAGCATATCCACAGCCTCTGATGTGCTGATAGCCAAGCTGGTAGACACCATACCAACTTGTGACGCACGGGTCTGCAACTCCGATAGTCTAGTCTGTATGGCCCCTGGGATGATCTGTTGTTGCTTTTCAAATTGCTGCAAGGCCTTCGTGGCGACATCTCTGACTGTGTCCCCAATGTAGTATAAATCTCCCTCCATTAGTGTGATAGGGTCTAGCGAGGTCTTGTTCGCCTTGGATTTCTTTCTGGACCCTCCCTTTTCCAGCTCTTGGTGGGCACCAATATTGCAGCAATAATGTTGCAACTCCCGGGGCTTCCTACTTTACTTTTATCAACCCGGTAGTTCGTAACAAAGTTGGAAGTGACGGTGCTGTATGCACAAGTACTAGCTCTTACTGCAGGCTGTCACTTGGTTAGTTGGAGAAAGATCACTAGGAGCTCAAGCCAACTTCTATGAATTTCCAGAAGAATTTTTTAACTGTGATGAAAGAAAGCTAACTCTACAGAGCCTATTCTATTTGCAGAAAGAGAAGGAAGACTGAAATGTAACACAAACCCTAGCCAACCCTAATTTTTCCAACTAACCCTACTTTTGCAAGAAAGGAGATGAAAACTGATGAAATGAGTGCCATTGACTACTGAAAAGGTAAATTGCATCTATTCAAGCTACTTCTGAAAGGAAATGAGAAGAAAACATATTTTTGTATTTTTTGAGTGTTTTTAAGTGAAATTATTATGCTTGTAATTTATCAGATTGTGATTGTGCAGAGGTTTGGTGGCGATGGAGGATGGATTTTGTTTTTTCAGAGGTGGATTAAGGTGTGGAGAGGTCCTAAGAAGCCCCTAGTACCCTTCTGAAGACTTTCCTTGCAATTAGATTTTGAAAAATCACTTACAGGAAATTCTACAGGAGGTTGCAGGGGATCTACAGGAGGATCTACAAGAGGATGTCGAGAGCTATTTTTGGAGGTTTTGAAGGTGGAAAAATGGTGGGAAAGGGTAAATGAAGGCTAGATGGAGGTGTTGAGGTGTCTAGAGCTTTTCAAGGAAGATCAAGAGGGAACATGATGGTTGGATTTGTTCAAATGGCAAGAGGGACACTTATGGAGAAAAATGCAGAAATTAGGGTAGATTGGTGAAATGTTGCAAATGACTTGGGAAATATGTGAGAAGTGAGCTGATGCTGGCTACTTTATGGATGTATGGTGAGCTGAGGTGTCCTGCAAGAGATCTGCACATCTACTTACAAAAACTGATCAAAGAAAGGACTAGCTATACCATGGAAACATAAATTTCTCTAGCTTGACCTAATTTCTGACCTACAAACAGAAAATGCTGAATAGTAACCTTTGAATAGAAAAGCATGCAAAGAGATCTATTGTAAAAGAATAGGAAATGATCTAGGCAACTGAATTTGAAGCAACACATTAACTTTTGAATCAAGTCATCACACTAGAAATTGCATGGAAGAGCAAAACTGTGTTTTTGGTGGCAAAAATGGTGCCAAGACCTCAAATCATGATCCCAGGAAGGGAGAAAAGAGATCAGGGCCTGTTTTTTGCCTTTTTGAATCTTAGCCTATCACTGTGTGAACCTACTTCAGCAACTGAAACAAAATCAACTATGCAAACCATCAAAAGCAACCTATTCTAAACAAGGTAAAATGAATCTATGTAACATAAATTAACTCATGAGCTGAAGAAAAAACATATAAGTACAAAGAAATAGGTGTTGGGCAGCTTGGGTTAGGCCCTAACCCAAGAGCTTTAGCCCTCTAAAAGAGATCAGTGCTGGCTTAGAAAATATTGCATCTTTATTATAAAAAATAATAGTCAAATTACATGAACTGTCCTCAAAAGGAAGCTCGAAAATGAGCTGAACAAGTGCTGCACAAAAGTGCGAAAATTCCACTAATGAATAGATAACATACAACTAAAAAAACTGAGCATATAAGCCCTACTATTTGTACAACTTGAGCCTCCAACAACTCTCCTAAAATCAAGGAGCTTAGCTTCCCAAAACCGCAAATAAACAACAATCCTTCTTTACTTGCTCAGCTGCCCCTTGGATGCACTAATGTGGCTGCTTGTGCTCCAAGTTTCTGATGGAGAAGTCGAGGTAAGGGTTCATAAATGAAGGGGACACCCCCCTACAAATCCTCTTCCCTGTTTTCCTCGAATGTTGGCTACCAAATGCTTGTAAATCCTTTGACTTTGTCCAAAATTGACCAAAAAAAATGCATAAAGCACACATTAGACTTCATGGCATAATTACTAACCCAATTCACTCTATTAGCATAAATATAATAAAAAACACGCAATAAACTAATGAGAATGGTGGATTAAGTCAAATTAAGAGGCATATAATTACCCATTTGTAGGGCTCATCATTACCCCCTACTGAAGGTGTTTCTCATCATTTGAGCAACTAATCTATCTCTTCATCCTTGATGGCCTTCATGGCCTCCCTAACATTCCATGCTTCAGATATGGGATCTTCTTCCCTATCATGGAATCCATCTTTGGCATCCAACTTTTCCCACTGCTTTTTTTCTTCTTCTTCCTTTATGCCTTCTAGTAGTCCTAGCAGTAGTGGAGGACTCAGCTTCAAACCAATCCAATGGGCCTTCAGACTTTGCATAGAGTGCTTATATAGGGGCACTCTTCTTAGTGCTTCTCTCATTCTATTTGGGGAGTGGTACTCCCTGATCTGTAGGTTGTGGGGGAGTGTGTTCCACCTTCTCATGCAGGCATGGATGCAATCTTCCCCAAACAACCTTTCCATGTCTTCAAAATGCGCAATAGCCTGAGCTTGCTCATTGATGTACTTAGGTGCACTTTGAGGATTAGCTACAAGTTGCTGGTGTGCATAAATGAGAGCCATTGGGTCTGATGGTTCTGCTCTAATCATCAGAGGTTCATTATGCTCTTTTGCCATCATTTTCTGGATTTCTGATGCTCTTTTCTCTTCATGGTTCATCCAAGATGCCATGGCCATCAGCTACAAGTCTCCTAACGCAACATTGGGATTCCATAGATTCATATCAGTAAGGGCCATGTTGTGTAAATAAAACTCTGCCAACTTCGCTTTGTCCTTAGTTGAACCATGGTCACATAGATCCATGAATTGGCCATAATCCTGAAAAGGTATGGTGCCTCTTTGGGCTAGAGTCTTGATTTGGAACTAGAGCCACTGATCTTTGAGGTATAGTGCATAGGATTTGGTTAGCTTCCTGCACTGTAGTGCCTCCATAGCACATCTGGCAATGTAGGTTAATTGGGCTTCCCTTTCCTGTAGCTGCCTTCTTAAGATCAATACCTCATTTTTTGCTTGGGGTTCCCCTTCCTGTTGCTGTCTTATTAATATCTCACTTTCTGCCTGGGGTTCCTTTTCCTACTGCTGTCTTCTTGAGATCAACAACTCATTTTCTGCCTGTGGTTCCCTCTCTTGCAGCTGTTTCTTTAACCTCTCATTTTCTTCTTCCAATTGTGATCTCCTAATGCCTTCTATATGCCTTACAATGCTTAATTCTTTGCCCATCTCTCTCAACTTGTTTTCCATGTGCCCAATGTCTTCCACCCCTTTTGATTTTGCGATCTGCATCCACCTATGGCTTCTGACCCTTTCTTTTTCTAGCTCAAAGAAGAGCGGGACTGCAAATTTCTAAGGGATAATTTTTCCTCCTTCAAGAAGGTTGTAATAAGAGCCCAAATTAGGCTGTGGGTCAGGTTCTGGTATCTCTGTTGCCTTATCTTTCTCCTTGGTCTGCTCCTCTGCCTTTTTCTCAAGATTTTCAGTCTCTTGTAGCTTTGTCAATGTCTCCTGTAGGACTGTTTGTGCCTCCTGTAGGACTATTTTAGAGTCCTATAGTTTTATCCTTTCTTTCCAAGTGGAGGTCTTAGGACTCCCTCTTTCATAAGTGATGGGGGTTTTGGATGGAGATTCCTCCTTTTTGGCAGTAGGGGAATCTTCAATGATGATGGGCTCCTTTGAAGGTGGCTGAGGCTTCCCCATATTTATTCTGGTGCTTTTTCGAGCCTTGAAGTACATGGATGGTTGTCTTTTCCTTTTTCCCTTTGGCTTGACTGGAGTACTAAGTGCAACAAGAACAGCTACTGCCTCCCTTGCTAGTGTCTCAGGGGACACTTCTTCCTACTATGCTTCTTTTTCTTCATCTATTGTGTTTCCTGTTTCTACTGGTTTTGCTTCTCCTGTCTCTATTTGGGTTTCCTCTTCTTTTTGCTTAGCTTCTTCTTTTTCTGTGTTAACCTTTTTCTAAGCTATCTTAGGCTTTTTCCTGTTGATTCTAGGCCTCTTCTTTTTCTCTGCTGTGGTTTTATCCTTCTCTGTTCTTGGTTCCTTCTTCTTTTCTGTTTTAGCCTTTTTTCCTTCCACTTGGGTGTTCCTTTCCTCTTCTTGGGTTTCCTTCTCAGCTTCCTCTTTTTGTTCTTCCTCCTCACTCTCAGATGGACTGAGGTCATAAGTGAAGGCTTTCACATCATCCTCCTTGGTCATATTTATGAAAATCTCCCAGGCTATGGGGATTGTGAAAGTGTGGAGGGCATCTTCCACTAGCAATTTAATTAGCCCATGGTGAGCCAATTGGTCTAGAACTCCTGCCTTCAATTTGGTGCTAGATTCTATTAAGGATTGGAGGAGAAAATAGGGAATACTGAGTTTTCGAGGTGCAGGGAGATCCATGCCATACCTCAATTCATGAAAAATTCTGAAATGATACCCATAAACTATGGTATATCTTCCTTCACAGGAGATGTATTTCATAATCTGATAGCTCACCTCATCCTTGGGGTAAGGTATATTGGTTCTCCTGATGCCATTCTTGTCTTCCATAGGGTGCTTCTTTGGCTAGAAAAATGTCTTCTTGGCAACCTGACCCAATGGTTTTTATTCCTTGCTCTAGGGTATCCCAAGTTGGAGACCGGTGACCCTACTGATCAATTCCAGTGTGAGTTCTATGGTTAGACCCATGAAACTGACAGTGGCATGGGTTTTTGAGTGAGGTTTTAAAGACAATGCAAATTCCTCTGTGACTTCCTCATCATACCCATGAAACTTTTCAAAGAAAGGCAACCAATTTTCTCTAGTAAAGAGGGCTACCACTTCTGGATGTTCATGCAGCTTAGTTGAATTCAGAGGCTCCTTCCTCATAAAACCCCCTATCATGATCTTTCAGATTCTGCGGGAATATTTCAGTTGAAGAGGAAGGCAGCAAGTTTCAATCCCAAAAACAGAGGAACAACTGAGGTTTTCTTTTAGGAAACAAAGAGAGAGTTTTCGTGTTCTTTCTTTTTAACAAAAACAAATTGCAACTTTCCTTCCTTCCAAACTCTGTTCTTAAACTTACATTACTTCTCTGTCTGTTTGAGGGAAACAATATCTTAAAAAAACAGAGAACATACAGAACTGTGTTTTTTCCCTTTTACAAAATAAGCAGACTACCCAATGCAAGTTCACTCTTTACAGGCTTAATTTTCTAGAGTTGCATCATCTCTTTACATAGGAGAATACCATGGAGGAGAAAGAGACAATATTTCAGTGCAAAGAGCAAATGGAAAAACTGTATATACTTTTTAAAAAACACAGGTAGACTCTGCTCTCACTTTTCCTTCCTTTTTCAACTTAATACCTTGCATGAAATCATACCACCCTTTGTAGAGACGGAAATGCAGAGAGGGTCTACACAAAGCCTACCTCTTCGAGCTCGAATTTGCCATAAAATCCTGAATTTTCCTTTGCGATGCTGCTCACTAGCCCTCTTGTAGAAAGGCTCCTGTAGGACTGTGTTTCCGCTCCTGTAGAGTCTGATAATGCTCTTGTAGAGCCAGGTAAGCAGAAGGGTTTTGAAACTGACAGAGAGCGACTATTTCGAGGCTCTGGGGGTGGTAGGTAGCTCGTTGTATTTGAGAGCACGACGATACAAATGAAACCAAAGGTGGTGAAGGCAGTCAACTGCAGCGTAATTAAGTTTATGGGAGAGAGTTGCGGTGATGAGATGAGGTGGCAGGAAGGGTACGTTACCCTCATTCGGACCGTTGGTCCCTACTTCAGTGTCATTATGAAACTTCATGCCGCCTGCCCGTAATCATTTTCATCCTTCGCATTTGGACGCTGTCACTACCTGTTTTGAGATTCTTATGAGTTTGACTGGACACACGTGTTGAGTGCACCCACTGAGCGTTGTTTGAACTAGACAAGGGTGGCCAGTTAGCTGGCCACTGATCTAGTTTAATCACAACCATCTCATTTGTCCATGTAGTTTTTAAACTATACCCATGCAACAGAGGAATGGGTTTAGTCACTTACCTGTTAGTCGAGAATTGCGTGTTTTCGTGTTGTTGCATGCTTAGACTTTAGTGTTCTATCCATGGATTTCTGCTGCTGGCGCATGTGGCTATTGGATTGGTGGCTCATCTTCCTTGTACAGGTGATCTTCAATCATGATCATGCTCCTTGCGCATTCTACACATCTGTGGCTGCATTGACCTTGCCTCTGGAGCTTGATTTTTAAGGGGATCAGTTGCTACAGGAATCCTATAGGAATTCTTGTAGCTGCTTTTCCCTCTAAAACTTTTGGTTGGGGCTTCAGCAGGGATTTGAGGGGAATCTAAGGAAGATTCTGAATATCATGGGAAAGTATTTGGTATGCAATAGGTAAGATTTAAGGATGCCGCTTGGTTATTTTTTATTTTTATTTTTTCTAAAAAATTAAAAGAAACAAGATTTTTGTGTTTTATGTGTAGGGAGGAGAGAAATGATTAGGAATGTGGTGGTGCAGGTATGGAATGGAGAGGTATGATGATGGATGGCTGTAGGATGGACCACAAGTCTTCTCGAAAGTTTTCTAGCCCTTTGATCCCTTTTTCGACCTGATTTCGAGCTCTCTGTGATTTCTACAGGAGCCTCCTATAGAACACACAGAGCTTCCTATAGGATGCGCAGTTTTCAGAAAATGTAAGACCAGGGAATGGGAGAAGGAAGAAATGATGGAAGAGGGTCTAGAAGAGGTGTAGTAGACTTGGTGAATGTCCCCTTTCCCTCTGTGGTCCTCCTAAAACACCCTACCTGCCTGCCCTGGGCACCTCCAAGGGGAGGTTTTCACCCAGGGATCTTTATTATCCTCATTTTTTGTTTTTTTGTTTTTTTTTGTTTTTAGTGAGTGTGTGGAGTGGGAACAGAGACCTGCTCCACTACCAACACTATTTTACTCATATTTTCAATGAATTCTTGCTTGGAGAGGGGCTTCTTATAGATTTTCAACCTATGCCCGTTGATAAGCATGGGGATGGATTCTTCATCGATGGTCCTAATCAGAACTGAACCATTGTCATTTCACTTTTCTATTGTGTACGGTCCTATACATCTTGTCCTCAATTTTCCCTTGAAATCCTGATACCTTGAGTCATATAGCAGTGCCCGATCTCCTTCTTGGAATTGCTTGTCTTTGAGGTGTTTGTCATGCCATATTTTCGTTTGAAGTTGGACTACCTCTGTGTGGAGAAGGGCCTGCAATCTTTGTTCATCTAATCCATTTAGCTGGAGTAACCTTTCCTTTTGTGCATGGTTGAGATCTAGGTCCAGCTGAGCTGCCATCCTTAGTGTATTGTATTCAAATTCTATTGACAGCAAAGCCTTCTTTCCATAGACCAGCTCATAGGGTGTGAACCCGGTGGTGGTCTTCATGCAGTGTTATAGGCCTAGGTGGCCTCAACCAGTCGATTTGCCCAATCTTTTCTACTTCTGCTCATTACTTTAATCAAAATTCCTTCCAAAGCTCTGTTAGTGACTTCCACCAGTCCATTTGCTTGTGGATGGTAAGGGGTGGAAATTTTGTGCTTGATTTTGTGACGTGTGAGCAGGTATTCAATCAGATTGGAGGTAAACTAACTCCCTTGATCTGTGACTAACTCTCTTGGATATCCGAACTTATAGAAGATGTTCTCCCTCAAAAACTCAATGACTTTTTCTTCTGTTGCTGCCTTGATCACCTTCATCTCTACCCATTTTGTCAGATAATCAGTGCACAAAATGATGTAATATTTCTGCTTTGAAGGAGGGTTGACAGGATCCACAAAGTCCATGCCCCACTTCTCAAATGGCTCGAAAGTCACTTGAGGTTGCAGGGGCATCTCATCCCTTGGAGTAGGTTTCCCCATCCTTTGACAATGGTCACATTGGCCGATATATCTCCTCACATCTTGATGAAGAGTGGGCCAATAGTAACTTGCTTGAAGAATTTTGAATGCAGTCCTCTTTACTGCAAAATGACCTCCACAGGGCCCATCATGGCAGGTCAGGAGAATGTCAAAGACTTCTTCCTCCCTAACACATCTTCTCAAAACCTAATCTAGGCCAAGTTTGAAGATATTTCCCCCAATCCAAGTGAAAGGGGCACTTTTCCTCACAATATTTCTCTTCTCTTTCGAGGACAGGTGTGGCGAGAACTGTGCTGAAACCAAGTAATTTTCTATATCAGCAAACCATGGAGAGAGTACTGATATAGTGAATAGGTGTTCATCTGGCATTTGATCATCCACCATTCCTTCTTCACCCGCAGTTAGATTTAGTCTAGACAAAAAGTCAGCAACAACATTTTCCTTACCAGGTTTATCAATAATGGTTAAATCAAACTGCAATAAGAGAAACCATCTAATGATACAAGCATTCACATCTGGTTTATTCATCAAATACCTAATTGCAGCATGATCAGTGTGTACAAATGTTTGATAGCCGGTGATGTAGTGTCTGAATTTATTTAAGGAATGGACTACAGCTAGGAGTTCTTTCTTGGTCACCGTGTAGTTTAATTCTGCCTTTGACAAATTTTTACTTATAAAATATATGGCATAAGGTAGCTTCTCATCAACTTGCCCTAAGGCTACTCCTATCGCTTTGTTTGAGGCATCTGTGTGAATGTGGAAAGGTAGGGCCTAGTTTGGACCTCTCAAAATTGGGGCAGTCACAAGTTTAATTTTCAAGGTATCTAGGGCTTCTTGACAGTGGTCAGTCCATATGAATTCGACATCTTTCCTCAAAAGGCCAAATAATGGAGAGGCTAGCTTATTGAAATATTTAATGAATCTTCTATAATATCCTGCTAAGCCTAGGAAACTTCGAACATCTCTCAACTTTTGAGGAGGTGGGACCCTTTGGATGATGGTAATTTTGTTGGGGTCCACCTATAATCCTTGTTGAGAGATTGCATGACCTAGCACGATCCCTTCAGTCATCAAGAATTCACACTTTACAGGACTGAGGGACAGGTTTATTTCAATACACTTGTCCAAAACTTTTCCCAGGTTAGACGAAGCTTCCTGGAAGTTAGAACCATAAGGGGTAAAATCATCCATATATATTTCCACTGCATCATGAACCAGTTCAGAGAATATACTCAATACTGCTCTCTGGAAAGTGGCGGGAGCATTGCACAAACCAAAAGGAAGGACCCGATATGAAAAGGTACCCCAAGGACAAGTGAAAGTGGTCTTATCTTGGTCTTTCTGGCTGATTTGCATATAATTGTACCCGCTAAACCCATCTAGGAAGGAGAAAAACTTTTTCCCCGCCAGGCCATCTAACACTTGATCTATGAAAGGCAAAGGAAAATGGTCCTTCTTGGTGGCCTTGTTTAGTTCCCGATAGTCGACACAGATTCTCCACTTCCCATTTTTCTTTGGCACTAGCACCAAAAGAGAGACCCATTCACTGTCAGAGATGGGGTAGATGAATCCTGCATCTAATAACTTTTGCAATTCATCCTTGACAATGTCTTCAAGGGCTGGATTCATCCTCCTTTGAGGCTGCCTGACTGGTTTGCAATCTTTCTTAATGAAAATGTGATGAGTATAGATTGAAGGGTGCACTCCCTTCATCTCCTTATAGCTCCAAGTGAAGGCATCCAAATGGGTTCTCAATAAGCTACACGGTTCCTTCTCCTGGAAGGTGGATAGGGATGAGTTGATTTTCAAGGTTATTTCTGGGCCGAACTCTATATTCTTAACTTGGAGGGAGGTCAGGTCAGCCACACAGAAATCAGCTAAAATATTGTCTTGGGTTTCTTTCCCTAGCTCTTCTAATGGCAACATACTAGGGGTGGATTTTGAATTAAGTTTTCAATGATATCATCCTCAGTTTGTGGTTCGCCCGCCATGCTAGTTTCTACTGCACACAGTGGTGCAGAATAGACTTCATCCTCATCTTCCTCCTCCAACTAGAGAGGTAGATCATGTTCTAGCAAATATTGGGCAGGAGGGTATAGGACTAGTTATTTGGACATATGCCCATTCTTGATTGTCATGTTCCCAGCTCGACAGCTGATGTAGGCATCTGTAGTAGCCAACTAGGGTCTTTCCAGGATGAGAGGATACCCAGTGAGCTTTGCCTTCGGCTGGAGAACTAGGAAATCAGCTGGGTACTCCCAAGAATTGATGGAGACCATTACATCTTCCACAATCCCTTCAGGGGTCACGGTGGAGCTGTCTGATAACTGCAATACTATTGTGGTCTTTCTCAAGGAGCCCTGGAGGTTGAGCTTGAGCATAGTGTCCTTTTTCATCACATTAATGGTAGCCCCTAGATCAATCACGGTATGGGGGATCATGGTGCCATTGATGTGGACATCAACTACTGGGCTTCCAGGGTCTAGATACTTTAGACAAATTACCTGCCCCAACATCAGGTCAGACAGTTGTCCTATGACATTGATGGTTGGGGCATCTCTCTTGCGCCTACCTGGATGCCTGAAGCACTTCTCCTTGATCATCTTGTTGTATATAGGCACATCCTTTATGGCTTGGAGAAGTGGTATCTTTACACATAATTGTTTCAATTCTCCCAGAAGTTCAATTTCTTCTAGGGTAGGCGGTGTTGTCCTGGATAATCTCTCAGGAAAGGGTGGAATTTCTTTTGGTTCACTTTCCTCTTTGTCTTCCTCATCCTCCTTAGGGGGAGGCTGGCTATCTGGGAGAACCTTCCCAGATCATAGGTTAATCTCCTGGATCTCCACAGCATAGGTTGGGCATGACAGTTCCCCACTATATACCTACTGAGCCTGTCTATTATTTAGGTTCGGGTTCAGTTGAGTAGGCATTTAGGGTTGCCTAGGTGGAGTAGGAGGCAATGGTTGTGGTTGAATAGGTGGTGGAGGAAAAATAGCGGGAGGAGAATTGTACTGGGGCCTCCATCCCTAATGAGGTGCATTCCACTGAGGTTGTGGCTAAGCATAGGGGTGAAATGAATGAGTAGCGGGTTGAGCATGGTATTGAGATGGATATGACCACTGCAGAGGTGTGGACCAGGAAGGATGAGCAGGGGGGCCCCAAGAAGCCATGGAAGTGGCTTGACTGGGGTTGTAGTATGCCTGGGATGTCCCTTGCATCCCCTGCTAATAAGGTTTAGGCCCATGTTGCCTCCTTTGGTTCATGAAATAGAGTGGCTCAGTGGCTCCTTCGGCCCCTTGGTATATAGCTTTAACTCCGGGCAAGGAAGGACACTTGTTTGTAGGATGATCTTCTTCACAGACTGAAGACACTTCTATAGAGTTCAATGGACACTCATTCCTAGGATGCCTTCTGGTGCACCTAGGACAAAAAATAGCCAAAGCTCTTTCTGCTTCCTCTTGTTTCTTTTTGATATGCAAGGTATCCATTTGCATGGCAAGAGTCTGCATCATCTCGCTCTTGAAATCTTCTAGCAGATTTTCAAATTCTCCTTTAAGGGATGAACTGGATGAGGAGGTACTGGATATGGGTTGACTCCCCCTACCTCTCTTTCTGGCTACCCTAGAATGGTTTCTAAAGATAGTCTTGATGTCTTCATAAGGTAGCTGGTAGATGTCTCCCCCAACTAGTAAATGGAGGGTGTCTAGAAGGTCTTACGGAACTCCTCTGAGCAGAACCAACTTCAGAGATTCGGGGGCAAGTGTGCACCTGGCCCTTTTATAACTGAGCTGGAATCTCTCTTCATAGTCCTCCAAGGATTCGTTGCTTCCCATAGTCATTCAGAAGATTTCTTCCTTGGTGTCTTTTGACCTATAGTATTCCCGATATTTGTTATGATAGGCTTGCTGCATCTGAGCCCGAGCGGTGATGTTGTTGCCAGGTAACCCCATGAACCAGTACAATGCTACATCCTTAAGGGTAGAAGGAAAAAATTTCAACTTCTTCTCATCTTTTGCATAGTCATAGGTTCGACAGATAATGACAAACTCAAAAAAAAAGGTGCCAGGATCTTCAGTGGTCAATCCATGGAAGTGAGGTAGAGCTGAAGGGCTTATGTTCTTCATTTTAGTGTCCCCATTGGTTTCTCGGATGGGAAAGGTACCCTCTACTCTCTCTCCATTTCCCCTAACATTTCTATTTTCAGCCATTGTCTCCAGAGGGATGGTTTCTTCATCTTCTTCTGCTATAGGATCTTTGTATATCTCTGGTTGTTCACCTATAGGTTCTTCCGGATCACTGCCGTCAAAGAAGAGAGAAGGGTGGCTTTGTGATGTGGTGGGGGTGTTGGGTAGGAATTTCCCTGAATTATCTATGTTCTTACGAGGCATGAAAGGAAATATTTTTGGGTGGTTTTTTTTTTTTTTTTCGCTGCTTGTACCTGCAAAACTGAAATTGATTGAACAAACAAATTGCAACTACCAAAATGAATTTGCTGAAATGAAAGTTTGTAGAATGGAAATGAAAGCAAAGAAACGACTAATCTACTTTTGCTGAAATGGAAATTGCAGATTTGAAATGAAAGCAAGGAAATGACTAATCTACTTTGCTGAAATGGAAATTGCAGAATTGAAATGAAAGCAAGGAAATGACTAATCTACTTTGTTGAAATGGAAATTGCAGAATTTAAATGAAAGCAGGGAAATGTAGAAATTGAAGGAAACAACTACTCTACTTTTGTTGAAATAAACTACTTAGCAGAATGTTGCAAAAAGAAAATAGAAGAAAAGCAGTAATCACAAAATAGTCTGATGCTTCCTTGGCAACAACGCCAAAAAGTGGTGAGCACCAGTATTGCAACAATAATGCTGCAACTCCTAGGGCTTCCTATTTTACTTTTATCAACCCGGTAGTTCGTAACAAACTTGGAAGCGACGGTGCTGTATGCACAAGTACTAGCTCTTACTGCAGGCTGTCACTTGGTCAACTGGCGCAAGATCACTAGGAGCTCAAGCCAACTTCTATGAGTTTCTAGAAGAAGCTTTTAACTGTGATGAAAGAAAGCTAACTCTACAGAGGCTATTCTATTTGCAGAAAGAGAAGGAAGACTGAAATGTAATGCAAACCCTAACAAACCCTAATTTTTCCAACTAACCCTACTTTTGCAGGAAAAGAGATGAAAACTGATGAAATGAGTGCCATTGACTATTGAAAAGGTAAATTGCATCTATTCAAGCTACTTCTGAAAGGAAATGAGAAGAAAACATCTTTTTGTATTTTTTGAGTGTTTTTATGTGAAATTATTATGCTTGTAATTTATTGGATTGTGATTGTGCAGAGGTTTGGTGGTGATGGAGGATGGATTTGGTTTTTGCAGAGGTGGAGGAAGGTGTGGAGAGGTCCTAAGAAGCCCCTAGTACCCTTTTGAAGACTTCCCTTGCAATCAGATTTTGAAAAATCACTTACAGGAAATTCTACAGGAGGTTGCAGGGGATCTACAGGAGGATGCTGAGAGCTATTTTTGGAGGTTTTGAAGGTGGAAAAATGGTGGGAAAGGGTAACTGAAGGCTAGATGAAGGTGTTGAGGTGTCTGGAGCTTTTCAAGGAAGATCAAGAGGGAACATGATGGTTGGATTTGTTCAAATGGCAAGAGGGAAGCTTATGGAGAAAAATGCAGAAATTAGGGTAGATTGGTGAAATGTTGCGAATGACTCAGGAAATCTGTGAGAAGTGAGATGGTGCTGGCTACTTTATGGATGTATGGTGAGCTGAGGTGTCCTACAAGAGATCTGCACATCTACTTACAAAAACTTATCAAAGAAAGGACTATCTATACCATGGAAACATAAATTTCTCTAGCTTGACCTAATTTCTGACCTACAAACAGAAAATGCTGAATAGTAACCTTTGAACAAAAAAGCATGCAAAGAGATCTATTTTAAAAGAATAGGAAATTATCTAGGAAACTGAATCTGAAGCAACAAATTAACTTTTGAATCAAGTCATCACACTAGAAATTGCATGGAAGAGCAAAACTGTGTTTTTGGTGGCAACAATGGTGCCAAGACCTCAAATCATGATCCCAGGAAGGGAGAAAAGAGATCAAGGATTGTTGTTTGCCTTTTTGAATCTTAGCCTATCACTGTGTGGACCTACTTCAGCAACTGAAACAAAAGCAACTATGAAAACCATCAAAAGCAACCTATTCTAAACAAGGTAAAATGAATCTATGTAACAGAAATTAACTCATGAGCTGAAGAAAAAACATATAAGTACAAAGCAAGAGGTACTGGGTATCCTGGGTTGGGCCCTAACCCAAGAGCTTCATCCCTCTGAAAGAGATCAATGCTAGCTCAGAAAATATTGCATCTTTATTCTCAAAAATAGTAGTCACATTACATGAATTGTCCTAAAAAAGCTCAAAAATGAGCTGGACAAGTGCTGCACAAAAGTGCAAAAATTCTACTAATGACTGGCTAAAATCCAACTAAAAATCCTGAGCATCTAAGCCCTACTATTTCTACAACTCGAGCCTCCAACAGCTCTCCTAAAATCAAGGAGCTCAGCTTCCAAAAACTGCAGATAAACAGTAGTCCTTCTTTACTTGCTCAGCTGTCCCTTGGATGCACTAATGTGGCTTCTTGTGCTCCGAGTTTTTGATGGAGAATTCAAGGTAAGGGTTCATAAATGAATGGAACACCCCCCTACAAATCCTCTTCCCTGTTTTCCTCGAATATTGGCTGCCAAATGCTCATAAATCCTTTGACGTTGTCCAAAATTGACCAAAAAATCTGCATAAATCACACATTAGACTTCATGGCATAATGACTAACCCAATTCACTCTATTAGGATAAATACAATAAAAAAATGCAATAAAATAATGAGAATGTTGGATTAATTCAAATTAAGAGGAAAAATGAGCCCATATAATTACCCATTTCTGGGGCTCATCAATTCTCGCGGGTGATTAATACGACTGGACGTCTCCTGAGGGTTCGTGTCGTGCTTCTCTGTCTCCTTGTTACACAACATTTTGTCACTGTCCCTGTACTCCCCATTCCTTGATCGTGGAGGACCTCTACACTGAACCCTGCATGCTTTGCCTTCATGAAGAAACTCCCATCGTGTCCCTCTTCATGAGAAGATAAATTCCCTTTTGCACCATTTCCCCTGAAACTTCTGTTTTTCCCAGTTTACAAGACTAGCGTTAATGGCCTTTGTCTCCCCTGTGCTGATGTGTAGAGATTAGAACTACTCCTCGCATCGATCGGAGCGACTGAGCTATGTTCCAATCACGTCGGTCCTGTTATGGAAAGTTTTTTAAATTAGAGTCGAAGCTTCCATCTCTAGAAGTTTCATAACAAAAGTCTGGTAAATGGTTTGGCCGGATGGGGTTGAGGATGATAGTTTGGGCTCCTTTCCCCTATAATTACTACCTCAAGGGATAAGACCTTCTCCTATGAGAAGAGGATCCATCTCCCATCCATATTTCCTATATAAACCTCCCTTATTCCCAAGTACAAGCTAGTTAGAGTGTTGATGTTAGTGTGCTTATCCTATTTTGGTTTGGAGTAGACAAGCAAGCTATTACTAGTTGTAGCTATCTAGTTGTGTGAGGGAGAAGTGTGATTTGGTTTGGAGTGAAGCCTAAAGGGAAGAGTTTTAAAACTATTGTTGCTTGAGGCCATCATGGAATGATAGCAGAAGTGTGTGGGAACCTGGTCTTGTCAGAGGAAGGTTGCAACATCAATACGAATGGTTATAATCTCTCTTTCATATTAATATATGCAACTATCAATTGATTTCCTACATGTTTTGTATTATTACATATTCATGGCTTCATTTTTCTTGACTTGTTAAGTAGGTTGAATTTTCAATTTTTCTATTATCATTTTTGTTGTCTGTCGTTGTTTACTTGTTTTAGGTGCTTGAAGAAGGAAGCGAGAGATAGCTGGAGTGAACAAGCGAGGACATCATCAAGCAGGATAATCGGACTAAGAGGTACGCCCTCTTGATTGATTCTAACCTAAGGAAATCTTCCATAGAATGTATCTGTTGTGGTTATACCCATTATCAAGCTAGAGGAATTTGTTCGTGTCCACACTTATAATTTTTAAACTTCACCATAAATTGGTGACTCCACTAGGGATCCCAATCCTTTTGTTTGTCTTGTATTTCGTGATTTCGTGAGAACTTTTCTAGTTCTACGTTTTCCCTTTGGTTCTGTTTCTTTTCTCCTGCTTACTGGTTTGAGTCTAAAATTCATAGCAGTAGATTTGGTCCCTCTTTCAATTTTTTTTTTCTTACCTCCCTTGATCAACGTGCTTAATTTGCTGACAGTCACACCGACTAGCATGAGTCACTGAGAAATAGTCACGCCGACCAGCCTCTGGGGCTTCTTGTCAGTTAGGTAGTTGCGCCGATGCCTGTAAGTGAAGATTAGGGCTTGACCCCAATCTTTGCCAGTGTGTTCTGCTCTTGTGGTTTTGACACCGTAAGCCTTTTTGACTATTTTTCTCCCTGATTAGAAAGCTACTGTTCATTTCGTTTTGTTTGCTTGTTGGCTAATCATCTTTCTACTTGATTGATTGAGTCAGTTGGTCACCCATTCAACAGTTTGTGAATTCACTAAGTCAGTTGTAGGTGTGCTTACTCTTTGGATTTTGTTTTTGGTCCTTTTATGACTTTGGCCTCTTTTTGCACAATTTAGAAAAGTTTTCGTTTGCTTGCCTAAACGTTTCTTTTTCGGCATGGATTACATTGCTCGTCTTGTGTTTGGTAAAGTCAGTGTTTCATTAATCTGAATGAACTTCTCTTTTCATGTTTTCATCTGCTTGGAGAGATTATTGTCTCGATAAGGTTTTTCACTGAAATATTCTATGCGAAAAGTTTTTTTTCGTTGTTTCATGAAAAAGTATGAAATTCTAGCTTGTTGCATCATTATGTTACAATAATTTGCATTACTTAAAAGACTAGAGTTGCATCAACATTTGAAAAAGGAAGATAATTTTTTTCTTTTGAAAGGACTAATAGATAAGTGCTTGTTAGGAAATTAGGAATTGGAATGCATTTTTCATTAGTTTATTTTTTGAAAAAAGTAAGGTAGTGAAAGATCATTTCATTTTCAGTTGGTTGATTGTTTGCATTTGATTGAGCAGTTTCTGCCCTCTCTAGTGTAGGCATTTCATCGAATTGAAAGGGTCTTGTCTTATTTAGTTTCATTTAAGGTTTTTCAAGAAGCATCGCTAAGACCTGAAAACTGAAACATAACTCAAGATAAACTCTAAAATGAATTAAATTAACCTAAGGCGCATTTGACATTAACGATCATATCTATAAGGTCTAGGCTAGAGATGTGTTCCGACGTCTTTAAGCCTAGAAGCTGTCTTTAGCTTCAACATTAGACAATGCTAGTACAGATTTGTGCTCCCTGTACCGTTTAGTATATAACAGGGGGTCACACCAGGTTGCAATCCTTTTATCCTTAGGAAGCCGAGTCAGCTGCCTTGCAAACGTGATACACCAAACACAACATTTGGGGAGATGTCCTGCTCGTACTTCTTGGTTTGCCATGAGGTATTTTGAAGTTCATGGTTGCCTGGTAATACTGTTTACCTAGATCATCTAGAGCAATCATTTGATCTTTTTGACTCATTAAACTTAAAATATCATTCAAGCACTTTTCCTTTCGAGCTCATTTCCAATTGAAAGTGATAGAGTCATGTTTGTTTCTTTCTCGACTCTAAAAAATTAAAGAGAATTAGTCTTTTATGCGTCTTAATAATTATTGCCCATGATTCAAAACACCCTGTTAGTATTTTTCTGAGACCAAGTCGCGAGTTTCCTTAAAAGAACATTTTAAAACCTTGAATTTATTTGTTCCATCGACTAAGACAAGGTCATCGTGGTTGAACCATCTAGTTCACCCAATTCCTCTTCCTCTCCTCCATCTGAAATATTGTCTGAGGAGTCATTTCCTAAGTTACCAGAGTCACTTGAGGACCAAGATGTTGAACTCACAATTTTTTTGATTGTTCAAATATTTTCATCTCATCCTCTTCCTACTCTCGATATTGGGTCATCTGCTGATCTTTTCCCAGAATCTCCAGACAATCCCATTCAAACACTAGAGAACTCGTCGACCACTGATTGTCCACTTGGACTAGTTATCTACCCTCCGAACCCTTTGTTTGACCCTATTGTGATATCACCGCAACATCCTTACAATCCGTATGACCAGCCATGTGCTCCTTTGGAACTATCCCCTCGTACTTGTTCAGCCATTCGTCGTCATTTGTTTTCAAACATGGAACCCGAAGGCGATGCTCCAGTCACATCTCTGGATGAGTCCAAAGTTTCTACCCCACACACTGTTGAGGGGGAAGAATTGCAATTGTAGTTTCCTCCTGAGGGCTTCCATTTTTCAGAAGGTATTCCGACCAGTTTTCCACCCAACTATGTGTCTTTAGCACAGTTGGTTTTAGGTACACCTAGTGCCTCATCACTTTACCATAATCTTGTATGGGCGTTAGGCACCAAGCCTATGTCAGGTTCATTCATTACGAACATGACTTCCCAACAGGCTGTTACTTTAGTCCCGGTGCAACCCACCATTCTGAATACTCTTGTATCGTCAATCCCAGTTACCCGTCAGACACAACCGGCAGTTTCAAAGGTTCTCTCTGTCAGTTCCTTCGTCCCACTAGCCCGTGGCCAGATTGTGCCACTGCCTGGGGGGTATAACCTGAATGTTTCTATGGTGTTAGGTGCCACTAATGTGAGCACATCATAAGCTCACATGTGTGGTATAAACCAGCCTTCTTCTGGTATTATTTATAACCCTGTTGATCCTCTTGGATCAAGCAATTTCCAGTATCAACAGGTTCAGAATCCCATTGGTCCCTCTAGATCAAGCAATGTTCAGTATCAACAGCCTTATGGGGTTCAGGTCCAATACCAAAATACTTACGTTCCATATGGTTCTCAAGGAATGGTTAATCAACCTTACACCCTCCAATCTAGGCTATACATCTAGCCTGGCTATGGCCAGATTCAGTTCGGTAATTTCCTGAGCACTGTTCAAGTACCCTTGGGACAACAAGGACAACCTCTACAATAACAAGGGAAAATTTTGTTACTGCAAGGGAAACCTTTGTTGCAACAAGGGCTCTCCACGCAATAGCAAGGGCACATTATCCCACAGTAAGGTCATCTGCAACAACCACAAGGTCAATCCTTACAACAGTTGTAGCAAGCTGCGTAGCAGCAAATGCAATTTTCTTTGCACACTCCTCAACCCATGTCCTCGCAGGGCCAAGCTCTACAACCCCAAGGACAAATTTTGCAACTGCAAGGTCAACCCTTGCAACAACAAAACCAACTAGGACAACAACAATCCTTGTATACATATCAACAAGGTCAACCCTTGCAGGGGCAGGGTCAAGGTCAAGTCCTGCAATAGTAGGCCCAAAATTCTCATGTCCTAGGTCAACAGGTTCAGAATCTTGTCGGCCAAGGGCATCAGGTACAAAATCCCTACATCCAAGGACAACAAGTGTATCAACATTATGCCCAAGGACTACAGGTCCAAAACCCTCTTGTTCGGGGACAATAGGCTTATCAACCATATGTTCAAGGACAACAAGTCCCATATCCGTATGTCCAAGGTCAATAGGCTCAATAGCCTTTTAACCCATACGTTTCTTATCAACAAATTATGCCTGGACAGTTCCAAGGTATTCAAGGTCAACACCCTCCCTATGGTCAAGGTAATTCACAATGGGTGCAACCTCAGGTGCCATATGGCCAAAATCCCCCACTGTGGGGCCAAAATCCTTACCAGTAGGGATGGGCTCCTCCCTATGGGCCTGCTTATTGACCTCCCATGCCTTTTAACACTTAATTACCTTTGTTGCCTACACTTGAGTTTCCAGATGTATCGCGCCTTACGAGTGATCCGATCCTTCATTCACAGTACTGGCCTCCGGTGTAGTCCAAGATATCGAGTGATTGCCCAAAGTTCGATGGAGAAGCTAAAGAAGATCCTCAGGCCCATGTGATGACATATCACCTCTTGTGCTTGTCAAACTCATATGTAGACGATTCTATTCATCTCCATCTTTTCCAACAAACCCTCACGGGTGCTATAGCGAAATGGTACATCGAGCTACCTCGAAGTACTTACCATGACTTTAACTCTTTAGCCATGCCTTTCCTCACACGTTTTCAATTGTCGTTTCGCTATGAAACTGGCACCTATTTGCTCACATCGCTTAAGAAACATACTGCGATGCACATCTCTGATGACATGCATGAATGGAGACGTAGACGTTGCCTGATCAAATTCAATATTGTTGATTAGTTGCTCACTGAATGGTTTACCAAATCATTCGTAACCCCAATTGCTCACGATATAGCTATGGGTGGATGCGTCACTGAAGAGCAGGCCATTTCTCCTACCCAGTATTTGGATCTAGTTTACTCTCAGTCTGGCACTTTATACAAGTTATTACCCAATACTCCACGGCCATCATCTGATCTCGCAGCATCAAAGTCACTATGTTTTCCTCTCATTGATGGAGTTATTGGTTCAGTATCTCAGATCCCTGCTAAAACTTCTTCCAAATAGAAGTCAGCCTCAAATACTGTACCTAATAGTTCATCCCAGAATCCACCTGGCCCTGGTAAAACCTCAGAGGTCCAGGCTGTCTAGTCTACTGCAACGGACAAATCCTCGAAAATGAAAAGGAAAGGAAAAGGAAAAGTTAAAGCCAATGCCCCGAAACAGGGTCCTCCCAAATCGTCTACTGGTGAATCTTTGTGACAGAAAGCTAAGTATCTCTGCCTCATTTGCGAGGAATATCACTACACTAAGGATTGTCCCCAATGATTTGAAGTTAGTTGCTTGCTCAAAGGGACCCCTACTGTCCTCAAAGCGCTGTTTCTATCTCAACATACCCAAATGGTAGACCAACCCCAATCTGCTTCCTCCGGATCTCAAGTGTTCATGATGAGCACACCTATTAATGTGGCTACTTGATTGAAAGACTATCAAACTCTAGCTCCAGTAGTTGGGAAAGAGAAAGAAGCCGCACCTTCTTCTTCCACCTCGAGTTCTGGCCCTCTACGTATTGAGCGCCCTAACACTGATTCTGCTATGTAGCCACCCTCTGGAGGTGTACTGTGGAAATCCTTGTATAATCCCAATTCCCGAGCTACTCAGAACTACAATATTGTTGAGGATTTGGCTTAGGAATCATCAGCCATGTCAGATATCGATGTACTCCAAAGTTTCCCATCGCTGCGGAAATCTTTGTTGTCAGCTATTGGGGGAATCGATCCCACCGATTCCAATTTGATATGTTTTGATCTAGAGAACCATGTTCCACAACTCCCTCATCAGATTTCCTTTCTTAGTTAGGTAATCATGAACAAGAAGACCATCCACCACACTGTCATCGATGAAGGTGCTTCCACCTACATCATGTCAGCCAGATGTTGGAAGTATTTTGGTTCTCCTACACTGAACCAATCTCTGAACACTTTGGAAGCTTTCAATGGGCACGATTCACCACCCTTCGATGTATTATTATAATCTTCTACTCGGCTAAATTTGGACTCATGTCATGCTTGTCGTGGCGTCCTCTTTATTTCACGTGATTTTTTCCCCATCAAGGGAAGATTGTCACTATCAACCAGTTGTCTTTCTTTGCCTCTTCCTCCTCGGTGGCAATGTTCCGTACGTCAAGTACACTAGCGCTCCCTATGAGAGTGTGGGGGCAGGTCTCTTCAAAGATTCTACCTTAATGGGAATTTTTCCACTCCCACCTCCTCATGTTGCCTCTGTCAACATGATCTCGGTCAAATCTGATCCCTGGGTCATACCTATACCAGATCTTGTTGATACTTGGGGCGAGGTCATGCCGCTTAGTCTCGCCGAAGTCAATTATGTGGAAATTGTTTTGGCTTCAAAATTTGCATCCTCTGATTCTCATATGTCGAAGACCTCTCTTGATACGTATTCTCAATCCCGTTGGATTGGCACTTTGGAATCACCCGATCCCTTAGCCGAGACCTTCCTTGCTGATGAAGGTATCATGGAAATCATGTCTCTCAAGGAACCACCATGGTTGGATACTCATCATCGCTCCTTGTTCCTGCCTCGCCCGATGGTCATGTCTACCACTTTTGAAGAGTCTTCTTCTCCATTTCCACCACCGATTGTTACGCATGAAGTATGGTCGGAAGGAAATCTGGGTAATATTACCCAAACTATGCCGATTGACATTTCTATCAAAACCGTTATCATTAAACACATTCATATTGGGGTATCTTGTTCTCTGGATGAGATCAAGACATATACTTGTCTATTTCAGGAATTCCGTGATGTGTTTGCATGGTCTTATGAAGAAATGTCGTCATTGATCCTAACATTATGGTGCACGAAATTTCCAACGTATCCACACGCAAAGCCCGTTCACCTACGGCATCGCCCCGTGCACCCTAGGAAGGTCACTGCTATTAAGGGTGAAGTTGAAAAGATTCTTAAGACTGGGTTCATCTATCCCATACCCCTTAAATACTGGGTCTCCAATATTGTATCGGTGACTAAAAAGCAAGGCACAATCCACATTTGCGTGGATTATCGAGATATTAATCGTGCCTGTCCTAAAGACAAATATACTACTCCTTTCATTGATGAAATCATTGATGAATGTGGTGGGAGCGAGATCTTTTCTTTTATGGACGGTTTTTCTGGTTATAACCAGATCAATATCGCACCGACTAACCAAGAAAAGAGAGCATTTATCTACCCATGGGGTACATTCGTGTACAAGAAGCTCCATTTCGGCCTCAAAAATGCTGGAGCCACGTTTCAATGGGAAATGTCCTATGAATTTCAAGATATTCGCAACATTGTCCAACCTTACTTGGATGACCTTCCTGCTCATTCTCGTAAGCGCCAAGATCACCCTGACCATCTTTGACAGATTTTTCTACATTGCAGACACTATAACATTTGGTTAAATCCACACAAATGTGTTTTCTGCGTGGAATCAGGACGACTCCTCAACTTCATCATTTCCAAGGACGGTATTCACCTAGATCCATTAAAAGTCGAGGCCATTGTAAATTTACCCTCTCCATCCTCACTACACCAACTCCAGAGCCTGCAAGGAAAGGCCAACTTTCTCTGTTGTTTTATACCCAACTATGCCGAGCTGGCCACATGATTTACCCGATTGCTCAAACAAGGAACAACCATTATATGGGACGAATTGGCCCAAAAATATTTTGACGATCTCAAGGCTGTCCTCATAAATGTTCCTCTGTTGCACCCACCGGACTATTATCGAGATTAATTCCTTTACCTAGCCGCGACCCTTAGCACCATTTCTATGGTCTTGGTCCAAGATGATGATGAAGGTAGAGAACATGTAATCTACTACCTTAGTCGGAATCTCCTCGACACTAAAACACGTTGTGCACATGTTGAGAAGTTGGCTTTGGCTACTAAGGTTGTTCAACGCTTTCAGCACTATATCCTTTTACGTACAACTAAAATGATTTCTGATGCAACCCTATGACCTATATCCTGACTCATCAGTTGCTGGGGGGCAAGTATTCTAATTGGATCATCATCCTGCAAGAATTCGATTTGGTCATCAATACAGCCAAATCTAAGAAGTCACTTGTTTTCACCGAAATGATTTGTTCCCTTCCCTCCAAGGCTCTCCCTACTGGTGTAGATGAACAACTTCTAGATGAGACCCTTTTCCTAATTAGCACCCTTGATCCATGGTACGGTGATATCATCGTGTATCTCCAAACGTCCATGTTTCGGTTCGCGTTGACCAAGGATGATCGCTGAAGGATTCAACATCATTCCAAACCCTACCGTATTATTGGTTATACTTTATACCATGTCGGTGTCGATTCAATTCTTCGTTGATGCCTTATGATCGAGGAAGCTGAAAGAGTTCTCAATGATTGCCACTCCAGGGCATGTGGTGGTCATATGTTTGGTTACGCTACGGCTCAAAAAATCCTTCACGTTGGTTATTTCTGGTTTTCTATCTTAAAGGAATGCATTCTTGCTATTCGTAAGTGCCACGAATGCAAAATTTACCAATGCAAGATGTGCGCCCCACCCACTCACCTACACCCCGTCATTACCGTTGGTCCCTTTGCCAAATGGGGCATTGATTATATGGCATGTAACCCTAGTTCAGCCGGGGGGCATGGCTATATTATCGTCGCTGTGGATTATTTCTCCAAATGGGCCAAAGCGATGCCTACATATTTTGTAGATGGTAAAATTGTGACTCAATTCCTTTTCAACCATCTTATTTCTAGGTTCGGTGTACCCCAAGCCATTGTCATAGACCATGGCTCCCATTTTAGAGATTACATGATGGCTGAGCTGACATCTACATTGGGCTTGCACCACGATGGCTCGACCCCATATTACCCTTAGGCCAACGACCAAGTTGAAGCCATGAACAAGGTCTTGATCACAATGCTTCAATGTACTATTGGGATGCACAAGTCAAATTGGCACTCATGCTCTTTTCATCTCTATGGGCCTATAGAACCTCAACCAAAGATGCAAATGGTTTCACACCATTCTAGCTAGTCTATGGTATGGAAGCAACATTTCCAATCGAATGTGAGATTCCTTCACTCAATTTAGTTGTTGAAATACTCCCCAAAAAGTCACCTCAAGAGGAACGACTCTTATATTTAGAACGACTGGATGAGACTCACCATCTCACAGCGTTGGTCATCGAAGCACAAAAGAAATGGGTCAAAACCCATTTCGATCAGTCGGTCTCCCCTCGCGCATTCTATGAGGGTGATTTGGTCTTATTAGATGACCAAGCTAATGATAAGATGGGGGTAGGAAAGTTTGAACCTATCTGGCATGGGCCCTATATTGTGAAACGCGTTTTGGAGAAAGGAACCTTTGAGCTTATTGATTATGAAGGAAATCCGCTCGATAAGTCCCTAAATGGGCTTTACCTCAAAAAGTACTATGCATAGGTCATCTTGCATGGTTACTTATGTACATTAGTGTGTGATTCATTTTTGTACAACATGGTTTTGTGTGATAGTTTTCAAACAACTTTCCTGTTTACTATGCTTTTCTTGCTTTACAGATGTTTGCGACTCCCCGCATTGGTTTCACTGATGGTGCTTGCCGAAGTACTCGAAACCTATCATCCACAACATGGGCTATTTATGACCCTAACGGTGAGTTGATTGGCCTTCAAGGTATCTACCTAGGTCACACAACCAACAACATTTCTGAATACAGTGCGATAATTGAACTGCTGTCAGAAGCCATCGCTCTGGGCATTAGGAATTGATTGTCAACCTGGATTCATAGCTTGTCGTCCTTCAACTCAACAGGAAATATTCCATCAAGAACCCTCAAATATTGAGAATGCATCTCCGTATTCATCTATTGGAAAGGAATTTTGATTATATTACATATCTTCACATTCCTAGACGCATGAATATGTTGACAAATTCATTAGCTAATTACGTGTTGGATAGATCTTTACGAAACATGTAGAAGATGAAACAAACCATTTGTACCATAATAGATAGGAAAATACAACATATATATATATATAGATGGTGAGAATATTTGATACATCATAACCCCAAAAAATAATATGCGTGTCTAAAATAAAATTGACGACTCGTAGGCCTCATACATCCATGACACGCAGGCCTAAAAAGATATGTAAGTGATGGAACTAGGAAATAATCAGCATGGTGATCATGGTAGCACGAGACAACTCGTGTAACATGAGTTAGCAATCGGCGTATCCGATCTGAGACTCCCATCGTGTATCTTTGGTATTGATGGGGAATGTCTCCTACCCGAGCATTCTCTGGGATACCACGAGTTAACCCCTCAAGATTCCTTGTGATTTCCTTGTCATTGTCACTCCCTTCCTGATAAATGGCAACAACATCGATAGGGCGGGGGATGCACCTGGCTATCGAGGACATCCTAGCTAGACACTTTGGTCCAATGTATGCATTAAAAAGAGAAACTTTATAAGCACATATATACAAAAAACATTTAAAAAATCTCGAAATTATTTATTTTTATTTTTTTACCTTTGTCATCAAAGTCCTCTCCATCTCGTAAAGGCATGTCTGGATCTCCATGAAAATCAGTGTCGTTATATGGCCAGTTCTCCACGAAGATATTTTGTTGTCATTGCCATGAAAAGAATGCAGGTCGATATGACATGTGCTGACCCATAGTAATCCTAGGCATCGAATGACTCCAGCGGGCCATCCATGGATCACGTGGCATAGGAGGAACTACCTCAGTCAGCTGATACTGGAACAGTGGTACTCGTTCCAGGAAGAAGGTCACAAGTACAAATCTGAAGCAAAATTTCTTCAGATTCCTTGCCTTGGCTTTGGACAACTGGTGCTTGACGTTCATCTTCATGGCCTCTACCCAGTTGAATATCGTAGGAGTTGTGTAGTCAATAACATAAAGGAACTTCGACTTATTAGTCTCATGTTCTGCCTCGGACCTTGCCACTCTATTGATAGTTAACAGAAGCACCCTCAGTGTCAGATCCCACACACTAGAAATCTCTATCTTCCCATTCTTAGATTTCAGGGCCTTAGGGCAGTGTTCGACAAGCAAGGAAGATATGCTCGCCCCAATCAGACATGACCCATACAAGTTCACCAGCTCCCCTCTGCAGGACAATCCAGTGATGAAGTATCTATCTGAAGTTTCCAACTCCAGCTCCTAGTCACCAATGACAAAAATCTCTTGATTAATTTCCCAAAGACTAATCAGGTATCAAAGCAACTCAGGCTAGGCCTGCATCCCTAACGTAAGGAAGAATTTTAGGAGCTTACAAGCCCTCAAATCCTCCAGGCAATTTGGGTCATTCATTGCCTAGGTGTCAACATCTTCATGTTCCCGTTCTTTCCAATCCACCATTTTCAATGATTCTATCCTACAAAAACCATTAATTTGAGTCAATAATCATCCTTGGCACATAAAATTCAAGTTTAAACGGTCAATAGTTGAGAAAATATGGTTTTCCCCTATCCACGGCACCAGTGTGCCTGTTTTAAAAATAGTTGCACCAATCGGCATGGATGGCCTTGTTAATCACCCTCGACCGGTGCGATTCTGTGCTCGGTAATCGTGTCGACTGAGGGCAAAAAATATTTTCAAAAACCTCCTTAAAAATCTAAAAAAAATGGCTAAAAGAAAAAATAAAGAGCAAGAAAATGGAGCTCAGGGATTCGGCTGTTACTTGGAACTGGCGGCTCGTCGATTGACCTCCCGGATCTCCCATAATCTGCTTCGGAACAATTAGGGAAAAAGTGAGTTAAAAGCCTTCACAACAAAGGTAAAATGGTAAATGGTAAAAATATATTTACTTTTCTCCTTTTTATTCATTTCTCATGAAAATATCAAGTTTATGTAAATATTTTGACCTATTTTGCCTCAAGGACTCGATAATACACTTTGCCTTATTTGTGTAGCCACAGGTGATGGATGTTCGATGATGATGATGAGTCACGTTTGAGCTCTTTTCTTGACTCTTTAAACTCATATGGAAAGATGGCCAAGTATTTTTTCCCTTTTTGACTCATTAAAGGGAATAAAAATGGAGGGTTCACTTTTAGCTCTTTTTCAACCCTTTAAAAGTGAAAAGATGGTCGAGCCCTTGTCATTTCGAACTCATTAATGGATGCGAAACATCATGTGCCCAGTATAAGTTTACCCCTTTTTCGGGCTGGGAGGCACTATTTACGAGAAAGGTACTCCTTGACTAAAATGATCAAGTGGTTCTCTCAAGTATTGTTTTCTACCTTTTCAGGCTTGAGAGACACAAATGTACGAAAAGGGACCATGCAAAGTTTTATTTTACGTGTCATTTTCAAACTATCTAAACATGAAAAATATACTGAGTTACACCTTTGTCGGACTCGTTAAACTATTAAATGACATCAGATTCATCACCATGACGAACATGAGCTTCTCCTTCCTAGGGCTCGTTAAACTTACTAGGTTGGATTCGTCTGAAGGATGAACTTACAGTGCAAGAATATGTTATCCCTTCAAGCTTGTAATTAAAAAATAATTGGGGTACCTGCCAGGAATGGTGGGGGAAAATTTAGAAATCTATCAGTCATGTCGGAAACTCACTCTTGAACATGACACTCTTTGCTTTGTGTCGGGTTAGGATATCCTCCTTTGTATCGTTGACCTTCTTGGGTTTGGGCCGTTTATTTTTTCCTTCCATTTGATCTCCACCACGTCATCATGACCATCGATCCCATGGATCCAGAAGCTACCTAACTTCCAATTGTGTCTTCGATATGTTCAAGAGTTGTCCTTCTAAAGTTACACTTACCTCTAATTCTCTATATCATCCAAAATCATTTTGTATCCTCTCGTCTCACATCGATGATGTGGGATTCATTATGGTCCTCCTTCGACATGGTCACTTTCTATCAATTTCAACTCATTATCCGGGAAGTTGACCGAGAGACTCCCCTCCAGTACCTTATAGCTTGCATGCCCTAATGGTAAGTTCTTCACACTCGACGACGAGCTCACATCATTGGTTTTCAATCGAGTGATTTCGCAAATGTTCGACTTCAGTTCCTCTATTCACATTCCATGGATTATAATGATAGTACCTTGAGGACCATTGTCATTATTGGTGGTTTATATTGCGCTTGTTAACATTTTACATCATTGACTAGTAATCAAGCGACTTTCTAGCATGTTCAACATCAACTCATCTATTCACATGCTAGAATCTGTACTTTGACCGGGTCATGTTGGAGTGTAAGACCCTGGACTCAGATCACAAAAGTCCAAGTTGCAAAGTGATGTGACATAGTTAGATGATATGCATGTCTCTTTCAGATGGCTGGATATGACCAGACCATGAGTTATCATATGTGATCCTTATCATTATTGGATGGTTGCGACCATACCTTGGTTTCAATATGATCCTCTTTGACGGATGGTTGTGCCCATACCTGGATCCATTTACATGATCATTCTATGGATGGCTGTGTCCATGCCTCAATTCATGTATAATTTGACAGAGATCTCAGTTTATGTATATATATCTGTACTTTCTTGCAGGTTTTCTGACGACAGACCAGTTCCCTGCACTGATTTATAAAGCATTTCATCCTTCACTCTAGTTCATCCTTCACGCTTTAGGGGGCATTTGTTACACAACATTTTGTCACTATCCCTGTACTCCCTGTTCCTTGATCCTGGAGGACCTCTATAGTGAACCCCGCATGCTTTTACTTCATGAAGAAACTCCCATTGTGTCCCTCTTTATGAGCAGATAAATTCCCTTTTGCAACATTTCCCCTAAAACTTCTATTTTTCCCAGTTTAAAAGACCGATGCTAATGGCCTTTGTCTCCCTCGTACCTACGTGGAGAGATTAGCACTACTCCTTGCATCGACTGGAGCGAATGAGTTGTGTTCTAGTCGGGTTGGTCCTGTTACGGAAAGTTTTTTAAATTAGAGCCGAAGCTTCCAGCTCTAGAAGCTTTGTAAAAGAAGTCTGGTAAATGGTTTGGCCGGATCGGGTCGAGGATGATAGTTTGGGCTCCTTTCCCCTATAATGATCGAACTACCTAAAGGGATAAGGCCTCCTCCCATGAGAAGAGGATCCATCTCCCATCCATATTTCCTACATAAACCTCTCTCCTTCGATTTCAGGTGAAGGCGACCGCGCGCCTTTGTCAGAGCCCCGCTCTGTGCCACTTGTCTATTTTCCTGCCTTTTTTCCTATCTATTTTTCCTTGATCCTCTCAGTGGCCTTCTTCTTCCACTTTTCAACCAGTTGTGCCATCTTTAGCTTGGCCTCATCCTTCTTCCTTTGTGCGATGGACTTGCTTCCACCCATTGCCAAGTTCGTGGTGGTGTGCCACTCCTCCGACCATTTATCCAACACTGCATCGATGGCATCATCTCTGGCTAGGTACTGCAAATCGTACCACTTCTGCTCAGGGTCCTTCTATGCCCTGATTAATGTCTGATGGCAATCAGCTTTGAATTTGGTATAGTTGTTGGGCGCAGGATCCCCCAAGGGCAGTTTTGGGGCTTAGAGCCCAGATTTTGGTCCAGTTTTGTAATTCCAATATAAAGACTCTACATTTTGTGGGCACGGAGTGCATAGTTATTAAAGAGTCATAGGGTTGTCCACCCTTATTTTGATAATGTATGTCAGTTATAGAAGATCTACCCATGGTCTGCGGACCCTGGGATTGTATAAATAGAGCGAAGCTCTAAGTAGTTAAGGCATCGAAGAATCAATCAAGGATGAAAAATTGAGTCATATATGTGGATTATAAGTCTAAGTTTGGGTCATAGCGTAGGAAGAGGCTCTGCAGTTGCATGCACAGACAAAACTAACAAAACTGCTAACAAAACTGCTACAAGAAAATGAGCTTAGGCAGTGGGAAGAAGTAGAGAGAAAAGCATGGTTTCATGACCGAGAAGAGAACATCACTTCAGAAGCTTGGCATGATAGGGAGGCCACCAGGGCCATCAAAGATGAAGAGATAGATTAGTTGCTCAGAGGATGAGCAACACTTTCAGTAGGGGGGTGATAATGATCCCCAAAAATGGATAATTAAATGGGCTCATTCAGCCTCCTAATTCGACTTAATCCAAAATTCTCATTAGTTTATTGCATTTTTTTTATTATATTTATGCTAATAGAGTGAATTGGGTTAGTCATTATGCCCACAAGTCTAATGGGTGCTTTGTGCAATTTTTTGGTCAATTTTGAGACAAAATCAAAGGTTTTAATGAGCAATTGGCAGCTAAATTCATGGAAGAACAAGGAAGAGGATTTGTAGGAAGGTGTCCCCTTCATTTATGGGCCCTTACCTCAAATTCTCCACCTTCAGCTCGGAGTTCAAGGGCCACCACATCAATTATCACAAGGGCAACCAAGCAAGGGCTAGTAAAGTTGCTGTTAACTACAAGTTTTGGCAGCCGAGTTCCTAAAGTTTAAGAGGGTTGTTTGGGTCCTCAATTTGTATAAATAAGAGGGCTTAGGGATTTATTTGGGTTGGTAGAAGTTAGCTAGTTGGTAGTTCAATTTTAGTCATTTTTTAGGCAGTAGGTTAGCTCTTCATTTTAGCACATTTTCGAGCTTTTCCTTGTGGACAGTTTTTGGAATGTAACTATTCTTTTGATCAATAAAGATGAATCCAGATTTGCAGCAGCTCTAATCTCTCTTAGGAGGCTGTAGCTCTTGGGGTTGGGCCCAACCCAAGTGCCCAATACCTCCTTTGTTTACTTTTATGTGTTTTTGCTGCATTCTTAGAAGAAAATATGCTATTTAGATTTAAATCTTGTTTTTTTATTTATGTTGCTTTTGATGATTAAAAAGGCTTTTCATGTTCAGATTGATTTGATAGGTTAATAACATAGAATATCTTCAGAAAAAGGCTATCAAGCACCTCTGATCTCACCTCTCCCTCAGTGGGACCATGAGCTGGGACCAAGGTGTCCTTGCTGCCACCAAAAACATTGTCTTTGCTTCATCATGCAATTATTAGTGTTAGATTCTCATTTGCAGAAGTTGATACCAGTTGTGGTTACATGCTCAGGTTCATGATTGCTTAGTTTGCATAGCTATTTCACATGATTTCGTTGCAAATAAACTGTTGTTCATTTTCTTTGTTGTTATTTAGGTCAGATTAGGGTAAAGTAGCTAGGTCCTTGATTTTTCGAGTCTTTGTTTGTTCAATTTGAGAAATAACGTGTAGAGTGCCTGTGAAACCTCCTCTCCTAACCTTACCCCATCCATGCAACCTGTTTTTTCCTCCAACTTAGATTCTTGCCTCTCATTTGCTACGTTTTCTCCCTTTGCCCTAATTTCTACATTCTTGTGCATCATTGCTCCCTCCATCCTTGAACCAAATCCAATCGCTCCTTAGCCTCATGCACCAGGTCCTAGACCCCTTAACATCCTTTTCCAACCTCCATGTCCACTTTCCCACCGTTTTTCCTCCATCAACCCTCCAAAATCCTCTTTTCGGAACATCCTGCAGAAATTATAGAACATCCTGTAGAAATTTCAGAACATCTTGTAGAACCCCTGCAGACTTCTTGTAGAAGCTCACGGAAGCGGTTTCTTGAGATCTGATCACTGTGAAACTCTCTGGAAGGGTGCTAGGGACCCCTTAGGCCCTCTTCTAACCTTTCCGACCTCCTACAAGAATTTCCTTTCGCCAATCCACCTCTGCACAGTGAAAAACAATTAAAGCACATGCACAATAATTCTGCCAACTTACTCAAAAATACAAAAAGATGTTTCTTTTCAAATTTCACTTCAGAAGTAGCTTATTCACATGCATTTTACCTTTCTAAGAGTCAATGGAATTCCGTTATGTAGCTTTCATCATTTTTCTTGCACCAGTAGGGTTAGTCGGTA
This sequence comes from Pinus tabuliformis, assembly GCA_031772625.1. Taxonomy (NCBI): domain Eukaryota; kingdom Viridiplantae; phylum Streptophyta; class Pinopsida; order Pinales; family Pinaceae; genus Pinus; species Pinus tabuliformis. The sequence continues at coordinate 1,206,857,334 of CM062817.1, read as the reverse complement.
AAACTAGGGTTTGTTAGGGTTTTCATTTCCTTTCCACTTTCAGTTTCTTTCTGCAAGTAGATTAACCCCCTTTGAGTTAACTTTCGTCCATCAGTTAAAAAGATTCTTCTAAGAGCTCACAGAAGTTGGCTTAAGCTCCTAGCGGACTTGTGCTAGCTGATCAAGTGACAGCTGCGGCAAGAGTTAGTACTTGTGCATACAGCACTGTCGCTTCCAAGTTTGTTAGGAACTACCAGGTTGATAAAAGTAAAGAAGGGAGCCCTAGGAGTTGCAGCATTATTGCTGCAATACTGGGGCCCACCATCTTTTTGGTGCCATTGCTGGGCAAGTGTCAGAGTATTGGTGATTGTTGCTTTTCTTCTATTGTCTACTACAACCTTCCGCTCAGTAGTTTATTTCAGCAAGCGTAGAGTAGTTGTTTCATTTCCATTATGCAATTTCATTTTTGCAAAAGTGTGTTAGACATTTCCTGCTTTCATAGATTAGCATTTCAATTCTACAAGCGTAGATTAACATTTCAATTCCACAAGCGTAGCCTAGCATTTCATTCCTGCATTTTCATTTCAACAAAATAGATTAGTCCTTTCCTGCTTTCATTTCAATTCCACATTTTCATTTCAGTAAGATAGATTTTAGTTAGTTGCAGCTCAATCTGTTTTTGTTTTGCAGGTACAAGCAGAAAAAAAAAGAAATCAACCAAAAATATTTCCTTTCATGCCTTGTAGAAGTAGAGATAAGTCCGAAAAATGTTTGCACAACACCCCCACTGCTTCACACAACCAACCTTCTCACTCTTCTTCGATGGCTGTGATTAAAAAAAACTCCTAGGTGGATAGAAAGACATATTTTGAAGAACCTCTAGGGAGAAGAAGAAGAAAAAATTCCTCTGGAGCAAATGGCTACAAATAGAAGTGTTGGGTGCAGTACCTTGTCCAAAAATGAATTTGCAAATCAGATGGAAGATGTCAAGAACGAGATGAGGCAGTTTCTTACCATGCAACTGGATACCTTGCAGATCCAAAGGAAGTAAGAGGAAGCCAAGAGGGCGTTGGCCATCTTTTATCCCAGGTTCACTAGAAAGCATCCTAGGAACAAATGTCCATTGTACTCCATAGAAGTGTGTTTTTTCTGTGAACAAAACCATCCTACAGATCAGTGCCCTTCCTTACCCATAATCAAAGCTGCATATCAGAGGGCTAGAGGATCCACTGAACCACTCTATTATATGAACCAAAGGAGGCCACATGGACCCATACCTTACCAATAGGGAATTCAAGGGACATCCCAGACCTATTACGACCCCTATCAAGCCACTTTCATGCTTTCTTGGGGTCCCCCTGCTCATCCTTCCTGGTCCACACCCCCTCCTTGGTCGGATCCATCTCCATATTATGCCCAACCAGCTACTCATTCATTTAACTCTTATGCTCAGCCACAACCTCAATGGAATGAACCTCATTAGAGGCAGAGGCCCTAGTACAACTCTCCTCCTGCTCCACCAAGGCAGCCCCAAATGCTTGCTAAACTGAACTTGAACCCAAATAACAAGCAGGCTTAGCAAGTATATAGTGGGAAACCACTTGCCCAACCACAACCCCATCCACATCCATCTCAAATATACACCCCCACTCAACTACCCATACCACCATTTCCAAACCCGCACATTGGAGTAGCTCAACCCTATTGCAAAGCTGAGGCACAACATGTCCAAATCACTCCTCTTGAGCTCAATGATCTTCACCATAGCTCAGGAAGAGTATTGCAAAAAAGAGATTATATTGAAAGCATTGAAGGACCACATCTAGCAAAAGAAGGTTCAAAAGAGGAGATCAAAGAACCATGGGTTGCACTTGATGAAGAGAAGACATCAGAATTAGAGATCGAGAGAGTTCCCTCATGGTTACCATCAAATCCTCCATATACTCAAGATAAAAATCAGCAAAAAGAGGAAGATGAGAAGGTCATGGTAGAAGGTGACATGAAGAATGATCCAGATCAGCAAAAGGAACAAGGATATCAGAGCTATATTGAGATATGGTTCCAGATGGTCAGTAAATCGCAGCAGTACTCTCTTCCTCAGCTATGCTTGATTCCTTCAAAGTCAAATCATTTGGTCTATGAAATCCGGATACCTGTAAAAGCATGCATTTTGAGCCTCCACATCATTTTGTCTCTAATATTGATGTGCACATGGCTCCATTGGAAGTATTCTTATACTTGAAAATGATTTTGTTTTTTAAGTAGGGTAGAGTAGAAAAAAAAAAGAAAAAAAGAAAAAGAAAAAAATGAAAATAAGAGGAAAATAAAAATCTAAGGTGAAAACCTCCTCGGAGGCACCTTAGATTGGATCATTGATTGAAAACCTCCATGAGGCGGTCAATGGGTTGAAAAGAAGAGAAAATAAAAAGAGAATAAGATTCCTGGGTGAAAACCTCCCTTGGAGGTGCCCAGGGCAAGCAATTAGGGTGAAAACCTCCACGAGGCGCCCTAGTTGTTTTCAAAAAAAAAAGGAGAAAAAGAAAAATAAAAATAAACTTAATTTCCATTGAATAATTGCAGGTTGCAGCAAGGACATTGCAGGTTAGGAGGATTGCTCAAAACAAAGACAAAGGAAGTTATGTGCCTTCTACAAGAAGTTCTATGTCTTCTACAAGAAGTTCAGTGTCTTCATAGGAAGCCTACAAACAAGCCAAAATTGATCTCCAAAGAGGACCTGAAGGCTGGGAATATGTCCATGAGGCCTGCACACATCCATGTTTCCATCCCTCACCCTTCTCCATTATTTTTTCCATCTCATTGTGCTTCTTTCCTAAAAACTGTGTTCTACAAGAAGTTCCTATAGAAATTACAGGAAGCTAGAAATGGATTTCAAAAAGGGAGTTTGGCAAACATGATAGCTTCCTAAAGGGTTCATAAGTCCTCCTACAATCCTCAAACCTCTCCTCCATCATTTCCATGCTTGCATCACAACCCAAGCTCATTTTTTCTTACCATGCAAAAAACTGCAGAATACTTGGAAGCAAAAATGCATAGTGCTGAAATTTGTTTTTTTCACTAACTTAAAAACCATGCATCCATTTACAAAACTGTTACAAGGGGAGTTGTATAGGGACGATGTAAACATGCCCGAGTAATTTCAGCCAATTCCAGTGCACGGTTTCCAAAAAATCAGCCTCCATCACCTTCAGCCATTTTTGCATTTTCTCCATATCCGTGCATCCATTTCAAAACCTGTTTCATGGGGAGATGCATATCGTGATAGTAACCTACCCAACCAGTTTCAGCCAACTCCGATACACGGTTTCTGAGAAATTGACCCTTGTAATCTTCAGCCATTTTCAATTTTTCTCGATATCTGTGCATCCTTTGACCAAAATTTTGCTATGGGAGGTGCATAACAATGATAGAAGCATGCTCATAAAGTTTCAGGTCAATCTGATCTATCATTTGGGAGCAATGGAGAAAACAAGTTGCTATCCTGTAAAAATCCAGCATCAGCAGCATGAAGGTGCAAATCTGAAGGATGAAACTAACTTCTGCAGCTTAGATCCGGCCAGAGGATACCTGCACAAGAAAATAACCACACATCAGACAACAAAACACTTATAGCATAAAGGATCTAGGCATGCAGCAATGGAATATGAGCATGCAGCAGAAAAAAGGACCCAACAGCACGTCGACTTATAGGTATGTGTCTAAACTAGTTCCTCTATTTGAATCAATATGATTCGAAAGTGCATAAATGAATGAAATGGTGGGATTAAGCCAGGAAGCTAGCAAAGTTAACCCGACAGTGCCTTGTCCAGTTCTCTAGCGCTCAGCCGGAAATCATGCAGCATACGTGTATAGTCAACTCATGTGAAATTTAAAAAACAGGTAGTGTTGGCTGTTTGAACTCCAGTGCAACTGATGTCAAGTGATTAACAAGAAGATAACATACAGTTCATAACAGCACTGCAGTCTGCATAGGGCTAGTGCACATCCGGCCGCCTCATATTCTCACACGAATCACGCTGTAGTTAAACGATGCTCGGCTGAAACTCTCACCACTCTTTGTTCAACTGTGTCTTCATGACAGTCACAACTGAAGCATGCATCCACCACTTCCAGATCAGCTAACCAATGGTCCTCTGCAAGATTCCTGCCTGATTTTTAGAGATTTCTGTCGTTTTTGAAAAAAAATATCCCACCTATTGGGCTCTACAGGAAGCACAGTTTTGTTCTACAGGAAGGCTTCTACAGGAAATGTAGAAAACAACCATGCAGAAAGAAAACCTGGGATTTTCAGTGAATTTCAAGCTCAAAACGAGGTAGGATCGGGGAAACTTCTTTGTGCATGATTTTTTGGTGCAAAATGGTTAATTGAACACGGCATTAAATTGAAAAATGAGAGTAAAAAGTCTGCTTGTGCATTGAGAACAGTGGAAGTTTGCCTACATGATTCACTGAGTTTACCCATTTTTTTTTGCATCCGAAATCTCGTCATCAGTTTAAAAAAAAAAAAAAAAAAAAAAAAAAAATTTCCCTTGCAAGGAAGACATGCAATAGTAGAGACCAACCTGTGTGTGTGGAAAAACCCGAATTTCCATATCTATCAATGTGTTGAAAAAACCAGCATCCTTATACTCTGATCTGTAAAAATTTTCTTTCATAAACAGACAGACCAATTCTAGGTGACAACAATTTTAACACAAGGGAATTATTGCCATTTAATGTTGTAAAGAGCACATGAAAAATTCCTTCTTGGGTTCAAAAAGGACCGAATTTAGCTGTCCTCTATTTCAGTGATTGACTGTGTTTTTTCCCACTTGAGCATTTTCTTTTTTTTGGTTAAAACACAAAATCAACACCATGCCAACTGAAGATATTTAGAAGAACATTGATGAAGGAGCACAAGACATTCAAGTAGAGGGAAAAATAGAAAAAGAACAAAAGGAAAAAGAGGAATTTGACATGACCGCTGAGCGTGAGACAAAAAAGGAGACAACAGCAAAAACAGAGAGAGCGAAAAAGGAAAAAGGTTGGGAAGAAAAAGGCCAAGAAAGCCCAAATGAAAGTTGTCACAACCAAGGCAACCACATAGAAATTAAAAGGAAAGACACATCCAGCCAAATAGACTGAAACAGTTGACACCGAGCTTTCTACAGGAAGCATGAAAATAGTTTCTATAGGAAGCATGAAAACAGAGCAGCAAAAGGAGAAATCACCTGAGATTTTGTCAAGGAGGCAGCAGCTGTGCTGGCTACCTTAAGCACATCTCCAAAACAAAAATGGAAGTGAAAAAGGGAGCCTTCCATGTACTTTAAGGCAAGAAGGAGCACGTGGATAAAAGCTGGAATACCCCAGCCACAATCAAAGGAGCCAATTGTCATTAAGGACACAACAACTAAACAAAAGGAGGAGTCTCCTTCAAAGATATCCATCACCTATGAATGAGGAAGCCAAAAACCTTCACTTGGAGAGAGAGAATTCAGATGATGGACTCAAAGACAACTCTACAGGAAGCTGAGACAGTTCTACAGGAAGTCGAGACAGTTCTACAGGAAACTGAGAATTCTGTACAGGAAACTCGGGCTAAACTAAGAGAGACTGAGAAATTGGAGGAAAAGGCGGCCAAACAATCACAGGAAGAAGGAAAGACAAGGAAACATATGATGAACAACAAAGAGAGGATAAGCTGCAGGCTAAGGTTGAGGCGCTAAAAAAACTGCTACAAGAAAAGGAGCACAGGCAGTGGGAAGAAGTAGAGAGAAAAACATGGTTTCATGACCGAGAAGAGGACATCACTTTAGAAGCTTGGCATGACAGGGAGGCCACCAGGGCCATCAAAGATGAAGAGATAGATTAGTTGCTCAGAGGATGAGCAACACTTTCAATAGGGGGTGATGATGAACCCCAAAAATGGATAATTATATAGGCTCATTCAGCCTCCTAATTCAACTTAATCCACCATTCTCATTAGTTTATTGCATTTTTTTTATTATATTTATGCTAATAGAGTGAATTGGGTTAGTCATTATGCCAACAAGTCTAATGGGTACTTTTTGAAATTTTTTGGTCAATTTTGAGACAAAATCAAAGGTTTTAATGAGCACTTGGCAGCGAAATTCATGGAAGAACAAGGAAGAGGATTTGTAGGAAGGTGTCCCCTTCATTTATGGGCCCTTACCTCGAATTCTTCACCATCAACTCGGAGTTCAAGGGCCACCACATCAATTATCATAAGGGCAGCCGAGCAAGGGCTAGTAAAGTTGCTGTTAACTACAAGTTTTGGCAGCCGAGTTCCTAAAGTTTAGGAGGTTTGTTGGGGTCCTCAATTTGTATAAATAAGAGGGCTTAGGGCCTCATTTGGGTTGGCAGAAGTTAGCTAGTTGGCAGTTTGATTTCAGTCATTTTTTAGGCAGTAGGTTAGCTCTGCATTTCAACACATTTTCGAGCTCTTCCTTGTGAACAGTTTTTGGAATGTAACTATTCTTTTGATTAATAAAGATGAATCCAGATTTTCACCAGCTATAATCTCTCTTATGAGGCTGTAGCTCTTGGGGTTGGGCCCAACCCAAGTTCCCAGTACCTCTTTTGTTTACTTTTATGTGTTTTTGTTGCATTCTTAGAAGAAAATCTGCTATTTAGATTTAAATCTTGTTTTGTTATTTATGTTTCTTTTGATGATTAAAAAGGCTTTTCATGCTTAGATTGATTTGATAGGTTAATAAAAGAGAATATCTTCAGAAAAAAGGCTATCAAGCACCTCTGATCTCACCTCTCCCTCAGTGGGACCATGAGCTGGGACCAAGGTGTCCTTGCTGCCACCAAAAACACTGTCTTTGCTTCATTATGCAATTATTAGTGTTAGATTCTCATTTGCAAAAGTTGATACCAGTTATGGTTACATGCTCAGGTTCATGATTGCTTAGTTTACATAGCTATTTCACATGATTTCGTTGCAAATAAACTGCTGTTCATTTTCTTTACTGTTATTTAGGTCAGATTAGGGTAAAGTAGCTAGGTCCTTGATTTTTCGAGTATTTGTTTGTTAAGTTTGAGAAATAACGTTAAGAGCACCTGTGAAACCTCCTCTCCTACCCTTACCCCATCCATGCAACCTGCTTCGTCCTCCAACTTAGATTCTTGCCTCTCATTTGCTACATTTTCTCCCTTTGCCCTAATTTCTACATTCTTGTGCATCATTTCTCCCTCCATCCTTGAACCAAATCCAATCGCTCCTTAGCCTCATGCACCAGGTCCTAGACCCCTTAACATCCTTATCCAACCTCCATGTCCACTTTCCCACCATTTTTCCTCCATCAACCCTCCAAAATCCTCTTTTCGGAACATCCTGTAGAACCCCTGCAGACTTCCTGTAGAAGCTCACGAAAGCAGTTTCTTGAGATCCGATCACTGTGAAACTATCTGGAAGGGTGCTAGGGGCCCCTTAGGCCCTCTTCTAACCTTCCCAGCCTCCTGCAAGCATTTCCTTTTGCCAATCCACCTTTGCACAGTCAAAAATAATTAAAGCACATGCACAATAATTCTACCAACTTACTCAAAAATACAAAAAGATGTTTCTTTTTCAGATTTCACTTTAGAAGTAGCTTAGTCACATGCATTTTACCTTTCTAAGAGTAAATTGAATTCCTTTCTATAGCTTTCATTATTTTTCTTGCACCAGTAGGGTTAGTCGATAAAACTAGGGTTTGCTAGGGTTTGCATTTCCTTTCTGCTTTCAGTTTCTTTCTGCAAGTAGATTAGCCCCCTTTGAGTTATCTTTCATCCATCAGTTAAAAAGCTTCTTCTAAGAGCTCATAGAAGTTGGCTTAAGCTCCTAGCGGACTTGTGCTAGCTGATCAAGTGACAGCCGCGACAAGAGCTAGTACTTGTGCATACAACACCGTGGCTTCCAAGTTTGTTACGAACTACTAGGTTGATAAAAGTAAAAAAGGGAGCCCTAGGAGTTGCAGCGTTATTGCTGCAATACTGGGGCCCACCAGAGTGCACAGACCCCTGCAGCTGAGTGCGCGGTGTGAGTCGAAGTCTGTAATCATCTGGAAATATTAATAAAGAGAAGTTTTTATCAATTGTGTGTCTTTATTTTCTGTTTATGCATCTATTACATTGGGTATGAATTTCACTTCTATTGTTTATAGGATGCGTGAATGTGTATAATTGTATTGGTTAAGTGAACGCAAGTTAGAATATCTGTTTACATGAAGATAATTAAGATTTGTCAATAAGATAAGTAAGATAAATAGTCTAGCTAGGAAAGAGTGTAGTTCACTGCCCTAGCAGCACAAAAGGACTTCAGCCCCTAGTTAGGGTTGCGCAAAGGCCGATTGTCACACTTCGTGAGGGTACTGAAGGGTGGAACAAAGCGTGAAGGAACCTGCTTGAAGATAGGAATAGTTGGACTAAATAGACATCACATCCATCTCAAGGGTGTGGAAACTTGGTTTCAGCATCCCCCATACTGTTTCAAGTGAGACTTCAGTTCGCGTTCCATGGGATGATGCCGAAAGGGCCAATAGTGTAGGGATTTGTTTAGCTAAATAAATCTAAACCTGGGTCAGGCTCCCATAAGCCAACAAATGGTTTCGTTGCCAGGACTAGAATCTGCATGAGAGATGTGTGATTTCGTATCATTGGAATCCAACTAAGAAAGAAATTGAAGGTTGGTTGGACAGAATAATTCACGAGTTTGCAGTGCAGGAGAACAGAAACCCATGATTATCAAAAGAAGAGTGGTTAGATAGCTACCTGTATACGAAGATCCATGAAATATTTTTCACATCCTTCCCTACTGAACTATATGAGTGGATCACGAAGCTAGTAGATAGCCAAAGAAGGTGGAAACTTGATGGTCTTATTGTGTGGACCCCAGAGCTAGTGTGAAGGTTGAAAGCATCAGAGAATAAGATTGCACGTGCCATCGATCATTAGCTCAATTGTATTATAGGAGGATTTGTTACTGAGTTCGCGGTTGACACCTCAGTCAGCTATAGTGAGGTAGAGCGACGCTTTCTCAAAGGACCGCGAGGTAAGTACGTAAAAATTTAAATACTTGGATTAAAATGTTGTTGTGAAAAAAGCAGGTCATGCAGTTACCTTTATGTTTGGGGCTACGTGAAGTGGAAAGGTTTACAGGAACAAAGGAAATAAGGGTCCAAAAAATAGCCCCTTGATTTCGCCTCCACGAGGGGATGAGGAAGAGCTCGTGAAGGTATCTCCGCAAAGTGCTATTTAGATGATAAGACAAAGAATTCCGCGAGTCCTACCTCCACCCACACCATCACCAGCTTCACCGCCATCATCGCCATCTTCACCCGTACCAACTCCACCACCACCGTGATTCAATATGGAAGACATAGTGAAGTTGCCTATGTTCAAAGGTTTGGGAAATGAGGATCTGGACCAATTTTGGTTCATTGTAAGAGCTGTATGGAAAGCGCAAGGTGTTACAGATGACCATATAAATAAAGTGACACTGGTTAGCGTTCTGCAGGATCATGGGCTGACCTAGTATATTAATTACTCCAATGATAACCTGAATGTGAGAATTGCGGATATCCAAACAACACTTAATAGAGAATTTACTAGGCCTAAATCAGAAGCACATTCGATTGTGGGATTCAAAGAGATCATGATGCTACTAGGCAAGACTCCTTAGGAACTAGATTAGAGGATGAAATGTACGATTCATGAAGCCAATATGAATATGACAGATGGACAACATCGCGAGTGGTATGTAACTTCGATACTACCACATTTAAGGAGTGCATTGTCACAACAAAAGATAACGACTCAGGCAGAGGCCTAACCTAGGAGTTCAGCAGATCCATGTGCGGCTGAAGAATTTGTGCCTTGAGATGCAAAGTCTAAAATAGGACAGGACATTTTGGACAAAAGTGAGCGAAGAAGTATGGTGCGTAAAATACAAGAGTCAGGGTCATGACAAAGACCACTACCCGATTCTTATGAATTACCTTACAGGAGGAGGATCGATGCCTTTAAGGCCAGAACTTCAAGCAGGACCTAGTGCGGTGGCCTGCTTTGTGGTGAGCTATCTATCAAATAGTAGGAAAACATGCCACATACAATTGTCACTTGTTACAGCAGTATATGCAAACTTCGCAACAATTGTTCTACAAATTTTGTAAGTCAGTGGGACATGATAAATGTACGTGTAGGAGTTATGAATTGATGATGGATAGAATGCCCACCTACAGGGTTCAGGTTGAAATGTAGCCCCTTAACTAGAATGCAGGAATGGCGTGAACAGGATTTCAGGGGCGTGAACGAGGACGAGGTGAAGGAGGACCTGGTAGAGGTCGAAAACAGTTGATTTGCTACAATTGTGGAGGGCCAATACACTATGCCCATGATTGCACGAATCCAATGCTCCCATCATGCAAGTATTGCACGTTGTTTGATAATGAGACAGAGGATTATCCTACGCTAATAGCTAGGATACATGACAAAGGAGCGCTATAGCCTCCCCCGACTTAGAACCTGCAAAAGATGAGGTCTGAGCCACGCGAGGAAGATCCAAATGTAAACATTGTGCTCCTAAGTTGAATCATGATGGGAGATGACAAAGGAAAACAACTAGAAAACAGTACATGGGTTCGCAAAGCCACGGTGAAAGAAGTTGAGTTTGATTTGCAGCACGCTCGAGAAACCTTCATGGAAGCTAAGAAGAGCTTCATTGATGCCTCCACTTCAGGAAGCAAAGATAAAACGGAGCTAGAAATGGACCCATATATGCTCACAACTTTCTTGGAAACCTGTATGAAGTTACTGCGTGATAGTAAGGTTGTGAAAGGGTTACATGAGCTCATCAAAAGATGTGATGGGACTGTGCCAGGAGAACTGCGCATAGTTCGGAAGATCGGAAAGCATAAGACAAGGATAGGATGTGAAATGAGACTCACAACACAGATTGGAGAATATGAGATAGATCAAGTCATTTTGGATTTGGGATCAAATGCGAATTTTCTACCGAAATAGACATGGGAACGAATGGGGAGACCCATGCTGCAATGGTCTCCAATTCAGCTAAGGATGGCGAATCAATAGAAAATAATACCCACGGGGTGATTGCAGCAAATAACTGTGGATATTGAGGGAGCGAGTGCGCTAGAATATTTTGAACTAATAGAGATTGTTGATGACAAAAATCCCTACCCGACACTCTTGGGAAGTGGGCTACTCATATGAATAGGGTAATCAACCTAAAGAAGTGAAAAATGATCTTTGATAAGAAATCACTATGTGTAATAATACCCGTGGACCTTGCTGAAGGATCACGCTATACGAAGCCAGTCCGCGATTATGAGAGTGATGATGATCTAGAGTATATCTATAAGATAATAGCACAAGACCAAGACTGGGTAAATCCCACAGCGGATGGACAAATTACATGGAAGAACTAGAGCTCCTACACTTCAGATTCTGATGAGGAAATAGAATGCTGGCAGAATCGGTTACACGAAGTAACTACACTGAATTGCAATATGATGACCAGGTTGTTGTGTTGCGTTTCAACAGAAGTAAGAGATCTACCCACTTATGATGGTTGAAATGAGGTAGATGCATTTGAAAGGGACGTGTCGGAAAAGCAACACTTCCAAGCCTTAGATTGGGTACTGCGTGCTACACCTGCAAGATGGTGGCGTACGCACAAAGGAAGCTTTGATGATTGGCGCGAATGTAGGAAAATGATGCGAGTACGATTTGGGAATCCTAAGTTTTGATTGATAGACAAGTAATGGACAGAATGATCTGCACACACATCTAGCCAAGTGGATGCAGGCCTATGGAGAAAAGACCCAACCTGTGCAGAGGCACATGTACTTCGCGCTAAAATACCTGGTCAATAAGCATGTGTTGGGGGGCGAACTTGCAGATGGCTCTTAATGTTGGGAAGACATTATGCAGGAAGAGAAACCACGCGGAATATTGTACGTGTAGAGGAATTCAACAAAGTACTGGAAACCACGCTAACCAAGGTATGCAATGCGTAGTGAAGTGATTGGGACCTATGCTTACCTGCAGTATTATGGGCTTATCGGATGACATGCAAGAAGTTGATGGGATAGACACCTTTTAGGCCTGTCTATGGGGTGGAAGCTGTAATTCCTATGGAATATATCGTGCCTAGTCTGCGCATAGCAGTGCTCATAGGTATGATGGATTGTGGAGCCTTGGAGAAGAGGCTTGCGCAGCTGGAGTAGCTTGAAGAAGAGCGGTTTGTTGCTGGATTTCACTAGCAGGTCCGAAAGCAGTGCGAAAAGGCATGGCATGATTGACATATTAAGCTATACAATTTTAAGGTGAATGATTTGGTGCTGCTGTATGACAGTAAGTTTGATAAATTTCCAGGGAAGCTCAAAATGCATTGGCTGGGACCATAAGTTATTAAGGTAATTATCAATGGAGGCGCAGTCCAGCTGGTTAAGTTAAATGGAGATCCCTTCCCAAGAAAAGTGAATGGAAATCGTTTGAAGCCATACAAAAGTGGTCCGACCATCTAAATAGCCAACAGAAGCATAGTCTTAATGCTCCAAGCAGCTGAAAGGAGGTGCAGGACTATAAACTACTCTGCCCAAGAACTGTGCGATGTCATGACTACGCACAATACCGAAGTATCATAGGTTCCACAACAACGCGAGGATAGTTGCGCTGGTGCACAAGTCTACCAGAAAGTGACCATTGCAGTCACTATTCACAATGTGATGCTCGGTTTGAGACCAAATGGAGCGGGAAACATGCAATTAAGGCGAACTTTATGGGCTAGATTCTTGAAAGTCTACCACCAATCTAGCATTAATGGATCGAATGTGGCGGGAACAGTCAAAGTCAAATTCAAAAGGCGCTATAAATTACAAGTGGCTATCCAACAAACAACACTTGGTAATTTGAGAACTAAGTTGTTGCGTGCTTAGATATTCATGAACCGAGACTTATTCAATATTCTAAAAGAGAATTCGTTGTTTGAGAAATTACTAGAGACATTGAGAGAACTGTGGAATAGCACTATGTTAGCACTCAAAGAAGCCATGGACATTGGAGTAGTGACAGCCGAGGAAGTCACACAGGAAATTGCAGAAGTATAAGCCCCAGAGAGCGCTGGAATAAACGTTGAGGCCCCTAAATCACCGCGCACGTCAAGACCTAAGAAGGATAAGTAGGCCATGATATCGGTGCGTGTCTCACCCAGAAATCCACTGAGGACCAAGCTCACACTTGAGTAAAAGGGGAAGTACATTAATTTGGAGGCCGATGAGGACGAAGAATTTGAAGAAATCCTGGTGGAGGAGGAGGATGTAGAGATGGAAGTCGAAACCCAGGGTGCAGACCCCGCTGCTCCTAGACAATATTATGTTTGAGGGAGCACACATGGGATGGGTCCCAATGTTAAACTTTGAATATTGGGACCTTGTATACCACCAAAAGTTCCTATATTTAGCGACTGCGAAGCTAGTGCACCAGAAGATGGATGTGCCAACCGAAATGATTGAATTAGAGCCGCGCAAATGGCTTAAAGGTTTTGAGAAAGGAGTGTTACTAAACCTACTCTAGGTGCCACATTACCACCGTGCCCTAGTGGCTGATTTTGTTATCAGGAAGCTACTATTCTTGGTGCATGATGGGTGCTTGTGGCTGGAAGAGCCCATCCCCATCATAAACCATTTGATTCACCAGATTACACGACTGCCTTGCACAGGGGAGGAACCAACAAACATTTCAAAGGGAATAAGTGATGAGCTAGCCATCGTGGAGGCAATGAAAAAGAAGTTTAAGTTGGAGAAGAAGAAGCGAGGACTGTCTACCTGGTATGCCATCTCCAACATCAACAACCCTGCAGTTAAGGTCGTGACATAGATATTGGCAGGGAAGGTGATGTGGAAGTGTCACGCGGATGAGGTGCCTGTGTCAGTGGTTGTACTAGCAGTGCAATGCACATAAGGGGTCCAGTTCAATTGGGCAAACTATCTATATGGCGAGTTCCTTGCAAATTGCTGTGAGGCATAGGAGTAGGGTAAAACATTCCATTACACATGGCTCCTGTTGTCGATAGTCCTAGTGGCATGGGAGTTGCCCAAAGATAGCCAGTTCCCGTCGGTCGCGTAAGACCTTCCAGAGGCAGCGAAGTACGCTTTGTTGTGGGCAACCAAGGATGCACAGAGGATAAGGGAGAGAAATATAGTTTGGGTGCTCATGGAGATGAACATCACGATGGGGATCAATCAAAAGCTGCAGTTATCACCCACTGTCTACAACAACTTGTAGAGCTTTACGAAGTTCAAAGCTGACTTCCACCGTGTCTACATCAGTGCCTGGAAGGACCCTATGAAGACGTGGCATGAGTTACCATACTTGGGGACCGACGATGTAATTTTTGCAGTCCTTGAGTCTTGGCCACCAGAGTGGCGCACTCTAGTTGGCTCCACGGTATAAGTAGAGAAGCCCACCACGCAGCGGAAGAAGGAAGAATCAAAACTACGGATGGAACAGCTGGTGAAAAAGTGTAGCAAAGAAGAAGCAGCTGCTAAGGCCCAGGTGGCGTGCCATGCTGCACAGTTGGTGGAGCAGCAAAAAACAATAGAAGAAGAGCGCGAAGGATAGAAGTCGCCTTCGCCCGAACCAGAGACAGACATAGAACAAGGTGGAGGTGGACCTGCAGACAACGTCCACCCAGCTCAAACGTCTGCACCCACGAGAGAAGGTAGGGTCGTGAAAGAATACAAAGGCCTTGAAGACATCTTTCGACCCTATCACCCTTACTGAAGGGGACTTACATGATATCGGTGAAACGGTGAGGGATGTCACTGCAGAGGCCCTCTAGCAATTTGAGGAACAACACCAGTTGGTATTGGGGGCTCTCTAGACACAAATATAGGAGTTTCAGATGCACAATCCACAGGCTGGCATAGTGTCCACTAGCCTCACAGTCAACACTTCAACTGCTGAAGAAATGTTGCACGCCAAGATGACCAACACAATAGTGCTACCAAATGGAGCTCTCATTACAGAGAATAAGGTTGACAAGCCTATGATCAACAACTTGAAAGGGGTCAGGTTAAACATGGTTGTGCTCCCTTGGGAGACACTTTATCTCTTGCAGGATGGAGTCACTGCAGAACTTCTGGCTAGGGAGAGTCGTGCTATACAGGTAATGAGCAAGCAGCACAACAACATTGAGTAGTTGAGCTTGTAGCACAATGAGGCTATGGAATAGAACAAACAGATAATGCAGGTTGTGGAGGAAGCTTTCCAGATGGTCTCGGAATTGGCCATCCAAGCAAAGGAACTGATGGAGGCGCACATATGTAAGTTAGCCACAAGGGTGTAAGACGCCAGAGTTGAAATGGCTAGGGTTCAGCTAGAGTTGAATATGCAGATCATAGAAATACAGCTGAAGGCTCAGCTTTCAACTCCGCCGGAGGTCAGAGAACAATGCACCACCGCGGTCACAACTACAATGGCGGCGGTTGACAGTGCAGTGATAGACTGTATGAAGCTGTTTGAATAATCATTCAAGGTCCTCACCAACAATAATTCGAGATCCTCACCACCTTATAGGAGGACCCAAAAATAGAGCGCCCATAGACAAAGGCGCATGAGCAGCAACAAAAGTACGACAAGGTTAAAGGGACTGTGAAGATATTTACCCTTACACAGAGGCTTGCAAGGATGCAGCAAGGAAAGGTGCTTAAGGAATAGGTGGATGTCGCTCGGCATAAAGAGGCAGTTTTGAAAGTGTTCCTATGACCATGGATCGACAAGGCTTATACAATTATAGCCTCTATTGAAGCAAAGCTCATGCATTTGCAAGCAACCTAGGAGGGAAGTTCAGCAGGCAGTCACTCAACGTGTTGCCGAACTTGTAGCAATCCAAACAGAACTGGGAGGTCTTCGCGCTAAGAGCTCCATGCTTGCAGAGTGACTCAAGGGCGAGTCCTGATGTTTGTGTTGGGGGTTTGTTGGGCGTGGGATCCCCCAAGGGCATTTTTGGGGCTTAGAGCCCAGATTTTGGTCCAGTTTTGTAATTCCAATGAAATGACTCTGCATTTTGTGGGTACGGAGTGCATAGTTATTAAAGAGTCATATGGTTTTCCACCCCTATTTTGATAATGTAATGTTGGTTGTAGAAGATCTACCCATGGTCCGTAGACCATGGGATTGTATAAATAGAGTGAAGCTTTAAGTAGTTAAGGCGTCGAAGAATAAATCAAGGATGAAGAATTGAATCATATTTGTGGAGTAGAAGTCTAAGTTTGGGTTGTCATGTAGGAAGAGGCTCTGCAGCTGAGAACGTAGAGGCCTAGTAGTCTGCAGCTGAGTGCACAGGGTGAGTCAAAGTCTGTAATCATCTGGAAGTATTAATAAAGAGAAGTTTCTATCAATTTTGCGTCTTTATTTCCTTTTTATACATCTGTTACATTGGGTATGAATTTCACTTCTATTATTTATATGACGCGTGAATGTGTATAATTGTATTGGTTAAGTGAACATAAGTTAGAATATCTATTTACGCGAAGATAATTAAGATCTGTCAATAAGATAAGTAAGATACTTATTCTAGCTGGGAAGCAACCTGCACAAAGGTAGGCATAGTTGGACTAAATTGACATCACATCCATCTCAAGGGAGTGAAAACTTGGTTCCATCATCCCCCCATACTGCTTCGGGTGAGACTTTAGTCTGCGCTCCGCAGGTTGATGCCGAAAGGGTCAATAGTCTAGGGATTTTTTTGACTAACTAACTCTGAACCTGGGTCAGGCCCCCATAAGCCAACAATAGCTCTGCAAGTTATCATATATCATGCATGACAATCGTAGCTTATGATTGATAGCCATCCTGATCTTCATTTCCATCAAGATCCAAAATATCTTATTGTCCTGAATGCACTTCGCTTCCTTTACTACACAAAGCGTACTTTACTACTTCAAGAAGGTCCGACGCGACCGAGGGAAATTGGCTCTGTTCTGGTAGCTCCCATGCTACGAGCACAATCGATAGAAACACACGTGTAGTGGAATGTCTTGCTTTGCTCTTGTGCTTCGTGAAAATTTGTCGGGAACTCTCCGCGAAGGTAGTTGTTACACAAAATATTTTCACCATGACTATTTGCAGTCAGTATGGGTCTATCATCATTCATACTGTCCTCCTTAGCAAGTCTCAAACCTCAGCTCTTCATGTCAAGCTTTGAAAATGAGAGAAAGTCCTTAAAAAATCAATAAAGCTCTGGTTTCACACTTTCTCTTATTGTTACCTGCAGTCTCGCACCCCATGGTCATGTTACCTACGGACCTACCCACTCTGTCTCTAAAGGAGTGGGTGCGGACCCCTGTGAAAGTAAAAAAGGCACAAGTTTATTCTTAAAAACTCACTTGTGGCTAATTCTAGATGATTTTAGAAGGAATCTTGACGTGGATGGTTCGCTCCTAGGTGGTTCATGCATCCCAAAACTGAAGGAGCTAATCCCTTGATGAGAGGAGCTTATCCCTTTGAAGGAGGGTTTTATCCCTTTGAAGGTGGACCTAGTAAATTCCCTCCATTGCACTATAAATTAAGGCATTGGGCTGGTTTCTAGGGAGGTTAGAAGCTGAACATTTTTTAGGGTAAATGGTGTTGGAATTGAGACTTCCTAGTTAAGCTTGAGAGGAGAGATTACATACCTTTTGGCTTCATTGGGAAGAGAGTGAAACTTGTCAAAGTAGAGGAGACTTCTTGCTAGACCCTGGGAGGAGCTTGTACAACATCAAGGCACCAAGGTTGTAAATTTCTTCTTTGATTAAAGTTAATAAATCAGATTCATTTTTCTCAACAAATTGTCTTATGTGATTTGTTTCATGAATTCCTTGATCATCATGATAAGTATGCTTTATTATATTGGCTTTTCAGGTGCTATTTAATGCATGTGCATGTTTGTGTTTTCAGATTCTTTACAAGGGAGCTCATTTGGATCAACGGAGCGTGGCTTCCATAAACTTGCGCTGGACCTAAGGTAGGCCTAAAAAACTTGTTTGCCTTTATTTATAAATTGCATATTTAGAGAAAGATAGAATTTGTTTGGTTTGCTTGTCGCTAGATATCATTAGATACTAGGGAGGTCGGTCTTGTCCGCAAGAACGACTTATCTGGCCGACAAAATGGCAACTCCACTGGGGACTTGAATTTTTGATTTTTCCTTTGTTTTTACTTTGACTTGAGAAACTATGTTTTTGTTTCTATTTTTGGCTTGATGTGTGTGGGATTGGGTAGGTTTAGTAGATCTTGAATTATTTTTTATTTTTCATACTTTTGGGAGAGGACCGCACCCTCTGCTTGTAACACAATGCAGACCTATCCGCACTTTTTCTTTACGCACAGAGCAGTCCCGCACATGGGTAAACTGGGAACCTGCGGACCCTGTCAAAATTTTGAAAAACTTAATATTTTCTCTTTCAGTCAGCTTAGGATTTGTTTAGGTATTTTTAGCCTCTGCCCAGATCTGCACGTGACTTGTCAAGAACTTTTCTTAGGTTAATTCCATTGGCATTAGTGTTTTAGGTGAAATTCCTAGAAGTTTTGGTTGTCGGGATTGATTTTAATTTTGGTGTTGTAGTAGCTCAGAGCTTAGAAGCCTTAGAAGCCTCAGATCACCTTGGTTTTTACTGGCCTTCTTATGAGTCTGACCGTTTGCAAAATATGCCTTTGTTGAGGAATCCATCTTGTTTTTCTCTTTGCGAAACTTCGAAAGGACTTGTGTTAAAATTTTTGGATTTCATTTTTAGAAAAGAAAACAAAATTGGATGTCTTTTGGCTGATTTGTGATTCTGGACAAATTAGTCCTTAGTTTGCTCATAGCTAAGTAAAACATCCTTGAAAAGAAATCTTGTAAGCTTCTACTTCAAATAGTTTTTTAGAATTTATAGATCTCAAGATTAGATTTTTCAATAGTTTTGAGTGTTTTATAAAAATAAAAAAATCTCTTTCGAAAAAAGTTTGTTTTAGTAGTATTTGAGTGTTTGAAGAAAGGGAAATTTTTGTGAGCATAACTAGTTGTCTCATTTTTGAGTGTATTGGAAAAGACAAAAAGCTCTTCTTTTGATTTGTTTGTTAAGGAAAGATTTGTTTTTACAAGCATTTGCATTCTCAACTCTTTCCTAGCTAGAAATTCATTGAAGAGAAAAGATTGCTTATCATCTTAAGTGCATTTTTTAGTGATTTGGAGTCGAGTCTTCACACCATAAGTTTCATCTCCACACCTTTTGACTTAAGGAAAAACCAATAAAAATAACGCTTAAAGTAAAATATATCTAGTAATCTTTTTATTTCTAGGGCTCTTTATCACCAACATAGCTTAGGCTAGTATCTTGGAGTGGGGAGTAATTAACTCTCCAAGATAGTAAAACAAACAAGGAGCTGTATCTTGTGGTAGGAGATAAATTCCAATTGTTACATCTATGCTCTGGGAAAGCTCCTATTAAAGGAGAAGCATGAGATCATATCTGAATCAGTGTGGGAATCAATCCTTCCTCATTGGGAACGATAGAAGATATTCACGTATTAAAAATGGTAAAACTCGGATTGACCATTGTTGAGGAGCCTGGGGTCACTTGTTGGTAAACCTTGGATTATGTCAAGGAGCCTTCAAGGGGATTGAGCTTGTTACTCTGCCCTTGCGTGCGTATCGGATCGTAGACTATTCCCCCAGGTATATTTGTTTTCGTTTGTAACCATAGTGACCATATTATAGAGGATTCTTTCCTAAGGTGATGGTGGAGGGAAGAACCCACCGTACCTGGAGCAGATGTCGGCTAGACTCACTTGGATTTTCTGTGGGGTTCTCTTCACTCGAGACGGTTTAGTGGAGAAACTTGTGCCAGTCTATTCATTAAGTAGGTTGACGGGGTAATTGTTCCAACCGCCATTTCTATATTGAATTCTGCGACATTTGATTTCATCACCAACTAGTGTTTTCGGTACGGAAAGTTACTATTTGTGTGTGGTTTGATCTCCTAGATTCTTTAGGCATGTGATTCAAAATTGTTTGGTTCTTTAGAGACTTTAGGTGGTTTTCATTGAGATTTTTCTTTGTTTGTGTGTGAAGTAGTTAAAATATTTAATCGTGGTTGAATTACCGAGGAAGTCCCGTAGACTTCAGGGCCAACCTCCTGAGTTTTCACCGAGCCAGCTTGAAGGGCTACGTGCCCTTGTAACTCCTAGCGACAGTAGAGTTGGGTCACCTAAAGAAAGAGAGTCTTCATTGGTTGTACATCCTGATTATCAAGCTCTAGTAACAGATTATAATCCGGAATCTATTTCATTTTCCGAAGTTACTGGTAGTTTTTCATCTACTAGTGATTTAGCTGAGGAACCTGAAATATCTGAACCTGAAATTGAATTTGCTGCTACTCCAACATCAGGATTTGCCTCTCCAACGTCCAGTGGTCCTGGTTCACCCGGGGTAGAAAGAGTCATTGCCCAAAATCTTCCTTCTGGACTTATTTCTATTAAAGAAATTGTTACTCCGGAAGAAAGTATCCCTATCCCTGAAAATCAACCAGCGACGCTTGGTATCTTTCATTGACTAATTTTTTGGAAAACCCAGGACTAAGTTTTCACCACCTCGCATTCCTTTTCACCCAACACCTAGGGGTTATTATCCTCCGTTAAATATGTCAATACAGTCGTCCATGTTTTCTCAATCTCCAGAAACCTTTTTATACGGCGGTCCTTCTGTTCCCTCTGGATATCAGTCACTTACTGGTACTTTTTCGGGAGCATCCCCTCAACCTATTGAAAAAGGGTTATTAAATGGTAATAACGAAACTAAGCCGTTGAGTGTAGAAGATATTCTTATGATGTCAGGTACTATTCCTAATCCACAACCTCAAGGTGGCCAGTTACTGCCTGGGGGGCAGCCTCAAAGTCCTCAATTATCACCTGGGGGGCAACCTCAAGGACAGTACATACCTACGAGACAGTACATTCCTCAAGGTCAACCCCAGACTCAGTATGTACCTCAAGGTCAACCCCAGTATCAATATGTACCTCAAGGTCAACCCCAGTATCAATATGTACCTCAAGGTCAACCCCAGTATGAGTACGTGCCCCAAGGTTATCAACCTCAAGGTCAGTACCCAACCCAAGGTTTCAAACCACCTTCCAGTCAATCATTTGTCCAAGGAGCTGGAAATGTACCTTTGAATTATCAACCCTACCCTCAACCCGGTTATGGTCCTCAATATTCTCAACCTGCTATGGGTCCGTACCCCGGAATGAACTTAGTGTGGGATCCATCTCAATCTCAATAGATCTTGCAACTGAATGTGCAATTGTCATCTCAAACTGGACAACCCTTGGTTTCTGGTTCACCCCAGCAACCTGTCCAGTCTACTATTCAAGCTTCTACACCTTCTAAATTTTCTCAGCCTGGGCCTAGTACGCCTCGTACTCCACCTCAAACGACTACTGCAACTACTGCAACATTTGTTCAATCTACCCCACCTACTTCTGGAGTATCAACAGCTCTAGTTTCTACTGTTCCTGTATCAACTCCTCAGACATATTTATCTCAGCCTGGATCCACAATTCAGACTTCGGTTAAAATGCCTGTAGGACAACCCGGTCCAAGTACGGTTGTCACAAGTCAACCTCAATTTACTTTTCAACCGTACCAGGGACGATACCAATTCGGTCCTACTGTGCAGCAGCCAGTCTATCAGTATCAACCATACTCTGGATATACATATCAACAACCTCAACAACCCTAGTATGTTCCGGTTAATCCTGGTTTTCTGGGAGGATATCATATCCCAAATGCAATTCCAATTCCTAGTTATCCTAGATATCCTCCTCCTGGGGCTGGTCTCATGACCCAGGGTTTCAAGGACCCTAATCGTCAGTTATCGTTCATTGCAACTTTGGACTTGCCTAACTTGTCGCACCTTACGAACGATCCAATTAACTATCTTCCGTTTTGGCCGCCAATGCCGAATAAGTTGCCTAGTGATATTCCTAAGTTTGAAGGCAAATCAGGAGAGGACCCATCGAACCATGTGATGACTTATCACCTCTGGTGTGAGTCTAACTCCATTTCAGATGATTCAATCCATTTAAGGCTTTTCCAACGCACTCTAATTGGTCTTGTGGCCAAGTGGTACATTGAGTTACCGCGAGCCACTTTTTATAACTTTAGTCAGTTAGCTACTTCGTTTTTAACTCATTTTCGGTTTCCAGTTAGATATGAAAATGGCACGGAATTATTAACTTCATTAAAACAGTCAACGTCCATTTACATTTCAGATCACATTCATGAATGGAGACGTTGATGGCATTTAGTGAAGGTTTTTATTCCGGATCAGATCTTTGCTGAATGGTTTGTAAAATCTTTATTACCGAAGATCACTGAGGATGTAGCTAAGGCGGGAGTCGTTACTGAAGAGCAAGTAATTGCTCAAGCTTAGTACCTTGACTTAGTTTATACGCAGTCAGGTACATTACATGAGAAAATCCCTGACCTTCCTAAACAAAATCAAATAACTACAGCTCCTTCAGGGTCTCATGCCGCTGATGGTATGATTAGTACGGTTAATACCAAGATTAAGAAGAAGTCTTCCAAGAATTCTTATCCTATCATAACTTTACCAGATTCCCCGATAGGAGATTCTTCCGCAGAAATTTCTGCCGATATTCATGTTGTAGAGTCATCTACAGCCAAATCAAAATCCGGTGGTAAAAATAAAGGGAAGAAGAAAAATAAAACAGATAAAAATTCAAAAGAGAAACCAGAAAAAACGGAATCAACTGATGAGAAACACAAACGTCGTTATCCTTGTCTCATTTGTGACAAAGAGCATTTTACAAGAGACTACCCTCATCGCATTGAGGTTGCAAAAATCATCAAAGGTTCCCAAACGCCTGCTGTTTTGAAGGATCCTTTTCCTAGTCAAGACAGTAAGATGATAGGTTCTTCCTCAAATGCCTCCGAAGAACCCATAATGATGATGTCCCATGTTAGTATTGTGACTCGATCGCAAGATTATGGAAGTAAAAGTCTTGTTGGTGGTAAGGAAGCAAAATCTTCTAATTCGAACCCATCAACTTCAACTCCTGGTTCTGATCCACTACAGATCGAGAAACCTAACCCGGACTTAGTAATCAAACCACCCACCAAGGGTATACTTCGAAAGTCAGCTTTCAATCCAAATGCGAGAGTGGCTTAGAACTATAACATTGTTGAAGATTTGGCTATTTCACCTTCAACAATGTCGGCTTTGGAAGTGCTGCAATCATGTCCAACACAGCGTAAATTGTTGTTGTCGGCTATAGGAGCTGTTGATGTTTAGGACTCGAACCTCATAATTTTCGATCTAGAAAATAGGACACCGCACTTACCTCATCAAATGGCTTTCCAGATTCCTGTGTTAGTCAAAAACATACCTTGTTATAGGACTGTAATTGATGAGGGAGCCTCAACGTGTATTATGTCAATCCAGTGTTGGAGATCGCTTGGTTCTCCTACACTTAATCAATCCCCAATGATTCTAAAGGCCTTTGATGGTCATGGGTTCCATCCTTTTGGCATTCTATAGGATTTACCTATAGGGGTTGAAGGCAAAACTGTTAATCTAGATGTGGAGGTGGTTGATGCCCCTCTAGATTACAACCTTCTCTTGGGTCGTAGTTGGTCTTACGCTATGACAGTTGTTGTTTCATCGGTCTTTCAGCTTATAAATTTCCCTCATAATGGAAAGATCGTAACTATAGACCAACTAACTTACTTTTCATCCGACCCAGCCTCTTCTGAAAGTATTCAGCATGTCGGCAAAACAACTATCCCATATAAGGATGTTGGAGTAGGAATAGTTAAAGATTCTGGTTTTCTAGAAACTTTTCCTTTTCCTCCTATCAACGCATTGTCTTCTACTTCAACCATTCATATGATTTTGTCAGACACTATTGTTTATGATGATCCTTGGATAGTACCTTCCGAATTAGGGATAGATTCATTTGGTGATGTTATGCCTTTGAGTCCATATGAAATTGTGTATCAGGCCGTGCAGTCGTTTTCCGACCCTTGTTCAACCGAAATTGACTTAATGAATGTGGTCCATGAAGAATCACTTTCAACATCAATATTAGATTCAACAACGTTTTTTGAACTTGTTCACACTGATGAGAAAATTCGTGAAATCCTGTGTGTTGATGATTTACTGTGGGAAGATCTTCATCATAGATCTTCGTTTTTACCTGAGATTGATCGCTTTGAAAATGAATTTTCATCTATTTTTACGACTGAATATGTCAAGGAACCTCAAAATCCAATGAAAAATCCTGGTTTTGAGTTAAATTTGGGAAACATTTCTCGAACTATTCTTATTGATATCTCGGTTAAGCCTGTAATTGTTGAAAACATTCATACAGGTGCCTCTTGTACAGAAAATGAAATTCAAACATATAAGGTCCTATTTCAAGAATTCCGCGACGTGTTTGCCTGGTCATATGAGGAAATGCCAGGAATTGACCCAGCAATTGTTGTTCATGAAATCAAAACTTACTTGGATGCT
The DNA here is from genome assembly GCA_031772625.1 of Pinus tabuliformis. NCBI lineage: Eukaryota > Viridiplantae > Streptophyta > Pinopsida > Pinales > Pinaceae > Pinus > Pinus tabuliformis. The sequence continues at coordinate 1,206,832,777 of CM062817.1, read as the reverse complement.
AAACCCGTCTAGCAACGTTTGAGTCAGATCCACCTGCGAAAAGATGCTGCTATTAAAGTAGAAGTTGAAAATTACTTAAAGCAGGTTTCATTTATCCAATTCCGTTAACGGATTGGGTATCGAATATTGTTCCTATTAACAAAAAGCAAGGAACAATAAGAATATGTATCGATTATAGGGATATTAATCGAGCCTGTCCAAAAGACAATTACCCAACTCCCTATATCGATCAAATCATTGATGATTGTGCCAACAATGAAATATTCTCCTTCATGGATGGTTTTTCCGGATACAATCAAATAAATATTCTACCTGCTGATCAACCAAAAATAGCTTTCATTTGTCCATGGGGGACATTTTCTTATTGCAAATTACCTTTTGGGCTCAGGAACGTCGGGGCAACTTTTCAAAGAGCCATGTCTTACGCGTTTCATGACATCAAGCACATTGTACAACCCTATCTCGATGATTTACCTGCTCATTCATTACATTGAGCTGATCATCTCATCCATTTACAAGCAATCTGTATGAGGTGTAGACATTATCGAATTAGGTTGAATCCACACAAGTGTGTTTTCTGTATAGAAAGGGGTCGGTTACTGGGGTTTGTTGTTTCGAAAGTTGACATTCGCGTCGATCCCTCGAAGGTTGAAGCTATTGTCAAATTGCCTCCTCCTTCGAGTCTTCGCCAACTCCAAAGTTTGCAGGGGAAAGAAAACTTTTTACGTCGATTCATTCCTAACTATGCCCAGATCACAAAGGGTTTTACCCGGTTGTTGAAACAAAATAATCCATTCTTTTGGGATGAGATAGCTGACAAATCTTTTGATGCACTAAAACATGCGTTGACCCATGCACCATTACTGCATCCTCCCAACTACAACTAGGACTACTTCTTATATCTCACCGCCTCGCATTCCACCATTGGAATAGTGTTAGTTCATGAAGATGAATTCGGTAGTGAACATGTGATATATTACCTTAGTCGAACTTTAAATCCAACTAAGCTAAAATATTCTCATGTGGAGAAATTGGCATTGGCAACTGTTCAAGCTGTCCAACGTTTTCGTCATTACATTTTACTACGAAAAACTACAGTAATTTCCGATTGCAACCCTATGATCTATATTTTGACCAAACAATTGCTAGGGGGCAAGTACTCCAAATGGATTGTGATCCTCCAGGAGTTCGACTTGGAATTTGAAAAGTCTAAGTCAAAGAAATCTTTAGTTTTTGCGGAGTTGATGTGTGACTTCCTGCGTGCTGACACGGAAACTGTGGCGAAGGAGCCCATTTCGGACGAATCCTTGTTTCTAATCAGCACTTTAGATCCATGGTATGGAGATATCATCGTTTATCTCTAGACCCAATCCTTTTGGCCAGAAATTTCAAGATCAGAGCGTCAAAAAATATGATTCCGGTCCCAACAATTAAAAATTATTGGAGATACACTTTATCATCGAGGGGCGAACTCTGTTTTCCGGCATGGTTTAATTCATGAGGAGGATGAAAGGGTTCTAAACGACTATCACTCTGGAGCGTGTGGCGGTCATATGTTTGGGTTTGCCACATCCCAAAAGATATTGCGCGCTGGCTATTTCTGGCTGTCTTTGTTTAAAGATTGTATTAACGCGGTCTGAAAATGCCACAACTGCCAAATTTTTTATCGAAAGATGCGCGCTCCACCTGCTCCTGTCCACCATATAATTGTCATCGGTCCTTTTGCGAAATGGGGTATCGATTTTATTACATGTAACCCTCACTCGGCCGGGGGGCATGCGTATATCATCCTTGCGGTAGATTATTTTACCAAATGGGCCGAGGTGATGCCTACATTTGAGGCAGATGGCAAAACTGCTGCAATTTTCATGTTCAATCATATAATTTCTAGGTTTGGTGTTCCACAAGTGATTATCATTGATCATGGGTGTCATTTTTGAAACATTATGATGACTAAACTTACAGACCAGCTTGGCTTGTGTCACGATAGTTCAACTCCATATTATCCACATGCTAATGGTCTGGTTGAAGCCATCAACAAAGTTCTAATCATCATGATCCGACGAATCATTGGGATTCATAGGTCGAATTGGCATAACATGTTATTTTCAGTGCTTTGGGCGTATCGAACCTCAGTAAAAACGTCAACCGGTTTCACTCCTTTCCAACTAGTTTATGGTCTGGAAGCTGTGTTACCCATTGAATGCGAAATCCCGTCATTGCGAATGGCCATCGAATTACTTCCAGCCACTTCTGAAGAGGAAAACGTTTGTTATACTTGGCTCAACTAGATGAGAATTGATGTGATGCTACATTAACAATCGAAACTTATGCCAAACGTATTAAAGCTCAGTATGATCGAAATGTTACCCCTCATAATTTTTCGGAAGGAGACCTAATCTTATTATACGATCAAGCAAATGATATATTACGCGGTGGAAAATTCGTACCCATGTGGCATGGTCCTTATGTTGTTAAGAGAAAGCTGGCAAAAGGGGCCTATGAATTGGTAGACTTTGACGGGGTCTCTTTAGGTAAACCCAGAAATGGTATTTACTTGAAGAGATATTATGCTTAAATCTGGGTGTGGAGATTTTTAGTTAGGTTAGTTTTATTTCTAGCTGATGTGTTTTAGATTAAAAGGTGTGCTTAGCTTAGAGAGTGTTTTTTGTCATTATTCATGCTTATCTTGATTTTACTCTTGATATTGCAGATGTCGATGCCTCTCCAAACATACATTGGTTTTGCTGATGGTGCTTGTCATAATACACGGAACATTTATTCCGCAGCTTGGGTTATCTATTAGCCCTCTAACGAGTTGGTATCTATGCATGGGGTAAGCCTCAGTTAAACAACAAACAACATTGCCGAGTATAGTGCAGTGATTGAGTTATTATCCAAGTCTATCTCATTTGGGATTCGGAGTTTGATAGTGAGGTTAGATTCTGAACTCGTTGTATTACAACTTAATAGAGTATATGCCATTAGAAATCCAGTGTTATTGAGATTAGTTTTGAGAGTTCATCTCTTGGAACGTGAACTTGACTATATTGAATATCAGCATATTCCAAGATATTTAAATATATTAGCAGATGCAATTGCTTCTCGAATGTTAAGTAGACATTTGCAATAATCATACAAGTAAATTTAAAAACATTCCGTAACATGTTTTACAAAATAAGCTGGTAATAGTGATATAGTATAACATAGAAGTGTGTCAAATATACATCGTCTTCGATCATAGGTTGAAAAACACCTTATGATCGGCAAAAATGATAGTACAAAAAGCAAAAAATGTCATATGTGTTTACAACAGGCGATCATCCTATCACTGGTGATGATCACAATAAGAAACCATTGTACGGGCCACCCTACAAAGGAACCTCTTGAAAGGTCCTGGGACCCCAATCACATAGCACTGTAGCCTAAGAGGAATGTCATCTATGCTGGTCTCTGGAACGTCTGCTGTCAAACGCTCTAGATGACTCTCGAATTCAGCCAAGGTCTCTGTAGATTCATCCTGTGGGGCTGGTGCTGCTGCAGCTGGTTGCTTCCTCCCATAGGGCCGGAGAGTGGCTTGTCACCGTGGGCCTACATCTACATTTAAGACTTTTACTATCAATTTTGGGATGAAAAAAAAAATTAATTAGAAAATGTTGAAAATGATTTTACCTGAGTCATCCCATTGGTCTCCTGGTGGAAGAGCCATGTCTGGGTCACCACGATAATCTACTCTAGCATAAGGAAAGTCCTGAATAGCAAAAAATTGGTTCTCCAACCAATGAAAATACTCAGGAAGGAATCGAATGACTTCTGTTCCCTCCTCAAGATGACGGGCCATAACTGCAAACCAACGCATTAGTTTGGGCTCTCGAGGAAGTCCAGCTCCAACAGTGAGATGCTGTGGGACCAACATTAGAACCCTCTCCAGACCAAAGCTCACAACTAAAGCACCATATCCAAAGATCTTCAGTTTTCCATTCTTTGCTCTAGTTAGTTGGCCTTTTATATTAGCCAACACAACATCGCACCAGTTGAAGATGGTGCCTCAAAAGCAGTCTACTGCCATTTGCATTTAGGATCCAGTGGCTATATTTAGTGTTGTGCTTCCGCAAAGCCTGGTAACAGTAAACGCAATCACTTTGAGCTTAGGAAGGGATATGGTTTTTATATCTATCCCTTTGTCTCTAGTTTGGTCGTTGCAGAACTCTAGCCGAAGGCTATCGACAGACTGGCCACCTAGCCTATTCCCGAATAGAGTCAAATGTTCACCTCTCTTAGGCAAACTTGTCAAAAAGTAAATGTATTCTGGCTCCATTTCGAGCTAGTGACCACCAATAAAGAAGCACTAGTCCTGTATGTTCCACCTGTCTACCAGCCACTGCAAAAAGTCCACCTGTGCCCTCATGCCAAGTATGGCCCTGAATTTGTATAAGCCGCATGCCTTCAATGCATCAATCGAAGGTTGATGATTTATCGTGGTGAGATCTACATCCTCATGCTCCCGTTCTCGCCAATCAAGCATGATGTATACCCTACATTCAATAAAAAGGCGAATTAGAATATCTAAAATCAAAATTTTTGGGTGAAATTTGAGAAATTTAGGTTTAAAAACCTTTGTTGCGGGGACCGCACCCTCTCTGTTAGAGATAGTGCGTGGGTCCGCATTATGCCTTCACGGCAGGTGCAAACCCCTGACTTTTTTCCTTTTACGAGAAATTCGGGGTCCACGGGTTACCTATGCTATGCTTGCGGACCCCCGCGGACGGGTTTTTAACCTAAAAATTCCTTAAAAAATGAAATAAAAGCCTAAAAACAAATTTGAAACGAATGAAATGAAAGAGTAGGATGATGTAGATTACCTGGAGGAGACGGCGTTCGATTCCAACAGATGGATTTTCTGCAATCTTCATGGGAAGTTTCTGACCAAAAGCTCTCTTTTCTTACTCTGAAGTCAAATGGTAAAAATGAATTTACAAAAGCCCTTTTTATAAGCTTTTTTGAATAAATGAATTGTTAATTTGTTTATTTTTCACTTTAAAGAGGTAAATTTTGAAGCATTTTTATCTATTTTAAATAGGTATGAGTAATGTTTGAGTTTTTGTGCAGGATAACGGATTTTTCAGGCAAAATCGGTCATTTTCGACAAAAAACATTAGAGTCACCTTTAAGTTCTTTTCTGACTCCTAAAACATGAAAAGGTTGCCGAGTTTTTCTTTTTAAGCTCGTTAAAATGGAACTAAAAAGACGGTCCACTTATAGCCCTTTTCTGACCGTAAAAACATGAAAATATTGTCGGATTTTTGTCGTTTCAAATTCGATATTGGTTATAAAACGACGTGTCATTGATTGCTTTTTTACTTTTTCAGATTAGAGACACTAATTATGAAAATTACTCCTTTATCATAATGGTCAAGTGGTTCTCTCAAGTATTATTTTATACTTTTTCAAGCTTGGGAGACACAAATTTGCGAAAAAGGACAACCATGGAGTGTTCTTAAGTTTTTTCAGACTCTCTAAAATTGAAAAACGCCGAGTTTCTCCTATACTAGACTCGTTAAAATTTAACAGTAAAGGACCTGTTCAATTACAAACAGGAACGGACCACTCCTTCTTAGGGTTCGAATTTAAACTAAGTTGGACTCATCCAAAGGATGAGCTTATAATCAAGCAAATGTTATCCTCCTCAAGCTTGTCAAAAATAAAGAGGTACTTGCCAGAAATGGTGGGGGAAAAGAGAGAAAAATGAGCCTGTTTGTCATACTTTGTAACCACTCTTGAACACGACACTTTTATTCACCTGGGTTGGGAAATCCTTTGCCTAACAGTTGATCAAACCATATTGAAAGTCTTCAGCCGGTTTTTGGGTATTAACTTTGGGTCAATTGTCACCAAACCAGCTACTGTGTCGTTATGTGTTAAGAGGTTAGTGCAAATAAACCATTCATCTGCAAAATATCTGTCATCCATCTTGACCATCCCTGAGTTAGTCCTTGCAACTATATTTCTTCAAACTTGATCTATGATTTCGTGTTGTGGGCTTGCCTACAACGGATCACTTTCTATCGACTTCAGCTCATTATCTAGAAAGATGATCTAAAAATTGTCAGTACCTTGGGATCTACATGCCTCAATGGCAGGTTTCTCGCCTTTGATGATAGGTTGCATCATTGACCTTCGATCAAAGAAATCCGTGACATGTTCGACATCAACACATCTATTCACATCTCATGGATTGTACTCAGTACTTTGAGAGCCATTGACATTACTGGTGGTTTCTCTCACACTTGCTAACAGTTTACATCATTGACTGGTAATCAAGTGGTTTCTACCATGTTCGACTTCGACACATTCATTCACATGGTTAGAATAATACTATTTCGGGAAGTACAAATCAAGACCCTAGATCTAGTTTCCACCATCCAGGCTGCGAGGAATTTTGTATTCATTATATAGTAGACTATTCATAAACAGATGGTTGCGTCCATACTGTGTCTACATGAGTCTATACTTGTGATGTATTACAAGATCATTCCTATATCAGAGCAGTAGTTAGTTTTCTAGTCAGTTTTGATCTGAGTATGGGAATTCCTACCTTAGCGATGATATGATCTAATATATATATTTTGTATTGAATGTTTTTATAGGTTCCAACTAGGCTCTCCACAAGATGATCCTCGAAATGATAAAGTACTTCACTCTTCTTAGATGATAAATGGAATCCTCATCTACGACAAACTTTGCACTTTAGGGGGCAATCTGTTACACAAAATATTGTCACCATGACTATTTGCAGTCAGTATGGGTCTATCATCATTCATACTGTCCTCCTTAGCGAGTCTCAAACCTCAACTCTTCATGTTAAGCTTTGAAAATGAGAGGAAGTCCTTAAAAAATCAATAAAGCTCTGGCTCCGCACTTTCTCTTACTGTTACCTATGGTCCCGCACCCCATGGTCATGTTACCTGCGGACCTGCCCGCTTTGTCTCTAAAGGAGTGGGTGCAGACCCTTGTGAAAGTAAAAAAGGCGCAAGTTTATTCTTAAAAACTCACTTGTGGTTAATTCTAGATGATTTTAGAAGGAATCTTGATGTGGATGGTTCGCTCCTAGGTGGTTCATGCATCCCAAAACTGAAGGAGCTAATCCCTTGATGAGAGGAGCTTATCCCTTTGAAGGAGGGTTTTATCCCTTTGAAGGTGGACCTAGTAACTTCCCTCCATTGCACTATAAATTAAGGCATTGGGCTGGTTGCTAGGGAGGTTAGAAGTTGAACATTTTTTTAGGGTAAATGCTGTGGGAATTGAGACTTCCTAGTTAAGCTTGAGAGGAGAGATTACATACCTTTTGGCTTCATTGGGAAGAGAGTGAAACTTGTCAAAGTAGAGGAGACTTCTTGCTGGACCCTAGGAGGAGCTTGTACAACATCAAGGCACCAAGGTTGTAAATTTCTTCTTTGATTAAAGTTAATACAATCAGATTCATTTTTCTCAACAAATTGTCTTATGTGATTTTTTTCATGAATTCCTTGATCATCATGATAAGTATGCTTTATTATATTGGCTTTTCAGGTGATATTTAATGTGTGTGTGTGTTTGTGTTTGCAGATTCTTTACAAGGGAGCTCATTTGGATCAACGGAGCGTGGCTTCCACAAACTTGCACTGGACCTAAGGTAGGCCTAAAACACTTGTTTTCCTTTATTTATAAATTGCATATTTAGAGAAAGATAGAATTTTTTTGTTTTGCTTGTCGCTAGATATCATTAGAGACTAGGGAGTTCGGTCTTGTTCGCAAGCACGACTTATCCAGCTGACAGTAGTCCGACCAGTTAAATTGGACTCCTTTCGTGCACTATTGTGCGAGCACACCAACAAGCGCCGACACCTCATCGACATGGAACTTTCACATCACCTTTCCTACAAGGATCTACGTTGCCACCTTCACAGTGGGGTCACAGGTTTTGGAGATAGCATACCCGCTCAACTTCTTCACCAATTTGAATTTCTCTTTCATTGATTCTATGAGCGGTAGCTCACCACCCTTGCCACAAAGATCATAGCTAGATTTTTGCCTATATATGGTAGGCATGTTATGTGGTGAATCAACATATCGGTGATGGGTATTGACTCCTCCAGTCATAGACACCCATCATGCACCAAGCAAAACAACTTCTTGATGACTAAAATTGTCACGGGGGCGTGATTATAGTGCGGCACCCATAGTAGGTTGAGTAACCCTGCCTTCTCTACTCCTCTGAGCCACTTCTGTAGCTCCAGTGCATTCATCCACATATTTGTGTCTATGATGCAATGCATCAACTGTTCGGTTGCCAGGTGTGGGAACTTCTCATGGTCCGCCAAGTCCCAGTCTTCGAGTTTCAATATCGGCACTAGGGCCAAGCATGGACCATCAAAAGCAATTTTGGCTGGTAGTAGAGGGGTTTGCAGGGGATTCTTACTCTCATCAATGTCTTTTAGTACCTTGGACTTAGGCTTGCGTGGATGGACATGCTTTGGAAACCGCATAATAGGGTTCGTACCCTGGGCTTCAACCTCCTATATTTCCACTCCCACATCCTCATCATCCATGGGGATGTCTTCGATATTCTCCTCTTCTGCCTCAAGGTTTATAGCTTTTCCTTTCTCCTGGGTAGTGGGCTTTGGTGGGTTTCATCTCCGCGACACGTGCATGGGATGGCAGGCTTCTTGCCCTTCTTGTCTTTCATGGTCTCCTTGGTTGGGGTTCGCTTCGGTCTCGACATTCTCGGGGATTTAAGGACCTCCACCCATACTTCGGCTACTTTTGGGGCAGCTACTTCTGTCCCCATATCAATTTCCTGTACCTTTTCCTCAGTGGACACTCCTTCAGTATTCATAGCTTCTACATAGGTTGACATGACGCTTTTCACTAGTGCTTGTGTTTGTTTTGACAATTGTTCAAACACTGGACTCGTTATGAGGTCTTAAAAGAATTCACAGTTCATGTGCACTTGAGAGCGCAACAACTCAATTTTCAAAATGGAAAGTGTTTTTTTTTGGGCAGCCACTTGTAATTTATAGGGAAATTTGATTTTAAATCCAATCGTTCACCCTGAGGTCGATTCATTAATGCAGGATTGGCAGTAGATTTTCAAGGATCTAAGCCATGAATTTCGTCTTAAATGTCGGTCACCCGCTCCATTTGGCCTCACTTCTATCGTCTTTTCATGAACACTGACTTTAATGGTCACTTTCCAGCTGACCTGTGCAATTTCTCCCTGGGTATTGCAGCTCCCTTCACGTTGTCGTAGACCCAGTGACACGTCCTTGCTTCGTACCATCTTCCAATCACGCAGCTCCCCAACTCGGCCAGTGTAGTTTATAGTTCCACGCCTCCCTTCAGCTGCTTGGAGCGTTAAGACTATGCTAATTCCATTTAGTCACGTGGCCGAACCACCGGTGTATGGATTCAAGCGACTGCCATTCACCTTTCTTGGGAAGGGTTCTCCATTTAACTTTACCAGTTGTACCGCTCCTCCATCGGTAATCTCCTTAATAACATAAGGCCCTAACCAATGCATCTTGAACTTTCTTGGAAATTTATCAAACTACTATCATACAACAAAACCAGATCAATGACCTTAAATGTGCACAACTTGATGTGTCGATCATGCCATGCCTTTTCACGCTGCTTTTGGACCTGCTAGTGAAATCCAGCCAAAAATATTTCTTCTTTGAGGTCATCCAGTTGTGCGAGCCTCTCTTGCAGGGCTCCATGATCCATCATACCTATGAGCACTGCTATGTACAGACTAGGCACGATGTATTCCATAGGCATTACGACTTCCACACCATAGACAAGCCTAAAAGGGGTTTGTCTCGTCAACTTCTTGCATGTCATTCGATAAGCCCACAATACTGCAGGTATGCGTAGGTCCCAATCACTTCGCTGAGCACTGCAAACCTTAGTCAGCACATTTTCAAGCACTTTGTTTAACGCCTCCATTGTCTCGTTAGCCTGTGGGTGATAAGGCGTGCTTTTCTGGTGATATACCTGAAATTCCTCTGTGAGTGCACTGATCGTCTCATTCAGGAAGTGCATACCACAATCACTTATCAAGATCTTTGAACATCAAAATTGCATCAGTACATGCTCAAATAGGAACTTCATGGCCATTGTGCGTGTGCAATCCTTCACTGGTTGTCCTTCCACCCAACGAGTCAAATGCTTCATCACAATGATAATGTACCTTGCTCTTGTCTTCCGTTATGGCTAAATGGGTCCTACAAAATCTATTTCCCACTTCTTGAAGGGTTTCAACGTCGTTTGTGGATTCAAAGGCATTTCATCCCTTCGCAATGGCCTGCCCATTCTTTGACATACATCACACGCCTTGCAATATGCTTTTGAATCCTGATGAAGGGTTGGCCACCACAACCTTGTGCATAGAATCTTCTGCACGGTTGCTCTCCCTGCATAATGGCCTCCTGCGGTGCCCCCATGAGCATCCATGAGGATTCTGCTTCTTTCAAACTCAGGTACATACCGTCACAATATCACATCAGTCCCCATCTTGTATAGATGCCTAGCAATGACAAAGAAATCTGTCGTGCACACCACTAATTCCTCCTTTTGTTGGAAAAAATATCCTTCCTATGTAGTTCCTATTGTTAGGAAGTGTATTATATCCTCAAAATGACCATCTGCGACATGCACTGCAAATAACAATGCATTAGGCAATCCTTCTTCAAAGTTAGTAGGTTCCTCCCCTGTTTCGATGCATGACAAATGGTCTGGTCCCACGTTCAATCGTTCAGGCTTCGCAACAACCTCAAAATCATACTCTTCAAACAATAAGAGCCATCTGTAGATTCGCCCCCCAACATAGGCTTATTGACCAAGTACTTCAGCGTGGAGTGAACCATATACATCTTAAAATGGCCTCCTAGCAAGTAGTGCCGATATTTCTAGAGCGCATACACCATAGCTAGCCCCTCACGTTCAATGGTAGAGTAGTAATTCTCTGATTTGGATAGTTTGTGGCTTGTGAACACGATAGGATGGTCCAATCCTTCTCCGCCAGCCTATGTTTGTATTGCCCCCAACACTATACATGATGCATCAACGTGTACATGAAAATATTTCTTCCAGTCTGAGAAGACTAGAATCGGCGCGGTAACCATATTTTCTTTCAATATATCCAAGCTTTTCTTACAATCATCATTCCAGTAGAACTTGACATCCTTATTCAACAATTTTTCCATAGGCGCGACAATCTGGGCATAGATTTTGATAAACGTTTTGTAATATCCCATATGTAAATGAGTAGAGAGAAACTGTTTGACACTCCTAGGCATTCCAAGTTCAGTATCACCACAATCTTCGCGGGGTCTACCATCAGTCCTTGTCTAAAAACCACATGCCCCAATAGGTTCCCAAAAGGAACACAAAACAAACACTTCTTGAGATTGAGCATGACCTTGTATCTTCGATAGGTATCCAGCATCAGGCGCAAGATTGCTACATGGTGCTTAACCAGCCCAAATATAGTCCAGTCATCAAAATATACCTCTAGGAACTTATGAATAAATTCCTTGAATGCCGCAACAACCACGTGCGAAAAGATTGCAAGCACATTCTTCAATCCAAACGACATTATAGTGTATTGAAAACAACCCCACTCAGTCACGAAGGTTGTCTTGCTCCTATCCTCCGGCGCGATTTTGATTTGGTGGTACCCAAAGAACCCATCAGTGAAGGAATATGCTTCTTGGCCATTTACGTTGTCCAACACGTCATCCATGAATGGAGTCGGGAAAGGATCATGCACACAAGCGTCATTCAGTTTTCTGAGATCCATGCATATCCTTATCTCATCTTCTGCTTCTTCTCTTGCACCACCATTGGGCTTACCCAATCATATTCTTCGACAGGCTCAATGATGCCTACTCTTAGCATCTTGTCTAGCTCTAAATGGACCATTTCCTTGTATTTAGGATTGAGACGGTAAGGCCTTTGCATAACTAGCTTCGCTTTAGGGTTTAACGTGATCTTCACCGTTCCTAAGTCCCTGATTATTCCTTTCAGATCCGTAGACTTGGTATGGAATAAGTCCTGGTATTCGCAGACCAATTCAATGACCTTATCCACCATTTTTTTATCCCAGTAGTCTCCAATATTTGTGAATTTGGGTTCTGCCTCCGTACCAATGTTCACTTGTTTCATTTTCACTGACATAGTTATATCAGGGTTCTCAATTTGCGGTCCTTGAACCTCGCAGTGGCCTTATGTTTCTAGAATGTTAATCTTTTTTGGATCCTCATCCTCTACTTCAACAGTTACATTATAAAATTCAAGCGTGTGACTCAGCTGAGTATCCCATTCAGGCTGAATCAGGTCTAAAGGATCCTGGGGTATCCTAAAGATAGCTACTTTTACCTCTTGTAGCGCTTCATCAATACTGTCAAATCCATCCTCAAAACTGAATGTCATCATGAATCCTTTATGCAGGATATACCATTCACCTATCCCATGGGGGAGCTCTATTTCTATATACCAATTCAATGGGATAACGTCCAAGGTATGACAGAATAGGTGCACCCACTCAGGTTGGGGCTTTTCTCAATAAGCCTGCGTCCATTTGGCCAGATGCGCACATGGATCATTTTTCCCATCGTACTTGTCTTTCAATCAAATATTAGGCTTCCAAAATCATTTTCTCATCATCCTCCTACATTCGTGCCAATCATCAAAGCTTCCCTTGTGTGTACTCCACCATCTTGCAGGCGTAGTGCGCAGTGCCCAGTCCAAGGCCTGGAAGCACTACTTTTCTAGTACCTCCCTTTCAAATGCATGCAAAAAGATATCTACCTCATTTAGACCATCATAAATAGGTATATTTCTTACCTCCGACGACACACAGTGTAGCGACCACGTCATCATGTTGCAATTCAGTGTAGCTACTTCTTGTAACTGATTATGCCAGCATTCTATTTCTTCGTCGGAGTTTGAAGTGTAGGAAGTCTTGCGATCCCATGTAATTCATCCATCTATGGTGGGATTCACCCAATCTTGGTCTCACGATGTTATCTTATATCCACAGTCCAAGTCATCATCACTCTCATAATCATGGATAGGTTCAGTATAACATGATCCTTCAACAGGATCGAGGGGTACTATTACGCGCAATGATTTCTTATCAAAGATCATATTTTGCTTCTTTAGATTGATTACCCGATTCATATCAGTAGCCCAGTCAATTCCCAGGAGCATAGGGTAGGGATTGCTATCATCCTCTATCTCTATTACTTCAAAATTGACCAGCATGCTCGCTCCCTCAATATCCATGGTCACCCCCTGCAGCCACCCCATGGGAATGATTTTCTGCTGATTCACCATCCTTAACTAAATTAGAGACCATTGCAGCTCAAGTTTTCCCATTCGCTCCCAAGTCTACTTTGGTAGGACATTCTCATCTGACCTTAGGTCCAAAATGACCTGATCCATTTCATACTCTCTTATCTATGTGGTTAGTCTCATCTCCCTTCCTGTCCTTGTTTTATGCTTGCCAATCTTTCGTACTATGCATGGCTCACCTGGTGCGGTTCCAGCACATCTATTGATGAGTTCTTGTAACCCTTTCGTGTAGTAACTTCATACATGTTTCTAGGAAATTTGTGAGAACAGAGGGGTCCATCTCCGTGTCAGGCTATCCTTTCTTCCTGAGGTGGAGGCCTTAGCGAAGCTCTTTTTAGCTTCCATGAAGGCTTCACGAGCATGCTCCAAATCGAACCCATGTACTGTCTTCTGGTTGTTTCCCCTTGTCATCTCCTGTCACGATTCCACCCCTGAGCATTATATTTATGTTTGGAACTTCCTCGCGTAGCTCAGACCTCATCATCTGCAAGTTTTGAGTTGGTGGAGGTGGTAGCGCCCCTTTGTCACATATCCTAGCTATCAACATAGGACAGTCTTTTGTTTTGTGATCAAATAGCCTGCAATATTGCACGACGAATGCGTTGGATTAGCACAATCGTGGGCATAGTGTCCTGGTCCTCCAAAATTGTAGCAAATCAACTACCCTCAACCTCTATCAGGTCCTCCTCCGCCTCCACCTCGTCCGCGCCCTTGATATCCTCTCTACACCATCCCTGCATTCTGGTCAAGGGGCCACGTTTCGGCCTGAAACCTATAGGTGGGAGTTATATCCATCATCAATTCATAGCTCCTACAAGTACACTCATCATGTCCTACCAACCTACAAAGTTGCAGAATATTTGTTGTGGTGCTTATACATACTTCTGTAGCAAGTGATAGTTAACCATCGCATATTTTCCAGATACCTGACACATAGCACCATAATGCAGGCCCCGTGCTAGATCCTGCTTGAGCTTCTGGCCTTAAAGGCATCGGTCCTCCTCCTGCAATGTAATTTGCAAAGACCAGGCAATGGTCTTTTTCATGACCCTGACTCTTGCATTTCAAGCACCATAATTCCTCGCGTACCTCTGGTCAAACCGCCTTATCCTGCTTCAGACTTTGCATCTCAAGGCATAGATTCTTCAGCTACGCATGGATCTGCTGAGCTCCTAGATTAGGATATGGCATCAGAGTCTCATGTAATCTCACGGCAATCTCCAAGGCCTCCTCCTGAGTTGCTATCTTCTGCTGTGACAGTGCACCCATTAAGTGTGGTAGTAGTGAAGCCACAAACCACTCACAATGATGTCCATCTGTCAACTTCATGTTGGATTCAAGGATTGTATATTTCAGCCTCTGATCTAGTTCCCAACGTATCTCGCCTAGTTTCATCACGATTTCTTTGAATCCCACAATCGACTGCACCTCAGATTTAGGCTTAATAAATTCCCTATTTAGTGTTTCCTAGATGTCTGCTACTCCAGCATTCGGGTTGTCATTAGAGTACTTAATACACTAGGTTAGCCCGCAATCTTGCATAACACTAACTAGTGTCGCCTTCTTTATATGATTATCTGTAGCACCTTGAGCTTCCCATACAACCCTCACAATGAACTAGAATTGGTCCAGATCCTCATTTCCCAAGCCTTTGAACAAAGGAAACTTCACTGTATTTTCCATACTAAATCGCGATGGAGGTGGACGTAGTACGAATGAAGTTGGAGGCGATGGTGTTGAAGTCAGAGGTGGTGTGGTTGGAGGTGGTATTCACAGGAATCCTTGTCTTATTAATTTAATAGCACTTCGCGGAGAAACCTTTGCTATCCCTTCTTCATCACTTCGCGAGGGTGAAATCAAGGCGCTATACTCTGGACCTTTTTTTCCTTCGTTCCTATAAGTTTTTCCACTTCACGTAGTCCTGAACATCAAGTTAGCTGCATAACCCATTTTTCACACAACAAAATTTTAATCCAAGTATTCAAAGATTTTATGTACTTGCCTCGTGATCCTTTGAAAAAGCATCGCTCCACCTCGCTATAACTGACTGAGGTGTCGACTGCGAATTCAGTCACAAATCCTCCTATGACGCGATTGAGCCAATGATCGACAACGTGGGTGATCTTATCCTCTGATGCTTCCAACCTTCACACTAGCTCTGGGGTCCACACAATAGCACCGCCAAGTTTCCACCTTCCTTGGCTATCTTTTAGCTTCACGATCCACTCATATAGCTTAGTAGGGAAAGAGTAGAAAAATATCTTGTGGATCTTTGTATACATGCATTGGTCCAACCAATGTTCCTTTGTCAGTCTCGATTTTCTGTTCTCCTATGCCGTGAATTTGTGGATCTTTCTATCGAACCAATCTCCAATATCCTTCTTAGTTGGATTCTAGTGATACGACATCACACATCTCTTATGTTGGTCCCGAAAACAAAACTATTTGTTGGCTTGAGGGGGCCTGACCCAGGTTCAATGTTAATTAGTCAAACAAATCCCTACACTACTGGCCATTTTAGCATCATCCCGCAGAGTGCGGACCGAAGTCTCACGCAAAGCAATATGGGGGGATGTTGGAACCAAGTTTTCACACCCTAAGATGGTTGTGATGTTGTTTGATATTTTCTATACCTGCCTTCGTGCAGGGGATCTCGCTCTAGGGCTTGTAAGACAAACCATTTATTCCGGATTTCAATACCTTCTCGAAAGTATATGATGGACCTTCGCACGACCCTAACCTAGGGCTCAAGTACTTTCGTGTTGTTATGACAGTGCGTCGTGCAGAGTCCTCAATTACCCTAAGTGATTTTCTTATTTTGCCGAAAACTTAAAGTTATCACCACGTAATTAGATATTCGTAATTTTGTTTAATTATTCAATGTAACTATATTCATTCACGCATGATAGAATCATAATAAAGGACTACGCTACAACTCAAGACTTAGACTTCTTGCTCTAAAGCTATGACTCTCTTTCTTGTTCTATGCCTCTAACTACTTAGAGATTAGCTCTTTTTATACAATCCTATGGTTTGCGGACCATGAGTAGATCTATTACAATTGACTTTACTTTACAAAACTAAGGGCAGACTACCTTTTGTGACACATAACACCTTCGTGCTCCCGCGACCACAAATGTAGAGTCTTTATAATAATATTACAAAAATTTGACTTAAACATGGGCTTTTAGCCCCAAAACTGCCCTTGGGGGATCCTACTCCCAACACATGCATCTGATTCCGAAGCCTTTAGCTTGGCCACCAGTGACTGCTTAGCCCGAGACTCACTTGTGTTGTGCGTGGAGATCTTATGGAATTCACACCACTTTCCTATGTCCTTCTTCAGATTTGCGGCGTTGTTCTTCGCTTGTGACATTGGCGAGTTGTCCTGGGCTGCCTCGCCTTGGCTTTGTTCTTTGTTCTTTGGTTTTGGGGCACGTTTCCCTTGCTTCAGATTCACAGATCTAAAGTATCACTTCTTTAGTTTAAACTTTTTCTCAATCTTAACCGCATATCGGTATGTCATGCTGAGCGAGGAGATGTCTAGGAATTCCATCTCTTCCGAGATGTACCTGTGCAGGTAGCTGAGGTACTTGAGAAACAAATGCTTCTCAAAATCCTTGATACCCAACTTCATGTGAAGGGTATGAAAAACATTGGTAAACTCCGGCACATAATGGTCCCTTCCCTATCGCAGTGTTGTCCACTTTATCTATTTATCCTCATAGCTCCTGATAGGGTAGTACTACTCCTTTATGGCATCCCAGAATGAGTTCCAAGTGGGCGTGGCTGAAAACAGTGAGTTTTTACTTTCAACCTTCTATTCAAAGTAGGTTTCCCACTAGTTCTTGACGTGGGGGGCTGCTTTGAGAAGTGCAAAAGTGATCCTTTCCTGGCTGGAGAAATAATGAACGAAAAAATATCCTTCTAACATATCTAACCATTTATCTACAATGTCTGCATCTATCTGACCCTCAAATATGGGAATGTCAAAGTTAACTTGTACTTTAAAGGGTGTGGCACTTCCATAGTAGCTGTCGGAAGTAGATGTGTCGCCACTGAAGGATCTAGGAAAATTTGTCCATCATTCTGTTCCTTTGTCACTTGAGGGCTTCCTCGAGCAAGATTTTGATAGGAACTCCTGCCCCCTCCTCTTTCATTTCATACGCCATGGGAGGTCGTCAGGATTTGTGAGGCTGGTCTTGCAAAGGTTTTACCAGTTCAATCCGTAATTCCTTATATCCCAACCTCGTTGGGGACATGCAAATAAAAATAGAGAAAGAGGAGTCTGCTCTGATACCACTGATCCAGATTTAAATGGGAATGCAACAAATTATAGATATAACCATAAATACAAAGATGCAGTAGAAATAACACTTCATTTCATTAATATCAAATATTGAAATATGCTTACAAACAGAATTGAAATAAGACTAGCTCAGGCGATGGTAGCTTATCTCTGAGAAGAGATGTGGCAGCTACTGTCTAGTAAATTTAATGTCTTAAATTGCTCTACATAAATTATCAATCCGGGTATCGTAAACTGATGAAGTGTGGTGCACCATATGTGCTTAGTTAACCTTTTTCTTACTTCGTTGTTTTATAGATTTTATTTTGTTTTGGGGTTTTGTTTTTGTTGGTTTTCTAAAGTGTCTAATGCAAATGGAAATCCTATTCTAAGGTCTTAAGAATACTTTTAAAGGACAAGTATGGATAGAGATTTCAAGACAAGGCCTATGTCCCTAATGGTAACTTCCAAAATTTAGCACTTCAAAAGATCTCAAAACATGTTATTGATGGAATTAGTACTTAAACAAAAGTGTAAATATGCAGCTACTTCAATCAAAATGGAATGAAACAACCAATCAATGAGCTAGTGACTATGAAACCCAGTATCCTTGCTGCTGTATAAAAAGAAAACTGAACTTAAAGCAATTCAAAAACTGTAAGCAAAGTAAACTAAATCAAATTACATCAACTCATATTCTGACCCCTCACCATTCGACTCACTCTGGCTATAGGAGGTAATCATAAACAAATTGAGCAATCTGATATCTAATTTGCATAAAATGAAACTAATATTAAACTACACATTCGTACTTCAATCCCTCACCATTCAACTCGCTCTGGCTATAGGAGGTAACTGAAAATGACATGCGCAATTCAATAACTAACTTGCAGAAAAATAAAGTAATATCAAACTACACATTCATACTTCAATCCCTCCCCATTTGAGTCGCTCTGGCTATAGAAGGTAACTGAAAATGACATGAGCAATTCAATAACTAACTTGCAGAAAAATAAACTAATATCAAACTATGCATTCATACTTCAATCCCTCACCATTTGAGTCGCTTTGGCTATAGGAGGTAACTGAAAATGAAATGAGTAGTCTAATATCTATCTTGCAGAAAAGTAAATGAACAAAACAAAACTGAAAGAAATAACAATGCTGGAATTAGAACTCAGAAAATAAATCAGCAAAAGGACAAGATGATTCTATCATGTCATTAGTCATTAAAAAGCTATGTGCATTACTAATCTACAATCAACTGGTTGAACACACTTGCATGAATTAAAATTGCATGAATGAAAAATCTAATCTATCAAACTTGAAAGCAATCAAATGACATAATGAAATCAAAGCAAAATTTACAAAATGAAATCTACTCTACCTTACATTCTAATATGCTCCATGACATCTACTTTACATCTCCTTCCATGTTGAGAACATCAAAGCTTTATTCAAATTCTTCAAAATTACAAAGTACAACAAAACTCTCCAAAGCTTTCAAAAGCCATCAAGGAAGAACTACAAACTCCAAGCTAAAGAACTTACAAGCTAAAAGACTAA
This sequence comes from Pinus tabuliformis, assembly GCA_031772625.1. Classification (NCBI taxonomy): domain Eukaryota; kingdom Viridiplantae; phylum Streptophyta; class Pinopsida; order Pinales; family Pinaceae; genus Pinus; species Pinus tabuliformis. The sequence goes on along the minus strand of CM062817.1, from coordinate 1,206,813,528 downwards.
CAAGCTAACAAATGGAGAGAGATATCCTATTTATACAAAAAGATGAGAAGCCATTTCATTAATGCGAGTCCATGAATCTCTCCCTCTACCTCTAGAGTCCTAATCAAAATAGGAACTGATAAGACACATGTCTTCTTAGAGTTGCAATACAATTAGGAGATGTGACACATATCCTCATGATCCCATGATTCTTTCCACTCAAATTCGAATTTGGCCTTAGAGTGCCACATAAGGGTCTTCTAGAAGTCTCCTTTCAACCTACACATGTCAACAATCTCAACCCACTTGTTAGGTATAAGAATATGCACATTATTTTCTAATTTTTAACCACAAATTCACTTAAAAGACTTAGAATTAATAAAGATTGGAAAAACATAAATGTGGCCCAATGATAATGAAAGTGGGATGAATGTGGTGACAAAGTAGTGAAATGGAGGTGAAATGGAGGTGATATAATGGACATAATAGTGAAAGTGTAATGGAAATGAATGACATTTTCAAGACTCAACATACCCCCCAACTGAAGCTATTGCATGTCCTTATGCAATATATATTACATTAACTTTTTTTATCCTTGAGCTTTGGCTTAACTTTGCATGATATCATTTGATAACTTCATATTTCTGCAAAGTGTTTTACTTGAATTGCAACATGGTTGGTTTTTGTGTTACAACCATTTTTTTTTTGTTGCCTTCTATTTTGATCTTTGAACTTTTCATAATGATATTTTGATTATTGTTGCAACATATATCTTTATTGGATTGCATGATGGTTGGTTCTTGTGTGACAACCATGATTTTGTTTGTATCCAATTTATCCTTTAAGCACTTTTTCAAAAGGCATTGTATGCTCATAATAGCAATTTAATAATTATTATATGTTGGAAGTATGTGGGCTCTTGAATATGATATGGACATGGCAAGATATGAATATGAATGTATTCCCCCCCAACTGATGGTATTGGCAATTTTATGAAATGAGGAAGAGAAATGTTTTTCCAACAATTATCATTCTAACTTTTTATGGAATTCTATGGTCAAAAGTTAGAAAATGATGTACCTACACTTACCCTTTGGAATGAATGAGTTGTATGTGTAGTGGCTGAAAATTTCTGATCATATTCTTCTTCAAGTGGCTGAACAAGAGGAGTCATGGATAGAGAGATAAGATGACTTTTTATTGCTTCTACTAAAACTTGCTGAATCTGCTCCAAAATGCTGCAAAATAATAGTCTTCATGTATTCAAAACTCGTTGGCACAATTCCTACTATGTGAAAAGGTGTTCTGATGTCGAACATAGTAGGAAATTGTTGGTTTAGTGGCCATTAATGGATGCCACTAGTAAACACGAGAACTCTCACCATTGATGACAATGAGAGTCAAGATGCCCAAACACATCTTACTATGTATGAATGAATTTGCCGATGTCGAGTCACCTAGAAGATCTAACGAACAAGCGACATTAATATATTCCCATTGTTTGTCAGCATGACGACTTGCCATTAAGGCATGCAAGCCTCAAGGTGTTTTTACAAAGAACTTAGACTCAAAAGACTATGGACTCAATAATTTGCATTGAAGCAGGGCTTATTTGCGGAATGAAAATGACAGGAAATGGAAGATGGCAATGGAGAGTAGAAATGGCAATGGGCAATAAGCATATGAATGAGCCTCTTGCTTTTATTTGTGGGTTATGAATGGAGAAAAATAGATGGAAAGTGTATGTGAATGTAAATGGAAAATATGGAGTGAATGATTTATTATGAAGTATGGATGTGATGGAGACAATAGTATCTGAAAGTTTTTCAAGTGTTTGGATCTTATTTTGCATCAACATATTTCCTCTTTGTTGCTGATCATCCTCTTATGAAACAAATTGGTCTCTTAGAGAGACACCATTCTCTTGTAGTCATTTGTCCTTCCTCCTGGAACCTGCAAAAAAACTAATACTTCTTCTGCAATGGAATGTAAGATTATCAAAGGAGAGAGATGGCCAATCTCTCTAGTTATGATATTTACACACAAAACTAAGAATTTGTATTAATGAAACAAGTTCTCAAAGGAAAAATCAAAAGAATTTATATCTGATTTCGAATTAGTGCCTCAAGTTGATGTTGCTTCTTTTCAGCAATTTATTTCATTATTTTCCATTTCAAACTCTAATGATAGATTTCTCATTGTGTAGATCTTGTTGAGATATTTCCAATGATACTTAAATCATCAAAATCTGATTTTGTATGAGAAAGATAGGCTAATTTGAACAATGAGGTTTTTCTGACTGCAGAATTAGAGAACAGCTACGGAATTGGACTTTAACTGCGGAATGTGCACAGTTTCTGTAGCTAAAAATATTGAATAAAAAGTTAGCCATTCATCTTTCATCATCAATCCAAAATTAATCAATACCTTCAAAAAGGTGAGCAAATAACTTATTCATTTCATTGATTCAAAATTATTATTATTTTTTTCTTGACATGCAGCGACTTAGTGTGGCGACTCAGTGTGGCGACTTAGTGATAACACACAACTTGACTTCCCTTTGACCAGGGTCTTTTTCATTGAATTGGATCAAATGAATAGGACACCATCCATGTACTGACATTCCCCCAGCTACCCATATGGCTTGTTTTGCTTGATGATACCTGCAACCTAGAGTTTAACAAAACAACTGCGGAAAGTTGAACCAGCTGCGGAAAGTGGTTGAAACAGTCAACCATCAGATGCATATCCCTGACTACTCCTTTTATCTAGCTAAAGAAAGTCCAAGTCTAAGTTTGTTCAACTAATTTAGTTCTCCCAATGAGCCCCATCACTTTTTTTTTTTATTTTATTTTATTTTTGGTCTAAGATTTAAAAAAAACCCAAAGTGATCACTTGGCAATACAAGAAGAGTCAAAATTTGAGGCCGTCCTCTGGTTTTCTTCTCCTTTTTATGGGAGAGACCAGGAATGGGATTTGTCCCTATCATATCAATACTCTCGACCTCAAAATTTTGAAAATGGCAAAACATTCTATCCAAACGATTTTGCAAGAGACGATTTCCAGTTAGCATTTGATTAGCTTTAGTATCATATGTCTAGCCATTCTGACCAGGTCTCAACGTCACCCAAGCATAATAACATCCATAAGGAAGAGGAGGAGCACCATCCAGCTTATCATCCTAATTCATATCTCCTCCAAAAACAACATTTGGTAGATTATTCAATGGTTTACGTAAGGGAGTTAAAACAAAGCCGTATGATTTTTGGACATGTCTTTGCTGTTGGTCGTGGAACTGAAGCATAGTCACGCGTTGCATGGGACTGTTAGTCATTAAATATGTGTAATTAAGATTGAACACCAGCACATAGTTGATTCCTAATTAAATTTTTCTTCCTCAGGTACGCCGAATTACATCACAGCCTGTTCATTTAATTGAAATTCCGTTTTTTTACACGCGGCAGGCAAAAATGGGTTCTAAAGAACTTGAGTATTTCTCCCAGACCGCCACGAATTTCTTAAAACAGTTTTTGGGTTATCTAATTGACCCTGCTGGAGAAAAAACCCATGTTTTCTTTTTTTTAAATTCGTCTCCGTTTGGCCAAATCATGCTCTCAAGGTTTAACGTTTTTTTCTCTATTTACGTTTTTCTGAGTTACTATTTTCACTGTTCTGCCTTTTATGAATTTTTTGCATTCGGCCTTAAGATCAATCTCAGAGGGGGAAAAATTGCTTTCAAATGCAGTCAATTAAATATGAATAAGTCAGGGGAGGAGATGCTATAAAAAAAAAATCTTTGCGAGTTTTCCAATCCCAAAATTTGTATGGTATACGCCTGACTGCAACAATCTACTTCTTTTCATGGTGTTTCCGAAATGCCTTTTAAATCCTAAGGATGGCGATCACTTCAAAAGTTTCTTCTTTGGTTAGAGAATTGCCAGCTGATTCAAATGTCTTTACTCTTAATTTAAATGCGTGTTCTTGAAATGCAACTTGAATCTTGTTGCTGCCTCAGTAGTAATGTGAACAACAGCAAGAGAATCTCTCATACAGAGTTCATCTTCTCTTAGATTCTCAAAAATTTCAAACTCATTAAAATTAATCGTTTTCCTTGGCTCATTATTATTATATTCTACAAGATATTCAGTTAATCCTTCATATCCTTTCTTTGAAAGCCATATCAGCAAGAGTCCAACCAAATCCCAAAAACACAGAGTTTTTATTTTAACACAGCAGTCCATGCAATTCGATCTATTTTTTTTAAATGTTCTTGCAGGTTTGTTTTAAGGCCAAAACTTGAACAGGGATGTAGATTTCTTATTGAGGCCGGCTAGGATTGAAGATAGCCATAGATTGTTTTTTTCTTTTTTTCTCTCTGAAATTGTAAATTTTTATAAGAAGGATAAATGATTTTCAATTTCAGGCAGCAAAGACTTCAAGGAAAACATGCTAAAAGCAGGAGTTTGACTGAGGTCTTAGGCTAATTTTTTTTTATCAATCTGAGCTGGGTGACTAAGATAGGATCCATGTCGAGACAATTCTAGAGATGCCCATGTGTTCGGTTTCTTAATTGGACGCTTGTAACCTGTTAAACCTTGAAACAGCTGTGGAATTCTCAACTAGATGCGGAATCAGGGCACTTTCCGCAGCGAAGTTGCAAAACCTTGTTAAAACAAGATACAATGTTTTGAGGACCACTACAAACCATAACCAGTCAATTTTGGACAATTTGAACCTATCAAAGCAGTTGAGTTCCATTTTTTTTTTAATCAATTGAAATGATGAAGTTTATTTTGTCTCCTTTTTTTTTCTTTTTCTTTTTTTACATAACAATCCTTTTTCTAATCCTCCAGATCACACAAAGTGTAGGAGGAGAGCATACTCAATAATTATTAATTTTTTTTTTTTACTTAACAATCCTTTTTCTGATCCTCCAGATCACACGAAGTGCAGGAGGAGAGCATACTCAAGAATTATTAAGTTTTTCTTTTAGATGTAAGAAATAAGGTCTCCTAATTACACTTCCTCGGCAACGACGCCAAAATGTCTAGTAAATTTAATGTCTTAAATTGCTCTACATAAATTATCAATTCGGGTATCGTAAACTGATGAAGTGCGGTGCACCATATGTGCTTAGCTAACCTTTTTCTTACTTCGTTGTTTTATAGATTTTATTTTGTTTTGGGGTTTTGTTTTTGTTGGTTTCCTAAAGTGTCTAATGCAAATGGAAATCCTATTCTAAGGTCTTAAGAATACTTTTAAAGGACAAGTATAGATATAGATTTCAAGACAAGGCCTATGTCCCTAATGGTAGCTTCCAAAACTTAGCACTTCAAAAGATCTCAAAACATGTTATTGATGGAATTAGTACTTAAACAAAAGTGTAAATATGTAGCTACTTCAATCAAAATGGAATGCAACAACCAATCAATGAGCTAGTGATTATGAAACCCAGTATCCTTGCTGCTGTATAAAAAAAAAAAAACTGAACTTAAAGCAATTCAAAAGCTGCAAGCAAAGTAAACTAAATCATATTACATCAACTCATATTCTGACCCCTCACCATTCGACTCGCTCTGGCTATAGGAGGTAATCATAAACAAATTGAGCAATCTGATATCTAATTTGCATAAAATGAAACTAATATTAAACTACACATTCATACTTCAATCCCTCACCATTCGACTCGCTCTAGCTATAGGAGGTAACTGAAAATGACATGAGCAATTCAATAACTAACTTGTAGAAAAATAAACTAATATCAAACTACGCATTCATACTTCAATCCCTCACCATTTGAGTCGCTCTGGCTATAGGAGGTAACTGAAAATGACATGAGCAATTCAATAACTAACTTGCAGAAAAATAAACTAATATCAAACTATGCATTCATACTTCAATCCCTCACCATTTGAGTCACTCTGGCTATAGGAGGTAACTGAAAATGACATGAGCAGTCTAATATCTATCTTGCAGAAAAGTAAATGAACAAAACAAAACTTAAAGAAATAACAATGCTGGAATTAGAACTCAGAAAATAAATCAGCAGAAGGACAAGATGATTCCATCATGTCATTAGTCATTAAAAAGCTATGTGCATTACTAATTTACAATCAACCGGTTGAACACACTTGCATGAATTAAAATTGCATGAATGAAAAATCTAATCTATCAAACTTGAAAGCAATCAAATGACATAATGAAATCAAAGCAAAATTTACAAAATGAAATCTACTCTACCTTACATTCTAATATGCTCCATGACATCTACTTCACATCTCCTTCCATATTGAGAACATCAAAGCTTTATTCAAATTCTTCAAAATTACAAAGTACAACAAAGCTCTCCAAAGCTTTCAAAAGCCATCAAGGAAGAACTACAAACTCCAAGCTAAAGAACTTACAAGCTAAAAGACTAGCAAGCTAAAAAATGAAGGAGAGAGATCTCCTATTTATACAAAAAGATGAGAAGCCATCTCATTAATGAGAGTCCACGAATCTCTCCCTCTACCTCTATAGTCCTAATCAAAATAGGAACTGATAAGACACATGTCTTCTTAGAGTTACAATACAATTAGGAGATGTGACACATATCCTCATGATCCCATGATTCTTTCCACTCAAATTCGAATTTGGCCTTAGAGTGCCACATAAGGGTCTTCTACAAGTCTCCTTTCAACCTACACATGTCAACAATCTCAACCCACTTGTTAGGTATAAGCATATGCACATTATTTTCTAATTTTTAACTACAAATTCACTTAAAAGGCTTAGAATTAATAAATATTGGAAAAACATAAATGTGGCTCAATGATAATGAAAGTGGGATGAATGTGGTGACATAATAGTGAAATGGAGGTGAAATGGAGGTGATATAATGGACATAATAGTGAAAGTGTAATGGAAATGAATGACATTTTCAAGACTCAACAGCTACATGCCTCTAAACTATGTTACAATGAGGCTCAAGGGCATTTTTATTATTGAACAATAAGAACAAACCCTAAACATCCAAAACCCTAACCTAAGGAGATGTAACACCAAGAGTTTATGGGCCCTGTTGAGGTGAGTTGGACAACCAACTTCCCAGGGTCACAACTTGGTCATATTATCTCCATTTGACGCACATGATAACCCATTGGAAAGATCTCTCGGAGGACTACGACAGACAAGACAATGTTAGATAAAAAATCATTGGCAGTAGATTGCCAAAAAAAACATCATTTAGGGCCTCAAAATGGCTTCAGAAGTTTAGGACCCGAAAAAATACTAAAAATAGTAAATTGTACTACAATTAAGGAAACTGAAAAACTGAAAGAAAAAATGGTGGGGGTCCAAGTGGAATTGGCGGGTGGCCACCAATATCCACCTGAATCACCTTCACCAACTTGATCATGGTTTTAAATCTAGATAACATCCTCATCTTCAACAAGATTTGGGAAGAGCACCTACAACACATTTGGTAGGTCCTTCAAACCTTGTGGCAAGACAAACTATGTGCCAAATTAGAGTAACGCACCTTTGTCACAAGTTAGGTCCAATATCTGGGATACACCATTGATGAGAAAGGCATGAATGTGCATCCAACTAAGTTCCAAGTCATTCAAATTTTCCCAGACCTGACCACTCTAACAAATCTTCACAACTTTTTGGGCCTTGCTAATTTTTATCGAAGGTTCATGTTGGGATTCTCTCATATCACTTGGCCTTTGAGTCAGGTTACCAAGGGCGAAGTCAAAGCAACGTTTTCCTGGTCCGAGTACCAACATAAGGCGTTCGTTGATCTGAAGCATCGCCTCTACTCTACACCGATAGTCACATTTCTAGACCTGCAACAACCATTTGAAATTGAGGCAGGCGCCTTCGACTATGCTATTGTTACAGTTCTCACCCAACAAGGGCATCCGATGCATTACCACAGTGAGACAATTTCTAATACAATTCGAAAATACCCCACTTTTGATAGAGGGATTTATTCTATCATTTAAGCATGCAAGCAATGGAAACATTACATTATGGGGAAGGAGACGGTAATCCACACAGAGCCCCAACCTCTTCAATTTATACAGACACAAGGTAAGTTGCAGAATGATTGGCATAATAAGTGTTGTACATATCTACAATAATTTATATTGAACATTAAATATAAAAAAGGAAACACCAATCATCTTGCAGATTGCCTAAATCGGACCCTAGTTGAAACACTGGCTACAGTTCTCAACTCTTATGGCCATAAGACCTCTATATGTCTGCAAATATACAAAAATGATCCAGAGTTTTCCACCACATACCAAATGCTAGTGTATGGCAAGCAAGTTCCAAATTTCTACCTCCAGAATGCATTACTATGCTAACTGGGCCACCTTTGTGTTCCTTTAAGCGAGCGTACCAAGCTAATTCGGGAGGTGCACTACAGTCAAGTTGCCGAACACTTTGGTGTGGATAAAATTGGGGTTGTACTACATAAGTATTTTGATTGGAAAAAACTTTGACAAGACATTGTGAAATATATCAGATCTTGCACTGCTTGTACCATCGCCAAGCCAACCATCAAGAAGCAAGGCTTGTACACTCCTCTTCCTATTCCCAGTCCACCCTATGAATCCATCTACATGGAATATCTTCTAGGCCTCCCTTTTAACAATGATGGTAATGACTGTGTATTTGTGGTCGTGGACAAATTTTCTAAGATGGCTATATTAGCAACTTGCAAGAATAATATAGTAATAAAGGGCACTACTAAACTCTTTTTTGAACGAGTATGGGTACATTTTTGGATCCCGCAGAACATTATATTAGATTTGGATAGTAGGTTGATGAGCACATTCAGGTTGAGCCTTTGGGCATTATTGGACACCAAGCTCACCAAGTCGATGATATTCCAGCGTAGACTAATGGCTACATAGAGGTCATAAATAGAATGATCATGCACATACTACACATGTACAACTATAAACATCCATGAACCTGGGATGAAATCATTCCTTATGTGCAACACAATGATTATAGATCTCTCCATAGCTCGACTAGGCATAGTCCCTTTCAAGTGTTTCAACCATTGTGTCTAATTGATGTTGCCATGCATCATGCGACTACACAAATAAAATCCGCACATGTACAGTCTGAGGTTGATAAAGAAAATAGGTTTATTAAATACATCCATCACTTCTTCCAGTAGGTGCATGACATATTAGATAGGTCCAATGCCAAGTACAAGTAGTTGTATGATCAACATCAGCTGCCACATACGTTTTAGGTGGGGGATAAAGTTTGGTTGTATTTGCAAAAAGAATTCCTTGTCGAAGCCCATCAGAATCTTTGACCACCATGATACGGGCCTTTCACCATCACCAAGGCTTTGGCAGAAAATGATTTAAAGCTAAAAATTCCCCCATTCCTTTGCCTGAACCTACTGTTCAATGTGGACTTCTTTTGACCATACTTTTCACCAAGGTTGGACACATTAGACATTGTTGAAAAAGTAACATCAACAAAGCTCAACCTAGTGCTATCACATAGGTTTGTAGTTGAAATATGTAGTCCTCAGATAGATATTTCTAATGAGGTATTGTATGCATCAAATGGAGATCATATGCCAAAGTTACAACCCCAGGAAATTAATGTACAACTTTATCCCATTTGGGCGCATAGACTTTTGGTGCTTCATCTCCTAGGGTTAGGTATTTGGATGTTTATGGTTTTCCATTGTTTCTCAATAATAAATAGGCCTCTAAGCCCCATTGTAAGATAGTTCAGAAGGCATGTAACCATCACATCTCTTCGCATAGATAAGCTACCATTGCCTGAGCTAGTTTATTTCCATTCTGCATGTAACAATTTTTCAGTACTTTGTTATTAATGAACTAAAGTTTTGTTTTCACTGTATCTCTATTTTCCTATTTATATCTATATTTAATTTCATTCCCTCATAAATATGGATCACTAAGGGCCCATGCAATGTGATAAAAACCCAACATGAACTTGTGACAGAAGTTGGCAAGGTCTAAGAAGCTTCAAATCTTACTTAGTGTGGTTGAAGCTGGCTAGTTACAAATGACCTAAGTCTTGGTTAGATCCACATGCACACCATGCTCATAAAAATGTAGCCTAGATATTGGACCTTGTTTATGTTGAAGGAACATTTTTCTAAGTTATCATATAGCTTGTGTTGTGGCAAAATGTGAAGGAACTGTTGAACATGATGTAAGTTTTATGCCCAAATCTTGCTGAAGATGATAATATCATCCAAATATACCACCAAAAAATAGTTGGTGAAATCCTGCAAGATGTCATCCATCAGTCTCATGAAAATTGTTGGGGAATTCATTAAACCAAAAGGCATGACTAGCCATTAAAAAATATCTTCTTTAGACTTGAAGGCATTATTCTATACATTAGTTGGTTTCGTTGGGACCTAGTGATAGCCATACTTCAGATCAATGTTACTAAAGTACTTGGGTCACTTGTGCTAGCCAAGAAGGTTGTAAATTTGTGGAATTTGGTATAGATTCCTAACTGTGATTTTTTTCACGGCCCTATAATCAATGTAGAGTTTCCAGGTCCCATATTTCTTCTACATAAGTACAATTGGGCTTCTACAAGGTGAGAAGCTCGATTGGATGTGCCATTTTTTAAGAAAATATTCGATTTGGCACTTTATTTTCTCATTCTCCATAAGAGTGTGGCGTATATTGTCCAATGGGGTAGAGGTGCATTGAGGATTAGATCGATCAAATACTTAATCAACCGAGAGTGACGATATATTGGCCTATTGGGTAGAGGTGTGTTGAGGGTTAGGTAAATCAAATGCTTGACCTGAAAGTGTAAAGGTACACAAGTGGGTGAGGAGAAGATGTATTTTTATTCTTCCATGACCTTTTCCACTTGCTTCTGTTACATGGAAATCCCTATGTGGAGGCCATGGATGTGGCCATAATCTTCTTCTCACTTTGAGAGAAAATTAGGAAGAAGAAAAATTTCTTGGTTTGGGAGATGGATTTTTTTCATTTCTTAGTGAAGATCAAAGAAATGGTGATAGATGGAGGTACCTATGGTATTGTATATAGTTTTCTACCCAAAGTGATAATAACTCTACATGATCTAGACTCATATACAACATGAAATTCCACAAGTTTGGTTGGCCTAGAATAACATTAAAAAAAATCAAGAAGGTATATATCACACAATAACTCATCCTTGAAGGGCTTGATGCCATAGGGAAGGTAGTAATATTGGCTAATACAAATATATTTCCCTTGGAAAAAATACCCAATGGTATATGGTTGTGGCTATGGTGTTGTTGACAAGTTCAACTACTTGACAACATCTTCTGAGATGAGGTTTTTTTACTTGTGCTATTGACAATAAAATGTAATGAAGCACCCTTCACCCACATATGTGAATGAAAAATGCACCCACCTTCCTCTAGTTCTTTGGATTCACTTTGTTGTACCTTGGTGGTAGAAATGGTGGCACTAGGTTATGCATCAATGATCCCCTTCCCTTATGTAGGCTTGATTTAGAGTTAGAACCTACTATGACTCCAAGGCTTTCAAATCAACCATGAATGACTACCTTGAGAAACATTCATTGATGTTATGCAAGGGAATCTTATGGAACTTGCACCAATTTTTCATGTCTTTCTTTTCCTTCCCATTAACATTCTTTGTTTGTGGCTTAGCTAGGTTTTCCTAGAGTGGTCCATCTTGGATCTATTCTTTGTTCTATGGTTTGGGGCTAATTTTTCCCTACTTTTGCTGTGATGAATTCACAAATCTAAACTCTCACTATTTAAATTTCTACTTGATTTTGATAGCATATCAATATGTTGCGACCTATGAGGATATGTCCAAAAAATCCACTTTTTTCTAGATGTATATGTGCGGAACACTATGGCACTTAAGCACCATATGCCACTCGGAGTCTCTGATGCCCAAATTGGTGTGTAAGGTATGGAAGATTTTTGTGAACTATGGCACTATTTGGTCTCTCTCCTATCACAATGTGGTCCATTTCATGTATTGGTCATCATAGATTCCAACAAGGTAATATTAATAGAATCCCTAAAAGATCCCCAAGTGGGCACGCCCACAAACATTGTGGATTCATTTGTGGCCCTTTACTTGCAATAAGTCTCCCACCATTCCTTGACATGGGGGATAGCCTTAAGAAGTACAAATATAATACTTTCTCCTTCAGAAAATTTGTGGGAAAAGAAATACCCTTCTAATATATTTAACCATTTGTTTAGATCATCTGCATCTATCTGGCCTTCGAATACATGAATATCAAAATTAGTTTGTACCTTGAAGGGGGTGATGCCTCAAAGTAACTACATGAAGAAGATGTGTTGGTTGTTGTAACTAATCAAAGGATCTGAGAAAAATTAGCCATCATATTTTTCCTTTTCTCACAAGGACTTCCTAAAACAACAATTTAATAATATTTTTTACTCCCATGTACTTCTTTTCTTCCACCATGGGAGGTCATCGAGGTGTAATGTCCACAAATTTTGGATTACCTTGTGATGTGGTTAGGAGAGATTTTGAGAGCTTGTGTTAGATCAATCATAGGAGCAATATTACTTTAGTGGTGGGCCCAAAGGGTTTTAGAGGAGTTTTATGGGTCTGAATAGGATCACTTACCATATTTCATCATCAATATTAGTTCTGCATAGTTCACTCTTGGTTCTATTGCATTCTGATGATTTATGTAAAACAAAGTTATTAACAAGAATGTTTTAATTCATTATGCTTAAGGTGTTGCTTTTGGTTGATTACTTGGAGAAAAATCTTAGTGTAATAGCTCATTGCAATCACGGTGAAAATATTTGTAGGGTAGGATGATGAAAGGGGGTTTGGGTGGCCAGTGAGACAATGGAGGTGAATCAAGATTTTTTCGACATCTAAAGTGGATTTTATTAGTTAATAAAAGTTACTTTATTAAATAAGAAAGGAGTGTTGCTTCTATTATTTAATTGGATGGAACATGATTCGCTAGGGAAAACATTATAGTTGTTTAAGGAGTGAAAAAGGGAACATATCCTAGGCTAATGAAAATTCACTCTCATTTTATAACGTAAAAAGTTCCTAAAGTGACTTTATAAAAATTAAAAGGGTAACATGGTGGCAAAAGTGGGCACTAAATTATAAAAGGGGAAAAGTAAGGAGTCTCTCCCCATTATATCACTTGTCATTTGAGGAAAAAGGATTTGGAGAGTTTTTGGAGAAAAGATTAGGGTTTGAAAGACCCTAACCACCATTGTTAGGTTCAGTGTTAAAACTATACACCCCAGTTGGTTTAGAGAGAGGAATCACTCAAGTTTCTCCATTGTGCTACCAAGAAGAAAAATATTTGCAAAAGATAATGGAGGTACAAGGTTTTATCACTTGATTTTGTCTTCTAACTTTGATTTTTTTATATAACTTGACAAGTTGAGCTATCAAACTATTGTGGGTCGAGTTTCATGGAGTAATGGTCTTTTCAATGGGTTGAGTTAGTTAAGGGAGAGTGCAACTCTTCATTATTTAGATTGCACGTGTTTATCTTTGCCAGGAATTTGAGTTCCTCTCGTCATGCATGCCAAGGATTCCATTTTTCATTTCTGGACATGTTTCTTGGTGTTGGACGAGTTTTGCTTCAAGGGAAACTGATCTTTCAAAGGTTATAGCAGAGGTTTGTGGGTCGAGTTTGTATCTCAGTGGTTGGATGTATTATTTGTGGGAAACATGATTTCTATGAGTCATCTCTCTGTTTTCCTTAGGCTAGGACACCTTCCTCTTTGCTAGTGTGGGTTGAACAGAGGCCTAAACTCTCTCTTTTTTGGTTTTATATTAATTTGGGGCACTAAGACCCATGTAAATATGAGAAATGCAAGTGGTTGTACCTTTCATTTTCTCATTGGATTGGTATTTATTTTTTTGGCAACATTCTATCTCTTAAAACTATACTCTTGTAACAGAGGATAAGGCCTCAGAAGTGAAGCGACTGAGTTCTTGTAGTCACAATTGCTAATATATCTCAAGGGAGTGAACATTGAACTGAAATTCTAGTGTTGTAGATGACATCAAGTTCCTCTATTTTGTTTTTGTAATTCATTTCCTTCATTGAGTTATATATATATATATATATATATATATATATATATATATATATTTATATATAGGCAACTTGGCAATAATGCAATGTTTATCAGTAAATCATGTTATTTATGGGTATGACATGGTAATATAGTTGTTGGTTGAAGTTTGGTTGAAAATTTGTACCGATTTGTGTATGTTCAATGTAAAACAAATGAAAATTACACCTATAACAATGTGGCAATTAAGTGTTTGATGAAAACTATCACAAAAAAATTCACTAAAAACTCAGTGATTTGTTGGGAAATCTAACGTACTTCTACTGACGTATATTACAATGGTATCAGAGCATGGTCTTAGATAATTGTGTGGTTTGAAGGAAATACTATCACAATAGTTTACCGAGTTTCAAAGTTATCAAGGTGGAGAACCCAATCCATTTGGGAAAGCTGAAGACAAATCAACAACTCATGGAGGAACTTCTGCAAGCTATGCATGGATATCAAAAGAATTTAACAACATTGTTAAGAATTGTCAATGGTTGAAGACACTCTTATTGGTTGGGAAGAAAAAAGAGAGATTCAAATCAAAAGAAGTGGATGACTTCTTGGAATTACATGCACCTATTCATGTTGAGGATGTCTACAATGAGGTTGAAAAAACAACATCATTTAATACTCCATTAGATTTGTCATATATAAAGACATGTATATATTATTTGAAGCATAAGGATGAAGCCTTTGAAATGTTGAAGGAGTTCAAAATTTTGATTGAAAATAAAAGAGGGAATAAAATCAAAATATTCAGGTATGAAAATGGTTGAGAGTACACATCAAAGGATTTCATTGATTTTTGCCCTATACTCCTGAAAAAATGGAGCGGATGAAGGAAAGAATGGGTCCATTATAGAAGTTGCCCGTGCCATGCTCCATGATCAAAATTTTCTAAAGTTCCTGTGGGGGTAAGCAACAAATGTTTTTTTATATGTTCAAAATAGGGTACCTCATCAAGCTTTGGACAAGACCCCCGAAGAAGTGTTCACAAGCATCAAGCCCCATGTTGGTAATCTTCGTTTATTTGGCTGCCTCATATACTTTTATGTTCCGAAGGACAAAAGGAGCAAGTTGGAAGCCTCAGGAAGAAAAGGTACGTTTGTTGGATATTGCAAAAATTCTAAAGCATTTAGAATATATATTCCTGGTCAAAGGAAGGTTGAAATTCGTAGGGATGTTACATTCGATGAAGATGGCACCCTTGGAAAAGCAGGGGACCTTCCTCCACCTCCTCCTTTTGAGGAGAACAATGATATGGATATTTTGGAAGGTCCTTCCATGAATGAATCCGAGAGAGATATTGTTGATGATCCCATAGATACTCCTCCATGTGATCCTCCCACCAGGAATAGGCCACTTTGGCTTCGTGATATTTTACAGGATGAGAAGAGATGTGTTCTTGTTCGAAGATCATTTACAGAAAGGAAGAACCCATGTTGATATGAGGGATATGTTGCATCCATGAGTACCATGATTCAAGCCGAACCTTCCACATTCAATGAAGTCATAAAAAAACAACTTTGCAAATATGATATGGCCCAAGAATATGAATCGATTATGAAGAGTGACATATGGGATATTGTGTTGGGACTGAAAGGGAAATTTGTGGTGACCTCAAAGTGGTTATTCAAGATCATGGAGTTGATGGTAGCATTGAGAAATACAAGGAAAGGTTCATGGCTTGAGGATTCTCCCAAAAAGAGGGAGAATATTATGATGATATATTTTCACCTGTGGATCGATATACAACCATTCATTCAATAGTTTCCCTAGCCACAAGTCAAGGATGGACCCTTCATCAGATGGACATAAACACTGCATTCCTCCATGGCATGTTACAAGAAGAAGTGTACATTGTGCAACCACAGGGATTTGAAGTAGAGGATAGAAAGACACATGTTTGCAGGTTGAAGAAGGAATTGTATGGTTTGAAGAAAGCTACCAGAGCATGGTACCCCCACATAGACAATTATTTGGTGAAGCTGGGATTCACAAGAAGCAATGTCGATCCCAACCTCTACTTCGAGGTAGTCAAAGGTATACCATTAATTTTGGTTTTATATGTTGACGATCTATTCTTAATAGGTAGTGAGCCCTAGAGGAAGCTAGCCTCTGAATTTGAAATGAAGGACCTTGGAATCATACACTACTTTCTAGGCCTTGAGGTGTGGCAAAGGCCTGGTGATATTTTCCTTTCACAAGGAAAATATGTTGTGAAGTTTCTGGAAATATTTGAACTGAAAGAATGAAAGTCACTAACCACACTGAGGGAAATGAAATTTAAGAAGTTATGTGGAGAAGTTGTAGGATCCGATTTGGAAAATCCATCCGAATACAGACATTTGATTTGGGATCTGATGATCCTATTGAGCACATGTCTGGACATATGCTATGACATGAACATGTTGATTGAATTCATGAATGAGCCTATTCATGCACACTAGATCTCTTCCAAACATATTTTGAGATATTTGCATGGGACGATGTTGGCTTGTATGGGCTTGACCCAGGTTCAGAGGTGATTTAGCCAAGCAAATCCTAGTACTACTGGCCCTTTTGGCAACAGTCCACAGAGCGCGAGCTGAGGTCTCACTCGAAGTAGTATGGGAGGGTGCTAGAACCAGGTTTTTTCACCCTGGGGATGTCTGATATGGTGGAATTGGTATGGAGTCCAACCTTCACACTCACTGTGCTACGCGCACTAGTGGGCACCTCGCGCCTGCGATGTTGTCTTCACGCAGTCCTATTTGCAACGCGATCCTTGTTATTTACTCAAGTCTTTCCTAATTATGCACTGTTCGCTGATCTTTCCTTGTCGGATCTTTCCACATCTAGACATAAATGTTGTGCATGTCGACTTTAAACTCTGCAAAGCTTTGTAGAATGGCGTACACTGTGGGAGACAACCGTGGTCTTCTATTGATCCACATCCGGATTCTTGCCTCCATCAGCACCCAAAAAAATTTCATTTTGTGAATCTGCTTTGCGTCCTTAGTGGCCCAAAGCGAAGTGTACTTCGTGGCCTCAGGTAGGTCCCAGTCGATATTCAGGAACTAGCTATCTTCCGGTAGTTCGCGCACTACCAACAATATGGATAAGAGAAACCATGCGTATTTTAAGGTCTTACCCTTCTCTTAGGCCTCCCTTTAGTTTTTCAAAAACTCCTCACGGAGGAACTTAGCCCAGTTGAACTGGACCCCCTCCACACACTGTTCGGCCAGCGCAACCATAGGCGTTGGTACTTCATTGGCGCTGCACTTTTTCTTTAATTTTCCAGCTAGGAGCTAGGTGGCTACGCACACCCCTTTGTCCTTGATACTCGTGATTGCATAGCCTCACTTATTCTTTTCCAACTTGTATTTAGTTTTCGTGGCTTTTGCGAGAGCCAAATCACTGCTTTTTCCCGCCATCATCGCGGGGTCCTTTCCCTTACTGGGAAGTCAAGAAATCTGGTGAATGAGGGTAGTCGTGATGGGAATAGGCTCCTCCAGCCATAGATACCCATCATGCACCAGGCAAAGTAGCCCCTGATGATAAATATCATGATAGGTGCGTGGTGAAAGTGCGGAATCCATAGTAGGTGGAGTAGTCCAGTGTTCTCCACACTGCACAGCCATTTCTGCGGCTCTAGCACTGTAATTGACCCCTCCTTTCTCTGTTTCATGAGGTTATCCATCTCTAAATGTGGGAACTTTTCACTATCCATGAGGTCCCAGTCTTAAAATTTCATTGTGGGCACGCGGCCCAAGGGCAAGCCCTCAAACAAAATTCCCTCTAGGAGGAGCGGGGTTTGGAGTGCGCTCTTAGCGGCATCCAAATCCTTGGGTACCTTAACTTTCCCTTTTCGTGGAGGAACGTACTCGGGCAGTTTTGCTGTAGTGCGCATTGGCTAGATGTCTTCTTCCATTTCTTCATCCGTCTCTATCTCATATACGAGAGCCTAGAGGTCCTCCTCCTCATCATCTGTCTCAATGTTGACAGCCTTGCCCTTTTTTTCCATGGAAATTTTACCAAACCACAGATTTCACGGGGACATGCAGATTGGTCTCGCTACCTATTTATCCTTCTTGGGCCTCGGCGTCCGAGGTGATTTCAGAATTTTCGGTGCATCCCCCACTTGCACCATAGGGCTCTGCGCGGCTTCCTTGGCGATACTCTCTACAAAACCGACACCTCTCCTTGTAGATTTGAGGCTTCTGTGATCCATATCAAGTTTACAAAAGATTTTTCGGTGAAAATCACATGAGATACCATTTTTTGACGCGTTTCGAACCACCCAGTGTGGTTCATCGTCAGGACAAGTTGATGAAATAGATCCAGCTTAGCATGTTAGTGTGATTCATCGTCAGGATCTTTTTCTTCAACTTGTCCTAACGATGAAACACACTAGTTGGTTCAAAACACGTCGACAAATGGTATCTCATGTGATTTTCGCCGAAAAATCTCTTGTAAACCTCTCCTTGTAGTTATCATCTTGTTCGAACTGTCTATGGTGGTTCGCGAACTTGGGGGCTCAAATACCGCTTAGCACTCAACACTCTGTGCTCTTCGTAATAGTTCAAATCTCAAAAGAACAAGTGTTGTCTCGTGGCTAGCCTTGGGAGTTTTATATCATCTTTTGAATTTGAATTTGACCACTCTCCCCACTTCTGATTCATTAATGCATCCTTGGCAGCAGATCGTCCCAAATCTAGCTCTTAATTTGTGTCTTAATTTCTCGTCGCCTGCTCCCTTTTGCCTTAAATTAGACATCTCGTCATGAACAGTGACACCAATGGTTACTTTCAAGTTTATCCGCATAGCAGCGCAGCCCCTCGTGCGTGGGTGTGAACCTTGTACCATGTTGATTCTGCATGCACCTCCTTCACCGCACAGTTCCCAAACAGACTCATTTAGAGTCCCGCGCTCTCTTTCAATTTTTTGGAGCACTGAGATTGTGCTCCCTACGGCTAGTCAGGTGGTCACACCATCTGTGTGAGACTTCAATTTGCCTTCCAGTATAGTCCATGGACACTCCTCAATTACCCTTGCGACATCTGGCACCGCGTGTTTTATCTTATGTGGTGCTCTCCCCTTGTTACTATGTTTGGTAAGGTGCATTCTCAGCCATGGTAGTAGAGTCATAAATTCTCGGTGACAATCTTCCAATGCAGTGGTATGACCATACGTATCTTGGCTTGTCATCCTTGGTTTATGAACGAGACATGCTTGCGTGACCTCGTTTTCTAGTCTTTTGATCTCAGCGTCCATCAACATGCTTTTCTTCCTCAATCATACCCAATCTTCTTTGAGTTCGCAAAGTCTAATGTTCCCTCGTTGAATGGCTTCCTACATCCTTATATGGTTGTCCTCGCGTAGCTATATGATTCCTTCATCCTAGTCTTCATGCACTATCATAACTATGAGAGCTATTACATGTGGATTCCTTTTGGTACTACCTTCAGAAATTTCGGTTTCTACTCTGTTTTACACCTTTGGAATCATCTTCGCGCTTAGGTTTTTGCAAATGGTCCTATAGGCCCATCGAACCATTGGCATGTGCAGGTCCTAATCAGTCCATCTTGCCTAGTGAACCTTGTTCAGTACTCCACGCACCCTATGGAATGCCTCGTCATGGAGAATTAGTAACGTGCATCGCTTTTCTTGCTGCTGTGGTTTGTTCTGATTCTCTAAGCTGGGGCTGGTGTGCGCTTGTGCAGACTGTACAACATATGTCTGTGCCCATCGGGAAAGGTGGGCACGCAAGTTGTTCTGCCCTAGCTAATTGGCTTTTGTTCGAAGTTGTGGTTTTCCAAAATGTAGGCGCGTCATCCTTCTGCATCCACGCCAGTCTTCAAAAGTTCCTTGATGCATACCCCACCATCATGCGGGTGTTGCACGAAGTGCCCACTTCAGCACATCGAATCGCTGCTGTTCTGGTACTGCACTTTCAAACTTTCTTAAAAATTCATCCACCACTGACAATCCATCATATGTCGGCAACTCCCTTGCCTCTATTGTTATGCAACGCAATGACCTGATCATCATGTTGCAATTCAGTGTTGTTACTTCGTGCAGCCGATTCTGCCATCACTTTATCTCTTCGTCTGAGTCCGAAGTGCATGAGCTTTCACACTCCCACGAAATCCTTCCATTTGCAGTTTGATTCACCGAATCCTCTCCTTGTGCAGCTATCTTGTAGATACAGTGGATATCGTCATCACTATCGTTGTTGCGCCCCTGTTCAGTGTATAACACTCCTTCGGTTGGGTCTAGCTGTACTACTATGTGTAGTGACTTTTTCTCAAAGATCATTTTGCGCTTCTTTAGATTTATGATTCTGTTCATATCAGTAGCCTAATCTATTCCTAGTAGCACGGGATAGGGACTGTCGTCATTAACAATCTCAATCACTTCAAAATTTTCCTGTGCGCTCACGCCTTCAATATCGACTGTCACCACTTGCAATCTTCCCATGGGAAAAATCTTTTGTTGGTTCGCCATTTGTAACTGAATAGGGTATCATTGTAATGTGGGTCTGCCCATGCATTCCCATGTTTGCTTTAGTAGTACATTCACATCTGAACCCAGATCCAGGATTACCTGATCCATTTCGTACTCACCTATTTGCGCAGTAAACCTCATTTCCCTTCCTGTGTGCAATGCATGCTTTCCAAGTTTTCAAACCACGTACAGTTCTCCTGACCCCACACACCTAGTGATAAGTTCTTGTAGCCCTTTGACTACCTTGTTGTCGTGCAACAGTTTCATGCATGTCTCTAGAAAGGTAGTGAGCATTGAAGGATCCATCCCTGGTTCTAGTTGATCCTTACTACTTGAAGTGGAGGCCTCCATGAAGCTCTTCTTAGCTTCCATGAATGTCTCCTTTGTGCATTCTAAGTCAAAATTGGATTCCTTTGTAGGAGTCTTGCAAACCCACGCGTTGTCTTCTATTTGCTTCCCTTTATCATCTCCCGTGGCCATACCTCTCCTGAGCATCATTTTTACATTTGGGTCCTCTTCGCACGGTTCAAACCTCATCATTTGTAAATTATGGGTCGAAGGGGGTTGGAGTACCCCCTTTTCACGCATCTTTGCTATCATTGAAGGGCAATCTTCTGCCTCATGATGAAAATTATTACAGTAACAACATGATATCCTAGTCAAGTTCGTACAATCGCGGGCATAGCTCCCTGGCCCTTCACAATTGTAACAAATTATCTATCTACGACCCCGACTGCAGCCCTAGAACCCAGCACACCATCCCTGCATTTGGGTCGAGGGCTCATGTTTCGATGTGTACCCTGTAAGCCGGAGTTTGATCCATCATTAGTTCATAGCTTTGGCAGGTGCATTCGTCATGGCCTACCAACCTATAGAAATTACAAAACAATTGATGGGACGTTTGCATATACTTCTGCAACAGATGACAATTATCCATGGTATGTTTTCCTCCTATCTGATAGATCTCACACCATAATACAGACGCCACGCTTATTCCTACCTGTGCCTCCGGTCTTAATGGCATTGGCCCTCCCACTGCCAAGTAGTTCGCGAACACTGGACAATGGTCCTTGTTGTGGCCTTGGCCTTTGCATTTTATGCACCATACTTCCTCGTGCACCTCCGAGCGAGTTGTCCTGTCCTGTTTCAAACTTTGCATCTCACCCGAAGTAGTATGGGAGGGTGTTAGAACTAGGTTTCCACACTCTAGGGATGTCTGATATGGTGGGATTGGTATGCGGTCCAACCTTCGTGCTCACAATGCTACACGCACCAGTGGGCACCTTGCGGCCTGTGATGCTATCTTCGCGCAGTCGTATTCGCAGCGCGATCCTTGTTATTTACCCAAGTCTTTCCTAATTATGCACTGTTAGCTAACTGCTTAGATTATTTTCATATATAAGTATTCTGAACCATACAAGCATTTACTCAACTATGCACAGTAACTAAACCGAGTAACAGTAATGCATAACAATAAAATAACGATTCAAGAATAGATGCACAGAATTAGGATAAACTTCTCTTTATTAGCTTTCTGTCTTGATTACAGACTCGACTCAGCCCTGCGCACTCAGCTGCAGACTCTACTAGACCTCTATGCACTCAACTGCAGAGCCTCTTCCTACTACTACGACCCAATACACTTAGAAGCCTACTCTAAGCTCGAACCATTCCTTCGCTACTTTCTCTCTATCATCTACTATCTTTACAACTTATAGCCTTGCTCTATTTATACAATCCCATGGTCCACAGGACATGGCTAGGTCGACATGACTTTACATTGTAGAATTTTGTAGAATTTTTCCTACAAATCAGCTAGCTTTGATACCTTGTTGAACTTTTTCTACAAATCAACTAGCTCTGATACCATGTAGAAATTTCCCACCTATAGATCAACCTGGTAATGCAATGTACTAAAGCAAAACAGTTGATCTACTTCTACAAACAATTTAGTGGAAGCTTAATCAACCATGAGCAACATCAATAAGAACACATATAACTAATAAGAAGGAACCAATCACACATAACACAGAAGAATTTACCCAGGGAAAGCACCTGCCTAAAACCCCATCTCTGTATTATCATACAAGTGGAAATATAGTCTGGATTACACAGAGCCTTAGCTCGGAAGCTATCCAGCTCTTAGTACAATCCCTCTACTTCTCATAGACAGTAAAAGGCTTCTCACAAACCTTATCCTCTACCCTCCAAACCTCCTATTTCCTTGTGCAGTTTTCCTTGGGGTCTAGTGCTGCCACTTGTATGAATTGGCCTCTTCACACACTCACTAACCTCTGATCTAATTGCACAAACCTGAAGGAGATAAATCCTTCTCATGGATGAGATTCCTTTATAGGAAAAAATTCATCCAACTGATAGTACACTATCCCTTCTTTGATCTCAACTAGGTCTCTATCTGAACTGTCATGCATCAGTTATCCATGAGTGAATACTCAGTTATCTGAAAATAACAGTTGTCACATGCATGCAAGCATCAACAAACTGTATCTCATTAATTTAACAACTTGTTAAATTAATCTAACTGAACTTGACTAAGTTAAAGTCAATTGATCCTCTCAATATAGCACTCATCCTTAATTCCTCAATCAGTGGAGCAAATCAAGGACACATTCCCCAATCAGTGGAGAAATTATTGCATGTTCTCACAAAGACTTCAAGTTTGATTTTCCATAACTAATTAACTCATGGAGAATTAATTAATTAATATTCAAACTACTAGTAAGACCAAATTCGAATTTTACTTCCTATTTTAGACTAGGGACTGTCTAAAAATAGGAATCCAACTTGAACTGCTAAAAATAGAACTTCTGTTTTTAGCACTTCCATTTTTCATTCCTTGTTTCCCAATCCAGCACTGATGCCCAAACTGTTATTTTTAGCAGTGCTATTTTTAGCACTTCCATTTTTCATTTCCTGTTGCCCAATCCAGCATTGATGCCCAAACTGCTATTTTTAGCAGTGCTATTTTTAGCACTTCTATTTTTAGCAATTTCTTGTTGCCATTTTTCAACATACATTACATTAAATTACTTTAGGGTGGATAGCCCTATGAATTAACCTCTACTTTGCGCTCCACACCCGTAATTCGTGGAGTCTTAAAAAACCTTTGACCAAAACTTGGGCTTTGAGCCCCAAAAACTTGCTATGGGGGGATTCCATGCCCAACAGACGATCACACTTGGTATGAGATATTCTGCAAGAGATGTTCAACTTCATGGATACACTGATGCTAACTAGGTAGGAAACGTTGTTGACAAGAAGAGTACATCTGGATGCTTTTTGAGCCTTGGATCTGCCATGACATCTTGGATGAGAAGGAAGGAAAAGTATGTAGCATTGAGTACTGCCGAAGCAGATTATATTGCGCTAGCATGGAAAGCTGCAAAGAAATTTGGTTGAGGAAGCTCTTTGGTGAGCTATTTGAGCAGGTCCTAGATACTACATTGATATATTATGACAACAAGAGTGGGATCCGTCTAGCAAAGGATCTCATATTTAATGACAAGTCTAATCACATAGAGATCCGATATCACTTCATTCAAGACACGGTATAGAGAATAGTTGTTAGACTCCAGCACATATCGACAGATGAGAAGATTGCTGATATTCTCACCAAGGATTAGCCAAAAGGGAATTTATTGGTCTTCAAAGAGTAGCTTGGACTAATGGATGTGACCCCTCGTGATAAGGGGCATTGTTGATCGAGGACACTGAGTCAACTCTTGCCCCCCTTTTGAGCTCCGAGGGTGTATAATTGAGATAGAGGGCTCTTGGGGTTGAGGGATCTTTAGAAAATAGGGTATCACCCCTATCTATTACCCATAGGTTTGGAGATGTTTCTCCCTATCTTGGTCTTTTCAAAGTATACCCCAATTGTAATCATCCCCACAAGCTAGGCTTGTTGGGATTGTCCCTCCCCATCTGGCCAACAGATTGAGGAGGCTTGAGGGTGTGTGGTCCTTACCTTTTGGTAAGGCGGGTATCTCGCCCAAGCTCAAATTATGATGCAGGTGTTCTACCACATGACTCTTGAGGGTAATTGTTGGGAAGAACGGTAGGCAATAGGATGGGTTGATATGTGCTCCCATGTATCACCTATTTCTTGATATGGGGTTGGAGATATTTATCTCCCACATGAGATTCTAGGTTGAGATGTACTTCCTGATGAGCCTTCAGATTGAGATATGCTCTCTGAAGATGTAGAGGGTTGTAGTGTTAACTCCCTGATGATTCTTCTTGGTTATATTCAATCATGTTTCAATAGATGGAGTTAAGTAGAGATGGGACATGATATGACGACATGATATACATGACAGGATGTTCGATGATCAAATATTGACAAGTGGAATTCTCCCTATTTTAGAGGGAGTGTTAAATTATTAAACTATGGTCAAATTCCACTTTGGACAACCTATTTAATGGAGCTTATGATTGCATTGAATTCCTCTTTTCAAGAGGACCAAAATCAACCTAAACATCACTCAAATCGGATAAGGGGAAGTGTACTTATGAAGGAAAGCCCACATATGCACATTTGGACAAGGTGGGCCCTGTTACCCACAATTTTGTGGGTGATATCCCTAGGAGAATTTTTTTTCTACAAGATGGTCCTTAGCTAGCAGCCAACAACCCCTTTTTTCCACCAACTAGCTTGTGCCATTTCTCCTCCACCCGAGCCAACCATGTGGTCCCTCACCCATTTGTCATGGTCATATATTTGAAGGTGGGCCTCCTGAAACCAAAGGTATGCCTTGTCATTTGGTAATTGAGTATTGTAGTTTGCTTATCATGGACACTTCTGGGCATAGATTAATGGGGGGATTTGGTAGAAATAATGGGATAGGTATGTGCTCTTTTCCCCTACACCCATTTGGATACTAACCTTGGATTCTAGTCCTGTGGGATCTCTTTTACTGACCATTTGGATCTAGGGATTGTATTTCATGGGAAACCCTAATTTTTGTTGTGTGATCACGCTCTCTCATCCACATATATTACCCCCCTTTCTGATCATTACTACCCAATTCATCATTTCTCTCACCTAGGTCCACATAAGGCTAGCTCTCCCCTTTCCCTTACCCACACCTGAGGCAAAGCTTGGAATGATGTTCTAGAGGTTGATGCAACTAAAAATAAAAGCAAAAGAAAAATTGGCCACATCCAATAGGAAAACATACCACAAAATGAAAAACATGATCAGGACAAACACATTTAGAACATGGGAAAAATCCAATACATGAGCTTTACCTTGTCTTCATGGTCATCACCCTAGTTTCTACATGTTCTATGAGCCTCCTTCATCATATAGGAACCCATGATTGTCCCAACCCATGGTGGTAAATGAACCACCCTACCTTAAAGAGGTTTATCCACCACTATATCTCACACATCATGCTCTTATCCCTTGAGCCCTGAGCAATTAATTGAAGAAAAACCACAAAAAGGAAAAAGGCATATAAAGGGTGAAAAAATCAAGTTCGAGACACCTCATGTACCATGCTTTCTCCCTCCTATACATTATATACCCAATAGTGAGCTTCACTTCTACTAGCTACCCTTGTACCCTAGCATGTGGCCCACAAATGCCCCTTCTCATCCCCTACTCCGTTCACCTCTTTGTCACAAACAACCACCTTTTAAAGGATATAACTTGGACATGTTATCCTCTTTAGAAGTAGAAACCACCTAAAAGGGTACTTGGAGTTTGGAGACATTAGCACATGCCAAAGCCCATTATGGAAGGGAAGACCATTATGAATTCCACACTTGTGGTCCATATTTTTTAAGCTCTTTTACTCAATTTCCTTAATGACTTGTTATAATTGAAGCTAAGGGGACAGATTGGATCTTATGCAAGATTGCAGGTGGTCTCCATCTTGGGTTTGGTCTCCCTATATAGGGTCCCAACCCTCTATAGGGCTACATTAGCACATGTAGGGTGCGTGTTAAGATCCACAGGCCTCCATAGTAGTAGAAAACACTCCATGGATCCCCATAGATGTTCAGATGACTCAAGATCCACCTATTGGAAGGAGAAGATGCACCTAGTTCACCTTTTTCCAACCAACCCCACAAATGTACCATGCACTTAGAAGTTGACCCAAGACTTGTGGGATGATTTGGAATCACCTAAAACATCATCTGAGCCCTTACAGATGGTCTACAAGCATCTTCAACTCATTTGGAGACCCATGAGGTTATTATTGTGCCCCCACACCTGTTGGGAGAACAAAAAGTCTATTGTTTAGAGAAGAAAGAGCCACCCCCTTGTCCATCACTTTTGAGGGCCCTATTCTTCATTATGGAACCTATGGACCTCATCAGGCCTCTTGGAGGGCCCTACGACATGTAATTTTTTATCATTTCACCTCTTGAGAGGTTTTTTATTTCATTTATGAGGCTTTTTGGTGGTCTTGTCACCAAAAGTTAGGTTATTAAAACATTATTTTATTTTTGTGGCTTATATAGGCCTAAGAGAATAATTCAAAATCCTAATTAGTGTATAAATACAAGTGAGATGAGTTCATTTTCTCATCATCACTTTGGATTGGATCTCTTTTCTTTTTTAGAGAATTTCACACTTTTTCTAGGATGAAGAATTGAAACATGGATGAATTTTGATGTTTGGATTGGAGTATTTTATATTAGAGATTATTTATTTCCAAAGTGTTGATGGCTGGATATGTTATATTACATGTAAGTACATACTTTTAATGCTATTATTGTTTTACTTTTGTCATATGCACTAAATGGGATTTTCGCTATAATAGGGCTAATTGTATAATTGCATAATTGCATATTTGTGGAATTATTGTTTCTATATAGCATCTCTCAATGTTTGGGCCATGTATGTGAATGAAATCTCCTAGGTATAATTCCACCAAGGAATTTATCTTGATAAGCCATCTCTTTTTCCAATTGAAGTATAAAATCTTTGAGGTCACTTCCTCTTTCCCTAAAGGCTAAGCGACGAAGTCCTTAAGGACTCCTTAACTGAAATATAAGTTCCTTTCTCATCATTCTCCTAGACTCCATTCTACCCAAGGGATTAAGGCACTAGTACTCCAATAGGTGATCACTCAAAGAATACTTTTCTTCACCTTTCCCTCTCTCCTCTAGGTCTAGCCAAGTTGGGTCACTTAGAGCATCATTTTCCCAACAAAATAGCCTAAGAAAAAGTTTGATCTCCTAGCCTCTACTACGTTGGTGTGTCCTCAAGGCCTCCTCTAATTTTGAAGCCATTCTGATGGTGGAGTTGTGAGATAACCCAAGCCCTAGCTCCAAGATAAAACTTTTTCCTAGTGTTCCCTAGGCTAGTTCCTAATAGGATCAATTTGACACCTTTAAGTGAAAATTCTTTCTTTGATCATTTCCCCTCCTTTGTCTTGGTTAAGAACATCATTGGTTGCTAAATTCTTCCCCTTTAACTTAGGTTGGGTCCATTTGGTCTCATGTTGTCCCACACCTTTGAAAAGTCAAATATTTAAGAACCATTCAGGAAGTCAAGTCCAATAAGGATTTTAGGACACGAAACTCCTTCACAAGGCATATTCCTATAACCTAACCCTAAAATTCTCACCTTCTTATCCTAGAGATATTTGTACCTTTCTTAAGAAGCAAGTAAGCTCGATTCTTAACCCCCTTCTAGGAAAATGATTATTAAGGTCACTTCATATCCATTGGTTGATTCATCCTTCACGAGTGACTTTCTATATATCGAGTCTCCTCCCATTAGTGAAAGTTCATAAAGTGTAGGGAGTCTTAGCTGGGGTGACATTGGGATAAGCCTCCATCGTTTCCCTTTGATCTAACAATTTTCGCTTTAGGAGTCCCTTTTATGCTCCCTGCTAGTTTGAGCGGTAAAATTTTGGCACCGTTGCTGGGGAGGAAAAAGGTCTACCTCCCTAGTCAATCATTAAGGAATTGATTCATTGACTAAATCTATAAGCATTCCTCTAGCGACTCTACTCATTGTCCAAACCCATAGTTTACTTGAAGGTGACAACGTTCCTCCTCTAACTAGGGTTGTTGCAAAAATAGGAGAGTGAACCCGA
This sequence comes from Pinus tabuliformis, assembly GCA_031772625.1. Taxonomy (NCBI): domain Eukaryota; kingdom Viridiplantae; phylum Streptophyta; class Pinopsida; order Pinales; family Pinaceae; genus Pinus; species Pinus tabuliformis. The sequence continues at coordinate 1,206,784,860 of CM062817.1, read as the reverse complement.
TCACCTTTTGGAACCATCCTCTTCCCCGAATTTTAGAAATTTAGTGATCCATCTCCAAAGATGCCATCTAGCTCTAACACTGACCCAAAACAAGATCAACCAAAGACGACCAAGAGTGAAAGATACTTGGTTAGTGTCTTTGCCCCTTTGAAATTGAGTGATGATCCTAAACCACTACCTGGGAAATATAACCAATGGTTACCCAAATTCAGAGGGGATGCTACTTGGAATTCCCATGGTTTTATTGAGTAATTTTACTGGAAAATGTCCCCTAAAATGATCTTTTATGAAGATAGACTCATGATGCTTTTTTCTCTATCACTTAAGGAACAAGTAAAAGAGTGGTACATTAGCCTTCCTCCAACATGCATAGAATATTTCGGTGACTTTGAAGACCTATTCATGAACAGACAGTCATGAAATTCCCAAGGGACCTTTAACATTGAAAAGTTATACCAAATAACTAAGGGAAGGGAATATGTATGATAATTCATTCAAAATTTTGATAGGGTAGTCAAAGATATACCTAATCATTTGAGGCCATCCAAAGCCAATATTCTTGATAAGTTCATAAAAGTGGTCGGTGGCCACTTCACCTATGTTTTTAGGGACAAGAATAATTCCACTTTGGCTGAAGCTAAAGAGATAGCAATGGAAGTTGAAGAAAACATATGAATCTTGAAGGTATATATCATTGACCACCCCGGGTCTAGAGTTCAGGTCAAGAAGGAGAAGTACAAATATCAACATGAATAAACTCTCCTTGCCATCCTCAAGAGAATGGACAAGTTCACTGAAGAAGCCAATGCACGTGACAAGGTTATCATGAATAAAATCACAGCCTTAGAAAGGGCTCAAAAATCTAGTTATATCCCAAAAGGGAAACCCTTTCCGAAAAATCAAAGTGAAGAAGATAGGCCGAGCTCTTCTCACTTCCCAAACACTTTGGCTCCAACTAATTTTGTTGATCCAAACCCATCATATGAGGATGAGGGAAGTGAAGCTGAAGAGAGTGAGGATAAACAAACTAATGAGTAGGCTAACCTTGTGGAATTTGACATCTTCAACATTCTTCTTAGAGGGTCATATATGCATCCTCCCTTTAGTTAGATCACACTTAAAGAGGAAAATGAAGAATCCATTCCTAACTCTGGTAGCAAGGGAAGGTTAAAAGGGATCCAATATTCACGAAAGGAAAATAGCAAAGACCCCCAACCCCTAAGGAAAATTCTAAAGAAGATTCATTACCTAAGCAAGCCCCTCCCAAAGAATCTATCCTTGAAATTCCTCAAAGAAGCATCCCCCAACCAAAGGAAATCCCAAAAAGGATCCTCTGAGAAAGGAAAACATCAAGAAGAAAGAAAAAGGGAAAGAGGTTAAACTTGACATTGACATAGGGGTTGTCATAGGAAGAATGACCATATGTTATATACCTAGGGGGGATAATATGGGGTACCAAGGGAGGTACCCAAGGTAATAATGTAATAATGGGATGGGCCATAGTAATAAATAAGGTGGTTAACCCATGTCATGTAAGGGACCACAAGTAGTTAATAATAATGTAAGGGGCCCATGGTATTAGTTGATGGTATGAGGAAACCATGGTAATGATGCATGGTATTGTATGTATGAGGCCTATATAGAGGCTAGAGACTCCACATGGAGGGATATGAATATGGAAGAGAAGTATTATTGTATGAACAGGCATATGGCTTGTGGAGTGTTCTCCTTCCTTAAGGAGTGAATGTATGGTGTTGCCCTACCATAAGGGTTTTGATATCAATAAAGTATCATTTCATATTATTTCTGGGTTTATTTGCATTATCTTATACTTTTATATCAGATCTATAATATTCTGGGTCAGATCTACAACACCATACTGATTCCTTTTGAAAGAGATTGCTAAATTTCTTGAGCAACAACAACAAATCAAGAAGTCCCTAGGAATTTAGGAGGAAGAATTACCTGAAGAATTACAAAACATTCATATTCCTAACCGAAACCCTAGGTATGAACCATTCATGCGCACTTTGGCTATCAATTACCTATTCCAACACAATTGTATGTTAGACTTAGGGGCTTTCGCAAATATCATGCCTTTAAAAGTTATGAAGAAATTTGGTCTCAACATCACTTGACCATACAAGAAGGTGTGTTGTTTTAACTCCAAACCTATGAAAATGGAAGGTCTCATCAAGGACCTTAATGTTTCTTTGTCTAGGAATCTCGATATATCCTTCCTTATGGATGTTGTTTTCATTGATATTCCTGATGTGTGGGGGATGTTATTATCTAGGAAATGGGGGAACACCATTGGGAGTCATGTTCAAATGGACGTATCATATGCTACCATTCCAAAATTTGATGGAACCCCTTTTATCCTTTATAGGGAACCCACCTACCTATCTCATGTGATCAAGCCTAGATAATACTATGAAACACATGAAATCGAGAAACCTTCCCCTATTCTCCCGGCTCAAGAAGTTTGTATCCTCAAGTGACCAATATCTAAAGCAAGTAAAAAGTGGAAGCCTAAAAAAGAATATAAGGTTGGGGACCTAGTCTTGGTTGATAGAGATCCAATGCATGTCCAGGTTCATGGAAAAGTTGGGGAGGATTATTATTACATTGCCAAATTGAATGATAAACTTTGGCCTAAGCCAGTCAAATTATGTTGTATCACCCATTTCCTTGAGACTTGATATTGTATCATATGCATGGTAGAGTAGGATGCATTTCATATTGATTTTACATTAGAACTAACATCATATGATATTTCTCATCGTAGAATAGATGCATGTTTGCATATTTTATTTTTTTGTTGATTTTTATGGCCTAACATTAAGCATGTGTGATCATGAGACATCTTTTTCATCTATTATATGTGCAGGTAATAGGTCTACAGTAACCAAGAGATTGTTGGAGTTTTCATGACCTCCCATTCGAGTAGCTTCGTCCACTTCTTCAAGAGATCACGTACCAGTTGGAGCCAGATGTTACCCACCATTTTCCTGAGGAGATTTTTTTTCTTCAAGATGGTCCTCAAGCAGCAACCAACAACGCCTTGCATTCACCAAATAGATAGTTGTGCCATTTCTCCACCACCTGAGCCAGCCATGTGGTCCCTCACCCATTTTTCATGATCATATGTTTGAAGGTGGGCCTCCCGAACCTAAATGTATGCCTTGTCATTTGGTAATTGAGTATTGTAGTTTGCTTATCATGAACACTTCTAGGCAAGGATTAATGGGGGGATTCAATGGAAATAATGGGCTAGGTTTGTGCTCTTGTTGCCTACACCCCTTTTAGATATTAACCTTGGATTCTTGTCCCATGGGATCTCTTTTACTAACCATTTGGCTTTAGGGATGGTATTTCACAAGAAACCCTAATACTGGTTGTGTGCTCTCGCTCCCTCATCCACATATATTACCCCCCTTTCCACTCATTATGTTGTAGTGTTTTCTTGTCAAAGATGTACGAAAAGAACCCACTTAAGATTGTGGATGACAAACATTCTCAACAATATAAATCGCTGCTAAACATTGTAGATTTGCAGTGACTCATAGAAACAAAACCTGTTAAAGTCTAGATCTATGCCACAATCATAGTTAAACAACAAAAAGAAAGAGTAATAACTCCAATCATCTAATGGAAACCAAATATACAAAGAATAGTTTTTATTATAACACTTGTGAAGGGAACAAATAGAAGTTACTAGTCCGCCTTTATGGGATGGGTTCTTGGCTATCCTCAAACGTCTTCAGCTTGTGTAGAGTCTCTCTCCTCTATAATGTATAAACCCAACAAAAATATGGTGTGCGACAATGAAAATAATCAGAGTTACAACAGTGAGTGCAACAATGAAAATAATCAAAAGTGAATAATGAATGAAAAAACCCTTCTATTTATAAAAATTATTGAGTTATCCTCAAATAATGAGCAATAGTAAAATATTATTGATCCCATTCTTGGAATAACCACCTGGAATATTTTATTATATTTGTTTAGAAGGGAAAAAGTATTTAAACTTTTATTTAGAAAAATAAATAAATAAATGATTTATTTATCATCTCAAGGAATTAGTTAAGGAATAATAAACAAATAATGATTTATTTAATTATTCCTAAGGGGTTTAGTCAAATTTGACAAAGAATTATAATTAATTAGCGATTAATTAATTATTCTTAGAGAAAAACAAGATAATTAATGATTTATCTATTTATTTTTCATGATTGGATCAAATATGACAAGGAATAATAATTGAATAATGGTTTAATTAATTATTCCTAGAAGAAAATCAAATAAATAGTGATTTATTTAATTATTCTTCAAGGGTTTAACTATAAATTACTTAACAAAGGTGATTTATTAAGTAATTTCTCACAGTAAAAGCAATTTTATTATGGTAAAATTGGCTTTACATGGTGTACTTCGATCCATCTAGTAAATTAAGCTATATTATCAATTTTTTGGTGATAACAGATTGCTCCCCAACGTACTAGTGTTAGGAGAAAAATGTATGTCTGAAGTATGTTGTAAAGAAACAATCTATAGACAACATAGGGGAGTATAGGGACAAAGGGGGTGAGACTAATGCAAGTATCCTTTTATGTTGTGGTACTGGACCTCAATGAGGCGAGGAGGCATACCCATACCCACCGAGATAGCTTTATACAAAAATAATGGTTCGCCTAGAAAAATAAAACTAAGCAATGAAGTACATGTTGAATGGTACATGACATGCTGGCATAACAGAGCCAGAAAATAATACAATGTGTCTCATATACATAATGCACCTGGAAAAACATGAGCTAGGACTAAATACAATAATATCTAAGTACATGAGATACAAAGCCCCTTCCCTCAAAAAATGGGTGGGAGGGAGGGTAGAGCAACCGGAGAAGCCCTACTGAACAAGGAAGGGCTCTATAAAACTAAATGGATCATCTGGAGGAGACGTACATGCTATGAACACTGTGATCAGTAGGAATCAAACCCATAAACTCTGTGGAACTACATCTGAGGCTATAGCATAGTAGGTATGCATCTGGCATGTGGGAAGCTACTAGAAGGGCCACCCCCTCATGAGGTATGAAACATCTCACACATACTTGGGAATCACTGGTACAATCTATTGCATCACTGGACTATCAAGTGTATGAATCACAAACATGAAACAACCAAGTCAAAGGGAAATAATGAGTCCCTCTGCTTGATCCAAGGCACCAAACAAAAATGGACGCTGGAACCAAGATACACTGCCCTCTAAGTCGTTCTTCTGGAATAAATGAGTTGATGTCGATAGAATAGGGCCCGCGATAGATGAGGCAATGAGGATCATCAATGAAAGCATGAGGGAAAATAGTAATGTGATTGATGGACTAACACCAGGGATAATGGGGAAAAAGTGGGACTAAGGGACAAACAGACAACTTCCCTTGTCAGAGCATAAAGTGCATGGTTGGCCTGGCATCGACTAACTCAACTTCGGAGGGGATGGGAATAGTATGAATGGAGGCCAAAATGAGAAAAATGGGATGAATGGTATGCAAATATGGATGGAATACTATGACATGATAGAATCGGACGTGAAACAGACTCCATGAATGCAAGGGTGACTCATCGCATATGCTTTGAACAAGGGTGACTCAATGATGCTGCCACATAGACTAGGCTCGGTTAGGACCATCAAAACATGAGTAAATGATGGTTACTCATTACAAAAGTCGAGATATGGTACGACAAGTATTGAGAGGAGATGGTCCTCAAAGTACAAGTGTCGCTTTATGGCGAAATTCGATTTTCAGAGGCAAGGAAGTGACCTTTCTTGGAAAAATGGCTTCCTGGTGAAGTGTAAAAATCATCAAAAACTGAGGAAGACCCATAATAGATCTCGATGATAGATTTCCTATGATGCTAACGGTTCATCAAACTAAGCTATGGTCCAATCGTAAAGGGTGATAGAAAAATTGGGGATTTTTCTATGAAAGGACATTTTAGCTCCAATTTGGATTCATTTACTAAGTGAGCTGTGGTGAATTTGGAGAGGAGGAAAAGGGCCTAAATCTTGTGGAAATCATAGCAGAAAAACCGACCGTCGGAATCAAGATTTGCGGCTTTCAAGTAGGTGGTCTTACTCATCTCTTTAATTTTAGTGGTTTCCTTCCTGATTTTTGGCACCTGACAGCTCCCTGAGAGACCCATGCCCTTGCTCAGGTTGGATCACATTTTTTTAGCCCAGAAGTGCGATCTGGCTCAGAGGAAACAATTGGAAACCTCTGAGCTCTCACTTTCTGGGTTGAAAACTGCAATTTGGGGCCAGAGAGAGGGTTGTTCTGCTAGCCTGGTGGGGGTTGTAGGTTGATCAATGTAGACCATTATTTTCTTCTCTGAAATAACAGGACATGTGGTGTTTTGCAGGCATGGCAGAGCTAAAAATCAATTGGCGTGAACGAGACTTGGATGCTCTTCGATTTGAGATCCAAGGGGATTAGGTGGTTCGAGGGGGATTGGCTCATTATGGGGTTCCCAAGTTGGTAGAGAACCCACTGATGAGGGAAGGTGAGCCCCTGCTATCGAGAATTGTGAGCTATTGGGATCCAGACTAAGAGGTCTTTGTTGTGCAAGGGCACAAGATTGAGCTCTCATTACAAGATATTTACTTCTTGACCGAACTACCCCCCTAGGGTGGTGGGAGATATTCACCCGGTGTTACCTTGTGGAAGGAACATTACTGATTTTGTGGAGCGCCATTGTCGATAGGGTGTTCATGTCAAGGGCACCGCTATCCCGCTTGTTTATCTAGAGAGGATAGAGACACAAGCTATTTCTGCAGTTGTGTTATGAGTCCTAGGTAGCCAGGCATTCCACCACATCACTGGTGGGTAGATGATGTTGGTTGAGAGTTTTTTGGTCGGGACCTACTATGGGTGGGCCCAGATGATGGTATCGTTAGTGAAATGATAGTTGAGTCTTTGCAGGAGACAGGTGAACCATGATTATGCTTTTGGTATAGTACTGTGTGCATTTTTATTTGATAAGATACCCATTGTCCTTCCTCATGTACAGATCCAAGATGGGGGCCCACAGGAGCCTAGGATGCACCGTTGGGGGCAGCTATTGTGGAGAGGAGGAGGAGCGGGGGTCGGTTTGGTGTTCCGACCTGAGCTTTTTTCACATTAGGATCAGATGCCCCTTTACATTGATGATTACCCTTATAATGGGATGAACTATCAGGGAGATCCTAACTTGCCACTTTTGCTCAGGTGAGCATGGGGACCGGATGGTAAGTATTAAGTTGTTATTCTTATGGCACATTTCATATTTATATCACATGTATATGGTGCTGAGTGTAAAATATGTTTATGTAGACATAACATCGGTAAAGCCGGCAGGATATGTAAGCCGACCCGCAATGCCTAGGGCTGCAGATCGGGGGACATACAGCAGGGTCCAGAGGATACTGCACTGCTCAATAATCTTCATCATAGATTTGATGTACTCATGACTGGAGTTTCAGAGCATGGATGGCATGAATTAGACGATCGGTACAAATATGAGTGCACCGGTCTTCCCTCAAAGTGGTGAGGTATCATGCGGCGATGGCTGGTCAGGAAGTACGTGATCTACTAGCAGGTGGAGTAAAGACTTTGGTAGGAGATCCACTAGATAGTGACTATATGTAGGAACATGTGGGTCCCATTGATTCTGATTTTTGTAACATGATATTGGCATGTTGGATGTATTTGAAGCTATGGCTCTAAACACTTTTATGATACATAATATGATTATGCATTTTATATGATGATGAAGTTTCGCCATTTGTTTTGTTTATGGTTATCTTCCGTGGTATACATCTGATAAATTCCAATCTAGAATGTTGTTTGCGATGTTATCTACATAGTGATTTTGGGGTCTAGGCACATGACTGAACGTTATGGTTTCAAATTCATGTACCAACAGCTTAACTCGTAGATATTTTCTAAATAGGACTTGGTTATGCACATGATACACACCATTCAATTGCATGACAAGTAGCAAGGAATCTAAATGAACATGAAGATGAAGGATAAGATGAGCGAGGACATTGACTAACAAACCTATCACTGCATCATATTTAGCCTGATTACTGGTGGCAAATCCAATGCACACGCCACTTGAAAGGACTAACATATGCAAGGGGGTAAAAAAGGCCCAAGCTACCGAGGCTAGATTCCAGGAGAAGCAACTCGCACCATCAGAATGACCGACATACAGTGTAGATGATGGATCCATCTGAAAGGTGCAAAAGAGAATGGATGAGATGATGCAATCTACCTAACTTCATGGTAGAAATAAAGACACACAAATCAAAGGGATGTGCTATGAGAAAAAATTCTTGAGGTAGAGTGCATTGGGAGAATTAGGAAGGAAATGGCCTTCAAAATCCTCTGAAGAAATGCCCCCTTTATTAAGTGCAGGTGTAATCAGGGGTAGACATAACTTCCATGGTGTCCTCATCAGGCTGGGAGATGGGCGATTGGGAGAAATACTGACTACATGATGTAGTGGTGTTACTTGGTGCATCAACCTGAGAAATAAGGTTCACATACGATGGGCTGGTATATGGAGGATCTATGGATGTCGAGACTTGGGATTTTGTCGAAAGAGGTTTGACAGAAGCGCGTGTAGAAAACTCAGAAAGGTTTGCTTGTGAGGAACTCAAGGATGACAATAGGTAAAGGATATGGCTTGTGTTGTCCGTCATCTCGAAATTGGGGGGATCACAATGGTAGGACCAAAGTCCCCCTATTCCAGTTGACTAATGGTACCAGAACCCATGGGTAGAGGAGTAGATGATCCACTACGAGTGGCCTCGTATTCGTGGAGCGCTTCAAGGCAGTCGTGAAATTCATCGAGATGAGGGAAATAATGGGAATAGTGACCATGATGATCACACAAGGCCACAGGGTGGTTTTTGCGCAATGTTTCGAGTTTCTTAGGTGGTCTCAATAAGTTAACATGGACTTTAGCGATATTTGACTCAGGGAATGCTTCATGAAGCAAAGGTTTAAGTTGAGGAAGCTTGGGAAAATTATTGGTGGCATGCCCAACAACTTTACACAAAGCGCACATAGGTGATGATTTTGGGGCCTTAAGGGCTAGAGTAGCTTGGGTATCCTTGTGCTTAGGTTCTTTCCTCTTATATTTCCCCCCCTGTCTAGATGCTTTTGCAACAGGAGATAGTTCCTGTTGAGGTTGTGATGGAGCTGAAGTAGTGATAGGGGTCATGGGGATAGGTTGAATTGTGGTCAAATCATGATAAGGTATTAGTTGACCAAGCAGAATGCTTGTAGGGGGGTCGATGTACTATACTGGGATCCCCAAATTCATGTTAGGAAGGATCAACAAAGCCATGACAAGGATAGAAAATACTCCGGAGGGGGAAATACGAAATGTATCTATCTTGTAGGGTAATGTCCTAGCGAAATAGCTCCTGGATGCTTGAGACCTGGAGGAACAGTTCATGGTGGAAACATAGGAGAGGCACCCACAAATTGGGGAGGTCCTGGGGGGTGGATCGATACGAATCAGCTGGAAGGCCAACTACAGGGTGCTAAGGAGCTAGTTGTTTTTCAGGTGTACTGGACTACTTAAGGGCAACCCATGATGCTTGTAACATGCAAACACTCATAGAGTTAGGCTCTGAGATGGGAGGGGGAGGACTAGGGAAGGCACCCAACAATGAGGAATATTTATAGACTCTCAGTGAAACATTGGTGAGAGGTGTTGAATACTGTTTGTCAGAAATTGATGAGATAATGGACTCAAGGGAGGTCAGGTATGCTGGCTCGTAGTAAGTCAACTGATCGATGGTAACGATCTTCCCTTCGTGGGGGAAGTACATCTTGCATACCACAGACACTACGACTAACATGGCATATGTGTAACTACGACATAAGAGAATGTTGTAATCCAAAGGGGCATTATTGATTTCATTGTCGACATGGACAGTCTTGACCGCAAGGGTCACTGGACAGTTGCGGTACATGCCAAGGGGCTGGGAGGAGGGTTTGTCAAAAGCACGCAAAGTGACGGTGGAGGGGGAAAATTCAGGTGACTTAATTTGTTTCCAAATTGTAGCGGACATCACACAGGTGGATGCTCCTTCGTCAATAATGCATCAGGAGATGATGGCATTACGGAATTAGACTGGTATCTGGAAAGCAATGGATGAAGGCAATGGGGGATGTTTTGATGTATCAATAAGAAAGGCAATCATACGATCGTTAGAAGGATCTACTACACCAAAGGCAGTTACTAGAGCTTTCTTTTAAGATGGGCATGACTGGAGGACTTCTAATGTTGACATGGTAGCAAGTGATTGTGCCAAGTCATCTATTATACTATATGTATGGGCAGATCTGTTAGAAGCTGCATTATGACATAATGCTCCCTTTGGGATCTTAGGAATGGCCTAAAATTTAGGTTGAGGGATCTGTAATGGACCATTTGGTGTCATAAGAGGCTTAGCAGATACTTTTGTTTTTGACTCAGTGGCAGATGAAGTCGAGGGCTTGTCATATTGATGTGACCGAGTTTGCAGGTTGATATTGGAGGGGTTAACCTCATCAAAGTTCATCATAAGGATCTGGTAGTCACCAGGACCAGAAGGTTGGGGGGGATGGGCTGCTTGACCTGGCTGAGGTTGAGAAACAACAAATCCTTGCTGAGGGAAAGGATTTGTGAGCACTTCCAGTTGAGATGGCGCAGGATTTTGAGGCAATTTTTGACCTCTAAAAGTTGCTTGAGCTTCCCACATTTGGCGCATATGGGGTAAGACTCAAGAGAGGACACTAATGTGTATAATGGCCATGTACACCACAATATGCACAAGGCTTGTTTGTACAAATATCCTTGTTCTACTGGGGTTGGCTGCCCTATTGCTGGTTATTGGTGTTAGGCTGGTTCCCCTAGGGTTCACTAGGATGGTTACCTTGATTACCCCGGTTACCCTTGTTACCCTTCCCCTTATTATTTTTCTTCAAATTTTGGGGGTTTGTCACACTCTGTTGTGCAAACACCTCGCCATGAGGTGGCGGTGGTTGCTGGGGCTGAGGATGCATGGGAGGCTCCAGCACTAATGCTTGAGGGGCTGGAGTGCTAGGCTATGTATAAGGAGGTGCAACAGTTTGGTAGACGGGTTGGGGCCCTGGAAACATGTTTCTAGCAGAAGTGGCATAAGTGTTGGAGGAACTGGTGCCCCCCTGTGGGTAGTCATAACTTTGCTCAGTATATGGTGAAGGGTGAGAACGGGATCCAATGATATTGTCGACGACGTGAGATTCTCCTGGTGCATTGGCACTTCCAGGACTAAGGACGTCTAGAATGATGGTATAGACATAACCGGATTGTGCATAAATCAGGTCATATCTTAGGGAATTTTGGAGAGTTTCTTCCTCAGTCTAAGGAAAATGGGACACAACATCTTTTCCAATGGGTGCTAAAAGGCTCCTAAGAAACCAATCTAGATAGACACGGTCTTCGAAGGGCGGGGCACGAAATTTTCTCCTCCTTTGATGCCACTCTTGAACATGGTCAGAAAGGCGAGTGGCTGAGGACTGACAGAATGAGGTAAATAGCTCTATACTAGTGTCGAACCAGAGAGTTAACTGGAAACTGTTATAGACAATTTTGTGCCTTGCAGCATCAGGCATGAATTGTCAATAATCCAAGGGATCCAAAGTCCCTAAACATGATGTTCCTACCCCTAGAGGAACAAGGTCAGCAAACCAACAGCTCTCAGATCAGTTCTCCACCTGAAAACACTCAAAAACAAGCAATCCTGAAATCAAAGCAGGTGCTCCACTAGGCTTCTGCGCTGAAACTCAAATCCTCCATGGTGTACCTGCGTTGCAAAGCAAGTGGAACAAAGGCCACCTGTGCTGAGCGAGATGGGACAAGTGGCACACTGAGTCATTGCTCTGGAATCTTCCAAAAATGACACTTGGATCAGAGATTTCGCCTTGTGATGAGTCAGAGGATCTGTTTCTCCAAGTGGAAGCAAGGTTCTCCAAGTGGACTCAAGAACTGAAGATCAACTGAAGAGAGAGAGGACACAAGGCAGCTACACATCAGTTGCAAGCTGACTCATCCTTTCTCAATTCATCTATATATTGAGCTCTCTCCTATGAGCTCAGGAGGCTGGAATTTTGTGCAAAGTAATGATATGCTGTTGGTTTCACTATAGAGCTATTGGGTGATTACTTGAAGGAGGTGAAGAGGAGAAATTCTTTCTGCTGGGAGGTGTTGCTGGATTGGGGCCTTCAATGGTTGTAACTCTCTCAGAACTTTACTTCTTCATTAATAAAAGCTATTGAGGTTCTTCTATATGCACTTGTTTCAATGATGTGTTGTGATAATTGTATATTTGATTTATGCTAATCCTTGAATCAGTTATGATTGCATGCTTCTTGTAGTTTCCTTCTTTGTTATTTTGCAGGATCTCATTGTAGCTGGGCCAGCAAAAGAGCAAGGAGCTGGGAGCAAGCAGCTAAAGAGAAGAGTTTGGATTCGACATTAAGCGCATGGCAACGGTTAGTGCATTTCCTCATTCTCTCTTGCTTTCGTAAAGAAGTAAACCTTAAGTAGTTTTCTTTACAGTTGTTGCTGAGGTACTATCACCCTTAGAGTGGGATAGGGTCATCCGAATCGAATACTTTTCCCTACAACAAACTGGCGACTCCACTGGGGATCGTATCTGTTTGATTGTTTGTAGTATTTTGCTATTCATTTCCTGAACAAAAGAGTACCAAATCGAAAAGCTTTTGACTATATCAAAAGCGAAGTAGAGGGCAGCTACTCTAGCTCGTTTCCGAGCAGGTTCATGATTTGAAGAGCTGATATACAAGGATCCTTGTAAGCTCTTAGTGATAGCTTTTCATCCTCCTAATCATCCCTTTGTGTGTACTTGACTGATTGCTTCTGATTTGAGCAAAAACTGTGAATTTTTGAGAAAATTGTGACCCGGAAACTGAGAAAACGCAACTTTCGTTTTCCAAAGCAGGTAGTACACAGGCTACCTGCTTTGCAACGCAGGTCCCGAAGGGGCTACCTGCACTGAGAGCCAGACTGGCTGAGCAGCACCTGCGTTGGCCCAATTTTGCCTTGTGCAGTTGGGGTTTCCTCCCTTTTTCTTGCCTGTTTTCACTATAGTTTTTGCAGTAAGTTACCAGTCTTGTACCTGTTCTGAAACCAACCTTACTTGCCATCATTCCGCCTCTGTTATATAACAAAATTGTACTTGTTCTTTTTTATTTCTTACATCATTTACAATTTCCCATAACGAAAGTGAACTAGTCTTGCTTTGGCCTCTTAGATCTGAACCTGTGTTAGGCATTTTGCTGGTCTAAAGAGTTAGCTTGTTTGCTGTCCATAGCTGATTAGTCTTTTTACTTTCGTCATTATGGTTTGATTTCATGTATTTCCAGTGATTAAACAAGTAAATCTTAAGGTGTCTTTTGATTTTGGACAAGCTTGTTTACTTTCGCTTTAAATCGAAATCAAAGTTATATAACAACTTTCTTTTTGTAATACATCAACATTAAGAAAGGGAAAAGAAAATACATGCATTGTGCATTTTGCATTTGACTGCTTGCATGACGATTTAGGAAATTTTGCATTAGTGTGTGCTCTATGATCTGTGTGAAAATATTTGCCTTTCTTCTCCTCAGTAGTTAAGATTGAAAAGTTGAAAGATTGAAAAGTTTGCTTCTCATCTTAGAATGCATTCAGGAATTTGTTACATACATCTCGTGGTGATCCTTAAAGGCAAACTACTAAACAAGATCAACATTAAAATAAATTCAATTTACATAACAACGCTTTGTAACATAACGCAAACACATAGAGGTCTAGGTAGAGACGTGTTCCGGCGTCGTTAAACGTAGTGACCGTCGATCTCTACGAAGGTGGGTGATTCCTCCTGAGAGTCGGTGGCACTAATACGGACTTGTGCTCCCACGTACCGTCGCGTATATATTGGGAGACCCCTATAGGAACAAAGCCTTTATCCATAGGAAGCCGTGTCGGCCGCCCTACTAATCGCAATGCAGTGAACACAGCATTCACGAAGATCGACCACCCGTACCGTAAAACGTATTCTGTGGTTTCGCGAAAAGTTTGGCACACCCTCTGCCTAGAACTCCAGAGAAGTTTCTTTTGGCCTTTTTCAAACTCTATAACTGAAAAAGTCCATCCGAGCATTTGTCACTTCGGGCTCGTTAAAACATCGAAGGGGACTAGAGTCATCTTTAGCTTTTTCTCGACTCTTAAAACATGAAAAAGCAAAGTTGTGTCTAAAGCGTCGTTAATAAAATTTATTTTAATCGGAACATAATCACCTGTTATTCCCACGTTGATCTTTCAGTTGAAAAGTATGGAGCCCACCAACCAAGGAAGTCACCTTGGCGGAAGTCCCAATCCCTTCTCCTCTTGGGGAGATGTTGGTGCGCCTCATATGGCCACATTGTCACTTCCAGGATTGACAATTGGCCTACCTGTATGGCTCTTTTCAACTAATGTAGTTCAAATCACCACTAATCCTGAGCAGTCGAATCAACAGTCAGACCAGTCTAGAGCTACCCACCAGCCTTCCACTTCTCACAATTCTTCCTCTGATCCTTCATCTTCGCGAGGTAGAGCCGGCAAAAGTCAGCCTCCCATGGAGAAGAAGGAAAAGAAGAAGAGAGAAAAGAAGCAGAAGGGGCCTATGGCGAAGGCGACTCGGGGCAAGCAAAAGACATCTGACAAAAATCCACACATTGCACCGACTGGGCCTAAATCGCCATGTGTCATTTGCAAAGGGACCCACTTCCACCGTGACTGTCCTTGTATTCCCCGGATACTAAGGGACTGGTCCCCCAGATTGCACAATCCGGTAGCATCAACCTCTGGTAGTCATGTTGATTGCAGTCCATCAACTAGCGAGAGTGAAGAACGAAAAGGGAGACCAAGATCACCCTGCATGTTGTGTGAAGGCGATCACGCCATCCACCGATGTCCATTCTTAGATGAGGCGAAGAGAGTTTTGGAAGATCGTCCGGTATCACCGTTACGACTTCCTCCTGGATACCAAAAACTCGTGCCTAATCCCTCGATAGTTGAAAATCCAGCTGGCCCGCTCAAGTGGTCAGCTGAAGTGTCAGTCATTGAGAATGAAACTGCTGAATCCAGACCAGACGAAAGTCTAAAGGTCGAAACGGCAGTTGACCCGGTTCTCCCTTCAGAGGTTTCATCCTCAAATGACGCCGTCATTGAAGACCCATCTTCAAATGACACCCTCACTGAAGAGGATAAGGATGACACCGTCCATATTCTTTTCATCAACACAGACTCTGATGAGCATCAGGGCAATGCGCCCATTCCTTTATCGCAGGAAGGAACATCGTCAGGGTCGTATCCGGCCGTGTATTCGGTCCCACCACCAAGCAACCTAGTTGTATCCTTTGATTGGAATCAACTAGGCAGACCCCGGTTACCAGCCAGTATCCCATTCAGAATCATCGTCCAAATCTACAGAATGGTGATGGCTGGAACTATCATTGATGAAGGGGCATCTGTGAGTATCCTTTCCTCTATTGCTTGGAAAGCACTGGGTTCCCCGGCGCTTTTACCTGAGATGAGAAATCTATCGGGTTTTGATAAAGGAACCAGTCGCCCGTTAGGGATTCTCCCCAATGTTCCAGTTACATTGAAGGGGAAGACAGTTCATATGAACGTCATGGTCGTCCAGGGACCCTTGGTTTATAACTTACTCCTTGGACGAGACTATATATATTGCATGGAGGCGATAGTGTCCTCACTCTTTAGAGTTATGTGTTTTCCGCACGAAGGAAGAATGGTCAAGCTCGTAGACCAACTTTCATTTCCAGGATCACGCATCGCAAATAGTCAAATACCATCCCTTAACGGTTTATTCACTCAAGGAATGCCTCCACCCCCGGTTCTACTTCCCGATGAATGCGAGTGATTCGGAAAGAAAGAACTGGGACCCAGGGGGCATGCACCCTGGCCTGCCTTGGGCAGAGGAAACCTTGGGTATAAAGTTAATTTCCGCAGAAGAATATGACTAGTCCGTACCCCGTCCGAAGGAAGGAAGAGAGGGTTGTTCTAGGATAAAGTTCTTTTGTCAAAGTTATGTGAGCGAAATAATTGGCTCCCTTTGTCTAGAAATTAGGCTCTCCTGAAGGAGGAGATCCATTTGTGGCGGCAAGTAGCCACCATCTTTGAAGTCAAGCCTCACCCATTAAAACATATGTTTTGAAGGATAAGTAGGGGCAGTCTCCAAAGAAAGAGATGAAATTGCTGCAACAAGTAGTCACCATCCTTAGCAACCTAGTAATAGACATCGCCGAAAAGAGAGTTTAGTTTGCGGCAGCGAACAAAACCATTTTTCGGATAATAAGTAAGAGGCAAACCTCCCTCCGTAACGCCAATGTTTTATCTGTTGCGATCTTGCAAAAATCAAAAAGTGAACTGATGGGAAGACAAGTACCGTCGGCACCGAAAAATAACGAGAAGACAAGTATCGTTAAAAATATAACAAGACGACAAGTAGAAAAACAGAGGTGGGACAGAGGAGGGGTAGCCTTGAAATTATACTTTATACCTGGGGGCATGCGAACCTTTTGGAGTGCAAGCACGGGACGACTATTTATTTTTTAAATTTTTAGGTCCTCCCTTTAAACCTGTAGGTCTAACCCGTTAAACTCGTAGGATTAGCCGTTTCCAGCTTGCATAAAGAAAGGATGTGGGGCAAAAGTTAAAACCTGCCAAATCGGAGTAACTAGTGAGGTATAGCTCCTTAAATATGACTACCTCACCTGAGGCGTTCCTTGTATTAAGACTGGTATATTCGAGCAGTTTTAGCAATGTTCATGCTCGTTAAAAAATAAACGCAAGATCCGAGCAGTTTTAGCACATAGTTCATGCTCGTTAAAAAATAAACATAAGTTGTGAGCAATCTTCCCCTAGAGTTCAAGCTCACTCAGAAAAAATGAACCGGTAAATAACCTTGGTGAATGTAACCTTTGACAGCCATATTAAAGCCCTTGGTCGTGTTCTTGCAGTCTCACCTCCATCCGTTCATTTGGCCAATCGTTCATCTCCATATGTTTGTTTACCCATTTTGAGGAACAGCTGCGAAGAGTGATTTCACTTAGCCATCCTTGTGACACTGCCGTGATTGGAATATTCCAACCTGTACCTGGAATCTGTTGCTATCCCTGTTTATCACTCGTTCCTCAAAAGACGAGTCTTCTTTGAGCTCTTTTCTCTTGACTCGTAAAATATGAAAAGTTTGCCGAGTTTTGGCCTTCCAGCTCGTTAAACGACTGGAAGAGCTATCCCTCTTCTAAATTTTAATCTTTTTGGACCTGAGGGATTATTGCACAAAAAGATCGAGCGCTTGTTTTGTTCGGCTCGTTAAAGCAATCGAGAATTCATCCCTTCTGTATTGTTTTATACTTTTTCGGACTTAAGGGATTAGATGACGAAAAAGGAATCTTGGAGTTGACTTTATGTACCTTTTCAGACTCTCTAAAAATGAAAAGGACCGAGTTATCCTTGTCGTTAGACTCGTTAAATTCATTAAATAGCGACAAACTTGTCTTTAGACGAGAACGAGTTTCCCTATCGCTAGGCTCGTTAAAACATAGCGATGGGCTTGCCCGAAGGGTAGGTTATAGAACAAGCATATGTTATCCTCCTCAAGCTTGATAAAAATAAAGAGGTACTGGTCAGCAATGACTGGGGAAAAATTGGGAGAACCTCACAGCTTTAATGGTAGCAAGTCGCTCTTGAACATGACACTTTGTCCTCCGTATCACATCGGGTTGGGTTGTTTCATTCACCGGTCTCATCACCATGGTCCTCGCCACACCATCCGCATTTGGGGTAATGCTACCAATCCATCACATTAGTGTCGTTATATGTTCAAGAGATGTTGTTCTGCAGAGAGTCAACCGTGTCCCATCCACTGCCATACATTGTCCTTCATCCATTTCATGACCGCCACCCTGAATCATACATCACAGTTTGTTTTCACCTCATCACAATCACTAGCTCCGTTCCGTGTCACTGATGTGGGATTCATTAAGGCCCTCCTTTGACGGATCGCTCCTTGTCGACATCAGCTCATTATCCAAGGAGTTGATCTAGGAACACCCCCTTCAGTACTTTGAAGCTTGCATGCCTCAATGGCAAGTTTCTCACTTCCGGCGACGGGTATACATCAATGACCTTCGACCAGAAGATTTTGCATGGTGGTCGACGCCAAGTCCTTTATTCCCACCATGTGAATTGTACTGCCGTACCTTGAGGGTCATCATCCTTATCGGTGATTCCTCTCGCGCTTGTTAACGGTTTACATCATTGACCGGTAATCAAGTGATGTCTTCCCATGTTCGACTTCAAGAAATTCTCACATGGATTGACTTGTACATCGAGTGAAGATCGAAAGAGATTGAAGACCCCGGATCTAGTTTCATCCATCCGGGCTGCGATATATATTCAGGATATAAAGACATTTGATATGTACATCATTGCAGCAGATGATCATCCTTCTCAAAGGATGATAATTTCAGCAGAGAATTATCAGTCTATCATCAGACGATCGTCTGTTCTATGTACCAAAATGTATTTATAAAGCTGAGCATGGGAATGCCCGCCTCAGCTAGATCATGAAAAAGAATGAAAAATAATGTATTGTATTGTATCTTATTACAGGACACTTCTCAGCAGATTGAATGAACTTCGGATCCTCCTAATAAAGCATTTCACCCGATAAACGACCTCATACTTTAGGGGGCATCTGTTATAGACAATTTTGTGCCTTGCAGCATCAGGCATGAATTGTCAATAATCCAAGGGATCCAAAGTCCCTAAACATGATGTTCCTACCCCTAGAGGAACAAGGTCAGCAAACCAACAGCTCTCAGATCAGTTCTCCACCTGAAAACACTCAAAAACAAGCAATCCTGAAATCAAAGCAGGTGCTCCACTAGGCTTCTGCGCTGAAACTCAACTCCTCCATGGTGTACCTGCGTTGCAAAGCAAGTGGAACAAAGGCCACCTGCGCTGAGTGAGATGGGACAAGTGGCACACTGAGTCATTGCTCTGGAATCTTCCAAAAATGACACTTGGATCAGAGATTTCGCCTTGTGATGAGTCAGAGGCTCTGTTTCTCCAAGTGGACTCAAGAACTGAAGATCAACTGAAGAGAGAGAGGACACAAGGCAGCTACACATCAGTTGCAAGCTGACTCATCCTTTCTCAATTCATCTATATATTGAGCTCTCTCCTATGAGCTCAGGAGGCTGGAATTTTGTGCAAAGTAATGATATGTTGTTGGTTTCACTATAGAGCTATTGGGTGATTGTTTGAAGGAGGTGAAGAGGAGAAATTCTTTCTGCTGGGAGGTGTTGCTGGATTGGGGCCTTCAATGGTTGTAACTCTCTCAGAACTTTACTTCTTCATTAATAAAAGCTATTGAGGTTCTTCTATATGCACTTGTTTCAATGATTTGTTGTGATAATTGTATATTTGATTTATGCTAATCCTTGAATCAGTTATGATTGCATGCTTCTTGTAGTTTCCTTCTTTGTTATTTTGCAGGATCTCATTGTAGCTGGGCCAGCAAAAGAGCAAGGAGCTGGGAGCAAGCAGCTAAAGAGAAGAGTTTGGATTCGACATTAAGCGCATGGCAACGGTTAGTGCATTTCCTCATTCTCTCTTGCTTTCGTAAAGAAGTAAACCTTAAGTAGTTTTCTTTACAGTTGTTGCTGAGGTACTATCACCCTTAGAGTGGGATAGGGTCATCCGAATCGGATACTTTTCCCTACAACAGAAACATGAAAGGAATTCTTTAGAGAGTGTCACGAAAAGGGAATGAGATGTGGAGGGCTAGTCTACATACCATTTTGTAGCGTCTCCCATGAGCGTGCGTTGGAATAGCCAAAGAAGAATCGAGTCATCTGTTGTGGATTTGGACAAACACCACATGTAGAAGGATCGAACATGGTTGGTAGGATCGTCTCTAGCATTACCCTCAAACTTTGGGATGTGTGAGGGAAGTTTAGTCGGCATAGTAGGCCAACCAGCATCGTGGTGTATGGGGTAATTTATCAACTGGTTAAAATCCAGTAGACTTAACCCAACCATAAATGGGAGCATGGGGTCCACTGGAATAGTTCCTAAGACTGTTTCGCTTGATGTGACCACTGGGATAGAACCGGAGCCAACACCAGGTTGGGTTCTTGTACCAGCTGTGGGTCCAGACATGGCAGCGATATGCGGTGAAGGAGGCTCGAAATCAGATGAGCTAGGAAAAGAGTCGATGTGGGGACTTGGAGTGCTATAAACTTGAACCTGATGGGGAGGGGTAATATGCCCAAGAGGAAACTAGGGGTGAAGGCCTAATAGTCTCTGCGACAAATGCCTTGGTGGTGCAATGGTGGTAAGACACACATGACACGGAAATGGTAAAGGGAGATCAAAAACCTACCTTTGTCTCATGAGGGGAGATAATTTTATTATGTTAAGTCTTGGCTTGGCGGTGTAAACCAAGTGCCCTTTTCTTAATGATTCGAATTGGATCCTTAAACACTCTAAAAGTTCCCTAAACTCTGTAAAACTCATAGTGAAGTTTCAAAGTATTATGGATGTCGAAGCTTATCAGAAATTACCTTTGAACAATGGAAATTTGTG
Organism: Pinus tabuliformis; assembly: GCA_031772625.1. Taxonomy (NCBI): domain Eukaryota; kingdom Viridiplantae; phylum Streptophyta; class Pinopsida; order Pinales; family Pinaceae; genus Pinus; species Pinus tabuliformis. Next base: position 1,206,764,112 of record CM062817.1, on the reverse strand, counting down.
GTCAACACGGAACAACGAGGACCCTTAGTCAAAGCGCACAGACCGTTGGCCCATGGTGACCGCACTGGCACAAATTGACAAATGGAAGGTCAAATCCAAAAAGAGAGGCAGTTTTTGATCGTGTATCGCATGGCATCCCCCTTAGTGAAGGAAAAGCCCCAAGCACTCAGTCACAAGGAAAAGCATAAAACTGTAAGGGAAATTGCCAATTCCGTGAGAAGGGGGGTCCCATGCTAAAACCGGCAGCATATCGGAAGGGCTTCAAGCGGTAAGCGGGTTCGATCGAGTCCCGCCCGATGCCAAACACAGGGTGACACGTGTCCAGCGGATGAGAGAGAAAACCGCTCACATCACGCGGGTAATGGTCATGCTACTTACCCGTGCGATATGGATGGAGACCGTATGGATCTGGAGGTTCCAGATCAACGGCAGAGAAATGATCCGATGGATGACTGGATTCGACGGGGAAATAGGCTGAGTAATATAAGGTTTGAGGTCTAGCATGACCGATGAGTTGGAAGAGGAATCAGTTTCGTGGGAAATCTTGTAGCAATGGAAATAATGACCCTTCAAAGAGAACTAACACTCAGTTCATGAGAAAACAAGTGGCCACCTCTCTGTGAAGCGTTACACTGTGATGATGATGTAGAGCAGGGGAATTCAAGCGGATAGAGGCAGGATATCCAGAGAGAGGTCATTTATGGGTGATTTCAGATCAAGTGGTATCAAAGATCTAGGTTGTTAAGGTTACACAAGATTATGCGGGATTTCGTTGTTGAATGCTACCTAGATCAAAGCTTAAATAAGGAGAAGGAGATTTGGTTGAAACTAACCCGGAAATTGGGAAGAGTCTATCCTCAGAAGAAAATTTTAGAAGAAAGTCCCTTGGGACTAGATCCCCAATTTATAGATAGTTTCCTGGCCATGAGGTCCATGGTAGAGGAAATGTATAGGGACTTTAGGAAAAATAAAGATGAAGATTCATCAGGCTCCAAACAAGATAAAGGAGAAGAAGAGTCTCTCCTCCATGACCACTCAAAAGGCAAAGGGAAAGAAGAAAACTTTCTCACACCTCCTAATAGCCCTGAACATAAAAGGAAGACATCTTTGATTAAATTAGATGTTAAATTTGATTTACCAAAATATGATGGAGAGCCAAATGCAGAGAAGCTGGATAATTGGATCAGACAGATTGATGTTTATTGCAGAGTGCATGGTATCGACTCAGACAAGAGTAAGATTCAGCTGGCCAGCCTATGCCTTGGAGGCACTGCCTTGGTATGGTGGGAAGGTAGGACACAAGCTGACATGAATAAACATGGTAAGATTCCTTCCATCTGGAGTGAATTTGTTTCTACAATCAAAAAGCAGTTCTATCCACTAGCTTACATGCAGCAAGCCATGATGAGCTGGAAAACTCTTCGCCAATTGAAAGGGAAAAGTGTACAAGGTTACACCTAAGAATTTAGGAAAAGAGATTTGATTCTAGGAATTTCATTAGACTCACCTGAGACTCTGTTGAAGTACATAGGAGGTCTACACAGCTACATGAGGCACACTATCCTCATGTTTAATCCCACTAGTATAGATGAGGTATCTGTTCAAGCTATGCATCTAGAAGCTAGAGGAGAGAATGGGAACCCAGAAGTTGGGGGATCATCCAAGCCCATTGCAAGTAAGAATAAGGAGAAAAGAAAATAGAAATGGAAAGAGAGGAAGGCCAACACTACACAAAAAAGAAAGTCTTCATGCACTCACTTTAATAAGGATGGGCATGATGATGAGCACTGTTGGATTCTACATCTGGAGCTGAGACCTAAGAAGTTCGAGGGCAAGAAAAAGAAGATTGTTGCAGCTATTCAAAAATATTTGGGGTCGGACTCAGGAGATGAAACAACCATTGCAGCCACAGATATAAAAGGTAAAAATTTTGAAGCATCTACTAGTAATTCTGCAAAATCTACTAATGATGAAGAAAATGAAAGAAAAAGACACGAGCTTTTCCATATTCGAGTTATTTCCAATCATCAAAAGATTGATACTTTGTTTGATAGTGGTTCACAAGTAAATTTAATTTTTGAAGCAATTGTAAAGAAGTTGGGATTATTGACTACACCTCACAAGAAACCATACCCATTAGGTTGGTTAAGTGATAAAGCACAACTAAAAGTGACTAGACAATGTAAACTTAAGTTTTCTTTTGGGTCAACATTTGTAGATGATATTGAGTTAGATATAGTTCCTTTGGATATATGTGGAATTGTTTTAGAAGTCCCTACTTGTATGATAGAAAAGCTATTTTCTATAGAGCTGAGAACAAGTATATCCTCATTAAAGATGGAATCGAATATATTGTAAGAGCTCATAAGCTCAAGAATAATTATACTCTCATAAACTCAGGGCAGATGAAATGAATTGCAAATTCATGCAAACAATTTTTACTGATGGTTGTAAAGGAAAAGAAACCTGATAAAACCAATATATTTGAGGGTTGTGATGCTAAACAACAAGTTGATTTAGAAAAATTTGTTTCAGAATATGATATCTTGTTTCAAGAACCTAAAGGTCTGCCACCCAAAAAGGAAATAGTGCATGATATTAATTTGCAACAAGATGCTCCATTGCCTAACATCGAAATGTACAGGTTGTCCGCTTTAGAGAATTTAGAAATCAAGAAGCAGGTGCAGGAGTTGCTCAACAAGGGGTTCATCAAACCTAGCACATCACCATGTGGGTCTCCAATTGTTTTGGTGAAAAAGAAAGATGGTTCGTGGAGAATGTGCATTGGTTACTGAGCACTAAATAAGATAACAATCAAAAATCATTATCCCCTTCCTCGCATAGATGATCTATTAGATCAGTTAAAGGGAGTTATTTATTTTTCCAAGTTAGACTTTCATAGTGGATATCATCAGGTCAGAGTTGCAGAACAAGATGCATGGAAGACTGCTTTCAAAACAAAGCAGGGATTGTATGAGTGGCTAGTTATGCATTTTGGCTTAACTAATGCTCCTGCTATTTTCATGAGAATAATGAATGATGTACTCAGACCTTTTCTTGATGATTTTGTTATTGTATATCTGGATGACATTCTTATATTCAGAAAAACGTGGGAAGAACATTTAAATCATGTTAAGCAGGCACTAGATGTTTCGAAAAGAGAAAAACTTTATGTTAAACTCTCAAAATTTGAATTTCGCAAAACATATTTGAATTATTTGGGACAGATAGTAGGGGGTGGTGAATTGAAGATAGATCCCTCTATGGTGGCAGTCATTGTAAACTAGTCGAAACCCAAATTTGCCACAAAAGTTATAAGTTTCTTAGGAGTAGCACAATATTGGAGAAAGTTCATTTCTAACTTTTCCTTAATTGCAACTCCCTTACATGCTTTAACAGGATTGAACAAGGTGTTTTAGTGGGGAGGCAAACAGAAAAAATCCTTCCACACCTTGAAAGAAAAGATTAGTACAACACCAGTCCTAGCACTGCCAGATCTTCAAAGACCATTTAAGATCCAAACGGATGCCAGTGACTATGCGATGGGAGCAGTGTTGATACAACACAGTAAACCCATATGTTATCATTTTGAGACATTTAGTTCTGCAGTAGTTAACTATCCCATATGATAAATAATTGTATGCATTAGTATAGAGTGTGAAAAAGTGGAAACATTACTTAATGGGAAAAGAGACAGTTTTACATACTGATCATCAACCACTTCAATATCTACAGTCCCAAACTAAGTTGCAGCAATCAAGACACTATAGATGGATGGGTTTCCTACAACAGTTTCATTTAGTCATCAAATATAAAAAGGGAATACACAATAAAGTTGCAGATATGTTATCTAGACCAATTATAAACGCATCTAATATGCTTAAGTATAACTCAATATTTCATGAGAGCTACATTGAACAATATGCTCAAGATATAGATTTTAAAGATGTATATGCAACTTTAAGTCAAGGAAAATGAGTAGAAGAATTGGATTATCACATTAAGGACCAACTCTTGTATCATTGTGCGAAGCTATGCATTTCACAAACTGAAAGAGTAAAGATAATTCGAGAAGCACACACTTCTCTAATACTAGGTCACTTTGGGGGTAAGTAAAATAGTTGCACATCTGCAAAGATTTTGTTATTGGCCAAAAATGAATGAGACAGTTTCTAGATATGTAAGAGGGTGTACCATGTGTGCTAAAAGCAAGCCCAGTAATAGAAAACTAGGCTTGTACACTCCACTACCAATTCCTTCTCATCCTTGGGAAAGTATTTCCATGGACTTTGTTGGTGGACTGCCTAAATCTAGGAAACGTCATGACTATTTATATGTTGCTGTGGATAGGTTCAGCAAAATGTGTGTTTTGATACCTTGTAATAAACAGATTATAGTTGAACAAATTGCAAAGTTGTTCTTTCAGCATGTATGGGTTAATTTTGGATTACCCACTTCCATTATATCTAATCAAGACACCTGATTTGTTGGGAAGTTTTGTTCGAGTTTGTGGGAACTGATGGACACCGAACTAAAGAAAAACACAGCCTTTCATCCACAAATAGATGGCCAGACAGAAGTGGTCAACAGGATAGTGATCCAGTTTCTCAGAGGCTATTGCAGCAAGCATCCCAAACTTTGGATGAACATTTGTGTTATGTGCAACATGCTTACAACTGAGCAAAACATTCTTCCACACAGAGATCTCCTTTTGAGAGTTTCACACCAAGGTCTCCATTGGATTTTGTCTTTGGTAAAGACATAGCAGTTGATGGACACGGTTATGTGGACAAGGTAACCAATTTCATTGAACAAATCCAAGAGATTCACCAGGTAGTACAGGAACAACTGGAAAAGAGCCAAGCCAAGTACAAGGCAAGGCACGACAAGCATTGGATGGAGCATAGTTTCCAAGTTGGTGATCAAGTCTGGTTGTATATCAACAAAGATAGAATGCAAGGTGAAGGTAAAAAGCTAAAGCCAATAAGGTATGGACCTTTCAAGATACTTGAGAAAATTGGTGAGAATGCTTTTCGCCTTGATTTACCAGCTTACATGCACATCTACTCAGTCGTTAATGCAGACAGCTTGAGACTATTTGAACCTTCATTAATTGAAGATCCCAAAGAGCAAAGTCAATTGCCTTCTATTAATGATTTGTTACCTGAATATCTCAATGAATTGCAGGAAGACATAGTTCTGGATAGGAAGGTGAGGACGAAACGCAGGGGAGATGTTGAGTACCTCAGGATTGGACTCAAGGGTTCAAATCCAGGCAGTGAAAAATGGATAGAGATTGGATAAGTGAGACAGCTATACCCTCACTTAGTCGATGCTTGAAAACTAACTTTTGATGGTCCAAAAGCTTTTTTAGTGGGAAGGTTGTGATCTAAATTGGATCCTTAAACACTCTTAAAGTTCCCTAAACTCTGTAAAACTCATACCGAAGTTTCAAAGTATTATGGATGTCGAAGCTTATCAGAAATTACATCTGAACAATGGCAATTTGTGGTCAAAACAGAACAATGAGGACCCTTAGTCAAAGCGTGCAGACCGTTGGCCCATGGTGACCACGCACTGGCACAAATTGATAAATGGGAGGTCAAATCCAAAAACAGAGGCAGTTTCTGATAAAGCACTAATCGCATATCGCAAGGCATCCCCCTTGGTGAAGGAAAAGCCCCAAGCACTCAGTCATGAGGGAAAGCATAAAACCGTATGGGAAATCACCGATTCCGTTAGAAGGCGGGTCCTACGTTAAAACCGAAAGGATATCGGAAGGGCTTCAAACAGTAAGCGGGTTCAATCGAGCCCCGCCCGATGCCATACATAGGGTGACATGCGTCCAGCGGATGAGAGAAAAAGCTGCTCACATCGTGCGGGTAAAGGTCATGCTACTTACCCACGCGATATGGATGGAGACCATAGGATCTAGAGGCTCCAGATCAACAGCAGAGAAATGATCTGATGGATGACTAGATTCGATGGGGAAATAGGCTGAGTCATATAAGATTTGAGGTCCAATAGGACTAATGAGTTTGCAAAGGAATCAGTTTCGCAGGCAATCTTGGAGCAACAGAAATAACGACCGTTCAAAGAGAACTGACACTCAGTTTGTGTGTAGACAAGTGGCCACCTCTCTGTGAAGCATTACACAGTGATGATAACACGGAGCAGTGGAATTCAAATAGACAGAGGCAGGAGATCCAGAGAGCTGGGAAGCAGAAACGAAAAGTTAGGGAGCAGATTGGCTTTAAGCCACAGACAAACAAAGAGTAAATGAAGAAGATAAAGAGAAGCAGAAATCCGAAAGGCAAGAAAGAAGTGAATAATAGAGAACAGAGAAGCTGAGCTGACCTGCAGAGCAAAGGCAGCATCAAGCAGACATAGACATAGAGAGTCCGAGAATCTGTGAACTCTAGAGAAGGCTTGAGAGGTACAAGCAACTCCTCTGTGTATACCTGTCAAGTATTGAGTACCAAATTGGACTCATATCACTAAGACCGGTTGAAGTTGAGATTCAGTAAGGGGAGTCTGTGTACTGTAGAGACTTGGGGAATCCAAGTACAATCCTACTGATCATCATTTGTTAAAGTGAGACACAAATTGAGCTCCTTATTGTAAAAACTCTGCTTTAAGACACAATAGAAAGGCCACCATTGAAGGCTGGACCGGGAGATGTAGCCCAGGAGGATTGGGTGAACTCCTTATTAAATTTGTTGTGTTTATGTGTTTGCTTACTATGTTCTCTTACTGTTTTAGTGTCTGTGTATTTCGCAATCTTATCGATCCGTTGCATAAAATAACATAGGCACACCCCAACACTTGAGTTTGTAATACCTTAATTATTTCTCTGAGGTCATTTACGGGTGATTTCAGATAACTTAAGGTGTGCTTGTGTGTGCAAGTGTATTCAGTGATTAAGCTCAGATCGTTTTTGTAGGAAAGAAAAAAACTTGCTAAAAATAAATTGAAATTAATAACAGAAAACGAACAACAAAACAATTAACTAAACCCCACCCAAATTGGGTTTGCAAACACTGTGTTGGTTGGTGGCTAAATCGATGAAAAGTACATTGAGACAGTCAAGAGATCTAAATGTCAGTGTGACTGGGATCAAGTGACACTAAGCTACTGGAAAGTGGTGCATCTATGGGAAACTGATGCGACTTGAAGGCAAATGACCAAACAAGTTTAAATGTGAAACTATGAATGGTAACAACCTATCTTAACAGATTTGAAACAGAAGGTTACAAATCTCGAAAATGTGGTTAAAAGCACTGCAAAAACTCTGATTACTCACTTAGCTAAACTCCTCCTAGAAAGGTGGCTGTGTAGTAGAAGCCCTAGGGGAGGCTAAATTCGACTTTGACGAGTAAATTAGAGTGGATCAAGGCCTAAGCGGGATGAGACAGAGGTATGACAACCCAGCAGATAGCTCTCTACAAAACCCAAAAACAGATCTGAGAAAAACCCAGAAATCGTAGGTACTGACTTGTTTTCTTGTAGGGATCACACTTTTTGGGCTGATAAGTGCGCTCTGGCCTCCAGATCGCAATTTTTTGGGCCAAAAAGTGTGATTTCTGCTTCGTGGATCTCGGTCGACAAATCTCAGAAAAAGTGTCACCATTGTCGTGCCTCGTTCTTGTGGCCTGCGGAAAAGACCAGAAATCTTGCAGAAGTCAGAAATTTAATAGATCTAGGGTTAAAAAACTAGGAAACATTAATAGAATTAAAAAAAGAAGAAACCCTAAGGCAAAAAATGAAGGTCATCGAGGTTTCTGGATTTGTAGTATAAAACCCAATGGAGTCGCCACTTTTGTTGTAGTGCTTTCTTCTTAAAGATGTACGAAAAGAACCCACTTAAGATTGTGGATGACAAACAATATCAACAATATAAATGGCTTCTAAACATTGTAGATTTGCAATGACTGATAGAAACAAAACTTGCCAAAGTCTGGATATATGCCACAATCATAGTTAAACAACAAAAAGAAAGAGTAATAAATCCAATCATCCAATGGAAACCAAATATACAAAGAACAGTTTCTATTATAACACCTATGAAGAGAACAAATAGATGTTACCAGTCCCCCTCTATGGAATGGCTTCTTGGCTATCCTCAAATATCTTCAGCTTGGCTATCAGTAATTAATAAACCTAGCAAAAATATGGTGTGCGACAATGAAAATAATTAGATTTACAATAGTGAGTGCTACAATGAAAATAATCAAAAGTGAATAATGAATGAAAAAACCTTCTATTTATAACAAAATATTGAGTTATCCTCGAATAATGAGCAATAATAAAATATTATTGATCCCATTCTTGGAATAATGACCTAGAATATTTTATTATATTTGTTTAGGAGGGAAAAAGTATTTGAACTTTTATTTAGAAATAATAAATAAATAAATGATTTATTTATCATCTCAAGGAATTAGTTAAGGAATAATAAACAAATAATGATTTATTTAATTATTCCTAAGGGATTTAGCCAAATTTGACAAAGAATAATAATTAATTAGTGATTAATTAATTATTCGTAGAAAAAATAAGATAATTAATGATTTATCTGTTTGTTTCTCATGATTGGGTCAAATATGACAAGGAATAATAACTAAATAGTGGTTTAATTAATTATTCCTAGAAGAAAATCAAATAAATAGTGATTTATGTAATTATTCTTCATGGGTTTAACTATAAATTACTTTTAAAAGGTGGTTTATTAAGTAATTTCTCACAGTGAAAGCAATTTTGCTATATTAAAATTAGTTTTACATGGTGTACTTCGATCCATCTAGTAAATTAGGCTACATGATCAATTTTTTGGTGATAACACATTATTACCTCATTCATCATTTCTCCCACCTAGGTCCACATTCCTCCACTAGGTCCACATAGGGATATCTCTCCACTTCCTCTTGCTCACACCTTGGGTTAGGCTTGGAATGATGCCCCAAAGATTGATCCAGCTAAAAATAAAAGCAAAAGAAAAATTGACCAAATTCAAGAGGAAAATGTACCACAAAATGCAGAATATGGTCGGGAAAAACACATTTATCACATGGGCAAAAGCCAATACATGAGCTCTACCCCATCGTCATGGCCATCACCTTGGTTCCTATAGGTTCTTTGAGCCTCCTTCGTCATATAGGAACCCATGTGATTTGAATTTAAATAGGAACGCAACAAATTTTAGATATGACCATAAATGCACAGATGAAATAGAAATAATACTTCATTTCATTGATGTAAAATACTGAAATATGCTTACAAACATAAATGGAAATAAACTAGCTCAGCCGATGGTAGCTTATCTCTGAGAAAAGATGTGGCAGCTACATGCCTCTAAACTATCTTACAATGAGGCTTGAAGGCCTATTTATTGTTGAGAAACAATGGAAAACCATAAACATCCAAAAACCTAACCCTAGGAGATGAAGCACCAAACTATGAGCCCAATTTTGGGTAAATTGGTACATCAAATTCCCAAGGTCGTAACTTTTGCATACAATCTCCATTTGATGCACATAATACCTCATTAGAAATATCTATCTGAGGAATACAACTTTGGTATGAGAAACATCGTTCCACAAACCTATGTTGCTCCTAGTATTCTCAAAAAACGTCGCTTATGGCCTCAAAATGGCTCCAGAAGTTCAGAACCCAAAAAACTACCAAAAATAATAAATCATGATACAAATAAGGAAACTGAAAAACTCAAAGAAACAATGGTGGAGGTACAAGTGGAATAGGGGGGTGGCCACCAATATCCACCTGGATCATTCCTCCCCCCTTAGGAAGTAATGGTCCCCATTGCGTTGAGTTCCTCCATGAGATGAGGAAACTTTTATTGAACTTGGTCCCTGGTGAGCCACTTGCCCTGGTGAAGGAGTTGGCCAGCTTTGACAACTCGGTATAGTTGGGTCCTTTCCTATCGAGTGTTCTTGCTCTGTGTGTCCATGATCTGATTTGTTGTGGCCTATTCCATGCAATCTGGAATTAACTCTGCAGGTTTGAGTTGTTCTACAATGTCTGATGTGTCTAGCAATGGTGGGAAGTATGGTCGAAGGAAATCCACATTGAACACTGGGTGCAGGCCAAGGAATGGGGGATTGCTGAGCTCAAATGCATTGTCTCCCATAGCTTTGGTAATGGTGTACGAACCATCTTGGAGTGGTCTGAGTTTCCGATAGGCTCCAGTAAGGTGTTCCTTTTGCAAATGCAACCAGACTTTGTCGCCACTTGAAACTTGTGTGGCACCCGATGATGATCATGTCGCTGCTTGTATTTGGCATTTGATTTCTCTAGAATGTCATGTACCTACCGGAGGATATGTTGGATGTGCTCAATGAAGTTGTTTTCCTTATCGGTTTCGGTCTAGAAATGAGCCGAATCTACATTAGTAGCTGTAAATGGCATGACCACATCAATGGGACATAGTGGCTAGAATCCCAAGCCCACCTAAAAGGGGTATGGCTAGTCGAGCTATGGAGAGCCTGGTTATAGTTGTGCTGGACATAGGGGCAATTCTAATCCCATGTGCGTGGATGCTTTGAGTTGTACATGTGCAGAATGTGTAAGATCATCGTGTTGATGACCTTTGTCTGGCAATCAATTTGGGGATGGAAAGTTGTGGACATAGTGAGCTTGGTGTCCAACATCGACTAGAGACTAGACCAAAATGCGCTAAGGAACCTGCTGTCCCGATCTAAGATGATAGATTGTGGGATCCAAAAGTGTACCCACATTTGTTCAAAGAAGAGTTTAGCAGTGACTTCTGCTATGATATTCTTCTTGCAAGCTTCCATAATGACCATCTTCGAGAATCTGTCAATGACCACAAAGACACAATCGCTGCCATGCTTAGTAGAAGGAAGGCATGAAATGTAATCCATGGAGATGGATTCCCAAGGTCAACTAGGGGTAGGCAGCAGATTATAGAGGCCTTGCTTCTTGATGGATGGTTTGGAAAAGGCATAGGTAGTGCAAGATCTGATGTACTTCCCGACATCCTATCGAAGATTCAGCCAATAGAAATAATTCTACAGTACTGCCACCATTTTTCAACCCCGAAATGCCCAATAGCCCGACTATAGTGTGCTTCCAAAATCATCTTGGCATGCTCGCTTGAAAGAACACAAAGGTGACCCAGGTGGCATAACAGGGCATCCTGGAGGTGAAAATTTGGAACATGCTGATCCTCCAAGAGCGTCTAGTATATGTGGTCGAATTTTGGGTCAATTTTCTAGAGAAGTGGCCAATCAGAAGTCTCGTGCCTACAAGATTTCAGCACGGTGGTTAACGCCATGATCAGTGGTCGGTTGAGGCAATCTATAACATTATCGGTGTTTCCCTTCTTATAATTGATATTCAAATGGAACTGTTGCAGGTATGTGGACCACTTCGATGGCGATCATTCTGCAACTTCCATTGTGTCTATATGAACTGCATGGGCTAGTGGTCTGGAGGATGACCGTTCCGTTCGCCAAAATGTAATGCTTCCATTGTTGGTAGGCCTGCACAATGGAATACATCTCTTTATCATATGTGGGATACTTCTGGACTATGTCTGAAAGTGTCTCACTATGATATTGCACTAAATGCCCATGTTGAGAAAGGACTGCCCCAATAGCATAGTCAGAGGCATCCGTCTTGTCCTAAAATGGTAGTTGCAAGTTTGGTAATGAGAGCACTAGTGCTGAGCAGAGGCAATATTTCAACTATCCAAATTCCTTCTGTTGAGATTCAAACCAAAAGAATTTTTCTTTTGCTCCTCCCTTGGTGAGGTGACTCAAGGGCCAAGTGATATGAGAGAATCACAACACGAACCTGTGGTAGAAATTAGCAAGACCCAGAAAGCTGTGGAGCTCTGTCAGAGTGGTTGGAGCTAGCCAATCCTGAATGACTTGGATCTTGGCTAGATCCACATGCACCCCCCATTCATCAATAATGTATCCCAGATACTAAACTTGGGTCATGCAAAAAGTGCATTTCTCCAAATTGGCACATATCTTGTGTTGCCGCAATATTTGGAGAACCGGTTAGATGTGATGGAGGGGCTCTTCCCAACTTTGGCTAAAGATCGAGATGTCATTCAAGTATACCACTACAAATGAGTTGTTGAATGGCCACAAGATATCATCCATCAGCCTCATGAAGGTTGTAGGAGCATTCGTTAACCTAAAAGGCATAAACAACCATTAGAAAAGGCCCCCCTTTGCTTTGAAGGCAATCTTCCACAGAGATGGCAGTAGGCGGTGCTACCTTCGGTATCCTGTTCAACTTATTTCCGAAAGTAACAATAACAGCACGAGTCCTAGACTCATACACAGCATGTCACTTCCACAAGTATGGTTGGCATAATAATAAATCACAAAGATTAAGGGGAGCAACATCACACATTACCTCATTCGTGAAGGGCTTGATGTTGTATGGAAGGTGACACTACTGGCTCACGTGAAGATCCCATCCTTGGTGAAGCCACACGATGGTGTACAGTTGTGGATGTGTTGTGGTCGGTAAGCCTAGCCATTTCACAACCTCGGATGAAATGAGGTTCTTTTGGCTCCCATTGTCGATAATGAACTGTAGTGGGGAACCCTTTACCCACATCTGGGAGTGGAAGAGGCGCTCCTCCTCCTCTGGATATTCGGTTCCTCCTTCTGGATCTTCATGGTGGCAACGGTGGCGTTGGGCTCTGCATCGATAATCTACTTCCCTTTGTCATTCCCCTTATTGGGTTCTGACTCAAATTCGGAACATGCAAATGATTATGAAGACTTTAGCTCGAACACCAGTGACTACTTGGCCCAACACTCACTTGTGTTGTGAGTGGAGCTCTTATGGAACTCACACCACTTTCCCGCGTCCTTCTTCGACTTCGTGGTGTTGTTCTTTGCTATCGGATTTGGTAGATTGTCATGGGTCACCCTGCCTTGGCTTTGTCCTTTGTTTAGCGGTTTGGGGGCACCTTTCCCCTGCTTTGTATTTGAAGATCCAAAATCTCGCTTCTTCTGTTTAAACTTTTGCTCGATCTTGACAGTGTATTGGTACGTTGTGCCGAGCGAGGAGATGTCCATGAACTCCATTTCGTCGTGGATGTACCTATGTAGGAAGCCTCACTATTTGAGTACCAAATTTAGCTCAGAATCCTTAATACCCAACTTTGTGTGAAGAGTATGAAAAATATTGGTAAACTCTGACACGTCTTGATCCCTTTGTTGTCGCAGCATGGTCCACTTTATGTATTTATCCTCATAGCTTTTGACAGGGTAGTACCACTCCTTGATGGCATTCTAGAATGAATTTGAAGTGGGTGCGGCTAAAAAAAGTGACGTCATACTTTCATCCTTCCGCTCGCAGTAGGTTTCTCACTAGTCCTTGACGTGGGGGGTGGCTTTGAGAAGAGCGAAAGTAATCTTTTCCCGGCCAGAAAAATGATGGACAGAAAATTACCCTTCTAGCAGATTTAACCATTTATCTACAGTGTCTGCATCTATCTGACCCTCAAATATGGGAATGTCAAAGTTAACTTGTACCTTAAAGGATGTGGCACTTCTAGAGTAGCTGTCGGAAGTAGATGTGTCACCCCTGGGTAGCCGCTGAAAGATCTGGACAAAGTTGTCCATCATTGCATTCCTTTGTCACTCAAGGGCCTCTTCGAGCATTATTTTGCTAGGATCTCCTTCCCCCTCATCTTTCTTTTCATCTGCCATGGGAGGACGTCGTGATTTGTGAGGTTGGTCTTGCAGAGGTTCGACCAGTTCAAGCCCTAACTCCTTATACCCCAACCTTGTTGGGGACATGCAAAGAAAAACAAAGAAAGAGCATACCACTCTGATACCACTGATCCGGATTTAAGAAGGAACACCACAAATGACAGATATGACCATAAATATAGAGATGCAACATAAATAATAGTTCATTTAATTGATGTAAAATACTGAAATACGCTTACAAACAGAAATGGAAATAAACTAGCTCAGGCGATGGTAACTTATCTCTGAGAAGAGATGTGGTGGATACATGCCTCTGAACTATCTTACAATGAGGCTCAAAGGCCTATTTATTGTTGAGAAACAATGGAAAACCCTAAACATCCAAAAACCTAACCTTAGGAGATGAAGCGCCAAACTATGGGCCCCGTTTTGGGTAAATTGGTACATCAACTTCCCGGGGTCATAACTTTGGCATACGATCTCTGTTTGAGGCGCACAATACCTCGCTAGAAAGATTTATCAGACTACAACTTTGGGATGAGAAACATCGGTCTATTGACCCATGTTTCTCCCAGGTTTCCCAAAAAACGTCATTTAGGGCCTCAAAACAACTCTGGAAGTTCAAGAGCCGAAAAACTGCCAAAATAGTAAATTGTGCTACAAATAAGGAAACTTAAAAACTGAAGGAAACAATGGTGGAGGTCCAAGTGGAATAGGCGAGTAGCCACCAATATCCACCTAGATCATTCCTCCCCCCTTAGGAAGAAATGGTCCCCATTGCATTGAGTTCCTCCATGAGATGAGGAAACTTCTACTGAACTTGGTCCCTGGTGAGCCACTTGCCGTGGTGAAGGAGTTAGCCTGCTTTGACAACTCGATATAGTTAGATCCTTTGTTGTCGGGTGTTCTTGCTCTGTGTGTCTATGATCCAATCAGTTTTGGCTTGTTCCATGCAATCTGGATTTAACTTTGTACGTGTGAGTTGTTCTACAATGTTTGATGTGTCTATCAATGGTGGGAAGTATGGTCGAAGGTAGTCCACATTGAACACTGGGTGCAGGCCAAGGAATGGGGGAATGCTGAGCTCAAATACATTATCTCCCACAACCTTGGTAGTGGTGTACGAACCATATCGGAGTGGTCTGAGTTTCCGATAGGCTCCGATAAGGCATTCCTTTTGCAAATGCAACCAGGCTTTGTCACCCACCTGAAACTTGTGAGGCACCCGATGATGATCATGTCGTTGCTTGTATTTGGCATTTGATTTCTCCATAATGTCATGTGCCTTCTAGTGGATATGTTGGATGTGCTCAATGAATTTGTTTTCCTTATTGGTTTTGGATTGGATATGAGTCAAATCTGTCTAAGTAGCTCCAAATGGCATGGTGACATCAATGGGACATAGTGGCTAGAATACCAAGCCAACTTGAAAGGGGTTGTGGCCAGTCGAGTTGTAGAGAGCTCGGTTATAGCTGTACTAGACATAGGGGAGGTTCTCATCCCATGTGCGTGGATGCTTTGAGTTGTACATGCACAGAATGTGTATGATCATCCTGTTGACGACCTCTGTCTGGCCATCAGTTTGGGGATGGAAAGTTGTGGAATTAGTGAGCTTAGTGTCTAGCATCAACCAGAGATTGGACCAAAATGCACTAAGTAACCTGATGTCCCAATCTGAGATAATAGATTGTGGGATCCCAAAGTGTACCCACACTTAGTCAAAGAAGCATTTAGCAATGGCTTCTGCTGTGATATTCTTCTTGAAGGTTGCCATAATGGCCATATTCAATAATCTATCGATGAACACAAAAACATAGTCGTTGCCATGCTTAGTAGAAGGAAGGTCCAACATGTAATCCATGGAAATGGATTCCAAAGGTCGACTAGGGGTAGGAAGCAGAGTATAGAGGCCTTGCTTCTTGATGGTTGGATTGGAAATGGCACGGGAAGTGCAGGATCTAATGTACTTCCTGACATCCTGTCGAAGATTCGGCCAATAGAAATAATTTTGCAGTACTACCACTATTTTCTCGACCTCAAAATGCCCAACAACCCAACTATAGAGCGCTTCCCAAATCATCTTGGCGCGCTCGCTTGAAGGAACACAAAGCTGACCCAGGTGGCATAATAGGGCATTATGGAGGTGAAAATATGGAACATGTTGACCCTCCAAGGGCGTTTGGTATGTGTGGCCTAATTCTAGGTCACTTTTGTAGAGAAGTGGCCAATCAGAAGTCTCGTGCCCACAAGAGTTGAGCACGGTGGTTAACGCCATGATCGATGGTCGGCTAAGGAAATCTGAAACATTATTGGTGATGCCCTTCTTATACTTGATATTTAAATGGAACTGTTGTAGTTATGAGGACCACTTCTAATGGCAATCATTCTGCAACTTCTGTTGCGTCTGTATGAACTGTAGGGGCCAGTGGTCTTTGTGGATGACTGTTTCCTTCCCCAAAATGTAATGCTTCCATTGTCGGTAGGCCTGCACAATGGAATATTACATCCCTTTGTCATAAGTGGGACACTTTCGGACAGTGTCTGAAATTATCTCACTATGATATGCCATTGGATGCCCGTGTTGAGTAAGAACTGCCCCAATAGCATAGTCAGAGGCATCTGTCTCGACCTCAAATGGCTATTGCAAGTCTGGTAATGCGAGCACTGGTTCTGAGCAGAGGCAATGTTTCAACTTGCAAATGCCTTATGTTGAGATTCAGACCAAAATAAATTTTCTTTCGCTCCTCCCCTGGTGACTTGACTCAAGGGCCAAGTGATATGAGAGAATCCCAACACGAACTTGTGGTAGAAATTGGCAAGACCCAGAAAGTTGAGGAGCTCTGTCAGAGTGGTTGGAGCTGGTCAATCCGGAATGAATTGGATCTTGGTTGGATCCACATGCACCCCCAATTCATCAATAATGTATCCCAAATACTGAACTTGGGTCATGCCAAAAGTGCATTTCTCCAAATTGGCACATAGCTTGTGTTGCCACAGTGTTTGGAGAACATGTCGGATGTGATGGAGGTGCTCTCCCCAACTCTCACTGGAGATCAGGATGTCATCCAAGTATGCCACTACAAATGAGTTGTGAATGGTCGCAAGATGTCATCCATTAGTCTCATGAAGGTTGCAAGGGCATTCGTCAACTCGAAAGGCATAACCAACCATTCGAAAAGACCCTCCTTGGCTTTGAAGGCAATCTTCCACATATCAGAAGGTTTGATTGGTACCTAGTGATATCCTAACTTCAAGTTGATCTTGCTGAAATATTTTTCCCCCTTAAGTTGGTCCAGAAGGTCATCAATTCGTCAGACCTTGTACCTATTCCAGACAATGATCTTCTTCAACACCCAATAGTCAATACAAAGTCTCCAAGTCAAATCCCTCTTTTGTACCAACATGATCGGGCTCCCATAGGGTGATGAATTCAGTCGGATGTGACCTTTGTGCAACAATTCCTGAATCTGCCTCTTGATTTCTTCATTCTCTGGAATGGAGCACCAATCGATTGGTCCATTGGGAAGTGGTGCACCTGGGGCAGATCGATGGAGTGCTTGACTTGGCAGTGTAGAGGCACCCCTACGGGGGAGATGAAGATGTCCTCGTACTCCTCCATGACCTTGTTCAACTTTTGTTGTCATGTAGAGGGGCTCTTTCTGAAGGTCGTGACCACCATCTTCTTCTTTCCTTTAGGGTGTATCATCAAGAAAAAAATTTACCAGTTTTGGAAATGAGCTTACTGCATTGTTTTACAGTAACCAAAGAGATGGCGGTAGGCAGTGCTACCTCCGGTATCCTGTACAACTTATTTCCCAAAGTAACAATAACAGCACAAGACCTAGACTCATACACAACATGTCATGTCACCTCCATAAGTATGGTTGGCCTAATAATACATCACAAACATCAAGGGGAGCAACGTCACATAGTACCTCATCCGTGAAGGACTTGATGTTGTATGGAAGGCAACACTGCTAGCTCATGCGAAGATCCCGTCCTTGGTAAAGCCACCCGATGGTGTATGGTTGTGGATGTGTTGTGGTTGGTAAGCCTAGCTGCTTCATGACCTCTAATGAAATGAGGTTCTTTTAGCTCCTACCGTTGACAATGAACTGCAATGGGGAACCCTTTACCTACATCTGGGAATGGAAGAGGGGCTCCTCCTCCTCTGGATCTTCAGGTTCCTCCTTCTTGATTTTCATGGTGGCAATGGTGGTGTTGGGCTCCACATCGATAATCTTTTTCCCTTTTTCATTCCCCTTATTTGGTTCTGACTCAGAGTCGGAACATGCATCTGATTCTGAAGACCTTAGCTCGACCACTAGTGACTACTTGGCCCAACACTCACTTGTGTTGTGAGTGGAGCTCTTATGAAACTCACACCACTTTCCCATGTCCTTCTTCAGCTTCGTGGTGTTGTTCTTTGCTATCAGCTTTGGCGAGTTGTCCTGGGCCACCCTTTCTTAGCTTTGTCCTTTGTTCATCGGTTTGGGGGCACCTTTCCCTTGCTTTGGATTCGCATATCCAAAGTCTCGCTTCTTTTGTTTAAACTTTTGCTCTACCTTGATAACGTATCGGTACGCTGTGCTAGGCGAGGAAATGTCCAGGAACTCCATCTCGTCCTGGATGTACCTGTGTAGGTAGCCACGCTATTTGAGTACCGAATGTAGCTCAGAATCTTTGATACCAAACTTTTTGCAAAAGGGTATGAAAAATATTGGTAAACTCTGACACGTCTTGGTTCCTTCCTTATTGGAGCGTGGTCCACTTTATATATTTATCCGCATAGATTTTGACAGGGTAGTACTACAGCTTGATGGCATTTTGAAATGAATTCCATGTGGGTGCAGCTGAAAACAGTTATGTTGTACTTTAATCCTTCTACTCGCAGTAGGTTTCCCACCAGTCCTTGACGTGGGGGGGGCTTTGAGAAGAGCGAAAGTAATTTTTTCCTGGACGGAAAAATAATGGACAGAAAAATACCTTTCTAGAAAATTTAACCATTTATCTACAACGTCTACATCTATCTGATCCTCAAATATGGGAATGTCAAAGTTAAATTGTACCTTAAAGGGTGTGGCGCTTCCAGAGTAGCTACTGGAAGTAGATGTGTCACCTCTTGGTAACCGTTGAAGGATCTGGGCAAACTTGTCCATCATCGTGTTCCTTTGTCACTCAAGGGCATCTTCAAGCAAGGATTTGATAGGTTCTCCTACCCCCTTGTCTTTATTTTCATCCTCCATGGGAAATCATTAGGATTTGCGAGGCTGGTCTTGTAGAGGTTCGAACAGTTTAAGCCCTAACTCCTTATACCCAATGGGGACATGCAAAGAAAAATAGAGAAAGAGCAGACCGCTCTGATACCACCGATCTGGATTTAAATAGGAACGCAACAAATTACATATATGACCATAAATACAAAGATGCAACATAAATAATACTTCATTTCATTGATGTAATATACTGAAATACACTTTCAAACAGAAATGGAAATAAACTAGCTCGGGCAATGGTAGCTTATCTCTGAGAAGAGATGTGGCGGCTACATACCTCTGAATTGTCTTACAATGAGGCTCGAAGGCCTATTTATTGTTTAGAAATAATGGAAAACCCTAAACATCCAAAACCCTAACCCTAGGAGATGAAGCACCAAACTATGGGCCTCGTTTTGGGTAAATTGGTACATCAACTTCCCGGGGTCGTAACTTTGGCATACGATCTCCATTTAACACACACAATACCTCGTTAGAAAGATCTATCTGAGGACTACAACTTTTGGATGAGAAACATCAATTTATTAACCCATGTTTCTCCCAGGTTTCCCGAAAAAACATCGTTTAGGGCCTCAAAACAGCTCCGGAAATTAAGGACCCGAAAAACTGCCAAAAATAGTAAATTGTGCTATAAATAAGGAAACTGAAAAACTGAAAGAAACAATGGTTGAGGTCCAAGTGGAATAGGTGAGTGGCCACCAATATCCACCTAGATCATTCCTCCCCCCTTAAGAAGAAATGGTCCCCATTGCGTTGAGTTCCTCCATGAGATGAGGAAACTTCTACTGAACTTGGTCCTTGGTGAGCCACTTGCCCTGGTGAAGGAGTTGGCCTGATTTGACAACTCGATATTGTTGGATCCTTTGTTATCAGGTGTTCTTTCTCTACATGTCCATGATCCAATTATTTGTGGCTTGTTCCATGCAATCTGGATTTAACTATGTAGGTGTGAGTTGTTCTGCAATGCCTGACGTGTTTAGCAATGGTGGGAAGTATGGTCGAAGGCAATCCACATTGAACACTCAATGCAGGCCAAGGAATGGGGGAATGTTGAGATCAAATGCATTGTCTCCCATAGCCTTGGTAATGGTGTACGGACCATATCAGAGTGGTCAGAGTTTCTAACAAGCTACGGTAAGGCGTTCCTTTTGCAAATGCAACCAGACTTTGTCGCCCACCTGAAACTTGTGTGGCACCCGATGATGATCATGTCGCTGCTTATATTTGGCATTTGATTTCTCCATAATGTCATGTACCTACTGGCAGATATGTTAGATGTGCTCAATGAAATTGTTTGCCTTATCAGTTTCAGACTGGACATGAGCCGAATATGCCTGAGTAGTTGCAAATGGCATGGCCACACCAATGGGACATAGTGGCTGGAATCCCAAGCCCACCTGAAAGGGGTTGTGGCTAGTCGAGCTGTGGAGAGCCTGATTATAGTTTTGTTGGACATAGGAGAGGTTCCCATCCAATGTGCATGTATGTTTTGAGTTGTACATGTGTAGAATGTGTACGATCATCCTGTTGACGACCTCTGTCTGACCATCAGCTTGGGGATGAAAATCTGTGGACTTAGTGAGCTTGGTGGCCAACATGGACCAAAGATTGGACCAAAATGCATTAAGGAACCTGTTGTCCTAATCTAAGATTATTGATTATGGTATGCCAAAGTGTACCCACACTCGTTCAAAGAAGTGTTTAGCAGTAGCTTCTGTTGTGATATTCTTCTTGCAGGCCGCCATAATGGCAATCTTCAAGAATCTGTCGACAACCACAAAAACATTGTCGTTGCCATGCTTAGTAGAAGGAAGGCCCAACATGTAATCCATGGAGATGGATTCCCAAGGTCGACTAGGGGTAGGTAGCAGAGTATAGAGGCCTAGCTTCTTGATGTTTGGCTTGGAAATGCCACCATTTTCTCGACCCCAAAATGCCCAGCAGCCCAACTATAGTGCGCTTCCTAAATCATCTTGGCACACTCGCTTGAAGGAACATAAAGGTGACCCAGGTGGCATAACATTACATCTTGGAGGTGAAAATCTGGAACATTCTGACCCTCCAAGAGCGTCTGGTATGTGTGGCTGAATTCTGGGTTGCTATTGTAGAGAAGTGGCCAATCAAATGTCTCGTACCCACAAGAGTTGAGCACGGTGGTTAACACCATGATCAGTGGTCGGTTGAGGCAATCTACAACATTATTGGTGCTTCCCTTCCTATACTTGATATTCAAATGGAACTGTTGCAGGTATGTGGACCACTTCTGATGGCGATCATTCTGCAACTTCCCGTGCATCTGTATGAACTGCAGGGGCCAGTGGTCTATGTGGATGGCCGTTTCCTTCCCCAAAATGTAATGATTCCATTGTCAGCAGGCCTGCACAATGGAATACATATCTTTTTCATACTTGGGACACTTTTGGACTGTGTCTGAAAGTGTCTCACTATGATATGCCACTTGATTCCCATGTTGAGTAAGGACTACCCCAATAGCATATTCAGAGGCATCTTTGTCGGCCTCAAATGGTTGTTGCAAGTTTGGTAATGAGAGCACTGGTTTTGAGCAGAGGCGATGTTTCAAATCTGCAAATGCCTTCTGTTGAGATCCAGACCAAAATAATTTTTCTTTCACTCCTCCCTTGGTGACTTGACTCAATGACCAAGTGATATGAGAATCCCAACACGAACCTGTGGTAGAAATTGGCAAGACCCAATAAGTTGTGAAGCTCTATTAGAGTGGTTGGAGCTGGCCAATCTCTAATGAATTTGAACTTGGCTGGATCCACATGCACCCCATGTTCATCAATAATGTATCCCAAATACTAAACTTGGGTCATGTCAAAAGTGCATTTCTCCAAATTGGCACATAGCTTGTGTTGCCGCAATGTCTGGAGAACCTGTCAGATGTGATGGAGGTGCTCTTCCCAACTCTGGCTGAATATCAGGATGTCATCCAAGTATACCACTACCAATGAGTTGGTGAATGGCCACAAGATGTCATCAATCAATCTCATGAAGGTTGCAGGAGCATTCGTTAACCCAAAAGGCATAACCAACCATTCGAAAAAGCCCTCCTTGGATTTGAAGGCAGTCTTCCACACATCGGAGGGTTCGATTGGTACCTAGTGATATCTTAACTTCAAGTTGATCTTGCTGAAATATTTTCCCCCCTTCAGTTGGTCCAGAAGGTCATCAATTCATGGGATCGGGTACCTATTCTGGACAGTGATCTTGTTCAGCACCCAATAGTCAATACAGAGAGTCCAAGTCCCATCCTTCTTTTATACCAACATGATCAAGCTCCCACATGGCGATGAACTCGGTCGAATGTGAAATTTCTGCAACAGTTCCTGAATATGCCTCTTTATTTCATCGTTCTCTAGAATGGAGTGCCAATAGATAGGTCCATTGGGTAGTGGTGCACCTGGGTTTAGATCGATGGAGTGCTTGACCTGGCAGTGCAGAGGCACCCATGCAGGGGAGGTGAAGATGTCCTTGTACTCCTCCACGACCTTTTTCATTTGTTGTTGTCATGAGGAGGAGCCCTATCTAGAGGTCGTGGCCACTATCTTCTTCTTTCCTTGAGGGTATATCATCAGGGAAACAAATTTCCCAGTTTTGGAAATGAGCTTACTACCAAAGAGATGGCGGTAGGTAGTGCTACATCCGGTATCCTGTACAACTTATTTCCCAAATTAACAATAATAGCACGAGGCTTGGACCCAAACACAACATGTTGCTTCCACAAGTATGGTTGGCCTAATAATTGTTAAAATTTGCAACTAGGGCCAAAATTCATGTGGGTCATCTTATTCATGGCTGATAATATGTTCATTAGATTCCTCTCATCAAGAGGTGTAGGATTGATCTAAAGATCATCCGATTCCGATAAGTATTCATGGAGATATGAATTTATTTTTATTATGGAATTAGTATCAAGCCAACCTACAACTCATGTAGGCTCAGAAGCCCAATAGTTGCATCTATTCAAACATCAACAGTTTTGTATAAATACAGGAGGACTTTTCCTCATTTTCACTCACTCATCTCATCACATCTCTCTCTCTACTGCACAGAAAAGAGTCTCTTCTCTACTGTGCAGAAAAGGGTCTCTCCCTCACACCTAATTTGAAGGAAGCTGTTGAAACTGAAGCTACAACTGCAAAAGTGAAGTTTTACCTACGTGGAACAGAATTTCTCCTCATTTGTACTATGTTGTAGGTCCATCTGAACCTCCTCTGAAAGCCGCAACTTTTGGTGGTGGAATCAAGTCAATCTGACAGACGATTTGCAAGATATCGACTGCCCTAGTTTGAAGGAAGCTGCTGAAACTAAAGCTACAACTGCAGAAGTGAAGTTTGACCTGCATGGACCAGAAGATCTCCTCATCTGAACTACACTATAGGTTCTTCTGAGTCTCCTCTAGAAGCCGCAACTTTTGGTGGTGGAATCAAGACGATCCGATGTTCGGTTTGCGAGATATTGTTTGCCCTAGTTTGATGATGAAGCCGCTAATGTTGATGCTGGTAATCTAGGGTTTGCTACTACTGATATAAGTCAGATTTATTTTACTATTTCTCTCTACTGAATTATTGAAGATAAAAGAAGATTTGATTAAAGGGTTTCCCCACACATTGTGGGGTTTGTCCCTAGATAGCCGTGACATCTGTGTCTCTTGTCTTGGCTTGTTTTTTGTCGATCGTTTAATGTTCTATCTGCACTTTGCTTTATGTACATGTGATTGCTAATCTGTGGAATATAATAAGAAAAAGAAGTAAACTGTTATAAGCATAGAACATACCATAACTTAACATGGTATCATAGTTGAGGTGAAGACAAAGCCTGAGCAAGAGCAAGAGCAATCACTGAAGAGAAGATAGGCAAGACTATCCTAGAAGAACAAGGAGTGTTGAACCATGTGAGAGGCAATATTGTTGAGCCTCCATCAAATGCATCCACTACTTCCAGGTAAAAATGGAAAACCAGAGAAGTCAAAACAAAGAACATCATCCGAGACTCTATCGACAAGCACTTGGTGGCCTACATCTCTAACCTGAACACCTCCAAGGAAATCTACGATAGACTGGTGAGTTTATTTAAAGTTAATGATGCAAATCAAGTTTTGTTTCTTATAAATAAGCTGAGGGAAATCAAGAAAGGTAAAGATGAGAGTATGCAAACATACTTCTTAAGAATCACCGAGATCAAGAACGATCTCCTATCTATTGGGGAGACTATTACTGATAGGGAAATGGCACTCACAATTCTTGGAGGATTACCATCTGAATGGTACATGTTCAGGACTACTCTTCTGAACAACCATGTAATTCATGGTTTCAAGGAATTAATAGCTAGATGCATTCTAGAAGAAACAAGGGTAGAAGAGTAAGAAATGCCCTTGCCTAAATGTCCTCCTGCTACCTTTTCTTCTCATGCTAAGGAAATAAATAATTCCAGGACTAGATCAAAAGGAAAGGCTAGACCTAAGGGTGGAAGAAAAGGACGATGTTACATTTGCAATAAAGCATGTCACTATGCAAGGGAATGCCCTGATAGAAAGGACTCTCATCGTGACAATGATCAAAATCCCTCTCATGGTAATTGAAGGGATGGAAAATTCAATAGCAAAGATAAAAGGAATGCTGGAAATCAAGGGAGAGGACAACCATTCAAGAAGGCTAGAAATTCCAGGATGTATTAAAAGCACCTGACCTCAAAAGGAACCTGGTGTCCATCTTGGCAATAGAAGACAAAGGCTACAAGGTAACCTTCAGTGATGGCAAGGTACGTATATGGAAAAATAATGTTAAAGATGCCTTTACTCTTGCGTTTTGTGTTGATTCATTATATCAGGTCAATGGAAGTCCACTAGGTGTCATATATTATGACACATCTCTTCAGTCTGAACTTTGGCATCAAAGGTTTGCCCACCTTCATAAAACTCTACCCAGTGTAAGACAAATGGTGACAGCGATGCCCGAATTCTGAGTAGAGAAAGAAGGTGTATGTCCAATATGTGCTAAAGGAAAGCTCAAAAGGGGACCATTCCCCTCAAGCCAAAGCAATACCTCCGATATATTACAGTTGGTTCACTCCGGCAGATATGAGGCTGGCATTAAGAGGGAGACTACTACACCACATACTCCTGAGCAGAATGGTGTGGCGGAAAGGAAGAACCGTATAATTGTGGAAGCTGTCTCTATGGATAGATGATTCCTGATGTGGAGGAACCCATGGGGCCTCCCTCTTCTAGGAAGAGGCCTTCATGGCTTAGGGGGATACTTGATGATGCTGAAGGACATGCTGCACCCTGAGGACTATCAGGGATACCTGACCATCATGAGCATGATCATACAAAATGAGCCTTCATCATTCTTACATGTCGTCAAGCATCAAGTATGGAAGGATGCTATGACCATGATGGAGAATGATGTCTGGGAAGTAGTTCCCAGACCCTAGGACAAGACAATTGTTACTTCAAAATGGCTTTACAAGACAAAGTTGCAGCAGATGGAAGTACGAAATAGTATAAGGCTTGTTTTGTTGCTCGTGGTTTCTCCTAGAAGGAAGGTATAGACTATGATGTGATATTTGCACATGTTGCCAGATATACGACCATCCACTTGACCATAGCCCTTGTGGCTTCACAAGGATGGAACCTACATCAGATGGATGTCAAGACAGTGTTCTTGCACAGTTCGATCAAAGAAGAGTTCTATGTGGATCAACCCGAAGGATTTAAGATTTATGATTGAAAATCTCATGTATGCAGGTTGAAGAAGGCTCTCTATGGGCTGAAGCAAGCACCCCAAGCATGGTATGAGAGTATCGATAGCTACTTGATGAAGATGGGATTCACTAGGAGTGAAGCCGATCATAACCTTTACTTTAAGGTTGAAGATGACAAACCTCTCATACTGGTGTTGTATGTGGATGAGCTCTTTCTAATAGGTGCATAACCTCTCATTAACAAATGTAAGAGGGAGTTGGCTTTTGAATTTGAAATGAAGAACTAAGGACTTGAAGTGTGGTAGAAGCAAAGGGAAATTTTCCTATCTCAAGGAAAATATGTGGTAAAGATATTGGAAATATTTGGTATGATGGACTGCAAGCCTGTGACTACCTCGAGGATCTTAAATTTTAGAAGTTATATGGTAGTTATGTTGGACCAGATTTGGGAAATGCCTCTGAGTTTCATAAACTCATTTGCATTGATGTTCTTGGTGAACGTCCGTCTGAACATACGTTTTGCAGTTAGCATTATGAGCTCATATTTGATTGAGCCTCACTGGATTGAGGCTAAGAATCTTCTGAGATATCTTCGTGGCACAATTACTAATGGGTTAAGATACACTGTCAGAGATGTGAGACTACTTGGATATACTGATGTTGATTGGGCAGGCAGTGTGGTGGACCATAAGAGCAATTCTGGGTGCTGTTTCACCTTGGGATCTGCTTCGATATCCTAGATGAGCAGGAAGCAGAAGTCGGTGGCTTTGAGCACCGCCGAAGCAGAATATATTATTGCTAACATGGCCTCCTGTGAGGAAGTCTGGTTGCGAAAGCTCTTCAGTGAGCTATTTGGATTTACATTGGATACCACTGTGATTCTCTGTAACAACCAGAGGTGGGATTCGATTATTGAGGAATCCCATATTCGTTGATTGCTCCAACAGATAGACATCATTTGGGATATGGTAAGTCGATGAGCAAGGAGGCTCAATCGTATTAAGATGATGTACAAGTCGATACACCTTGTCAAAGCCCCGAGGAAAGATCTAATCTGTGATTTTCCCAAACGACTTGGAGTTGTCAAGAAACCCTTGTACAAGGGTCCTGCATGTTGTGTACATTGAGCTCTGGGAGCTCTGAGGTTTTGCGCTTCTTAATGGAGCAACATACGACCACAGGGTGACTCACCCTCCCCTGGTGGTGTGCACTGGAACAAGATGATTCGCTCTCTTGTGGGACAAGATGATTCGCTCTCTTGTGAAATAGGATGATTTTCTCTCTTGTGTAGCAGGATGATTAGTTCTCCTGTGAGGCCTAGATTGATGTGTTCTCCATGGCGATTGTAGCAGGACTGATATGTTCTCCTCTGAGGCCTATATTGATGTGTTCTCCATGGTGATTGTATCAGGATTGATGTGTTCCCCTGTGAGGCCTGGATTGATGTGTTCTCCATGGAAATTGTAGCAGGATTGACGTGTTATCCTGTGAGGCCTGGATTGATGTGTTCTCCATGGTGATTGTAGTAGGATTGATGTGTTCTCTTGTAAGGCCTGGATTGATGTGTTCTCCATGGCGATCGTAGTAGGATTGATGTGTTCTCCTGTGAGGACAGGATTGATTAGTTCTCCTATCAAGGCATCCTACCCATGCAGTCTGGGATTCATGGGAAGTACCTCTCATCTGATCAATGAGTAGGGAAACGAAGTTAGGGACCATAGTGGTACCAATGTATGCATCATTGTATCTACAGTAATACCTACACTAGGATGACCTCCATTGATTTGGGATCAATGATACTGGTCTAGGACCAGTGGTAGGAGTGGTACATTCTATGACACTGACTTTGAGTCGGTTGTTACTGGTCTGGAACCAGTGGTACACACTCTAAGACTGACTTTGAGTCAGTTGAAGATGTTACTGGTCTAGGACCAATGGTAGGAGTTGTACTCACCATGACGCTGACTTTGGGTTGGTTGAGATTGGTCTGGGACCAGTGGTACATATTCTGAGACTGACTTTGAGTCAGTATCATACATCCTCGATCATTTCTTCTTCTTCATAATTGGGACAAAAGCAGAGAAGAACAGAACAATGCAAGAGCAGAGCAGAACATAGCAGAACAATATAGATCAGTACAAGGAAGAACAAGACAAAGTAAAACAGGCATAATAGAGTAGGGCAGGGCAAGGGTCAGGCTGTATAGGGTAGTGCATTTGATGGATGAATAGTAGCAACCAACTGATAGATTGTAGATGAAGTTCTCCCTAGTTGAGAGGGAGTGTTAAAACTAGAAACTAGGGCCAAACTTCATGTGGTTCATCTTATTCATGGCTGATAATATGTTCATTAGATTCCTCTCATCGAGAGGTGTAGGATTGATCTAAATATCATCCGATTCCGATAAGTATTCATGGAGATATGAGTTTATTTTTATTATGGAATTATTATCAAGCTGGCCTACAACTCATGTAGGCTCAGAAGCCCAACAGTCGCATCTATTCAAACATCAACAGTTGTGTATAAATACAGGAGGAATTTTCCTCATTTACACTCACTCATCTCATCACATCTCTCTCTCTCTATTGCGCAGAAAAGAGTCTCTTCTCTACTGCGCAGAAAAGGGTCTCCCCCTCACACCTAATTTGAAGGACGCTGCTGAAACTGAAGCTGCAACTACAGAAGTGAAGTTTGACCTGCGTGGACTAGAATATCTCCTCATCTAAACTACACTATAGTTCCATCTCAATCTCCTCTGAAAGCCGAAACTTTTGGTGGTGGAATCAAGTCAATCCGACGGACGGTTTGCAAGATACCGACTGCCCTAGTTTGAAGGAAGCTGCTGAAACTGAAGATGCAACTACAGAAGTGAAGTTTGACCTGCGTGGACCAAAATATATCCTCATATAAACTACGTTGTAGGTTCATCTGACCTCCTCTGGAAGTTGTAACTTTTGGTGGTGGAATCAAGCCGATCCGACGGTCATTTTGTGAGATATCGTCTGCCCTAGTTCGATGATGAAGTCGTTAATGTTGATGCTGCTGATCTAGGGTTTGCTACTACTGATATAAATCAGATTTATTGTACTATTTCTCTCTACTGAATTATTGAATATAAAAGAAGATTTGATCAAAGGGTTTCCCCACACATTGTGGGGTTTGTCCCTGGCTAGCCGCCACATCTTGTGTCTCTTGTCTTGGCTTGTTTTCTGTCGATCATTTAATGTTCTATCTGCACTTTACTTTATGTACATGTGATTGCTAATCTGTGGAATATAATAAGAAAAATAAGTAAATTGTTATAAGAATAGAACATACCATAACTTAACAATAATACATCACAAACATCAAGGGGAGCAACGTCACACAATACCTCATCCTTGAATGGCTTGATGTTGTATGGAAGGTGACACTATTGGCTCACACGAACATCCCGTCCTTGGTGAAGCCACCGGATGGTGCACGATTGTGGATGTGTTGTGGTCAGCAAGCCAAGCTGCTTCACGACCTTTGCTGAAATGAGGTTCTTTTGGCTCCCGCTATCGACAATGAATTGTAGCAGGGAACCCTTTACCCACATCTGGGAGTGGAAGAGGCACTCCTCCTCCTCTAGATATTTGGGTTCCTCCTTCTAGATCTTTGTCATGGCAACGGTGGAATTGGTCTCTACATCGATAATTTGCTTCCATTTATCATTCCCCTTATCAGGTTCTGACTTAGAGTTGGAACATGCATCTGATTATGAATACTTTAGCTCAGCCACCAGTTATTGCTTGGCACAACACTCACTTGTGTTGTGAGTGGAGCTCTTATGGAACTCACACCATTTTCCCGTGTCCTTCTTTGACTTCGTGGTGTTATTCTTTGCTATCGACTTTGGTGGGTTGTCATGGGCCACCCTACCTTGGCTTTGTACTTTTTTAGTGGTTTGGGGGCACCTTTCCCCTGCTTTGTATTCATAGATCCAAAGTCTCGCTTCTTATGTTTAAACTTCTGCTCGATCTTGACAGTGTATCGGTACATTGTGCTGAGCGAGGAGATTTCCAGAAACTCCATCTCGTCCTAGATGTATCTGTGTTGGTAGCCACGGTATTTGAGTACCAAATGTAGCTCAGAATCCTTGATACCCAAGTTTGTGTGAAAGGTATGAAAAATATTGGTAAACTCTGACACGTCTTGGTCCCTTCCCTGTCGTCGCGTGGTCCACTTTATGTATTTATCCTCATAGCTTTTGACAAGGTAGTACTACTCCTGGATGGCATTCCAAAATGAATTCCAAGTGGGTGCGGCTAAAAATAGTGATGTTGTACTTTCATCCTTCTGCTCACAGTAGGTTTCCCATCAGTCCTTGACGTGGGGGGGTGGCTTTGAGAAGAGCGAAAGTAATCCTTTCCCGGCCGGAAAAATCATGGACAGAAAAGTACCCTTCTAGCATATTTAACCATTTATATACAACGTCTGCATCTATCTAACCCTCAAATATGAGAATTTCAAAGTTAACTTGTACCTTAAAGGGTGTGGCACTTCCAGAGTAGCTGCTGAAAGTAGATGTGTCGCCCTTAGGTAGCCACTGAAGGATCTGGGCAAAGTTGTCCATCATTGCATTCCTTTGTCACTTGTGGGCCTCTTCAAGCAAGATTTTGATAGGATCTCCTACCCCCTCATCTTTATTTTCATCCTCCATGGGAGGCCGTCAGGATTTGCGATGCTGGTCTTGTAGAGGTTCTACTAGTTCAAGCCCTAACTCCTTATAACACGACCTCATTAGGGATATGCAAAGAAAAACAGAGAAAGAGCAGACCGCTCTGATACCACTGATATGGAATTAAACAGGAATGCAAAAAATTACAGATATGAGCATAAATACAGAGATGCAACATAAATAACACTTCATTTCATTGACGTAAAATATTGAAATACACTTACAAATAGAAATGGAAGTAAACTAGCTCGGGCAATGGTAGCTTATCTCTGAGAAGAGATGTGGTGGATACATGCCTCTGAAATGTCTTACAATGAGGCTCGAAGGCCTATTTATTTTTGAGAAACAATGGAAAACCTTGAACATCCAAAAACCTAACCCTAGGAGATGAAGCGCCAAACTATGGGCCTCGTTTTGGGTAAATTGGTACATCAACTCATGGGGTCGTAACTTTGGCATATGATCTCTTTTTGACACGCACAATACCTCGTTAGAAAGATCTATCTGAGGACTACAACTTTGGGATGAGAAACATCAGTTCATAGACCCATGTTGATCTTAGTTTTCCCAAAAGGTGTTATTTAGGGCCTCAAAATGACTCCGGAAGTTCAGGACCTGAAAACCTGCCAAAAATTAGTAAATTGTGCTACAAATAAGGAAACTGAAAAACTGAAAGAAACAATCGTGAAGGTCCAAATGGAATAGGTGGGTGGCCACCAATATCCACCTGGATCACCATGATTGTCCCAACCCCTAGTGGGCAATGAACCACCCTACCTTAAAGGAGGGTATCCACTATTATATCTCACACATCATGCTCTTAGCCCTTGAGCCCCGAGCAGTTAATTGAAGAAAAATCATTAAAATACAAAAGGCATATAAAGAAGGGTGGAAAAATCAAGGTCATGGCACCTCATGTACCATGATTTATCCTTTCTATACATTATATACCCAAGAGTGGGATTCACTTCTAGTAGTTGCCCGTGTAACCTAGCATGTGACCCAAGGCCGCCCCTTCTCATCCCCTACTCCATTCACCTCTTTATCACATACCACTACCTTTTAAAGGATGTACCTTGGACATATTATCCCCTTTAGAAGTAGAAACCACCTAATAGGATACTTGGTTAACCCCATTTGGAGTTTTGAGACATTAGGACATGCCAAAGCCAATTATGGAAGGGCAGGCCATTATGAAGTCCCCACTTGTGGTCCATGGTTTCTAAGCTCTTTTACTTGATTTCCTTGATGACATTTTATACTAGAAGGCTAGGGGACACATTAGATCTTATGCAGGATTGTAGGTGGTCTCCATATTGAGTTTGGTTTCCCTATATGGGGTCCTAACACTCCAAAGAGCTACATTGGCACATGTAGGGTGTGTCTTGAGAGCCATGCACCTCCACAAAAATATAAAACACTCCATGGATACCCATATATGTTTAGATGGCTCGAGATCCACCTATTGGATGAGGAAGATGCACTTGGTTCACCTTTTCCCATCCAACCCCACAGATGTACCATGTACTTGGCAGCTAACCTAGGACTTTTAGGATGATGTGGCATCACCTACACCATCATCTAAGCCCTTACAGTTGGTCTACAGGCATATTTGACTCATTTTGAGACCCATGAGGTTATTATTATGCCCGCACACCCACTGGGAACATCATAGGTTTATTGTTTGGAGCAAAAGGGGCCACCCCCTTGTCCATCACTTTTGAGGGTCCTATTCTTCATTATGGCTCTTATGGACCTCATCAGGCCTCTTGGAGGTCCCTACAACATGTATTGTTTATCGTTTGGACTCTTGAGATGCTTGTTATTTCATTTACAAGCCAATTTGGTGGGCTTGTCACCAAAAGTTAGGTTATTAACACTTTATTTTATTTTTGGGGCTTATTTAGGCCTAAGAGACTAATTTGAAATCCTAGTTAGTCTATAAATACAAGTGAGATGAGTTCATTTTCTCATCATCACTTTGGATTGGATCTCTCTTCTCTTTAGAGAATTTCACACTTTTTCTGGGATGAAGAACTGGAGCATGGATGAATTTTGATGTTTTGATTGGAGTATTTTATCTTGGAGATTCTTTGTTGTCAAATTGTTGATGGTTGGATATGTTCTATTACATGTAAGTGCACAATTTTAATGTTATTATTGTTTTACCTTTGTCATATGCATTGAATGGGATTTTCTCTATAATAGGGCTAATTGTTGCATATTATAATTGCAAATTTGTGGAATTATTATTTATATATAATAGCTCTCAATGTTTGGGCCATGTATATGAATGAAATCTCCTGGGGATAATTCCATCGAGGAATTTACCTTGATAAGCCATCTATTTTTCCAAGCGAAGTATAAAATCTTTGAGGTCTCCTCCTCTTGCCCTAAAGGCAAAGAAAAGAAGTCCTTAAGGCCTCGATGACCGAAATACAAGTTCCTTTCTCATAATTCTCCTAGACTCCATTCTCCCCAAGGGATTAAGGCACTGGTCCTCCAATAGGTGATCAGTCAAAGAATACTTTTCTTCACCTTTCCCTCTCTCCTCTAGGTCTAGCCAAGTTGGGTCACCTAGGGAATCATTTTCTCGAAAAAATAACCCAAGAAAAAGTTTGATCTCCTAGACTCTAATGCGTTGGTGTGTCCTCAAGCCCTCCTCCAATTTTGAAGCCATTTCAACGGTGGAGTTGTGAGATAACCCAAGCCATAGCCCTGAGATCAAACTTTTCCATAGTGTTCCCTAGGCTAGTGCCTCATAGGATCAATTTGACACCTTTAAGTGAAAATTCTTGCTTTAATGCTTTCCCCTTCCTTGTCTGGGTTAAGAACATAATTGGTTGCTATATTCTTCCCCTTTAACCTAGGTTGGGTCCACTTGGTCCTGTGTGGTCACACACCTTTGAAAAGTCAAATATTCAAGAAAAATTAGGGAAGTTAAGTGCAATAAGGATTTTAGAATTGGGAAATGCCTTCACAAGGAATATTAATCTAACCTAACCCTCAAATCCTCACCTCCTTATCCTAGAAATATGTGTACCTTGCTTAACAAGAAAGTAAGCTCTATTCTTAACCCCCTTCTAGGAAAAGGATTATTAAGGTCACTTCACATCCATTGGTTAATTCATCCTTCACAAGTGTCTTTCTATATATCGGGTCTCCTCCCATCGGTGAAATTCCATAAAAAGTAGGGAGTCTTAGCTGAGGTGATAGTGGGCTAAGCCCCCATCATTTCCCTTTGATCTAGTAGTTGTCCCTTTAGAAGTCCCTTTTATGCCCGCTGCTAGTTTAAGCAGTAACATACCCTAAATCAAATTGGTCACCCTCAGAAGGCTATAAATACAAGTGACCTCAAGCTCATTTGGACATCACCAAGCATCACCTTCTTCTCTTCTTCATTTATTGGTTGGCATAGGTCTGAGGCAAGGATGACAACAAAAGTTCACAAAGATCTGAAATTATAGGGTTTGAGGCTTGCATCTATTTTATGTAGGTTTTAACCTCATACAAAAATTACCTACATACGATTTCTAAACCACAGAAAATAAACAATGTGAGAGCATAACACATATACACAAAGATTTTCCCTTGGATCCCAAAACCAAGACTACTAGATTGATTTTTCATTATGTTCCTTTCAATGTTACAATACATATTTACACATGTCGAAGCATCCAATAACATGGACCAAAAACCATCGCGTCCAAAACCATGTGTGAAAATCATGCACAAAACCATAGGTAGGTCCACCCGACCTAACATAGGGTCCAAAACCAAAATTTTCTGGGGTGCTGCCCCAGAGTCCATTGAGTGGGGTTACCTACACCCCTCAAACCCCCTATGACTCCCCCCACTACGCAATCGGTGCAACGAAGGGGGGGCTCCACCCCCCTCCTAACCCCCCTATTAACTACGTGGGCTAGTCATGGAAAGAATATAACACAACCCAACATTATCCCACTTGTTGTTTTCTTTCCATAGGCGGCCACAAGAGAGCTTAGTCATTTATCCATCCCTGCAAATCCCATTGTTTCTCTACACCAAGAGAAATTCTCAGAGCTCACATATTTTTTCAATGCATCTACAGTATTCTTCAAAGTGTCCACCTTTACCAGCAACACCTTTTTTTCTTCTATCATATCCCTCACAAAGTGATACTGAACATCAACGTGCTTTGTCTTTGAATGGTAAAAAAGGTTCTTTGCCAAGAAAATTGCACTTTGGTTGTCACAGTCTATCCTTGTAGCTCCCTGTACTAACCCCATACTTGAACACAATCTCTGCAACCAAATTGCTTCCCTGCTTGCATGAGTGGTTTCCATGTATTCTACCTCTATAGTTGATAGTGCCACTACAGATTATTTCTTACTCATCTAGTTGACTGCACCTCCAAATAGGTTAAACACATACCCACTTGTAGATCTTCTCTAATCCAGATCTCCAGCCTAGTCCGCATCAACAAAGCCATGTATATACAAAACTTTGTCCAATCCTGGTCTTCCATGGTAGCACAAACCATAATCACTAGTGCCATGCAAATACCTGAAAACTCGCTTCACTGTTTTCCAATGCTCCTTCCCTCGTTTTGACATAAACCTGCTCAATACTCCCACTGCATGTGCAATGTCTGGTCTAGTACAGACCATCGCATACATCAAGCTACTGACTGCACTTGCATATGGAACACAAGACATATCCTCTTCCTCTTCTTATGTCTTCAGACACTATTCAGCAGATAACTTTACACCTATAGGAATAAGAACCTTCACCAGTTTACTATCCTGCATACCTCTGCAATATTGTATCGACATGCTTCCTCTAGTTTAACCAGAGCTTCCTCTTTGCCTGATCTCTTTTAATTTCCATGCCCAAAATATAGTTTGCAGCACCAAGATCTTTCATGTCGAATTTGGAGGACAATTGGGTCTTCAAATCCTAGATAATTTCTTCATCATTTCCAACCCGCAACATATCATCCACATACAAGACCAGATAAATAACACGGTCACCAATTAATTTAAAATACACATAGTGATTTGCTTTGCTTCTGGTGAAGCCAAGTCCCCATATAAATGTATCAAATTTCTTATACCACATCATTGGTGACTGTTTTAACCCATACAAAGACTTCTTTAACTTGCATACTAGTTCTTTCTTACCCTTCACCGCAAAGCCTTCAGGTTGTTTCATCTAGATCTCCTCTTCCAGATCCCCGTGAAGAAATGTTGTCTTCACATCCATCTGTTCTACCTCAAAATCAAAAGTAGCAGCAATAGATAAAAGTAATCTAATAGAACCTACCTTGGCAACAGGAGAAAAAATATCACCAAAATCAATTCCCGACACCTGGGAATAACCTTTTACTATCAACCGAGCTTTGTATTTCTCCACCTCTCCTTCTGCATTTGTCTTCTTCTTAAACACCCATTTACTGCCAATGGGTTTCCTTCTAGCCGGCAACTCCACTAGATCCCAAGCCTCATTTTTGTGCAAAGGTGTCAATTCATCAACCATGGCCTCTTTCCAGATTTTTCCATCCTCTGAATCTACTACTTCCTTCACAGTTCTGGGATCATCATCAGTAATAGATAAAACAAAATTTGAAACAGAAAGTAGATGGACTATACCTTTCTATCTGCCTTCTTTCTCGAACTGATCTTCTCACACCTGGATTTTGTGGCTCTTTATATTTTGATTCCTCCTCTACTGTAGAGTCTGGTTCTTCCTCCTTTAGCACAAAGTCTATCTTCTCAGGTTCCTTTGGTTGGACGTCATGTTTAATAACATATTTCACCTCTCTGAAAACCACATCTTGGTTGTACACAACCTTGCTTGTTACTGGGTTCCAAAGCTTATAACCGTTTAAACCATCCTTATACCCAATAAAGATGCACTTTTCAGATTTACTATCCAACTTGGTTCGTTTCTCCTTTGGAACATGTACATATGCATCACATGCAAATGCCGTCAGATGTGAAAAAGAGGGTTTCTTACCAATCCATACCTCTTGTGGAGTCTTATCCTCCAATGTTGATGAAGGTGATCTATTGACCAGGTAACATGATGTCTCCACCGCCTCTGCCCAAAATTCTTGTCCTAACCCGGCACCACTGAGCATGCTTCTTGCCCTTTCCATCAATGTCTTGTTCATTCTTTCTACAACTCCATTTTTTTGAGGTGTATATGGAGTATTATTTTGTCGTGCTATACCACACTTCTTACAGAATTCTTCAAATTCCTTACTGCAAAACTCTCCACCGTTATCTGTCCTCAGCACCTTTATCTTCTTCTCTGTCTAGTTTTCCACCAAAGCCTTAAATTCTTTAAACCTGTCAAAGACTTCATATTTCTTCTTAAGGAAATATATCCATGTATTCCTTGAGAAGTAGTATATAAATGATACATAGTACACAGACTTACCCAATGATGGAACCTTCACAGGTCCAAACACATCACTGTGCACAAGCTCTAATATCTGTTTTGCCCTCTTACCACCAGAGGGGAAACTCACCCGATTCTGCTTCCTATTTACATAATTTTCACAGAAATCAAAATCCAGAGAGCTATTACTCATACCTTATACCATACCTTTACCATGAAGTATTTGAATACCCTTCTCTCCAATATGTCCAAGCCTTTGATGCCACAGATGGTCTTCTCTCCAGAGACCACTAGATTTTTTGCTCTACCTTTAGGAACCACAAAACTGTTGCACCCATCAACAACAGTGCTACCTTGCAGCTTGTACATAGTTACAATCCAAACTCCCCGCATCAAAACTGGTGCTCCTCGAACCATCTTGCAGGAATCCTTCTCAAACAATGTTTTTACACCTGCATCATCCAGCTTGCTTACAAAAATCAGATTTCTGGCCAATGCAGGAATATGCAAAACACCCGGAAGTGTTCTAACCCTTCCACCTTGCAACTTCAACTTTACTTTTCCACGACCGATAATTCTAGCCTTCCTATCATCCCCTAAGAAGACATCACCACAATTTTATTTCTCATACTCGTAGAACCACTCTCTATGGGGAGTGAAGTGAAAGGATGCGCCTGAGTCAATTAACCATGCCTCGTGATCTACATGTGTACTTGAAAAAGGCAAGTACACATCCCCACCTTCATCTGAGGTAGTTTTCACCTCTACAAAAGGAGCATCAACAGATCCCTTTCCTTTGTCAAGAGCTTTAGATTTACAGTCCCTTTTATAGTGCCCTTCCTTTCTGCATTTCCAGCACACCACCTTTACAGGTTTTCCTAGAGATTTAGATCTCCCTCTAGATTTAGATCTCCCACTCGATGACTTATTTTTGTTTCTGTTCTGGGACCGTCCTCGTACAAACAAGGCGTCACCATTCTGGCTCTCCATATTTTTCCATCTCATCTCCTCCGTCAGCAAGGATGAGACTATTTCATCAAACTACAAGGCAGTTGCATTGCTACCTATTGCAATAACTAGACTATTTCACGAATCTAGTAGAGAACATAACAAACTAATGCACTTATCTTCATCTAAAATTTTGATATCAACAGATGATAACTAACTTGCCACAGTATTAAACGCATTCATATGCTCTGTCACCAAGTCTCCATATTTCGTCCTCAGGTTATATAGCTTTTTCCGTAGGAATAGCTTATTCACCAGAGACTTAGATTGGTACAAAGTCCCTAACTTGTCCCACAAAGCCTTAGCCATAGTTCCCCTTATACATTCAGTAATACTGAATCTGAGACACACAATCGTATTGTGCTCTTTGCCTTCTGATCTAACTTCTTCCATTCTTCATTAGACACTCCCATTGGTTTAGTACCTGGATCTACCGCAATCCATTGATCTTTATCCACCAATAGATCCTCCATATTGAGTTTCCACAACTAAAAAATCTGACCATTAAATTTCTCGATCTCTATCTTTCCATTGCTCTCCATCTTCTTTCACCACCAGAATCGATCTCGCAGACCTCCCACTGAATAGGGTCTACCAGAGGCCTGAGTGAAACCCCTTAGCAACAAAGGCATCGCCTTGAAGCCAAAACAAC
This sequence comes from Pinus tabuliformis, assembly GCA_031772625.1. Taxonomy (NCBI): domain Eukaryota; kingdom Viridiplantae; phylum Streptophyta; class Pinopsida; order Pinales; family Pinaceae; genus Pinus; species Pinus tabuliformis. Next base: position 1,206,725,637 of record CM062817.1, on the reverse strand, counting down.
TCTGATACCAAATGTAGGCTTTAACCCCGTACAGAAATTTCCTGCATACGATTTCTAAACCATGGAAAATAAACAATGTGAGAGAATAACACATAAAACACATACACACAGAGGTTTTCTCCTGGATCCCAAAACCAGGACTACCAGCTTGATTTTTCATTATGTTCATTTCAATGTTACAATACATATTTATACACGCTGAAACATCCAATACCATGGACCGAAAACCATCGCCTCCAAAACCATGTGTGAAAATCATGCACAAAACCATAGGTAGGTCTGCCCAACCTAACATAGGGTCCAAAACCAAAATTTTCTGGGGCACTGCCTTGGACCCCATAGTGTGGGGTTACCTGCAACCCTCAAACCCCCTGTGACTCCCCCCGCTACACAATCGATGCAATAAACGGGGGGCTTCACCCCCCTCCTAACACCCCGGTTAACTACGTGGGCTAGTCGTGGAAAGAATATAACACAACCCAACATTTTAGGGTTTTTGGATTACAGTCACAAGCACATCACAGGGAAAATTTGACCACATTCGCTACGTTACAGGAATCAATGGTGCAACTGAAAGCCTCTAGTCGCTCACACAACTCCTCTTGCATGTGACTAGGAAGTTTGACTCAGATTTGACCAAAGACCGAAGTTTACCGTAGTTGACCACAAATGGGAAAAGTTGTCTTTGATATATTTTGATGATGGATACATATTTCTGAATATTGGTGGGTTGTTTTGTTGGATGATATTGCAATGGGCTCATTGCCTCTCTGTTGAAAATTTTATGACAATCTCATAGAGGAAGAATTTTAAATGGTTTCCCCCTAGTGATGTTTTTCCCTGGTCTTTGACCAAACCTGGTGTCTCTTGTTGATGTGTTGATTATCTCCTTTGTCATTTCATTTATTGTTCTATCTTCAATTACTATTAATGAATGGAAAGACTAATTGTAATTGGAATTATTGCTAATGGAAGTATTGAATTGGGCTAAAGTAATTGATACAATATAGAAGAAACATATACCAGAAGTTCGGGATGACTATGCTGTTGGTGTGATAGTTGACCTAGTGACTGAATGCACACATTCTTTAGAGGAGTACTAGTTCGCACTAGTGGCTAGTTCATTTATGAGAAAACTCTAGTAGACATCATTTCACATCGTCCGTGTGCGAGGTTGTAGGCATGAGTTATTCAGATGGGAGAGCATTGGTATGCTACTATGTAGGGAATTGTATGGAGACGATGATCTTACATTGATATATTGGACACATGAGCCATCAAGGATTGGCATAGTAATGGCATTCCCCTTTGCATGTGATGTGTCATGTTGGTTAGGTCTACCATGAAAAATGAGGAGATATGACTCACATCATACTGGGTTCACTAAAAGAGTGGCAGAGATATTGCCACATCTGAGTTACTAAACGATACAGGGTGGTACAACAATAGGCAATGGTGTCCAGTAGTGCATAGAGATATTCCATAGAGTATAGTGTTATGGATAGGAGTTTGGGAATACATTATTTTATGTAGTTGTGTTTGATGTTTCACAATAGGATTTTGGAGCATTGCCTCTAGAGAGATCTCCTGACAAGGACATCATGGATATCATTGAGGTTTAGCTTATCTAGGATCAATGAGGGCAGGGATGAGAATCTCTTGATCATACCCCTAGGGACTCATATGCCTATTTATCATCCATATCACTTACAGTCGTATATGATTTGGTTTTTTTCCCTTGATGCTCTCATCACACGTAGTAGGATGCGGGAGGCTCACTTGAGATAGTTGGATGGAACATAGTGCATCAAGAGAGAGTTGCATGACACACCTTCGACAAGACATTCTGAGGCATTCTATGAGCATTGGGCTTAGTGGATGGTATTAGAGGAAGGCTTGTAGGTTCCAAGAAGTAATAGGGTACATCACCAAGAGATGGGATAGCAAATTATGTTGTGTGATTTGACGAGAGTAAGGAAGTTTAACATATGCTCGATTGATCCATGATACATGGTGTTCATTTATTTGTTACATATAGGGATAAAAAATGTGGCACAGATGGGATCCAACAATTAGCAGTATTTTGCCACAATAGTTAGTTATGATTAGAGTGGAACAAGGACAAATGGTATTCTCCTTTTGAGATCAACATGGGACCCTGGCATTACAGGTCTTGACAACTTAACTATGATTATGGAGGAGAAGTTACTTATAGGGAAAGATCATATCTTCCATTGGACTTCAATTTGGTGGAGGGCATTTCACTTCTCAGTGATTCATTGATGGTGTCAAAGGAGGAGGTAGTGGTTAGTTCATGTGGGGAAGGAAACTTTTCAACAAGAGATGGATTTTACTTTCAGAATTTCACTCTTGAGGTACACGGGATTAGTTTTCTAGTGGATCAACTTCTCAAGGAGTTGGTCATAATTTCACATTTTTGAGACACTCTACTTATTGGTAGTATACAAAGGGCCTCTAGTGTCTATGCCTTATTATGGATTGAATTGAGCAAGAGATTCTTCACAATTATTAGGATGGTTTGCAGCCCTGGTATTCATTTGGATCAACTTGTGGAGTGGCAACATGTGATGGCATTGCTTGAGGAAAAGTAATTTTGGTGAGGGGAGGTTATAATGTCCCCAAATTTTGGATTACCTTGTGACGTGTTTAGGAGGGATTTCCATAGCTTGTGTCAGCTTGGTCATAGGAATGGGATTACTCCATTGGTGGGCATGGAGGGTTATAGAGATTTTATGGGTCCAAATGGGATTTCTTTCTATATTTTATTATTAAGTTCAGTTTCACATTTTTTGCTCTCAGTTTTGTTACATTCTAACGATTTATGTAAAACGGGGTTATTAATAGGCATATTCTAATTAATTAGGCTAAAGATGGTGTTATAGGTTTATTTCTTGGAGAAACGCCTTATTGTACAAGCTCATTAGAATCAGGGCAAAATTATCTACAGGGCAGGCTGATGAAAAGGGGGTTTGGGTGGCCAATGTGACCATGGAGACGAATTAATAATTTTTCAACATTAAAAGTGGCTTTAATTAATTAACAAAGGTAATTTTATTAATTAAAAAATAAATTATTTATTATTATTTAATTGGAGGGGACATGATTCGCTGAAGAAAAACAATATAAGCGCTTAAGGGGTGACAAAAGGGACATATCCTAGGCTAATGAAAAGTCACTCTCATTTTACAAAGTAAAAAGTTCCTAAAGCGACTTTCTAAAGATTAAAAGGGTAAAATGGCGGCAAAAGTGGCCACTAAATTATAAAAGGAGAAAAATGAGGAGTCTCTCCCCATTATATCACTTTTCATTTGAGAAAAAAAGATTTTGGAGAGTTTTTGGAGAAAATCTTAGGGTTTGAGAAACCCTAGCCACCATTTTTAGTTTTGGTGTTGAAACTATATACCCTATTTGGTTTAGAGAATGAAACCAGTCAAATTTTTCCATTGTGCTAACAACAAGAAAAATATTTGCAGAAGATAAAGGAGGTATAAGGTTCTATCATTTGATTTTATCTTCTAACTTTGAGCTTTTCATATAACTTGACAGACTGCACTATCAAACTACTTTGGGTCGAGTTTCATGGAGTAATGGTCTGAATTTCTGAGTATTTCTTGAGAGCCAAAGCAACCATCTCCTTTTTAGTGGGTTGAGTAAGACAAGGGAGAGCCCAACTCTTCATTATTCATATTAGACGTGTTTATATTTGCCAGGAAGTCAAGTTCTTCTTGTTATGCATGCAAGGGTTCCATATTTAATTTCTAGGCATGTTTCCGAGTGTTGGTTAATTTTTGCTTCAAGGGAAATTGAATTTTCAATGGTTGTAGCAGAGGTTTGTGGTCCAAGCTTATATCTTAGTGGTTAAACGTATTATTTGTTGGAAAAATGAGTTATGTAATTAATCTCTATGTGATCCTTAGGTTGGGATGTCTTCCTCTTTGCTAGTGTGGGATAAATAGAGGCCTAAACTCTCTCATTGTTGGATGAATATTAATTTGGGGCATTAACACCCATGTAAATATGAGAAATTCAAGTGGTTGTACATTTCATTTGTTCATGGGAATGATATATATTGAGTTGGCAACGTTCTATCTCTCAAAAGTGTACTCCTATAGTAGAGGATAAGGATTAAGAAGTGAAGGGGTTGAGTTCCTATAGTCATCATTGATGATATATCTCAAGGGGCTAGCCATTGAACTAAAATTCCAGTGTTTTCGATGACATCAAGTTCCTCTATTGTGTTTTTGCAATGTATTTCCTTCATTTATTATATATATATATATATATATATATATATATATATATATATAATTTTCAGCTTGGAAATAATTCAATTTTTATCAATAAATCATGTTATTGATGAGTGTTACATGGTAGTCTAGTTGTTGGTTGAATTATAGTTGCAAATTTGTACCACCGTGTGTATTTTCAATGAAAAAAATGGAAATTACACCTACAACAGTGTGTCAACAAAGTTTTTGACGAAAAATCTCATAGAAAACTTCACCAAAAACTCAGTCATTTGTTGGGAAATCTAAGTTACCTCCAGGGAGGTATATTACAACGGTATCAAAGCAAGGTCTTGCATAGTTTTTCAGTTTGAAAGGTAGTCTATCATGCAATGTGACGAGTTCTAAAGTTATCAAGGTAGAGAACCCACTCCATTTTGGAAACATGAAGAGAAATGAGGAAATCGTGGACGAATTTTTACAAGTTATGCATGTATATCAAAATAATTTAACGACATTGTTAGAGTGCCTTGAATGGTTGAAGCCACTCTTATTGGTTGGGAAGAAAAAAGAGGGATTCCAATCAGAAGAATTGGATGACTTCTTGAAATTAAAAGAACCTATTCATGTTGAGGATGTGTTCAATGAGGTTGAAAAAAGAAAAATCTTTAATACTCCATTAGATCTATCATATGAGGTTGATAACACCATTGGATGTGGTGGACATGTTGAGAATACATATGATAAAGTCTCCCAATCAATTAGTAATGATTATTATGATGACTCGAGTGTGTTACTACCTAATCATGATAAATATTTGGATGTTGATCCAACTTCCCAGGGATTAGGGATGAAGGATGACAAAGAGGAAGATAATTTTGGGAAGCTTGACGATAGTAACCAAAATGCCATCATTTAGCAGGGAAATTGTAGATAGGTGAAGACATGATTTTTGCATCCATGAGGCATTTTGATGATACACATGAATTGGTGGCATATTATTTTGGAAAAGTGTAGTGATAAATGACAGTTTGGGAGGAGAGTCTTCACTTATATATTTTCAAACGCACAGATTTTCAAACCCTCAAAATGGCACTGGTAGAGATGAAATCCAATGACCTACACCTCCTTCCAGACAAATATCACCTACTCACATTTGTTGAGATATATATTGATGTAGTAGTAAGGAAAGAGGAGGAAGTTGACTGACTTACACATGAGATTGAGACTACCCAGGATTTTGTGAAGAGAAGCTAGCTGGCCCTACAAGAATTAGAGTTGTAGTTTGATAAACTATATGGAGTTGAGTTATGTATGTTATTCATCCTCCATAGAAGACAATTAGTTAACTATGGAAAGCATCACACAAGAGGATGTTAGGGGTACTCATGATTTGATAAAGGAACCTACTATGATAGTTGAGCATGAGGAGCACCCATATGAATTGGAACTTGTAGAGAGGTATGTCCCAGAGGTTCCTGATTATGCACCAATGGGATGTGGAGATAGGTATATTTCATATGAGGATACATCTATCTGGGATCTGGGTTCAGTTGACATGAGTGGAGTGGATACTAGAAGCCTATGTTGGTAGTGAGATCTAAGTGGGGCTTTCAATCACTTACTAGAGGTATAGGATGACTATGGAATTGGTGGGATGGTTGACCCAGTGACCGAGTGCACACTTTCTTTAGAGGATTCCCAGTCAGCACTAGTGGCCGAACGGTTTATGAGCATACTACAGGAGAAGTCCTAGCACATCGTCTGTGTGTGGGGTTGCAAGCAAGAGTTATTCGGATGTGAGGGCATTGATATGCCACTAGGAAAGGACTTGTATGGAAATGATTCTCTTTTATTAATGTATTGGGAAGAAGGTACACCAAGGATTGACACAATAGTTACGTATCCCTTAGCATGTGAGGGATAATGTTGCTCAGGTCTACCAGGAAAAATGAAGAGATATGACTCACATAATAATGGGTTCACTAGCAAAGTGCTAGAGACATTGGTACATGTAGGATACCTAATAATATACAGTGGTATGGCGGTAGGAAATGGTGTCTAGTGGTGCATAGAGATATGTTGTGAAGTACAATGTTATGCAAAAGAGTGTGGGAATACGTGATTCTATGCAATAGTGTATGATGTTGCATAGCGAAATTTTGGTGTGTCTCCTCTAGAGAGATCTCCTGACAAGGATATCAGACATACCATTGAGTTTATCTTACCCAATATATATGAGGGCATGGATGAGAATCCTTTGATCATTCTGATAGGAACTCACACACCTATTTATCCTCCATATTTCTTAAAGTCACAAAGGATTTAGTTGTTGTTTATTGATTCTCTCATCATGAGTAGTAGGATGTGGGAGGCTCACTTGATACAGTTGGATGAGACTAAGTGTATAAGGAGAGATCTGTGTGACACAACTTCAGCGGGGTAGTTAGAGGCATTGTACAAGCATGGGGCACAGTGGATGGTAGACCTCTTTTGTAGGACGACATGTAGGATCTAGGAAGTAATTGGGTACATCAAAAGGAGATGAGATAGAAAAGTTTGTTGTGTGATCTAGCAGGAGTAGGTTAGTTTAGCATACGCTATATTGATTCATGATAGATTTTTTCCATCTATTGGTTTCACAATGGGATCATAAATGAGGCACGGATGGGCTCCAACAGTTAATAGTACTTCACCTTAATAGTCAATTAGGATCACATGGAAGTCTCCTTTTGAGATCAGCATGGGACCCTAACATTACAAGTCTTGATAGCTCAACTACCATTATGGATGAGTTGGTCCTTATAAGGAAATATCACTCAGATCTTCCACTAGAATTAATTTTGGTGAAGGTCATTTCACTTCTCAGTTATTCATTGATAGTATTAGAGGAGGAGGTAGTGGTTAGTTCATGTGGACGAGGACCCTTTTCAGCAGGAGTTGGATTGTACTATCAGGAGTTCACTCTTGAGGTACATGGGATTGGTTTTCTAGTAGAGCAGCTTCTCAAGGATTTGGTTGAATTTTTTCATTTTTTAGATGCTCTACTTATTGGAAGTATGAAGAGTGTTGGGTATGTGTTATATTTTTTCCACGAATAGTGCCATGTGTTGTTACATTTAATCAAGCGCAATGGGGGGTCGCAGGGGAGTGGTAGCCCCCATGCACAGGGTCCGGGATAACGCCCTCTAAATTATTTTTTTATGTAGACCCACTAATGGCTAGGTGGATCCAAGGATGGGGGATGGACCCAAGAAAGGTAAGTGAACCCACCCATGGTTTTGCACAAAGTTTGTGTGCATGGTTTTTCCCATGGTATTTGTAGATCCGGTCAAGGGAAATACACTTGTGTTCTAATCTAGGGTTAATGGATTGGGGTTTATGAATGTTTCGGCATAATGTATTATAACATTGAAGTGAATATAATGGAAAATAAATTTGGTTTTCTGGGTTTTGGGTTCCAGGAGAAAATATTTGTGTATATTTTTTATGTTCTTTCCATTGTATATTTTTTTTTTTTTTTAAGAATTCATTTACAGGTAATTTTTGTATAGAATTAAAACCTACATTTGGTATCAGAGTTGTTTCAACTTCAAGGGGAAACCTTTTCAACTAGGAGGTTTGTTTCTTGGCTTTGTGGTAGACCCTGTTATAGGGAGATATTCGAGATTAATTCTTGCGACGAAAGGAGATGGTGAACAGTGGAAAGATACAGATCGAGAAATTCAATGGACAGAGTTTTGATTTGTGGAAACTCAATATGGAGGATCTATTGGTGGAAAAATATCAGTGGATTGTTGTAGATACAAGTACGACACCAACAAGAATGTCAACAGAAGACTAGGAGAATTTAGATCGAAAGGCCAAGAGCACAACACGTTTATGTCTCTAAAATTCAGTATTATTAAATGTATTATGGGAAGCTACGACAAAGTATTTATGGGATAAGTTAGGGACTTTGTATCAATCAAATTCCTTGGTGAACAAAGTGTTCCTACAAAAAATGTTTTATAACCTAAGGATGAAGGATGGAGACTTGGTGACAGAGCATTTGAACACCTTCAATATTGTGGTAAGTCACTTGTTTTCTATTGATATTAAAATTTTGGATGAATATAAGTGCATCAGTTTGTTGTGTTTTGTACCAGACTTTTGGGACAGTCTGGTTGTTACTATAGGTAGAAATACAACTACCTTGAATTTTGATGAAATAATCCCATCCTTGTTGTTGGAGGCGAAGAGACAAAAAAATATGGAGAGACAAAATGGATATGCCTTGTCTGTAAGAGGATGGTCCTAAAACAAAAATAGAAATAATTACTCAAGTGGGAGATCTAAATCTCTAGGAAAATATGTAAAGGTATGCTAGAAATGTGGAAAATAAGGGGCACTAAAAAAATTACTATAGATCTAAAACTCCTAAAAAAAGAAAGGGATATGATGATGCTCCTTCTATAGAGGCAAAAACTACCTCAGATGAAGGTGGGGATGTGCACTTGGATTCTTCTAGTACACATGTAGATCATGGGGCATGGTTGATTGACTCAGGTGCATCCTTTCACATCACTCCCCACAAGGAGTGGTTCTATGAGTATGAGAAATATGATGGTGGTGATCTCTTTCTAGGTGATGACAGGAAGACTAGAATCACGTGATAGAAGATTCAAGCTAAAGTTGCAAGGTGGAAGGATTAGAACACTTATTGGTGTTTTGAAAATTCTTGCATTGGCAAGAAATCTAATTTACGTAAGCAAGATGGATGATGTGGGTGTAAAAACAATCTTTGAAAAATATACATACTATATGGTTCAAGGAGCACTAGTATTGATGAGGGGAGTTTGGATCGAAACTCGGTACAAGTTGTTTGGAAGTACTATTATTGTGAGTGAAAAATTAATGTGTTCCTGAAAGTTGAGAAAAAAATCTTGTAGTCTCTTGTGAAAATATTATTTTGTGGCATGAAATACTGGGACACAATGGAGAGAACGGCCTAATTTGAATGCTACATGGCAATAGAATGATAGAAGGTGTTAGTGCCTAAATCTACCTCAGGCTAAAAAGGTAGGATCCAGGGTCAACATCAAACCACGCTCATCCTGGTAGCTAGCCCTACCAGGTCAGGAGAGGCCTCTCTATGGGTCAATCTCAACAAATTATGATCGATGAGGGCTTGAGATGACTGAAATATCTTCTGATTTTAGGCTAGGTATGAAGTGAAAGGATTTGATTTGATTTTTTGGGGATTTTGTTGGAATCAAGGGAAAGGCAAATTTGGGTCTGGGGATGAAGGCCGGTTTTGCAGAGTTCTGATTGGGGCAAGAAAGGTAATCGTTTTGATGCTTTGATTTGTAAATATGGAGGGTTCAGACTAGTGAGAAGCTGAAGAGGGCAAGAGGGCATCAAGACTCCTCTTCAAACTGAAGAAAACATTGAAAATTAAACAAAACTAAAAGGCAGAGCACAACAGGCTAATGAATTCTACCTTTGTCACTCATTTGTTTAATTTCAGAAGAAAAAGAGAAAGGAAATGGTACACATAAATATTAGTGAACTTACAAATTACATAAGGAAAAACACCATCAAAACACAGAGCCACAGGGATCCCAAAAAGTGCTGCAAACACTGGTCTTTCCTTTGCCAAAAATGCAGAAATCAGATGTACAATGGAGTGCTAAGCAATCCCAAGTGTCCAACCCTATAAATGACTGAGAAATTACATGATATAGACAAGCCTAACTCCTTACCATGCCTCTAGGGGTCGAGCTCATCATTCTAGGAGCTTTTTCAACCATATCTAAACAAGGAACTGAAAAATAGGCAATGAAACAACTTGCCTCTATATAAATGGAAACTGATTCATTCACTATATTTTTACTTTTTAGTGAATGAATCTACATGGATGAGTAACAATGTTCCAAAATTACATCAAAGTCATGAATTTACATCAAAATAAGTCAAGAGTTACATGAAAAATTGAAACTAGTCAAAACTGGGCAAAATTCTGAGCTGCTGAGTGAAAAATAAGCCAAATTTCCCTATGCGCCGCGGCTGAAACCTGTATTCGTAGCACAAATTTGAGGCTGATTTTGAGGGTCTTCTAGAAGTCCAAATTGAGATCAAGATAGCTCCTTGGAAAGCTCTGCCCGTATACTTTCCAACCCAAGAGGAATTTCTGGATTTGGTGTCCATTTTCCCCTCCAAAAATTCAATCTCCCAACACTACTTCCTGTGGGTGCAAAAGGTGGCAGAGAGGTCATTTTTTGTGTGTTTTTGACCCTTTAGGCAACCCAGAACTTGATGAAATCCTTAGGTAATTCATGAGCATGCATAAATTTCCATAAAAAAATCTAGAAATATAAAGTTTTCCTCCAGAGGATCTCCCAATTATAAGCGCGCACCAAGTGGCGCTACGCGTTGGGCAGGAAATTTGTTTTGAAGGCAAAAAATTCAAAATTGACAAAATTTTCTCCAAATTTGTTGAAATTTGGACTGAAGGTCCATAATAAAGTATCATGCTCAGCCAAGGAAGCTTTAGCCAAGATTTGGAGCCTATCATGCCTTTTGTGTCGTTTTAGTGCCCTCCTTAGTCTTGCCTTCAGGATTTTGATCCTCACTTTGCAAACATAAGTTCATGCCCAATAATGGTTTTTCAGGTGCCTGAGCATGTCCTTGTCCTTGTTTGCCTTCGCCAACAGCTTCTCAAGATGAATGTTGACTCTTTCAAGCCAAGACTCCCAATGCTTGCTAATGTGTGAGGTTTCTTGATGAGATTTATGGTGATTAGGTTTTTGTTGCCAAAGGTATGTTTGTATGAGGGGCTGTGGAGGGAATGTGGAAGAACTGTGTATGAGAGGTTGGGTAGATTGTTTGTAGGGCTTTTGAGGGAATGAGGGGGTTTTAGAGAATGATATTTAGATTTTGGGAAAACAATTAGGGTTTAGGGAATTTTGTGGTTTGTATTTGGGTTTTAGGAAATAGGAATAGGGGTATATGATTAGTGAATTAAGGGGTATGTAAACTTGGGAAATAAGGGAAGCAAGGGGAGTATGGAACTAGGGAGTGATGAGGTGGGGGGATACTTGGTAGTAAAATTACCAACACAAAACCCTAGCAGCAATCTCCTTTGACAACTTTGAAGGGATAGGGTTTGCTTTCCTTAACACACTTCACCATTCATCAAGCACCATCAACAACCATCAATCTTGGATGAAAAACCATGAGAGAAGTTCAACCTACTTGTACAAATGATGATCCAAGCATATTGGGCGATTTTGGAGAAAATTTTTGAAGTTTTTGGGCTTGCTGGCTGTATGCGCCGCGCATCAAACCCAACGCACCGTGCCTTCTCTATGCGCCGCGCCAGTGTAAATTTTCACTGGAAATTACAGCCCAATGCACCGCGAAAGTTATGTGCGCCACGCCACCTGCCCAATGTGTCACGCTTTTTCCAGGAGACCTTTGGAGGCCTTCCTGGTGTCCAAATTGGGAGAAGGATGGTGCATTGGAAAGGTATTTGAGTCTAATTTCTAACTCAGTTGGAATTTTTCAATTTTGAGTTTATTTTCCCTGTAAAAAATCAAATCTCCCAAGACTAGTCAAAATGTGCAAAATGAGGCTGCCTAAAGGAAAAGTGTTGTTGCAGTCAATGTCTAAAGGGCTTCCTCAACTCCAAATTAAGCTCATGATAGCTAATTGGAAAGCTCTTTGTGTCTAGTTATCTTTGGACTCATAAAGCAAGTCAGTTTTCCAACCAAGCTAGGAGAAAACTTGATTTTCCCAAGGTCACTTCAAAGGTGCATCAATTCTCCCGAGGCAACTGTAGTTTTGACATTTCTCTAAAACCACGACACCTGTGTAAAAAGTGAAGGAGGTTTTTCTTCCTTGGCCTATTTTGGAAAAAAACCTCTTTCAGTTGTCCAAAATTCATCTTTTCTTGCTCATAAACATCATTTGAGTAAAACCTACCCCGATGTGTGGAACAGGGGATTTTTTGAAATGAAGCGAAATGAAGGGGATAAGGGGCTTCTAAATTATTGAGAAAATTTTGGGAAGTAGGGAGAGATTTTATGAAGCAGGGGAAAGTGTAATTTCAAAGATTGAGTGAGGGGAAGGGGTCCAAAAGGGCAAAACACTGGTCTATCCTAGAAAATTGCCAAGTTGTAGCAAGAAAATGAGGAATTTGAGGGATCTCAGTGATGGGAAGTGTTTAATAAGGCAAATTAAGGATAGAGGAAGGATACAAGTTTTGTTGATGATTTGACCATCCAAGAGAAATTACCTTCAAAACCCTAGGAGAGGGAAATGAACCTTACCTAGGCACAACTGAAGCATGAACAAGGTGTAAAATGACCCAGTGGAACTTGACATGATGATGACAACCCTCTGAATGACGGTACACTTCGCTGAATGGTGACATGGACCGAACTTTGGAAAAATTTGACAGAAGTAAAAGAAAACCCTAGACCTAATACCTAGTGACCAAATTTTGCTTGAAGACTCACTGAAATGACAAAATTTGACCTTGACACCTTAAAATCACTTTGTAAGAGCATGTTTGATCACTGGAGGAAGGTTGCAAAGACTGACACTAACATTGGCTCCAATGGGGATGGTAGCTCCTTGGAGGTGCCAAGAACTACAGATCTTTGGAAAGCAGACAGTGCCTTCATCCATTGGGCAATGGAGTCAAAAACTCAAGCTGAAATGCATGACTGAAAACTGATGACTCGACAACACAAATTGACTCTCACTCAACTAAAAACTGACTCGATACTTAAACATGACCGACAAACTAGAAATGATGCTCAAAGTGGAGCTTATTCATTAAAACCTACTCTAACAGTTTCATTCATCACCTAATCAAGTGAAATGAAACAACCAATGCAACCAAGTAAGTATTTCGGCTGCTGTTTGAATTCTTTGCAAGTGCTCGCTTATGTACAACAAGAGAGAACTACTAAAAGGCAACTCCCATGACAACTTAGAAACAGATCCATTGAATACTATAGATTCTCTATTCGCCTCCAAAAACACTGCATAAGTATCTCGAAATTCATGCACATTGGGACTTAGCTCATCCAATGGATTACTTCTCTTTTCCTCATACCATGAATGCAAACTTTCATCTAAGCTTTGTGATGAGACTCCTGCTGAAAATGACAAAGAAACTAGCTACTGGATCAAGTTTGTATGCTCACATGTAGTCAATGGAGAAGGACTTTGACTGCAGACATCTTCCAACACATCAACTATTTGATCATGAAAAACTTGAAAACACTGTTGCAACCCATTTTCTATTGGTTCTGATGAGACTACATGATTTCCTACAGGCTGCTCATCCTTTACTGAAAATGTATTATGCAAATTTTCCTTCAAAAACTGAAATGATTCAAAACAGAAAGGTATGGAATCATCTTGCATCATCTGATCATATGTGTCAGCTTCCAAGTCTTTATTTGCAACTTGACAATCAAAGGCATTCGGGAGCTGCAAAAATGGATATGAAAAGTCTTGAACAAGGTTTTCATTGCTCTCAAGATGGTCCAGATCAAGACTTGTCGACAGTTGATTTCTGATTGCATGAATGTTGTCTCTGATGAACTGAAACGAATAAAAAAAAAAGACAAAGATCCTTCACTTACTTCAAAATTTGCTGCACTTTCCTCATCATTTCCATAGCTGATATGTATCGGTTGCTCACGGTACTTGAGCTGCTGAAAATGAACTTCCTCCTTCCACAAACTAGATGTTGATTTGTCTGCAAGATTAGCTTCTGTTTGGAGAACATAATCATCATCATCATCATACTGATCAAACTGAGGCAAATCATCAGTATAAAAGACATCATCAAGAATACATGTCATATCAACAGATCTCTGTTCTCCAAGATGATCTACAAAACAATCATTATCAGATCTATGACAACTAGGATAAGAAAGAAGATGTTTTGGATTAGCAACTTGTTCTTCTTCAATCAATGAGCCATGGGTTTGAACATTATACTCATTCCTTGTGATGATCCTTTGCATCATCTCTTCCACTGCACTTACCAAAATGTCAAGCTTTACCTCTAGAGATGTTGATTTCTCTGGATCTATGTTTTTCATCTCTTATTCCTTCAACTTTGCCCTTCGGATCAGCAAATGAGCTTCTACATCTACTGCACTATTTTGCATCTCTTCAAGTGTTGCAAGGTTCCTTTTTCTCAGATGAAACTCCATTTCTGGATCAAAGGCATCCGGGTAGTGCAAGAGAGCTGATGCAGGAGGATGTCTTATATTAACTGGCATTGAATAATAAACTTGATTAGATTTGGCAGAAAATTGTTGTATTGTCTCTCCTAGTTGTCTTTTCAGCTGGTTATACTCTTCTGTAATCAAGAAATGGTTTTGTTTTACCACCCACCTCTCGAGGAAAACTTTGACGAACTGTTGGAAATCTGAGATGCTCACATCAGGCAGGGTTTTGAACCAACTCTTGACTTTTCCTTGCAAAGAAAGAGCAAAAATCCTAACACTGACATCTTCTTCATCAACTTCAAAAAGATCAAGAAAAGACTCAAAATTCAAAACATGTCTCTCAGCAATGATGTTGTCGCGTTCACCGTCAAATATTGGTAGATATAGGTCATGATTTTTAGGGAAAGCATGGAATATAGGAGGTAAAATCAGAGGCTTGTATCGATCTAGAATTTTACAAGGTAGTGGGGTATGTATAAAAGCTGTAGAATCAATCTTGGTCTCTTGAGGCTCATCAATTTGATGACGGTCATCACAAGATTCAGAAAAAGGGTCTTAATCAAGCTTAAAGGTGTGCAAATCTTTGGTATTCACAATCTTCAAAGAGAAGGAATCAAATGCAGGCCGAGGATATTTTCTCAAACATAGTATACTTTGCAAAGCCTTCTTGACATTATCGGGAAAAGAGAAGAAATAACTTAGAACAAGGAACAAAATGTCTTGGATGCTTCCAACTTGAACACCTGATCTTTCCATATTGTCTTTTCATGTTTCTGCTGGTCAGGTTCATTCTCCAATGGAGTCCTTGGATCTGATCTCGAAAATGATTTGGAATCACCAGGTGAATAATTTCAGCCTTGTTGTGTCTGATCGTTATCCACCATCAACAATCAGATCTAAACTTGATATATGTTACTGGGGCAATTTCCAAGTCAGATGTTTCAACTTATAAGACTAGACAGGAGATCGACTGAAGCAGCTTTTATCTACTTGTGCTAATGCAAAGCAAAAGCGTTTTGAAGGTTACCTGGCTAACTTCAGGCTCCGTCTGTAGTCTACAAAGCCAAACAATGAAAATAAACTTTCTTCCCCAATATGGTCACCACTATGTTAGTGCCTAAATCTACCTCAGGCTGAAAAGGTAGGATCCAGGGCCAACATCAAACCACGCTCAGCCTGGTAGCTAGCCCTACCAGGTCAGGAAAGGGCTCTCTCCGGGTCAATCTCAACAAATTATGATCAATGAAGGCTTGAGATGAGTGAAATATCTTCTAATTTTAGACTAGGTATGAAGTGCAAGGATTTGATTTGATTTTTTGGGGATTTTGTTGGAATCAAGGGAAAGGCAAATTTGGGTCCAAGGATGAAGGCCAATTTTGCAGAATTCTGATTGGGGCAAGAAAGGCAATCGTTTTGATGCTTTGATTTGTAGATATGGAGGGTTCAAACTGGTGAAAAGCTGAAGAGGGCAAGAGGGTATCAAGAATCCTCTTCAAACTGAAGAAAACATTGAAAATTAAACAAAACTAAAAGGCAGAGCACAGCAGGCTAATGAATTCTACCTTTGTCACTCATTTGTTTAATTTCGGAAGCAAAAGAGAAAGGAAATGGTACACATAAATATCAGTGAACTTACAAATTACATAAAGAAAAACACCATCAAAACACAGAGCCACAGGGATCCCAAAAAGTGCTACAAACACTGGTCTTTCCTTTGCCAAAAATGCAGAAATCAGATGTACAATGGAGTGCTAAGCAATCCCAAGTGTCCAACCCTATAAATGACTGAGAAATTACATGATATAGACAAGCCTAACTCCTTACCATGCCTCTAGGGGTCGAGCTCATCATTCTAGGAGCTTTTTCAACCATATCTAAACAAGGAACTGAAAAATAGGCAATGAAACAACTTGCCTCTATATAAAAGGAAACTAATTCATTCACTATCTTTTTACTTTTTAGTGAATGAATCTACATGGATGAGTAACAATGTGCCAAAATTACATCAAAGTCATGAATTTACATCAAAATAAGTCAAGAGTTACATGAAAAATTGAAACTAGTCAAAACTGGGCGAAATCCTGAGCTGCTGAGTGAAAAATAGGCCAAATTTCCCTATGCGCCGCGCCTAAAACCTATATGCATAACACAACTTTGAGGCTAATTTTGAGGGTCTTTCCGAAGTCCAAATTGAGCTCATGATAGCTTGTTGGAAATCCCTGCCCGTCTACTTTCCAACCCAAGAGGCATTTCTAGATTTGGTGTCCACTTTCCCCTTCAAATATCCAATCTCCCAACACTACTTCCTATGGGTGCAACAGGTGGCAGAGAGGTCATTTTTTGTTTGTTTTTGACCCTTTAGGCAACCCAAAAATTGATGAAATCCTTAGGTAATTCATGAGCATGCATAAATTTCGATAAAAAATCTATAAATATAAATTTTTCCTCCAGAGGATCTCCCAATTATAAGCACGCGCCAAGTGGCACTACGTGTTGGGCAAGAAAATCTGTTTTGAAGCCAAAAAATTCAAAATTGACAAAATTTTCTCCAAATTTGTTGAAATTTGGACTAAAGTTCCATCATCAAGTATCATGCTCAGCCAAGGAAGCTTCGGCCAAGATTTGGAGCCTGTCATGCCTTTTGCGTCGTTTTAGTGCCCTCCTTAGTCTTGCCTTCAGGATTTTGATCCTCACTTTGCAAACATAATTTCATGCCCAATAATGGTTTTTCAGGTACTTGAGCATGTACTTGTCCTTGTTTGCCTTCGCCAACAGCTTCTCAAGATGAATGTTGACTCTTTCAAGCCAAGACTCACAATGCTTGCTAATGTGTGAGGTTTCTTGATGAGATTTATGGTGATTAGGTTTTTGCTGCCAAAGGTATGTTTGTATGAGGGGCTGTGGAGGGAATGTGGAAGAAATGTGTATGAGAGGTTGGGTAGATTGTTTGTAGGGATTTTTAGGGAATGAGGGGGTTTTAGGGAATGATATTTAGATTATGGGAAAACAATTAGGGTTTAGGGATTTTTGTGGTTTTTATTTGGGTTTTAGGAAATAGGAATAGGGGTATATGATTAGTGAATTAAGGGGTATGTAAACTTGGGAAATAAGGGAAGCAAGGGGAGTATGGAACTAGGGAATGATGAGGTGGGGGGATACTTGGTAGTAAAATGACCAACACAAAACCCTAGCAGCAATCTCCTTTGACAACTTTGAAGGGATAGGGTTTGCTTTCCTTAACACACTTCACCATTCATCAAGCACCATCAACAACCATCAATATTGGATGAAAAACCATGAGAGAAGTTAAACCTATTTGTACAAATGATGATCCAAGCATATTGGGCGATTTGGAGAAAATTTTTGAAGTTTTTGGGCTTTCTGGCTGTATGCGCCGCACCTTCTCTATGCGCCACGCCAATTATGTGCGTCGTGTCACCAGCCCAATGCATCATGATTTTTCCAGGAGACTTTTGGAGGCCTTCTTGGTGTCCAAATTGGGTGAAGGATAGCTCTTTGGAAATTTATTTGAGTCTAATTTCTAGCCCAACTTGAATTTTTCAATTTGGAGTTCATTTTCCCTGTCCAAAATCAAATTTCCCAAGACTGGTCAAAATGTGCAAAATGAGGCTGCCTAAAGGAAAAGTGTTGTTGCAGTCAACTTTTGAAGGGCTTCCTCAACTCCAAATTGAGCTCATGATATCTCATTAGAAATATATTTGTGTCTAGTTATCTTTTGACTCATCAAGAAAGTCATTTGGCCAACCAAGCTAGGAGAAACTTGATTTTCCCAAGGTCACTTCAAAGGTGCATCAATTCTCCCGAGGCAACTGTAGTTTTGACATTTCTCTAAAACCATGACACCTGTGTAAAAAGTGAAGGATTTTTTATTCCTTGGCCTATTTTTGACAAAAACCTCTCTCATTTTTCCAAAATTCATCTTTTCTTGCTCAAAAACATCATTTGAGTAAAACCTACCCCAATGTGTGGAACAGGGGATTTGTTGAAATGAAGCAAAATGAAGGGGATAAGGGGCTTCTAAATTCTTGAGAAAATTTTGGGAAGTAGGGAGAGATTTTAGGAAGTAGGGGAAAGTTTAATTTCAAATATTGAGTGAGGGGAAGGGGTCCAAAAGGGCAAAACGCAAGTCTAGCCTAGAAAATTGCCAAGTTGTAGCAAGAAACTAGGGTTTGTGCAAAAATGAGGAATTTGGGGGATCTCAGTGATGGGAAGTGTTTAATAAGGTACATTAAGGATAGGGGAAGGTGTATGAACATCAGGATACTAGTTTTTTTTATGATTTGACCATCCAAGAGAAATTACCTTCAAAACCCTAGGAGAGGGAAATGAACCTTACCTAGGCACAACTGAAGCATGAACAAGGTGTAAAATGACCCAGTGGAACTTAACATGATGATGACAACCCTCTGAATGAAGGTACACTCAGATGAATGGTGACATGGACCGACCTTTGGACAACTTTGACAGAAGTAAAAGAAAACCCTATACCTAATACCTAGTGACCAAATTTTGCTTGAAGACTCACTGAAATGACAAAATTTGACCTTGACACCTTAAAATCACTTTGTAAGAGCATGTTTTATCACTAGAGGAAGGCTGCAAAGGCTGACACTAACAAAAGTTATGTCTAATATCTCCCTAGATTTCAATTTCTGTGAACATTGTGTATATGGGAAACAAATCAAGTTTTTCTTCTAGTGCTAAGAGGGGAAAATGGATATTAGAGCTTGTGCATGATGATGTGTTAGGACTTGTTTTGGTTCCATCACTAGGTAAATTAGTGTACTATGTCTCACTTATAGATGAATTCTCAAGGAATACATGGATATATTTCCTCATAAGGAAATTTGAAGACTTTGACAGGTTTAAAGAATTTAAGGCTTTGGTGGAAAATCAGACAGAGAAGAAGATTAAGGTGTTGAGGACAGATAATGGTGGAGAGTTCTACAAGAAGGAATTCAAAGTGTTATGTAAGAATTTTGGTACAACATAATAGCATACTAATCCATACATAAATTAGAAAAATGAATTTGTGGAAAGAATGAACATGACGTTGATGGAAAAGGCAAGAAGCATGCTCAGTGGCGTCGAATTATGGTAGGAATTTTGGTCAGAAGCAATGGATATTGCATGTTACTTTTTTAATAGATCACCTTCATCAACGTTGGAGGATAAGACTCCACGTGAGATATGGATGAGTAAAAAACCCTCTCTCTCACATCTTAGGGTATTTGGCTGCAATGCATATGTACATGTTCCAACGGAAAAAATAATCAAGTTGCATAATAAATCTGAAAGGTGCATATTTATTGGGTATAAGGATGGTTTGAAAGGTTACAATATTTTGAACCTAGAAACAAGGAAGGTTTTTTATAATCGAGATGTGGTGTTTAGAGAAGTTAAAGATGTTGTTAAAAATGAAGTCCTACCAAATTAAAAGGAACCAGAGAAGATAGAATTTGAACTGAAGGAGGAAGAATCAGACTCTACAAAAAAGCATGAATGAGAAGAGGAATAAACACACACTCCAATTTTGAAGAGATCAATTTGAGAGAGAAGGAAGCTAGAGAGGTATAGTCCATCTACTTTTTCAAATTTTGTTTTATCTATTACTGATGATGATACTAGAAATGTCAGGAAGGAAGTGGATTCGGAGGATGGAAAACTCTGGAAGAAGGCCATGGTTGAAGAAATGGAAACTTTAGACAAAAATGAGGCTTGGGATTTGGTGGAGTTATCAACTAGAAGAAGATTAATGCAGAAGGAAAAGTGGATAAATAAAAAGCTTGGCTAGTAGCGAAAGTTTATTCCTAGGTGTCGAGAATTGATTTTGTTGATATTTTTTCTCTTGTTTCCAAGTTAGCTTCTATTAGATTACTTTTATATATTGTTGTTGCTTTTGATTTTCAGGTAGAACAAATGGATGTGATGACAACATTTTTTCACATGGATATATAAGAAGAATTTTACATGAATCAACCAGAAGGATTTACAGTGAAGGGTAAAAAAGAATTGGTTTGCAAGTTAAAAAAATCTTTGTATGGGTTAAAGTGGTCACCAAGGATGTGTTATCAAAAATTTGATACATATATGCAGGGACTTGGCTTCACAAGGAGCAAAGTGGATCACTCTGTATTTTACATTAATTGGTGACCATGTTATTTATTTGGTCTTGTATGTGGATGACATGTTGTTGATTGGAAATAACAGAGAAAATATCTAGAATTTGAAGACCCGATTATCCTCTAAATTAGACATGAAGGATCTTGGTGCTGAAAACTATATTTTGCACATGGAAATTAAATCAAATCAGGAAAAGTGTAATATTTGGTTAAACCAGAGGAATTATATCGAAAAAACTACAGAGGTTTAGTATGTAGGTGTTGATGATGCTAGACCCGCCAACATTCAGGATATCTCCCAAGTATGAAGTCCCAACTAGACCTCACACCGTTTGGTGCAAGAGTGTCATCTGGTGTGATGGCCTAGTTACCATTATCTTAAATATTTTCCTTATTTCTTACTTGTTAGCACATGAGAGTGGTTAAATTTGTCTTCAAACTGCGAGGTTCGCATGCCTAGTGAGTGCTTAGTCCCACTTGTGTCAAGATTATTTCACTACAGAGGGAGAGGGTGAGAGTGAGTCTCAAGTCGAAAGGGAATAGTCCCAACTCTGTTAGAGACACACAACACAATAGGACATGTGCATCTTTTAGTGGAGTGGTCCACATAGATGCGGTAGTCACAAACACAAAGTGAGTAGATAACACGTACAACACCTAGCGGAATAGTCCACACGAGTGCGGCGGTCATTATAACAAGTTTACGAGAATGAATCTGTCGAGTGTCTGACAGAATAATCCACACGAGCGAGACAACATTAACAACTGATACAACACATCTCCAACAACTTATGTACTAGAACAATCGAAATAGTTGAACTGTCTTAATACATGTTAAAGCAAGATGCATTACAAGCATCCAAAGGATAGTCTTACAAACAAACGCAATACATGTGTGAAAATGTGTTGGCATGTTAACAATCTTCTAAATTACGTAAAATTTCCAAGAAAAATTCATACACCATTACATCACTAATCCCAATAGCGGAGCATTGGAGCCACTGCTCGCTCCTCAAAGAAAAGGACTACAGACTCTCAAGGCTATGTGGGAGGAGCCAAGGTGAAAAGTCTATTGCATGTACAAATGAGGGGTATATATATCCAAGGGTGAAATTGACCCTTGTGACTGTTTGAATTACATGACTCTTTGGCTTCATCCATGGGTCTCTTGGACTTCCACATTTCATTACATTGATTACACAGTTATCACCCAAGGTAGTGCTGTGGTCGAGGTGACTCATGAGACAAATCAACATGACATTGCAGGTGTGCACATGTTGGTTGTGTTGTTCGTGTCGAGTTTTTGTGCTTCTGAATGATGAGTGTTCCTGTGGCGTACCATAGCTTCACCTCTGCATAGAAAAGTGCTCAGAGTCTTCAATGGTCTTAGTGTTCTCTTGATGGTTCATGCATGTGTACGTGTCTCCTTCGCTTTCTACTTGGTGTGTTTCGTGTGTTCATCTGACTGCAAGAAAATATTCTAGCATGCACTCCTTGTTCATCTCGTTCTTCATCATGCCATGTCTCATCCATGTACCTATATCTACAATCACTCATGAAGATATAATATCAAATCCAAAAATCCCCTAGTATACCATGATGCATCATCTTTCGTTTCTGGGTGCAAGTGACTGAGAATGTGGACAAGGCTCTGAAACATCGAAGAGCACATGTTAGGCTGGGATGCAAGGCTTCAGGGCACTGCTAGGAAGAATTGCGCAGAGGTCACTGGGAGGATGGGATGAGTAGTCCAAAACAAAAATGACCTTCTACAGGATCTAGCTCAACTCGGAGGCAGAATTGTGCAATTTTTCGTGGGAAGGCAGTGCAAGAAGCAGAGTACACTAGCAGTGAAAACTACTCATATTTTCAAGGGAGGTTTGGAGCGGGCTGCAGGAGCTTGCTGGCCAAAAATGCGCAAAACTGGGAGGTAGTCATGTTGAACATGTTTGCCCAGTTTTTAGGCTAAGCGAGGTGTCGGGTAGCTAGCGGAAAGTCCAGGAAAACTGGGTAATTTTTACGATGAGCAACAGGCTGGCTGGATGGGGGGATTGACTAAAAAAACTACACAATTTTTAGAGATGGTGCAGTGACAGGTAGCAGGTTCCTATCCCTCTTGTCTACACAATTTCTTCAGTCAATAGAGGTAGGCATGCTGACAAATTCTGCACAAGTTTTTGGAGGAGTGAAGCCCGGGGTCACTATCAAGTCAAACCTTTGGGTCGACCAATGAGAGGCTTGATGGATTGGCTTGCAGGAAACATAGATTGAGATGGCTTCTTGGGAAACTTCTTCGTTGTTCTGGGTGACAACTAGCTACGTCGATCCCAGGATTGTGCAATGCAAACTGCCTAGGAGGAAGCCTTAAGTGCTAATCCAGGTGGATATTGGTGCCCACCCTCCAATTCCACGTTTTCTAGATATTGGTGCTCCCCCACCATTGTTTCTTTCAGTTTTTCATTTTCTTTAATTGTAGCGCAGTTTACTATTTTTAGCAGTTTTTAGGGTCTTAAACTTCTGGAGTTGTTTTGAGGCCCTAAATGACATTTTTTTGGCAATCTACCGCCAACAACTTTTTAATAAAATCGTATTTTTCATCATATTCCTTGGAGAGATATTTCCAACGAGGTATCATGCATATCAAATAGAGATAATATGACCAAGTCATGACCCCAGGAAGTTGGCTTTCCAACTAACCCTAACGGGGCCCATAAACTCTTGGTGTTACATCTCCTCGGGTTAGGGTTTTTATTGTTTAGGGTTTGCTCTTCTTGTTCAATAACTAAAAGGCCCTTGAGCCACATTGTAAGGTAGTTCAGAGGCATGTAGCTACCACATCTCTTCTTAAAGATAAGCTACCATCGCCCGAGCTAGTTTATTTCCATTTCCGTTTGTTAGCATATTTCAGTATTTTACATTAATGAAATGGAGCATTATTTCTGTTGCATCTTTGTATTTATGGTTATATCTATAATTTGTTTCATTCCTATTTAAATCCAGATCAGTGGTATCAAATGGGTCTTCTCTTTCTCTATTTTTCTTTGCATGTCTCCAACGAGGTCAGGATATAAGGAGTTAAGGATTGAACTGGTCGAACCTTTGCAAGACTAGCCTCGCAAATCCCGATGGCCTCCCATGGTGGATAAAAAGAAATATGAGGGGGCAGGAGATCCGAGGGGTGACACATCTACTTCCAGCAACTACTCTGGAAGCACCACACCCTTTAAGGTACAAGTTAACTTTGACATTCCCATATTTGAGGGTCAGATAGATGCAGACGTTGTAGATAAATTTTTAAATCTTCTAGAAGGGTATTTTTCTGTTCATGATTTTTCTAGCCGGGAAAAGATTATTTTCACTCTTCTCAAAGCTGCCCCCCATGTCAAGAACTGGTGGGAAACCTATTGCAAACAGAAGGATGAAAGTACAACCTCAGTATTTTCAGTCGCACCCACTTGGAATTCATTCTGGGATGCCATGAAGGAGAAGTACTACCCTGTTGGAAGCTATGAGGATAAATACATAAAGTGGACCACGTTGCAGCAAGGAAGGGACAAAGACGTGCCAGAGTTTATCAATATTTTTCATACCCTTCACACAAAGTTGGGTATCAAGGAATTTGAGTGGCATTTGGTACTCAAATATCATAGTTACCTACATAGTTACATCCAAGATGAGATAGAGTTCCTCGACATCTCCTCGCTCGACACGACGTACTGATACGCTGTCAATATCGAGTAGAAGTTTAAACAGAAGAAGCGAGACTTTGGATCTACAAATTTGAATCAAGGGAAAGGTGCCCCTAAATTGCAGAACAAAGGACAAATCCAAGGCAGGGTGGCCCAGGACAACCTGCCAAATCCACAAGAAAAGAAAAACATTTTGAAGCCAAAGAAAGACACAGGAAAGTGGTGTGAGTTCCATAAGAGCTCCACTCACAACACAAGTGAGTGTTGGGCCAAGCAGTCACTAATGACCGAGCTAAAGACTTTGGAATCAGATGCATGTTCCGACTCTGAGTCAGAACCCAACAAGGATTATGACAAAGGGAAGCAGATTATCAATGTAGAGCCCAATGCCACTATTGCCACCATGAATATCTAGAAGGAGGAACCCGAAGATCTAGAGCAAGAGGAGTGACTCTTCCACTCCCAGATGTGGGTAAATGGTTCCCCGCTACAGTTCATTGTTGACAGCGAGAGCCAAAAGAACCTCATTTCGGCAGAGGTCGTGAATTGGCTAGGCTTACCGACCACAGCACATCCCCAACCGTGAACCATCAGGTGGCTTCACCAAGGACGGGATCTTTACATGAGCCAGTAGTGTCACCTTCCATAAAACATCAAGCCCTTCACGGATGAGATATTATGTGACGTTGCTCCCCTTGATGTTTGTGATGTATTATTAGGCCAACCATACTTGTGGAAGTGACATGCTGTGTATGAATCAAGGCCTCGTGCTGTTATTGTTACTTTGGGAAATAATTTGTACAGGATACAAGAGGTAGCACTGCATACCGCCATCTCTTTGGTTACTACAAAACAATGCAGTAAGCTCATTTCCAAAACTGGGAAAATTTTTTCCTAATGATATGCCCTCAAGGAAATAAGAAGTTGATGGCCATGACCTCCAAACAAGGCCCCTCCACATGACAACAACAGATGGACAAGGCCGTGGAGGAGTATGAGGACATCTTCACCTCCCCCATAGGGGTGCCTCTACACTGCCAAGTAAAG
The DNA here is from genome assembly GCA_031772625.1 of Pinus tabuliformis. Taxonomy (NCBI): domain Eukaryota; kingdom Viridiplantae; phylum Streptophyta; class Pinopsida; order Pinales; family Pinaceae; genus Pinus; species Pinus tabuliformis. Next base: position 1,206,700,273 of record CM062817.1, on the reverse strand, counting down.
CACTCCATCGATCTGAGCCTAGGTGCGTCGTTGACCAATGGACCAATCTATCGACACTCCATTCTGGAGAATGACGAAATCAAGAGGCAGATTTAGGAGCTACTACAGAAAGGTCACAACTGACCAAGTTCATAGCCCTATGGGAGCCTGATCGTGTTGGTACAAAAGAAGGATGGGACTTGGAGACTCTGCATTGATTATTGGCATTGAATAAGATCACTATCCGGAATAGGTACCTGATCCCACTGATTAATGACCTTGTGAACCAAGTGGGGGGGGGGGGGGGGGAATATTTCAATAAGATAGACTTGACATCAAGTTATCACTAGGGACCAATCGAACACTTCGATGTGTGGAAGACTACCTTCAAATCCAAGGAGGGACTTTTCGAATGGTTGGTTATGCCTTTTGGGTTGACGAATGATCCTGCAACATTCATGAGGCTGATGGATGACATCTTGCGGCCATTCACCAACTCATTTGTAGTGGTATACTTGGATGACATCCCGATCTTCAACCAAAGTTGGGAAGAGCACCTCCACCACATCCGACAAGTTCTCCATACAATGCGGCAACACGAGCTATGTGCCAATTTGGAGAAATGCACTTTTGGCATGACCCAAGTTCAGTATATGGGATACATTATTGATGAAGGGGGGGTGCATGTGGATCTTGCCAACATCCAAGTCATTCAGGATTGGCTATCTCCAACCACTTTGACAGAGTTCCGCAACTTTCTATCTCTTGCCAATTTCTACTGCAGGTTCATGCTGGGGTTCTCTCATATCACTTGTCCCTTGAGTCAAGTCACCAAGGGAGGAATGAAAGAAAAACTCTTTTGGTCTGAATCTCAACAGAAGGCATTTACAGAGTTGAAACATCACCTATGCTCGGCACCAATGCTCGCATTACCAGATTTGTAACAACCATTTGAGATCAAGACAAATGCCTCTGACTATGTTACTGGGGTAGTACTTACTCAACATGGGCATCTAGTGGAATATCACAGTGAGATGCTTTCAGACACAGTTCAGAAGTATCCCACTTATTACAAAGAGATGTATTCCATTGTGCAGGCCTACTGACAATGGAAGCATTACATTTTGGGGAAGGAAACAATCATTCACACAAACCACCATCCCCTGCAGTTCATACAGACGCAAGGGAAGTTTTAGAATGATCGCCATCAGAAGTGGTCCACATACCTGCAACAGTTTCATTTGAATATAAAGTATAATAAGGGCAACACCAATAATGTTTCAGATTGCCTCAGTTGACCACCAATCTTAGAGTTAACCACCATGATCAACTCTTGTGGGTACAAGACTTCTAATTGGCCACGTCTCTACAAAAGCAACCCGCAATTCGGCCACACATACCATACGCTCTTGGAGGGTCAACATGTTCCAGATTTTCACCTCCAGGATGCCCTGTTATACCACCTGGGTAACCTTTGTGTTCCTTCAAGCGAGCGTGCCAAGATGATTTGGGAAGCACACTATAGTCGAGCTGTTGGGCATTTCGAGGTGAAGAAAATGGTGCCAGTATTGCAGAAGTATTTCTATTGGCCGCATCTTCGAAAGGATGTCAGGAAGTACATTAGATCCTGCACTACTTGCGCCATTTCCAAACTAACTATTAAGAATCAAGGCCTCTATACTCTGTTGCCTACCCCTAGTCGACCTTGGGAATCCATCTCCATGGATTACATGTTGGACCTTCATTCTACTAAGCATGGAAACAATTGTGTTTTTGTGGTCATTGACCGATTCTCGAAGATGGCCATTATGTAAGCCTGCAAAAAGAATATCGCAGTAGAAGCCACTGCTAAACTATTCTTGGAATGAGTGTGGGTACGCTTTGGGATCCCACGATCTATCATCTCAGATCGGGATAGCAGGTTCCTTAGTACATTTTGGTCCAGTCTCTGGTCGATGTTGGACACCAAACTCACTATGTCCACAGCTTTCCATCCCAAACTGATGGCCAGATAGAGGTCGTCAACATGATGATCGTACACATTCTGCGTATGTACAACTCAAAGCATCCATGCACATGGGATGAGAGCCTCCCCTACATTCAACACAACTACAACCGGGCTCTCCATAGCTCGACTAGTCAAAACCCTTTTTAGGTGGGCTTGGGATTCCAGCCACTATGTCCCATTGATGTGGCCATGCCATTTGCATCTACTCAGGCATATTTGGCTCATGTCCAGTTCAAAACCAATAAGGCAAAAAACTTCATTGAGCACATTCAACATATCTGCCAGCAGGTCCACGACATTCTAGACAAATCAAATTCCAAGTACAAGCAGCGACATGATCAACATCGGGTGGCACACAAGTTTCAAGTGGGCGACAAAGTCTGGTTTCATTTGCAAAAGGAACGCCTTACCGGAGCCTATCAAAAACTCAGATCACTCTAATATGATCCTTACACCAATACCAAGGTTGTGGGAGACAATGCATTTGAGCTCAGAATTCCCCCATTATTTGGCTTGCACCTAGTGTTCAATGTGGACTTCCTTCAGCCATACTTTCCACCATTACTAGACACATCTGACATTGTAGAACATCTCACACCAATAGAGTTAAATCTAGATTGCATGTAACAAGCTGCAACTAATCAGATCATGGACACGCAAATCAAGCACACTCGCTAGCAGAAGATACAACTATATCGATTTGTCAAAGCGGGTCAACTCCTTCACCAGGTCAAGTGGCTCACGAGAGACCAAGTTCAGCAGAAGTTTCCTCATCTCATGGAGGAACTCAATGCAATAGGGACCATTTCTTCCTAAGGGGGGAGGAATGATCCAGGTGGATATTGGTGGCCACCCGCCAATTCCACTTGGACCACCACCATTGTTTCTTTAAGTTTTTGAATTTCCTTAATTGTATCACAATTTACTATTTTTAGTAGTTTTTCAGGTCCTAAACTTCCAGAGCCATTTTGAGGCCCTAAACGACGTTTTTTTGGTAATCTATCGCTAACGATTTTTATAAAATCGTATTTTTCATTGTATTCCTCAGGGAGATATTTCCAATGAGGTATCATTCGCGTCAAATGGAGATAATATGACCAAAAATGCGCAAAACTGGGAGGTAGTCATGCTTAACATGTCTGCCCAGTTTTCAGGTTGAGCGAGGTGTCGGGAAACTGGTGGATAGTCCAAGAAAACTGGGTAATTTTTAGGATGAGCAACAGGCTGGTTGGCTAGGGGGATTGACTAAATAAACTACACAATTTTCAGAGATAGTGCAGTGACAGGTAGCAGGTTCCTATCCCTCTTGTCTGCACAATTTCTTTAGTCAGCGGAGGTAGGCATGCTGACAAAATCTACACAAGTTTTGGGAGGAGTGAAGCTTGGGGTCACTGTCAAGTCAAACTTTCTGGTTGACCAACAACAGGAATGATGAATTATCTTGTAGGAAACGTAGATTGAGATGGCTTCATGGGAAACTTCTGTATTGTTCTAGGTGACAACCAGATATGTTGATCCCAGGATTGTGCAGTGTAGACTGCCTAGGAGGCAGCCTCAAGTGCTAATCCAGGTGGATATTGGTGCCCACCCGCCAATTCCACTTGGACCCCCACCATTGTTTCTTTCAGTTTTTCATTTTCTTTAGTTGTAGCAGAGTTTACTATTTTAGCAGCTTTTTGGGTCTTAAACTTTTGGAGCTGTTTTGAGGCCCTAAATGACATTTTTTTGGCAATCTACCGCCAATGATTTTTTAATAAAATCATCTTTTCCATTGTATTCCTCGGAGATATATTTCCAACGAGGTATCATGCGTGTCAAACAGAATATGACCAAGTCACGACCCCAGGAAGTTGGCTTTCCAACTAACCCTAACGGGGCCCATAAACTCTTTGTGTTACATCTCCTCAGGTTAGGGTCTTTATTGTTTAAGGTTTTATCTTCTTGTTCAATAATAAAAATGCCCTTGAGCTTCACTGTAAGCTACCATAGTTCTTCTCAGAGATAAGCTACCATCGCCCAAGCTAGTTTATTTCAATTTCTATTTGTAAGCATATTTCAGTATTTTACATTAATGAAATGAAGCATTATTTCTCCTGCATCTCTGTATTTATGGTTATATCTGTAATTTGTTGCATTCTTGTTTAAATCTAGATCAAATGCTGTGCAATTTTTGGTAGCACAACTTGGCCACTAAGGGTTGAGTCTACGTATTACAGCTCAGTCGAGGTCCAGCTGATGGAGGGTTTTCAATCGACAGAGCTTCGAGAAAATGGTCAAGTGTGTGGGCGAGTGAACTCGTGTATACATGACCTTGTGAACACACACTCAACATGACTTGACAACAAGACACCCCAAACCACAAGACAACATATGCACAATGCGAATGACTGCGAGACTGTCTAATGGTGAAAGCGACAAGTGTGACACTTCGAATAGACCTTCAGACGACACTTGTGCGGAAGTGCTTACAACATCATGTGTGGGGGTGATAGATGTTTACATATTTAAAACAACTCAAACAAAAACCTTCAACATCACCAGAACAAGGTCATAAGCATGACATGGCAATTAACATGTTGAAGATGATAGTTGGTCAAACAAGCAAAAATGAAGCAAGACATGTAGAGGAAACACGTGAAATGACCTTTTTGTGTTTGCGCACATGCATATTACTGAGGACAGGATGATATGACAATGATAAATAGTCATGCAAACTCAACTAAGAGGTGTACCTCAAAAGGTGTTATTTACTTACCATACTTACCCTCGAGATGATCATGCATCTGACGAATTTTTCATGCCGTCCTGATATTTTTCCATTACTTTGTCTCTTGGTCCTTCTCCTCGACTCCTTGGGAGTGATCTCAGCATGTCACCTTTTCCCTTAGTCACTAAGAGATGGATCAGCGCAGTTTCAACAAGAAGTGATTGTTGCCGGAATGAGGCCTTGGGAGGTCCATCTGTGCAGTATCTGCATGCAAGACCGACAAGTTAAATTGGACAACACTTCGCAGTTTTGAGGCACAGGACAATGTTGCAAGGTGGGGGTCTTGGGAGGACTACTCTGCACATTTCTGGAGAGTAGTGTTGGTTGGGGTCTTTGCGCACTACGAGGTTTCTACAGGCAAGTGTTTGCTTAAGGGGGCCTGACCCAAGTTCTGCGTTTAATTAGCCAAACAAATCCCTACACTATTGTCCCTTTCGGCATCAGCCCATAGAGCACGGACCGAAGTCTCACCCGAAGTAGTATGGGGGGATGTTGGAACCAAGTTTCCACACCCTTGAGATGGTTTTGATGTCATCTGATCTCTTCTATCCTTACCTTCGTGCAGGTGATCTCACTCTAGGGCTTGTAAGACAAACCCTCTATTCTGTCTTTCAATACCTTCGTGAAAGGACACGATCGACCTTTGCACATCTCTAACTTGTAGCTCAGGTACTTTCGTGCTGCTATAGTAGCGTGGCGTGAAAATTCCCCAATTATCCTAAGTGATTTTCGTATCCTGTTAAATATTTAAATTTATCACCATGTAAGAAGATATTCGTGATTGCGTTCAATTATTCAGTGTAATTGCATTCATTTGCGCATCTTATAAGCATAATAAAATAAATTCATACATAAGATATCCAAACCCATCAACAGGACAAATGCACAGAAATTGCAGAATAACTCCTTTTATTAATATCTTCCAAGTGTTAAAGACTTTGTTCACCCTACGCACACAATTGCAGGGGTCCATGCACTCAGCTATGGATTTCTACCCTAGGCCTATGCACACTCAACTGTAGAGCCTCTACCTACACTATAACCCAAGACTTAGACTGCTTGCTCTAAAGCTATGACTCTCTTCCTTGTCCCATTGATCGATTGATGCCTTTAACTACTTAGAGCTTAGCTCTTTTTATACAATCCCATGGTCTTCGGACCATGGGTAGATCTCTTACAGCTGAATTTTCTTTAAAAAACTAAAGACTGACTACCCTTTATGACACCTAATACCTTCGCACTCCGCAACCACAAAATGCGGAGTCTTTACAATAATATTACAAAACTTGACTAAAACATGGGCTTTTAGCCCCAAAACTGCCCTTGGGGGATCTTGCTCCCAACAAGCCCCCAACACAAACATCGTGACTTGCCCTTGAGTCACTCAGCAAGTGCAGAGATCTTTGCATGAAGCTTTTCTAGCTCGACCATGATGACTGCAACTTCAGTTGTACACTGAGCTGCTGCCTGCTTCGCATCTTCGACTGTCTTCTCAGTTACTGCCCCTACGTTGCAACCTGAAGCTATTGTTGTGTTGCTTGCAGAGTCACAAGCTTGCCTTCAATGTTTCCTATAACTGCATAAGCTTCCTCCAGCCAGGGCTTGAGTCATGCCTTCATCACTTCTTCCTTGTGCACCGCTGCGTCGACCTGTTCCTTCAGCTATTTGGCTTCCTACAACTTGGCTAACCTCTATGTCAGCATGATGGTTCGTGTTGTGCCCTTAACTTCGTCGTAGCATTTTTTGAGTTCGTGCACTTCTGTCTTGAGCCTCTAGATGTTTGGGTCCTCCTGCAAGCTGGTCAGGACCTCAAACGACTATTTAAACAACTGTGTGTAGTCTGCTACTACACTCTCCACTACCACAACTGCTTTTGTGACATCAGCCACCCGCTATTCCTTGACCTCTAGTCGTGTTGAAGGATGAGCCCTCAACTGGAGCTCTATAATCTGTAAGTTCAACTCCAACTGAACCCGTGCCATCTCCGTCTGAGTGTCATACACCCCTGTGGCCAATTTACAGATGCAGACCTCGACTGGCTCCTCCTCCGAAATGGCCAATTCCGGGACCATTCTACAGGCCTCCTCCATAACCTGTATGATCTTCTACCACTGGCTAGTCACCTCAGCCTCAGCGACGATGGCAGCATTCCTCTGTAAGGCCATCTGCTCATTATTTATTCTCTTCTCACTAATCACTTGGAAAGCGCGGTGCTCGTAGGCCCTTAGCTCTACAATTACTCCATCCTGCAAAGGGTGGAGTGCTTCACACGGGAGTGCTACTACGTTCAATTGTACTCCCTTTAAGGCGCTGACAGTGGGCCTGTCAGCCTCAGTTTTTGTTGTTAGTGCTCCATCTGGCAGCACTAGCGCACTGGAAGCCTTTGTGCACAACATATCAGTAGCCTCTGACATGCCGATAGCCAAGTTAGTAGACGTCATACCAACTTGCGATGCACGAGCCTGCAACTCCTGCACTCCAGTATGGATGGCCCATAGGATGATCTGCTGCTGATTTTCAAATTGTTACCGGGCCTCCGCAGTGACATCTCTGACTATGCCACCAATGTCGTATAAGTCTCCCTCCATTAGTGTGATGGGGTCCAGCAAGGTCTTGGTCACCTTAGACTTCTTTCTGGACCCTCCCTTTTCTGGCTCTCTTGAGCACTTAATACAGTTGGACGTCCACTGAGGGTTCGTACCATGCTACTATGTGTCTTCTTCCATTGCAGGTGAAGGCAACCACACACCCTTGTTAGAGCCCCTCTCTGTGCCTCATGTTTTTTTTCCTGCCTCCTTTCCTATCTACTCTACCTTGGCCTTCTCAGTGACCTCCTTCTTCCTCTTCTCGACCAGCTACGCCATCTTCAGCTTGGCCTCGTCCTTCTTCTTTTGTGTGGCAGACTTACTTCCACCCACCGCCAAGTCTATGGAGGTGCGCCACTCTACCGGCCATTTATCCAACACTGCATCGATGGCATCATCTGTGGCTAGGTACGGCAAGTCGTACCACTTCTGCACAGGGTCCTTTCATGCCCTGATTGAGATCCGATGGAAATCCACTTTGAATTTAGCATAGCTTTACAGGTTAGCATATACCATGGGTGACAATCATGGCTTGCGATTGATAGCCATCCTAATATTCATTTCCATCAGAATCTAGAAGATTTTGATGTCTCGAACGTGCTTTGCATCCTTGTTTTCCCACAACAAAGCGTACGTCGCTGCATCAGGGAGGTCCAGCACGACCGAGGGGAATTGGATTTCTTTTGGTCACTCCCATGCTACAAGCACAATCGAGAGCAAGAGCCACATGTAGTGGAAGGTCTTGCTCTACACCTGCGCTTCACGGAAGTTGGCCAAGAACTCGCCATGAAGGTAGTCTGACTAGTTAAACTAGACTCCTTCCATGCACTGCTATTCATTAATGCCGGATTAGCGGAAGATTTTCAAGGATCTAAGCCATAAATTTTGTCTTAAATGTCGGCCGCCCACTCTATTTCGTTTCACTTTTGTCATCTTTTCATGAACAATGACCTTAATAGTCACTTTCCAGCCGACCTGCATGATTTCTCCCTTGGTAGCGCAGCTCCCTTTGCACTGTCTCGGACCCAGTGACACGTCCTCGCTTCACGCCATCTTCCAATGGCACAGTTCCCCAACTTGGGCAGTGTAGTTTATAGTCCCCCACCTCCTTTCAACTGCCCGAAGCGCTAAGGCTATGCTACTTTCATTTAGTCACCTGACCAGACCACCGGTGTATGGCTTCAAGCGACTGCCATTCACCTTTCCTGGGAAGGGTTCTCCATTTAACTTGACTAGCTGTACTGCTCCTCCATCGGTAACCTCCTTAATAATGTAAGGCCCTAACCAGTGAATCCTAAATTTTCCTGGAAATTTATGAAACTTACTATCATACAACAAAAGCATATCATTTACCTTAAATGTGCATAGCTTGATGTGTCGATCATGCCATCCCTTTTCACGCTGCTTTTTGACCTTCTGGTGAAATCCAGCCAAAAATATTTCTTCTTCGAGCTCATCCAGTTGCGTGAGCCTCTGTTCCAAGGCTCTGCGATCCATTATACCTGTGAGCACTGCTATGCGCAAACTAGGCATGATGTATTCCATAGGCATTACGGCTTCCACACCATAGACAATCCTAAAAGGGGTTTGTCCCGTCAACTTCTTGCATGTCATTCTTTAAGCTCACAATATTGCAGGTATGCATAGGTCCCAATCACTTCATTGAGCATTACAAACGTTGGTCAGTGTGTTTTCAAGCACTTTTTTGAACGTTTCCACTGTCCCGTTAACCTGTGGGTGATAAGGTGTTCTTTTCTAGTGATATACCTAAAATTCCTCCATTAGTGCATTGATCGTCTCATTCAGGAAGTTCGTACCACGATCACTCATCAAGATCCTTGGGCATCCAAATCACGTCAGTACATGCTCAATTAATAACTTCATGACTTTCGTGCCTATGCAATCCTTCACCGACTGCGCTTCTACCCAACAAGTCAAATACTCTGTCACAGTGATAATGTACCTTGTTCCTGTCTTTCCTTGTGGCTGAATGGGTTGTACAAAACCTATTGCCCACTTCTCGAAGGGTTGCAATGTCATTTTTGGATTCAAAGGCATTTGATCTCTCTGTGATGGCCTACCTATTCGTTGACATACATCACATGCCTTAAAATATGCTTTTGAATCCTGATGAAGGGTTGGCCACCACAACCCTGCGCGTAGAATCCTCTGTGCAGTTGCTCTCCCTACATAGTGTCCTCTCGCGGCACCCCCATGAGCTTCCATGAGGATGCTATTTCGTTCGAACTCAGGTACATACTGTCACAATATCTCATCAGTCCCCATCTTATATAGATGCCGAACAATGATAGATAAATCTACCGTGTGCACCACTAATTACTCCTTTTGCTGGACAGAGTATCCTTCCAGCACATTTCCTATTGTTAGGAAGTGTATTATATCCTTGAAATGACCATCCGCGATACGCACTGTAAATAGTTGCATGTCAGGCAATCCTTCTTCCAAGTTAGTAGGTTCCTCCCCTGTTTCGATGCGCGACAGATGATCTGGTCCCGCGTTTAATCGTCCAAGCTTCACAACAACTTCAAAATCATACTCTTGGAACAATAAGAGCCATCTGTAGATTTTCCCCCCCAACACAGGCTTATTGACCAGGTACTTCAGCGCGGAGTGATCCGTATACATTTTAAAATGGCCTCCTAGCAAGTAGTGCATGTACTTCTGGAGCGCATACACCATAGCTAGTCCCTCGCATTCAATGGTAGAATAGTTATTCTCTGCTTTGGATAATCTACGGCTTGTGAATGCAATAGGATGGTCCAAGACTTCTCTTCCATCCTGTGTTAGTATTGCCCCCAGCGTTATACATGATGCGTTGAAATTTACATGAAACTCTTTCTTCCAGTCCTGGAAGACTAGAATCGGCGTGGTAACCATATTTTCTTTCAATATATGCAAATTTTTCTTACATTCATTGTTCCAGCAAAACGTGACATCCTTCTTCAACAATTTTTCCATTGGTGCGGTGATCTGGGCATAGTTTTTTATAAACTTTCTGTAATATCCCGTATGTCCCATATTAACGCACAGCTGTTTCACACTCCTTGGCGCTTCATCAATACTTTCAAATCTGTCCTAAAAACTGAATGTCATCATGAATCCTTCACGTAGGATATCCCATTCTCCTATCCCATGGCGGAGCTCTGTTTCTATATATTAATTCATTGGGATAACATTTAGGGTATGAAAGAATAGGTGCACCCACTCAGGTTGGGGACTTTCTCCATAATCATGCGTCCATTTGGCCAGATGCGCACATGGATCATTCTTCCCATCGTACTTGTCTGTCAGTTGCATATTAGGCTTCCCAAATTGTTTCCTCATCATCTTCCTACATTCGCACCAATCATCAAAGCTTCCCTTTTTCGTACCCCACCATCTTGTGGGCGTAGCGCATAGTGCCTAGTCCAAGGCCTGGAAGAGCTAATTTTCTAGTACCGCTCTTTCAAATGCATCCAAAAATATATCTACCTCATTTATACCATCATAAATAGGCATATTTTTTACCTTTGACGACACACAACGTAGCGACCAGGTCATCATGTTGCAATTCAGCGTAGTTACTTCATGTAACCGATTCTTCCAACGTTTATATTTCTTCGTCGGAGTCCAAAGTGCAGTAACTCTCGCAATCCCACATAATCTATCCATTCATGGTGGGATTCACCCAATCTTGGTCTCGTTCTATTATCTTATAGATGCAGTCCAGATCATCATCACCCTCATAATCGCGGACTGGTTCCATATATCGTGATCCTTCAGCAGGATCGAGGGGTATTATTACGCACAGTGATTTCTTCTCAAAGATCATCTTTTGCTTCTTCAAATTGATTACCCCATTCATATTGTTAGCTTAGTCAATTCCTAGGAGCGCAGGGTAGGGATTGTTGTCATCCACTATCTCTATTACTTCAAAATCGGCTAGTGCACTCGCTCCCTCAATATCCACAATCACCCCCTGCAGCCGCCCCATGGGGATGATTTTCTATTGATTCACCATCCTTAGCTGAATCGGAGACCATTGTAGCACAAGTCTCCCCATTCGATCCCAAGTCTGTTTTGGTAGGACATTCGCATCTGACCCTAGGTCCAAAATGACCTGATCCATTTCCTACTCTCCTATTTGTGCAGTCAGTCTCATCTCCCATCCCATCCTTGTTTTGTGCTTTTCAATCTTTCATACTACGCATGGCTCACTTAGCGTGGTTCTAGTCCATCTATTGATGAGTTCTTGTATCCCTTTCATAGCCTTACTATCATGTAGTAACTTCATGCAGGCTTCCAGGAAAATTGTGAGCATAGAGGGGTCCATCTCAAGCTCAGGCTTATCCTTGCTTCTTGAGGTGGAGGCCTCCGTGAAGCTCTTCTTATCTTCCATGAAGGCTTCACGAGCATGATCCAAATCAAACTCAACCTCTTTCACTGGGGCTTTGTGAACCCATGTACTATCTTCTAGCAGTTTCCCTTTGTCATCTACCAACGCGATTCCACTTCTGATTACTATATTTACATTTGGATCTTCCTCACGTGGCTCAGACCTCATCATTTGCAAGTTATGAGTTGGCGGAGGTGGTAGCACCCCTTTGTCATGTATCCAAGCTATCAACGTAGGACAACCTTCTATTTCATGATCAAACAGTGTGCAATACTTGCACGACGAACGAGTTGGATTAGTACAATCGCGGGCATAGTGTCTTGGTCCTCTACAATTGTAGCAAATCAACTATCTTTGACCTTTACTAGGTCCTCCTTCGCCTAGGCCTGGTCCGCGCCCCTGAAATCCTAATCGTGCCATCCCTGCATTTTGTTCAAGGGGTTGTGTTTCGATATGAACCTTGTAGGTGGGAGTTCTATCCATCATCAATTCATAGCTCCTACAAGTATGCTCATCATGTCCTACTGGCCTACAAAAGTTTCCAAACAGTTGTTGCGGTGCTTGCACATACCTCTATAGCAAGTGATAGTTATCTGTGGCATGTTTTCTGGCTACTTGACATATAGCACACCATAAGGCAGGCCACGCACTAGGTCCTACTTGAGCTTTTGGCCTTAAAGGCATCGGTCCTCCTCCTGCAAGGTAATTCAAAAATACTAGGAAATGGTCTTTGTCATAACCCTGACTCCTACATTTCAAGCACCATACCTCCTCTCATACCTCTGGCCGAACCGTCTTGTCCTGCTTCAGACTTTGCATCTCAAGGCACAAATTCTTTAGCTGCGCATGGATCTGTTGAACTCCTAGATTAGGATCTTGCATCGAAGTCTCATGTAGTCTCATGGCAATCTCCAAGGCCTCTGCCTGAGTTGTTATCTTCTGCTGCGATAGCGCACTCCTTAAGTGTGGTAGTAGCAAAGCCACAAACCACTCGCGATGCTATCCATCTATCAAATTCATGTTGGTTTCATGGATTTTACATTTCAGCCTCTAATCTAGTTCCTGAGGTGTCTCGCCTGGTTGCATCATGATCTCTTTGAATCCCACAATTAACTATGCCTCAGATTTAGGCCTACTAAATTCCCTATTTAGTGTTGCCTGGATGTCCACTACTCCAGCATTCGGGTTATCGTTAGAGCACTTAATATACCAGGTTAGCGTACGATACTGCAGAGCACTAACTAGTGTCACCTTCTTTATATGATCATCTGTAACACCCTGAGCTTCCCATACAACCCTCAGAATGAACCAGAATTGGTCTAGGTCCTCATTTCCCAAGCCTTTGAACAAAGGCAACTTCACTGTGTTTTCCATACTGAACCGCAGTGGAGGTGGAGATGGTATAGGTGAAGTCAAAGGTGATGGTGGTGAAGTCGGAGGTGGTGTGGGTGGATGTGGTATTAACGGAAATCCTTGTCTTATTAGCTGAATATCACTTCACGGAGAAACCTTCGTTATCCCTTCTTCGTCTCTTCGCGGAGGTGAAATCAAGAGGCTATACTCTGGACCCTTATTTCCTTCATTCCTATAAGCTTTTCCACTTAGTGTACTTCTGAACATCAAGGTAGCTGCATAACCCATTTTTTCGCACAACAACATTTTAATCAAAGTATTCAAAGATTTTACGTACTTACCTCGTGGTCCTTTAAAAAAGCATCACTCCGCCTCGCTATAGCTGACTGAGGTGTCAACTGCGAATTCAGTCACAAATCCTCTTATGATGCAACCGACCCAATGATCAATAGCATGGGCGACCTTATCCTCTAATGCTTCCAACCTTCGCACTAGTTCTGGGGTCCACACAATAGGACCGTCAAGTTTCCACCTTCCTTGGCTATCTGCTAGCTTCGCAGTCCACTCGTATAGCTCAATAGGGAAAAAGCAGAAAAATATTTTGTGGATCTCTATATACAGGCATCCATCCAACCACTGTTATTTTGACAGTCACGGGTTTTTGTTCTCCTATGCTGCGAATTGGTGGATCTTTCTATCCAACCAGTCTCCAATCTCCTTCTTAGTTGGATTCCAGTGATACGACATCACACATCTCTTATGTAGATTCCTATCCCGGCAATGAAACAATTTGTTGGCTTGAGGGGGCCTGACCCAGGTTCAACGTTTAATTAGCCAAACAAATCCCTACACTACTAGCCCTTTCGGCATCAGCCCGTGGAGTGTGGACCGAAGTCTCACCCGAAGCAGCATGGGGGGATGCTGGAACCAAGTTTCCACACCCTTGAGATGGTTTTGATGTCGTCTGATCTCTTCTATCCCTACCTTCACGTAGGTGACCTCACTCTAAGGCTTGTAAGACAAACCCTTTGTCCCAGCTTTCAATACCTTCGCGAAAGGACACGACCGACCTTCGCATAGCTCTAACCTTTAGCTCAAGTACTTTCGCACTACTATAGCAGCGTGCCATGAAGATTCCCCAATTATCCTAAGTGATTTGATTATCCTGTTAAATCCTTAATGTTATCACTGCGTAAGCAAATATTCGTGATTGTGTTCAATTATTCAATTTAATTGCATTCATTCGTGCATCTTATAATCATAATAAAGGAAATTCATACATAAGATATCCAAACCCATCAACAGAACAAATGCATAGAAATTTCAGAATAACTCCTTTTATTAATATCTTCCAAGTGTTATAGACTCTGTTCACCCTGCGCACACAGCTACAAGGGTTCGCGCACTCAACTACGGACTTCTACGCTAGGCCTCTGCACACTTAGTTGTAGAGCCTCTACCTATGCTACAACCCAAGAATTAGACTCCTTGCTCTAAAGCTATGAATCTCTTCCTTGTCCCATTGATCGATTGATGCCTTTAACTACTTAGAGCTTAGCTCTTTTTATACAATTCCATGGTCCGAGGACCATGGGTAGATCTCTTACGACCTACTTTAATTTACAAAACTAAGGGCAGAATACCCTTTATGACACCTAATACCTTCGCACTCCGTGACCACAAAATTCGGAGTCTTTACAATAATATTACAAAACTTGACTAAAACATGGGCTTTTAGCCCCAAAACTGTCCTTGGGGGATCCCGCTCCCAATAGCAAGGGAGGAAACTTAATGGTTGTAGAAGCAAAGAGCACAGTTCCGGGAGACTGGATGAGGGTAAGTTGCTTTAGAAATCACTAAGTGTGAGATCAATGAAACATATGTAAATATTGATAAGACTTGACTGTGATCACACACCAACACTTAGTGATACATCACAGACCATCTATAATGTATAAAAATAATCTGCTTGATGCAACAACCTTTATGAAAAGAGTGCATGTAGTTAGTGTGAAACATGTCTATGTGATGATAGCAACTCAAGTGCGCCTTCTTTCACTTGAAGCAAAAAAACATTCCTTTGGATGAAAAACAACAAACCCTATGCCCAAAGATGACACATGCTGCATAAATATGAGAAAACAAACAAATCTTAAGATTAAGGAGGGGAGCTTGAAATCATCAACTTTCCAACAAGTGATCAAGGATGATCGATCACAGGATCCAAGGTAGGATCCAAAATTTGGATGTGAACCAAAATTTTGGTGGGTGGTTGTAGCCACTACAACATTGGTGACACACTAGTAGAACTCCATCTCTTTGTATGGACCTTGTTCATGAAAAGCGAGTCAAACCTTTCCAGAAGTATTGTTCGATTCTTTGATTGTGATGGCTTCCACACTAACTTGTGTGAAAGATGTAGTCCCTACCATTCTCTTAATCGATCAACACGCATTCCAAGCCATGTCAACTTAGTTGTTTTGATTGGGGATGAGTAGTATATTCATGCACAAGTAATATAACTGTCAGAGTTCAAGTTTCATCTTTGGTGTTGCTCTGTTGCCAGCAGGTCTGGACAACACCCCAACAGAGTCACACAAGAACACAAGAATTGCTACGCTGCCAATGAGCCTGGTCAATACCCTGCCGGAGTTACTTGTATAACCTCTCTGCATAGGAAGCCTTTCTCTTCTTTCACCTTATTTATTTTCCGTTTTTTAATTTTTTTTAAAGAACTATGCATAGGAACTTACATATTTTAGAGGTAGAAGAGGGATCCTAATTTATTTAGAGCAGAAGAGGTTGTTCGTTTAGAGAAGTATGTTATATATACCTTTGACATAATTGTTAAGGTTTTTCCCCTCACCTTACTCTACTTTACTGAGCTGACAAGGGTTAACCCAAAAGAACTGATTAGAGTAGGCGGTACTAGTTAATAGTGAAAGAATTGTGTTTTCACCAAGACTCACTTTGAATAGAATGTGCTTTCCACCAAGGAATCATTGACTGAAGACAGCAAGATCTTCATAAAGAGAGAGGAAAATAGATAACCAGATGTCGATAGTTGTACAAGTCCTCGTAGATTTGCTCAAATTGTCTCAAGAGCCAAACATGATTTCATGTAAGGCTAACCTATGGACACGAGCAACCAAAGAAACCAAAAATAAAAAGAAAAAAGTAAAGAGAAATCAAAACAAGTAAGCAAAGAAAGTAGACATGCAAACCAGAAAGAAAATAAAAGAATGAAACAAAGACTACTCCTACTCTTATGCTAAACAGTGCATGGGCCTACTCATGTGACGTGATATTTCTGATGCAGCCACCGATGCATTGGTTGGCCCATGTTGGCCGAAGGCATGAAAAATATGGATGTAAACTAGTGAAAAAGAAAGATTTAACAATTATGACCAACATGCTCTGAGTTCTAAAACATCCACAGAAAAGAAAAGAGCGAATGCACAAGACAAACATTTTGCGGACTTAACATGCTGTTGTGACACACTGCATGCAGATGATAATCATACACACTCTCTTCACTGTGACAGACAAGAAAACATGAGAAAGAGAGATAACTTACGTCTTTTAAGTGTGTTTGTTGTGTATGATCCCTCCAATGCATGAGCGATGGGATCATGTGATTTGAGTGGAGGAAGCAAAATTTGTGTGTTGGGATGATCTTAAATGTGAAGCAGAGAGTGATGAGGATACTTGGGTGTTTCAAAAAATTTCTAATCGGAAGATGAATTAACCTCAGGGAAATGAGGACCTGACATAACCATCAGCTCAAGCTGAAGTTCCTCGATAACCTGCAGGGTTTCCACTTCAACAATAGATAGATCATCGGAGACCAGTGGCTTAGAAATATTGACAGCAAGTGAATCAACATTGTGATCGAATGAAGATGTACAGATATCACGACAACCACGATCAGAAAATTCAGGATGTTCGTTGGAATCCTCATGATTTCATGAATCATTTAGAGGGTGTCATGCGGAAAGAGTCAATTTTGCGGACAAAACCGACCTCCCTAGAAGCTAAGGCTTTCTAGTGACAAACAAGACAATCAAGCACTATCTTTCCCTAAATATGCATTTAAAATACAAGCAACCAGGTGTTTAAAGCATACCTTTAGTCCAACGCTGTTTGTAGCAGTCCAGCCTCTCCGATCCAGATGAGCTCCTCCTTCTCCTTGAAACCTGCATTCACTAACAAGCAAACGATTACATAGCACCTGAATAATTCATATAATAAAACATATTCATCATAAAGACCAAGGAGTATATGAAACAAATTATATATAACAACTTGTTGAGAAAAATGAACTTAATTATATTAATTGGAAACAAAAGAAACCATTACAACCAGTGCCTTGGTGTTGTGCAGGTCCCTCCCAGGGTCCAGCAAGAGTTCTCCTTTACTTTGATCAGCTCACTCACTTCCAAATGAAGCTAAGAAAGGATGGGAATCTCTCCTCTCAAGCTCTATAAGGGAGTCATAATTTCAGCAGCATCTACCCTTAGGAATGTTCAGCTTTCAACCTCTCCTCCCTCTGGCCCAATGCCTGTATTTATAATGCTTTGGAGGAAGTTGATCAGGTCCACCATCAATGGGATAAGCCCCTCTTTCAATGGGATAGCTCCCCTCTTGATGGGATAAGTTCCTCTTTCATAGGGATGCATGAACCATCTGGAGGCGCTCAATACACGTCAAACCATTTTCTAGAATGCTCTAGATTTGACCACAAGTAACTTTTTTGAAGTAAAACTCGTGCCTTTTGACCTTTACAGGAGTACGCACCCACCCCTTTACAGACAGAGCGTACAAGTACGCAGGTATTGTGAACTTTAGGTGCGTACACGCAGGTAAGGTTAAGAGAAACTGCGTAACCAGAGTTAATTGACTTTTTAAGGACTTTCTCTCTTTCTTGGAGTTTGACATGAGGAGCAGAGGTATAAGACTTGCCAAGGAGGATAGTACGACAGTCGATGGAGCCATACTGACTGCAAATAGTCATGGTGACAAATTTTAGTGTAACAGATTGCCCCCTAAAGTGCGAATCCTGTAGTAGATTAGGGTTTCATATCATCTAGGAAGGGTGAAGTACTTTATCATTTCAAGGATTATCTTGTGGAGAGCCCAGTCAGAACCTGCAAATATTCAACACAAAATACATATATAAGATCATATCATCACTGAGGTAGGCATTCCCATACTCAGATTGAAAACTTTAACTAACAAACTAACTACTGCTCTGATATAGGAATGATTTCGCAGTACATCATAATCATAGACTCATGTAGACATAGTATGGACGCAGCCATCTGTTTAAGATTAGTCTACTGTATAATGAATACAAAACTCCTCGTAGCCTGGATGGTGGAAACTAGATCCAGGGTCTTCATTTCTACTTTCCGAAATGGTACGATTCTATCCATGCGAATAAATGAGTTGATGTCGAACATGGTAGAAACCACTTGATTACTAGTCGATGATGTAAACTGTTAACAAGTGTGAGAGAGACCACCAGTGATGTCAATGGTTCTCAAAGTACCCAGTACAATCCATGAGATGTGAATGAATGTGTTGATGTCGAACATGTCATGGAATCCTTCGATCGAGAGTCAATGATGTAAACCGTCGTCAAAGGCAAGAAACCTGCCATTGATGCATGCAGATTTCAAGGTACTGATGATTTCTAGGTCATCTTTCTAGATAATGTGCTGATGTCGATAGAAAGCGACCCGTTGTAGGCAAGCCCACAACACGAAATCATAGATCAAGTTGAAGAAATGTAGCTGTAAGGACTAACTCAGGGATGGTCAAAATGGATGATAGATATTTTGCAAATGAATGGTTTATTTGCAGTGACCTCTTGAACACATAACGACACGACAGATGGCTTGGTGACAATTGACCCAAAGTTAATACCCGGAATCGGCTGAAGATTTTCAATATGGTTTGATCAACTGTTAGGCAAAGGATTTCCCAACCCAGGTGAATGAAAAGTGTCATGTTCAAGAGTGGTGATAAGGTTTCTTCTGAGACAAAGGATAACAAATAGGTTCATTTTCCTCTCTTTTCCCCCACCATTTCTGGCAAGTACCTCTTTATTTTTTACAAGCTTGAGGAGGATAACATATGCTTGATTATAAGCTCATCCTTCCGATGAGTCCAACTTAGTTTAGATTCGAACCCTAAGAAGGAGTGGTCCGTTCCTGTTTGTTATCGAACACGTCCTTTACTGTGAAATTTTAACAAGTCCAGTATAGGAGAAACTCGGCGTTTTTCAATTTTAGAGAGTCTGAAAAAACTTAAGAAGACTCCAGGGTTGACCTTTTTCGTAAATTTGTGTCTCCCAAGCCCGAAAAAGTATAAAATAATACTTGAGAGAACCGCTTGATCTTTACGACCAAGGAGTACTTTCATGATTAGTGTCTTTGACCTGAAAAGTAAAAAGCGATCAAGGACACGTCGTTTTATTTCCAATATCGAATTTGAAACGACAAAAATCCGGCAATCTTTTCATGTTTTTACGGTCAGAAAAGGGCTGTAAGAGGACCGTCTTTTAATTCCGTTTTAACGAGTGTAAAAGAAACGCTCGGCAATCTTTTCATGTTTTAGGAGTCAGAAAAGGGCTTAAAGATGACTCTGATGTTTTTGTTTGTAAAAAATGACAATTTTCGCTGAAAATCCTTTTATCTTGCACAAAAACCAACACATTACTCATACCTGTTTAAAGATAGATAAAAATACTTTGAAAAATACCTTTTCATGGTGAAAAATAAACAAATTTACCATTTATTTACCCAAAAAACCTATAAAAAGGGCTTTTACCAATTCATTTTAACCGTTTTACTGTTGAGGAGAGAAAAAGAGCTTTTGGCAAGAAACTTCCCATGGACATTGCGGAGAATCCGACCGTCGAAATCGAACGCCGTCTCTTTCAGGTATTCTACAACATCCTCCTCTTCATTTTCATCTGTTTATAATTTGTTTTTAGGCCCTAGATGTCATTTTTTGGAGGCTTTGGGGTTTCAAGATCCGCCTTTCGGGGTACGCAGGTGCCACACTAGGGAGCTGCGTACCCCGACATTTTCTCAGTTGGGAAAATGGCGGGCGTACGCACCTTGCCTTAAAGGAACCCGCATACCCATGCTCTGTTCCTAAAGGCGGGGTGCGTACTCCGCGCAAAGGGTTTACAAACCCCAAATTATCCAAATTGGACCAACAATTTTTGATTTTATGGATTCTAATGGATGTTTTCTGGTGTGTAGATTGCCCACCATGCTTGATTGGCATGAGAGAGAGCACAAAGATGTTGATTTGGCCGCCATTAATCATCGACCGTCCATTGATGCTTTGAAGGCATGCGGCCTTTACAAATACTGGGCCATACCTGGCATGAGGGCCCAGGTGCGCTTTCTAGAGTGGCTGGTAGAGAGATGGAACGTTCAGAACCAGTGTTTTTACATTGGAGGGCACCAGCTCGAGATAGAGCCCTCAGATATTTACTTCCTCACTGGTTTTCCGAAGAGAGGCGAACACTTGACTCTGTTCGGGACTAGGCCAGGTGGCCAGTCCATCGCTAGTCTCCGACTAGAGTGGTGTAACACTCAGTCTCAGGAGAAGGGGATAGAGATCAAAACTATATCCCGACCTGAACTTATGGTGATTGCTTTTACAGTTACCAGACTTTGCGGGGCTGTCGCTTTACACATTGCTACTGGATCCCAGATGCCAATGGCGATTGATTGCTATCGAGGCACCATTTTCAACTGGTGTGATGCTGTGTTGGCCAATTTAAAGGGCCAACTGACTAGAGTCAAAAACGGACAGCTAAAGACTTTTGGTTATGGGCCTTTAGTTGTGAGTTTTGCCTTAGAGAGGGTTCTGATGCTGATCCCACAGCAGCTCACTGTTGAGGCTGGGCTTCCCCGAGAGCCTAAATTGATGCGATGGGTTGCGGTTATGGCCCGTCATCCTGATGAGGGCACGGAGGTTGTCTGATTTACTCTGGAGTACTTTCAATGGTTGGAGGACCAGGTCTTTTCTATACAGGATTTTCCTTATGCCGGAGTTGATTTTCGTGGAGATCTGGACATGGTTCCTCCACTGGGAGAACAATGGGATGACACAGGTAATTCATTTTTCACAAGTTTTTAAATTATCTATTTTTTTTTGTTTTTTATATCATCTCAAAACTGACAGTAATAATTTTCAAAATGTAGATGTAGGCCCACGACGTCCAGCCAATCTCTGGCCTTTTGAGAGGAGACTACCAGTTGCAGCGGCACCGGCCCCACGGGACGAGGCCACAGAGACCCTAGCTGAGTTGGAACAAGACCTAGAGCGTCTTACAGCAGATATACCAGAGACTACTATAGATGATATTCCTATCAGGCTTCAGCGCTATGTAGTCGTAGTCCCAGGACCTTTTAGGAGGTTCTTGTGTAGGGTGGCCCGTGCAGTGGTGTCGTATCGAGAGCATCACAAGTGATTAGATGGTCGTTTTTGTAGACACATGTGACATTTTGGTTTTTTGTACTTATCATTTTTGCCGATCATAAGGTGTTTTTCAACCTATGATCAAAGACGATGTATTTTTTGACACACTCCTATCTATATATATCATTATTACCGGCTTATCTTGTTAAACATGTGTGATGAAATGTTTTTAAATTTACATGTATGATTATTGCAAATGTTTGTTTAACATTCAAGAAGCAATTGCATCTGCTAATGTATTTAAAGACCTTGGAATATGCTGATATTCAATGTAATCAAATTCACGTTCCAAGAGACGCACTCTCAAAAATAACCTTAATAACACTGGATTTCTAATGGCATACACTCTATTAAGCTGTAATACAACGAGTTCAGAATCTAACCTCACTATCAAACTCCGAATCCCAAATGAAATAGATTCAGACAATAACTCAATCACTGCACTGTACTCTGCAATGTTGTTTGTTGTTTGACCGAGGCTCACCCCATGCATAGAAACTAACTCATCAGAGGGCGAATAGATAACCTAAGCTGCGAAAGAGATATTCCGTGTACTACGACAAGCACCATCAGCGAATCCAATGTATGTTTGGAGAGGCATCGACATCTGCAAACATCAAGGGTAAAACCAAGATAAGCAGAATAACGACGAAAAACACACTTTCTAAGCTAAGCACACTGTCTAAACTAACAAACACACCAGCTAGAAAGAAAAACCTAACCTAACTAAAATCTCCATACCCATCATTTAAGCATAATACCTCTTTAGGTAAAGTCCATTTCTGGGTTTACCCAAAGAGTCCCCGTCAAAGTCTACCAGCTCATAGGCCCCTTTTGCTAGCTTTCGATTGACAATGTAGGGCCCATGCCACATAGGAACAAATTTTCCAGCGCCTAATTTATCATTAGCTTGATCATATAATAGCACTAGGTCTCCTTCCGAAAAATTTCGAGGGGTCACATTTCGATCATACTGAGCTTTCATACGTTTTGCGTGAGTCCTGATTGCCAATGCAGCATCACGTCGAGTCTCATCTAATTGAGCTAAGTATAATAAAGGCTTCTCCTCTTCGGAAGTAGCTAGAAGTAATTCGATGGCCATTTGAAGTGACGGGATTTCGCATTCAATGGGCAGCACAGCTTCCAAACCATAAACTAGTTGGAAAGGAGTGAACCCTATTGATGTTTTCACTGAGGTTCGATACGCCTAAAGCACGGAAAATAACATGTTGTGCCAATTCGACCGATGAATACCAATGATTCGTCGGATCATGATAACTAAAACTTTGTTGATGGACTCAACCAGACCATTCGCTTGTGGATAGTAAGGAGTTGAGCTATCGTGACGCAAACCAAGCTGGCCTGTAAGTTCTGTCATCATAATGTTTTGAAAATGGCGCCCATGGTCAGTGATTATCGCTTGTGGGACACCAAACCTAGCAATAATGTGATTGAACACGAAAATTGCAGTTGTCTTGCCGTCTGCCTCGAATGTAGGCATCGCCTCGGCCCACTTAGTAAAATAATCTACCGCAAGGATGATATACGCATGCCCCCCGGCCGAGTGAGGATTACATGTAATAAAATCGATACCCCATTTGGCAAAAGGACCAACGGAAATTATAGGGTGGAGAGGAGCAGGTGGAGCGCGCATCTTGCGATCAAACAAGGACGGCCAGAAGTAGCCAGCGCGCAATATCTTTTGGGCTGTGGCATACCCAGACATATGACCGCCACATGCTCCAGAGTGACAATCATTCAGAACCCTTTCAGCTTCCTCATGAGTTAAACAACGTCGAAAAACCAAGTCCGCCCCATGGCGATAAAGAGTATCTCCAATAATTTTGTACTGTTGGGACTGGAATCAAATTTTCCGATGTTCCGACTTTGAAATTTTAGGCCGAAAGGATTGGGTCTGGAGATAGATGATGATATCTCCATACCACGGATCTAAAGTGTTGATGAGAAACAAAGATTTGTCCGCAATGGGTTCCTCTGCCACAGTTTCCGTGTCAGCACGCGGGAAGTCACACATTAACTCTGCAAAAACTAAAGATTTCTTAGACTTAGATTTTTCAAACTCCAAGTCAAACTCCTGCAGGATAACGATCCATTTAGAGTACTTGC
Organism: Pinus tabuliformis; assembly: GCA_031772625.1. Lineage (NCBI taxonomy): Eukaryota > Viridiplantae > Streptophyta > Pinopsida > Pinales > Pinaceae > Pinus > Pinus tabuliformis. The sequence goes on along the minus strand of CM062817.1, from coordinate 1,206,676,553 downwards.
CCCCTAGCAATTGTTTAGTCAAAATGTAGATCATAGGGTTGCAATCCGAAATGACTGTAGTTTTACGGAGTAGAATGTAGTGACGAAAACGTTGGACAGCTTGAACGGCTGCCAATGCCAATTTCTCCACATGTGAATATTTGAGTTCAGTTGGATTTAACGTCCGACTAAGGTAATATATCACATGTTCCGTTCCGAATTCATCTTCCTGTACTAAGACCATTCCAATGGTGGAATGAGTGGCGGCGAGGTACAAAAAGTAATCCTGGTTGTAGTTGGGAGGATGCAGCAACGGTGCATGGGTCAACGCGTGCTTGAGTGCATCAAAAGATTTCTGAGCTATCTCATCCCAAGAGAATTGAGCGTTCTGTTTCAACAACCGGGTAAAACCCTTTGTAACTTCGGCGTAGTTAGGAATGAATCGTCGTAAAATGTTTGCTTTCCCCTGCAAACTTTGGAGTTGGCGAAGACTCGAAGGAGGAGGCAATTTGATGATAGCTTCTACCTTCGAGGGATCGACGCGAATGCCGGCTTTCGAAACTACAAATCCCAGCAATCATCCCACTTCTATATAGAAGACACATTTGTGTGGATTCAAACGAATTCGATAATGCCTACACCTCATGAAGATTGCTCGTAAATGGACAAGGTGATCAGCTCGATGTAATGAATGAGCGGGCAAATCATCGAGATATGGTTGCACAATGTGTTTGATGTCATGAAACGCATAAGACATCGCCCTTTGAAAAGTTGCTCCGGCATTCTTAAGCCCAAAACGTAATTTGCAATAAGCAAATGTCCCCCATGGACAAATGAAAGTTGTTTTTGGTTGGTCGGCAGGTAGAATATTGATTTGGTTGTAACCGGAAAAACCGTCCATAAAAGAAAATATTTCACTACCGGCATAATCATCAATTATTTGATCGATATAGGGTGTTGGGTAGTTGTCCTTTGGACAAGCTCGATTAATGTCCCTATAATCGATGCATATTCTTATTGTTCCCTGTTTTTTGTTAACCGGAACAATATTCGATACCCAATCCGTTAACGAGATCGGATAAATGAAACCTGCTTTCAACAGCTTCTCGACTTCTGCTTTAATTGCAGCCGCTTTTCGTGGGTGAATCTGACGCAAACGTTTCCGGACAGGTTTAGCGTCTGGGTAAGTCTTGATCTCATGGACAACAATCGCGGGATCAATTCCTGGCATTTCCTCATAGGACCAGGCAAACACGTCGCGGAATTCTTGAAATAGGGCCTTGTATGTCTGATTTTCGTCATCTGAACACAAGGCACCTATATGAATGTTCTCAACAATTCCGGGCTTGACTGAAATATCAATGGGAATAGTGCGAGAGATGTTTCCCAAATTCAGCTCTGAATCAAGATGTTTCATTGGATTCTGAGCTTCTTTGACATATTCAGCTGTAAAGATTGATGAGAAATCATTTTCAAAACGATCCTCCTCAGGTAAAAACGAAGATCTGTGATGGAGATCTTCCCATGGTAAATTGTCTACACACAGGACTTCACGAAGTTGCTTGTCAGATGACACAACTTCGGGAAACGCTATTAACTCCGATGTTGATGTGAAAAGTGATTCCTCACGGACGACATTCATTTGGTCGATTTTGGTTGAACGCGGGTCGGTAAAAGACTGCACGGCTTCATAGGCAATTTCATATGGACTCAAAGGCATAGCATCACCAAATGAGTCTATCTCAGATTCAGAAGGAACGATCCAAGGATCGTCATAAACAATGGTGTCTGATGTAATCATATGAATAGATGCAAACGAAGACAATGCGTTGATTGGAGGAAAAGGAAAAGTTCCCAGTAAACCGACATCTTTAACTAATCCTACTCCAACATCCTTATAAGGGATAGTCGTTTTACCGACATGCTGGATACTCTCGGAAGAGGCTGGGTCAGATGAAAAGTAAGCCAGCTAGTCTATTGTTACGATCTTGCCATTATATGGAAACTTTATTACTCGGAAAACCGATGAAACGACCGCTGTCATAGCGTAAGACCAACTTCGACCCAAGAGAAGGTTGTAGTCTAGAGGGGCATCAACCACCTCCACATCTAGACTAATGGTTTTTTCTTTGACCCCTATAGAAAAACCCTGTAGAATGCCAAACGGATGAAACCCACGGCCATCAAAGGCCTTAAGAATTGTCAGAGATTGACTTAGTGAAGGAGAACCAAGCGATCTCCAGCACTGTATCGACATAATACACGTAGAAGATCCCTCATCAATTACAGTCCGATGAATAGGCCTGTTTTTTACTATCACTGGGATCTGGAAAGCCATTTGATGAGGTAAACGTGGTGTACTAATTTCTAGATCAAAGATTATTAGGTTCGGGTCCTGAACATCAACAGCTCCTATTGCCGACAAAAGTAATTTGCGTTGTGCTGGGCATGATTGTAGCACTTCCAAAGCCGACATTGCTGAGGGTGAAACAGCTAAATCCTCAACAATGTTGTAATTCTAGGCCGCTCTCGCATGTGGATAGAAAGCAGACCTTCGAAGTACACCCTTGGCGGGCGGTTTGATTACTAAGTCCGGGTTAGGTTTCTCGATCTGTAGTGGATCGGAACCGGGAGCTGAGGTTGATGGATTAGAATGAGAAGATTCTGCTTCTTTGCCATCAACAGGACTTTTACTACCATAATATTGCGATCGAGTCGCAATCCTTACATGAGACATCATCAATATGGGTTCTTCACTGGCACTCAAGGAAGAACCTATCATCTTACTCTCCTGCTTTGGAAATGGATCTTTCAAAATAGCAGGAGTTGGGGAACCCTTGACGATTTTCACAACCTCGGCCCGATGAGGGCAATCTCTTGTAAAATGATCCTCTTCACAAATAAGACAAGGATATCGAGGTTTACGTTTTTCATCATTGGTTTCCAACTTTTCAGTTTTCTCCTTTGGAGTTTTGTCTGCTTTATTCTTCTTCTTGCCTTTCTTTTTCCCACCGGATTTTGATTTAGCCGTAGATGACTCTACAACGTGAATATTGGCGGAAACTTCAGCAGAAGAATCTCCTATCGGGGAGTCCGGTAAGGTTATAATAGGAGAAGAATTATTTGAGGATTTCTTCTTGCTTTTAGTATTCACCGTACCAATCATGCCATCAGCGGCATGAGACCCCGAAGGAGCAGCAGCGATTTGATTTGACTTAGGAAGATCTGGGATCTTTCGTGTAATGTACCTGACAGAGTGTAAACTAAGTCAAGGTACTGCGCTTGAGAAATCACTTGCTCCTCAGTAACTACTCCGGCCTTAGCTACGTCTTCAGTAATCTTCGGTAACAATGATTTAACAAACCATTCAGCTAAGATCTGGTATGGGATAAAAACTTTCACTAACCGCCTTCGCCGTCTCCATTCATGAATATGATCGGAAATATACATGGATGTCGATTGTTTTAATGAAGTTAGTAACTCTGTACCATTATCATATCTGACCGGCAACTGAAAATGAGTTAAAAACGAAGTAGCTAACTAGCTAAAATTATAAAAAGAGGCTCGTGGTAACTCAATGTACCACTTGGCCGCGAGACCAATGAGAGTACGCTGCAAAAGATGTAAGCGGATCGAATCATCCGAGATGGAATTAGAGGCACACCAGAGATGGTAAGTCATCACATGATTCGACGGGTTCTCTCCAGACTTACCTTCGAACTTGGGTATGTCACTGGGCAACTTATTTAGCATTGGCGGCCAAAACGGAAGATAATTGATTGGATCGTTCGTTAGGCGCGACAAGTCTGGTAAATCCAAAGTTGCGATAAACGGTAATTGCCGATTTGGATCCCTAAAACTCTGGGTCACGAGACCAGTCCCACGAGGAGGATATCCAGGATAAATAGGAATAGGAATCGCGTTCGAGATATTGTATCCTCCTGGAAAACCAGGGTTAACCGGACCGTACTGGGGTTGTTTTGATTGTTGATAAGTGTACCCAGGATACAGTTGATACTGGTAAACTGGCTGCTAGACAGTAGGCTCGTATTGGTACTGTCCCTGGTACAGTTGATAAGTGAATTTTGGTTGACTTGTGACAACCGTACTTAAACTAGGTTGTCCTACAGGCATCTGAACCGTAGTTTGAATTGTGGATCCAGACGATGGTAAAGATGTCTGAGGAGTAGTTACAGAGACAGTAGAAACCGGAGCTGTCGATACTCCAGAAGTAAGTGGGGTAGATTGAACAGATGTTGCGGTAGTTGCAGCAGTCGATTGAGATGGAGTACTAGGTGCAATAGGCCCAGACTGAGAAACTACCGAAGGTACAGAAGTTTGAACATTAGACTGGACTGGTTGCTGGGGTGAACCAGAAACTAAGGGTTGTCCAGTTTGAGATGACAACTGTACACTTGGCTGCAATACCTGTTGAATTTGCGATGGATCCCACACTATGTTCATTCCGGGGTATTGACCCATAACAGGTTGAGGATGTTGAGATCCATAACTGGATTGAGGGTAGGATTGATAATTGAAAGGTACATTTCCCGTACCTTGAACATGAGATTGACCTTGGGGTGGTTGGAAACCTTGACTCGAGTACTGACCTTGGGGTAGATACCCTTGAGGTAGGTACTGATACTGGGGTTGACCTTGAGGTAAAAATTGATACTTAGGTTGACCTTGGGGTACATATTGAGGCTGGGGTTGACCTTGATGAATGTATTGCGCCACGGGTACATACTGTCCTTGAGGTTGCCCCCTAGACACAATTTGTGTACCTTGAGGTTGCCCCCCAGGCGTTAATTGAGGCTGCCCCCCAGGCGGTAATTGGCCACCTTGAGGTTGAGAACTGGGAATTGAACCTGACATCATGTAAACATCTCCTACGGTCAACGGTTTATTACCATTGTTTCCAGTTAATAACCCATGTTCAATGGGTTGAGGAGATGCTCCCGCAAAAGTACCAGAAAGTGACTGATACCCAGAGGGAACATAAGGACCGCCGTACAAAAAATATTCAGGAGATTGAGTAAACATAGACGACTGACCTGACATATTTACAGGAGTATAAATACCTCCAGGTGGATAAGGAGCACGAGGTGGAGAAAAACTTAACCCTGAGTTGTCCAAATAATTAGTTAAAGAAAGATACCAAGTAGTACTTCTAGGTGGACTATAAAAATTGGATTCATGCTCCTTTAGATCAATAGTAGGTTTATTTTCAGGGATAGGGACGCCTATTTCTTCTTCTGGAGCAAGTTCTTCAATAGCTATCAAACCAGAAGGAAGATTTTCGATGATGACTCTTTCTACCCTAGGTGAATCAGGAGCACTAGAAGTTGGAGTAACAGGTTAAGATATCTCAGGTTCTTCGCCTATATCACTAGTAGATGAAAAACTACCAGCAAGCTCGGAAACTGCAATAGCTTCAGGATTATAACCTATTTCTAGACTTTGGTAATCAGGATGAACTACCAACGAAGACTCTCCTTCTTCAGGTGAACCTACTTTACTGCCACTAGGAGTTACAAGGACTTTCAAACCTTCGTAATGACTCGGGACGTCTTCAGGAGGTTGGCCCCAAAGTCTACGGGACTTCCTCAACAAATCGGCCACGGTTACAATCTCAGGAGACTAGCCCCGAAGTCTACGGGACTGTCTCGGTAATTCAGCCACAGCTAAAAACTTTTAACTACTGCACACGCAAACAAAGTAAAATCTCAAAGCAAACCACCTAAAGTCTCTAAAGAATCAAACAAATTCGAATCACACGCCTAAAATATCTAGGGCGTCAAACCATACACAAACAGTATCCTTCCGGACCGAAAACACTAGTTGGTGATGAAATCCAACATCGCCGAATTCAGTACAGAAGTGGCGGGTGGAACAGTTACCCCGGCAACCTGCTTAATGAATAGACCGGCACAAGTTCCTCCACTTTAACCATCTCGAGTGAAGTGAACCCCCCCGAAAATCCAAGTGAGTCTAGCCGACGTCTGCTCCAGGTACAGTGGGATCTTCCCTCCACCGTCACCTTGGGTAGAACCCTAAAGATAATGGTCACTAAGGTCACCAACAGCAACAAATATACCTGGGGGAACAGTCTACGATCCGATAGCACGCAAGGGCAGAGTATCAAGCTCAACCCCCTTGTCTGCTCCTTGACAATAATCCAAGGTTTACCGACAAGTGACCCCAGGCTCCTCGACAATGGTCAATCCGAGGTTTACTGTTTTTAGTACGTGCGTATCTGGCGTCGTTCCCAATGAAGGAGGATTGATCCCCTCACTAGTTCGGACACGATCTCGTGCTTCTCCTTTAAGAGGAGCTTTCCCAGAGCATAAATGTAACTATTGGATTTATCCTACCACAAGATGAGCTACTTGTTTGGTTTTTGCTGTCTTGGAGAGTTAATTACTCTCCTACTCCAAGACACTAGCCTGATCTATATTGGTGTTCCAGAGCCCTAGTAAATAAAAAGTTACTAAGTTAATTTTACTTTAAGCGTTAATTTTTATGGCTTTTCTTTAGGACAAAAGGTAGTGGAGATGAAACTGATGGTGTGTAGACTCGACTCAAATCCACTAAAAAGATGCACCTAAGATGATTTATACTATTTTTCCTTTTCAATGAATTCCCTAGCTAAGAGAGTTGGAGAATGCAAAATTGATATAAAGACAACTTTCTTGGCAATGAAAATCAAAGAAACAATCTCTTTATCTTTTCCAAAGCACACAACACATGACCACTAATTATTTCACGAAAATTCCTTTCTCTTTTCAAAGACTTCAAACGCTACTAAAACAAACTTTTTCCAAAGAGATTTTTGTATTTTTCCTATATTAACAAAGCATGTAAAACTACTTAACAAAAAACAACTTTAAAAAATCTATGACAATCAAATCAATTTTTCCTAAAAGCAAATCTAAGAGAAATTCACCTAAAAGCAAATCTAATGAGGTAAAAAGCCTACAAAATATAATTCCAGGATGTTTTACTTAGTTACAATTCAACCAAGGACTAGTTCATGCAGAATCATAAACTAGTCAAAAACAAAAATCAAAATCTTTTGTTCTTTTTCTTAAGAATGAAATTCACAGCTTTAACATACAAGATTTCTCGAAATTTCGCAAAGAGACAACACAAAGGTAGGTTTCTCACAAAGGTGGATTTTATGAAAGGTCTGACTCCTAAGAAGACTTAAAAGACCAGGGATATCCAAGGTTTTTACAACTTCCAAAGCCAAAGTCACTACAAGACCAATGCAAAAATCAAACCTAGGGCTAGAACTTCTATGAACTTCACTAAAACTCTTGATGCTAACGAAACAAGCTTAGATGAAGACCTCTGACAGGTAACCAGTGGATCTGGGCAGCAAAAAACAAATTATAAACAAAATCTAAGAGGCAAAAAGGAAAAAATGGAATTTTCTCAACTTTTGACAGGGTACACAGGCAACCTGTTTGCACAGATGCGGTCACGCTCTGTGTACAAAGCTACAGTGCGTACAGGTACGCACTGTGCTTAATGCAGAGGGTGCGTACTGCTAGCAAAACCAAGAAAAATAAAAACTAATTTAACCCTAAGCTATTCCACCCAAATTCACAGTCACTCAGTCAAAAACCAGAAAGAAATCGACTTTTCTCAAATCAAAGTATCAAACAAAAGAGAAATCAATCAAATCCATGGATTCCCCAGTGGAGTCGCCATTTTGTCATGCGGAAAGAGTCAATTTTGCGGACAAAACCGACCTCCATAGAAGGTAAGGCTTTCTAGTGACAAACAAGACAATCAAGCACTATCTTTCCCTAAATATGCATTTAAAATACAAGCAACCAGGTGTTTAAAGCATACCTTTAGTCCAACGCTGTTTGTAGCAGTCCAGCCTCTCCGATCCAGATGAGCTCCTCCTTCTCCTTGAAACCTGCATTCACTAACAAGCAAACGTTTACATAGCACCTGAATAATTCATATAATAAAACATATTCATCATAAAGACCAAGGAGTATATGAAACAAATTATATATAACAACTTGTTGAGAAAAATGAACTTAATTGTATTAATTGGAAACAAAAGAAACCATTACAACCAGTGCCTTGGTGTTGTGCAGGTCCCTCCCAGGGTCCAGCAAGAGTTCTCCTTTACTTTGATCAGCTCACTCACTTCCAAATGAAGCTAAGAAAGGATGGGAATCTCTCCTCTCAAGCTCTATAAGGGAGTCCTAATTTCAGCAGCATCTACCCTTAGGAATGTTCAGCTTTCAACCTCTCCTCCCTCTGGCCCAATGCCTGTATTTATAATGCTTTGGAGGAATTTAATCAGGTCCACCATCAATGGGATAAGCCCCTCTTTCAATGGGATAGCTCCCCTCTTGATGGGATAAGTTCCTCTTTCATAGGGATTCATGAACCATCTGGAGGAGCTCAATACACGTCAAACCATCTTCTAGAATGCTCTAGATTCGACCACAAGTAACTTTTTTGAAGTAAAACTCGCGCCTTTTGGCCTTTACAGGAGTACGCACCCACCCCTTTACAAACAGAGCGTACAAGTACGCAGGTATTGTGAACTTTAGGTGCGTACACGCAGGTAAGGTTAAGAGAAACTGCGTAACCAGAGTTAATTGACTTTTTAAGGACTTTCTCTCTTTCTTGGAGTTTGACATGAGGAGCAGAGGTATAAGACTTGCCAAGGAGGATAGTATGACAGTTGATGGAGCCATACTCACTGCAAATAGTCATGGTGACAAATTTTAGTGTAACGGAGGGGTAGATGAGAATGAATGATGTTCACCCTGTGTGTTTTTAGAAATGACAGATGACATATGGGATGGATTTTCAAAGGAATATGTGTCCTCTCTAGGATGAAATGTCAGGATGACATCTGGTATGTCCTGTGAATGATCAAAAATAGAAATATCTAGAGATGAGTCATCATAGGGAAAATCAAAAGTGGAATAATCACAAGAGATGTTAGGATAGAGCAGATGAAGCACAGATGGAAAGGAGTCATCCTTCACCATGGTTTCTTCTTCTGATTCCCACACACACTCATTAGGAATGATAGCACGGGTTGGCTGCAAAACACCAACTCCATCGACAACTTTATCCTCCTTCATAACAAGTGTGGAGTCCAGAACAGAAGAACACAAGACAGTACAATCCGAAGGATCATCAGAACGTGGGGACAAAGATTGAGGTAACAAGTCAACATGACAATTAGTAGGTTTGCAAGCCAATATGCACAGATATCAAAAGCAAGAGGGTTAGGAGGATGTGATAGTTCAATAGATGTGTGTTCACCTTCTCCCACCTCATACTACGGAGCTACAGTTGTTTGATGAGAAGAGGATGGACAGTCACTTGTGAAAATGACCTTGTTCATCTTAGATTTGGAAAATCTAACACCAAGGTATGATGGGATGTATTTGAATGATTCTGAGAATTGTATATTTTCGGATATGTAAAGAAGATACTTAAATATTCCATCAAGAAATTCCTAATCAATGTCATCTTTAAGAAATAAGTATGCAAGATTACAAAAGCGTGTGTGAAATTGCTCAATGGATGCATCAGGTGCTTTCCGTGATTTTAGAATTTCTTTATTGAGCTTTACAGTCAAAATGATTGAAAGCATGATCTATCTCTGCGACCAAATGAGGGAGAGAGTGAATAGATTCGAGTAGTTTGGAACACCAATGCAGTGGTTTCCCTCAAAGCGTCTATGCGAACAACGCACAGGTCATGTAATCTTCAAATATTTCATGCCTTTTGCAGGAGCCTACAACGCCAACCACATGTCTAACCAAGGCTACTTGGCCTCCACCATCGTATGTTCTATGTGACAAGTTATTCTAGAGTTCTTCTGAGATTTAAAATTCGTTTCCATAAGACATACACCCCGGAAGAGAAAGTTTTTGGTTAGTCATGATAAGTATGTGAAGATTCAAACAAATTGTGAGAACTCAACTTGTCATCTTTCCCTCCTAGCGCCAGAAATGTTGACGGCATTGGACCCACCAAAATTCAAGGGATCTCCCTAGTATGAAGTCCCAACTAGACCTCACACCGTTTGGTGTAGGAGTCCCATCCGATATGATGGTCTAATTTCCATTATCTTAAAGATTTTCCTTAGCTCTTTCTTGTCAGCACATGAGAGTGGTTTACTTTGTCTTCGAACAACGATGTTCATGTGCCTGGTGAGTGCTTAGTTTCTCTTGTGTCAAGTTTCTTTCATTGTGGAGGGAGAGGGTGAGAGTGAGTCTCAAGTTTAAAGGGAATAGTCCCAACTATGTTAGAGACACACAACACAACAGGACATGCGCAACTTCTAGCAGAGTAGTCCACACGAATGTGGCAGTCACAAACACAAAGTGAACAAATAACACGTACAACACCAACGGAATATTCCACACGAGTGCGATAGTCATTATAACAAGTTTACGAGAATGAATCTATCGAGTGTCCAGTGGAATAGTCCACATGGGCGAGACAATGTTAACAACTAATACAACACATTTCCAACATCATATGTCCTAGAACAAATGAAATAGTTCAACTCTCTTAGTATAGGTTAAAGAAATATGCATTACAAGCGTCCAAAGAATAGTCTTACAAACAAATATAATACATGTGTGAAAATGTGTTGGCCTTTTAACAGGCTTATGATTTAAGAGAAAGTTCCAAGACACATCCGTACACCATTACATCACTAACCCCAATAGTGGAGCATTGGAGCCACTACTCACTCCTCAAAGAAAAGGACTACAGACTCTCAAGGCTATGTAGGAGGAGCCAAGGTGAAAATTCTATTGCATGTACAAAGGAGGGGTATATATTTTTAAGGGAGAAACTGACCCTTTTGAATGTTTGACTTTCCTCATGACCATTCGACTTACATGAGTCTTTGACTTATATGACTCTTTGACTTCATCCGTGTGTCTCTTGGACTTCCACATTTCATCACATTGATTACAAAATTATGACCCAAAGTAGTGATGTGGCCGAGGCGACTCATGACACAACTCGACATGATGTTGCAGGTGTGCACATGTTGGTTTTGTTGTTCGTGTTGAAATGTTGTGTGTTGTTGAATGATGAGTGTACTCATGTGTACCATAGCTTCACCTCCGCATGGAAAAGTGCATGAAGTCTTCAATGGTCTTGGTTTTCTCTTGATGGTTCATGCATGTGCACGTGTCTCCTTCGCTTGCTACTGGTATGCTTTGTGTGTTCATCTGACCACGAGCAAGTATTCTATCATGCGCTCCTTCTTTATCCCATTCATTCTTGCACCATGTCTCATCCATGTACCTTCATTTGTAATCACTCATGATGAGATGAAATCAAATCCAGAAATCCCCTAGTCTATTATGATGCATCATCTTTTGTTTCTCGGTGCACGTGACCGGGAGAGAGGAAAAGGCTCTGAAACAATGCAGAAGACATGTCAAGCTGAGATGCGAAGCTCTGGGGAACTATCAAGAAGAATTGCACAGAGGTCACTGGGAGGTTGGGCTAAGCAGTTCAAAATAGCATTGAACTTCTGCAAGATCTGGCTCATCTCGGAGGAAAAACTACGCAATTTTTCCCGGGAAGGCAATGTGGGCAGCAGAGGACACTAGTAGTGAAATCTACACAGATTTTCAGGGGAGGCTAGGAGCAAGCTGCGGGAGCTTGTTGGCCAAAACTATGTAGAACTGGGAGGCAGTCATGTTGAACATGTCTACATAGTTTCCAGGCAAGTGGGGTGTTAGAAAGCTGATGGGAAGTCCAGGAAAACTACGCAATTTTCAGGAGGAGCAGCAAGTCGGTTGGTTGGGGGAATAACTGACAAAACTGTGCAATTTTCAGAGATAGTGTAGTGACATGCATTGGGTGCCTGTCCCTCTTTTCTATGCAATTTCTTCAGTCAGCAGAGGTAGGCATGCTGACAGCTTCTGCGCAATTTTTGGGAGGAGTGAAGCTCGGGTCACTGCGTGGTCAAACTTTTTGGTTGACCAATAGGAGGCTTAATGGATTGGCTTGTGGGCAGTGCAAATTGAGATGACTTCTTGGGAAACTTTTTCACTGTTCTGGGAGACAATCAACCAATTCGATCCCAAGATTGCATAATGCAAACTGCCTGGGAGGCAAACTCAAGATCTGTGCAATTCTAGGCAGCAATATATGGTCACTAAGGGTTGAGACTGCGCAATGCAACTCAATGGAGATCCGACTGATGGAGGGTGGTCTGTTGACAGATATTCGACAAAATGGTCAAGTGTGTGAGTGAGTGAATTCATGTATACATGACCTTGTGAACACACACTCAACATGACTAGAGGACAAGACACCCCAAACCACAATACAACATATGCTCAATGTGACTGACTGTGGGACTATCTAATGGTGAAAGCGATAAGTGCAACACTTTGGACAACCATGAAGACACTTGCACGACAGTTCTTACAACATCGTGTGTTAGTGTGATAGCTGTTTACATAGCAAACACTACTCAAACACAAACCTTCGACGTCACGAGAACAAGGTCACAAGCATGACATAACAATTAACATGTTGAAGATGATAGTTGTTCAAACAAGTGAAAAGGAAGCAAGACATGTAGAGGAAACACTTGAAATAACTTTTTTGTGTTTGCGCACATGCATGTTACTAAGGACAGGATGATATGACAATGACAAGAAGTCCTACAAACTCAACTAAAAGGTGTACATCTGATCTGAATTGGAGTAGATTAGTAATGATGTGCTAATTCCCCACTCAGAATAGAACCCAAGATGCTTATCATTTTTCTATTAGGTGCTTAAAGATTAAATATTTTTTCTTAATTAACTGATTCCCATGAGAGTTTCCTATGTAAATGTTAGAAACAATTGAACATAAAACATATGCTGAAAAACAACAAAGAACATCAAAATACAACACATAACAAGCACATGATAAAGGAGTTCACCCCTCTTGGGCTACATCTCCTTGGTCCAGCTTCCAATGGCTTGGGCCTCTCTATTATGCTCAAATTACAACAAAAGTGTGTTTACGATGCTCAAATTCCTCTGAAAACTGTTTCAATGAGTTCAGAATCCTAAAAAATGGCTATGTAACCTATTTTTGCATCCAATTTGGATAAGAACTAAAGAAGTTATGACTTCTCCCACTTCTTCCACTATTTGTTCCACAAATTGGTCCAAAACCAACCAAAAACCCCATTTCCGCTCCAAAATCTGCTAACAGAGCAAGAAATTTTCCACACAATGGGATATATCTTGTTGGCCATATCGCAAATCATAATTGGCAAGTGTTGTGGGCTCTTATGGAATGACAAAACAACATGATTGCGATATTGTGGACCCGACAAGGATAATTAACTACAACATATAAAATCTCGCGCCCATAACCCATCGCTCATCGCAATCGGCGAAATTCAGCAGGTGAAGTTTTTTTAATCACAGGAACACTGTGATTGTGGTATTGCGGACCCACCAGTGTATTAAACTATGTCATATGAAATTCCCGCGCCTGGCGTCTTATCGCTCATCGCGATCGGAAATTGGCTACGGTCTCTTAACACAAGAAAACATTACAATGCGATATCACAGACCCACTAAGACATTAAACTGTAACACAATAAAGTATCGCATCTAGGAAATCATCGCAATTGGAACTTTATCAGTGGTAACAAATAACAATAGGGTTTTGGGTGCCATATGTGATTATCGCAAATCACAACCCAACCTGCCGTGGCCGATTCTTGTCCCGCATCCTTTGTTTTTCCCAGATATTCGATATGAGGGAACTAGTGGCAACCTACCACGTGGCACTTCTTCATTCACTGGGACCCTTGCCATGTCATCCAATCCTGCCACATAGACAAGTCAAACTTGAACTTTGACTTTCTCTAACTTCTGCATACAAACTCAAATTTGAGTGTCGTTCACACCATTCGATTTAGAATGACAAGATATTCAATCTGAAGCTGAGTTTGACAAGATTCTGATACTTTGATTTTTGAGCACCTGATCACTCCTCCCCACTGGAAGCCTTTTGGACCCCAAAAGATTTATATTCAATTATTGAACAGATGAGGGTATTTTTCCCTCACCTTCCCCACTTTAATCTATTTGGCCTTTGATGGATCTGTACCTTTGAGACCCACCCGAAGATAATCAATACTTCCCCTTTTAGTTATCCTTGTCCTTCTGTCAAGTATAGTGTCTTGCTAAAGCACATCAAGGAATTCTAGAGAAAATTTTTCAATAGATTGAATTTGAACATTCTCTCCTTGATTGTCAATCAAAGGAGGTTCATACAATCTGAAATTTTCAACATTAACAATGGAATAGATTTGCATATATGAAAGAAAATCAAGCTTGAAAGCATTATTACCAATCTTTTCCAGAATTTTAAATGGACCATAAGGAATTGCTTTCAGATTGTTACCTTCACCTTGAAGCCTTTCCTTGCTAATGTATAGCCAAACTTCATCACCTACTTGAAACTGATGATCCACACAAAGCTTATCATGTCTTGCCTTATACTTTCCTTGACTCTTTTCTAGTTGTTCTTGAACTATTTTGTGAATCAACTGAATTTGCTCAATGAATTTGTTTGCTCCGTCTATGTCACTATGTCCATCTACAACTACATCTTTCTCAAAGATGAAATCCAAATGTGATTTAGGAAAATAACCAAGGCATGCCTCAAAAGGTGAAGTTAGAGTAGTAGAGTGTTTTTCTCTGTTGTAAGCATGTTGAATATAATGCAACTGTTCATCCCACAACTTAGGATGTTTGCTGCAATATCCTCTTAGAAAATAAATAATTGTCCTATTAACCACTTCAATTTGGCCATTTGTTTGCAAATGAAAGGTTGTACTTTTCTTCAATTTTGTGTCCATAAAGTTCCATAAACTTGACCAAAAATTCCCAACAAATCGAGAATCACGATCACTTACAATAGAAGTAGGCAATCCAAAATGAACCCATACATTTTGAAAGAAAAGTTGAGTTGTTTGTTCAGATGTAATTTGCTTTTTACTAGGCATTAATATGCACATCTTATTGAACCTATCCACAAGTACATAAAAATAATCATGACATTTTCTTGATAAAGAAAGACCTCCTACAAAATCCATTGAAACACTTTCCCATGGTCATGAAGGCACTGGAAGTGGTGTGTACAATCCTAGTTTCCTATTACTAGGCTTACTGGTTGCACACAATGAACAACCTTTGATAAAACATGACACACTTTCAAGCATACAAGGAAAATAAAAATACCTCTGAATATTTTCCACTGTTTTTCTTACACTGAAATGTCCAACAATAAGAGAAGTGTGTGCTTCCATTGTGACATTTACTCTCTCTCCCTATGGAACACAAAATTTTCCCAAATGATACAACAAATTATCATGTACATGTTCGTCTAATTCCTCAACTTGGTGGCCTTGACTCAAGTTTAAATATACCTCTTGAAATTCATCATCCTGTGCGTATTCTTCAACATAACTTTCAGGCATAACATAATGATTCTTGAGTAAAATGGCTACATTAATAGCTGGTCTAGAAAGCATATCAATAACTCTGTTATAAATACCTTTCTTGTACTTGATTACCAAGTGGAAATGTTGTAAAAATCCCATCCAACGAAAGTGCCTTAATTGTTGCAATTTGGTTTGAGATTGTAGATATTGCAAAGGTTGATGATTGGTGTGAATAATGGTTTCTTTTCCCATCAATTAATGCTTCCATTTCTTCACACTTTGCACAAATGCATAAAGCTCTTTATCATACGTAGGATAATTAATAACATCACCATTGAAAATCTTAGAATGAAATGAAATGGCCTTACTATTTTGTAAAAGAACTTCACCCATGACGTAGTCACTTGCATATATTTTTATTTCAAATGGTTGTTTGAAATCAACAATGCTAAAACTGGGGCTGAACTGATCTTTTGTTTCAAAGCATCGAATGCTTTTTGTTGTTTGCCTACCCACTAGAAGACAACCTGCACACTGGTCAAAGCATGTAGTGGATCTGCTATGGAAGAAAAAATAGCAATGAACTTCCTCCAGTATTGCACAGCTCCCAGAAAAATACTTACTTGTGTAACTGATTTGAGTATTGGCCATTTCACAATGACCGAAACTTTAGAGGAGTCAATCTTTAGCTCACCTCCTCCAACAATGTGGCCCAAATACACTAAGGAAGTTTTTCTAAATTCACATTTAGACATCTTCAAAAATAATTGTTCTTTTCTCATGATATCCAAAACTTTCCTCACATGCTTGACATGCTCTTCTCGTGATTTGCTAAATATCAAAATATCATTTAATTAGACAATTACAAACTCATCAAGAAATGATCTTAAAACATCATTCATAACTCTCATGAATGTAGCTGGAGCATTGCAAAGATCGAAAGGCATAACTAGCCACTCAAATAATCCTTGTTTTGTTTTAAAAGCAGTCTTCCAAACATCCTCCTCAACTATTCTTACTTGATGATATCCAGTTCTCAAGTCTAATTTAGCAAAATATTTTTCATTTTTCAACCGATCTAGAAATTCATCTATTATGGGTAGTGGGTATCAATTCTTTATTGTAATATTATTCAAAGCTCGATAATCTACACACATGCTCCAGGTTCCATCTTTCTTGGATACCAATAGAATTAGTGAACCACATGGTGAAGTCATGTTATATACCTAGGGGGGATAATATGGGGTACCAAGGGAGGTACCCAAGGTAATAATGTAATAATGGGATGGGCCATAGTAATAAATAAGGTGGTTAACCCATGTCATGTAAGGGACCACAAGTAGTTAATAATAATGTAAAGGGCCTATGGTATTAGTTGATGGTATGAGGAAACCATGGTAATGATGCATGGTATTGTATGTATGAGACCTATATAGAGGCTAGAGACTCCACATGGAGAGATATGAAGAGAAATATTATTGTATGAACATGCATATGGCTTGTGGAGTGTTCTCCTTCCTTAAGGAGTGAATGTATGGTGTTGCCCTACCTAAAGGGTCTTGATATCAATAAAGAAACATTTCTATCTATTTTGATCTTGTTATTATTGGGTATATTTGTTATTTCTCATATATTATTGGGTTAGATCTACAACAAGTGGTATCAGAACTATAACAAGTGGTATCAGAGCACTTTCTTGGGCAAACAGTGGAGAATTTTTTTTTTATTTTCTGCAGGGTTTTGGGGGCGGCGACTTTGCAGGTCAAATCTGTACATTTTGGTATGAGATCTGTAAAATATAATTACAGATCTGGATTCTTTGTGCAAAAATATTCGAATTCAAAAAAAAAAATTAGTTGAATCGGAGTCTGGATGAAGGAGATATCACTGATCTAAAAATCAGTGGGGTTGCAGACAATTTTCAGGGCAGCGATTTTGCGGCACAAATCTAGACATCTTGGTACAAGATCTACAAAATCTAATTGTAGATCTGGATTCTTTGGGAAAAGATACCCAACTTCAAAAAAAAAATCAGTCGAATCGGAGTGCGGATGAGGGAGATATCGCTGATTTAAAATCAGCTCTTTTTGCAGAAATTTTGGGTGACGGCGGGAAAGTAGCAGTGCAGATCGGTAATTCCAGTGTCTGAATCAGGATTTCTATTACATGGGCAGATGCAGAATAGTTGCTCCATTTCCAAAAACATGTTATAATAGAGATTCTGAGCAATATTGACGAAACTGTGACAATTACAAATTTTCTCCAAGTAAGTGAATTTTTTTCTTCATGGCGACTCTATATTTTACAGGAAAAGATGATGGTCCTACTATTGAGGAATGCATACAAAGACACAAGTCCACATATGGGACATTTTGGATGTTTCGAATGCTGTCTAATATGAGAGGCGAGGCTCAAAAATGGAATTTCTCACTTGATAACAAACAGTTGACCAAACTCTCAGATGCAGAATTTGAAAAAGTCCTTTTAGACAAATGGTCTTGTGATAGAAAAAAGGAGAATGAGCCACGTAAGGGGTTATTTTCTACTGATGCTTTCTTATTGCAGGTTCATGGATTGATTCAGAAAGAGAAGATCATTTTTTCTATCAATCCTAGTTGTAAACATAATTTTATCAGTGTTAATTTGCCAAAAAAATTGCAAGTCCCAGCAAAACAAATTGAACATACACATGTTGATAATGAGGATGTTCAAGTGTACAAGGATTTGAAGATTTCTATGGATAAATATGTGTTGCATGGTGACTTTTATGCTTCAGAGATGGATAATATGGATGTTGTTTTGGGATATCCTTGGATGGAATCCGTGGGTACTATCAATATTAATGTGCAGAAGAAATTCCTAAAGCTATGGTATAAAAAGAAGAAAATTACATTACATGATATTTCCATCCATAAACAGGTAGATCACATGGAGGCTGAAGCAGAAGATGTTAAAGGGACTGACATATCAGATGATGAGCCTTTGATGATCGACAATCAAACACAAACAGAGGCTGCAGAAGAAAAGGTTACAGGTGATGATACATCAGAGGAGGGCTCGGTGGTTGAAGTCATATTGAAAAAGAAGACACCAAAACAGGCACCACAGCAAGGTGAAGTCAAGAAAAAGCCATCGTGGGTTAAAACTTCAACATATCATCACCCACATCACCCTGCAAGATAACCATCAAGATGGAAACCAAGTAGTCACATGACGGATAGCGAGGAGAGAAGATCCACCCACTACACATCAACACAGAAGAGCTGCCACGGTCAACTTCCAGCTCAAGCGAGCGAGGCACCAGCGAGATCGAGGGTTCACCTTTCTCTTGGATGGCTAGATGCACGTGCATGGTACCAATGGACTACTCTTTTGAGTGGATCTTATTATTTATGTTCTTCCCATGTTTCGGGGACGAAACATGCTTAGGGGGGTGGAATGTTATATACCTAGGGGGGATAATATGGGGTACCAAGGGAGGTACACAAGGTAATAATGTAATAATGGGATGGGCCATAGTAATAAATAAGGTGGTTAACCCATGTCATGTAAGGGACCACAAGTAGTTAATAATAATGTAAAGGGCCTATGGTATTAGTTGATGGTATGAGGAAACCATGGTAATGATGCATGGTATTGTATGTATGAGGCCTATATAGAGGCTAGAGACTCCACATTGAGAGATATGAAGAGAAGAATTATTGTATGAACAGGCATATGGCTTGTGGAGTGTTCTCCTTCCTTAAGGAGTGAATGTATGGTGTTGCCCTACCTTAAGGGTTTGATAATAAAGAAGAATTTCTATCTATCTTGATCTTGTTATTCTTGGGTTTATTTCTGTTATCATATATTTTTGGGTTAGATCTACAACAATTGGTATCAGAGCTTTAATGTTATATACCTAGGGGGGATAATATGGGGTACCAAGGGAGGTACCCAAGGTAATAATGTAATCATGGGATGGGCCATAGTAATAAATAAGGTGGTTAACCCATGTCATGTAAGGGACCACAAGTAGTTAATAATAATGTAAAGGGCCCATGGTATTAGTTGATGGTATGAGGAAACCATGGTAAAGATGCATGGTATTGTATGTATGAGGCCTATATAGAGGCTAGAGACTCCACATGGAGAGATATGAAGAGAAGTATTATTGTATGAACAGGCATATGGCTTGTGGAGTGTTCTCCTTCCTTAAGGAGTGAATGTATGGTGTTGCCCTACCTAAAAGGTCTTGATATCAATAAATAAACATTTATATCTATTTTGATCTTGTTATTATTGGGTATATTTGTTATTTCTCATATATTATTGGGTTAGATCTACAACAAGTGGTATCAGAACTATAACAAGTCGAAGGATGAATTACACCTTTATTTATCAATTCCTGGACTTGTTTCTTAATTTCTAAACTTTGCAGAATTAACATTCGATACATACCAATGTTTGGGAGTGGACAGTCTTGTTGTAGCTAAATTTCGTGTTGAATTCCCCTTTTTGGTGGCAATCCTTTTGGTTCTTGAAACATGTCTCCATATTGATTGACCACATCAACCAATTCAGCTTTCATCTTCATGTCACAGCTTTTAAAGGGTTCCTACTCTGTGTCATTCTTCTGCTTGATCATAAGGAGAACGAGACTATTGCTAGAATTGACCAGTCACTTCATTTCCCCTACGGTTGCTAAAGATAGACTAAGCTTTTTGTCATGGGCTTTCACAATATACTCCACTACATCTTTGAACAAATGATATTTTTTCTCAAATCGGTGGAAAACAACTTTTTTGTCATACAAATACGAGCTTCCCAACACAATCCCAGAAATATCTAATGGCACAACATCTAATTCGACTCCATCAATGAAATTGGCAGTAATTGCAAACCTAAAAATACATTTGCATGTGACCTAAATATTGGCATCCTTGGTTATCCAACCCAACGAATACAGTTTATGATGAGGCATGGTTTCCAGATTCAACTTCTTGACCAAATCTATATAAATTGAATTTTCCTGAGATCCACTATCAAACAACATATCAATCTTGGTGTGTTTGGAAATAAATCTGATATGGAACATCTCTATTCTATTTTCCTCATTTGAAACATTATTGAAGTTATTTTTTGCGTTGGTGATTGCCACGACTTCCTCTTTGCTTGTCTTTGCCACAACTTTCCCTTTAGTGACTGTGTATGCAATCTTCATTTCATCATCTGAGTCAGAACCTAAGTCTTGTTGTGCAGCAACATTTGTCCTCTATTTACCTTTATTATGAGATTTCTTCGGTCATAATTCTGGATGAAGCTTCCAGCAATGCACTTCATCATGGCCTGCTTTGCAACAATTTTTGCACACGAGTTTCTCCCCTTCTTTCTTAACAGAAGAATTTTTCTTTTACTTTCCTTTAAATTTCTTCCCTTTTTCACCACTTTGAAATGGCATCTTCTTACCTTCTTATTGTACCCTTTTCCCTCTTGCTTCGAGGTGTGTAGCTTGAACACAGACCTCATCAAGATTCATGGGACTAAACATAAGAATGGTATGTTGAAGATAGCTATGAAACCCTCCTATGTATTTCAGCAAGGTATCTTGTGACTATAAGTCTACTCCTAGCATAAGAGCTCTTCTCCTAAACTCTTGAGTATACTCTTACACATTTTGACCTTTTAATTGTCTGAAATTTTGCCAATTCATGATAGCTTTTTGCATATGAGCTAAAGGGTAAAACTATCTTTTTATAGCAACTATGAAAGCATACCAAGCAATAGAGATCTTACCTTTTTTTTTATCTCATCTTGAGTCCTTGATTCCCACCATACAAGTGTTGCACCCTCCATTCTCAATGAAGCCAAATAAATTTTGATATCATCCTATTGAAGGTTCTGAATTATATAATACACCTCCAACTGACGAATCCAGTTATCCAACTTCTCTGCATTAACTTCACCATTGTACATAGGCAACTCAAATTTAACATCAAGCTTTAGAAAAGGTGATTTACTAGTTCCTTTCAAAGAATTATGATGAGTATGAGTAGCGGTGGTATTAGTGGAAGAGGGTGAAGATGTTTTCTAAGAAGAAGATGAAGAAGATGGTGGAGATAGTGGAGGTTTGCCTGCATTACCATTACCTCATTTTCCATTACCTCCTCCTGAAGAGCCTTCTCCATTGGGAGGCTTGGAACTTTCTCCTTGCATCTTGATATTCCTCTCTTCATAGAGGACCTTAACCATCTCTGTCATATCAAAGAAAGCCTTTCTGAAGGTCTTCTCATCTTCTATCATGATAGGTTCTCCTTCATGAGACATGATCTCTGGATACTCAACTACAACTTCTGCAACTTGAGGATGTACTAATGTAGAAGACTTTGGAAACCTTGCTCTTCTTCCACTTGACCAAATTTCAAGGCTTTCAACTAGCTTTCCTTCACCTCCTTTGAGATTTAACCTTGTAAGCATGACATAAACTTGCAAACAATTAAATCCTTCTTTCACAAAGTGAATCTAGTAAGCAAAAACTAGTGCTCTGATACCAACTTGATCTGAAATGGAGCATATTAGTAATGTTGTGTTGATTCCCCCTTCAGAATAAAACCTAATATGCTTATCATTTACTTATCAAGTGCTTAAGGATTCAATATTTTTTCTTAATTAATTGATTCCCATGAGAGTTTCTTATGTAAATGTTAGAAACAATTTAACATAAAACATATGATGAACAACAACAAATAACAACAAAGAACATCAAGATACAACACACAAGCAGCACATGATAAAGAATTTCACCCTTCTTGGGCTATGTCTCCTTGGTCCAGCTTCTAGTGGCTTGGGCCTCTCTATTATGCTCAAATTACAAAAAAATTGAGTTTACAATTCTCAAATGCCTCTGCAAACTATCTCAATGAGTTCAGAATCCTCAAAAATGACTATCTAGCCTTTTTTTGCATCCAATTTGGATAATAACTAAAGAATTATGACTTCTCCTAGTTCTTCCACTATTTGTTCCACAAATTGGTCCAAAACCGACCAAAACCCCATTTCTGCTCCAAAATCTGCTAATGGAGCGAGAAATTCGCCGCACAGTGGGCTATATCTTGTTGACCATATCAAAAATCGCAATCGGCAAGTGTTGCAGGCTCTTACGGAATGGCAAAACATTATGATTGTGATATTGCAGACCTGTTGGGGATAATTAACTGCAACATATAAAATCCTACATCCAAAACCCATCGCTCATCGAAATCGGGGAAGTTCAGCGGCCAAAGGTTTTTTTAATCATGGGTAACACTGCAATTTCGGTATTGCGGACCCGTCGGGGTAATAAACTGTCATATAAAATTTCTGCGTCCGAGATCTTATCGCTCATCGCATTCGGATATCGGTTGCGGGATCTTAACACAACAAAATGTTATGATGCGATATCGCGGACCCACTAGGACATTAAACTGTAACACAATAAAGTATCGCGTCCATGCAATCATCGCAATCAAAACTTTATCAATGATAACAAATAATAGCGGGCTTTTGGATGTGATATGTGATTATCGCAAATCGCAAGCCAACCTATCGGGGCCAATTCTTGTCCTACATCCTTTGCTTTTCAACGATATGTGATATGCGGGACCCAATGGAAAACTCTCACTTGGTGCTTCCCCATTCGCTGGGACCCTTGCCATGTCATCCAATTTTGCCACATAGACAAGTCAAACTTGAACTTTGACTTGCTCTAACTTTTGCATATGAACTCATATTTGAGTGCAATTCACACCGTTGGATTCAGAATGAGGAGCTCTTCAATCTGAAGCTAAGCTTGACAAGATTCAGACGCTTTGATTTTTGAGCATAATTTTGAGCACTTGATCAACTTCAAAAGGTGTTCTTTACTTACCATACTTACCCTCGAGATGATCATGCATCCGACAGAGTTTGCATGCAGTCCTGATATTTTTCCATTACTTGGTATCTTGGTCCTTCTCCTCGACTCCTTAGGAATGATCTCAACATGTCACCTTTTCGTGTAGTTATTGAGCGATGGATCAGCACAGTTTCAAAAGGAGGTGACTGTTGCCGAAATGAGGCCCTAGGAGGCCCATTTGTGCAGTGTTTGCATGCAAGACCAACATGACAACTTTGAAACACTACGCATTTTTGAGGCACAGGACACTGCTGCGATGTGGGGGTATTGGGAGGACTGTTATGCACATTTCTGGAGGGCAGTGCTAGCTGAGGTCTCTACGCACTGTGGGTTTTCAACAGGCAAGGGAGGAAGCTTGATGGTTTCAGAAGCAAAGAACACAGTTCTAGGAGGCTAGATGAGGCTAAGCTGCTTGGGAAATTGGCTAAGTGTGAGATCAATGAAACATATGTAAATATTGAAAATACTTGATTGTGATCGCACAGCAACACTTAGTGATACAACATAGACCATCCAGAATTTATAAACATACTTTTCTTGATGAAGCAACCTTCGTGACAAGAGTGCGTGTAGTGAGTGTGAACCATGTCTATGTGATGATAGCAACTCATGCTGGCATGCTTTCCCTTGAAGCAAAACAACATTCCATTTGCATGAAAAACAACCGCTATGCCCAAAGATGACACATGCTGCATAAATATGAGAACACGGACAACTCTTAAGATCAAGGAGGGTATATTGAAATCATCATCTTACCAACAAGTGATCAAGGATGATCGATCGCAGGGTCCAAGGTAGGATCCGAAATTTGCATGCAAGCCAAAATTTTGGAGGGAATCGATGAAGGTTCATATTCCTGTAGGTGTAAAGTTATTTGTTGAATGGTGTCCCAAGAAACATGAAGAGGAAGAGGACATGTACCATGTTCCATATGTGAGTATAGTTGGTAGCACAATGTATGCGATGGCCTATACTAGACCATACATTGCACATGCAGTGGTAGTATTGATAAGTTTTATGTCAAAATCAAGGAAGGAGAATTGGACAACAACGAAATGAGTTTTCAAGTATTTGCACAATACTAGTGATTATGGTTTGTGCTACCAAGGAACACCAGGATTGGAAAAAGTGTTAGACATACATGAATTTTTTGATGCATACTAGTTTGGAGATCTGGATCAAAGAAGATATACAAGTGGGTATGTTTTTAATCTATTTGAAGGAGCAGTTAGTTTGATGAGAAAGAGATAGTTTGTAGTGGCACTTTCAACTACAAAAGCTGAATACATGGCATCCACTTATTCGAGCAAGGAATCACTTAGGTTGTAGAGATTTTGTTCAAGTATGGTGTTGGTAAAATAAGCTTTAAGGATGGATTGCAACAACCAAAGTGCAATTTTCTTGGCAAAGAACCCTGGTTATCATTCGAAGACAAAGCATATTTATGTTCATTATCACTTTGTGAGGCATATGGTTGAAGACAAAAAGGTGTTGCTGGTAAAGGTGGACACTTTAAAGAATGTTGCAGATGCATTAACAAAGTTTGTGAGCACTAAGAATTTTTCGTAGTGTAGATAAACAATGGGAATTGTAGCCCTAGAACAATGGTTATGCACAACTGCAGCCCCTTGTGTGGAGACAAAACAACAAGTGGGAGAATTTTGGATATGTGTTATATTATTTCCACAAATTTATGTGGACCCAGTAATGGTTGGGTGGACCCAAGGATGGGGGACCAACCCAAGGATGGTGGATGGACCCACCCATGATTTTGTGCAAAGTTTTTGTGCATGGTTTTGGGCATGATGGTTTTTCCCTTGATATTTTGTAGATCCAGTCAAGGGGACTGCAATTATGTTCTAATACAGGGTTAATGTATTGGGGTTTATGAATTCTTTGACATGTATATAATGTATTATAACATTGAAAGGAATATATTGAAAAATCAATCTGGTTTTCTCGGTTTTGGGTTCCAAGAGAAAATCTTTGTGTATATTTTTTATGTTCTTGGCATTGTATATTTTTTCTATTTTTAAGAATTCGTTTGCAGGTAATTTATATGCAGGGTTAAACCTACACAAAGGGCCTTCGGTCTCTATGCATTATTGGGGACTGAGTGGAATGAGATATGATTCACAATGATTAGGATGGTTTCAAACCTTGGTATTCCTTTGGATCATCCTGTGGAGCAGCAACATGCGATGGCATTTCTTGAGGATAAGAAATTTTGGGGAGGGAAGAATATAATGTCCCCAAATTTTGGATTACCTTTTGATGTGGTTAAGAGGGATTTCTAGAGCTTATGTTAGCCTGGTCATGGTAGAAAGATTATTCCATTGGTGGGCCCGAAAGTTTTTATAGGAATTTTATGGGTCTGATTGGGATTGCTTACCATATTTTATCATCAATATCAGTTTGTCATTGTTTGCTATTATTCCATTGCATTCCAACAATTTTCATAAAACATAGTTATTAACATCCATATCTTAATTAATTACGCTTAAAGTGTTGTTTCTGTATGATTGCTTTGAGAAACATCTTAGTGTAATAGCTCATTGGAATCAGGGTGAAAATATCTACAGGGAAGGATGATGAAAAGGGGGTTTGGGTGGCCAGTGCGACCATAGAGGAAAATTAAGAATTTTTCAGCATTAAAAGTGGCTTTAGTTAGTTAATAAATTTCACTTTGTAAGATATTTCTGCAAGAGTTCTGGTTTCTTCTCTGGGTGAAACCTTGCTCTGTTCGGGTCATGGCTTCATTTTGAGCACCATCTGCCTCCCCTTCCTCCCTGTAATATCCCCCCTCTACCTTCTTTTCCCATTCGATTTTGTGGTTTTCACGGACTCTGGCCAGACAACCCTAATGGTTGTGCAAACCCAAGATGTCTCTATAGCCGAGGAAATCACGTCCTTCAACTCCCTAGTTTCTGTTGCGCCCAAGTTCCAGAAGAGAGTCCCTTCTCACTTTGTGAAACTAGTGGAGAAGATTCTAAAGATTGGGATTTGGGCCCCCCCAAGCTCGTTCTCATGCACTGCATCTCGCTGATAGGGGCCTTATTGTCCATTTCATGGGCCTTTAGCCCTCTCCGCACTTGGTTCAATCTTGGATCGATTAGAACTGGAAGTCGCTCATCAAGGGATAAGTCATCTCATCATTCTATGGTAAGGGATTCTACACTTTCTACTTTGAAAACAGGCTGGACCGAGACTTGGTATTTAAGAGTGGTCCATGATTCATGGGTGCCCAGGGCCTCTACTTGGATAACTGGAGTCCCAACTTCAACCCAGACAGTGACATCCCTTATTCTGTACCAGTCTGGTGAAACTTACCTACCTCGCCCTTCATTGTTGGAATGATAAAACCTTCCATCTGATTGGGAACTCTTTGGGGAAATATATTGACTATGTGAAGCCAAAGGATGGACTATTTTCTTCTTCAAGGATTTGTGTGGAAATTAAATTGGAAAAAAGGCTCCTCTCCATTGTAAATCTCTGTACGGATAGTTGTACACATGTTCAGGAAGTCAACCATGACCAGCTGCCCTTCAAATGCAAAGTCTGCCATGAATATAGGCATTGTGCCAAAAGCTGCCAAAAACACCAAGACATATTAGAGCATCAACAAGGAGACATGAATGAGAAATGGTGGCAAGTCAAAAGGAAAAAGGGAAACTCAAATTAGCACAATGTGACCTCCACAAATGATAAGGCCTCCCCTCCAAATTGGGGCCCAAACCAAAGAAAGCCTGACCCCCCGAGGGGACTCTAGTCAGGAGGATGATACAGTCGAGGATGTTAATTATTTTGTGGCCTTGGATGATGCCCAAGTTGATGGTGGTTCTTCTCTTTCCCTAAGAGATACGGACCTCAGTGGTTTTGGGGCTAGAAATCTTGCTTCGACCCCACAAAAGAAAAAAGAAAATACCCCAAACAAAGAAACACCCAATAACTTGGAAGACACCATGGAGGAAGAGGGAGACAAAGAAGATTTCTTATCCTCCAAGGAACTGATGGGACCAACAATACTTACGAGCTCAGCCGACGAGAAATATGAAGGCACAAGGGCTAAATATTTGGACGGGAAATTTAGAAGATCAGGTCAAAAAAAAAACAAAGAGAGACGGCTGGAACAAATAGAAAAAGATAAAGATTTTGGGTTTCAACACACCATCCCACGACAATTAGCAAACTTGGGGTCCAAAGAAGGAAAGAAAGGAATCATAGTTGGTCCCGCCAAAGGGACACACTCTTCAAAGATTAAACAATGAAGATCATCTCTTGGAATTGTAGGTGTCTCGGTTCTGGGAAAATAATAATGGAAGTGAACTCATTGATCCAAAAGGAAAGACCAATAGTAACCCTCCTCGAGGAGAAGAAGTTAGGCGATGTAAAAATTTCCTCCATACACCCCAAAATTTGGGGGAAAAGTAAAATTATAGCAAAAAGCTAGAGAGGCGCTACGAGGGGCCTCTGCACGATGTGGAATCCAACACAAATGAAACTCGTAAGTTCCATAAAAATAACCCATTGCATTGCAACCCTTAAATTTTTAGAGTTGCAAAAAAAATGTACTATAGTCAATGTATATATGCCAACACATTTTCAAGAAAAACATGAGTGTTGGAAGTCCTTGACAGAGTTTCACAACTTTGATTATGAACACAATTGTATCCTAGGAGGTGACTTCAATACCTCTATGGGTAAAAAGGAGAAACAAGGATGTTCCACTATCCGAGACGCCTCACAAGAAAACATGGAGGATTTAATGCTCAATATCAATCTTTTTTATGTCAAAAATACTAAATTCCTTTACACTTGGAATAATAAGTGCACTAGTCCTGGCCATATTGTTGCTTGGCTTGACCGTTTCCTTGCATCTGACAATTTCCTATCTTTGAATCTATGTCTGAAATATTTTATCCTTCCTTGGTGTGGCTCATACCATTTCCATATTTGCCTTCTCCTCTAGCCCTCCCATAATCTTGTACTTATTCCTTTTAGGTTCTCCCCCCTTTGGTTGGACTCTCTAGGGTTCTTTGATCTCATCTCTCATTCTTGGTCTCTTTGGGAGGAGGGCAACCCAATCTCTATCTTGGAATCCAAAATCAAACAGTTAAAAGGAGATATTTGGAAGTGGATCAAGGAGAATAAAATAAAAAATAAATATGCAAAGAAGTTGCCCCGGGGGAAAGAAACTGCTAAAAATCCCGACTATCTATATTGCATTAACTAGAAGGTCTGAGAAGAAAATGCAATGCTTTCTCCTCATGAAAAATTCATGCACTACTACAATCTAACTTTCTACTTCAAGGCAATCCCGGGATGAATAAAATATGCTCCGCTCAATCTTGAGCTCAACCTACACAATTATTTCCTATCCTCTACCTAATTGACTTCCTTTGGCCAATACTTATCCAAATACCTAGCCTTCCAAGCCCCTGCTTCCTTGCGCAATTCCTAAGAGAATTATCCCATATTTAATTTGGAAATCTACTCTCCATAACTGTGAAATCCATCCATTGGCTTTCTACTGATTGCATGCACCATCTGTACAACTCAGAAAATTATACAACTGATAGTACATTGTCCTTGAACTCTAATATCAAATGTGTCTTCCTCTGAACTGACATGCATGAGTTATTTATGAGTGAATCTTCAGTTAACTTGTGTGGTACTGGTGATGCACTGGTGCACTACTCCACTACTAAACCTCTACTAGTTCCTCCAACAGTTGGAACTACTTTAACTGATTATAACTTTGTTAGATTGAGTTAATTAATTAAAACTCAAAAGAACTCAACCTGGGCCCCTAAAATTTAGGGATCACTCTACATGACTCTAGATAGATTTCCAACTCGAATTTCCTAAGTCAACTAAGCCAACTTAACTTAGGTAACTGCTACAAGTTGCTGTGAGAATAGAATTACAATTTAATTCTAGGAAAAATTAAATTATAATTTCTAGATGTTATTTTTAACATTTCTTGTTGCAATTTTCAACACTCCCTCTCAAAAAGAAAGGAATTCAACTCTATCGCAATCTGATACCTTTGGAATGTTATGCATGCAACACTGCTCTCTAGTGCTGTTGTTGTTGCGGCTTCTATAACTGAAAAATCATCCAAACTGAATCAGTATGATGCATCCGTCACCAGGGTCTCTGACAGCTACTAGATATTGCATTGTCTACTAAAAAATATGCTCTTTTTTTGCCTCTGCACTACTGCCAACCTTCTCTATGCTCCCCATTATCTTACTGCTACTAGTATCTACCTCTGTCACTCTAACATCTAACTGCATCAACCTCCAGTGATCCATCCTGCTATTGTGTGATGTTGTCTCCCATATCAAGGTAATGAACCATGAGATAAACCATCTCAATGGACCCTGCCTAATTTCTAAACTCTTGGGACTATTTCTTCACATCGCCCCACCTCTCACTTGGAGGTATGGCTACATGTGCTCCCTCTACCCACTTGGCTCAAAATTTCCCCCTAATGGAGGTCTCTACTTGAGTGGATGTCTCCACTCAATCTCCTCTCCGCTTCTCCAATTGTGGTTGCTCTACAACTTACTATGGTTGCTTCTGAGGTTGCATGTTGAGAGGTAATTTATGCTCCCTCTCAACCACCAAGTATCTAACCTTTTTCTTTCTTCTCGATGCTTTGCATGCATCTTGTATATCAAGTGCATACAGGTTCTTGACACGCACACAAATCTGTTTCATTTGTCCCACCGTCACAATTTTTTTTGAAAAAAGAGTTGATTTTAAATTGGCGATATCTCCATCATCAGAACTCCAATTCAGACGATTGTTTTTTGGCATTTTGGTATTGTTTCGCAAGGAATACATATATGCTATATGTCTTTGAAAATTTTGAACAAAAATTTTCATATCTGATCTGTAAAATCACCACCCAAAAATTCTTGCTCTGATACCATGCATATTTTTATTGTAGATTCAACAACTTATGTGATATGCTAAAACACAAGACAAGGATCTACTCTACTCTTCAATGGAAACCAAAATTTATCGATGAAAACAATAAGCAGAAAAGGAAGAAGATCAATCGCACATAACACAATGTTTCTCTGGGGAAAGCAACTGCTAAAAACCTCAACTATCTATATTGCATTAACTAGAAGGTTTGAGAAGAAAATGCAATGCTTGTTCCTCCTGAACAATTCTTGCACTAGTGCAATCTAGCTCTCTACTTCCTAGGAAACCTTGGGATGAATACAATATGCTCCACACAACCTTGAGCTCAACCTGCACAATTATTTCCTATCCTCTACTTGACTGACTTCCTTTGGCCAATACTTAGCCAAATACCTAGCCTTCCAAGCCCCTACTTCCTTGCGCAATTCCTAAGATAATTAGCCCATATTTTATTGGGAAATCCACTCTCCATAACTATGAAATCCATCCATTTGCCTTCTACTAATTGCATGCACCATTTGTACAACTCAGAAATTTATACAATAGATAGTACATTGTCCTTCAACTCTAATCTCAACTGGGTCTTCCTTTAAACTGGCATGCATGAGTTATTTATAAGTGAATCTTTAGTTAACTGGTGTGGTACTGGTGATGAATTGGTGCACTACTCCACTACTAGACCTCTACTAGTTCCTCTAACAATTAGAACCAGTTTAACTGACTATAACTATGTTAGACTGAGTTAACTAATTACAACTCAAAATAACTCAACCTGTGCCCCTAAAATTTAGGGATCACTCTACATGACTCTAGATAGATTTCCAACTCGAATTCCCTAAGCCAACTAAGCCAACTTAACTTAGGTAACTACTACAAGTTGCTTTGAGAATAGAATTACAATTTAATTCAAGGAGAAATTAAATTATAATTTCTAGATGTTATTTTTAACATTTCTTGTTGCAATTTTCAACAATCCCTCTCAACAAGAAAGGAATTCAACTCTATCCCAATATGATACCTTTGGAATGTTCAACATGCAACACTTCTCTCTAGTTTTGTTGTTGTTGTGACTTCTGAAACTAAAAAATCAACCAAACGAAATCAGTATGATGCATCTGTCGCCAAAGCCTCTGACTACTACTAGCTACTACATTGTCTACTGAAAAATCTGTGCTTTTGTTGCCTCTACAATGTTGCCAACTCTGCTCTACGCTCCCTATTATCTTATTACTACTAGTCTCTACCTCTATCACTCTAACATCTGACTACATCAACCTCCACTGATCCATCCTGCTACTGTGTATTGTGGGATCCCATAGCAAGGTAATGATCCATGAGACAAACAATCTCAATGGACCCTCCCCAATTTCTGAACTCTTGGAACTATTGCTTCACATCACCCCACCTCTCACGTGGAGGTATGGCTGCATGTGCTTCCTCTACCCACTTGGCTCGAAATTCCCCCCTACTGGAGGTCTCTACTTGAGTGGATGTTTCCACTCAATCTCCTCTCTGATTCTCCAATTGTGGTTGCTTCTGAGCCTGCTTTTGAGGTTTCATCTAAGGATTCATGTTGAGTTGTAATTTATTCTCCCTCTCAATGACCAAGTATCTAACCTCTTTCTTTCTTCTCAAGGCTTTACATGCATATTGTATCTAAAGTGCATACATGTTCTTGACATGCACATGAATCTGTTTCATTTGTCCCGCCGTCAAAAAAAAAATCTGAAAAAAAAAAAAATAAAAATAAAAAAATAAAAAAAAAAGAGTTGATTTTAAATCGGCGACATCTCCCTCATCCGAACTCCAATTCAAATGATTTTTTTGGGAATTTGGGTATTTTTTTGCAAGGAATCAGCACATGCTATTAGGTTTTGAAACCAAAATTGTTCGATGAAAAAAATAAGCAAAAAAGGAAGAAGATCAATCACATATAACACAATATTTCTTTGGGGAAAGCAACTGCTAAAAACCCCGAATATCTATATTGCATTAACCAAAAGATCTGAGAATAAAATACAATGCTTTCTCCTCCTGAACAATTCCTACACTAGTACAATCTATCTCTCTACTTCCTAGGCGAGCCTGGGATGAATACAACACGCTCTGCTGAACCTTGAGCTCAACTTGCACAAGTATTTCCTATCCTCTGCCTGACTAACTTCCTATGGCCAATACATAGCCAAATACCTATCCTTCCAAGCCCCTAATTCCTTGCGCAATTCCTTAGAGAATTAGCCCATATTTAATTGGGAAATCCACTCTCCATAAATGTGAAATCCATCCATTGGCCTTCTACTGATTCCATGCAACATCTGTACAACTCGGAAAATTATACAACTGATAGTACATTGCCCCTGAACTCTAATCTCAACCGGGTCTTCTTCTAAACTGAAAAGCATTAGTTATTTATGAGTGAATATTCAGTTAGCTGGTGTGGTATTGGTGATGCACTGGTGCACTGGTGCACTACTCCACTACTAAACCTCTACTAGTTCCTCCAACAATTAGAACTAGTTTAACTGACTATAACTCAGTTAGACTGAGTTAATTAATTACAATTCAAAAGAACTCAACCTCAACCCCTAAAATTTAGGGATCACTCTACATGAATTTGAATAGACTTCCAACTCTTATTTCCTAAGCCAACTAAGTCAACTTAACTTAGTTAACTGCTACAAGTTGCTATGAGAATAGAATTACAATTTTATTCTCAATTTAATTCAAGGAAAAATTAAATTATAATTTCTAGATGCTATTTTTAACATTTCTTGTTGCAACTTTCAAAACCTCCTTTTCCATATTTTGCCCTATTTATCTTTGTAACCTCTCCTACAATTTTTTTTCAAATTTTCTCTCCTCTAGACTAAAAAAATTTCAGCCACAATTGATCTCGGTCAATCAAGGGGGATTTGTGTCGAGTAGGAAAATATTTGACAGCATAACCTTCTTCAGGAAGATATAGACTCAAGTTGGAAAAGAGGGGTTCAAGGCATGGTAATTAAACTAGATATGGAAAATGCCTTTGATAGGGTTAGGCATAGTTTCCTTTTGAAGGTTTTGAAGAAAAAGGAGTTTGATGCGACATTTACAAAGTGGATTACTCTTTGCATCTCTTCTCCATGGATA
Source organism: Pinus tabuliformis (assembly GCA_031772625.1). NCBI lineage: Eukaryota > Viridiplantae > Streptophyta > Pinopsida > Pinales > Pinaceae > Pinus > Pinus tabuliformis. Next base: position 1,206,643,107 of record CM062817.1, on the reverse strand, counting down.
ACTCCTTTGGTTAATGGCTGAGTGGTGTTTTTTTTTCAAATCTTCTAAGGGCCTGAGGCAAGGTTTCCCCCTCTACCCATTTCTCTATATAATAATGGTAGATTCACTGTGTAGAAGACTGGAACATGAATGAGAAACCCACAAAGTTCTAGACATCAGATTTAAGGAGGGGACCAGAAGTATCAACCATGGGCAGTTTATGGATGACACTATCCTATTAGGAGGTGCCTCTGTGGTGATTTCCAAACACTTTAAATTTAATTTGGACAAGTTTCTCAGTGCCTCTAGAGGAGACACAAATGACAACAAAAGTCATATCTACACTTGGAACATCTCTCCTCAGAAAGCTAAAAAGATCGAAGAAATTATGGGATTGAGCAGTGTTCGGGATTGGAAGGACTTAAATTACATATGAATTCCAATCTTCCTAAGGAGAGAGGATCCCTATGCCTGGAAGAAATTCATATACAAAATCAAAACCAGAATTGTGAATTGGGGGGAACCTGGTTAAACAATGAAAACAAGACAATCTTAGTGAAATCAGTGTTATCAACCATCCCTCTGTACCAATTCTCAACTATTTAGGAAACTAAGTATGATTTTCATTAGCTTGACATATATATCAGGATTTTTCTATGGGAGGGACAGAATTAGGATTAAAAAAAAATCCACCTGGTAAACTAGAAGACTATAAGAGCGCCAAAACAACATGGTGAGCTTGGGATCCACGACCCCACTTTGGTCAATCTGGCCATGTGGACCAAACTATTTCGGCCGTTGAAAATGAGTAATGAACGTTGGTGGGCACAGGTAATGAGAGATAAATGCTTACATCAACACAACAATAGGGAAGAGCACATTGAATCAACTGAAGGTTCTCCTATCTGAAAACTCCTCCAGTCATCTTCAGCTCTCATCTTGAGTAATTTCTACAAAATTTCAAGGGATGGTTGTTCGATCAACATCTAGTAGGACCTGATCCTAGGCCAACCTTCCTTGGGTCAGGATCCCTCAGTCCCCCCTCTCATGGAGCATTTGTTACAGGTTGGAGTTATCCACTTGGACCAAATCTCCAATTGGGACAATCTAGGCCTATGGATAGGTTGGAAATTTGATAATATCCCATATCATTTGAAACTTGTTCGTGATATCTTAATCAAGAAATTAATTGGTTTCACCCCCCCTACAAAATCAATGTAGGACAAGTAGGGGTGGAAGAGCTCCTTCTACTCAGTTAAGGAAGGCTACTCCCATATGCTTTTCAATGACCAAATTCCCCCAAAATCCTCAATATGGAGAAAAATATGGAAGACAAATGCAATTAGCCGTAAACTTCTTTTGTTGGCTACTCTCCCACAAAATAATCCTCACTATGAAGAATCTACAGAAAAGGGGTTTTTTTGGCCCCTCCCTTTGTCCCTTTTAAGAACTCGGAGGAAAACATCACCCATCTCTCCCTTCTGTGTTCGTTTTCCAGATCAGTTCGGTCTATGGCCCTTAGCCCTCTTCTCCCTATAACTTGATGGCCTTATGATCTCCTCCTCTTCTTTATCTCTTGGACCAAATTTTATGTAGGCTCCCTTCAAGCCAAAAGCTCCTTTAAAGAACTTTGGATTACTCTCCCCAATTTTGTTTGTTAGCACATTTGGTTATCTCGAAACAAGGCAATATTTAGTTTGTCTTGTCCTCCCGCCAGGGCCACCGCCCTCAAAGCTATTTCATCTTATTTAGAATTCCATAGCCCTTCCATTGATCCCTCTCTAGACCCGAAATATTTATCCTTGGGTTTGGCCCCCTTCGTCCTCGGCTCCTGTGAAAATATCTTCCCTTTTCCCTCCTTGGATCCTCTATCTGTCCCGTGATGAGATTGATAAATGGAAGAAAAAATCCAATTCATGGATTCTCCAATTAGATAATGCCTCAAAAATAAATCTTGGGGTGGCAAGAGGGGAGGGATTCTCATTAATCCTGAAGGAATAATAGTTGATCATTATGCCTGGTTCTTGGGAAGGAAGACCAACAACCAAGCCGCAACATATGGATTATATCTTGGACTAATTTTAGCTCATCAAAATGGAATTAAGGAAGTGAAAATTTTGGGTGACTCATTCTTGGTCATAAAGAACATGAGCTCCAAATATTTAGCCTAGAATAACAAGCTCAATTAGATTCTCAAAAGAGCCCTTGGCATGCTCCCTCCCTTTGAGAAATTACAATTTTTCCACATTCTAAGAGGCCTAAATAAGGAAGTGGATACACAAGCCAATAAGGCATGCCAAATGAACGAAGGCCATACCATGGTCAATGAGATTGAGGGCTTCCTACCCATCCCCTAAGTTTAAGAATGAATGCATCTATTTTTATGTTAAAATTCCACTCCTCATCTAAGGTACTCTTCCTAAAGTCTCTAAACAATGTTCAAAGGGATTATATCAAATATAAAGCCTCTGCCTCCCTCCCTTTGGTCACTCTCACCCTCCCTCACCACCTGTACTTCGCCCTCTCTCCCCACCCCCACCTCACCCTCCCTCCCCACCCCCAACTCACCCTCCCCCCCCACCTCCATCTCACCCTCCCTTCTCGACCCCTCTAGGCTTCCCCACTCTTTCCTCCCATCTAGAATCGAATGAGTCCTTCCCTCTCTACTCCATTGACACAAGGTTGTGGTAATTTAGAGCATGTGAAGCCACTTGGCACAATTGAAAGGTTAAGTGTGGGAAATCCTTAGTCTATCCCCTATATCTGTGTCCAGTACCTGAAGGATAAAGTAAACTCCATGTGAAACCCCTCAAAGAGCGAGCCGCATTTAATCCTCCTGGTTCAAATCGGATGGTTCACCTGCTTGAATGCTCGTATGCGTGAGGTGAAGGTAATTTTGAATAAAAGTGTAATCATGGTAACTCAGTGGGATCCTGGAGGCACGTAGGCCACCTCTCAGTACCACATGAGGCACCTGTTTGGCTCAATCTATAAATCGCGGGGTTACAGTTCAAAATTTTGCAGGGTGAAGTTGTATGGCTCTATCATGTGGTTTTTAAGTGATAGGTATCTTCAGTAGATTTTGGGTTGCCATTTGATGGTCTCTATGGATGGGGGATGCCTAAACCCCCAGTCTGGTGAGATTTTGTCGCAAGTAATTCTGGTTTGGCCTGGTGGATGAAATTGGTTCAGGGATTTTGTTAAGTTCAAATTATCTTTGAAAGCAACCGGAAGTTGGGTGAAAGGTCTCACTGTGTCAACTATCATGGATGCTAGTTCTTGGGGATGTCGTCGTCCATCCTTGGGCAGGGTGTCAAGCCTTGTTGTGGAAATTTCGGTAAAATGTTCTCCTCTGGCCAATTACTCTCCCCCTACTCGTGGAACATGTACAAGTGAACATATTGAATTGAGAGTTGGTGTCACCAAATTACAATTACTTATTCAACATCGAAGGATTGATACAAGCAAGTTGCAGGAGCAGAATGTGGATAAGAATAAGAAAACTAGATAGCTCGAAGATGAAGTTGATGCACTCGTAAGAAAGCTTTGGGACATACAAATTCAACTAGTTAAGCAGAATTCCCAGCCAGTAGAAGAAAGTGAAAGCATTGGCTTTGAACTCCACCGTCCAGACGAAAAGGATGATTAGTCTATTTCAATATGTCTATTTTGAATGTTTGGTTTTAAATGTATTTTGCTGCTATAGCAATATTGTAAAGTCTATACTAGTATTATACTAGTATAATAGTAGTTTCTCAGTCCTTTTTTGAAATTTTGAAGAAACATTGGCCTTGGTTAGACAGAATGTTATTGCATCTTATGAAACACGTCAATGGCACTGTAATGAAATTGTAAATCTCTAATTTTTAGTTGTGTCTGGGTGAGGGTTAATATATATCCAGTACACTTTCATGTTAAAAAACAAAGTCATTTTGTTAAATAAAAAGGAAAAGTTCTTTTATTATTTAATTGGAGCGAACATCATTAGCCTAGGAAAAAAATTATAACTGCTTAAGGGGTGAAAAAGGGAACATATCCTAGGCTAATGAAAAATCACTCTCATTTTATAAAGTAAAAATTTCCTAAGGTGACTTTATAAAAATTAAAAGGGTAAAATGGAGGCAAAAGTGGCCACTAAAATATAAAAAGGGAAATGTGAGGATTCTTTCCCTATTCTATCATTTATCATTTGATAAAAAGATGTTTTGGAGAGTTTTCGGAGAAAATCTTATGGTTTGAGAAACCAAAGCCACCATTGTGAGATTTGATGTTGAAACTATACACCCTAGTTGGTTAAGAGAGAAAAATAAGTCAGATTTCATCATTGTGTTACCAAGAAGAAAAATATTTGTAGAAGATAATGGAGGTACAAGGTTTTATTAGTTGATTTTATCTTCTAACTTTGATTTTTCCATATAACTTGACAGGCTAAGCTATCAAACTATTGTGGGTCGAGTTTCATGGAGTAATGGTTCGAATGTCTGAGTATTTCTTGAGAGCCAAGGCAACCATCTTCTTTTTAGTGGGTTGAGTTAGTTAAAGGAGAGCCCAACTCTTCATTATTAAGATTATATGTGTTTATCTTTGCTAGGAAGTCAAGTTCCTCTTGTTTTTTTTGCAAAGGGTTCCATATTTAATTTATGAGCATGTATCTTAGTGTTGGAAGAGTTTTGCTTCAAGGGAAACTGAGTTTTCAATGGTTGTAGCAATGTTTTGTGGGTTAAATTTGTATCTCAATGGCTGGAGGTATTATTTTTAGGAAAACACGAGTTCTATGGCTCATCTCTGTGTGTTCTATAGGCCAAGACAACTTTTTCTTTGCTGGTTTGGGATGAAGAGAGGTCTAAACTCTCTCATTACTAGTTGTATATTAATTATGGGCACTAATATGTAAATATGAGAAATAAAAGTGGTTGTACCTTTCGTTTGTTCATGGAACTGATAATTATTGAGTTGTCAATCTTCTATCTCTTAGAAGTGTGCTCCTATAACATAGGATAAGGTTTGATAAGTGAATGGATTGAGTTCCTGTAGTCACCATTGCTAACATATCTCAAAGGACATTGAATTGAAAGTACAATGTTATAGATGACACCAGGTTCCTCTATTGTGTTTTTTCAATGTATTTCCTTCATCGAGTTTAATAAACATTGCATTATTTCCAAGATGGAAATTATATATATAAGTTCCATCTTGACAATAATGCAATGTTTATCAATGAATCATGTTATTTATGACTGTTACATGGTAGTCTAGTTGTTGGTTGAAGTCTAGCTGCAAATTTGTACCCACTATGTGTATGTTCAATGCAAAACAAATTAAAATTACACCTAAAATAGTGTGCCAACAATGTTGTACTAACCCCAGTCATCTTACAAGGTATATTGATGGTCTTGGTTGCCTTGGTCACCTGCACTCGTATAGTTATTGTAAACATTTCCTTAGTTACCTATGTATATTGAAAGTAATAAATATGCTCTTCTTTAATATTGTGCACATTAAGTAAGAATCATATTTCATATGTCATTATGGATTTCTTTTAATAAGCACATCATTATGGTGCAAAATATTTATAGATACGTGATTAAAAAAATATGGTATAAATCTAATATTTATGGGGTGATATTGAAGGGTTAGTATTAGCTGGAACCTAGTTAATATTTTCCAAATTAAGTGAACATTTGACCTTGGTGACTATAAATCAAAGTACTAATAACAAAGTTGTTATCTTAATCAATCTTGAGATTTCAATATGCGTATCTTAATAAATGGAAGATAAACATACCTTGGGTTAGACATTTGAAAAAAGGGATTCTATGTCTAGTCTTGACTCTACCTTCTTTTACGACATGAATTTTCTTTTTTTCGTGGGGAAGTTTCTGTTAAATGGATTATTTACATAATCAACAACAAAAGGTAGTTACCTCATAACTTAACTCTCGATTCCATGGATATCCCTAAAAAATGACAATCACGGGAACAAACATGGAACCAAAATCCAAAAATATTGATGGCAACTGGAGGTATGGAAAGGATAAGGAGGGGGACTATTTTTATGGAAAGAAGGTGCAAAAACATGTCAAGAATAGATGAAGGATGGAGGGTGAAGGAGGTCACTAATATCCAAGCACATGGTAGATGAGATATTTTATGCTAGGGAGGCCTTCCCTTGAGGCACATAATATGACTTCTTTATAGGTGGCAGTACAAAATGACAGTTGTAGGTTCATTGCACTCTTGACAGCCCTCTTGCGTTGACTCCCTTGGAGGAATTTCCAGCATAGCCTTCTATTATTTTAAATGCAACCGATGGGTTTCAAACCTCCATAACACATCTAATAGAATGTTGATGGTGGGTCTAACCTCAACAGATGAGTGTTGAAAAAGAAAAAAAATCACAACTACATATGGGGGTATGTTACAGGTTGTATCAGAGCCTAGGTTCCAACACTGGACCTCGAGGCAAAAAAAATAAAAATAAACATAAGACAGATTGGTCTTATGCATGCTTGCATAGAGGCTCGATCCTTATGTTAAAACGAGGTAGGGTTTTGGTACTAAACCAGTCGAGTCATGCCTTGACTTAGGAAATTCATTACCAAACTGGTCGTAACTGGCCCTCCATTCTAAGCTATTGGCCAAATAAATACACTCAGGGATCAACTTGGCTAAGTTGAATGAGTTGAGTCAACTTGGCTCAAGTTTTAAAACACTATGTGTCAACCCTTGCAGGGAAAAATCCACATTGTAATTTATTTTGGAAATTAATCAATGGAAGACGTGCATTATTTCATATTTATTGACAAGGGATACCATGACTCAATCTCACAAAGGATAATTTTAAAAAGGTGGAGACACCTAATCATGTTCCTTTGTTCCCTATAACTTTCTAAAGTGAACATGAAGCATGTACAGTGAACATATATCTATCATATATGGTTTTGTGCAGTTTACATAGGCAAAAATGGTTGAACGTTGCCTCAATCTTGCCTCTACTCCTTCTTCTATTAACATTTCAACTAGAGATGTTGTAAGTTTCTCTTCATATCTAGAAATTTATTTACATTGCACATACCCCAAAGCTAAAAATGCTAATACAATGTCTATTCTAAATTCTAATAGTTAATGGGGTGGCATCTTGTGAGTGATTATGAGTTCAAATGGTGTATTGCTAAACTTAACTGACCTTGATTACTTGTCTTTCTAAAATTTTGTCTTTCCTTGCATGGTAAAGTTCAATCATAATATTGGCTTCCCTTGAAAGCCTTATTTCCTTTTCCTAGTCTATTACCAATGTGATTAGCAAAGATATATAGTTGCTTCATATTTATAAATAGGAACTATCCAATTTATACGATGACAAATTGAAACACACTCCGCCTCCAATGAGTTCGAATCATGAAAATTCCATTATATGCATTTTTTATTCCTAACAATGTTCTAGTAATATTGAACTAGATGATGTAAAACAGAGTAACATTGGAACCAATAGATTCTTCTGCAAGCCCCTATACGCATATATCCCTTTACTACCCTCCAATTCTTTTTCACATATTTTCACTTAATCTAATGTTTCATGTACAACATATTTACTCCTATGTGTTTCCAAACTCTTGTCTCTGATGATGTCAATAGTCATAGAGTTCTACACTTGTTATTGTGACCTCTTGATAGACAAGGGGGCACAAATCCCTTAATATTTGTTTCCAAAATGTATATGAATCCATACAACAAATTTTTAAGGACTTCCACTAAGGTATAACTTTAAACTATTTGAAGGGGTATCAACATGTGCTTAAAATGTTTATCCTCTCTTGATGAAAACATCTCTCAAACTAATTTCCTGCATCTCAACTAGGAGGAAGGCATACTTTAGCCTTGATTAAATGATTATCAAAGAAATAAACCATTAATTTCCTTATAAACGATATATTATCCAAATCATAAACCTTGTCATAGGATGCCTTTGTACCTAGTCCTATCTATGTGTATTTGGAATAGTTGATGGACCATTTTCTTAATAGGCATGTGAGTAAGTCCTGAAGCACACTTAGGCACAATAGATCCAACATGCAGTATGGATGTTTAGGCATGTTAAACTTTGAATGTACATTTGGATATTTCCCATTAGTTTATTGGATTGAGATTTTTCTTCGTTAAATCTACTTCACAAACCTATGGACTTGCATAAAATGTGGAGGAAGTTTCATTACAAATTGAAACCTTCCCATACTGTTCAATTATTAGCCTCGCAAGGCTTAGTCTGATCTAGCATGTTAATAAACTCAGTCCACTATGGAACCAAGGTTTCTTTAGATTTTCCAGGTCGAAAGAAGCATGCCAGACTGTGCACATGTAGTGTAGCTAACAATGTTCCTTGCCATTGGAGTAGAACTCTATGAGTACCTCGTTTGTGAAAAATGAAACTGATGAACAGTGACATCCAAGATCAGAGTAGAATTCCAATAAATGTCATTCTTGTGCCAATTTTGGCTACCCCATTGCAGAAATTTTGTTCTATCGGCATCTTCTGTAGGGAATAGAGAATAATACCTCATTTTGAAGGGCTTGTTTCCTCTTATTTTATCCAAGAAAAATATTTCTTCTTTCATTACAACATACTTAAAGTCTAACTGATCCATTACTTCAATATAATACATTTATTTGCTCTAATCCATTCCATAGTCAAGAATTTGTTGGGGTGATAGGGGCTGAGGATTTTCTCTTGAAGATGCCTCGTATCCATATTGTAACCATAATATATGTTCATACTGATCATTAATATTTAGTTGGTCACCCTAGTAATCAACCCCTTTATTTCTAGGAAGAGATCCTAGATTGTGTAGTTGGGGGGTCAAATTCATGTTGTAGAAACCAACAAAGGCCGTTGTGTTGAGCCACTTGGTCAACCATGTTCTTGTGAATGTTGCTATTGGGAAAGAGGGAGAAACGCATAGGACACAAACCATATAATAAGTTTCTTTCATAGTTAGGTTAGAGGGGAAATTCATTAGACATGTGCATGGAGGAAGCAACAATGTCGTGTTTTTATTAGACTCTATTAATGGGTTACTGTGTTGGCTCTAGAGTTCATCAACTAGAGTGCCTTCAAATAGGACCTCTAAGTGAAGCTGGTTCATTTTTATGAATGTGGAAATGACCAACGTTGTCTTGTTACAAAGTTTCTAGGATAGAACATGGTGTAAGACCACAAGATAATGCGAATTAATCTCCTTCTGTGGTTAGTCTTTGCATTTAGAAAAAGTGTTGTAAAGCATCCACACCATATCCATGTTGTCCATAACATGTAATAATCCATGAAACTTTGTCTTGTTCAGGTAATTTGTGAAAGACTATGCTTGCATCTATGTTCCAATTTTCACATATATCAAGGCGGGCACTTTCCATAAAAAAATGGTGTCAAAACTAAAAAAAATTATCTGAGCATGAAACCCCTAATTCATAGTTGATAGGCTATTAAATGTAGAGAACAATGACAATTACAAACTATTCTAATTTCAATGCCCTTAAATATTGCATTGGGAGAACAATATCGAAGCTTACTCACCTTTCTTATATCGTGCACATCTTACAATATTCCATGCGATGGTGTCATATTTATGGACTGCATTGAATACATGAAAAGCATCTCTTATTCTCCCACATTTTGTGTACCTATTCAGAGAGCACTACTAACCAAGCCATGAGAGTCTAAATGTAGACTTGATGATTTAAACATGAATGCAAGTGACCACCCCTAGCTAGGTAAGGGGGTGAGATCATACCAATGTTAATACATTGAATCCCATAAGAACTCCACAGTTAAGCACATTTAACATCTTTTGGAATAAAGCAATGAAAACCCAACCTGTATTCATACTATGGTTAATGCATCCATGTTTTGTAAACTTACTGGTTTATCTTGGCATCATATATACATGTTGAGTTATCTATATATCTAACTGAGTGTATGCTTTCATGTACCCACACACACACCTCTTCCAAGAGCTGGCTGAATTGGATTGGAACCAGATGTGGCAAACCAGTTTTCAGGGTTTACAATTTGAACCAGATGTTTAAACTAGTTTGGACTGGGTCTGTCTTGAACTGGTCAGAACTAGCCGATTTAGCTAGATTTGTACTAGTGCGCTCATGCATGTTCAAAAAAAAAGTTAATTAAGGACAAGCAAAAGAATATAATGTGGAATGCTTGCAACATACTAGTTGACAAATGTGTGTGCGAGTGGATATGTTTTATCCATATGTTGGTTTCATCTAGGAAATTGGAAGGCAGTAATGAAATATTGTATCATGCTTACAAATTTTAGAATGAACTCTGGCTAATAACTTATGAAGGAGATTTCCACGTAGTGATTGTGATTTATGGTAATAAAACACCAAGGATAGTGTTCCCCTTAAGCGGGGCAGGTTGTAATGACCCTAGTCATCTTACAAGGTATACCGATGGTCTCGATTGCCTTGGTCACCTGCACCCGTACGATTATTGTAAACATTTCCTTAGTTACCTCTATATATGGAAAATAATAAATATACTCTTCTTCAAGATTGTGCACATTAAGTAAGAATTATCTTTCATCTGTCATTATGATTTGTTTTGAATAAGCACATGATTATGGCATGCAATATTTATAGATACATGGTTAAAAAAATATGGTATAACTCTAATATTGATGGGGTGATATTGAAGGGTTAGTATTAGCTTTAACCTAGTTAATGCTTTCCAGATTAAGCAAAAATTAGATCTTGGTGACTGTCAATCAACGTATTAATAACAAAGCTATTATCTTCTGGCTAGCTTGACAAACAAAGTTACCAATCAAACGATAGCTATTACCTACAAATGAGAAGTCTAGCAAAAAACCCCCAAAAAAACATGAAAAAATAACCTGAAAATGAAAAGTGTTGATGTTGCATCAACATTTGTTTTTCAACATTTTTTAAAAATGACAGTAAAATCCAATAAAAGCCATTTTTTTTGTGCAAAAAATACTTTCAAAACAAAAGTGTTGATAATGGAATAACGTCTTTTTTTTGGAGAAATTTCAACATTTTTTAACAATGACGTTAAAGATAAAATATCATGACTCTGAAAAAATTTAAAATTTCAATTATTTTCATGCACGGCATAAAGATAAAATATCACATCTCTGCAAAACCTTAAAACTCCAACAATTTTCAAGCATGTTGTTAAAGGTAAAATGCTTATAACTATTTTCAACCATAGCATTAAAGATAAAATTTCTTGACTCAGAAAAACCTTGAAATTTTGATAAATTTCCATCCACGGAATTAAAACCAAAGATCATGAATACATAAATCCTTAAGTTTTCAACATATTTCAACCATGGCATTATGGAAAAATTATATGACTAAAAAAACTGTAAAAATGAACACCTACATGAAAGAGTCATTATACCAAGAGTAATTTTTTTTAAATGCTAAAAGTATAGCTATTTTAAAATCTTAGCCTAAGACAACTTGACATATTACAACAAAAATTTAAAAATAAATCATCAAATTGACACACAATGTAGGCAAACTTGACCCATTGCAATAAAACTTAAAAATCAACCATGAAATTGACACATTGTGAGGGTGGACCCCATCTATTATAACGAAAACTTTAAAATCAACTAACAAATTTATGCGTAATGAGGTCGGATTGCTAGTCGAGGATCAACACAAACCCTGCATAAAAAAAATAAATAAATAAATAAAATAAATACTAATATATATATATATATATATATGAAAGTTACAAAACAAAACAAAAATTAAAACATTGAAAAAAAAAAATAATAATAATAACAAGTAAATAAAAAAATATATTAAACATAAAAAAATAGAAAATGAAAATGAAAAAAGAAAATCAAATGTATAAAATATATATATATTAAAAAAAGACAAAAACAAAATTAACTTATAAAAGATAAAAATTTAACCAAAAAAAATAAAACCAAAAATGTTATATATTACAAAAGTGAAAAAATAAGAAAATATTTCCAAAAATACATAATTTAAGAAGAAAACAAAAAAAACAACTAAATTAGAAATAATAATAATAATAAAATATTAAAAAAATAATTAAAAAAGGAGATATATATATATATATATATATATATATATATATATATAAACATTAAAAAAAATTAAAAGTAAGAATAAAAAAATCAATACGACCCCACTAGCTGCCCGAGGGGTCACAGGCAAGGGAGGATGCACGCGTCTCACCCACCCTCGCTCGTGATAATCACCCAGTGCCTGCTCTCGCCCATGGCCCCTCGAGTGGCTGGTCGGGGATCGTATTGGTTTTTTTTTCTAATCTTAAAAAAAACTCAATATCTTTTCACATTGTTTTATATATATATATATATATATATATATATATATATATATATATATATATATATATTAAATGTTTTATTTCAATTTTTTTCATTTTTTTTTAATTGCATGTTTTAATTTTTTTTTTAATTAAAAATTTATGTGAATCATTTCTTTTCTGAAAAAAAATTCGAATGTCATCATTTTTTGATATACATTTCATAAAATTTGCTATTTCCCAACTTTTTTTTTATTCAATTTGTTCATAAAAGTATTTTATGTAACATGACATTTTTAGTGAAAAGGTCCTGAAATGCATATTTCTTTAATTATATCTATATGAAAAATGTGTATTTTTTGTAGTGTTTAAAATTATTATTTTTTAGCGACAATAAATTTATGTGTATTGAAGTATTAATTAACAATATATAAATATATAAATCATCTTAACCTCAAAATACTAATTTTATTATTATTTTTAAGCTTCACAAAAACAATTATAAAAATTATTATAAAAAAATAGTGCAAAGAAAAACAAAAACCAAAATTTGGAAAACTCTTAAAAACAAACATCTTAGGACGAGAAACAGCGAGAGGAATAAAACAATTTGAAAAATTGTTAAATAATCAACATTTAAAAAGAATTGTGCATACTTAGGACATAAGACAATTTAAAGTGTCTAAAATATCCCTTAATTTTTTTTTTATGTTTTTCAAATTCTGCATGAAAATCACCAACATTTTAAAAGAAATATCCATACTTAATATATCGAAAAATTTAAAGTGCCAAAAATAAGCCGAAAAAAAAGGGGTTGATGTTGCATCAACCCCTTTTCAAATTGGCATGAAAATCACTAACATTTTAAAAACAATGTGCATACTGAATACATAAGAAAATTTAAAGTCTCAAAAATACACTTTAAAAAGGGGTATTCTGAATCAACATTTTTCAAAATCAGATGATTTTTTTCTACCTTTAAAAAGTGAGAACTTTGTTCAATACTCGTTTGATTGGTAACTATGTTGAGATTTCAATATGTGTATCTTAATCAATGGAAGATAAACATACCTTGGGTTCGACATTTGACAAAAGGGATTTTATGTCTAGTCTTGACTCCACTTGCTTTTAGGACAATTTATGGGGTAAGATGCCATTAAACGTATTATTTACATAATCAACAACGAAAAGTAGCTATCTCATAACTTAACTCCCGATTCCATGGAGATCCCTCAAAAATGGGAATTACGGGCACAAACATGGAACCACAGTCCAAAAGATTGATGGCAACCGGAGATATGGAAAGGTGAGGAGGGGGACCATTTTTTAGGAAAGAAGGTGCACAAACATGTCAAGAAAGGATGAATGATGGAGGGCGAAGGAGGTCACAAGTATCCATTCACATGGTAAACGATATATTTTTTGCTAGGGATCCTGAGATGATGGCAAATGGAAATGACAAAACTAGGAGGACAGAGGAACATCGGGGATTGGTCTAGTAGGGCCAGGACCTAACTAACTAGGATAGTCAGCGAGTAGTAGAAAAGATAGGAAGGAGAGGGATCAAGAGGAGGAAGTTAGTAAGAAAGAATTGGGCTCAACATTTGAGTAGCATGACTTAGGAAATCAGTTGCAAAGGAAGAGGCATGAGTTGGAGGTTACGAGGTTGGTCTCACGAGGGCTGCAGAAGGACCTGCAACATCAAAGGTTAGTAACAAAAAGTAGGTTAGGTTCTTATTGTTTCACATTTGGTGCCTGAATGCTAGGGCTATTTAGTGGAATATTACAACATCTAGATAGCAAATTGCATTAATTAAAACCAAGTTAACCGAGAGGCGATTAGAAGAACTAAACCTACCTCTTCGTTATATCACTACGTAAGAGGCTATTCAAACCTGAGACTGGCTAATATGGTCACCTAAATAACCTTACCCCTTAGAGGGAAAAGTCTCTGTGGATGGTGTATATACACCTAGATAACACTAATAAGCACCCACTACTCAGAAATGAGAAAACACAGTAATAATGAGTTGGCTTAATCATGGTTCAACCTTGAAACATGAATTTAATTCCCTATTACTATAAATAAAAATGGCCAAGTTCAAGTTGATTGAGGGTGAAGATTATCCGTCTCTAGAATCCCTCATTTGATAAAGGTTTGGAACCACAAGCTTCCTTAGATCAATATCCTTGTTGAATGCTCATGATTAGAAACTATGGATTCCCAACATTGGGTGGAGTTTCTAAGCAACATCAGGGTGGAGGAAAATCTATGAAACCTATGAGAAAAGTAAGGGCGGAGATGTATCTCTGGAGCCCCTTATTGACCACAGGGTGGAGGTGTATATCTCTGGAGCCCTTTGCTGACCAAAGGGTGGAGATGTGAATCTCTAGAATCCTTTGTTGAGCAAAGGGTGGATATGTGAATTTCTGGAGTCCCTTGTTGACCGAAGGGTGGATATGTGAATCTATGGAGCTCCTTGCTGACCAAAGGGTGGTGGAGCCCTTGTTGATCAATGGGTCGAGATGTGTATCTCTGAGTACCTTATGGACTGATGGGTGGAGGGAAAACTACCTCTGGAATCATTGTATAAATCTACAACCAAAATGAAATATACAAAGTGGAGGGGAACATACCTTTGTAATCCATGGTCTAAACATTGGGACAGGTTTCATAAGCTTGGGGGTGACAATTGCATAGGTGGCAGTTGCCAATGGTTAGGAGTAAAATTGTGAAACCTATCCCTATGCCCATCCTGAGGTATATAAATAAACTATGATAGCTGGAACTTGTCAAAGACAACACCGTACAAAACAAGGTTACCAACTGGAAAGCACTGCCTAAATCTCAGGAGATATTGAATCCATATGTAGGCACGGGTTATGTTGTATCTTTCGCCACTGTAGCAGAAATTGTAGCCAAGAACGATGTTGTACGTTCATGTATGGGTATGTGATCTTCAACTATTCTATACACCTATAGCCTATATATATATATATATATATATATATTAAAGGTGCCTACATAGGTTGAATGACCTACACAAGAGACCACATACTTGTAGCAAGTCATTAGGTCCCCTTAAGACTTGGTCACCAAAATTTAGACAACGATGCTTGACACTTGAAGTAATTCATGATATTATAATAGTACATGGTGTCTCAGATGCAATTGAAAGGATTGGACGTACTCCAATCTGTTGGCATATAATTTGACAGTGACTTATAATAACCCCGTCCCTGACATCTACTTGGATAGACTCGGCTGTCATTTATAGATTTTAACTTTTATGTACATGCCCTCTTTAATGGTTATGTACTAGAGCAGGCCTATAATGGGTTGTCAATAAACCATGACTAAAATAGAAGAATCATTGCCAAAGTAGTGGACTGAAATCTAGTACCCATCTTAATCACTGCAGCTCCGAGTATCACATTAATTGAGATACTTAAGTCTATTTGGGCTATTTGTATGAATACTAACCTCAGTATTGTATGTTATCTTTTCATAACAGAATGATGTGTTGTGTGCGATTGTAAATTATGGCATGGTAGAGCATGGTCCAATTTCAATATTGCACTAGAGTAGTAACATAGAACAATATATGAATAGACAATGTTTGTCTTTTCATAGGCCTAGTGGTACAATCAAACTTAATACGAACCGTCAGTAGAACTTAAGGTTATAAAGATAGTCTGGTGCTTTAAATGCTTTATGTATAACACCTACATAACACTTTGGTCCATTACTTCAGGCTTATTTTTGAGTGGAAAAATTCCCTTAATGTTGCATTGAATGCTAGTATGTGGAACATTGGAAGGCTGTAAAAGAGAGATAACTGATGTTATTGAAAGCACCTCTAATGGTTTTCATTACATGCAGATAAATCCCACATTTTATGCACAATATTATGCATATCTAAGAACATCTATAGTGATATTATTTATACACAATATTAGGCATATTAATTGTGGCTCGCTTTAGCTCTATTCTTGATGTAGCTTTAACTAACAGTGGCCTATGATAATGTTGCACCTATTAGTTCCTTGTATCAACTTGGTTGATATTACTACTATTCATAGCACTCCTTTTTATGTGACTTCTCTAATAGTTGCACAACTACCAATCTTCTAATACATATGTATACAATCGAGAAGAGAAGCTCATTGCTAAAATATTACTAGACTCCCCTCATAGACAACAAAAGAAACTTGGGAAAACATGCAATATTTGCAGCTTCCTAATTGTGTATCCATCGTGTGATATTATTATGAATTACCCTATTACAAGCATTTTTGCACACTGATCACAGGTGAAAGTGTTGCCATGATGTCAAAGTGATTCCATGATATATTCATGATTGGGCACGATGTCAAGTAATAGTCTAAATTTAATGTTAGGCAGGGTGTATAGCTCAATAGACATAATGCCATAAGTAATAAACGCATATTATTGCCTGGGGTATCCTTTAGGGATAGACCTGATATTATTATTTACCCTAGTATAGGGTACAAGTCGATTTTACCAAATATGTGTAGCCATGTTTTATTTTTGGGAAATATGTGTTGCTACAGTAGCAAGGAAATGGATCCGTGTTATATTAATGGGTAGTATGTCTTGCTACAATAGGAAGGAAATGGCCATCACCAAACTACTCATCTAGTGGCTCAGTACTATTATCATGATGTTGATAATACACTGAAATTAGATGTGCATTCTACTTTACAAAATTTTCAAGAGACATCTAAGTCATGGAGCTTTTTAAACTGTAAAGATAACTTAAGACTAATTTGTATATTTTGTGTGATTTTCATATACATAGGTTGGGCTTATATGAGATATTTCCATCGTGTGAGTCTATAACCATGGACATGTTAACACCTTTGTGACATGGAATTTCCATGGTACTTTTCATGTTTACTTCACAAGGAAAACTTCAGAGATGGTAAATCATAATAGAAATGCCAATTCCTTGTACACTGGGATATGAGCTGAAGATTGTCATCTTATTAGCTTTGCTCATTCATTATATCTCTCCTGTACGTACTATAATAGAAATCACCCTGTGTAGTGGGTTATCATTCGGTATACATTCGATGACCCTTTCCATAGGCACCAAGCACTAAATGACTACAGGTATAGTAACATAGAGAGGCCTCCCCTTGAGGCACATAATAGGACTTCTTTAAAGGTAGCAAGACAAAATGACAGTTGTAGGTTCACTTCCCTCTTGACAACCCTCTTTCATTGACTCCCTTGGAGGAATTTATAGCATAGCCTTCGAATCTTGTAAATGCAACTCACAGGTTTCAAACCTGCAGAACAAATCTAATAGAACAGTGATAGTGGGCCCAACCTCAATAGATGGGTGTTGAAAAAGAAAAAAATAAAAAATACACATGGGGATTTCACATGGGGGTATGTTACAGAAGTGTTTGACGAAAAAATCGCTAAAAACTCCGTCATTTGTTGGGAAATCTAAGGCACTTCCTCAAAGGTATCTTACATAGGTTAGTGAGGATAGTCTTGTAAAGGCTCAATTAGTTGGAATCCCAACTCTTTGTACCCTGAGCTTGTTGGGGCATGCAAAAAGAGACAGATAAAGAACAGATCAATTTGATACCAATGATCCAAATTTATGAAGGGAACTAAGTGAAATAAAAATTTAGAAAATGAACATAGAGATTTAATGAAACTTGAATTCTAATAATTATGGAAAGTGTTGAAACTATAAAATGGTGGAATGAAACAAACTCGCTTAAATGGTGGTAGTTTATTTATGAGAAGTGATATGATGACTACACATATTCACCAAAGCACATTACAATGAGGCCGAAAGGCCCTTTTTAACATAAGTAGTAGTGAGGAAACCATAAACATCCAAAAACCTAACCCTAGGAGAGGAAATGAAAAAAGGCTTATAGGCCCCAATAGGGTTAGTTGGTAAATCAACTTCCCATAGTCGTAACTGTTGCATATGGTTTCTGTTTGGGGGGCTTGGTATCCCATTGGAAATGTCTAGACAAGAATTACACATTCTGACTAGGGCCCAAGCCAAAGCCTACAACTATTTCTTGGGTCCCTAGCACATTAAAAACAATCATTTAGGGCCTCAAAATAACACCAGGAGTTGAGGACCTATGTAGAAAAAAATCCAAAGTGGAGAATTGTTCTTTCAACTAGTGGAATATGTGGGTGGCCATCAATATCCACATGGATCACTTTCCTAGTTCAATAAACACAATGTTTGGGTTTCACCCACCCTATAAACCAAAAACACTATTAAGTTTTGTTTATAGAAATTCCTAAGTCCATGTTGGGTGACTTATAAAAGTTAAAGGAACATAAATGGATTTTTTTATGATTTGGACTTGAGAGTCTTATAATAAAAAAAAAAAAAAACTAACAACATTTTCAGTCTATATTTTGTGTATAATTTATGTGATTTCCATTCTATCTTTTCAAAAAAAAAGTAATAATTTATTTGCAAGTATTATCTGTACAGGGTTAAAACCTATATTTGTTACTAGAGTAATTTTTCCTTCAAGGGGACATCTTTGTGGCTAATGGGTTTTTCTTGGGCCTATGGTAGACCCTATTACAATGGGTGATCCGCATGATCAATTCTCGTGGTGAAAGGAAATGGCACATTGTGTAAAGATAGAGATTGATAAATTCAACAGATAGAGTTTTGAGTTGTGGAAGCTCAAGATGGAGGATCGATCAATGGATAAAGATTAGTGAGTTGTTGTGGATCTAGGTAGTAAACCAACGACAATGTCAACAGAAGATCAGACCAAGTTGGATAAAAAAGAAAACTTAAGCACAATATGTTTGTGTGTCTCAGATTCAGTATTACTAAGTGTTTCACGAGAAGCTACAACAAAATCTTTGTGGGACAAGTTAAGTAATTTGTATTAGTCTAATTCCCTGGTAAATAATTTTTTCCCACGGAATACGTTATATAACCTAAGGATGAAGGATGGACACTAGATGATAGAGAATCTTAACACCTTCAATATTGTTCTAAGTTAGTTATTATCTATTGATAGGAATATTTTGGATGAGGATTAGTGTATTAGTATGTTATGTTCTCTACAAGACTCGTGGGATAGTTTGGTTGTTTCCATAGGTAGCAATGCAACTACCTTAAAATTTGATGAAATAGTCTCATCCTTTTTGTCAGAGGAGATGAGACAGAAAAACATGGAGCACCAGAATGAAGATGCCTTGTCTGTAAGAGAGAACTCCCAAAATAGAAATAGAAATAAGTCTGGGAGAATTTGTAAAGTGGGATATCTTAATCTCCAGGAAAATCTGTAAAGGTATGTTGGAAATGTAGAAAGAAGGGCACTACAAGAAAGATTGTACGTCCAAAACTACTGAGAAAGGAAAGTGATCTGATGATGCTCCTTCTACAGAGGAAAAAACCACCTCAGATGAAGGTGGGGATGTGTACTTGGCTTCTTCAATTACACATGTAGATAATGAGGCGTGGATGATTGACTCTGGTTCATCCTTTTATATGATTCCCCATAGGGAGTGGATATGCGAGTATGAGATATATGACAACGGATATGTCTTGCTTGATGATGACAGGAAAACTAGAATCATGGGACAAGGAAAATTCTAGTTGAGGTTAACAGGTGGAAGGATCAGAACACTCCATGGTGTTCTACACATTCCAAGATTGGCGAGTAATCTAATCTATGTAAGAAAGATGGTTGATGTAGGTGTAAAAAAAATTATTGAGAAAGATACATGTAAGATGGTTTGAGGAGAATTGGTATTGATGAGAGGAATTCAGATCGGAACTATGTACAAGTTGTTGAGTAGTATTGTTATTGATTGGTGCAACAATTATGTTTTTCTTGAGAGTGGAGCGGAAGATGAAACAAATCTTGTAGTCTCTAGAGAAAAGATTATGCTATGGCATCAAATATTGGGACATATTAGAGAGAAGGGACTTTGAATACTATATGGTAATGATATTTTGGAAGTTATCTATAATTTCTCTATGGGTTTTAATTTATTTAAAAACTATGTGTATGGGAAGCATAATTGAGAGAGGTTTTCCTGTGTGGAATAATATTATATCTAGTGCACAATTATGTGTTTGGACCTATTCTAGTTCCATCACTAGGTAAATTAGTGTACTACGTCTCTTTTAAATATGACTTCTTGATGAATACATGGATATATTTCCTCAAGAAGAATTATGAAGTCTTTGACAAGTTTAAAGAATTTAAGGCTTTGATGGAAAACCAAACATAGAATAATATTAGCATATTGAGGATAGATAATGGTGGAGAGTTCAATGGGAAGGAATTTTAAGAGTATGTAAGAAATGTGGTATTGCACAAAAAAAGACTGCTACATACCCAACTCAACAAATGAGGAAGCTTGAACCTATTCCTATGTTTACTCTAGAGAAGCTTTAGGTTGGGTGTATTCCTCTTGCAAAATCTTAGCATCTCAGGAGAAAATTTTCTGGATTTAGTAAATATAGATATATTGGGAATATCACTAAAGTTATTCAAACTCTCTAGGTGAAAGGAATGAGAGATCATGGAATATGGCATGCAATTTATAAGATATAGATATGGCTTTGGGAATACATCATGATCCACAACTCCTATCCTAATATATCTAATCATATATTCTTCATTTACATGACGATAGTCCTCTAGAAACTTCTTAATTGATCGATTCTTAACTTGGGATAAGCAGAAATATTTTCTCATGTGATTGTTCACTTCCAAAAATGTGCTTGATATAGTCAGTTGGTATCTTTTGTAGGTTTTAACCCTTTACAATTAATTGTTGCAAACATATCCTTAAAAAAATAGAAAAGATTCAAAGTTAAACACACATATTAACATAGATATTTTACCCTAAAAAATCAAGGAAAAGCCAAAAATATTTTTGAGTATATTCTTCTTTACATTATTACAATACAATATATATATCCCATGACATCCATAAACCACCAACTATTTACTCTAGAATAAAATACAATTATAGGCAGGGGACGTTTTCCCTAAAATATAGAAATTGGCCACTGGAATGAATTGATTTTGAGTAAAATACCTCAGCTTCATGTGTTGAATCCCTCTACTAGGCAATTCCTTCAACCCTAGTTTAGAAATATACCCTATCCCTAGCTAGGAACTTTCCTTAAGAGGCCAAAAATGAGGTTAAGAAGGAGAAAAAGTGAAATTTAATATGATTTTAAGATGATCAACCATGCAACAAAAAGGCCAGTGCCTTGACCTTGGGTGATGGAGTCTAGGGGATGTTAAATATTGCTAAACCTTGGCAAAATAATAAGGTTATATGAAATCCTAGGTTTTGAACCCTAACTATCACTTTTGTGAGAGAGAAAAGTCAAATAGGAGAGCTAGTTTAAAGGTTCACCCATGGGATTGTCATTCACATTCTAGAAGTGGGTATTGCATGAAATACTTGTTAGAAAATGTAAAGTGGTATATTATTAAACTTATTTTCTTTAACCTTGATACTTTCTTGTGAATCTTAGTTATTTTCTTTGTGTTCCTTTAGTTAGATATTTTCATCAAACCAAATCAAGAAACAATAACAACAAAAGAGGACACAGATATAGGCTCTCAGCGAGAAAAACCCCTCCAAGGGGAAAACCCAAAAACTCTTCTCTTCTTAGAATCTACTTCAAATGAGATACAAAAACCCAATCCCTAGACCAAGTCCTTCTCCTAGTACCAAGTCAACCCTTCCTCAAGTCCTTCTTGAATCTATACCAAACTGATACACACTGCAACTTCGACCTTCCAGCTACAACACTGCTACTCGACCTGCAACTTAAACCTTAAAACCCCTGAAGAAACCCTAATACAACCTCCTTTTGGGACCTTCCAAGAGTAAGAGAGCTATTCCTAAGTTCAATGAGGTATAGAAAGAGTTTCCTTTCTCTCAGCTACAATTTTCTGCACTTCGTCCTACTGCAAATCAAACCTGCAGCTTTGACTTCTTTCTACAACCCAAAAACCTAAGAATTTTTCACATGTGAGAGAGATAGTGCACAAAAACTAAGAAATTTTGTCGTTCTTCCTTCTTCTTTACCTTCACTCTCCTTCTTGTAGCTTCCCATCTATAGATCGAACTCTTTCTTAAGATATTGAACTTGTGTGTGAGTGTGTCTCCAAATGAAGTCAAATTATTCTTTATATAGCCTTCTCAAGGGTCTGAATCCCCTCCTTTAGGCTGAATTGAGGCTCTAAGGTCCGAATTGTACTCTGGGAGATTCCATGACATTCTAGACTAAAAAATAGTTCTTTTTACAATTACAAATTACTGGAAGAGTCTTATAAACATGATGTTGACTCCTTTGACTTGTGACAATAAATCCTTAGGCCTAACAAACCCTAGAAGCATGAAGAACATGCTTTTACCTAAAATATCATCAATAATGAGCATGAAACCCATGCTTTAATAATAATAACAATTTTTCTTTTTCTTTTTCTTTTTCTTGTTTGTTACATAGGATACATATTGAAATGAGTACAACAATTATGAATACCAAAACTAGTTACATTCCTCAACACTCCCTCTTAACTAGGGAGGTATTCGTAATTGTACAACCAATACAACATCGTATCTCAAACTTAATAATTCTCAAGAAAAGTCTAACTGATAAGCCTACTGTAAGCATCATCATCATGACCAACATTGTCCTTGAGGCTTAATTAGACAAGATTTACTTTAATCAAGAGTATTATGCTAGGATTATTTACATGTGATACTGCACTACCTCTACAACATACATACCCCATCTGGAGGTCTACAAGGTATGTCCTCTTAGGAATACTCTTATCTTGGATCTCCAATCCTGAGTCCTCAAATAATATTGGTCCTCTTCGACCACTCTTATCTTGGAAACTTGTCACATCCTCAAAGAGTGTCAGCCCCTTTCCTTTCTTGGATGCTAAATCCTCAAGGAAACCACAGACGCTTATCCAATCCTCCGCCATTCTCTCTTCATTACCTGGAGAGGAGAAGGAACATGTGATGTCCAACATCACTCCCTCTCAAGCTGAGAGGGCATCCTTATTCTCCTTTAATCTTGAGAATAAAACCTTTATCCTACACAAGGAGACTCCTTTACTCCCTCTCAAAATCAGAGGAGATATAGGCTTCCTTTTTACTTGGGAAATCATCATCACAAACCTTATAACTTGTCTTCACAAGAGTATCAACTTCCAATTTTTCATAGTTCTTTGACTTCTTATTTCCTCTTCATCATCGAACTTTGTTTCTTTCAAGGTATCATGGAACCATGTTCTCTCTTCAATCTTGTGACAAGTTCCAAGCCAATCTCCTTTCCCATCACTTTCTTCTTCAATCATGAAGGAATTGCATTGAGTCTTCTCAATCTTCAATATGCTCATCAAAGTGATCTCCCTTGACCTTCAGGTTATCTTCTAGTACAATTACCCTTGAAATCCAAATATGGACTCATCTAGTTGCCAAGTACTAGTCATTGAGCTCTCAACATTCTTCATCCATACAGTTGAACTTGCCCCAGTTGTCATAATGTATTCCTGCAACATCATTTTTCCAGTAGCCAAAAATAGTATGTTAGCGAGATAACCAAACCATAATTGAAATAAAATTACCTCACCATGGTGACATTCTCATACCATCAACATCTATATTTACCATCTCCACTTGATACTTCCTTCATGCATTAGAGTGCCCAAGGATTGAACTTGATTACCAAGTTATAGTTTTTCTTCCAGAGATTATACTTGGATCTTACATATTCTAGAGAAAGTGTTAATCTCTATACATTCTCAAGTATGTCAAATTCTATTATTTTCCAACATAATTAATACATAAGCATACCTTTATAACCAACTTCTTTTCATAAGATTATTTCACACATGAATCTTATCTAAAGTTTACTTTTCAACATGCATTCTATTCTTTCATCCAATCATCTAGGTATCCATATATCTCACAAAAAGTTTGTATCTTGACCCATTCCTACCCTTCATCCCTTTTTTCTAGTATGTTTCCACATTACATATAATACATACTATTCTTGTCATGATGATTTTTCCAAAGACTTTCCAAAATGATGGTCCTTCCCAGATCATGATGATCCATTTTAGCAAGATGACAACCTCTAATATAATGTTATATAATATATTGGATGAACAACATGAAAAATGGTTTAACATTATGTTAGGTAGAAAAATATTGTCTTGTGGACAAGACAATATCTCCCTAGCCTCAATGATTGAATCTAAAAAACAAACAAACTACTAAATCTTTCCCTAGGTCCATTTCTATTGAATCATAAGCAAGAGTAATGGAGTATGAAATCCATACCTTTCAAATGAAATTCCTGATGAATATCCTCGCTATGGTTTGATGCAACCTTTCAATGCTCAAAATTCAGACCTGCAAATACAATAAAAAACAAAGGATCAAAGGCATATGATATATAAATGATTCAATACAACCTATACTAGTGATCAAGGAGACTAGTACCTAATATCATAACCAATGGACAATGAAAGTAAACATTCAATATATCAGATCCAATGGACAATATAGTGAGAAAGAAATACTCTTTTGTATTATAATTGAATGAAAATGAGAGATACAACCTAGCCTTGATGTTGGAAAATCTCCTTCCAATAGTCTCCAATCCTCCCTTAAGTGACAAGCTTCCAACCTCAAATTGACAGCATAAGTTTACATCAAAAGTCAACCCCTTCCCCTTTAGTCTGTGTTGAATTTATAGGCCAAGAGGAGGAGGTTTGAGATCCTCTTCATAAGGATAAAATCCACAAAGATGGGGATTAAGGTTCCATAATGAGAGGGAATAGATTCATGAACCATGGGATGAGGTCTAGATAGTTAGGGGCTCGATTCCTTCTAGTTGGTATAATATTCCCCAACAAGGATTCTAGAAATTTCCTTTTATTTTTACCTATGTTAAAAAGTTATCACACTTTTTAATGGAAGACAGAGTGCAATATTGGGAAGGATACAATGATCATAACTGCATTTGTGTAGATTATTGCTAGAAAAGGTGTGATAGTGCCTAAAATTAGGTTTTTAAGCAATGTAATCCATGATTCTTTTTATTTTCAGAATGTTTTTTCTTCCAACATTTTAGGAGATTTCTTGCAAAAAGTTCATCGAATAGTGAGAGATCAGGAGTGTCGGTCATTTTCCTAATGGTGACAAAATGATGTGTAATAGATTACCCCCTAAAGTACAAAGTCAAAAAATGTGTTTGAGGACTAAAGTGCTTTATCATGCAAAATTTTGGATTAGAGACCAACTGGTTGGAGACCTAAAATATACTCCCTATGGATAAACATAAAACCACATTCATTTGTCCATGGGGAACTTTCACCTATTGAAAGCTTCCATTCGGGCTAAAGAATGATGGTGCCACTTTTCAACGGTCTATGTCTTACGCTTTTCATGACATTAATAATATTGTATAATTGTACTTATATGATCTACCAGCACATTCATTAAAACATCAAGATCATCCAATGCATCTACGAGCAATTTTTCTCTGATGTCGACATTATAATATATGCTTAAACCCACATAAATGTGTTTTTTGTGTCACATCTGGTCATTTACTGGTATTTTTGGTATCTAAAGAAGGCATTCATGTTGACCCCCTTGAGGTAGAGGTTATTTTGAACTTGCCTCATCCTTCCAATTTACACCAATTCCAAAGTTTGCAAGGGAAAACAAAAATTTTACATTGATTCATACCAAATTATGCAAAGCTAACTAAAGGTTTCACTTGGATTTTGGAAAAAGGCATTCCTTTCATTTGGGATGAAACTGCTCAAAAATATTTTGATGCACTAAAACACATGTTGACTCACACACCTTTATTGCATCCACTTGATTATCATCAGGATTATTTTTTGTATTTAATTTCAACAAACGTTACCATTGGTATGGTATTAGTCCAAGAGGGTGAATTAAATAATGAACATGTGGTTTACTACTTGAGTAGGAATCGTACCAATTTCGAAATCAAATATGCACATGTGGAGAAATTGGCCATGGCTTTGTACAAGCTATCTAGATATTTTTTCATTATATTCTATTGCGAAAAACAACAATGGTTTCATATTGTAACCCCATGGTTTATATTCTTACTAGACAATTTCTTGGGGGGAATATTCCAAATGGATTGTTATCCTACAGGAATTTGACTTAGAATTTGTTAAATCCAAGTCAAAGAAATCATTAGTGTTTGTTGAGCTTATTTGTGACTTTCCCTATTTTGAGACAAAAATAGTGGCAGAGGATTCTCTTCCAGATGAATCTCTCTTTCTTATCAGTACACTAGATCCTTGGTATGGAGATATCTCCAGACTCAAACATTTTGGCCGAACTTATCTTGAATTGAATATCATCGCATTCAGTACCAATCCTAGCAATACACTATTGTTGGTGATATACTTTATCATCGTGGTGCCGATTAAGTTTTTTGGCGATGTTTAACACATAACAAAGCCGACAAATGTTTAAACGTTTGTCACTCTGGAGCATGTGGCGGTCATATGTAAGGGTTTTCCACTGATCAAAAAATCTTGCGTGCTGGACATTTCTGGCCTTATATGTTCAAAGATTTTATTGTTTCAGTCCAAAAATGTCATAATTGTGAAATATATCATCTCAAAATGCATGCACCTCCTTCTCCTCTTCACCCAATAATCATTTTCGTTCCCTTTGAGAAATGGGGCATCAATTTCATTACATGTAACCCTCACTCGGTCGAGGGGGCATGGCTATATTATCCTAGATGTGGATTATTTTACGAAATGGGTTGAGGTGATGCCTACATTTAGGGATGATGGTGAAATCATTTCTCTTTTCATATTCAATAATGTGATTTCTTGGTTCGGTGTCCCACAAACCATCGTCGCCGACCATGGCAACCATTTTCAAAATTTTATGATGACCGAACTTAACACAAAATTTGGCTTGCATCATGATAGCTCGACTCCCTATTAATTGTAGGCCAATGACTAGGTAGAAGCTGTGAAAAGAGTTTTGATTGCTATGCCTCAACGAATGATAGGAATCCATAAGCAAACTTGGAATCTAATTCTTTTCTCAACATTGTGGGCTTATCGCACATTAGAAAAATCTGCAACTTGTTACCAAATCTAGCAATCAAACTACTTCATTCTACTACTAAAAAGGAAGAATATTTTCTATACTTGATACTTCTAGATGAAACTTGTCGTGATGCAAAATTCATTGATGAGGCTCATAAGAAGTGTTTTGAGGCACATTTTAACCAAAATGTAAATCCTTATATGTATTCATAAGGTGACTTGGTCTTGGTTTACGATCAAGAACAAGACAAGTTAGGAGTTGGCAAGTTCGAACCTATGTGGCATGGTCCCTATATTGTAAAACGTGCACTTGCAAAAGGTGCTTATGAGCTAGTTGACTATGACATGATTCCTTTGTCTAAGCCTATAAATGGGCTTTACTTGAAAAAGTACTATGCTTAGGTTACTGCATGAGTACATTTTATATTGTTGTATCATATTTTACATGTGTGCAATTTTATTTCTTTTTTACAAACTCCTTCTATTTCTCCTACTTATCTTGTGTTACACTTGATTTGTAGATGTCGACGCTCCCTCAAACTTACATTGGCTATGTTGATGGCACTAGTTGTAGTGGTCATAATCTTTCTTTTGTCGCTTGGGCTTTATGTTCACCCACCAATGAGTTAGTGAGTCTGCATGGGGTATGCCTTGGTTGCGTGACAAACAATATTGAAGAATATAATGTCGTCATTGAACTGTTATCTGATGCCATTTCATTTGTTATTTGTCATTTAAGATTCTCAACTCATAGTATCACACTTAATTCATGTTTATTCAATTAGAATTTCTTCAATGTTAAGGATGTTTTTACGAGTCTGTGTCTTGGAAAGAGAATTCGATCACATTGAATACAGACACATTCCAAGACATTTAAACACATTCACTAATTCATTGGAAAATTATGTGTTAAATCGACATTTTAAACATTTGTAAAAAGGAACAATAGTCATTCAAACATTGTATATTATAAGCTGAGTAAATAGAAGTAGTCTCCATAGATTATAATGTTTGTAAACATTTTTTGGTTTTTACAAAAAGGAATTCCAAAACATATGAGGCCCGCCACCTTTATTATATAAATATAAGCTAATAAGACCAAAAATAAAAATCTAGCTCTATGCCTAGAAATTAAGCATGGCGCTCATGATAGTAGATGATAACAAAAGCCACTTGTCATAAAATATGGGCAATACACCCAGATACACCTATTGTATGCCTTTGATAACAAGGAGGAATTTCATCAATCCCAATATCTGGGATATCCAGAGTCAAAATCTTTAGGTCCCCCTCAATATTAGTTAAAGTCTCCACTATAACATGATCCTACTCAATAGGAACTGGTTGTACACCACACCTAGCTATTCATAACATCATTTCTGGTTTGAATGGTCCCACATCTACTTAATATTTACATAGTTATTTTTTAGCTCAAATATAAAAAAAAAATTGAATTTTTTTTAAAAGAAAAAAATAACAAAAGTGAGTTTTACCTAGGTCTCCCCATTGCATTCCTTCAGGAAGAGGGATATTTGGATCACCTCTAAAATCTACACTTGCATATGGATAATCCTCAATCATGAGGATTTATTGAGCCAACCATCTGAAAATTGTAGGTGTATCCAATCACTGAGCCACCACCTCCATGGCAAGCCATCAATGAAACCGATTGTAGCAAACGAGGATATCTTGGACCCGTAATCTCCATGGAAACCTGTAGGCATAGTAAGGGGATCCTCTCAAGGGAAAATGATACTACAATCACTCCATGGAAACCTGTAGGCGTAGTAAGGGGATCCTCTCCAGGGAAAATAATACTACAATCACACCATATCCAAAGTGATTTATTCATCCTGTCTTTTCTCTAGTGAGCTATCCTTTTAAATTGGCTAGAACCCCTTTGCACCAATTGAATATGGTAGGCTACATACACTCTAATACAATTTGCATTTGCGCTTATGTGGCTAGGTGAAGCATTGCACTTCCGCATAAGCGAGAAACATTAAATGCTATGTTCTTCAATGTAACTTCTCTTATGTCCTTAATTTCAATTATTCCACTGCTCTGTTGGGATCCAAAGATACAATACTTGCTTAGGTAATAATTTGTTGGTTTACTGCCTGCCCTAGCGCCGAATAGAAAAATATTGGTTCCTCGGCATGAGAGCCATGTTAAAAAATAGATATCCTCAACATCAATGGTCATTGTGTGATCACTGATCTAAAATCATTATTCTTGGACATTCCAAGCTCAAACTAACCATGTCAATAAATCTATTTGGGCCCTCCTGCCCGCAATTAAGAAAAAAAATTCCAAACTACAATTTATGAGTGCTTGCATTGTTTCTCGATCATTAACTCGCTCAATATCTTAAGCTTCATGTTCTCTCTCTCCCCATTCCATTTTGACAAGAAAAAATTCTTCAATGAATGAGGAAAATGTGTTAGATAACAAGCATTGAAAGATTGGGGGGGAATTTTGAGCATTATAATCATTTTTTGGATTCCCTCACGCCTTATGCACTTTTCATTGAGAAATAGAGCGCATTTGCGCACTTTTTCTCAAGGCAGAGTGCACATGTCACACTTGCACCATATCAGGAGCATCGAGTTTTTGCACCTCCCAATACAAGATATTGAAAATAAAACAATAAAATCTTAGTTTGACTTTGCCTTGGTCAAACTAGAGAAAAATCACATTTCTATTTCAGCAGAAATCTTGGAGGTAGTTAACTGAGGTGACATGGAACTTCTCACTCAATTAACTCAGTTAATTCGATTTGGAGAAGCTTTATTTCAGTTCAGTATGATTGATTGCTAATTTGTAGCAATTTATTTCAATTAAATTGAGTTATGGTAAGTTATACTAGTTCTAAATGTTGGAGGAACTAGTACAAGGTAAAGTTGTGGAAGTGTAACTTAAGCTCAGTCAATGATCTACCAATTAACTAATCTATCATCCCAAAATATCTAATGCATGCATAGTATTCGAGTTACCCAGTTGATATGGATATTCCTAGTGTACTATCAATTGTAGACTATTTTGAAGTGTACAGGTGGTGCATAGAGTGAGAGGATGGGCCTAGAAGGAGTGCGTAATTCCAATTGAGGAAATTCCTAAATAATAGGGGCCTAATTCCTCAAGGATAAATGCAAGGAAATAGGAGCTTGGAGGGCATGAAAATTTCCTTAGTGTTGGCCAAATTCAATCAGTCAAGCGGAGGGATAAACTATACACTTGTAGGTTGTGCTTAGGCTTGAGAAACATATGTATTTTATCTCTATTCTTTGATTAATGCAATACATATAGGAAGGTGTTTTGAGTTGTTGCTTTCCCCTAGATAAATCTCAGTGTATGTGTGACAAATCTTCTTGCATGTTCATGATTTTTGTTCTTGATCGTGAATTGAATTCCACATAAGAGTAGATCAGATTTTATTTTTGTGTTTTAGTAAATTTCATGAGGAGTTTCAAATCTACACAATAATTTCTACAGGGTATCAGAGCATGGTTCACAGTAGAGAATATATTTTGAAGTTTCTATTGCAGGAGGATCCAATTTTCAGGATCAATTCTTTAGAGATAGAGGGATGGCTTTCTATGGACTAAGACTCAAGCATGCCCTTAAGGGAAGCTCAAATTGTGTTTCTTGTAAGGACCACATGGAGGTAGTGATGGAAAATAATGGGTTGAAGGAATTTGTTGATAATGATATCTTGAAACCAACAACAACTGATGCTCAAAATCTAGCAGAATGGAATAAGTTTGTAGCCAAGACGAAGAGAATCATATTGGAGGGAGTACGATATCATATTGTCTCAAATATCCACGGGAAAGAGACTATGTATGCAATGTGGAAGGAACTGATAGATTTGTTCTAGAACAATAGTGACCACAGGATTATGGGGCTAAAGGACAAGTTTTGAAATATCAAGATGTCTAAGAACGACACTATACCACAGTACCTAAGTAGGTTCACAAAATTTCATGATGAACTTGGTAGTGTTGGTGTTACAATTATATAAGACAATCTAGTAAGCCTAACCCTTCTTGGCATTCCCAAGAGATGGTAAAACTACCAAGATTTGGTAAATGGGAGGGAGAGACTACGTATTTGCTTATGGTCTGATTTGGTACAGGAGGAAATAAGGCGAAATACTAGAGATGGGACTTCATCCAAGCATGAGGATGAAGAAAATTGTACCTTGGCTAGAAAGGAAAAGAAGGGAAAGGGAAGAAATCCCAATCAAAAGCATAATCCAGTAAAGGGGTCAAGAAGAAAGACTTGTCCAAAATCAAGTGCTTTCATTGTTATGAAATTGGGCACTATGCTACGAAGTGTCCACACAAGAAGGAAAGAGGAAAGACATTAGGAGGAGTGGTAGATGGAGCTTTAGATTCACAATTTGAGCTTGACTTCACTCTCATCACATGCATCGCAAGCACAGTGATGGGGAATGTGTGGTTTTGCGGTACCAGGATAGTGGTGCTTTGTTCCACATGATGGGGAATAATGAATTTTTCAGTGACTTGGAAGAGAAAGATCTCCAGATGCACATCGAGATGGGAGGTGATGGAAGGTACAAAGTCCCTGATATTGGTACAGTCACCTTTAAGAAGGATTTAGGCTCCCCTCTCAGACTCAAGAATGTGATGTTTTCCCCGAGTCTAAATAAAATCAAGTCTTTGTTGCAGTTTTGGAAGATCATGGTTACGATGTGATCTTTAGCAACCGGAAATCATTCCTAAGACACATAGCCATGGGACAAGTGAAGCATATAAAGGTTCAAGTGAAGAACCTACACAAGTTGGATGTGGAAGAATGTGTTGCATTGAGCAAAAAGGTGAAGAAGGTGTAGAACCGCGATGTCAGCAAACTGTGGCATAGAAGACACCCATTTTCATCATGTCACTTTGAAGATTATGCAACAAATAACCACATGCCTCACCAAAGGAGCATTAGAGAAACAAGATACATGCAAAGGGTGTACCTTGGGGAAGTACACAAAATCCATCTTCCATGATCAGGACAAAAATATGCATACAGTCCTTGAAAGGATCCACTCTGATGTTTGTGGACCTTTCTCGACAACCTCCACTTCCAAGCATAAGTATTATGTTATCTTTGTAGATGATTTCTCACAAAAGTGTTGGATCTTATTCATGAAGACGAAAGACTAGACATTCTCTAGGTTCATTGAATTCAAGGCACTTGTTGAGAAAGAAATTGACAAAAACGTGAAGACTCTTAGGAGCGATAATGGAGGTGAGTATGTGTCGAATTAGTAAAAGAAAAATTGTGAAAAAGAAGGCATTCGACATGAGTTAACAACACCCCAAAACCCAACAGAATGGGGTGGATGGGAGGAAGAACTATAGTATTGTGGAAGCAACAAGGGTGATGTTGCATGACCAAGGCCTACCTCTGCACTTGTGGGTTGAATCATGCAACACAACGGTCTATTTTCAATACAAGAGCCGTCATCGGATTCTTGGAATGAGTACATGTTAGGCCCCTATAATACTAGTGATTTGCCCATTACTATTGTCATTTTATCCCTTATTGTTATTATTGTGCCCCTATTGTCCCCATATTGTTATTAGTATGCCCCATAGAGACCCACTATTGTTATTTTTGTGCACTTATGTTATTACTGTTATGTCGACTTGATTATATTATGACCCCTTAGACTCCTATATATAGAAGGGAGGTTTAGTCATTTGAATCATCCAATAATTGTTCATTTGTGTAATGTAAAGGAGGTTTCCCCCTCAAAGAGGCTGAATTCTCAGGCGTTGATCTATCTTTTTATCTTTTTGTGAGTTGGTTTCCTAACATTTGGTATCAGAGCTTTCGATTCTAGGGTTTCGCTGCTCCAAATAGGTCATCATGGAATTTTCACTATAACATTTTTTCTGCGATGTTTCAGAATTGAAAAACAAAACCCATTTGAGATTAAATCACTTTGAACCTTGGGTACAAATTTCAGAGCTTGTCTCGCTATATTTTCGGATATATGATCTGAGGAAGTTAGGGTTTTTGCAAGCTCTAGAATTTAAACTAAAACAGGTCATCGTGGGATTTTCGCTATAACTCTTTCGCTACGAAGTTTCAGAAGCTAAAACAAAAACCCATTTGAGAAGAAATCGGTCTAAACCTCGGCTCCAAATTTCAGATCCTGTCTCGCTATATTTTCGGAGATATAGTCTGAGGAAGTTAGGGTTTTTGCAGACCCCCAAATTACATTCCAAACAGGTCACCTAGGGAAAATCACCATAACTTTGGTTTTGAGCATCAGATTGAAATTTTGTAAGAAGTTTCAGAAATAGGACAACCTGTAGTTCTTGTGAATCAGGTTCAAGTACTAAGGTTGAAATAGTGACACGTGGCACGTCGTACAAGTTTGCTCTACTGAATTAGTTTATAATCAGGTCATCGTGGGAGATTTGGCATAACTCTTCCTTGGAGAATCAAATATTGATCAAACTTGCGGGGTTAGAAAGAGGAATCAGAGGGCTACCGCAAAATAAGAGTTCAGATATTCGCGATTCGTAGTTACAGAGATACAATAGATTCAATATCGAGCTCTTACAAAGTGAAAAAAAAGGTGTGCAGTTTTTTTAAATTTTGCATAAGATTGGTTTGAAAAATTAGTTTGAAGGAATTCAAAGGGAATAGTGAAGCATTAATTAATTCCCCGAAGAAAGAAAATGGAAACACCTAGTAAGCAACCTGAAAGCTCTAGCATGACTCGTGAAGAAGAGGAAGAAATGCAACATGATATATCAAAATTACAAGACCAAGTACAACAAATTTCATTCTCACTAAAGGTAAATGAAGCCAAGATGAATGGCGTGGAAACTAATATGAATGGCATGCACGTTAAGATGGAAGCGAAAATGGATGGCATGGAAGCTAAGATGAATGGCAGGACACTAAGATGAATGGAATGGACAATAAGATGGAAGAATTGAAGATAAATTTGAATAAGTTGCTACAAGAAATGGTCACTAATGGTGAAAGGGTAGTAAAGGAAACTCATGATGAGAACAAAAGAAATGTTAATCATGATTTCATAGACTGTAATTTTGGATTGAAGACCCACCATGTTCCAAAAATTGATATGGGGAAGTTTGATGGCAAGGATCTTGGAACATGGATACTACAGTTGGAGCAATTTTTCGATCTCCATAATGTGCAAAACACACAAAAGGTATGTATTGCAACTTTATATTTGGAACCAAATCAATTTGTATGGTGTCGATGGATTTGCTCTCATAAAAAAATTGTCACTCGGGAAATTTTTATGGAAGAAATGATAGCATATTATGAGGATACATAAAGCAACACTTTTTTTAGCCCATTGATAAATCTCAAACAAAAGGGTTCAGTGATGGAGCACATTGAGGACATCCAAAAATTGAACATAAGGGTAAAGGATATTCCAAAGGAGCATAGGATTGATGTGTTCATTGGGACTTTAAAGGATAATATCCAACATGAGGTTCACCTTTAGGAACCTAATTCATTGGAGAAGGCATTCAGGTTAGCAAGAAAAATGGAAAGCAAAATTATGGCAACCAGGAAGCCTACCACTCACACCTATAAAGATGGAAGTGTTCTTGCCCCTAGCCTTCCACAACCTACAAGGTTGAAACCACAACAATTGGAAGAAAAAAGAGCAAAAGGGCTTTGTTACAGTTGTGATAGCAAGTACACTAAAGGTCATAAGTGTGCTGAGAAGAAATTATTCTACATAGATTGTGAAGAGGAGGAAGAAAATGACCAAGAAAAGTCAAAAGAAGAGGATATACTGCAGGAACAAACCATATATAAAGAAGAAATTAATCCAACCATATCTTGTAATGCATTGGCTGGAATTACCACTCCTCAAACTATCAAGATAGAAGGACATTTGATTGATTCGGAAAGTACCCATAATTTTATTCATTGTAAGATAACAAAGGAATTGAATTGCTTTCTATATCCAACACCAGAGTGTCAAGTGATGGTTGCAAGTGGAGGAACCATAAATTGCTCTGGAAAGTGCCATAATATCAAGCTATCCATGGGAGAATATGTATTGAATAGCCCAATGCTTTCCATTCCAATGGGTGGTGTTGATGTTGTACTAGGAGTCCAATGGCTACAATCCTTGGGTACAATAGCTTTTAGTTTTCAAGAACTTTTCATGAAATTTTGTGTGGAAGGAAAGGAAGTTGAATTAAGAGGTATTACAGAGAAACTGGGAAAGATAATCAGCTCTAACGATATGACAAAGCTTCTAAAGAAGGAACAACGAGGTGTAACTGCACAATTATGTTTGCTAGAGGTTCCCACATCGAAATCATCTATTTCTCCAGATCTCCAAAAATTCTTGGACAATCATTCTAAGGTATTTGAGACTCCCAAAGGTCTCCCAACTATTCATGATCATGATCATGCTATTCATTTGATTCTAGGAAGTGTTCCTCCAAACATCAGGCCGTACAAATATCCCTATGCCCAAAAGAGTGAAATTGAACGTATGGTTGCAAAAATGCTAGAGGCTGGTATAATTCAACCTAGTCAAAGTTCTTTCTCTGCTCCAGTAGTATTAGTGCACAATAAGGATGGATCATGGTGCATGTATCAGGATTATAGGGAGTTCAACAAGCTCACTGTTAAAGATAAATTTCCATTCATGTCATGGATGAATTATTGGATGAATTGCATGGATCAATTTACTTCACCAAGTTGGATCTTCATTCAGGATATCATCAAATCAGAATGAAGACTGAAGACATTCCAAAAACAGCATTTAGAACTCATGAGGGTCATTATGAATTTTTGGTCATGCCTTTTGGCCTTACCAATGCA
This sequence comes from Pinus tabuliformis, assembly GCA_031772625.1. NCBI lineage: Eukaryota > Viridiplantae > Streptophyta > Pinopsida > Pinales > Pinaceae > Pinus > Pinus tabuliformis. Next base: position 1,206,606,776 of record CM062817.1, on the reverse strand, counting down.
CCTTCTACATTTCAAGGTTTGATGAATTCCATTTTCAAACCCTTCCTTAGAAAATTTTTGTTAGTATTTTTTTATGAACTGGACAGTCATCTAGAAGATGAACTGATCCGTTTTTATTTTTGTACATAAACATGAGTTACCTAATGAATAATATCAATCAGTTTTGTCTCTTGTTCAATGTGGAGTTACCCTGGCCTGACATGGTATCAGAGCACAGGTCCCAAAATAGTGTAACTCCTGTTGAGCGCTGCATCATCCTGAGCGATTCCCTGACTGCAATATGTTTCTGATTTTTATTGAATGCCCTGTGCTCTCTGACTGCCAGAGACTTTGCATTGTTTTTTTATAAACGTTTGCCCCTCTCTGCGCATACCTGAATGTATCAGTTATGCATGACATTGTGCAGTGAGCATGGAATACGCTGTTGAATGTGACCTTCGGTTTCCTTGCACTGTTGTGACAAATAATTTTTTTTCCTCTCGCCACTCTGAATGAGGGTTCCTTCCTAGAGAACTGGGTTCACGCCTCTGTGGATAATGATACGACCCTTATTCCTTCTTTGTTTTCTGATTGCATAACTGTTTGAAGACCCCTTTGCACCATTGATAAGCTCATCTGCAAGGCACTCAGCTATCGTTTTTATATTTTGGAATGCACTGTCTTGCGCACCGGTGGTGAGCAGAAAGATTGCTTGATTTACACGTCTCAAAGGAGATATATAAACTGCTTGACGTCGAACAACACCAGCCGAACCAATTCGAGTAGCATCTTCTTTTGGACCACTGTTTATGATGGCATATCCGACTTCTCTTGTTATTTAGCTGCCCAACCAAATCTGTGATACGTGGTTTACCATTTTCTTTTCTCAGTTGCTTCTGGTTATACGCTACTCTCCCATATACACTCCAGCACCGGTCCCCTCATACATTGGTGGTATCCGCTCCCAATTTTAATTGTTATACGCTGCTCCAGCACCGGTCCCCTCATACATTGGTGGTATCCGCTCCCAATTTTAATTGGTATATGCTGAATCAAACTGGTTTTTTGGGCGACGGGAAATATTCGATGGGAAATATTTGTGGGCTCCCCTGATTTGGTCGTTGGACGTTGCTCATACGAAGCCGAGCTCTTGCAATCGTTTTGAAGACCTCGTTCCTCTGATGCGTTCCTACGACAGAAAGTATATTCAAGTGTTGAAGCGTTGATGCGTTCCTCTGATGCGTTCCATTTGAACTGCTGCTTGTGCTTGAATGACATGGTATGCTTGTGATATGTTGTTTTATGAAGTTATTGGGACTCAGAAAATTCCTTTACAAGCTGCCGAAGCCATCGGGATCACACTTCCAAATTTTAATTGAAATTGTGTTTGGAAATGAGAGCCTTTTGCACCTCTGTTTGATTATGGTAAATGATTTGCGCAGTTTGACTATGCATATAACCAAATGACTTGCGCAGTTTGTTTATGTATATGACTTTAAACCTGATTCATCTCAAAAAGTTTGAGAATGACAAGAGAAATGATTTTAATGGCAGTATAATGTGTGCCGTTGATATGTATTTATGATGGCAGTTTTTGTATTGTAAGCAGTTTTTCAAAGGGGTTATATAAGCAGTTTCAAAAGCATTCAAAGTCATATCAGTCAGAACAATTGCACAGTTTGTTTTTATGCTGTATTGAAGCACAAAGTGCTATAATATTTCAATGAAATTATGATGCCTTCTGTCACACATTAGAGGGATTTGTAGAATTTTTTTATCAAGCAGAAGCTTTTACAGAATGCATTCAATCATCTCTATGGTCGAAATAGTTCTCACTGGCAAGGAGAACTATTCTGAATGGTCTCGGATGGTAAAACACACCCTCATCTACAATGAGCTGTGGAAAGGAGTGTGTGTCGAAGAAGAAGACAAAGACCCTGTGCAGCCTACATCAGATAAAGAACTTGTCATCTGGGAAAACAAGAATAGCAAAGCCTATGCATTGATCGCAGCATCTGTAAATGAAGAATTAAGTCGTCATATTTCATCCTATTCCACTGCCTTTGAAGCTTTACAAAAGCTGAAAGAACTTTATGATTCACATTCTGCACTTGAAGTTGTTCAGCTCATGATTAAACTCTTCACTCTTGAACTGAAAAATAATGACCCCCTTGCTCTTGCATCTGAAATAAAGTCTATAATGCATGATATTAAATCCACTAAGGTTGAGTTGGATATCTCTCTTATTGCCTTTCTCAAAGCACTCTATCCTACCTACTCTAATTATCTTGAGTATTTACAAGCAAATGGAAATCTTAAAGACATAACCTTTGAGTCTCTTGTGAAAAAGTTTGTTGAAAGAGAGAAAGCCTTTGGAAAGAAAACAGTCCCTGAATCTTTTGAAGAGATTGTTTGCCTTGCTCATAAAGAAAAGCATCCTGCTCAAGATTCTACAAGAGGAAGAGGTGGACGAAGAGGAAGAGGAAGATACTTCAGAGGCAGGGGGGGAGACATTCTCAAGCAGAAAAGGCAGATCTGCATTGCATTCGCTGCAAACGAAATGGATCACATGATGCTTCTACATGCAAGCTACCATGGGACAAAGTTGAGCAGAGAAGAAATCAGCAGAAAGGTAAAACTGATGACACAGACAAAGGTAAAGCACCTGAATCCGCTCACTATATTGAGGCACAATGTAACATTGGAGTAAATGAAGACTTGTTTAATGCTTCACTTGCTTCTTTGAAAAATGACTGGTTGCTTGATTCAGGAGCAACCTGTCATATGACTCATAGGAAAGAATTTTTTGAAGATTTCACTGACAATGTTGATGGAGCAGCATACTTTGCAAATCAGTCAAAAATCAAGCCATCAGGGCTTGGCACAATCAGGCTTAAACTGCCTGGTCTTCCAGATTTTCTTCTGGATCATGTTCTATATCTCCCACAGCTCAAAAGAAACTTGCTGTCCCTGGTCCACATCCGCTAGCAAGTTCACTCCATTCACATGTTTGATGGCAAGCTTGAGGTAAGAAAGGCATCTGACCACTCACTTGTCATGAGGGGTATAGAAGAAGAAAGACTTCTTAAACTACAAGGAACCTCTGCTCATGCACAACATTTTTCATATATTTCTCATCATGATGAAGGTACACTTCCATCAAGTTTATTATGGCATGCTAGATTTGGACATTTAAACTATGATAGCCTCCGCTTGTTGAAGAAAAATGGTGTTGCTGGTTTGCCTACAATTCCTAGAAAACATAAACAATGTGATGCTTGCATTCTAGGAAAGCATAGCAAACAGTCCTTTCATGATTCACATTCAAGAGCACATAGGAAGATTGAACTTATTCATTCAGATTTATGTGGTCCAATGCCTGTTCCTTCTGCAAATGGAAATAAATATATCATGACATTTATTGATGATTACACTAGAATGTGTTGGGTTTACTTATTGAAGAACAAATCTGATGCTTTTCAAACATTCAAGAATTTTCATAAATGGATTGAAAATGATGCACAATCTCATATTGGGTCTATTCGCACTGATAATGGAAAAGAATATACATCAAATGAATTTGAACACTATCTTCGCCAACATGGGATTAAACATCAAACAACTGTGCCTTATAATCCTCAACAGAATGGTGTAGCTGAAAGAATGAACAGAACAATTTTGAATATGGTATGATCCATGCTTTTCTTCAAAAATGTAAAGACAATGTTTTGGGCTGATGCTGTTCTATGTGCTGCATATATAAAGAATAGATGTCCATATAAGTAACCCAACATCCAAAGTCCATATTCCTTTCTCAAAAGAAATACATTGGAGATTTGTTAAACAGATTTGGCATGACAGAGTGCAATCCCCTTTCTACTCCAATGGAACAAAACTTGAAGCTCACATCTATTGAAGGAAAGGAGTTTGAGGATGCAACAAAGTATAGACAGCTTGTAGGAAGTCTCATCTACCTCACTACTACCAGACCAGACATTTCATTTGCTGTTGGAATCCTCTCCAGGTTTATGCAAAAGCCTTGTGAGGGACATTGGTCTGCTGCAAAAAGAGTTCTAAGGTACTTGAGGGAACTCAAGACCTTGGAATCAAGTATACACAGGTGGACGACTTTAACTTGATTGGATACTCTGATTCAGACTTCAATGGAGACAAAGAAACTGGGGTATCTACTTCAGGATATGTTATGAGTCTTGGATCAGGAGCTATCTCCTGGAGATCACGCAAACAATCAGTACCAGCAGATTCCACAACAGAAGCAGAATACGTGGCAGCAGCTGAAGCAACGAAAGAAATTGTGTGGCTCAGGAAAATTCTTGAAGATTTGCAAGTAAAACAAATACAATCTACTCCACTCATGATTGATAACACATCTGCAATAAAGTTGGCCAAGAATCCAAAGTTCCATGATCGTACTAAGCACATCAATACTAAATATCATCTGATCCGACATCATGTTGAGGCCAAAACAATCCATCTCCGTCATTGTTCCACAAACGAGCAAATTGCAGACATCTTCACCAAAGCGCTTGGAAGAGAAAAGCTTGAAAGATTCAGAACGATGCTTGGACACACCAACATCCCTTCAGATTAAGGGGGGGAATGTTGACACCTAATCCGAAACGGATGGGTGAACTGGACAGTCATCTAGAAGATGAACTGATCCGTTTTTATTTTTGTATATAAACATGAGTTACCTAATGAATAATATCAATCAGTTTTGTCTCTTGTTCAATGTTGAGTTACCCTGGCCTGACAAATCTACAGCAAGTCTTGGAAGGATCATGTTGAACATGTTGACAGGGTGCTCAAACTACTGGAGGAGAAACAACTATATGTAAAAAGCTCCAAATGTTTCTTTGGAGTACAAGAGGTGGAATATCTGGGTCATATTGTATCTCATGAAGGTGTTAAGGTAGACCCTAGCAAAATTAAAGCCATTAAGGAATGAAAAATCCCCACATCCATCAAGCATCTACAAGGATTTCTCGGGTTGACAGGGTATTATCGCAAGTTTGTTAAGAATTATGGGAGAATAGCAGCACCTCTAACAACAATATTAAAGAAAGATGCATTTTCATGGACTCTAGAAGCAACAAAAGCCTTGGAACATCTTAAAGAGGCAATGTGCCAAGAACTGGTCTTAGCTACGCCGGACTTCACAAAAACCTTTATTGTGGAATGTGATGCTTCAGGAAATGGGATTGATGCGGTTTTAATGCAAGATGAAAGACCCATTGCTTTCAAAAGTTGTCCAATCAAGGGAAAGTATTTACAAAAAGCTATTTATGAGAAGGAAATGTTGGAAATACTACATGCACTTAAGAAATGGTGACCCTACCTAATGGGAAGACACTTCAAGGTAAAAATGGATCAGAATACGTGGCAGCAGCTGAAGCAACGAAAGAAATTGTGTGGCTCAGGAAAATTCTTGAAGATTTGCAAGTAAAACAAATACAATCTACTCCACTCATGATTGATAACACATCTGCAATAAAGTTGGCCAAGAATCCAAAGTTCCATGATCGTACTAAGCACATCAATACTAAATATCATCTGATCCGACATCATGTTGAGGCCAAAACAATCCATCTCCGTCATTGTTCCACAAACGAGCAAATTGCAGACATCTTCACCAAAGCGCTTGGAAGAGAAAAGCTTGAAAGATTCAGAACGATGCTTGGACTCACCAACATCCCTTCAGATTAAGGGGGGGAATGTTGACACCTAATCCGAAACGGATGGGTGAACTGGACAGTCATCTAGAAGATGAACTGATCCGTTTTTATTTTTGTATATAAACATGAGTTACCTAATGAATAATATCAATCAGTTTTGTCTCTTGTTCAATGTTGAGTTACCCTGGCCTGACAAATCTACAGCAAGTCTTGGAAGGATCATGTTGAACATGTTGACAGGGTGCTCAAACTACTGGAGGAGAAACAACTATATGTAAAAAGCTCCAAATGTTTCTTTGGAGTACAAGAGGTGGAATATCTGGGTCATATTGTATCTCATGAAGGTGTTAAGGTAGACCCTAGCAAAATTAAAGCCATTAAGGAATGAAAAATCCCCACATCCATCAAGCATCTACAAGGATTTCTCGGGTTGACAGGGTATTATCGCAAGTTTGTTAAGAATTATGGGAGAATAGCAGCACCTCTAACAACAATATTAAAGAAAGATGCATTTTCATGGACTCTAGAAGCAACAAAAGCCTTGGAACATCTTAAAGAGGCAATGTGCCAAGAACTGGTCTTAGCTACGCCGGACTTCACAAAAACCTTTATTGTGGAATGTGATGCTTCAGGAAATGGGATTGATGCGGTTTTAATGCAAGATGAAAGACCCATTGCTTTCAAAAGTTGTCCAATCAAGGGAAAGTATTTACAAAAAGCTATTTATGAGAAGGAAATGTTGGAAATACTACATGCACTTAAGAAATGGTGACCCTACCTAATGGGAAGACACTTCAAGGTAAAAATGGATCATGATAGTCTTAAATACTTTTTAGAACAAAGATTATCCTTTGAAGAGAAACAAAAATGGGTCACAAAGATGTTGGGTTATGACTTTGAAATCATCTACAAAAAAGGGAAGCAAAATGTTGTGGCTAATGCACTCTCAAGAAAGGATGAGGATGTGGAAGCATTGTTGTGTGCCATTTCTATTATCCAACCAGATTGTATAAACAAAGCAAGGGAGGAATGGAAGAATGACGAAGAAGTGTGGGCACTCATTCGAAAGATACAACAAGATCCTAGTACATCTGATACATTTAGCTAGAAAAATAATTCATTATGGTACAAAGATTGCTTATACCTATGTAAAAATTCCCAACTCAAACAAAAGATTCTTATGGAATTGCACACTTCTCCCTTTGGAGGGCACTTAGGATTTTTAAAAACTTACCACAGGGTTAAGAAGGAATTTTTTTGGGATGGCCTTAAATCGGATATTCGAAAGTTTGTGGCGGAATGTTTGGTTTGCCAACAAAATAAAGTTGAAACAATTAAGACCCCAAGTTTATTACAACCTCTATCCATTCCAAGCCAATGTTGGGAGGAGGTTTCAATGGATTTTATCACAGGTTTACCCAAGTCCAATGGAAAGAGTGTCATCATGGTGGTAGTTGACAGACTGACCAAGTATGCACACTTTTGTGCATTATCACATCCATTTAAAGCCAGTACAATTTCTACTACATTTATGGAAACAATTCAAAAGCTACATGGAAACCCAAAGATTATTGTAAGCGACAAAGATCCCATTTTCACTAGAAATTTTTGGACAGAATTATTTTCTTATCTCAATACATAGTTAGCTCATAGCTCATCTTATCATCCTCAATCTGATGGGAAAACTAAGATAGTAAACAAATGTTTGGAAGGATATCTTCATTGCTTTGTATCTGATAAACAGACACAATGGGTCAAATGGTTGCCTGGCTGAATGGTGGTATAACACTTCCTTCCATACTGCAGCAAAAATGACCCCATTTGTGGCACTTTATGGATATCATCCACCATCCATCACATCATATTTAAGAGAAAATTCTAAGGTTCAAGCAATGGAACATCACATCGAGCATCAACAACAAGTTCTCCAACTCTTAGAGGATAACCTCACGTTGGCGCAGAATAGAATGAAACAAAAAGCAGATTAACATCGTAGCGAAAGAAGTTTTGATGTAGGTGACTGGGTATTCCTATGGCTACAACCATATAAACAAATTTCCCTCAAGCATGCTAAGAAGGATAATAAATTATCACCAAAGTATTATGGTCCGTACAAGGTGTTACAAAATATTGGTACTATGGCATACAAATTGGAGCTTCTTGCAGCTTCTTGAGTGCACCCATTTTTCCATGTTTCATGTTTAAAGAAGGTTATAGGTGACAAGCTCCCAATTCAAACAATATTGCTAGAACTTGATGAGGAAGGAAAAATCATATTGGAACCAGAGGCAGACATAGAAAAAAGAACTCAACAACTACGAAATTGATCAATTTCGAAGTATCTCATCAAGTGGAAGAACTTATCTACTAAATATTCCACATGGGAGGATGAGAATTTTATACAGAAGCATCCAGAACTACTCAAGCATTGAGGACAATGCTTTTCGGAAGGAGAGGGGCATGTTAGGCCCTTATAATACTAGTGATTCCCCCATTACTATTGTCATTGTATCCCTTATTGTTATTATTGTACCCCTATTGTCCCCATATTGTTATTAGTAAGCCCCATAGAAACCCACTATTGTTATTTTTGTGCCCTTATGTCACTACTGTTATGTCGGCTTGATTATGTTATGACCCCTTAGACTCCTATATATAGAAGGGAGGTTTAGCCATTTGAATCATCCAAGAATTGTTCATTTGTGTAATGTAAAGGAGGTTCCCCCCTCGAAGAGGCTGAATTCTAAGGCGTTGATCTATCTTTTTATCTTTTTGTGAGCTGGTTTCCTAACAGTACACCAGAGGAAGCTTTCTTGGGGAGGAAGACGGATGTGTCGCACTTTAGGAGTTTTGGAGCCTTGGTTTATTTCCATGTCTCCAAAGAATCAAGGAAGAAGCTATAAGCAAAAACAAAGTTGGGGATATTTGTGGGGTACACAAAAACTCCTCACAACTACTGTGTGTACTTACCATCCCTCAGAATGACATTTGTTCAAAGGGATGTGAATTTTGATGAGGAGAAGACAATGAAATGTTCTCTTGAGAGGGAGCTTCAGTTGCAACAAAATCAAGAGCTTTTGGCTCCAAAGGAAGAACCTCGGGAATTTTTTAGAGCGAGGAGTAGAGAGTGTATACAAACACTCAAGCAAAAAAATCCAAAGAAGGAAGGAAAAGAACCAAGGAAGTTTGGAGATTATTGCATAATGCTAAAGAGAATGTGAGATCACCCACTTCACAATGCAGGCAAAAAAGGTCAAATGATCGGTACACTGGATACATGGCTCTGATGACTGAGCTTGTAGAGGCTGAGGCATCCTCATTTGAGGAAGAAGTAGAGAAACATGTATGGGTTGATGAAATGGTAGAGGATTATGATTCAATTGTAAAGAACAATGTTTGGGAATTGGTCCCAAGACCAGAAGATAAATCAGTGGTGGTTTCAAGATGGATCTTCAAGGTAAAGCATGAAGTAGATGGAAGCATAGAGAAGTACAAGGAAATATTTGTGGCCAAGGGATTCTGTCAAGTTGAGGGAATTGATTATGAGGAGACCTTTTCTCCAGTAGCAAGGTACTCATCCATTGGAACAATTCTAGTACTGGTTGTGTAGATGGGGTGGAAGATCCACCAGATCGATGTAAAGATAGCATTCCTCAATGGAGTTATTAAGGAGAAGATGTACATTGAGCAATCCTTAATGGAGTTATTAAGGAGGAGATGTACATTGAGCAACCAGAAGGTTTTTAGACCTCTGAACGAGATTTGCATGTGTGCGGACTCAAGAAATCATTGTATGGACTCAAGAAATCACCCCATGCTTTGTACACCAGGATTGATAACTGTCTCAATGGGTTAAGGTTCACCAAAAGTGAATCAAATGAAAACCTTTATCATATTGTGGTAGAAGGTAAATTATTGATTATTGTTTTATATGTTGATGATTTTATTTCAAACAGTGATGAGAAGTTGATCAAATCTTGCAAGGAGGACCTTGCAAGAGAATTTAAAATGAAGGACATGGGACTCATGCACTACTTTTTTGGTTTGGAAGTATGGCAAGGAGATGGGGAATTGTTTGTCTCTCAAGGAAAGTATGCAAATGAGATACTGAAGAAGTTTCGTGTGGAGAGTAGAAAACCCATGGAGAATCCTCTAGCTGCCAATTGGAGGAAAGATAGTGCCACTTCAGGTGAGGAAGTGGAAGCTACCATTTATAGGCAGCTTGTGGGTTCACTAATGTATCTTGTGAACACACGACCAAATATGTTCTATGTAGTCAACCAACTGAGTCAAGTTATGGTTAGTCCAACCAAATTATATTGGAAGGTAGCAAAGCATGTTTTGCAATACCTTAGAGGCACCAACTAGTTTGGAAAATGGTACAGACTGATAGATGAAGTGAAGCTATGTGGATTCATAGGTGTATATTGGGTAGGGAGTCCATCAAAACAGAAGAGTGCACCAGCAGGAATTTTTAGTGTTGTGTCTGCAACTATTTCTTACTACAACATGAAGCAAAGATATGTGGCAGTCAGCTCAATAGAAGCAAAATACGTGGCTTCCCGTCAAGCAACATGTGAGGCGATATCGATGAGAAATATTCTAGTTGGATTGTTTGGGAAAATGGTGGATCCAAATGTGATCTATTGTGATAATTAGAGTTGTATCAAACTCTCTGAAAAATATTGTATTTCACGATGAACCCAAGCATATAGATATACGGTATCACCATCCACGAGATTGTGTGAAAAGGCAGATTGTTTTTGTTGGAATACATTCCTATAGAGGAAAATTTGAGTTCCATAGAGGCAGGAAAGGGGTAATTGATAATCCCTTTCTTGTTGAGAGGGAATGTCAAAAATGCAGCATGAAAATCTCAGTTTGACTTTGCCTTGGTCATACTAAAGAAAATTCAAATTTCTATTTCAGCTGAAATCTTGGAGGTAGTTAACTGAGGTGACATGGCACTTGTCACTCAAGTAACTTAGTTAATTCCAGTTGGGGAAGCTTGAGTTCTGTTCAGTATGATTGATTGCTAATTTGTAGTAATCTATTTAAGTTAAATTGAGTTATGATAAGTTAAACTAGTTCTAACTGTTGGAGGAACTAGTGGAAGTTCAAGTTGTGGAAGCATAACTACAACTCACTCAGTGATCAACCAATAAACTAATCAATCATCCCAAAATAACTGATGTGTGCATAGTATTCGAGTTACCCAGTTGAGATGGAGATTCCAAGGTAGTGTATTATGAATTGTAAACTATTTTGAAGTGTACAGGTGGTGCATGCAGTCATAAGATGAGCCTAAAAGGATTGCATGATTCCAATTGAGGAACTTCCTAAATAATAGGGGCCTAATTACTCAAGGAAAAATGCAAGGAAATAGGAGTTTGGAAGGCTTGAAAATTGGCTAAGTGTTTGCCAGAGTCAGTCAGTCAAGTAGAGGGATAGACTATACACTTGTAGGATGTGCTCAGCCTTGAGCATCATATGTATTTAGCCTCTATTCTTTGATTAATGCGATACAGATAGGAAGGGGTTTTGAGCAGTTGCTTTTCCCTAGATTGTTATAGACATTTTTGTGCCTTACAGCATTGAGCATGAAATGTCCATAATCTAAGGGATCCAAAGTCCCTAAACATGTTTTTCCTACCCCTAGAGGAACAAGGCTAACAAACCACAGCAATTCACAGAAGTTCTCCACCAGAAACTGCTCAAAAACAAGTCAATTCAGGATCAATTCAGTGGCTCCACTAGCTTTCTGCGTTGAATGTCAAAGCCAACACTGGCTACCTGCGCTGAATGTCAAAGCCAACACTGGCTACCTGCATTGAGCGAGAATTGCCAAATGGCAAGTTCATTCCAAGAGGTGTCAAGACCCAGGAAGCTTCCAGAATCTTCCTCAATGACACTTGCCTCAGTGAATTCGACTGGTGATGAGTAAGAGGTTCCTAATCTCCAAGTGGAAGCAAGAACCTCCAAGTGGAATCAAGAACTGGCAGAGGGAGAGGACACTAGTCAGATCTCAAGCTGACTCATCCTCTCTCCAAACATCTATATATGGATCTCTCCTCCATGAGATCTAGAGGCTGGAATTTTGTTATTGCAAAGAATTGTTGTTGGTTTGAGATTGGAATCATTGGGTGCTTAATGCTTTGAAGGGGGTGAAGATAGGAATTCCATTTGCTGGGAAGGAGATACTGGATTGGAGCCCTCTGGGTTGTATCTCTTCTTGAACCTTGTTATTCATCAATAAAGCTATCTTGGTTTCTCCTATATACTGATGTATTTTTGATGTATGATTGAATTAGTATGTTTAGTTTATTTCTAATCTTGAACTAGTTATGAATATGAATCCATGTCTTGTGTAGTGTTCTCTTCTTGTGATCCTGCAGAAGCCTCTTGAAGCTGGGCGAGCGAGAAGGCAATTAGCTAGGAACCCTCAAAGAGAAGAGAGACTAGATCGAGGGACAAACGGAAGACACCGGTTAGTCCATCTATCTCTCTTCATTCTTAATTCATAAAGGAAGAATACTAGAATAGCTGTCTCTGTTTGTTGCTAAGGCACTGTCACACCTTAGGTGGATAGAATCGTCCTGCATAGGCATTTTTCCCCACAACAAATTGGCGACTCCGCTGGGGAGATCTGTTTAGTAATTTTATTTGTGTTTCTATCATTGTTTGTTTCATAGACTTGACAGCAACAATCAAACTGCATCTGCTATTCCCAGATGCAAAGTAGACAGTTGCTGCTTTGATCCAATCACTGGACCTGTCTATGATCTGAACAATGGACTCACAAATGATTTGATGATCCTTTGTGATAGATCTTAGTACCCCTCAAAGCATCCCTTTGATTGTACCTTGCTTGTTGCTTTGATTTGGCCTGAAACAGTAGATTAAATAGCAATCTTTGACCCAGAACCCAGTGAGAAACTCTCGTTTCTCCTTCAGCGCGACAGCTGTGAAGAGGTTCTACATTTCAATGCAGGTCCCGTGAAGGCTACCTGCGCTGAATGTCAAAACCCCTGTGTTGAGGTTGCGCTGAACCAGTTAGGCCTTGTGCAGCTGGGGTTCTCTGCTCTGTTTTGCCTTGTTTTGATCTCTGATTTTTGCAGCCTGTAACCAGCATAGGTACCAGTCTGATAACTCCTTTTCTCCGCTTAAATTCTGCCTCCTTTTGTACAAAAAGACTGTGAGTGTTTTTATGTGTTTGTGGCATCATTTACAGTTTTCCTTTGCATGAGTGAAATAATCATCCTGTAGCCCTTGATTCAGATCTGTTGATTGTGATCTTAGGAGAGAGTTCAATGGCTGTTTGCAGTTGATTATACATTTGCTTTTGCTTACTGGTTTGAGTTTGTCTCTTTTAAGTGTCGAAACAAGTGTTCATTTCGGAAATCGTTAAGTGTTGTAATCTCTTCTACCCTCTCTGATTTCGAGAAAAGTAAACTTGTTTGTATTGGTCATTTAAAAGCAAATTCAAAGTTGTACAAAAAAGCTTTCTTTGTAGGCATCAATACTAAGAAAGCGGAAAACAAACACCTGCATTGTGCATTTGCATCTTGATAGTTTGCATGTTTGATTTAGGAAAAGTGCATTAGAGTGTGCTGATTGCTCTTTGAGAAAAGATGGTGTCTTTCTTTTCCCTTAGTAGCTAGGATTTTCAAAGTTGAAAAGATATAAAGCTTGCTTATCATCTTTAGACTGCATTTAGGAATTGTATCATACATCTCGTGGTGAACCTCAAAAGGCAAACTTCTAAAAAGATCAACCTAAAATAAATTGAATGAACTTAACAACGCTTTGCAACATAACGCACAACATAGAGGTCTAGGCTAGAGACGTGTTCTGGCGTCGTAAAGCCTGGTGACTGTCAATCTCGTTGATGGTGGGTGATTCCTCCTGAGGGACGATAGTGCCAGTATGGATTGTTCTCCCACATACCGTCACGTATATATTGGGAGACCCCTATAGGCATAAAACCTTTATCCTTAGGAAGCCGTGTCGGCCGCCCTACTGATCGCAATGCACTGAACACAGCATTCAGGAAGATCGACTGCCCGTACCCTAAAAAGTATTCTGCGGTTTTGCGAAAAGTTTGGCACACCCTCTGCCTAGAACTCCAGAGCAGTTTCTTTTGGCCTTTTTCAGACTCTATAACAAAAAAAGTCCATCCGAGCATTTGTCACTTCGGGCTCGTTAAAACATCGAAGGAGACTAGAGTCATATTTAGCTTTTTCTCGACTCTTTAAAAGTGAAAAAGCAAGTTGTGTCTAAAGCGTCATTAAAATTTATTTTAAACGGAACAATCACCCTTTATTCCTGCGTTGATCTTTAGGTTGAGAAAATGGAGCACACCAACCAAGGAATTCCCCTTGGTGGAAATCCTAGTCCCTTCTCCTCTTGGGGAGATGTTGGTGCGCCCCATATGGCCACATTGTCGCTTCCAGGACTGACAATTGGCCTGCCGGTCTGGCTCTTTTCAACCAATGTCGTTCAGAACACCACCATTCCTGAACAGTTAGTCAATAGTTAGACCAGACCAGAGTTGCCCACCAGCCTTCTACTTCATCTAATTCTTCCTCTCCTCCTTCCTCTTCGCTTGACGGAACTGGTAAAACAAAAAACCAAGTTCCTAAGGAGAAGAAGGAAAAGAAGAAGAAAGAGAAGAAGAAGAAGGAGCCAAAAGCGACTGGGGGCAAACAAGTGTCGTCTAACAAAAATCCACACATAGCACTGACTAGGCCTAAATCACCATGTGTCATATGCAAGGGAGACCACTTCCACAGAGATTGTCCCTGCATCCCTCGGATACTAAGGGACTAGTCTCCCCGTTTGCACAATTCGGTGGCATCAACCTCTGATAGCCATGCTGACTGCTCACCGTCAACTAGTGAAAGTGAAGCCACAGGACGGAGAGGGAAAGCTAGATTTCCCTGCAAACTGTGTGAAGGCAACCATGCCATCCACCGTTGTCCCTTCTTAGACGAGGCTAAAAGAGTTTTGGAAGATCGCCCGATTTTACGAGCGCAACTTCGTCCTGGATATCAAAAACTCCTGCCAAGTCCTTCACTAGTTGAGAATCCGGCTGGCCCACCCAGGTGGTCAGCCGAAGCACCTATCATTGAAGATGAACCGTCTGAATCCATACCTGACGAAAGTCTAAAGGTTGAGACGGCACTTGACCCGGTTTTGCCTTCAGAGGCTCTATCTTTGAATGATACCATCATAAAGGAGAGTAAAGACGACATCGTCCAAATTCTCTTCATCAACACAGACTCCGACGAACAAGGGGGCAATTTGCCCATTCCTTTATCGCAGGAATGAACTTCGCCAAAGTCATACCCGGCCGTCTATTCGGTCCCACCACCAAGCAACCTAGTTGTCTCATTCGACTGGAACCAACTAGGCAGACCCCGTTTACCGGCAAGCATACCATTCAGAATTATCGTTCAAATATACAGAATGGTAATGGCTAGCACCATCATTGATGAGGGGGCATCTGTGAGTATCCTTTCCTCTATTGCTTGGAAAACACTTGGTTCGCCAGCGCTTTTGCCTGAAATGAGAAATCTATCAGGCTTTGATAAAGGAACCAGTCGACCTTTAGGGATCCTCCCCAATGTGCCCATAACATTGAAAGGGAAGACCGTTCAAATGAACGTGATGGTCGTTCAAGGACCCTTGGATTATAACCTACTCCTTGGGCGAGACTATATATATTGCATGGGAGCCATCATCTCCTCACTCTTTAGAGTAATGTGTTTTCCGCATGAAGGAAGAGTGGTCAAGCTCATGGACCAACTTTCATTTCCCAGATCACACATCGCAAATAGTCATATACCATCCCTAAATGGTCTCTTCACGCAAGAAGTGTCTCAACCCACGGTCCGTCCTCCTGATGAGCGCGAGTAATCCGGGAGGATATGACTGGACCCCAGGGGGCATGCGTCCTGGTCTGCTTCAGCAGGAAAACTTTGGGTATAGGGTAGGTTTCCGCGGGAGAATATGACTAGTCCGTACCCCGTCCGTGGTTGGAAGAGGGGTTGTTCTAGAATAATATTCTTTTGTCAAAGTTATGTGAGAGGGCGGGCGTCGTCACTAACCTTTGTTTATCTCGGTAGACACCGCCGAAGAAGTGTTTTGTTGAAAAAATAACAGAACAATCTTTGGGTAGCCTGAAAGAGGTAGGCCTCTCCCGGTAAAACAAATGTTTTATTGGACATAAGAAGGGGTAACCTTGAAACCGTACTTTATGCCTGGGGGCATGCAAACCTTTTGGAGTGCAAGCAAGGGGTGACTATTTATTTTTTAAATTTTTAGGTCCTCCCTTTAAACCTGTAGGTCTAACCCTTTAAACTCGTAGGATTAGTCGTTTCCGAACTTGCATAACGAAAGGATCCGGAGCAAAGCTTAGTGAGATGAAACTCCATAAAAAATAGAATCTTGAGGAGACACTCTTATCATATGACTGGATTATCGAGCAGTTTTAGCACACAGTTCATGCTCGTTAAAAAATAAACGCAAGATCCGAGCAGTTTTAGCGCATAGTTCATGCTCGTTAAAAAATAAACATAAGATTGAGCAAATGTTTCCACCCGCATTTAAGCTCGTTAAAAAATGAACTATCCCCGTAAATAACCACTGTGAATGTAATATCATCAGCCATTAAAGCCTTGGTCGTGTTTGCACCGTCACCTCCACTTTTGCATTGGCCGATCGTTCACCTCCATATGTTTGTTTACCCATTTTGAGGAACAGTTGCGAAGAGTGATTTCACTCGCCATCCTTGTGACACTGCCATGATTGGAAAGTTCCAACCTGTACCTGGAATCAGCTGCTAACCCATTTTATCACTCGTTCCTCAAAAGACGAGTCTTCTTTAAGCTCTTTTCATCTGACTCGTAAAATATGAAAAGATTGCCGAGTCCTTGACCTTCTAGCTCGTTAAAGGGACAGGAAGTGCTATCCCTCCTCTAGATTTTAATCTTTTTGGACCTGAGGGATTATTGCACAAAAAGATCGAGCGCTTGTTTTATTCGGCTCGTTAAAACTATCGAAAACTCATCCCTTCTGTATTGTTTTATACTTTTTCGGACCTAAGGGATTAGATGACGAAAAAGGACTTTTGGAGTTAACTTTATGTACCTTTTCAGACTCTCTAAAAATGAAAAGGACCGAGTTATCCTTGTCGTTAGACTCGTTAAAATCATTAAATAGTGACAAACTTGTCTTTAGACGAGAACGAGTTTCACTATCGCTAGGCTCGTTAAAACATAGTGATGGGCTTGCTCGAAGGGCAGGTTATAGAACAAGCATATGTTATCCTCCTCAAGCTTGACAAAAATAAATAGGTATTGTTCAGCAATGACTGGGGAAAAATTGGGAGAAACTCAAGAAAACTTTGATGGTAGCAAGTCACTCTTGAACATGACACTTTTCCTTCGTACCATAATCGGGTTGGGTTGTTTCATTCACCGGTCACATCCATGGTCTCGCCATACCATCCATATTTGGGGTAATGTTACCGATCCATCGCATCAGTGTCGCCACATGTTCAAGAGAAGTCGTTCAGAAAAGTCAACCGTGTCCCATCCACTGCCGTACATTATCCTTCATCCTTTCATGACCGCCACCCTGAATCATATGTCACAGATCGTTTTTACCTCCATCAAAATCATTAGCTCCGTTCCGTGTCATTGATGTGGGATTCATTAAGGCCCTCCTTTGACGGATCGCTTCTTGTCGACATCAGCTCATTATCCAAGAAGTTGATCTAGGAACAACCCCTTCAGTGCTTTGAAGCTTGCATGCCTCAATGGCAAGTTTCTCACTTCCGGCGACAGGTATACATCAATGACCTTCGACCGAAAGATTTTGCATGGTGTTTGATGCCAAGTCCTTTATTCACACCACGTGAATTTTACTGCAGTACCTTGAGGGTCATTATCATTATCGGTGATTCCTCTCGCGCTTGTTAACGGTTTACATCATTGACCGGTAATCAAGCGATGTCTTTCCATGTTCGACTTCAGAACATTTCTCACATGGATCGACTTGTACTTAGAGTGAAGATCGAACGAGTTTGAAGACCCCGGATCTAGTTTCATCCATCCGGGCTGCGATATATATTCAGGAAAGATAAAGACATTGACATGTACATCATTGCAGCAGATAATCATCCTACTCAAAGGATGATAATTTCATCAAAATTATCAGTCTACCATCAGACGATTGTTTGTTCTATGTACAGAAAAATGAATTTATAAAGTTGAGCATGGGAATGCCCGCCTCAGCTAGATCATGAAAGCAGTATGAAAAATAATGTATTGTATTGTATCTTATTACAGGTCTCCTCCCAGCATTGGATGAACTTTGAATCCCCCTGATAAAGCATTTCACCCGATAAACGGCCTCATACCTTAGGGGGCAACTATTATAGACATTTTTGTGACTTACAGCATTGAGCATGAAATGTCCATAATCTAAGGGATCCAAAGTCCCTAAACATGTTGTTCCTACCCCTAGAGGAACAAGGCTAACAAACCACAGCAATTCACAGAAGTTCTCCACCAGAAACTGCTCAAAAACAAGTCAATTCAGGATCAATTCAGTGGCTCCACTAGCTTTCTGCGCTGAATGTCGAAGCCAACACTGGCTACCTACGCTGAATGTCAAAGCCAACACTGGCTACCTGCGTTGAGCGAGAATTTCCAAATGGAAAGTTCATTCCAAGAGGTGTCAAGACCCAGGAAGCTTCCAGAATCTTCCTCAATGACACTTGCCTCAGTGAATTCGACTGGTGATGAGTAAGAGGTTCCTAATCTCCAAGTGGAAGCAAGAACCTCCAAGTGGAATTAAGAACTGACAGAGGGAGAGGACACTAGTCAGATCTCAAGCTGACTCATCCTCTCTCCAAACATCTATATATGGATCTCTCCTCCATGAGATCTGGAGGCTGGAATTTTGTTATTGCAAAGAATTGCTGTTGGTTTGAGATTGGAATCATTGGGTGCTTAATGCTTTGAAGGGGGTGAAGATAGGAATTCCATTTGCTGGGAAGGAGATACTGGATTGGAGCCCTCTGGGTTGTATCTCTTCCTGAACCTTGTTATTCATCAATAAAGCTATCTTGGTTTCTCCTATATACTGATGTATTTTTTATGTATGATTGCATTAGTATGTTTAGTTTATTTCTAATCCTGAACTAGTTATGAATATGAATCCATGTCTTGTGTAGTGTTCTCTTCTTGTGATCCTGCAGAAGCCTCTTGAAGCTGGGCGAGCGAGAAGGCAAGTAGCTGGGAACCCTCAAAGAGAAGAGAGACCGGATCGAGGGACAAACGGAAGACACCGGTTAGTCCATCTATCTCTCTTCATTCTTAATTCATAAAGGAAGAATACTAGAATAGCTGTCTCTGTTTGTTGCTAAGGCACTGTCACACCTTAGGTGGATAGGATCGTCCTGCATAGGCATTTTTCCCCACAACATAGATAAATCTTTATGTATGTGTGATAAATATTCTTACATGTTTATGATTTGTGTTCTCAACCATGAATTGAATTCCACAGATGAGTAGAGTAGATTTGAGTCTTGTATTTTAGTAAATTTCACGAGCAATTTCAAATCTACACAATAATTTCTACATAGGAGAAGCGTGACACTCTGTGGGCACACCCTTAATTTTAAAGCACCCAAAAAACTAAAAAAACCATCAAAATGCAAAATAAAAATCATGAATGTCAATAACAGGGAAAGTTCTCTCACCTAGAGAAGGTGGTACTTGAAATGGTCCACCAGATAAATCACAATTTGTTCTTAAAGATTTGGGAGAAAATGCACACTCAAGAGCTCTGAAATGGTAAAAATTTATTTACTTTTTGAATTTTTATGAGCAATTTAGGCCTATTAAAATAATATTTTTTCCTATAGCTTTAACATTTAAAATATTTTTTGAATTTTTTTCACTATTTTGACCTGTTGTTATAATTTTGAGACCGAGTGTGCAGATTACAAGCTTATTTTTCGAAAACAAGTAATTTTCGTGACAAGTATACTTTTATCACTTTTTTGGACTCTATAAACTTACGAAAAAGAAAAAGTCTTGGATTTATCTTTAAGCTCTTTTCTGACTCTTGAAACAAGAAAATATTGTCGAGTACACTTGTGTCTTTCGAACTCATAAAAGTAAATTAAAGGATGTCTACCTAGTATAAGTTTACCCCTTTTACAAACCAAGTAGACTAGTTATGGAAAAGGTATACTTTAGTCGATCATGACTAAATTAGTTCTCTCCTACATTATTTTACCATTTTCTGGGCTTGAGAGACTAAATTTACGAAAAAAGACATTTTGGATTTTACTTTAATTTTTCTCCCAACTCCCTAAACATGAAAAGCATTGAGCTTCACTTTCTTTGGGCTCATTAAAACTTTACATTGAAAGAACTACATGAGTTTTCTTTTTGCCTCTTTTTAAACTCTTAAAATATGAAAAGGAGTCGAGTTACCCCTATATTGGACTCGTAAAACTAAACAATATAGGACTCTCGATAAAAATCACATCATCAGAGTTTGTTGATGCATTTCTAACCATCTAGTGTAGTTCATATTGTCTTAACGATGAACCACACTATATGGTTTTTAACGCGTCGAAAAAACTCTAATGATGTGATTTTTACAAAATCCTAAATTCAATTAATATAGGACTCGTTAATCATGATGAGATTAAACCATTCCTTCCTATGGTTTGTTATAAATACTCTGAAGGACTCATCTGAAAGATGAGCTTACATTACAAGCATATGTTATCCTCCTCAATCTTGCATAAAATAAAGAGGTACTTTCCAGTAATGGTGGTGGAAAATGGGAAAGAAGCATTTACTTTTGTATTGTAAAAAGGCAGTATGTCACTCTTGAACATGACACTCTGTCACTTTTGTGTTTGGGTTGGGAAATCCATTTGCCTCTTAGTTGATCACACCTCATTGAAATTCTTTAGAATGATTCTTGATCTTAGTTTTTAGTCAAATGTTGCCAAGTTGAAATGTCGTGTCACCAATATGTTCAAGAGAATTCCAAACTCAATCAAAATTACCTTTCAGATCTTAGCCTTCAATCACGTCGGTCATCCCTGAGTTTGTCCTTAATCATTCCCAATTTTTTATTCAAAACTTGACATGAGTTTTGTGTCATAGGCCCTACTATGATCAATCACTTGCTATCGACTTCAATTAATTATCTAGGAAGTTGATCTAGAAACCTCCTTTAGTACCTTGGAGACTGCATGCCTCAATGGTTGGTTTTTCACTTTCGATGACATGTTTCCATTATTGAACTTCGATTGAATGATTCTACGGGTGTTCAACTTCAGGACATTTATTCACACCTCATAGATTGTACTAGAGTACCTTGAGAACCATTGTCATTACAGGTGGTTTCTTTCACACATGTTAACGATTCACATCATTGGTCAGTAATCAGATGTTTTCTACCATGTTCAACTTCAAGACATTCACTCACATGGTTAAATTAGTACTATGGATCAATATAGATGAATACCAATACCATGGATCTAGTTTCATCCATCCAGGCTTGTGGAGTTTTTAAATATTCATGATTGTAAATATAGATCCATATTTGATGGTTGCATCCATACTGAGTCTATTATTGACATGGATCTTTGTACATTTCCATACTTGTTCTTTAAGATACTTGTACTTTGAGTATGGGAATTCCTACCTCAATGATGATTATATGAAGATATTGTATTGTAATCCTTGATTATTTGTTTCAGGTCTCCAACCAGTTGGTCTCTAATCCAAACTTTTGCATGATAAAGTGCTTCAGTCCTCAAACACCTTTTTTGAATTTTCACTTTAGGGGGCAATCTGTTACACATCATTTTGTCACCATTAGGAAAATGACCGACAATTAGGATCTCTCACTATTCTATGAACACTTGCAAGCAATCCCATACAATGTTGGAAGCAAAAACATTATGAAAATAACAAATATCCTAGATTACATTTCTTAAAAACCTAATTTCAAGCACTGTCACACTTTTCCTAGTAATCATTTGCGCAAACACAGTTATGATCATTGTAGTCTGCGCAATATTGTGTTTTTCCTTCCATTAAAAAGTATGACACCCTTTTAACATAGGTTAAAATAAAAAGAAAATTATAAAAGCCTTGTTGGGGAATATTAGACGAACAAGAAGGACACAAGCCCCTACCTATCTGGGCCTCATTCCATGGTTCATGAATCTATTCCCTCTTATTATGGAACCCTAATCCCCATCTTTTTGGATCTGATCCTTAGGAATAGGATCTCAAACCTCCTCCTCTTGGCCTATAAATTCAGCACAAACAAGGGGGAAGTTGTTGAGTCCTCCTTGTTAGTATAATATTCCCCAACAAGGCTTCAAGAAATTGCTTTTTATTTTTACCTACATTAAGAGGTTGTCTCAACTTTTAATGGAAGACAAAGCACAAGATTGTGTAAGCTATGATGATCATAACTGCATCTACACAGATGATTGCTAGGAAAACTGTGACAATGCTTGAAACTAGGTTTTTAAGTAATATAATCTAGGATTCTTGTTATTTTATAATTCGTTTACTTCCAACATTGTAGGGGATTTCTTGCAAGATTTCATCAAATAGTGAGAGATCTAGATTGTCGGTCATTTATCTAATGGTGACAAAATGACATGTAATACATTATATCCTAGATGATCTCTACTAAGAAACATTATCATGTGAATTCTAGACATGATACTGTCATATGTTTCTATTCAATGATGCTCATGCAAAACATAACATCTAAAATAAATACTGACATTCATAAAGAACCTATAAGTCAATGAACCTTCTTTCAGTAGTAAAGATCCTTCACTTCTTCCTTCTTTTCCTTCTTCTCTGGTTCTCCCACTGCTTTGGCTACATGAGATTCACTTCTATCATTTCTCTTATTGTTCTATTGATTTGGACAGTCCCTTTTGTAGTGTCCAAACTCATTTCACTTGAAGCATTGCACCTTGGACATATCTTTCTTCTTGGACTTGCCAAACTTTCCTTTATTCATCTTCTTAACTCAAGATAG
The DNA here is from genome assembly GCA_031772625.1 of Pinus tabuliformis. Taxonomy (NCBI): domain Eukaryota; kingdom Viridiplantae; phylum Streptophyta; class Pinopsida; order Pinales; family Pinaceae; genus Pinus; species Pinus tabuliformis. Next base: position 1,206,583,992 of record CM062817.1, on the reverse strand, counting down.
AAAGGCTTGAGATTTCTCATCTGATCCAATTTCATCCTTGACCTTGATCATTGATTCTTCCAATATGCATTGTGCCCATAACTCATCAAAGGGAGTTGAATCCTTCTTGGAGTAGATACTTGTTGCAAAGTTTCTCCATTTTAGTGGCAATGCATTTAGAACACATATGGTCACCTTTGAATCAGTGATTGGTTCCCCAAGTCCTTGCAAATGGTCTCTTAGCTGAGAGACTTTCATGAGGAAGGATTCCATATTCTCATCCTTCGATTTCTTCATTCTATATAACTTTCTTCATAATGAGATCTTTTGAACTGTTGTACTTACAAAGTAAAAATTCACTAGCTTGTCGTACATGGCCTTGGAAGTCTTCAAATTTGCAACAAATAAAACAAGAGAAACATTAATTGATTCAACTATGATCCTTTGAGCTCTTACTTCCCCTTTCTTGTACCTTGCTAGTTCTTGTGTCTTATATTTCTCACTTTCAATAACTTCTCCAGTAACATATCCCATTACATCTTGCTCTGTGAGTATCAAGTCAATCATTTTCTTCCATGCTAGATAGTTTAAAGCCCCAATGAGCTTATTTCTCTCCTTGCAGAAAGAACTGACATGACTTAAAGATTCAGCCATTATGAAATAGTGTGATACTTACTTGAATACCACAATTCTTCTTGATGATAATATCTCCAACCTTCTTGATGTCTTCAAGATCCTTGAGGATATTTTCTTGAAGGATGTTTCCTAGAACAATTTCCAAGATTGATGCCTTCCAAGTAGACTTCTTCTTTCCGAGATCAACACCCTACTTGCGAGATTAATAAGTATTCTCCCTGTGATTCTTTAAACAGATCCCTTCAAGAGACAATATTCTTCTTTTAGGCCTTGAGAGCTTCCTATCCCTTGATCAGCAATTCTTTCTAGTGTCCTTTCGAATCCCTTCCTTGCTCACCTTGGCTCTGATACCATGTTAGAAAATGTAAAGTGGCAGCTTGTTAAACTTATTTTCTTTGACCTTGATAATTGCTTGTGAATATTAGTGATCCAAGTGGATATTGGTGGCCACCTGCCAAGTCCACTTGGACCCCCACCATTGTTTCTTTCAGCTTCTTAGTTTCCTTAATTGTAGCATAGTTTACTATTTTTAGTAGTTTTTCAGGTCCTGAACTTCTAGAGCCGTTTTGAGGCCCTAAACGACGTTTTTTGGGAAAACTGGGAGAAACATGAGTCCATGGATTGATGTTTCTCTTCCTAAAGTTGTAGTTCTCAAATAGATCTTTCTAACGAGATATTGTGCGCGTCAAATGGAGATCGTATGCCAAAGTTACGACCCTGGGAAGTTGATGTACCAATTTACCCAAATGGGGCCCACAGTTTGGCATTTCATCTTCTAGGGTTAGGTTTTTGGATGTTTAGGGTTTTCCATTGTTTCTCAACAATAAATAGGCCTTCCGGCCTCATTGTAAAACAGTTCAGAGTCTTCTCAGAGATAAGCTACCATCGCCCTAGCTAGTTTATTTCCATTTATGTTTGTAAGCATATTTCAGTATTTTACAGTAATGAAATGAAGTATTATTTATGTTGCAACATACTTCATTTCTGTTGAAATGAAGTATTATATCTGTAATTTTTTGCATTCCTATTTAAATATGGATCAATGGTATTATAGTGGTCTACTCTTTCTCTGTCTTTCTTTGCATGTCCCCAACGAGGTCGGGATATAAGGAGTTAGGGCTTGAACTGGTCAAACCTTTGCAAGACCAGCCTCGCAAATCCCAACGGCCTCCCATGGCAGATGAAAAGAAAGACGGGTGGCAGGAGATCCTATCAAAATATTGCTCGAAGAGGCCCTCGAGTGACAAAGGAACACGATGATGGACAACTTTGCCCAGATCCTTCAGCAACTACCTAGGGGCGACACATCTACTTCCAACAACTACACTAGAAGCGCCACACCCTTTAAGGCACAAGTTAACTTTGGCATTCCCATATTTGAGGTTCATATAGATGCAAACACCGTAGATAAATGGTTAAATCTGCTAGAAGGGTGTTTTTTTGTTCATGATTTTTCCAGCCGGGAAAATATTACTTTTGCTCTTCTCAAAGATGCCCCCCACATCAAGGATTGGTGGGAAACACACTGCGAGAAAAAGGATGAAAGCATGATCTCACTATTTTTAGTCGCCCCCACTAAAAACATTCCGGATAGCCATCAAGGAGTAGTACTACCCTGTTGGAAGCTATGAGGATCAATACATAAAGTGGACCACGCTGCGGCAGGGAAGGGACCAAGACATGCCGAAGTTTACCAATATTTTCCATACCCTTCACACAAAGTTGGGTATCAAGGATTAGGAGCAGCATTTGGTACTCAAATATCACAGCTACTTGCACAAGTACATCCAGGAAGAAATATAATTCTTGAACATCTCCTCGCTCAACATGGCATACAGATATGCCGTCAAGATCGAGAAAAAGTTTAAACAGAAGAAGCGAGACTTTGGATTTGCAAATCTGAAGCAAGGGAAAGGTGCCCCCAAACTGCATAACAAAGGACAAAGCCAAGGCGGGGTGGCCCAAGACAACCCGCCAAAGCTGCAAGCAAAGAACAGTGTCGTGAAGCCGAAAAAGGACACAGGAAAGTGGTGTGAGTTCCATAAGAGCTCCACTCACAACACAAGTGAGTGTCGGGCCAAGCAGTCACTGATGGCCGAGCTAAAGGTTTCAGAATCAGATGCATGTTCCGACTTTGAGTCAGAACCCGACAAGGGGAATGAAAAAGGGAAGCAGATTATCAATGTGGAGCCTAATGCCATCGTTGACACCACGAAGATCCAGAGGAGGAGGAGTGTCTCTTCCACTCCCAGATGTGGGTAAAGGGCTCCCCACTATAGTTCATTGTCGACAGCAGAAGCCAAAAGAACCTCACTTCGGCAGATGTCGTGAAGCAGCTAGGCTTACCGACCACAACACATCCACAACCATACACCATCGGGTGGCTTTACCAAGGACATGATCTTCACATAAGCTAGAAGTGTCACCTTCCATACAACATCAAGCCCTTCATAGATGAGGTATTGTGTGACGTTTCTCCCCTTGATATTTGTGATGTATTATTAGGACAACCATACTTGTGGAAGCGACATGGTATGTATGAATCAAAGCCCCGTGTTGTTATTGTTACTTTGGGAAATAAGTTGTACAGGATACTGAACGTAGCACCGCCTACCACCATCTCTTTGGTTACTGCAAAATAATGCAGTAAGCTCATTTCCAAAACCAGAAAATTTGTTTTCCTGATGATACGCCCTCAAGGAAAGAAGAATACGGTGGCCACGAACTCCAGACAGGGCGCCTCCGCACGACAACTACAGATGGACAAGGTCATGGAGGAGTACGAGGACATATTCACCTCCCCCACAGGGGTTCCTCTGCACTGTTAGGTCAAGCACTTCATCGATCTGACCCCAGGGGCGCCGCTGCCTAATGGACCAATCTATCGACACTCCGTTCTAGAGAACGATGAAATCAAGAGGCAAATTCAAGAATTGTTGCAGAAAGGTCACATCCGTCCAAGTTCATCGCCCTATGGGAGCCCGATTGTGTTGGTACAGAAGAAATATGGGACTTGGAGACTCTATATTGACTATTGGGCATTGAATAAGATCATTGTCCATAATAGGTACCCAATCCCATGGATTTATGACCTCTTGGACCAACTGAAGGGGGCAAAATATTTCATCAAGATCGTTTGAAGTCAAGATATCACCAGGTACCAATCGAACCCTTCGATGTGTGGAAGACTTCCTTCAAAGCCAAGAAGAGCCTGATCTTCAGCCAGAGTTAGGAAGAGCACCTCCACCACATCCAACAGGTTCTCCAAACACTGCAGCAACACAAGTTATGTGCCAATTTGGAGAAATGTACTTTTGGCATGACCCAAGTTCAGTATCTAGGATACATTATTGATGAACGGGGGGTGCATGTGGATCCATCCAAGATCCAAGTCATTCAGGATTGGCTATCTCCAACCACTCTGATAGAGCTCTGCAGCTTTCTAGGTCTTGCCAACTTCTACTGCAAGTTCATGTTAGGATTTTCTCATATCACTTGGCCCTTGAGTCAAGTCACCAAGGGAGGAGCGAAAGCAAAATTCTTTTGGTCTGAATCTCAATAGAAGGCATTCACAGAGTTGAAATATCGCCTTTGCTTGGCACTAGTGCTCACATTATTAGACTTGCAACAACCATTTGAGGTTGAGACAGATGCCTCTCACTATGCTATTGGGGCAGTCCTTACTCAACATGAGCATCCAGTGGCATATCACAGTGAGACACTTTCAGACACAGTCTGGAAGTATCCCACTTATGACAAAGAGATGTATTCCATTTTGCAGCCCTGCCGACAATGGAAGCATTACATTTTGGGGAAGGAAACGATCATCCACACAAACCACTGACCCTTGAAGTTCATACAGACCCAAGGGAAATTGCAAAATGATCACCATCAGAAGTGGTCCACATACCTGCAACATTTCCATTTGAATATCAAGTATAAGAAGGGTATCACCAATAATGTTGCAGATTGCCTCAGTCGACCACCGATCATGGCGTTAACACCCGTGCTCAACTCTTGTGGGCACGAGACTTTTGATTGGCCACTTCTCTACAAAAGTGACCCAGAATTCAGCCACACATACCAGGCACTCTTGGAGGGTCAGCATGTTCTAGATTTTCACCTCCAGGATGCTCTGTTATGCCATTTGGGTCACCTTTGTGTTCCTTCAAGAGAGCATGCCAAGATGATTTGGGAAGCACACTACAGTCAGGCTGATGGGCATTTCAGGGTCGAGAAAATGGTGGAAGTACTACAAAATTATTTATATTGGCCGAATCTTCGACAAGATGTCAGGAAGTACATCAGATCATGCACTGCTCATGCCATTACCAAGCCGACCATCAATAAGAAAGGCCTCTATACCCCACTGCCTACCCCTAGTCGACCTTGGGAATCCATCTCCATGGATTACATGTCAGACCTTCCTTCTACTAAGCATGGAAACAACTATGTTTTTGTGGTCGTCGACAGGTTCTTGAAGATGGTCATTATGGCGATCTGCAAGAAGAATATCACAGCAGAAGCCACTGCTAAACTCTTCTTTGAACGAGTGTGGGTACACTTTGGGATCCCACAGTGTAGAAATATTAGATCGAGATAGCAGGTTCCTTAGTACGTTTTGGTCCAGTCTTTGATCTATGTTGGACACCAAACTCACTAAGTCCACAGCCTTCCATCCTCAAACTGATGGCCAAACAGAGGTTGTGAACAGGATGATCGTACACATTCTGCGATGTACAACTCAAAGAATCCATGCACATGGGATGAGAGCCTCCCCTATGTTCAACACAACTACAACCGGGCTCTCCACAACTCGACTAGCCACAAACCTTTTCAGGTAGGCTTGGGATTCCAGCCACTATGTCCCATTGATGTGGCCATGCCCTTTGCAGCTACTCACGTAGATTAGGCTCATGTCTAGTCCGAAACAGATAAGGCAAATAGCTTCATTGAGCACATCCAACATATTTGCCAGCAGGTCCACGACATTCTGGAGAAATAAAATTCCAAGTACAAGCAGTGACATGATCAACATTGGGTGCCACACAAGTTTCAAGTGGGCGACAAAGTCTGGTTGCATTTGCAAAAGGAACGCCTTACCAGAGCCTATCGGAAACTCAGACCACTCCAAGGTTGTGGGAGACAATGCATTTGGGCTCAGCATTCCCCCATTCTTTGGCCTACACCCAATGTTCAATGTGGACTGCCTTCGACCATACTTTCCACCATTACTAGACACATCCGACATTGCAGAACAGCTCACACCCACAGAGTTAAATCCAGATTTCATGGAACAAGTTGCAAATGATCGGATCATGGACACACAGATCAATCACACTCACCAACAAAATATCCAACTGTATCGAATTGTCAAAGTAGGCCAACTCCTTCACCAGGGCAAGTGGCTCATCAGGGACCAAGTTCAGCAGAAGTTTCGTCATCTCATGGAGGAACTCAACGCAATGGGGACCATTGCTTCCTAAGGGAGGAGGAATGATCCAGGCGGATATTGGTGGCCACTCGCCAAGTCCACTTAGACCCCCACCATTGTTTCTAGGGTTAGGTTTTCGGATGTTTAGGGTTTTCCATTGTTTCTCAACAATAAATAGGCCTTTGAGCCTCATTGTAAAACAGTTCAGAGGTAGGTAGCCGCCACATCTCTTCTCAGCAATAAGCTACCATTGCCATAGCTATTTTATTTCCATTTATGTTTGTAAGCATATTTCAGTATTTTACAATAATGAAATGAAGTATTTTTTCTATTGCATCTCTATATGTATGGTTATATCTGTAGTTTTTTGCGTTCCTATTTAAATCTAGATCACTTAGCTATTTTCTTTGTGTTCCTTTAGTTAGATCTTTTCATCAAACAAAATCAAGAAAAAAACAAAAACAAAAGAGGACACAGATGTAGGCTCTTAGCCAAGGAAAACCCCTCCATGGGGAAACCTAAAAAAAATTATCTTCTTAGAAACTGCTTCAAAAGTGATACAAAGACCCAATCCTTAAACCAAGTCCTTCTCCCAATACCAAGTCAACCTTCCTCAAGTCCTTGAATTTGCACCAAACTGCTACACAGTGCAACTTCGACTTGCCATCTACAACACTTCTACTCAACCTGCAACTTTGGCCTTGCAGCTCCTGAAGAAACCCTAACACATCATCCTTATGGGACCTTCCAAGAGCAATATATCTCTTCCTAAGGTCAATGAGATCTAGACAAATTTTACTTCCTCCCAGCTACAATTTTTTTCACTTCGTCCTACTACAACCTAAACCTACAAATTATGCTTCTTTCTGCAACCCAAAAACCCTAGAATTTCACACATGTGAGAGAGATAGAGCCCAAAACCCATGAAATTTTTTCCTTCTTCCTTCTTCATGACCTTCACTCTCCTTCTTGCAACTTCCCAGCTATAGATCGAACTCTTTCTTAGGATATCGAACCTGTGTGTGATTGTGTCTCCAAATGAATTCAAATTGCTCTTTATATAGCCTTCTCAAGGGTCAAATCCCCTCCTTTAGGATGAATTGAAGATCCTAGGGCCAACTTGTACTCTTGAAGATTCCAAGACTTTCTAGACTAAAAAATAATTCTTTTTACAATTACAAATTGCTAGGAATGGTCTTATAAACATGATGTTGACTCGTTTGACTAATGACAATAAATCCTAAGACCTAACAAACCCTAGAAGCGCAAAGAACATGCTTTTACCTAAAATACAGTCAATAATGAGAATGAAACCCATGCTTTAATAATAATAAAAATTTCTCTTTCTTTTTCTTGTTTATTACATAGGATACATATTGAAATGAGCACAACAATTATGAAGACCGAAACTAGTTACATTTGTCAACAATACTATCATCCAAAGACCAAAGAATAATTTCCAACGATAAATTTGCATATAGAAACCCTAGATAATCAACCATTCCACACAATAGCTACAAATAATAAACATTTATCAAATATAATGAACACTTACAAAATAGAATGGATGTACAAGTCCTATATTTCTCCAAAATGACATCTCCAAAGCCAAGAAATAGCTCAATTACCAAAAGTCCACCATTGATCCGGATTTAAACAGGTACGCAACAAATTACAGAGATAACCATATACACAAAGATGCAGTGGAAATAATACTTCATTTCATTAATGGAAAATACTGAAATATGCTTACAACCAGAAGTGGAAATAAACCAGCTAGGGCGATGGTAGCTTATCTCTGAGAAGATATGTGATGGCTACATGCCTCTGAACTATGTTACAATGAGGCTCGAAGGCCTATTTATTGTTGAGAAACAATGGAAAAACCCTTAACATTCCAAAACCTAACCCTAGGAGATGAGACGCCAAACTGTGGGCCCCGTTTGGGGTAAATTGGTACATCAATTTCTCGGGGTCGTAACTTTGGCATATGATCTCCGTTTGACGCATACAATAGCTCATTAGAAAGATCTATCCGAGCACTATCATTGTTGGAACGGGCAACATTGGTCCATTCCATGACCCAAGTTGCCCCCGGATTCCCCAAAAAACGTCGTTTAGGGCCTCAAAACGGCTCCGGAAGTTCAAGACCCGAAAAACTGCTAAAAATGGTAAGTTGTGCTACAATTAAGGAAACTGAAAATGCTGAGAAAGACAATGGTGGGGGTCCGGGTGGACTTGGCAGGTGGCCACCAATATCCACCTGGATCATTCCTCCCCCCTTAGGAAGCAATGGTCTCCATTGCGTTGAGCTCCTCCATGAGATGAGGAAACTTCTGCTGAACTTGTTCCCTGGTGAGCCACTTGCCCTGCTAAAGGAGTTGGCCTGCTTTGACAACTCGATACAGTTGGATATTCTGTTGGCGAGTGTTCTTGATCTGTGTGTCCATGATTCGATCAATTGCAGCTTGTTCCATGCAATCTGGATTTAATTCTGTGGGTTTGAGCTGTTCTGCAATGTCGGATGTGTCTAGCAATGGTGGAAAGTATGGCCGAAGGCGGTCCACATTGAACACTGGGTGCAGGCCAAGGAATGGGGGAATGCTGAGCTCAAATGCATTGTCTCCCATAGCCTTAGTAATGGTGTAAGGACCATATCGGAGTGGTCTCAATTTCCGATAGGCTCCAATAAGGCGTTCCTTTTGCAAATGCAACCAGACTTTGTCGCCCACCTGAAACTTGTGTGGCACCCGATGTTGATCATGTCGCTGCTTGTACTTGGCATTTGATTTCTCAAGAATGTCATGGACCTGCTGGCGAATATGTTGGATGCGCTCAATGAAGCTGGTGGCCTTATCTGTTTCGGACTGGACATGAGCTGAATTCATGTGAGTAGCTGCAAGTGGCATGGCCACATCAATGGGGCATAGTGGCTGGAATCCCAAACCCACCTGAAAAGGGCTATGGCCAGTGGAGCTGTGAAGAGCTCGGTTGTAGTTGTGCTGAACATAGGGGAGGCTCTCGTCCCATGTGCATGGATGCTTTGAGTTATACATGCGCAGAATGTGCACAATCATCCTATTGACAACCTCTGTCTGGCCATCAGTTTGAGGATGGAAGGATATGGACTTCGTGAGTTTGGTGTCCAGCATTGACCAGAGACTGGACCAAAATGTGCTGAGAAACCGACTGTCCCGATCTGAGATGATAGACTGTGGGATCCCAAAGTGCACCCACACTCGTTCAAAGAAGAGTTTAGCAGTGGCTTCTGCTGTGATATTCTTCTTGCAGGCCACCATAATGGCCATCTTCGAGAACCTGTCGACGACCACAAAAACACAGTCATTTCCATGCTAAGTGGAAGGAAGGCCTGACATGTAATCCATGGAGATGGATTCCCAAGGTCGACTAGGGGTAGGCAACGGGGTATAGAGACCGTGCTTCTTAATGGTCGGTTTGGCAATGGCACAGGCAGTACATGATCGGATGTACTTCCCAACATCCTGTGGAAGATTCGGCCAATAGAAATAATTTTGCAGTACTGCCACTTTTTTCTCGACCCCGAAATTCCCAGCAGCTCGACTGTAGTGTGCTTCCCAAATCATCTTTGCACGCTCGCTTGAAGGAACACAAAGGTGACCGAGGTGGCATAATAGGGCATCCTGGAGGTGAAAATCTGCAACATGCCGACCCTCCAAGAGTGTCTGGTATGTGTGGCCGAATTCTGGGTCGCTTTTGTAGAGACGTGGCCAATCAGAAGTCTCGTGCCCACAAGAGTTGAGCACGGTGGTCAGCGCCATGATCAGTGGTCGACTGAGGCAATCTGCAACATTATTGGTGCTGCCCTTTTTATACTTGATATTCAAGTGAAACTGTTGCAAGTATGTAGACCACTTCTGATGGCGATCATTCTGCAATTTCCCTTGGGTCTGTATGAACTGCAGGGGTCGGTGGTCTGTGTGGATGACCGTTTCCTTCCCCAAAATGTAATGCTTCCATTGTCGGCAGGCCTGTACAATGGAATACATCTCTTTATCATAAGTGGGGTACTTCCGGACTGTGTCTGAAAGTGTTTCACTGTGATATGCCACTGGATGTCCATGTTGAGTAAGGACTACCCCAATAGCATAGTCAGAGGCATCTGCCTCGACCTCAAATGGTTGTTGTAAATCTGGTAACGCGAGCACTGGTGCCGTGCAGAGGCGATCCTTCAACTCCCTGAATGCCTTCTGTTGAGATTCAGACCAAAAGAATTTTGCTTTCGCCCCTCCCTTGGTGACTTGACTCAAGGGCCAAGAAATATGAGAAAACCCCAGCACAAACCTGCAGTAGAAGTTGGCAAGACCTAGAAAGCTGCGGAGCTCTGTTAGAGTGGTTGGAGAGGGCCAATCCCAAATGACTTGGACCTTGGCTGGATCGACATGCACCCCCTGTTCATCAATGATGTATCCCAGATACTGAACCTCGGTCATGCCAAAAGTGCATTTCTCCAAATTGGCACATAGCTTGTGTTGTCGCAGTGTTTGGAGAACCTGTCGGATGTGGTGGAGGTGCTCTTCCCAACTCTGGCTGAAGATCAGAATGTCATCCAAGTATACTACTACAAAGGAGTTGGTGAATGGCCACAAGATGTCATCCATTAGCCTCATAAAGGTTGCAGGAGCATTCGTCAATCCGAAAGGCATGACCAACCATTCGAAGAGGCCCTCCTTGGATTTGAAGGCAGTCTTCCACACATCTGAGGGTTCGATTGGTACCTGGTGATATCCTGACTTCAGATCGATCTTGCTGAAATATTTCGCCCCCTTTAGTTGGTCTAGGAGGTCATCAATCCGCGGGATCGGGTACCTATTACAGACAGTGATCTTGTTCAGCGCTCGGTAGTCAATACAGAGTCTCCACATCCCATCCTTCTTCTGTACCAACACGATCGGGCTCCCACAGGGCGATGAACTCGGACGGATGTGACCTTTCTGCAGGAGCTCCTGAATCTGCATCTTGATTTCATTGTTCTCTAGAACGGAGCGCCGAAAAATGGTCCATTGGGTAGCGGCGCACCTGGGGTCAGATCGATGGAGTGCTTGACTTGACAGTGCAGAGGAACCCCTGCTGGGGAGGTGAAGATGTCTTCGTACTCCTCCAAAATCTTGTCCATCTGTAGCTGTCGTGCAGAGGGACCCCGTTTGGAGGCCGCGGCCACTGTCTTCTTCTTCCCTTGAGGGTGTATCATCAGGAAAACAAATTTCCTGGTTTTGGAAATGATCTTACTGCATTGTTTTGCAGTAATCAAGGAGATGGCGGCAGGTGGTGCTACCTCTGGTATCCTAAACAACTTATTTCCCAATGTAATAATAACAGCATGGGGCCTTGATTCATACACAGCATGTCGCTTCCACAAGTATGGTTGTCCTAGTAATACATCACAAACTTCAAGGGGAGCAATGTCACACAATGCCTCATCCGTGAAGGGCTTGATGTTGTATGGAAGGCGACACTGCTGACTCACGTGAAGATCTCGCCCTTGGTGAAGCCACCCAATGGTGTATGGTTGTGGATGTGTTGTGGTCGGTAAGCCCAACCGCTTCACGACCTCTGCCGAAATGAGGTTCTTTTGACTCCCGCTATCAACAATGAACTGTATCGGGGAGCCCTTTACCCACATCTGGGAGTGGAAGAGACGCTCCTCCTCTTCTGGATCTTCGGGTTCATTTTTCTGGATCTTTGCGGTAACAACAGTGGCGCTGGGATCTGCATCAATGATCTGCTTCCCTTTTTCATACCCCTTATCGGGTTCTGACTCAGAGTCGGAACATGCATCTGATTCTGAAACCTTTAGCTCAGCCACCAGTGACTGCTTGGCCCGACACTCACTTGTGTTGTGAGTGGAGCTCTTATGGAACTCGCACCATTTTCCAGTATCCTATCTCGGCTTCGCGGCGTTGTTCTTTGCTTGCAGCTTCGGCTGGTTGTATTGGGCTGTCCCGCCTTGGCTCTGTCCTTTGTTCTGTGGTTTAGGGGCACCTTTCCCCTGCTTTGGATTCGCAGATCCAAAGTCTCGCTTCTTTTGTTTAAAATTCTGCTCGACCTTGACGGCATATCGGTATGCTGCGCCGAGCGAGGGGATGTTTAGGAATTGTATTTCTTCCTGGATGTACTTGTGCAGGAAGCCACGGTATTTGAGTATCAAATGTTGCTCTGAATCCTCGATACCCAACTTTGTGCGAAGGGTATGGAAAAGATTGGTGAACTCCGGCACGTCTTGGTCCCTTCCCTGCCGCAGCGTGGTCCACTTTATGTATTCATCCTCATAGCTTCCAACAGGGTAGTACTGCTCCTTGATGGCATCCCGGAACGAATCCCAGGTGGGTGCAGCTGAAAATAGTGAGCCAGTACTTTCATCCTTCTACTCGCAGTAGGTTTCCCACCAGTCCTTGACGTGGGGGGCTGCTTTGAGAAGAGCAAAAACAATCTTTTCTCGACTCGAAAATTCATGAACAGAAAAATAACCCTCTAGCAGATTTAACCATTTATCTACGGCATCGACGTCTATCTAACCCTCGAATATGGGGATTTCAAAATTAACTTGTACCTTAAAGGGTGTGGCGTTTCCAGAGGAGATGCTGGAAGCCGATGCGCCGCTTCTGGGTAGCCGCTGAAGGATCTGGGCAAAGCTTTCCATCATCGCGTTCCGTTGTCGCTCGAGGGCTTCTTCGAGCAAGATTTTGATGGGATCTCCTGCCCCCTCGTCTTTCTTCTCGTCCGCCATGGGAGGCCGTCGGGATTTGCGAGGCTGGTCTTGCAAAGGTTCAACCAGTTCAAGCCCTAACTCCTTATATCCCGACCTTGTTGGGGACATGCAAAGAAAAACAGAGAAAAAGCAGACCGCTCTGATACCACTGATCCGGATTTAAACAAGTACGCAACAAATTACAGAGATAACCATATACACAAAGATGCAGCGGAAATAATACTTCATTTCATTAATGGAAAATACTGAAATATGCTTACAACCAGAAGTGGAAATAAACCAGCTAGGGCGATGGTAGCTTATCTCTGAGAAGAGATGTGATGGCTACATGCCTCTGAACTGTGTTACAATGAGGCTCGAAGGCCTATTTATTGTTGAGAAACAATGGAAAAACCCTTAACATTCCAAAACCTAACCCTAGGAGATGAGACGCCAAACTGTGGGCCCCGTTTTGGGTAAATTGGTACATCAATTTCCCGGGGTCGTAACTTTGGCATATGATCTCCGTTTGACGCGTACAGTAGCTCATTAGAAAGATCTATCCGAGCACTATCATTGTTGGAACGGGAAACATTGGTCCATTCCATGACCCATGTTGCCCCCGGATTCCCCAAAAAACGTCGTTTAGGGCCTCAAAATGGCTCCGGAAGTTCAGGACCCGAAAAACTGCTAAAAATAGTAAGTTGTGCTACAATTAAGGAAACTGAAAATGCTGAGAAATACAATGGTGGGGGTCCGGGTGGACTTGGCAGGTGGCCACCAATATCCACCTGGATCAACCATAGATCACATCGCCACAAGATACAAGAGCACAATCTAGATAGGAAGAGTTTCTCTAAGAGGGTCGGAAATTTCACAAATGATGATGATCAAATGAAGTGTGCCTATCCTCTACTTATATGAGGATTAGGACAAGTAATTATGTCTATGAAGCCCCTAAAAACAAGTTAAATCACTAAATGACCTTGGGTTACAAGCCAACCCATTAGCTAACATGAAATTAAGTCTAACTTTCCCACACATGTGAGTTGTAACCTCTTTAATGCTGATGTCATCAATCATAAATTCTTTGAATGTCGTTTCCAAGGGTGATGAGGTGTCCAAGAAGGTGTAGATGCCTATAAGTTCCAAGATTTGAGGGTTAGCCCTCAAATTCACCTCAATATCTCTTGTGGTGTCCCAAGATCCAGTTATGGTGCCATAAAGTGGTCTCCATGGGTCTCCATCTATGAAACAAGGCCTCCTTCTCTCCAAAATTAGGGCTTCCTCTAGTGCAATGAGCCCTCCCTAGTCTCTCAATGTGAGACCATCCTCATCTAGGCTTTGAATCAGCTCATACCCATCAAGTTGTGTAAAGGAAAACTTGCGGGCATATTGGTTCCAATGGTGTCATCTTGAAGAACCATAAATTTTGGGTCAAAGTTAAACAACATCTTGGGTTCTGGAGGTGGAGGTACTATAGGACATGTGTCATATAATAGTGCTAGTAAGAGGCTCCAGAATCTCAACATTGCATCTACTTTGGCCAATATACTTCTCTGAATGTTTTGGTTACTTGTGGAATGGGTGCCCAATTCCTAGGTTATTGAACCACCTAAGAAAAATAACATGGGTTCTAGTGAAAACAACCATTCATTAGGGACTAAAACCAATAATGCATCTAAGTGAACCAAACTTGAATGTTGAGGGCAATATAATACTTAAAACACAGATCCGTTTCCAAAATCAGGACCAATATCTCACAAAGGTGTTTTCTCCCTAGGCAAGGGTGGCTTAAGGTCAACCTTATTAGGTGCCTTAGTCCCCTAAGTGGAAGGAACATTTCCCTAGTACACCCTTCAATTGATAGGTTTTAGTGAATAATAATGTGGTAATAGAGGGGAGAATGATTCATGTCAAAGGGACTAGCTGATGGGGTAGTCCACATCCTGAGTGTATAGATGTGAGGAGGGAGCACTCATGGATGCATGAGTTACCATCTCGACCTTGGTTTTTCCACACCTCTTGTGCACCTTTTACTTCTTCTTGATTATTCCTTAAATTGTCACTTATAGCTCAAGGTAGAGCTTTTTTTGTATGATGTAGCAGTTTTATTACCCCTTTAATATGAGTCAGTTTATCACTCATCGGGGCTAGGACATGCAAGGTTTCCTTTTTGATGTAATGAAGCATCATGTGCTGAGGAACCAGGTAATGGCCATATGAGGTAGGTAGAGATCATTCTAATATTTTGCGCACATGATAATTCTTATGTCCCAACCATCTTTTACATTTTGATTTTTCTTGTTTTGTTGTGGCCATGATATGATTTTTCCTTTTCTTTTAGTTGCATCAACCTCCCAGGGAAAATTATTTAGGCCATACTCAAGGTATGTGAACATGTGAGTGCCAAATCCCTAAGAACTAATGATAAGTTGTACCTAAAGAATGGAGATGAGATATAGGGCCTGTAACGTGGGATGGAAGGTGATAATTATGATATAGGGAAGATGGAACACACTATCTCAAGCATGGCTTCCGAGGTAGTGACCCTCCTATAACCCAAAGGTCCTTAAGGGAGGTCCCACTATTATAGGGTTAAAGATTACCCCCTGGTAAGGTGAGATAAAAAGGATGTGGTTAAGGTATGCCAATCTTCCAAATCACTGCATTATCCATACTAAATGCCCAAAAACAGACAAATATAAGCACCTAATCAGAAAATGATCAAAGTAACTTTTAAATGAAAACCCACATTCGTGCAAGTGCTAATGTTGGATGGGTGAGAAGCACACGGATGATGCAAGTGGTGGAGGCACCTGACATATCGTCATCAATGGTGGTTGGTAGGGGTTGTTGCCTGTCTGGCTAACTGGTTCACTATCAAATGTAGGAGAAAATTTTCCTCCTATGGGGTTACCCATTTTGATCGGTAATAATAACCACTAAGGCCTCTGCAAGAGGTCACTCTACATAATAGATATCAGTGAATTAATAAATCGAAGAATACAAAGACATATTCGCCTCACCTTTAAGAATACATTTGCACTATTAAGAAAATCATGCAATTAATTTGACACTAATTTTCCCTTTATCCATGGCCTTATATACACACTCTCTTATTGAGAATGAGAATATCAAATGCCATATTCAAGAGAAAAAAGGGACTAAGTGTCATTTTAGAAGGACAATATACAATGATCTATATTGATTACAGACCATTGAATAAAAACACCATCAAGAACTAGTACATAATTCCATTGATTAATGATCAAATCAAGGACACTAATCTTTTTCAACAAAATTAATCTTCATTTAGTGTATCGCTAGGTGTCAATCGAGGCAATTGTTATATGGAAGAGAGAGTTCAAGTATAAAGAACATCTCTTTAAGTTGTTAGTCATGTCCTTGATCCTAATGTACCAACAATGTTCATGAGGATGATATATGGTATTCTAAAACTATTCACCAATTATTTTGTGGCCTTGTGCCTAAACAATATCATAATATCCAACAAAAATTTGGAAGAGAATTTGAAGCACATTTAACAAGTACTCAACACACTGACAACACATGCCATATGCCAACTTGAATTTTTTCTTCATTCGAGGTGCAAATAATTCAATATATAGGATACATTATGGAGGAGAACAATGAGCATTTGGATCTATCAAAGATCCAAATCATTGATTATAGGGAGATCTTGAAGCCATTGAAAGAGTTTCATAACATGCTAAGCCTTGCCAACTTTTCACACGAGTTCATGTTGGGATTCTCCCATATTGCTTTCCTCCGGGACGAGGTGATTATGGGTGGATCAATGACTAAAATTGACGATGAATAATAAAAATCCTTTAAAGATCTAAAAGAACCACCTCTACTAGGGGTCAATACTCACTTTAAATTATGTTGTGACAGACATTTTACATTATATTGTTGGTGCACTATTCACTCAAGAAAGACATTTAGTAGCCTATCACAAATACAAAAATATCTAGAAACTTTACTTCACTGTGTAGACATGACAACAAAATATTATGAGAAAGAAAATAGTGATCCACACCAACCACATGCTTATACAATTTATGAAAACTTGGAACAAATTGTAAAATTCCATCAAAAGTAGTCCAGTTCTTCTTGAACATCAGGTCCAATAAGGGTGACAAAAATATAGTTGCAAAGATAACCCTTGTTTAATCAATGGCCTAAGCGGGAAAACTCTCACGATAACAACATTGAGCTTGCACAATGCCTCATGCATTGAAATAAGAAAATAATTTCAAAATTGTCATATGTCACTAATAGTGGGCCAACGTGTCCTCTCTAGTTTCAATGGAAATCCTATGTATCGAATGGCCACTGGGGCTTTATCCTTTGACTGAAATGAAATTATTTTAACGTCCACGAGGCTAAAAATAACCTATGGGATAGATTGCTTCTCCCTCTGGTTCTTGTATTCAACCCTTTCACTGTGAAGTCTCACAATAAATGCTCCCAACTTCTCGACAAACCCCTCGCTAAATAGATTATGTTATAGATCTAACCTAGAAATATATGATAATAGAAATAAACCTAGAAATAATATGAAATGATTCTTTATCGATATCAAACCCTTAAGGTAGGGGAACACCATACATTCACTCCTTAAGGAAGGAGAACACTCCACAAGCCATATGCCTGTTCATACAATAATCCCTGACTATCCTTCACATGGAGTCTCTAGCCTCTATACAGGACTCATACATACAATACCATGGGTCATTACCATAGTTCCCTCATACCATCAACTAATACCATGGGCCCATTACATTATTATTAACTACTTGTGGTCCCTTGCATGATATGGGTTAACCACCTTATTTATTACTATGGCCCATCTCATTATTACATTATTACCTTGGGTACTTCCCTTGGTACCCCATATTATCCCCCCCTAGTATATAACACTCCACCCCCCCTAGCATGTTTCGTCCCCGAAACATGGGAAGAACACAAATAATAAGATCTACTCAAAAGAGTAGTCCACTGGTACCATGCACGTGCATCTAGCCATCCAAGAGAAAGGTGAACCATCGATCTCGTTGGTGCCTCTCTCGCTTGAGATGGAAGTTGACCATGGCAGCGCTTCTGTGTTGATGTGTAGTAGGTGGATCTTCGCTCCTCGCTATCCGTCATACGGGGGTTGTTGTCCTTGTGGCTAATTGGTTGCCATCTTGTTGGTTGTTTTCTTGCGGGGTGATGTGGGTGATGATATGTTGAAGTTTTAACCCACAGTGTCTTTTTCTTTAATTCACCCTGCTGTGGTGCCTGTTGTGGTGTCTTCTTTTCCAATATGACTTCAACCACTGAGCCCTCCTCTGATGTATCAGCACCTGTAACCTTTTCTGCTTCCGCCTCTGTTTGTGTTTGATTGTCTATCATCACTGGCTCATCATCTAATATGTCAGACCCTGGAACATCTTCTGCTTCAGCCTCCTTGCACTCTACCTGTTTATTAATGGAAATATCCTGTAATGTAATTTTCTTCTTTTTATACCAGAGCTTCAGGAATTTCTTCTGTACATTAATATTGATAGTACCCACTGATTCCATCCAAGGGTATCCCAAAACAACATCCTTATCATCCATCTCTGAAGTATAAAAATCACCATGCAACACATACTTATCCATAGAAAGCTTCAATTCCTTATAAATTTGAACAGCCTCATCATCAACCTGTGTATTTTCAATTTGTTTTGCTGGAACTTGCAATTTTTTTGCCAAATTAACATTGATGAAATTATGCTTGCAACTAGGATTTATAGAAACAATGGTCTTCTTTTTTTGAATCAATCCATGAACCTGCAATAAGGAGACCCCTGTAGCAAATAACCCCTTATGTGTCTCATTCTCCTTTTTTCTAGCCCGAGACCATTTGTCCAAAAAGAGTTTTTCAAATTATGCATCTGAAAGTTTGGTCAACTGCTTGTGGTCAAGTGATAACCACCATTTTTCAGCCTCATCTCTCATATTAAGCTTCATTAAAATCTTCCATTGTGTCTCATGTATGTACTTGTATCTCTGTATGAATTCTTCAATAGTAGGACCATCATCTTTCGCTGTAAAATAGATCATCTCCATGAAGAGGGTTTGAGAAAAATTCACTTACTTGGCGAAAATTTGAAATGGTCACAGTTTCGTCAATATTGCTCAGAATCCCTATTATGACCTGTTTTCAGAAATGGAACAATCATTCTGCATCTACCCATGTGTTAGAAATCCTGATCCAGGCACTAGAATTTCAGATCTGCGCTGCAACTCTCCTGTCGTCACCAAAGTTTTTGCAAAAAGAGTTGATTTTAAATCAGCGATATCTCCCTCATCCGGACTCCGATTCGACTGATTTGTTTTTTTGAAATTAGGTATTTTTTCACAAATATTCTAGATCTACAATTAGATTTTGCAGATATTGCACCAGGACGTCCAGATCTGCGCCACAAACTCGCTGCCCCGAAAAATTGTCTACAACACCACTGATTTTTAGATCAGCGATATCTCCTTCATTCGGACTCCAATTCAACCGATTTTTTTTTTAAATCGGCTATTTTTTTCACAAAGAATACAGATCTACAATTATATTTTGTAGATATTTCACTAAAACAGACATATCTGATCTGCAAACTCGCCGCCCCCGAAATCCTGCAAAAAAAATAAATAAATAAAATAAAAATTCTCCACTTTTGTGCCCAAGAAAGTGCTCTAATACCACTTGTTATAAATCTAACCTAGAAATATATGATAATAGAAATAAACCCAGAAATAATATGAAATGATTCTTTATTGATATCAAACCCTTAAGGTAGGGAAATGCCATACATTCACTCCTTAAGGAAGGAGAACACTTCACAAGCCCTATGCCTGTTCATACAATAATCCCTGACTATCCTTCACATGGAGTCTCTAGCCTCTATACAGGCCTCATACATACAATACCATGGGTCATTACCATGGTTCCCTCATACCATCAACTAATACCATGGGCCCATTACATTATTATTAACTACTTGTGGTCCCTTACATGATATGGGTTAACCACCTTATTTATTACTATGGCCCATCTCATTATTACATTATTACCTTGGGTACCTCCCTTGGTACCCCATATTATCCCCCCTAGGTATATAACAAATTATCCCAAGAGCTAGCTGCCAAAATATTTGCATAACTTTTATGCTATCTTTGAAGGCCTCACATTCTAAAATGAAATTCTTTTCTGCTTCCACTTTTCCGGAAGAGAAAAAAATACATACTCTTTCAAAAGGTGACACTGATATAGTTGCAAAGATAGCCCTTGTTTAATCAATGGCCTAAGTGGGAAAACTCTCACGAGAGCATCATTGAGCTTGCACGATGCCTCATGCATTGAAATAAGAAAATAATTTCAAAAGTGTCATATGTCACTAATAGTGGGCCAACATGTCCTCTCTAGTTTCAATGGAAATCTTCTGCGCCGAATGGCCACTAGGGGTTTATCCTTTGACTGAAATAAAATGAAATGAAATCATTTTAACATCCATGATACTAAAAATAGCCTATGGGACAAATTGCTTCTCCATCTGGTTCTTGTATTCAACCCTTTCACTATGAAGTCTCACAATAAACACTCCCAACTTCTTACTGTAAAGTCTCACAATAAATGCTTCGAGCTTCTTGACAAACCCCTCTTTAAATAGATTATCACAAGAGTTGGAAGCTAGCTGCCAGAATATTTGCATAACTTTTTCTGTTATCTTTGAAGGTCTCGCATTCTAAAATGAAATTCTTTTCTATTTCCACTTTTCTGGAAGAGAAAAAAATACATACTCTTTCCTCCGACACTTCTTTTGGGATTTTCCAGTGCTCAGTTTCACGAGTTGATGAGAATTAGTCCTTAATTGAGCAATAAGAATTTTGGCTCTCCAAAAAATATTGGCCCCTATGTATGTTTTTTGTTAATAATTATGAGTGGGATTAAACTCTTGAATATAGTACTTGTTCTTTCTCCCTAGCTCCTTCTCCCAAATACATTTTTGGAACTTATCCATAACAAAAAAAATTATCTCTTTACTATTTGTGGGACACACAAATAAAAAAATATCCCATTTACTAGACCATTTATTATTTTTCCGCATCCAAATCTTTTCACGATCTTTGATCTTGGACCTAGCAAGTACACTTGGGAGACTCACCCACACCCTTTTGATCGCACTCATTCTTCGATCCAACGACCACAAACCCACGATTTTTTTTACTCCACCCGGCCTGAGACTCGATGACCATGAACTCTGTCAGTATAGGCAATTTTGTACTGTTCATAATAGATTTCAGGTTTTTTCCAAAATTCTTGAATTTTTCAGAATATCTTGAGAGCGATAAAGATAAAGATAGTGTAGACTTTCTAACCGTGAAATTAAGGGTCTTTGTTTTCACAGTAGAGCTATGATAAATTATGGAGCATTTCAAAACAAACCCTGGTTGAAACATGAGCTCATCCGTTTCTGCATGAACAATTTGCGAGTCATTGTTGGGTGTTAAGACTCAGTGTGTTAGCTGAAGAGGCGTTTATTTCTGGGATTTTGACTTGTGGCATTGGATTTTCTTTGAAGATGTTGTTATGAGTTGAGCTCGAGGCTCTTAATTCTGGTTTAAATCCGTCTCTATTCTTTTGTTTAGTAGCTTTCTTATTTATACCTGGTTGTTGTTTAGTAAGCATTCTCAGCAGAGTAAATTTTGAGACAGGCATTGGTGGCTGGAAGTAATGCATAAGTAGAAAGTTCGAAAGCGGTACATGTAGTTCAGCATCTATTATCTTTTCCAGGTCTTATCATCATGCATGAAAAGGAGTTGTTTGTTTGAATAGAAAGTCTCAATAGGAGCTTTGTGATTTGAACATTCTATAATTTTGTGGATGTCACTGTTTACATCACCACCAGGTGTTGGTTACTTGTTCCTTTTGATTAAAGGGAATGATGCATCGCATTGTACCTTCAATATTACTTGAGTAGAGACGTGTATAGAAGGGAATATTGTTGATTGTACACAAATAATGTGATTTCACCACGGAATGAGCTCATAGAACACTAAATTGACATCAAATTTGGCAATGTTAGCGTAATAGGATTTTCAATGGCATGTTATATTTAGAATGGAGAAGTCAAACTCACTAAGTGCATATAGGTTAACAAAGTACTCGCCTCCATTTTCATTCTTCTTTTGGTTTTGGAAGAAATATACCTTTTGGTCATTCAACTTTAGAAGTAATCATTCTTCTTTTGGTTTTGGAAGAACTATACCTTTTGGTTATTCAACTTCAAAGGTAATTGTAACTTGCAAATTGTAACTTTCAAATTGTTTATTTTGTGAGTTCACTTATACATTTTTGAAAAGAAGTTGAATTGCATTGTAAATGGGTACATTTTCGGTTGAAACCAACAACATTTATTTTTTTATCTTGAATTATTTGGAAAATCGCTTGAATTGATGAGTTACTAGAGTTATTGAATACTCTAATACACAATAAAGTCACAATTGACAAAGAAAATCTCACGGACGTTCGAATTTGTTTACAAGATGTTTTGGACAAAATCGACTTTCTTCAGCTTGAGTCATAACTCCAACAAGATGAACTACATAAAAGGAATCAACATTTTGAACTAATTTTTGTTCAGAACAATTCTCACTTTGAGAATGATTCTTATCAACAACTAGCACATGATCAAATCAATGATGCCACTTCACAAGCAAATTCAAATGAAGATGAAGAAGTTCTATTTGCACTTCCTAAACCCATCATCAAACCTTAGGAAGAGGTTATCAATAACAAGCATATAACTAATCTTGGATATGAAAAGATAGTGGCATTTCACATTCCAAACTATTCTAAACCGAATCGAGTTTTTTCAAGAAAATTCATCTTCGTATGCTCTACATCCAACCAATTCGAGTTCTTACAAGAAAGCTCATCTTCGCCTCCTCTACATGCATGCAAAATTCTCAAATGTCAACAGGGTCTTTGAGTGAGTTGGCCACATGAAAGGTCAATGTTTTGATATTCATCCTTGTGAGCATTGTGGAAAACATACTCATCATTCAAACACATGTTCTAGACATAAGAACCTAGCAAGAGCAAAGATTCACCTTGGATGGATTTTTTTTGGCAATCGTCATCAACAATGAAAAATATATATTAGCCATATCGAAGAATTCATTCTCAAGTATTAACACATATTGTAGTGCAAATATTTTCATCTTCTCACCTTGTATCTGATAAGGGGGGATTGATAGTCTGCTACTAGTTTTGAAGTCATATCAAACGAGTTTGAGGCATAGCTAGAACCAAATCTAGTAGCTAGAGCCTAGAGCCAGAGGCAGTGAGAGCCAAAGTAAGAGTTGCAGCCAAAGATAAACTCATGTTTCACGATCATCATTTGGTTTGTGGGCCTCCTTAAACCACCACTAGGTAGAAGACTTATTGCTTCTACTAGACAATAATATGTGGTCATTTCTAAAACACTTTTTTAATAGTTTATGGTCATCTTTAAACCATCATCATGCAACACTTCCATTTAGCACAAGACATTAGCTTCTAGCCAAATTCAAAAATGTTCTCGGAACAACTTCGAGCCAAGTTCCAAAGTTGGTGATCAACCTTAAACCACCTCCATAGAAGACTTCAACTTTTGTTGCCCTTTTGGTTTGTGGTGTTCCTTAAACCACCATCAATAGAAGACTTTGACTTCTACTAACCATTTAGTTTGTGGTCCCCATTAAACCACCATATTCAGAAAGCACATCTAGCAATTGGCTATTATTCACCTTTGCATCATAGCTTTCTTCTTGGACTCATATAGACCCCTTCGGATTGGGGGGAATGTTGAAAATGTAATCCTCAAGGATTATGTAAATTTGGAATATTCACTTGTGTGGAAGGTGAAAATCCACAATTGAATTTGGATAGTTATGAGTCCAAGATACCTCTTAGAAGATGAAATCAAGCGTCTTGAATTTATGTATTTATGTGTATCATATGAATAATATTTGCATTACATGTTTATGTATTTTTATGTGTTCTAACATAATCTTCCATCTTTCATCAACTCGTGCCCTATATTTATTGTGGAGTTGCTTCAACCAAACTTCTTGTCTCAATTGAACACCTTAGAGGTGCCAAAGCACTTACCCACTAAAGAGAAAAACACTAACTACAATGGACTAGATCATGGACAGCAAGTTGAAAAGCACCCACAAACAAAACATATCATTTTGTTGGGTTGTGAAAGTAGAGTAGATTCTTCATTAGGGCAAGCGGTTCACCATGAAATAAATCTTGATGGAAGACTATGTGTTGTACATGAACTTAATATAACGGGGAACATGGCTACTCAATAGGGAAGCAATGATCAAAGTGTCCGTCAAAGGCCATCTCAAAAACAATTGTAACAAGGGTAGTGTTTGGGACTTTAATTTCCATCACATTTTTGGGGGCTTTCCTATGCAAATTTTGAGGGTTTCATGCCTCACTATTAGGGCCAATTCAATTTTTTAATATTCTTTCCAACAAGCTAAAGAAGACCTGAGATGGAATGTCAAGAGAAAAGTTAGGATCTTAAAAATATTTACCTTTTTTTTTCTAAGCAACTAAGAATTGTCAAGCTCGATGTTTACACTCAACACTAACATGATACATAGGTTAGAGTTCCTTCATATTAGGGTTTTCACATTATTATAAAATGAAGTTTTAGCCTCTTGTTATTGTTTTTTATTTCAGAGTGTAGTTATCAAATTTCTTCTCAAAGATAAACTACCGCCATTCTAACCACTATGTATTACTATGTACATTGCAGTGTTTTGCACTATTGATTCATTAATAGAATGTGGTTTAACTTTCATAATATACTTCCAATATTTCATCTTGAGTTCCCTCTACAATATTATTTGTTCTTTCATTTCATTCTCAATGTAATCCAAAACAAATATTGTCAACAAAAAGATGCAATCAAAGGCGAGTGAGCACAACAAAAGAAAATCTAC
Source organism: Pinus tabuliformis (assembly GCA_031772625.1). Lineage (NCBI taxonomy): Eukaryota > Viridiplantae > Streptophyta > Pinopsida > Pinales > Pinaceae > Pinus > Pinus tabuliformis. Next base: position 1,206,559,168 of record CM062817.1, on the reverse strand, counting down.
TTACACTTTAAAGTATTGATCATTTTATTTTCTTACTACATTGTAACATAAAACTCTCATTATCTTAATTGTGGGAATTGATACTATTTACAAGTCATGCATCAAATATCCACAAATTAAAATCGGAAGTACATCTAAAGTATTTTTGGTGGGCAAATTTGTAGGAAAGACATGAAAGGAAATTGAGGTTGTGAGAAATTATCTTAATGACAAGTCACTATATAAATAGACCCACATGAGCTTGGTAAGTAACTAGATCACCATTTATTTAACATCAAAGTTACTCATGCATCAAATATCCACAAAATAAAATCGCCAGTACATCTAAAGTACTTTTGGTGGGCAAATTTGTAGGAAAGACATGAAAGGAAATTGAGGTTGTGGAAATTTATCTTAATGACAAGTCACTATATAAATAGACCCACATGAGCTTGGTAAGTAACTAGATCACCATTTATTTAACATCAAAGTTACTCAAGCTGCCACACAAGTTCTATAGCACAAGAAGATTAAACAAAACTTGAAGCTAACAACCAATTTTTGCAAGGTGAGGAATAGAGTCTACAAAAGTATTGATAAAGGTTGCTCCTCAAGTCTTTCTTGTAAATTTGTCATGATTATCAAGCCTCCTATCAGTCATCAACTTCTCACCAACTAGACAAAACAATTACATGCAAAGATGGAATAGATTGTGTTCCCAAAGGGGACAACTAACAATAATCATTGTACACATTTGCAACATAAAAAGAAACACGTCACTTCCTCAAGAAGCATTAACATCAAGGAGCAAGTACTATGTCAATGATAAGGAAGATGATATAGCATCCATCTTGTGGAAGATAATGGAAGCATGTTAAAGAACTAGGAGGGGTGGTTTATTTTTACTTTTATTGTTTTAATTTATGGATTGTACCTTGATCATACTTGTAACTAGCATAGATTAATTTTAACTTTAGATTTAAAGCTTCAAGAAATATTTAAAAACCAACTACAAACCTCTTACTATTTAAAAAAATCCAAAGTACTATTTTAAAAATCAAAAGTTAAAATGGACCTATGCTAATCTATTAAAAAATCAAAAATTAAAATAGACCTATGCTAATTTATTTAAAAGTATTTTATTTTATTTAGGTCAGCTTCCTATTTTCTTTTCCTTTTGATATTAGAGATGGAAATCCCCATGATATGTTGCATGTTACACCCATCTCTAACATGCACACATATATACACACCTCGCTTCACTAGTTACAATTAGTTTTAATCCACTTTCAAAATACTAGTTCACCATTTTCCTTTAGACTATAAATATATTTTCTCTTCCATTCAAAAATCCCCACAAAAAAATGGTCTAAACCATGGGGTGGGTATTTATAAATGTTATCATGATTCTGGAAATGTCATACTAATATATTTCCCAATTTATTTTTAGGAAAATAATTTACTAAAATAATTCTTATTTTTTTGAAATTATAAAAAAAATGTTTTATAATATCATAAATGGAGGGAAATTCAATTCTACAGATATCATTTGATATTTCTACATCAAGATCATTTTGTGATTTCATCATTTTTATAATCTATCTAGTATAATGTATAAGAACTTTGGGGAGTCTTTTGTTCTAAATGGTTACTTTTGGAGTTTTTAGATGTTTTTGGGGATTCAAAAGTAGTAATTGAATGGGTAAATGAAAGGTCCACTTTTAATCTCCCTATGCTTTCAAATTGGATGAGAAGAATAAGAGAGCTGGTTAGACACTTTAGATCACTGACATTTATCCATATATACAAAAAAAAAGGAACAAAATCGCTGACACACTCTCAAATAAGGGACATGGATATACTCTGGAGGAGATCAACATTGAAGCATACAGCAATGATGCATTACAAAGATCTAGAAAGATCCAGTTTACCTCAAAGTCCCTTTATCTTTGCAGCTGATCTATAGGCATCAAATTTTTATTTAGTTATATGTTATGACATTCTGATTTTGTAATTTTGTTATGAAGATGCAGTCCCATGGACTCTATAGTCTGAAAATTGAGTTATTATGTTAATTTCTTTGGCATAGCTTTTATGTTAAATATATGTCTAAAAAAACTTAAGTATATTGCCCACTGTAAACAACTTTTTATAATACAAAATTGTTGGTTTTTTCTTAGGTGAAAAAAAAAACAAATCAAGTATATTGGAAGTTTATCTTTCCTATCTTTATCGCAAATCTTTATAAGATGTCATGATCTATCAAGTAAATTGGAAGTTTCTCTTTTCCTTTTTAAATCAGAATTGCGATCAAATGTTTGCAACAATCCCATGAAACTGGCCTGAACTCTCACTAACCTTTCTTTAATTCTTACTAACTAATTTAAACATTTGTTATTAGTCAAATTATTTCCATTCACATATACTAGATGTATGAACAATATCTACAATATCTATCTGAGGTTATAGATTAGTCATACATTCAAAGCCCGGTTTTCAGGTTCATTAGAACTTGCCACCAACACCTTATCCCACAACTCGGGATAAAATTGTAAGCAAAGTAAAATGCATTCAAAGTACAGTTTTCGGGAAGGAAATTGAACCAAAACGAATTTGAAGATGTGTCTCACATATAAATTACCCCAACCACAGAAAGATGATTACTTGCCAATTGGTAAATTTGACTTCCAGGCAATTTAAAGCATTTCAACCATAAAATGTTACCCAAGAGGGCATGACCATAGTTCCGTAAACAATCTCATTTTCACCCGAAAGATTTTGATCTGATTCCAAAATCATTAATCTTCCAATAATTTTGAAAAGGAATCACATAATCTGATTCCATGTGTTTTTTTCCAAGATAGTTGAAATGTAACAATTTTGACGACGATTCCTGCTACTGATACTTAAACAGAAAGTCCATCTGGACAAAAACTGATTTGGTAAGGATGAATAGAGGAAAACATGATGAAACAGTTGTGATCGGAGTTGCAATGATGACCTGGCCTGATGTGAAGTTTCCAATTGTTTCTTACATCAACGCATTTCAAGAATAAAATAATGCCACCAATGACAGATTTAAAACATGCCACAATCCAAAATGACGCTTTCAAGGTTTAGAAACTTTTTGCAGATTATCTTACCTTGGATTATTATGTCACTCTGACAACCATCAAACCATGCATAAATGATGGAATGAGGCTTGAAAGCTTCAAAACTTCGTATGCCAAACAATGATTGTGAGACTAACAACTGCTTTGCAGTAAAATATCGGGTCAGTCTTATCAACTTTAGTGCTTGGTCACTTGAATACGACTTGCATTTTGCAAATAAATCTATCTATAATGTCTTGCAGATATTTCATGTGTGTTGCTCTTGAGTTTAGGAAAAATATGTTGGGCAGGCATGGCATTATCTATTAAATGCTGATAATTTGATTCTCTACCTACTTAAAACAAACATATGCCTGCAATTATCAATATTAACGCCTGGATTATTTTCATAATCAAATAAGTAATAAACTGGAACTTTGACAGGCTTGGAAATGTACACTAGTCTGTAGCTCTACTTCGAACTGGTGAGATGGCCGGAATCTGCTCGACAGCAGCGAACTGATCAGAATTGCTCAGAATCGGAACAGTAGAAACACCCCTAGAAATATGAATATTTGATTCTGCTTGTGGCGCATGTGTGGACGAGTCACATAAAGACAATAACTGTTCAGAAGAACTAGGTTGAATCATAGGCTGCACTTCTGAATAGCTGTACTGGTCAAGACAGTTCTTAAATGTATCTGTAAGTGTAAATAAAGTATCCTGGATATACAAATTATCATCAAAATCACTGCCAAGCAGAAATTCACGTAGGCTATTGAGTTCTGCTTCAACCGTAGCATTCTGAATGGAAGTAGCATTCCTTGAGAGCACGTCAATAGAATCTCCCTCATTAGCAGATTGATTAACTTTCTGAGTTGCTGAACAAATCTCCGAGATATTTTGTTCTTTATTGCTTGATGACATGTTCAAAGGTTCTGTTGTCTCCATCGAGTTGCTTTCCAAAGAAATTATTTTGCTTCCAGGAAATCTTGTAGCCATGATACTGGGGCCAGTTCCATGAAGATGCTGTATGTCCCTTAGTGTGAAACCTCCATACATGCTTCCAATTTGACCAGGGAGATGAGTGACCATGCTAACAGTAGATTCAAGATTTGTTGATGCAGAGTGTAGGTTGGTCGTAGATGAACAAGACTCTTTTTGGATGGATCCCACAGGATGCACAGAGATGCATCCATTATACAATGGAACCATTGGAGCTGCATTGGTACTGGCATCATGACTTGTGCCATCCATATTCATTGAACTGGTGGAGCTTGTGATTCCAATATCAGTCTGCCCATGCAGATGAGAAGACAAACCAAGAGTAAAGGGGGATTCTGTCTGAGATCGAGGGTTTGGTTGCAGATTGTCTGTAAATAAAGATTTCCTGAATTGATTTGCAGGTTGTGTCGGAGGATTTGATTTCAGATTGTTAGTAAATGAAGACAACCTTAATTGATTTGTAGGTTGTCTCTGAGATGGATGGTTCAGATCAATTGTAAATGAAGATGGCCTCAACTGATCTGCACAACTATGGCCGACATTCCAGGGAATACCTGCAACAGTTCCTGTACCGACTTGATCGCTTCTACCCTCCTGACAAGTGGAAATCATGTGGTTCCCAAGCATGCTTTGATCCTTTCCAATCCTTGCATTATGGAGAAGTAAATGAGAAGACAAATTAAAGGTAGAGAGAGTCTGTGTCCAAGAGGGAGGGTTCTTTGTAAAAGGAGGTGATTTGATTTGATGTGCATAACCTTGGCTCATGTCAATTGGAACAGATGCAATGGAGCCAACTTGTTCACTGCTACCAGCCTGACTTGTGGAATTCATGGGGCTTGCAAGCTTCCTTCCATTTTGCCCAATTCTTTCACTGTGTCCAGGGAAATGAGCTTGCAAACCAAAAGTGGGGACCATTCCTGGCTGCAAGGAAGGATTTAGATTGTTTTTGGATGAGCAAGGCATGGATTGCTGCCCAGAAACTTGGCCAATATTGGATGGAACACAGGTAACTGGTTTTATATGCATCTGATTACTCCTGCCAGCCTGGCCTGGAGAACTCATGGAGATGCCATGCATGTTTCCACTCTGGCCAATCTTTGCATTATGGCTAGGTAAAGAACAATGTAAACCAAAGGTAGATTGGTGGCTTGTCTCAACAATAGGGTTTAGATTGTTTGTAGATGAGAGACACCCAGATTGAACTGCAGCATCAAGGTTAATGTCTAGAGAAGCAGATGCAATTTCCTTTCTACCCACTGGATTGTATCTGCCAGGCTGAACTGTGGGACACATAGAGTTAGTATGTATGTTTCCACTCTGACTGATTCTTGCAAAATGGCCAGGCATGCAACCATACAAACCATATATAGATGCAGCTCCTGTCTCAGAGCAAGGGTTCTGATTGCTTGTAGAAAAGCCAGGACTCCTGGAACTTGCGTGCATGCTGCTACTATGGCCAGTTCTTCCATTATGAAAGTGAGTATTCATATGTTCTGTGGATGAGAACGACCTGAACTGATGCACACCACCATGGCTACTAATTGACAAAGCAGATGTGACTGCTTTTCTACCAATGCTATTACTTCTGCCAGCTGGACCTATGGAACTCATGGAGTTTGCGAGCGTGCTTCTATTCTGGCCAGTCAAATGACTCGATAGAGCAGCAGAAGAAAAAGGCCCACGTGAAAGGACAGGGTCTGCATTCTGGCAAATGCTTGAGGGAATATATGTAACTGCGTCTACACCCTCTTGATTACTTCCACTAACCAGAAATGTAGATCTCCCACTAGATATTTGAGGTATGACATCGTCAATAATGGGTGGTGATATCATCTGTGTTTTGTTCAGCCTGTAGGAATGTCTTAGCTTCCTCCATTTCTCTTCTTTTTCTGAGGCATGGCAGTGATCGCTCATCGAATTTCCTTGGCCCCAAGTCAAACATGGAGCAGGCTTGTCACATACATAACAATGACACTGCACAATTGAATTAAATAAGGAACAATGTCTTAGATAAGTACTTTTTAAATACAGTATTATCACAAGCAATCTGTATGTAAATACCAAGCACAGAAAAATAAAACATACATCACAAAATCACATGTACAATTCAAACCAAACTTCAGCAAATAATAACTATTCTTCCAAACTCTTTGAACTTAAATAGACTGTGCCTCAATAAGCTTACCAGAGCACAATGTTTCTTGTGAGGTGTGCTGTTGAAAGGAAAACTTACGCAACAATGCCTTGAATGAGGATAGTCCCTACATGCAACCTGATAACATTTTAAAGACTGGTCAATTATCAGCATTATGATATCAAACTTGACAAAGTAATCTTAAGGCATAAACTTATCCATCACAAAAGCCAAATTGAAATGCTAATGCACAGCATTGTCCATCACAGAACCCACTGCAATACTAATCCATGGCATTACCCAGCACAGAATCGACCTTCAGATCTTAAGAGTTCACTTGACATCCATCATGTAGACTCAAGTCTAAAATGTCAATGATGTTACTAACTGATACGACAAGAATTTTAAACACTGTTCTGTTCAAAGACAAAAAAAGAAAACAAACAATCACATTTACCATACACTTTTTTCATTATTCAAAATTATTTTCTCAGTGGCAAGCATATTTTACCAAGGCAACATCAAATCCGTAGTTGCATTCCCTGAGAGACAGGATGGCACATATTTCACAATTATTATAAATTGCTGAGTTGCACCAAACAGGTTCTGCAGTGTGAACTAAACCAAGGTAAACTAACATTATCATAAAGATTCAAGTGAACATTTTTTAAATTTGAGTTTCACTGCAGAGCTTACTGGAGAATACAAATATTTCTCAATAAACAATAGTATCTAGGACCTAACAATAAAAAAATGAAAAGCATAAACACAACAATATTCAACTGATGTTTATTTTATCTTTTCCAATGGTCCTCTGATGAGGTGCAACTGAAGACTATTAAATGTACTAAGTGACAGGGTACAACCTGTTACCACAAAATCTAGCAGGCCTTGGAGAGGGAAACCCTACAAGACAAGTAGCTAGACCAAGTGCTAACAATGGGGTAGAAGCCCAATGTCACCTCAACCAAAACCACCCTGCTCTTTACGGACTTTCACCAATGGGAGTCTCGGTACGAGGGAGATCACTTCAAAGAGATATGCTAGGTATAAGGCACAAAGTGATCAATCTAGAGCTCATTCAAGAGAGAGGCTCAATAACGGCTCAAGGCTTCAAGTAAGCAAAACACTCTCTAAGAAAAGCCCTAGAATGTTAGTTTTTGTAGCATCATAGGTGTTCTAGTCTCGAGACTTTGTTGAGAGGCTAAAACACAGGAGTTCTGCATAACGAATTAATCACACTGCAAAATTCACAAATAAAAATATTGCGGAAGATAAACTGGAAACTGAGAAAATACTGGCTCACACACACACAAAATATAACACTGTTATTTTTGGACAAAAATCCCCGGAAAAACCCAACTTGGAAAAACCAGTGCAACAATTGAGGGTTTTTATTGTTAAGCAGTAGTGAGGGTACAATAAATATCACCAAGCTGGTGAATCTATCCAAGAGGAATACTGCCAAAAATTCTCTGATGGAAATTACCCTCTCTCCGAGCAATCTTGGCACTGTCTGACCTCTAAAAGGCTAGCCATCCAAGTGATTTGCGCAGGCCCTGCATCACCCTAGCATTGCCTAACAAACGTACTGCCTGAATCGACTACCAATCTAGCCATCTTGCCTACTGCTCACTGGGAAACTGTCTCTCCGACCTTTGGAAAACTTTCCCAGCCTCTGGAACTAAAAATGAGCTCCTCTTCAGCTGGATCGAATTGCCCTCTTGAAGCTCTGTGCTGCCTCTGTGCAACCTCTCGAAGAAAATCTCAGCCTCCTCTTTCTAACTCTCGGGAATTGGAAAAAGATTCCTCCAAACTCACTGTCTCTGCCCCTCTTCGCTTCCCTTCTCTGGCTCAAACTTTTTGGCAACTGTTGCTGCTCTCTAGAAAATCAAACTACCCAAGGAAATCGATCTCAAGTGTGTTTGTTTTCCATCTACCCATTGACCTCCTCTTATAATCTCTAGTTGGGACTCCAGCGGCCAAGATTAAAACATAAGCGATGGCTGAGATTATTTCTGAATCGCCCTGTGTGAGTTTCTAGATGATTCACACCTTTCTCAATTAATACTGATTAATTAACCAGATTTCCTAAGTTTATACTCAGGGAAAATTAAAAATTTGGTTAATAATCTAATTGAGACACTTCTAGGTGGAATTTCCAAAAACAATTTCAGCTTCAAGAGTTAGATGGCAAAGGTGAAGCGGATGATCCTAGATGGAGTCTGTGACTATATAGTCTCGCATATGTCTGGCAAGAATACTGCCAAGGAGATGTGGGACGCTCTCGACCAACTATATCAAAATACTTCTGAGCAACAAAAATTGTTCTTGTAGGAGAAGCTAACAAACATCAGGATGCAGAAGGGTGAAGGCATAGATCCCTTCCTTACCAAGATTCCAGAAGTCCGTGATCAATTTGCAGCTATTGGGGAAGCACCTTAACCGACAGAGCTTGTGCATTTGGCACTAAACATTGTCTTAGAGGAGTGGCAAGTCTTTGTCCAAAGTATCTTGGGACGAGACCAATTGCCTAGATGGGATAGGTTGTTATCTGACCTACAGTAGGAGGAGATGAGGCGAGATCTCGTGAAGAGCACCATTAACGGAAACAACAACAAGGGCTTGAAGGGTGAGAAGGAAGAGGAGAATGTGGCTCTTGCATCAAAGGATTCTAATCAGGGACATGAGAAGAAGAAGAAGAAGAAGGACCTATCTGGTCAAGTGCTTCAGGTGTGGCGAGTTTAACCACTATAGTTCTCAACGTCCTCTCAGGAAGAAGGAGAAGCAAAACAAGTTGTCCTCGAGACTGGAGGAAGTCATCGACATGTGGATGACCAATGAAATATTTTATTGAGAGACAATCCAACTAGTTGTTAATTAACTATTAACTAGCATTTATGATTTTTTCCATAAAGGCTAGCCTCTCCTCATTGTAATGTTGTTGTTGTGAATTTGAGACAAGTGCTAGCATAATCAGTGTTGATAATATCGTTCTCGGAAAAATATCAGCGAGGGTCCTGAAAACATCTTTTCGGCAACATCAACGAAAATATCAACAAACATAAAAAAATCATTTTTTTCATATTTTTAAACATATAAAGAAATAATGATATTTAGCCGAGATTTTCAAAATATGGCAATATTTAGTTGATATTTTCAAAATATCATGATATTTAGCCGAGGCTTTCAAAATATCGACGATATTTTCAAATCTAAAAATATCGCGATATTTACCTATTGAAATATCGTTTGCCTGAAAATCGTGTGATGTTCGCGATATTTCACAAAATATCGCCAATATTATCAACACTGAGCATAATAAAGAGCTCACATTTTACAAACCCTTATGTAATTATTTTGTACAATGGTGGAACGTTTCTTGTTTTTATTCTTCTTCATAATATATGATTCGTGCATAATTATTCTAACTTATTATCGTAATTAATAAAAATATTTCAATACTATCCCCCAATCAAGGTGTGGCCACTAGAAAACGTCAATGAAAGGACGGGGTTATGGCTCCTCCACCACCTTGATCACATGAGGGAGGGCAGGAGGCCAACCCATGCCACCGGGATCAACATTATCACATTTAATTCCATGCTCATGATGATACTTGCCCATTCCAAGGCGGGGAGGATGGCCTTGCCTCCAAATAGTAAATACATTGTTGAGCTTTTCTACTAGCTTGTTTTCGCCTCAACTGGTCTGTCTGCATGCCAAATTGAACCTATCTTTTGCCAAAATTTTCTCCATTGCAAAGGTGGCTTCCCTCACCTCTCATGGGGAGGTTCTTGGTCCTATTGGCATTCGTGCAGAGAACCATCAAATGGTCAATAAACTATCCAAGATTGAGAATCTCCAAAAAAATCAAGGTCAAGTCTTTTCAAGAAACCCATTAGCTTCAATTAATGTCTCAAACTTCGGTTAACGAGGTATGGTCTGTCTTACATCTCTTTTCTGGGGCATGTCTCGGCAAGTTTATTTAGTTTAGATGTCTATCAGTCAACCAAGTTTTGTTTTTGGATGCACTTGGCTTTCCAAGCCAGTTTAGCTAGATATACTTTTGCAACTTGTATTTTTTGTTATGTGGTCTATTTTGGCTCAAAAAAAAAATTATTATGTCGTTGGTCTAGTTTCCCGAATGGTAGACAACAGTAGGAAGGGACTATGATGTCCTTTGACCTCTAGTTTATCAATGGAATGTTTATTTACCAAAAAAAAAATTATTCCAATACTAATGATTTTTTCCATTGAGGGGCTACTTAGTCACGTGGAGAGAATCAATTAGGGGGCAACCCCACTTGATTTTTCTTTTTTTTGTAGGTAGGTCACTCCAAGCATTTGAACTCATGAGGGAGCTTCAATTTGTCTTTAGAATATTGTATTCTACTACACATAAAGATAGAAGGTCGGAGACACCACTTCAAGGAGAGGTTGCTCCTAGGAAGGTTCGAAAGTCACCAAGAGGGTTAGAAAACAGTGATGGCGATTTCCATTTTGGACCAAACTCGCTCCCTTGAAACAAGCCATCTGTATCGACTTAGAGGGGCATTGGCTTCACATTCTAACAAAAAGGAGGGACCCAAAGGTGCACAGGCATATCATAACAACCACCTATTCTTAAAAATCCAAAAAATTATTTTATTTTTCTATAGTTAGATTAGGATATCAACTTGTCGGTTTTTCATGTTTTCATCTTTTTAGCAAGCTAAAATATTGGGGATAATTGATTTAACCGATAGATCTTTACCAAGGTAGGATACAAATTTCATTGCATGTTATTATTACACTCGTATCTAGCCATTGGCATCACAAACCGAAGTTTTTTCAAGGCTATATTAAGTGAGATCTGCAAATTAAACCAAGGTCTACAACTTTTCAAGGAAGTAAATGATCAGGTGCTCATGTCCTAAGTGTCGTAAAATGCTCAAAATTTAAAGTGCTCAGAACTAGTTCAAAGTTGAACGACTGGAAAGTTCTCGTCTTCCTGATTCTGGCGCCGCAAACGGTTCGAAAAACGGTCGCCGTATGAGGAAGTTATGGCAAAAAGAAGAATTTGCCCATAACATTAGAAATTTTAATTTTTCAAAAAAAAATTAAAAAAGGAATATTCCGCAGAATATTCCTTGGAATATTTCAGAGAATATTCCCTTTGAACAGCCAATCAGAAGCTGCCACGTGGCAGGCCCGGAGGCCGCCACGTGGCCACCAGATGACGTCAACAAGATGGGTTGGGCGGATGTATTAAAAATTGTTTTGGTCGGATGGGGGATCGAACCCCCGACCTATGGTCTATTAGTCAAGCGCCTTACCGTTAGCCCACGGTCTTGGCTGTTGTTCAAAGGGCAGATTAAACTATTATTGAAGTTTCAAATGTGTTGGGGCGGAAACCAAAGGGGGCCAGCCCCCCCATGCCATATGACCTTGGGCCGAGAACCGTGGGCCAGCACATTTAAACCGCCAGCCAAACTGCCAGCACGAAATCCGAGGCAGCCCACAAACATTAAATGTAACTGCAGGATTTGGCGGAAATTTTGGTGGACATGGCGAATTTGGCGGACCCGCCATAATTGGCGGAGCTAACTGGAGTTAACTAAAGTTAGCTGGAGTTCTTTTAGGCTAAACTGGAGGGGATCATTAAATGGCCATAACTTTGGCTAGAAAAGGTGGTTTTGGACGAATTTTTTTTTTATTTTGGGTATTTTCGACCTTCTGAAGCCATTGGTGCAGGTCTTACAGCCATCTGAGATCATTTGCAGAGGTTTTGGAGCCGTGAAAGTTCTAGGAGCCACCAGGGCCCAATTTTGTGAAGACTGTATAGGGTTGCAGGTATCCATTGGACGTGATCCAATAGTCAATCCTGAAGGATTCAAGTGTTCTGAATCCATTTTTACCATCTATTTCTCCTGTAGATGCTTCTATTCAGCTGTATTTTCAATTTGAGCATTTAATAAAAACAAGGACAAGCCGGGTTGGGAGCTTTGGACCCAGCAGACGTAGCCCTGGAGGGGGTGAACTGCTTTATCAACTTCCTTTGCATTTGTGGTTGATTTATTTTGCAGAACAAATTCATTTTAATGTGTTAAACAGTAAAAGGAAATAACTCTGCTATGCTTAAATGGGTCATGAACAGCTGAAAATTTCATGTGTTTTCTTTCTGCAAGACATGGAAATCTTTTAAACATGTTTAATTCTGAATTGAATACCTTACAAACAAATTTCAAGTAGTTTCAAATTCAGATCAAGTTGGTATCAGAGCAACGGGGTTTTTGTGCAAAGATCTTCTAACTATCTTGCAAAGTATTGATGCTTACCAGGTTGAAACTTAAAAGAGGGGAAGGACAGTTGACTAGAGAACGAGAGAATCCTCAGTCAAGGAAGGCCAGAGAGCCATCACCTCCACCTTCAATTTCACCCTCAAGAGTCTCAGCAGAAGCTTCAAGGATGTCTGAACATGAAGGAGAAATTCCTACAGAGACAGATCCAAGAGAAGAAGAAAGAGTCTTCAGAAAGGCTTTCTTGGACCTCACTGAAATGGTGAGGATATTGTACCAAGAAAGAAATGAGAAATTGGCTGGAGAAGGGTCCAAACATCCACATGAAGGAGAGGGCTCTTCAGGAGGTAAGAAGGATGATGATCATTCCAAGAAAGGACATGGAGGAAATGGTGATCCACCACCCCCATCTTCACCTTCTTCCTCTTTATCCTCGTCTTCTTCCGTTCATAAGTATAGATCCTCTGGAAAAAGTCCTTTTTTGAAGCTTGATGTAAAATTCGAATTACCTATGTTTAATGGTGAAGTGAATGCAGAAAAGCTTGACAACTGGATTAGGCAGTTGGAAGTTTACTTGAGGATCCAGAATATGCATGATGATGCCACAAAGATTCAGTTGGCTTCTTTGAGAATGGATGGAGCAGCACTGGTCTGGTGGGAGGCCAAGACTAAAGAGGAGATCAAGAAATTTGGTAAGGTCACCTTAACATGGCCTGAATTTCTGTTAGCCATTAAAAAACAGTTTTATCCTCTTGCTCACATGCAAAAAGCCATTATGAATTGGCAAAATTTCAGACAACTTAAGGGTCAGAGTGTCCAAGACTACACCCAAGAATTCAGAAGAAGAGCTCTCTTGTTAGGGGTAGATTTACAGACCCAAGAAACCTTGCTGAAATACATCGGTGGCTTGCATAGCTACTTTAGACACACCATCTTGATGTTTAACCCTACTAGCCTAGATGAGGTTTGTGTCCAAGCTACCCATTTAGAGGCAAGGGGAAAAAACACATTTGAAGAGGGTAGAAACAAGCCCCCCAAGGGGAAAAACAAAGAGAAAACCTCCAAGGGAAAGAGCAAAAAGAATGCATCTTTCAAACAGGAGAGTGAGAAAGTGATTTGTAAACACTGTTCTAAACCAGGCCATGAGGAGAAAAACTGTTGGAAATTATATCCTGAAAAAAGACCTCAATTTAACAAATCCAAAGGGAAACAGAAAACTGCTGCTACTACATCTACACCACAAGATTTAGGGGAAGATTCAGGTGATGAAACCAAAATTGCAGCCATGGGTTTGAAAAACTTGAAGGGAAAATAATTTGAAACTCAAGCCAGCACTAGTACCTCAAACTGCCATGTACAAGCTCCTAATGAGGAAGAAAGAATTGAACTGTTTCATGTGAGGGTGATTTCAAAACATACTAAAATTGACACACTTTTTGATAGTGGGTCACAAGCAAACCTTATATCAGAGGACTTGGTCAAGCAGCTTAAACTTGAGACCGTTCCACATCCGAAGCCATATCCACTTGGATGGATTTGCAAGGATGCAAATTTACAAGTTTCAAGAAAGTGCACATTGCGCTTTGCAATTACTGCACATTTTATTGACACAGTTGAACTTGATGTGGTACCTTTTGATATAGCAAGAATTGTTTTGGGAAGTCCTTACTTGTTTGACAGGAAAGCTATCTTTCATCGCCATGAAAACAAATATCATCTATTCAAAGATGGCAAGGAGTTCATTGTTAGAGCTCATCACAAGAAGACAAATATAGTGATGGTGAATGCAGGACAGGTAAAAACGCTGGTCAATTCAAGTAAGAATTTTGTTCTTCTTATGATTAAGCCCAAGGTTGATGTGAATCATGAGTCATTTGACAATTATGATCCAGAACTTAAATCAGATCTGTATGATGTAGTTGATGCATATCATGAGATGTTTCAGGAGCCAACAGGTTTGCCTCCTAAGAGGGAGATTCAGCATGAAATCCATTTGCATCCAGATTGTCCTCTTCCAAACATAGGCATGTACCGCATGTCTATTATGGAGAATGTTGAAATAAAGAAGCAAATCAAGGACTTGTTGGACAAGGGTTTCATAAGGCTAAGTACTTCGCCATGTGGGTCACCGATTGTATTGATTCCAAAGAAAGATGGCACTTGGCGTATGTGTGTTGATTTCAGGGCCTTGAACAAGATAACGGTAAAGAATCGTTACCCACTCCCAAGGATAGATGATTTGCTAGACCAACTGAAAGATGCTCGATATTTCACTAAGCTAGACTTGCGCAGTGGATATCATCAAGTAAGAATTGAAGAAAGTGACATTTGGAAGACAGCCTTTAAAACCAAACAAGGACTCTTTGAGTGGCTTGTGATGTCGTTTGGTTTGTGCAATGCACCTGCAACTTTCATGCGGGTAATGGATGATGTCTTGTGTCCTTTTCTTGATGATTTCGTTATTGTCTACTTAGATGACATCTTAATTTTCAGCAAGTCTAGAGAAGATCATGTCATGCATGTTAGAAAAGTACTTGATGTTTTGAAGAAGAATCAGTTATTTCTTAAAATGTCAAAGTGTGAATTTGGAAAGACTTCTTTGGTTTATTTGGGACACGTAGTAGGAGGAGGTGCTTTGAGAATTGATCCTGCTAAGATTGAGGCTATTGTGAAGTGGCCTACTCCCAAATCCATAACAGAGGTAAGAAGTTTTTTGGGTGCAGCTCAATATTGGAGGAAGTTTATCTCTAACTTCTCTTCTATAGCAGCTCCTATGCATGCAGTGACAAGTGTGAAGCATGCTTTCCAATGGGGAGGCAAGCAGCAAAAAGCTTTCGAAACTTTGAAAGAGAAGATTAGTTTAGCTCCAGTCCTTGCATTACCGGATTTGAGACAGCCATTTGAGATACAAACTGATGCTAGTGATTATGCTATGGGTGCAGTTCTTCTACAGCATGGTAAGCCTATTGCTTTTCATTCTGGAACTTTTAATGGTGCTGTTGTAAATTATCCTACATATGATAAGGAGTTGTATGCGTTGGTACAAAGCGTCAAAAAGTGGAAACACTACTTGATGGGCAAAGAAACCGTTATACATACCGACCATCAGCCCTTACAGTACTTGCAATCACAAAGCAAGTTACAATAGTCACGACACTTCAGATGGATGGGCTTCTTGCAACAGTTCCATTTGGTAATAAGGTATAAGAAAGGTACTTTGAATAAAGTTGCTGATATGCTTTCAAGGCCTATTATTGGTGCTGTTACTTTACTTAAGAATGCTTCCATTGTACATGATAGTTACATAGAACAATATGCATCTGATGATGACTTTAAAGATGTGTATGCTAACTTGAGTAAAGGGAATCATGTAGAGGAAAATGACTATCACATGCATAACAATTTGTTGTTTCATTTGGGCAAGTTGTGTATACCACAGGGGGAGAGGATAAATGTCATAAGAGAAGCTCATTCTTCTCTTATTGCTAGCCATTTTGGTGTGAGCAAAACAGTTGCACATCTACAGAGGTATTGCTATTGGCCTCGCATGGTAGATTTTGTTTCAAGGTTCATAAGAGGTTGTTCATTATGTGCTACAAGCAAGCCTAGCAATAGGAAGCTTGGTTTGTATACTCCTTTGCCGGTACCTTCTAGACCATGGGAGAGCATCTCTATGGATTTTGTAGGAGGTTTGCCAAAATCTCGAAAACAGCATGATTATTTATATGTAGTAGTTGATCGTTTCAGCAAAATGTGTATACTTATGCCTTGTAAGAAAACTATAACTGCTGAACAAACTGCTGAATTATTTTTTCATCATGTATGGATTCACTTTGGTTTGCCTACTTCCATTATTAGTGACAGGGATTCCAGATTTGTGGGGAATTTTTGGTCCAACCTATGGGAGATGATGGACACAAAGTTGAAGAAAAGTACTGCTTTCCATCTGCAAACAGATGGACAAACTGAAGTTGTGAACAGAACCATTGTGCACCTCTTGAGAGGTTATTGCAGCAAGCATCCCAAGCTTTGGGATGAACATTTGCACTACATACAGCATGCTTACAATCGTGCCAAGCACTCTTCCACAAACACCTCACCGTTTGAAGCTTGTTTTGGTTACTTGCCAAAATCACCTCTTGATTTCATTCTTGAGAAAGATGTTGCCATTGAGGGACATAGTGACATTGACAAAGCTCGTTCATTCATTGAAAGAATTCAGCAAATACATCAGCAAATTCAAGAACAGCTTGAGAAGGGTCAAGGAAAGTACAAGGAAAGACACGACAAGCATAGAGTCGATCACAAGTTTCAAGAAGGGGATGAGGTATGGCTGTACATTAGTAAGGAAAGGATGCAAGGAGAAGGTAAAAAGCTGAAGCCTATTCGTTATGGTCCATTCAAAATCCTCAAGAAGGTTGGAAATAATGTTTTTCAATTAGATTTGCCTTCCTACATGCAAATGTATTCTGTTGTCAATGTGGAGAACTTACGTTTGTATGAACCTCCTTTGATTGCTGATCATGAAAATGCTGTTCAGCTGCCATCTATAGAAGATTTCTCGCCAGAATTCTTAGATGAGCTGAAAGAAGATACAATCCTTGACAGAAGGACACGCACTTCAAGGAGGGGCAGTGTAGATTATGTTCGGGTTGGTTTCAAAGGCAGCAAACCGAACAAGGCAAAGTGGATGGAGGTGGACAGAGTGAGGGAGCTGTACCCTCACCTCTTTAACAGGTAGTTGAAGGCTTTTGGGGTCCAAAAGCTTCCTAATGGGGAGGCGTGATCAGGTGCTCATGTCCTAAGTGTCGTAAAATGCTCAAAATTTAAAGTGCTCAGAACTGGTTCAAAGTTGAACGACTGGAAAGTGCTCGTCTTCCCGATTCCGGCGCCGCAAACGGTTCGAAAAACGGTCACCGTATGAGGAAGTTATGGCAAAAAGAAGAATTTGCCCATAACATTAGAAATTTTAATTTTTCAAAAAAAAAATTAAAAAAGGAATATTCCACAGAATATTCCTTGGAATATTCTAGGGAATATTCCCTTTGAACAGCCAATCAGAAGCTGCCACGTGGCAGGCCCGGAGGCCGCCACGTGGCCCCCAGATGACGTCAGCAAGATGGGTTGGGCGGATGTATTAAAAATTGTTTTGGTCGGATGGGGGATCGAACCCCCGACCTATGGTCTATTAGTCAAGCGCCTTACCATTAGCCCACGGTCTTGGCTGTTGTTCAAAGGGCGGATTAAACTATTATTGAAGTTTCAAATGTGTTGGGGTGGAAACCAAAGGGGGCCAGCCCCCCCATGCCATATGACCTTGGGCCGAGAACCGTGGGCCAGCACATTTAAACCGCCAGCCAAACTGCCAGCACGAAATCCGAGGCAGCCCACAAACATTAAATGTAACTGCAGGATTTGGCGGAAATTTTGGCGGACATGGCGAATTTGGCGGACCCGCCATAATTGGCGGAGCTAACTGGAGTTAACTAAAGTTAGCTGGAGTTCTTTTAGGCTAAACTGGAGGGGATCATTAAATGGCCATAACTTTGGCTAGAAAAGGTGGTTTTGGACAATTTTTTTTTTTATTTTGGGTATTTTCGACCTTCTGAAGCCATTGGTGCAGGTCTTACAGCCATCTGAGATCATTTGCAGAGGTTTTGGAGCCGTGAAAGTTCTAGGAGCCACCAGGGCCCAATTTTGTGAAGACTGTATAGGGTTGCAGGTATCCATTGGACGTGATCCAATAGTCAATCCTGAAGGATTCAAGTGTTCTGAATCCATTTTTACCATCTATTTCTCCTGTAGATGCTTCTATTCAGATGTATTTTCAATTTGAGCATTTAATAAAAACAAGGACAAGCCCGGTTGGGAGCTTTGGACCCAGCAGACGTAGCCCTGGAGGGGGTGAACTGCTTTATCAACTTCCTTTGCATTTGTGGTTGATTTATTTTGCAGAACAAATTCGTTTTAATGTGTTAAACAGTAAAAGGAAATAACTCTGCTATGCTTAAATGGGTCATGAACAGCTGAAAATTTCATGTGTTTTCTTTCTGCAAGACATGGAAATCTTTTAAACATGTTTAATTCTGAATTGAATACCTTACAAACAAATTTCAAGTAGTTTCAAATTCAGATCAGTAAAACCAGCCTAGAACATTTCCATTTTACTCTAGATTGTTTAAAAAGTAGAATTTTTAGTATTTAGGGTAAATTTCATTAATTGCTAGCCATAATTAATTTTCAAATCCAAATATGAAAATTTCTAGGTGTAAACATATAAATTTTTCACCCATAAATATAAAAAGATATTTCTAGGTTGTTGGACTAACCATCTAGAGGTGCTAAGCAATTTGTAGGGTGTGTGACCCACCATTTTGTGGGTGATATCCCTAGAAGAATTTTTTTCTCCAAGATGGTCCTCAGCCAGCAGCCAACAACCCCTTGTAACCACCAACTAGCTCATTGTGCCATTTCTCCGCCACCTGAGCCAGCCATGTCGTCCCTCACCCATTTGCCATGATCGTATGTTTGAAGGTGGGCCTCCCGAATCTAAAGGTGTGCCTTGTCATTTGGTAATTGAGTATTGTAGTTTACTTATCATGGACACTGTCGGGCATGGATTAATGGGGTGATTTGGCGGAAAGAATGGGCTAGGTCTGTGTTGTTGTCCCCTAGACCCCTTTTGGATATTAACCTTAGATTTGAGTCCCATGGGATCTCTTTTACTGACCATTTGGCTTTAGGGATGGTATTTCATAGGAAACCCTGATTTTGGTTGCATGGTCTCGCTCCCTCATCCGCATATATTACCCCCTTTCCACTCATTGCTACCCCATTCATCATTTCTCCCACCTGGGTCCACATTCCTCCACTGGGCCCACATAGGGCTAGTTCTCCCCTTCCCATTGCCCACACCTTGGGTTAGGCTTGGAATGATGCCCTGGAGGTTGATGCAGCTAAAAAGAAAAGTAGAAGCATAATTGGCCACATTCAAAAGGAAAATGTACCACAAAATGCAAAAAATGGCTGGGACAAACACATTTAGCATGTGGGTAAAAGGCAATACATGAGACCTACCCCATCATCATGGCCATCACCCTAGTTCCTATAGGTTCTATGAGCCTCCTTCATCATATACGAACCCATGATTGTCCCAACCCCTGGTGGGAAATGAACTGCACTACCTTAAAAGGGGGTATCCACTGCTACATCTCACACATCATGCTCTTAACCCTTGAGCCCTGAGCAGTTAATTAAAGAAAAATCATGAAAAGGCAAAAAACATATAAAGAAGAGTGGAAAAATCAAGGCCAGGGCACCTCATGTACCACGATTTCTCCCTCCTATACATTATATACCCAAGTATGGGCTTCCCTTTTATTAGCTACCCTTGTACCCCAACATGTGGCCTAGGACTGTCCTGTCTCATCCCCTACTTCATTCACCTCTTTATGACATTCCACCACCTTTAAAGGATGCACCTTGATATTAATTTTAGGAAACAATGGTATGTTTTATGCTTTAGAGCAATTTTATTTCAATTTCTTTATTAGCCCAGTATCAATATTCAGATTAGCAATCACATCAACATGATAGTAAAATGCAGATAGAACATAAACATAAACAATAGAAGACAAGCCAAGACAAGAGGACACAAGATGTGGCACCAGTGAGGGACAAACCCCAATGTGGGGAAACCCTTGATCAAATCTTCATTTAGTCTTCAATAGTTCAGCAAAGAGAGATAGTACAATTTACAAATATGATAATTTATAACAGCGACAAAAGAGCCCTAACCAGAAAAGTCAGCGTTGGTCAACATGACAAATTTGACCCTCAGCAAATTGATCAACTTTAGTCAACTTCAGCCTCCAAACAACAAGATAAAAAAAACCCTCAAAACAGTAAAATTCATCCCAATCAAAGTCTAGTCAAACAGCCCACCTACAGTAAGCTCTAGCTGCAGTCAACACTGGTCAACAGTCAACGTTTAGTCTCGATTTTTGTGCCCATTAATGCGGCCTACCCAAACAAAGATAGCCCTCACAAAATGCAATCAACTGAGGTCAACACATGCTGTTCAACACTTGGTCAAACTATCCAAAAATTCGGTCTCCTGAAATTTCGACCTCCTGAAATTTTGCTCTCCTGAAATTTCGGCCTCTTGAAATTTCGCTCTCTTGAAATTTCGGACGTGTGGAGGGAGAGGCCCATAAATCTGTACCCAATCAATGAGGAGAGAGAGAGAGAGAAGTGCGAAGATGAGTGTGTCCAAATGAGGCTGACGCTAAGTCACCTTCTATTTATATGCAACATTGAGGATGAATAGACGTGACTGTTGGGCTTCTGAGCCTACATAAGTTTGTTGGTCGACCTTGACAATTTGACCATAATCAAAATAAATTCATAACTTCATTTGTACATGTCAGAATCATATGATCTTTAGATCAATCCTACACCTCTCGGAGAGAGGAATCCAAGAAAAATATCAGCTATCATAAATAAGATGACCCATGTGGAGTTTGGCCGTAGTTGCCAATTTTAACACTTGAACCTATTGTCCCTTTTAGAAGTAGGAACCACCTAATAGGATACCTGGTTAACCCCATTTGGAGCTTGGAGACATTAGCACATGCCAAAGCCCATTATGGAAGGGCAGGCCATTATGAAGTCGTCCCCTGTGGTCCATGGTTGGTAAGCTCTTTTACTCGATTTCTCTAATGACTTGTTGTACTGGAAGGCTAGAAGAAGCATTGGATCTTATGGTCTCCATCTTGGGTTTGGTCTCCCTATACGGGGTCCTAACCCTCCAAAGGGCTACATTGGCATATGCAGGGTGTGTGTTGAGAGCCATGGGCCTCCACAGCAGTAGACAACACTCCATGGATCCTCGAGGATGTTCAGAGATTGCTCGATATTCACCTATTGGAAGAGGAAGATGCCCCTGATTCACCTTTGCCCAGCCAGCCCCACAAATGCACCATGCACTTGACAGCTGACCCAGGACTTGTAGGATGATGTGGCATCACCTACACCATCACCAGAGCCCTTATAGATGATCTACAAGCATCTTCGATTCATTTGGAGACCCATGAGGTTATTATTGTGCCCCCCCACCTGTTGGGAGCACCACAGGTTTATTGTTTAAAGAAGAAGAGGCCAACCCCTTGTCCATCAATTTTGAGGGTATTATTCTTCATTATGGAACCTATGGACCTTACCAGACCTCTTGGAGGGCTCTACGACATGTATTATTTATCATTTGATCTCTTAAAAGTCTTATTATTTCATTTGTGAACTAGTTTGGTGGGTGTTATGTAAAAATTAGTTAGGGTTATGTAAAATTAGATTAGCTGTAGTTATTTAGGAAAAAGGGCATGACCAAAGATCATGCCCTTTCACCAAGAGGCACCTAAGGTTGTATATAACCGGGCCTCTCTCTAAAAATATAATCATTCAATTCAGAAGTCTTTTACTTCGTATTCATTTTATTAATAAGATATTTATATATATATTTTTGTTCACCATTGAAGTTTGTTACTTCAGTGGGCTTGTCACCAAAAGTTAGGTTATTAGCACATTATTTTATTTTTGGGTCTTATGTAGGCCTAAGAGACTAATTCGAACTCCTCATTAGTGTATAAATACAAGTGATATGAGTTCATTTGCTCATCATGACTTTGGATTGGATCTCTTCTCTCTCTTGAGAATTTTGCACTTTTTCTTGGAGGATGAATTGGAGCTTTATGGATGAATTTTGATGTTTGGATTTGGTTCATCTTATCTTGGAGCTTCTCTATTGTCAAATTATGCATGGTTGGATATGTTCTATTACATGTAAGTACATACTTTTAATGCTATTCTTGTTTTTGCTTTGTCATATACATTGGATTGGGAATTTCGCTATTTTTTAGGCTAATTGCTGCATACATTCACTGCTTAAATTGTGGAATTGTCTCTATATAGCATCTCTCAACGTATGGGCCATGTAATTTTGAATGAAATCTCCTAGGGATAATTCTATCAATGAATTCATCTTGATAAGCCATCACCTTTTACAATCCGAAGTATAAAGTTGTATGCTTGCTTCCCTTTTCCCTAGAAAGCAAGCAAGGTAGTCTTAAGGCCTCCTTGACTAAGAAACAAGATCCTCATTCATATTTATCCTAGAATCAATTCTCCCAAGACTAAGGCACTGATCTACCAAGAGGTTGTCACTTAAAAATTAACTCTTTTTCAACTTCTTCCAATTCTAGCCAAGTTGGATCACCTAGGGCATCATTTTCCTGACAAAGTAGCCCTCCAAAAAGTTTGATCTCCTAGCCTCTCCTACATTGGTGTGTCTCAAGGCCTCCTCCAATTTTGAAGCCATTCCGATAGTGGAGTCGTGAGATAACCCAAGCCCTAGCTCCAAGATCAAACTTTGCCCTAGTATCCCCAAGGCTAATGCCTCTTAGGATCAATTTGACACCTCTAAGTGAAAATTCTTGCTTTGATCCTTTCTGCCTCCTTGTTTAGGTTAAAGAACATCATTGTTTGCTAAATAATTGCCTCTTAACCTAGGTTGGGTCCACTTGGTCCCGTGTGGTCCCACACTTTTGAAAAGTCAAATCTTCAAGAACCATTTGGAAATTCAAGTCCAATAAGGATTTTAGGATTGAGAAACTCCTTCACAAGGCATATTCCTCTAACCTAACCCTCAAATTCTCACCTCCTTATCCTAGAAATCTTTGCACCTTGCTTAACAAGCAAGAAAGTTCTATTCTTAAACCCCTTCTGGGAAAAGGATTATAAGGATCACTTCACATCAATTGGTTGATTCATCCTTCACATGTGACTTTCTATATATCGGGTCTCCTTCCATCGGGGAAAATCCATAAATAGTAGGGAGTCTTAGCCAAGATGACAGTGGGCTAAGCCTCCTTCGTTGTCCTTTGATCTAGTAGTTGCCCCTTAGTAGTCCCTTTCATGCCCCCTGCTAGTTTGAGTGGTAACAAGGTGGTTGTCAACCCCAAATTAGTTTTTTGACCCTATGTTTTATGCATATTTTTCAGTTTGCTACACAATACAAGAAAAAAAATTTAGTCATACCTCCTCAACTAGTGACCCAAACTAAATGATAATTATATTTCTAGTTAGAATTTTCGGTGTAAACCAAAATCCATAGGTTACATGCCATATTTGCAATGAGATTTGGCTATTAATATTTGTTGTTTATATTTCTAGTATTACAATGACATTTTTACAACTAGGCAGCAGGTATAAGTGAACACCTCCTTTGTAAGTGACTACATATACAACATTGGTCTTGCACCAGAGTTATTAGGGGTAAATTTAGGGACTTCTCCCTTGGTTGTTTAAGGGATGTTGGACTTGTTACCCACCATTTTGTGGGTGATATCCCTAAGAGAATTTTTTTTCTCCAAGATAGTCCTCAACCAGCAACCCCTTGCAACCACTAGCTAGCTCATTGTGCCATTTTTGCACCAC
Organism: Pinus tabuliformis; assembly: GCA_031772625.1. Lineage (NCBI taxonomy): Eukaryota > Viridiplantae > Streptophyta > Pinopsida > Pinales > Pinaceae > Pinus > Pinus tabuliformis. Next base: position 1,206,535,187 of record CM062817.1, on the reverse strand, counting down.
CTGAGTCAGCCATGTGGTCCCTCGCTCATCTGCCATGATGATATGTTTGAAGGTGGGCCTCCTAAACCTAAAGGTATGCCTTGTCATTTGGTAATTGAGTATTGTAGTTTTCTTATCATGGACACTTCTAGGCATGGATTAATGGGAGGATTTGGTGGAAAGAATGGGCTAGGTCTGTGCTCCTGTCCCTTAGACCCTTTTTGAATATTAACCCTGGATTCTAGTCCTGTGGGATCTCTTCTACTAACCATTTGGCTTCAGGGATGGTATTTCATGGGAAACCTCAATTTTGATTACATGGTCCCACTCCTTTATCCATTTATATTACCCTCTTTCCACTCATTATTACCCCATTCATCATTTCTCTCACCTGGGTCCACATTCCTCCACTGGGTCCACATAGGGTTAGCTCGCCCCTTCCCCTTGATCGCACCATGCGTCAGGCCTGGAATGATGCCCCAGAGGTTGATGCAGCAAAAAAGAAATACAAAAGCATATTTAGCCACATTCAACAGGAAAATGTACCACAAAATGAACAAGATGGTCCGGACAAACATATTTAGCACGTGGGCAAGCCAATACATGAGCTCTACCCCATCATCATGGCCATCACCTAGTTCATATAGGTTCTATGAGCCTCCTTCATCATATAGGAACCCACGATTGTCCCAACCCCTGGTAGAAAATGAACCGCCTTAAAATGGGGTATTCACTGCTATATCTTATGCATCATGCTCTTATCCCTGGAGCCCCAAGCAGTTAATAAAAAAAAATCGTAAAAAGGAAAAAAGGCATATAAAGAATGGTGGAAAAACCAAGACTGGGGCACTTCATGTACAATGATTGCTCCCTCCTATATATTATAAACCCAAGTGTGGGCTCTCATTTTATTAGCTACCCTTGTACCGCAGCTTGTGGCCCAGCACTGCCCATTCTCATCCCCTACTTCATTCACCTATCTGTCACATGCCACCACCTTTTGAAGGATGTACCTTGAACATATTATCCCCTTTAGAAGTAGAACCCACCTAATAGGATACTCGGTTAACCCCATTTGGAGTTTAGGAGACATTGGCACATCCCAAAGCACATTATGGAATGGAAGGCCATTATAAAGTCCCTAACTATGGTCCATAGTTGGTAAGCTCATTTACTCAATTTCTCTAATGGCTTGTTGTACTGGAAAGTTAGGGGACACATTAGATCTTATGTATGATTGCGGATGGTCTTCATCTTGGGTTTGGTCTCTCTATACGAGGTCCTAAATTCTAATCCTCCAGAGGGCTACATTGGCACATGTAGGGTGTGTGTCGAGAGCCATGGGCCTCCACAACAGTAGAAAACACTCCATGGATCCCCGAGGATGGTTAAAGTTTCTTGAGATACTCTTCTTGGACGAGGAAGATGCGCGTAGTTCACCTTTGCCCATCCCCTACACCATCATCATAGCCCTTCCAGACGATCTACAGGAATCTTCAACTCATATGGAGATCCCATGAGGTTATTATTGTTTCCCACACCCATTGGGAGCACCAAAGGTTTATTGTTTGGAGAACAATGGGCCAACCCCTTGTCCATCACTTTTGAGAGTCATACTCGTCATTATGGCACCCATGGACCTCATCAAGCCTTTTGGAGGGCCCTACGACATGTATTATTCATTATCTTACCTCTTAAGAGGCTTATTCTTTCATTTATGAGTTAGTTTGATGGGCTTGTGACCAAAAGTTACATTATTAGCACATTATTTTATTTTTGGGGCTTATGTAGGCCAAGGAGACTAATTCGAACTCCTCATTAGTGTATAAATACAAGTGAGATGAGTTCATTTTCTCATCATCACTTTGGATTGGATCTCTTCTCTCTCTTGAGAATTTCGCACTTTTTCTCGGAGGATGAATTGGAGCTTTATGGATGAATTTTAATGTGTGGATTTGGTTGATCTTATTTTGGATCTTCTCTATTGTCAAATTTTGGATGGTTGGATATGTTCTATTACATGTAAGTACATGTTTTTAATGCTATTCTTGTTTTATTTTGTCATATACATTGGATTGGGATTTTCACTATTTTTAGGGCTAATTGCTGCATGCATTTACTGCTTAAATTGTGTAATTTTGTCTCTATAACCTCTCTCAATGTATGGGCCATGTAATTTGAATGAAATTTCCTAGGGATAATTCTATCAATGAATTCATCTTGATAAGTCATCACCTTTTGCACATCAAAGAATAAAAGCTGCAAGATTGCTTATCTTTGTCCTAGAAGGCTAGCGAGGTAGCCTTGAGGCCTCCTTGACTAAGAACCAAGGTCCTCATTTATATTTATCATAGACTCCATTCTCCCAAGACTAAGGCACTGATCTACCAAGAGGTGGTCACCTGAAATTAACTCCTTTTCACCTTTTCCTAGGTCTAGCCAAGTTGGGTCACCTAGGGCATCATATTCCTGACAAAATAGCCCTCCAAAAAGTTCAATCTCCTAGCCTCTCCTGCGCTAGTGTCTCCTCAAGTCCTCCAATTTTGAAGCCATTCTGACAGTGGAGTTGTGAAAAAAGCTAATCCCTAGCTTAGAGATCAAACTTTGCCCTAATATCCCAAGGCTAGTGCCTCATAGAATATCAATTCAACACCTTTAAGTGAAAAATATTCCTTTGATCCTTTCCCCCTCCTTTTCTGGGTTAAGAACATCATCATTGGCTGCTAAAAACTTACCTACTAACCTAGGTTGGGTCCACTTGGTCCCGTGTGGTCCCATTCCTTTGAAAAGATAATTCTTCAAGAACCATTTGAGGTACCAATTTCAACAAGGATTTTAGGGATTCGGAAACCCCATCACAAGCCATATTCCCTAAATCTAACCCTCAAGTCCTCCCATCCTTCTCCCTGAAGACACTGTATCTTGCTTAGAAAGCAAGCAAGATTTATTCTTCAACCTCTTCTAGAAAAGGATTATTTGGGTCACTCCACATCCACTTATCGATTTATCCTTCATTGGTGACTCCATAATATGTCGGATCTCCTCCCATCGATGAAAGTCCGTAAATAGTAGGGAGCCTTAGCTGAGGTGACAATGGGCTAAGTCTCCATTTGTTGCCCTTGGTCTAGCATTTTCCCTTTAGGTCCCCTACTAGTTTGAGTGGTAATAGGACCTAAATAATAGGGTCCTGGGCAAAAGTGACATTGGGTCCCTGTCTTGTGTGTGCCCATCTAGCGGGTTGTTGGGACCTTAGCAACACTACTGATTTGATTGGTAACATGCCCCTTTCCAAAATAATATGGATATTTTAAATGTTGAAGTGTATCTTTTTCACACAAACTCTGATAGAAAAATCTCCTCATGTACCAATTTAGGAATTTTTATGCTCCAAGATGATGTGTCACTTTCTAGATCTATCTCTAAGATTTATATCAAATAGAACTCCAAAATAAGGACATAGGGTCAACAAACAATGGAATTAGAAGTATGCAACTAACAGTTCATCAAATATGACATGATCAAGAAAGAGCATAACACAATTCTTTCATGGAATTCTATCTATATGTCAAAACGCACTCTTATGGATTAGTGGTTGGGGCAAGGCATTGCTATATAATATCCCAAGTTCAAACCCTAGTAGGTGTATAATGGAATCAAAAGTATATAGTTAACAATTCATCAAATATGACACAACCAAGAAAAAGAATAACATATTTCATATACGAAATTCTATTTATATATCAAAAAGCTTTCTTGTGGCTTAATGGTTGGGAAATGGTGTTGCCATGTGACAAACAGTAGAATCGGAAGTACAAATAACAATTCATCAAATATGAAACAACCAGGAAAGAAATAACATTGTTCATAAATGGAATTCTATCTATATGTCAAAATCTCTCTTGGGATGGGAGTGCAGCCATGTAGCATGCCAAGCTCAAACATTGGCAAGTGTAGAACCCCTTGTGTCTCTTTGTGTGATGGAAGGTATGTGACCTATAGAGTTGGTTTTCCTCCATCACCAAAGGGGCATAACACATGTCCAACAAGTGAAATTTGAGCAGGGCAGTGAGGAAGCGCCCCCCCCCCCCAAACACACTCACTCCCACAACATGTTTTTAATAGGAACGTTCAAGGAGCATGCTCCCAGAATGCTCCCATTCGGGAGCGTTTTTCGAGAGTGCGATCCCGCTGTTTAAAAAATGCCTCCTAGAGGTTCTAAGAGTGCTCGGGGAGCATCACTCCCTAAGCATCCAGAACACTCCCAAGAGCGCTCCAAGAGCATGCTCCCCAGCAATAAAAAAAAAAAAAAAAAAAAAAATTCCCAACCCTTTAGCCTGCGCATGACCCAAATTGGGATTCTATTGATTTTAGGAGGGAAATGGGAGGTCCAAGCGGAATAAAAGGCCTCCTCCCCTCCCACTTAACATCATTTTATGATTTTATGAGAGAGATTTAGAAGGTTTGAGCCTAGAAGAGAAGATTTGATAGGATTGAGAAGATGAGATTGTAGGAGCTTGTAAGGGAGATTGAAGGCCACCATTTGTGAGAGCTTGGGAGATTGAACACTTCCACTGCTATTAGAGAGGCAAAGAGGTAGGTCTAATCCCATTCTTGTTTTTCTTCCATGTAATATTTGTGTTTTTTATATGTTGAATGAATCTATCAAATCTAGAAGTGGAAACTAGTTACTAGAATCTATATGTTATCTTCTCCTACTCTATCCCATTCCTCTTTCATTTTATTGCAGGCAAGAATCTTAAGATTCCACAAACATGATGAGTATATGGTTTGGATACCTAGATAAAAATGGATTGGTTCATTGTACAAGAGATGCAAATACATGATAAGGCTTATTACCAATCATAGCAATGTCCATGGTCTTTCTATAGTCGCTCAAGGTTGGAGCTATTGAAGATTGCAAATACTAGATTTGCTAGCTATTACCTCACCTCCAGGCACCATTTGAAGGTAAGAGAGGCATTGGCTAGCATGGTATCAAGTGAAGCATGGACGGTATTAAAGGACACAGTTGCAACCACATCTGACTTGGGAGATTTTCAAGAGGTGGAGGACACTATTCTTGATGGTCAGTTTTGGGCAAGTTTGAAGTATGTTTTGCAGTGCACCAAGCCCATTTAGAACATGATTCGTTTTGTGGATACATATGCGTCGATGAATAGGGAGGTGTACGAGTAGATGGATAGCATGCTAGGAAATATCAAAGATATTGTTTAGCCGAAAGACATCATCTTTTATGATCATATTCACAAACATGTGGTTAAAAGGTGGGATAATCTTAATGTTCCACTCCATGCCTTGGAATATGCCCTTATGCCAAAATACTACTCTCCTTCTTGGTTGGCCAAACCTACACTTGGGGTGGGGTTAGGAGAAAACCCCATACAGATCCGAAGGTACAAAATGGGTACATGGTAACATTAGACAAGTTGGTCCCGAACAAGGAGGAGTGTGCTAGATTAGGTGAGAATTAAGCAAATAGTTCAATCAAACTGGAATGTTTGGTACTTTGCATGCAATCGATGACAGAGATAGATTGGATCCTATTGAATGGTGAAACATGTATGGCTCCATGGGACCTTTGGCGAAATTGGCAGTTAAAGTGCTTTCACAGGTGGTTAATACTTCTTCTACAGAGAGGTGTTGGAGCATCTATAGCTTCATCCACAATGTCAAAAGACACTGCCTCAATCAAAACCAAGCAGAAAGCTTGATTTATGTAAACTTGAGGTTGTTGAGGCGGATAATTTGGAGGATGGAGCCTTACATTTAGAATAGTTGGAAGTAGAACTTTTGGACAACAAGGATGAAAGTCATCAAGCAACAACATCATCAACAACAATGACACCCCCCTCCACTAGCAAGGCTCAAGTTGCACTAGCTTTTCCACCACCTCCATTTGCAACATTGCGTGGAGGTCATGTGCCTTATGGTTCTGGACCTGGTTCACAACCATTGCAGAGTCAAACTATGTGGGAGGAGACTCCCATTGTTCATAGATTATGAGAAAAGAAATTAGAAGTTTCTTATGGAAAGAAGAAATTTTAGTAGATAGTAGATTCACTTGTCTTTTCTAGTTTCTAGTACTTTCTATAACTATTGACTCTTTCATATTTTTTGTAGTATTTTTTGTAAACAACAAATGACAATTTAAGTTTGAAGTTGGAAATTATAACTCATTGATAATGAATTATGAACATGATGCTTCGTGAAATGTTTCATTTCATGTTTGATATTCTTTGTTATAGTTTGGTAATGGTTACAAATACAATTTTAGTGATGACAAATGGTATATATTGAATTTTGAAACTATGAAACTTTAAGGTTGATGAGAATCGAGATGTTGTGGACCCGAGGTTGATGAAGATTATAACTACTAGATGATTGATGTTATATGGTTTAATGAGTTAATCCATGTTTTTATGATTTTTATAACTAATCCATCATTCTACATGCTTTTGTTGATATACATGCATCAAAATATATAAAAATTTATATTATATAAAAAATGCTCCTAACTCAAAAGCTTCTGAGAATTTTCACTTTCGCTCCCACTTCTGCTTCCAAGCAGCCTTGGGTTTGAGTGGGAATTAATAGGATACGTTATCCTTTACAATAAATACTCAAATTTTTCTCATCTGTTTTCTTCCTCTCAAAGTATATGACTAGCAAGCTCATCATACAATTTCCTCTACATGATTGTCCATGTGAATATGACCTCCTCTTACATTCTACTATAACATATATAGACTTGATGTAGACATGGCACAAAATGATAGAGGCTTTCAAGCATAGTTACCAAATTTAAATACCTTGGTCAACTAGTTTGAGAGATTGAGTGGTTTGAGCTTCATGCAGGTCTCAACGTCAATTCCCCAAGTTGGCTGCCTTTGTTGCGTGCCTCGATTGATGTCCCTATCAAGTCAGGAGTCTTAACCAAAGTCAATAAGTTTGCACTAGGTACCATCCATGAATGCAGGGAAGTGCCCAATGTTTTCCTGCAAGGTTTTCCTTGGAAAAGAAGTTACCAAATTCAGCTGAATCAGCCCCAGGAATTCAAGAATTTGGAATTTAATCGTTCAGCTCAATTATTCAGTCCGAAAATGCCTAAATTTCATATGACTTCAACTTTACAATGATCAAGGAAAAATCAGCTAGTAAAAAGCTCTTGCTCTAAATTCACACAGATCTCTATACAGAAGGTTATATCCTGGCCATATTATTTATAGAGGCAAGTGCCATTGGAGGTGGGGAAGTTGGTATAAGTTATGTGGTTGCGCACAAGCTGTTCTTACCAATACTCTCATCCTAAAACTCATGCAAGCCGCTCTTTCCTTCTGCCGACACTCTCACCCTGAAATTCACACACCTGTTGGACTGTCCTAATCATTGCTCTACCACAAAATTACATATTTTTCTCAAGCAATACACTATTTCAAATGTATAGTATTGAATGATTTCCATATTGATTCTTTTTCATCTGAATTTTTTTGTGTGATACCCAATTGAAATTCGAGCTTGGAAATTATGCTTTCAAGAGGGTGGCATAATGGTCAACATCTGAAAGGTGCATTCATGAAGTCGCCTTCAGCAACTTAGTTATGGAACTTGAATAACATATAACGATGGAGAGTTGAAACTGAGTTTGGAGGGTGCAAAATTTGGTACAATTAATCCTTAGCTAGGCACTACAATAACTTTTCCTCTAACAATGCACACGTGTTTGACAATTTCAACTAAAACTAAATAGGAGAGGAAACAATGCCTTCTTACTAATACATATGGAATCTGTTTTTCAACAATATCACATCTCCCTTCTAACATGTGAATTTGACAAAGCCATTCATTTTTCATGGCTTCACCTCTTAAAGAATGTTGTTCAGCATCTTCAGAAGAAGAAAAAATCAAAATAGATCAGCAATAGGGGAGGAAACAATGCCTTCTTACTAATACATATGGAATCTGTTTTTCAACAATATCACCTGTTTTTTCTTTCTAAATAGGAGAGGAAATAATGCCTTCTTACTAATGCATATGGAATCTGTTATTCAACAATAACACATCTCCCTTATAGCATGTGAATTTGCCAAAGCCATTCATTCTTCATGGTTTTGCCTCTTAAAGAATGTTGTTCAGCATTTTCAGAAGAAGCATTTTGAAAAAGTATATCCAACATGCAATAAACAAAATAGATCAGTAATTTATAAAGCAACTGTATATGAAGACTCCCTTACCTTGAGCTTCCATCAATTTCTTTAGATTCTGAATGAAATCTAGTATTCGCATTAGTTATCTAATTCCCATGATTCATAGAACATTGCAAAGATAACTGACAGGATCATATTGTCTTAAATAAAGGTTATCCCCTCATCTGTCCTATAAATGTTTCACACACAATTATCTATAGCATAATGCCATAACATCTTTGCATGGTTTTGTTAGTTGTAAATATTATCTATGCAGTAGTAAAAACCAAACTTCAAACTAAAGAAAATCTTGCTCTCAGGTTGCCAGTGCAATTAAATGTACACAAGGTGGAGTGGCATAGCATACTTGTTTGGAAAAATAGCAGAAACAGAGGTAATAAAATTTTGTAAATGTAACAAAAAATAATTCGGAAAGGATGCTCAGAAATAAACACCCTTCCTCTATTGCCATTCATCCTTGTATTATTGGAAAACACAATGGATTGCCTCCAAAGCTTCTATGAAGCCTTGGAATCCAAGAGTTCCAGTGGACCATGTTACCCACCAAAGTGTGTGAACCCCAAGAGAAAACTTTCTCCCATTCTATTCAGCTTGCCAGCCAACATCCCTATGCGATCTATAGATAGCTATCCTCAAAGGCCCTCCTCCATCTATGCTCCGGTCAGTGCTTTGTAACATTTGGCTTACTTATCGGATGAAGGTGGGTCATCCATCATAAGGTACATTAATCATGTTTGTAATCAAGTGCTTTCATTTGATGTTTAAGAGCATATTAGTAAGAATCACAGGTTGAGTTGGGTGATTGACCTCCTTCAGTTGTATTATTATTTTCATGCTTCACCTTGGTGATAATCCCCAACCCCTAGTCTAGTGTGACATTCTTTGAGGTCTTTCTCTCCATTGTCCAAGAAGGGTGCAAATAGAAGGCACCGATTGGTGTTGCATGCCATGGATAGACATACTTATCACTTTTCATCTTCCCCTAGTCTCATTTCTCAATCTTTAGGTTGATTGTTATCTATTACCAAAATTGTTTCCCTAACTTCCACATTGATGAGTAGAGGCCCAAATTTTTTTCCTTAAGAGGTTGATGTAGCATAAATAAAGGGAAAAGCATGATCCATAATGATAAAATGCAAAATATTAGCTAGGATAATATGAAATGCATGGATAAAAGCCTAGTGTAAGCTCTACTCCCCTAATTAGGCCTCACCCAGTTCTTGGGTAATGCATGAGCAAATTAAAATAAAAGGAACATTGATATCCCAAACCTAATGAGCAACAAACCACTTCATCCTTGAGGGGCAATGATGCATAAATAAAAGATTGTAGTCCAAGCTATGTAGGAAAAAGAAAATCATTAAGGAAAAAGGCACACAATGGGGTGTGGTAGGTCGAGGAAAGGGGTAACTCAGGTTCCACAATCGTTCCCTCTTCACATTATAATGCTCAAGAATGATAGTATTACATTACTAGTACACAGATGGTGGCATCTTCTATGAAGTAAAAACCCCACCATACCATTGTTCACTTACACCTACTAATTAATGGGTCATCCTAGGAATTGCTCCTCCCCTTGAGGTTGGAAGCACCTAATAGGACCTCCAGATAACCCTCACATACCTAAGTATGGTGACTTGTTTACAAACCCTAAGCTAGGAAGACATTCGAAGATGATGCCTATGTGAAGTACTCTTGTGCCTTTTGCATTAAATATGGTACATTCTGATACTTTTATGGTTTCTTTACCTATGATGATGATCTCACTTGATTTGAGAATATGTTTTAGATGTCTTCTCCTGGGTACAATTGTTATTCCTTGAGGGATCGATTAAGAAATCTCCAACACCTTAAAGAGGATATCCAACCGCACTTAATGGCACTTTAGGACACCACAACTAAGATGTTGACCACTTTGAGAAGAGTGTTGACCTTGGGATTGATTCAACATTGATGATGAAAGCCTCCTCTCCCTCCAGAGCCTGAAACATTGCTCAATGAAGATAGGATGGTACCAAGAAAGATGACATACCCCAAAGACCACAGGAAACCCCTAGGTTGGCATTGCACCTTCTTGATGGATGTTTCCCTATTCCTAGACCATTGTCCAAGAGGGGCACAAATAGAAAGCACCAATTGGTGTTGCATGCCATGGTAAGCCATACTTATCACTTTCCATCTTCCCCTAGTCTCATTTCTCAATCTTCAGGTTGATTGTAATTTGTTATCTATTACCAAAATTGTTTCCCTGATTTCCACATTCATGAGTAGGGGCCCAAAAATTTTGCCTTAAGAGGTTGATGTAGCATAAAGAAAGGAAAAAGCATGATCCATAATGATAAAATGAAAAATAATGGCTAGGATAATATGAAGCGCATGGACAAAATCCTAGTGTAAGCACTACCCCCATCATTAGGCCTCACCCAGTTCTTGGGTAATGCATGAACAGATTAAAATAAAAGGAACATTGATATCCCAAATATAATGAACAATAAACCACTTCATCTTTAAGGGAAATGATGCATAAATAAAAAAACTTGTAGTCCAAGTGATGTAGGAAAAGGAAAATCATTAAGGAAAAAGGCACACAATGGGGTGTGGTAGGTCGAGGAAAGGGATAACTCAGGTTCCACGATTTCTCCCTCTTCACATTATAATGCTTAAGAATGATAGTATTACATAACTAGTACACAGATGGTGGCATCTTCTATGAAGTAAAAGCTCCACCATACCACTGTTCACTTACACCTACTAATTAATGGGTCATCCTAGGAATTGTTCCTCCCATTGAGGTTGGAAGCACCTAATAGGACCTCTAGATAATCCTCCCATACCTAAGCATGGTGACTTGTTTACAAACCCTAAGCTAGGAAGACATTCGAAGATGATGCTTATGTGAAGTACTCTTGTGCCTTTTGCAGTAAATATGGTACATTGTGATACTTTTATGGTTTCTTTACTTATGATGATGATCTCACTTGATTTGAGAACATGTTTTAGATGTCTTCTCCTAGGTACAATTTTTATTCCTTGAGGGATCGATCGAGAATTCTCCAACACCTTAAAGAGGATGTCCAACCACACTTAATGACACTTTAGGACACCACAACTAAGATGTTGACCACTTTGAGAAGAGTGTTGACCTTGGGATTGATACAACATTGATGATGACCACCTCCTCTCCCTCCCAAGCCTAAAACATTGCTCAATGAAGCTAGGATGTTACCAAGAAAAATGACATACCCCAGACACAACAAGATGCCCCTAGGTTGGCCTTGCACCTTCTTGATGGATGTTTCCCTATTCCTAAACCAATTTTCTGATGATGATGACTCGAGATCCCTCTGGAAGGGATAGTACACCTTTCTTGATGATGACATTGTGCCTTAGCATTGTCACATCACCCTCATGAAGCCTAGAGTGATGATGTGGGATTAGTTGATGGTGATATATTGATGAGGAGGGTCTTTCTTGATGATTGAACACCTTGTTGATGAGGAGATGACCTTGAGTTAGAAAGAGGCAAATTATTATGTTTTATCATTGAGGGAGCTATATTTTAGGTCGGCTTGTGACCTACTTGACTTGTAAACACTTGAAATATTATTTTTAGGGCTTTTAGTCTAATTTTTCCCTAAATCCACTTGGTTTCCCTCATACAAATAGAGGGAAGTCAATTTAGAAGTATTATTGTCACACAAACTCATTTTTTCTCTTGTTAAAGAGTGTGCACTAGTTCTCTTGTCTCTTGGATGCAATGGATCAGTAAAGGATAGTGAATTGCCTTAGGCAGGATAAAATTGCTTGAAATATTTTCTCTTGGAATGATGAAGTGATGTGATGGTGAATTGTGCTATTTTTATTGTGAATATCTTCCTCCATTTTGCAATGTTATAGAATTAGGGTTTCTATGAAATTTCCATGATATGTTGAATATCTTATGGCTCTAAAATCTCCTTTGCAAGATTTGTCACGTAGTATCCATCAAGAAAATCTAAAATAGCATTCCTTGACCTTAAATCTTTGATTAATTGAAAATCGCTAGGGTTTGACTGACAAGCTTCCTCTCTCTTGCTCGCTCCAACCAAGGTCTTCCACCTTTGAACTTGCCCTTTCTTGAATCCATGTACCCAAGATTGATAAGGCACTAGCCTTTGTGTGTCAATCTTTTAATATTTTTACCTTTTTCTTAATTTTTTCCTGCTAAACTAGGGTTAGATTATAGCAAAATCTATATTAAATAGCATAAAATACCTTAAATGTTATAGTCCTAGGGTTAAGTCTTGCATCTCTTAAATTGAATAAGGAAAATATCATTTTTATGCATTTTTCAGCATTAATTATAGGGCTCACTTCTAGGGTTTCATAGCTGTTTTGTGCATTTTCAGCCATTGAAAAGTTGCTTTGACCTTTCCCTTGTTTTCCTTTTAATAGTATATTGTTTATCATTGCTGGTGGGATATTTTAATTATTGTTCTGAATTTTGTATGTTGTAAATTGCCTTTATTTTAAACCCTAATTTATAATAACAATCACTTAATTAAGGTAGCATGTGTTTGGAATATATTTGAGCATCGTCAGGATTTATCTAAGCCCTCTAGGCTTAGCCATAGGTTCTTTGAACTCACTACCTCATTTAACCCAGAGCCCTGCCTTATTGAACATATTTCCTGGTGTCTAATAATTAATTAATAGGTTCCTTAGAGGGTCTTTAGCCTAGGTGTCCTTAGGTTACTTAATCTCTAAGACCTGTTGAGGGAGCCTCCTTGGGATAAATCCATCCACGGAACAGCACAACAATTAAGGTGGCAATGGTGGTTGATCACATTGTTTCCCTTAACTTGGAGTGCCCAGTGACCTGCTTTGCACTAGGCTACTAAATTTTGTGGTAGCAGGCCAAAACCCAACATTATAGGCAAAACCAGTGAGAAATTTTTGCATGGTTGTCTACTCAAGTTTGGTCTTGGCTGCAACCTGGCAGAGTTTTTTAATTTTGGGGGATTCCCTTACCTTTTCAAGACTTACACAAAGAGCTCTGTGATACAACTATTCAAAGGATTGATAAGAAAATTGATAAATGGATTATAAACCAATGAACTTGGATACTAAATTCCAAATCTACGCCAAAATCCTAGCCGTTACACATGCATGACACTGCACCTATTGGGTTTTGTCAATTACCACTTCTCACGATCATATATAATATAATATGATAGTGTGGGTGCATCAAAATGCACGCTATCTGTATTGAATTCATTGTTGCTTACTAGAGTTCGTTTTTGTGATAGATCAAAGAGAAAATATGTATATGAAGAGAGTTGGCTTTGTTCCGGACAATGTCAAATCTATATTATATGTATTTGCATTGTTTGATGAACCCTTATAGTGGTGGAAGTTGCCTGATCATTGCCATTATCTACATAGTTGTAGATTGATCGGCGGGCTAGAAAAAACTCTCATGACTTTTCATGGGGCTAATTCCAGTTGGCCAAAGGCTTCCATTGAGTTAATTGGAACCTGCGTTGTCTACTGAGAGAATTGGGAGTAAAGGGAATCATTCACACAATGCACGTGCACTCAGGCCTAGGTAATTTGTGCAAAATGGATCATCCAAGTAATTGATGGAAAAGAAGCATGGAATGTACTGCTCAAAAACCAAATAGCCTCTAGATCCCCTCGGAGTAAAAATACCTGGAAAAATCTAAATCTTCAAACTCTTATCACCACTCTAGCCCATGTAGAGATTACAGGGATGTTTGTTGCAAAGAGTATTAGAATGCATGAGACATTCTCAAGATTAAGCTCTATTGTAAAGGTCGCATGCTCAAAACATGACTCTCCTGCAATAACACTCCATTTGGTGGTCACATGTTCTGCTTATAAAGGCAAAGCTCTAGTAGAAATCACCTGGCTCTCAGCCAAGCATCTGTTTTGGTGAGGCATCAAAACAGTCACAAACCATTTTGATGCTCAGGCCTGGGAGTGGAAGGCTTGGGCCCTAACCAGATTTAAAAGAAGAATTTCATTAATTTTGGAATGGGTCAAAACCTTTATACCAAATAATTTGTTCATCAAGCTCAGGTTGCCAGCTTTGATAGCTTGGTGAAGGGACTTGAGAAGGAATTATGCTAAGGCCTTCAAGCAATACATGCCAATTGACGCATATAGATGGTTGTGAGTACGACTCTCTTGGATGCCAGTATTAATAAATCTCCTTCCTTTTTCTTGTATTTGTTTGTTAAAATTATTTTATAGATTTTCTTTTCTTGAATGGTCTATATGAATAAGCAAGCCATGTTGCTATCTTTCTTATCATTCATAGTACATACAATCCTGAAAATCAACCCAAGTGAGGTTCGAAACATCAATTGAAACAAAATGTAATGCAGCTATCGCTGAAAATCTCTATAAAAAATTATGTAGACTAAAATCAAAATAGCAAACTTAGCTCTGTAGGCTCAGATCTATTTGGAAGCCTTTTCTGGAGCCAAAAAGTTCGAACATCAATTGAAACAAGATATAATGCAGCTATGCCTGAAAATCTCTATCAAAAGTTATGGAGACTTAAATCAAAATAGTAAACTTAGCCCTGTAGGCTCAGATCTATTTGGAAGGCTTTTCTGGAGCCAAAAAAGGCATTGTTCACTTGGCCGTTGGCCCTTGGCAACCTAGCTCTAAGCCAGCACTTCAACACTTAGAGGTGGCCTAGGTAAGATGCCCATTGTGTGTCAGGAAGGAAACTATAGAGAATTTATTCTAGTTTTGGGATTTTGTCATATCAGCCTGAGCATAGGTTTCTAAGTTCTACAGTCAGCTTCTCCCTTCCCATATCCTCAAAAACCAACCTTTTAGGAGGTGAAATTCCTTGTGTTGTTGAGTTCAATGCAAAGTAGCGGATGATCAGAAGAGAAATTTTCTTCTTCATTTAGAAAAATATATTTTTTTTAAAAGAATCCGGCATAGTAAAGACTTCACCTAATATGACGGCTAAGTGATATGTGCAAATCTCCATTTGCAGATTACAGCAAAGGTTCAGAACCTGCGCCAATTGCTCAAGTTTTTGGGCATTGCACCTTGAACAATTTACAGAAAATCCTGTGCTAACTCCCTTGCTCACTCAGTTCAGTCTCACAGGTCTGAAGGCCAACCCTGACACTCTGCTGGTCATTCTGCCTTTGAGCAACAAGACAGGCACCATACTTGGCCTCACCGAGCGTATCTCAGAAAAACAAGTTCACACAACTGCCCTTGGCAATCTCTAAGGTTAAGAAGCCTTCCGAACCCAAACAGGGTAACAATGAGTGGGAGCCCAGCATCATTGTTCCTAAGTAGACTATTGACGGATGGGGGTCAATACAGGGCCCAGGCATGATCCCTGCTGCCGCTTGACATCGTTCAGGCCAGCTGGTTCTTATCTTAATTCTGTGGTACGCAAACTTATTTTTGATATACTCATTATTTTGCATGTCTGACGATTTTGGTTATGCCCTTAAATCTTACTAACTGGCTGTGTTATTAGCTCATGGAGGCTATTTGTTGCAGTCCATCTTTTTTCTATAAACTGCATGCAAATTTTGATCAATGTAATAGTTAAAAGAAGCATTCAGTTCATAAAAGATGGGGCAAAACTTGAAATGATCAATCGTGAAAGGAAGCATTTTCTTCATTAAAACAGGGAAAAAACCTGAAATGGTCAAAATGTTTCGAAAATCTGCATGGTACAGTGGCCCAAACGCAACCATTTGAAATGTCACCCACTTGCCATGCTACAAACATGAACAAATAAAGCAACAATATACATTTTATATTAACTCAAAAAATGTATCGATGGGCTACACACAGACCTTATACATTCTTCAATTAACAGTAGAGCAATGGAGCACAAGAATGAAACCATACATGCCCGCGTTCGGCGGTTATCGACAAGTCCTCTGAGTCATTGCCAGTGGTCTCTGAGACAGCAACAATCTTCTCTGGATTACAATCCAATATGCTGCATTCATCATTCACCGAGCCAATGTTGTCGACAGTCTTTGCTCTCTTTCTGGCCGGCTGAAGAAAGTCAGGAGGTTTCTCTATAATTGCCACCTCGCAATCATCATGAACAGCGTCAATAGAAGCCCTGGAAGAATCTAAAGGCCTGTTTAGGGACTTCCCATATTCAGAGTCTGTTGCCCCTTGTCCTCCCTCCTCATCTGAACTGATTTCAAACACAATGCTCCGCGAACTCATCCCTTATTCAGTGTCTTAGCCCCAGTGACGTTAATATGAGGTATCAAGAGTAAGCTTTACTGTCCGAATTCTTTAGTAGAGCCTACCCAAAACCCAGCTGCAAGCTTTCGAGTGCTCAAAATTCAGGTAAAACTACACTGAGCTTGGGAATAATATGGTCCCAAACATCCATAACAAGAATTCCTTCTGGCTTTACATAATATGGTCCCAAACATCCATAGCAAGAAGTTCTTCTGGCTTCACATAATATGGTCCCAAACATCCATAGCAAGAAGTCCTTCTGGCTTCTAAACCATGAATTACAGTAGGCCTGTAGCAAATATTATTGTGTAAGGGTGCATACAATGTATGCAAATATTATTGTGTAAGGGTGCAGACAATGTATACTTCAGAATGGATCAACTGGGTCCCCTATCGGTATATGATATTTGGAGATGCAATTTTACAGTGGAAACTTGATAGCATTTGAGGGCACACCTTACATACAAATAAACAAACATGGGTATGGCACTGCATGGAAGATCAATGGGTTAAAGAGTGTGAAGACTAACATCAAATCCAACTAGCATCCACCTCAATGTCCTGTGAAACTTCAATTCAATTAGAAGCCAAATTCAGAACCACCCAAATGGATTTTCTCATTTTCGAATCGAATTCCTTCCTTCTTTACTTTAATCCTTCTCAAAGTGTGATTTGGTTTCAAGATTGAGATTAAAACTGGGATAAATTTTCATGTCTTGCATTTCTTCCCTTTCAAGCCTTCCAGGCTGACCTCTACCATGCAATTAATTCTCACAGTTACGTTGTGTTTTGCATGAGACACTATCAATCGTCGGTCAATGTTATTTAGAAATCGAAGCCTAGAGCTACGCGGTTGCGTCTTCCAAGAAAATGGTCTGCACGTTCTTTTGAAATGGGGTCAGCGTTGGCCTAATCAGATGTTTTGTCTTCGGGTCTGTCCGAGATTCCATCAAAATCCTTAACAATGCCATGTGGAGTTTCCAGCTTACGGCACGAGCAATTACATTTCCAATTCGTCACAGAGCATATCAGTCTAGATGTGTTTGATAATACATTGCTATCAATCGATATTGGATACATCCCAACAAAGGAAAATATGTACCATAACCTTGTTTTTTATTGCAATCTAGTACTTTCACACTAATTACATGACATGACTATTCTTCATGGGACATCTTGTTATTTGGTACACGGGGTAACGGCTGGTGTATTTTAACAGATGTCTTCATCAGAGTATTTAAGTTCACTTAAATTTTTTGCTTGCTTCCAATTAAATGAGAGAGATATTTTTGCAAAATTAGTTAAGATTTATATTTGGTTCTAAAGTATTTCAAATAACTACTTTTCCGGGAATATATTAATAACTACATTTCAACCATTATTACATTTCCTAAATAATGAAATATATTAATAATGGTATTTCCATCATTATTACATTTCCTAAAGCCACTCAAAAAAGTCCATAACTCCATATATAAGTGATCAATAAAAGTAGTCCATAATTCCAAATATGAAGGAATAGATAAGACAATTAACAATAGTAAACATTTCTGAACTTAAATTTATATTTTAATAAAAATAAATAATAATAATAACATTTAATAATATAAATTTGTATTTTATATTTTTAATAAATATTTTATTGATTTAAAAAAATAAATAATATTTTATAATTTTTTTTTAGTAAATATTTTATTAAAAATATAAATTTTATTTTTCACTTAATATTACATAATATATTTAGTAAATTTTAATGAAATTAACTATTTATAAATGTGTGTTGATTTATCATCATTATTGAAGGAAAATCATATCACCTAGAATAACCAATTCTTTTACCATTTTAAATTCATGATGGTGATATTGAATAAAGCAAATGTTACAGTTCTAGAATATGATCTAAAACTGTGTTTTCTTGGCTAAAGAACTATGATCTAAAATTGTGTTTTCTTGGCTAAAAATTCATTCTCGTTGCACGTAAGTATACAAGTTAATGACAAAAAAATGTAGGTGACACAAGTAAAAGGTTGCTCCATTATATACCTTTCACTTATGCCAACTAAATACTTTGTCATCACTTAAATTAAATAGATATTAAATGGTACATAAGAAGTTCCTTCAATTTTTTAAACTCTAATCAAAATTACTTAAGATATAGGTAAGATATCATATATTGACTAAACTATTGAGGAATCAAGGAAAAAGTAAGTCATTTTACATAATAAAGATAATATTAAAAATATTATGATGTCATGTGTTTCTTTCTAAAAGATCATAGACTTAAATCCAAAGTAAATTTAAGTATGTACATTTATGAAAATTCTAATAATAGAACACTTTTAAATAAAATAGTCTCATATAACAATTCAGTGTGGGCTTAACTATAACTTTAAAATTATGTTGTTATTATTATTATTTAAAATACTATAAAAAGAAAATATATTTTTTTCTTAATTTAAAATATCAAAAATATCTTTTATTTTAATTAAATTTTTTAGAATAATGTTAATATCATTTTAACTATTTAACTTTATTTTGAAAATTATAATAATTACTTTATTTACGATTTAAATTTTCTTTATTATTTTAAACTTAATTATTTTTTAAATAATAAATGAAGTGTGCATTGAAAATAATATTTAAGGATATTTTAAAAATTAAATACAATGGATATTTAGAAAATATTTTATAATAATAATACATACTTTATTTGTCATGTCCTATGTTTTCTCCAAACTTCGTCATTAACCATGGTAATACCTACTTTATTAATAAATTAAATTTTCATTATTTTTTTTGTCAAATTGTTTTTGATCCTCAAAGTTTGACCTGTGGTTTGAGGATCCACGAACCACGAGCATCTAAGCCGTCAGCCGTCAAAGTCATCAGAAGATCACACCCTTCCTAGGCCACACCAACATTTGAGCCGTCAAAGTCATCAGAGGATCACACCCTTCCAGGCCACACCAGCCCAGCCCTTAGCTCACTGGAGTTTTTACCATGTCTCCTCCCCCTAGCACAAGGCACAACCATCCCCTTGAGGTTTGATCTTGGTAGCCTTGCTAACTGGCCCATCCTCAACAGGTTGTGCTAATAAGACTTGAAAAATTCTCATTAATATTATTAAAAATGTATAACTAATTTTTTTTGTAATTTTAAATTTATTTATCATCCATAAAAATAAACAAACATCTATTTATAATTAAAAATAATATACAAATTACCAATAAATTAAGTGATATAGTTTCCTTAAATTATGATGAGGAAACCATTCACATTTATGAATAGTACCCAATAATAAGTATTCCTATTCTATACTATTATAATTGAATTGTGATAAAAAAAAATAAAAACAAACAAACAAACAAACAAACAAAACAAAACAAAACAAAACAAAAACAAAAAACAAAAAACAAACCAAAAAAAAACAAAAAACAAACAAACCAAAAACAAAAAAAACAAAAAAACAAAAAACAAAACAAAACAAAAATTCCTATTAAAATAATAATAATAATAATAAATTATATATTTAATAATAATAATAATAAATTAAATATTTATTTAAATAATTATATAATATTAAATAATTAACTTGATAAAATGGAAATTTTGAAAATAAAATCTATATTCCAAAATGTTATTATATTTTTATTTACATATAAACTTAAATCCAAACATATTTAGTATTTGTAAATTGTTTTTTATATGTATATGGATCATTTTATTTTTCCAATTATAAAATCATTTTTAGTAGATTTGGCAAATGTAATATTAGTAATGTTATTTTCTTTTAGGGTTTTACTCCACCCCATCTACATATCCACAATAGAGACCACCATAAATAGTGTTACTATGATTAAAGCTATATACTCAAATATAATATTAACTAAAAAAATAAGGATTAATATTTTTATTTATAAATAGTTATTTAATAGGACAAGATGTAATATAAATTTTAAGTACAATTTAAATTTAAATTGGAAATTATATATATAACTAAATTGGAACCAAGTTTAAGTGCATTTATATACTTTTGCTCAAAACATTTGTCTAGAAACACATACCTTATAAGAACATATCCAAAGAAAAATCATCACTTCATGTGATGAGTGTGAAAGTACAACATTGTGATAAAAACAAACTTTAGAATTGTGGCACATATCTTCTTTAGGGGATATCCCATATTGACTCATAGGAATGTTCCAGGAAAAACAACAAGACTCATATGTTACGCTAGGAATAGCTTAAAAAAAAAAAATGAAAAATTCCTTATGGGAAAATAAAAGGTGAAAATTCCACATGGCATTATTGAGGTCATGGAACCCACACACCCTAAAGATAACTTACTAGTGGCAAATATCTTCTTGAGTAGATATCCCATATTGACTCATAACATATAGACATAGGTTATGCTAGGAATAGTTAGAAAAATTCCCTATGGGAAAATGAAGGGTGAAAACTCCATGTGATATTATTAAGGTGATGGAATCCCTTACACACCCAAACATCTAATTAATTCATCACTGACTAACCCATTTCAAGAAGGTGCAAAGCATGCTCTTGAAAGGCTATGCTCACGGTCACAAAGGCATAGCTCTAGGCATCAATTTTTTTAAAAACATTGGCTAAGGCTTGATAGACTCGACTATCCTACCTCTCATGCAAAATACAAAGTAACTATTTGTTAATTAAATGCCTGGTAGTGGTCAGCCAAGAAAGCTTGAAAAATGATGAAATGCAAAACTGAAAATCCATCTCATTTCTAATATCAATCCTCAAACCAAATCGCATTTCAGGAAGGATTGCAATTTTTAAAAAAAAGGAAATCAAGAATGAGAAAATATGTTTGGGTGGTTTTGAATTTGGGTTCCAATAGAATTGAAGGTTCAGAGGGTGCTTGTTGGGTTTGAATTTGGGTTCCAATTGAATTGAAGGTTCAGAGGATGTTTGTTAGGTTTTAAAATGAAGAATTGCGAGACATGAAAATTCATCCCATTTTTAATCTCAATCTTGAAACCAACCCAGACTTTCAAGAAGGATTTTTTTTTTCTCATTAATACTATGCTAATATTTACATTAAAGAAAAAACAGTTACATCCATGCTATCATTTGCCAGAGGCCTGGGATGGCCTCTGGACTTACAGTAAACAAAAGAAGAACCACCCGTACAGGGTCCACGCCACAGTCTTGCATACCCACGCAGGGGCCTTAACCAAAAAACTAAAACGCCCGCACAGGGGCAGCTTCCTTGAGATCAAAACACCCACACAGGGGAATTGCCATGAAAAAAGAGAGCCCACACAGGGGCTTTAACCTTTTGAAAATCAGAGGGGCAGAGTTGTCATTCCACTCAGGGGCGTGGATGAGAAAAGGAAAAAATTTATCACTTGCCCTTGCAAAACAGAGACTTACAAAATAGGGCTTGGAGACGCAGTGGACACTATAATTCGCATACAAAACAGAGTCGTTCAAAACATACCAGCTGCCATAGCGGCTTATATGACAATTCAGGGCAGAACCAGAGCACCGAGTGTGATGAAGAGACTGAATGAGCGGGCTTCTAATCTTCAGGCTCCTCTTCATATATCCAGCACGTTCCTTCCGGAGGAGGGCCCCAATCCACCTTGGCTTTTCCGGACGGAGGCACCTCCTGAGAAGCTGGCGGGTCGAGGTCCGGCTTGAAACTATCTTCTGGCAGTCCTTTTGCTGCCCTGGAGCTCTCAGCCTGATGGCACTGTGGGCGAGGCTGCTCCTCGACCTCCTCCACTGGTTCTTCCATAAACAAGACAGAGACATGAGCATTAATTCGAGAATTGGCCGGGGCGCTGTTGAAGGAAAAAACCGCTGTGCCAAACGCCAGAAGGGACTTAGTGCCCGCCTCAGGATTGCCAGAGTCCATGAACTGGCTCGATTGCAGGGGATTCGCTTCTTCCACACGATGACAGAGACAGCGACAGCAGCGGGTAGAGGCATTGTCGACAGAAGGGCGAGAAGTGCCGCCTCTGCCAGAGCCTCGGCGACTGATAAGGCGTTGTCTGGGCTTGACCATGGTGGTGATGGAAACCAGAGATCCCAACAGAGCAGGATAACCATAAACGTAATCGTCGCCCACTCTTGCAATTTTGCAACCAACTTCAATGGCAGTCGGGGCACCTTGAGCCAGACCTCGTGAACATTCCAATGCACAGACTTCCATTCCATAAACTGCCGACATTTCAATGCACCGCTCTCCTTACCTGCACCATACTTATGCCTCTCCGCAGCGTCTCGGCCCTCGCGAACCATAACTGCTCACAGAACTCAGAGCTGTAAACCGGACTGGGCATTAAATTGTCGTCCCTTCTCTCCTCGGCTCCCACACTTGCAATCCGCGACGGCATATTGCCATGAGTACCTCTTTTAATCTTGGTGCCGCCCATGGTTACCATGTGGCAGATCCATCTCCTCGCCCGTGGCACCCGAATCCGGGGCTTTCAAGAAGGATTAAAGTAAAGAAGGAAGGAATTCAATTCAAGAATGAAAAAATCAATTTGAGTGTTGGGTGGTTTTGAATTTGGGTTCCAATTGAGTTGAAGGTTCACAGGACATTGAAGTCGATGCTAGTTGGATTTGATGTTAGTGTTCATACTCTTTAAACCATTGATCTTCCATTCAGTGCCATACCCATGTTTATTTGTATGTAAGGTGTGTCCTTAAGTGCTATCAAGTTTGCACTGTAAAATTGCATCTCCAAATATCATATACCGGTAGGGGACCCAGTTGATCCATTCTGAAGCATACATTGTATGCACCCTTAAACAATATTATTTTCTATATGCCTACTGTAATTCATGGTTTAGAAGCCAAAAGGACTTCTTGCTATGGATGTTTGGGACCATATTATTCACATGTTATGTGTAGTTTTACCTGAATTTTGAGCACTCAAAATCTTGCAGCTGGGTTTTGGGTAGGCTCTACTAAATAATTAAGATAGTAAAGCTTATTCTTGATACCTCATTTTAACAACCCCGGGGCTAAGACACCAAATAAGGGATGAGTTTGAGGACCATTTTTCTTGAAATCAGTTCAGAGGAGGAGGGAGGATGAGAGGCAATAGACTCTGAATCTGGGAAGTTCCTAAACAAGCCTTTAGATTCTTCCAGGGCTTCTGTTGCCATTGTTCGTGATGATTGCGAGGTGGCAATTATAGAGAAACCTCCTGACTTTCTTCAACCGACCAGAAAGAGAGAAAAGGTTGTCGATAACATTGGCTCAGTGAATGATGAATGTTGCATATTGGATTTTAATCCAGGGAAGATTGTTGTTGTCTCAGAGACCACTGGAAATGACTCAGAGGACTTGTCAATAACCGTCGAATGCATGCATGTATGTTTTCATTATGTGCTCCATTGCTATACTGTTAATTGAAGAATGTATAAGGTTTATGTAGCCCATTGATGAAATTTTTGAGTTAATATAAAATGTATATTGTTGCTTTATTTGTGCATGTTTGGAGCATGCCAAGTGGTTGAAATTTCAAATGGTTGCATTTGTTCCACTGTACCATTCATCTTTTTGGAATATATTTGAGCGTTTTAGGCCTTTTTCCCCTATCTGTAATAAATAAATGTTGATCAAAATATGTATACATGCTATTTTATAGTTTGTAATACATTGTAATCATTTTAAGTTGAAGGTTTTTTTTCTTTCTTCAGTTGAGTTTATTGTTGGATAGTTGAGAAGAATTATTGGTATCCTTCCCATAGAGGTTTAATTCTTTTAAATAATGTGTTGATTTTATTTGGAAACATAAATAAAATTTTCATACATAGTAAATAATGAATACATCAAAATTAAGTATGAATACCACATAATTAAGACTATTAGGATCAACTAGCCTACACAATGTCTTGTAATAGTAGGGACCATTCCCATATTGGGTGAATTGTCATCTTTGTCTTTAGGGATTGGCCCCCATCCGTCAATAGTCAACTTAGGATTAGTGATGATGGGCTCCCACTCATTGTTACCTGTTTAGATTCAAAAGGCTTCTTAATCTAAAAAATGGCCAAGGCTACTTGTGGGAACTTCTTGTTTGAGGAGACCGAGTATGGTGTCTCCTTTGTGGCTCACAAATAGAACAACCAACACAGTGTCAATACTTGGCTTCAGACCTATAATATTGAACCAAGTGGGCAGGGGAATCAACATAGGGTTCTCTATGATCGGTGTATGGCACACCACCCCAAAACTTGAGCAATTGGCACAAGTTTTGAACCTTCACTGTAATATGAAAATGGAGATTGTGTGTGTATCACAAAGCCATCATGTTAGGTAAAGCTTTTACCATGTTTAATTCCTTTAAAAAAACATCCATTCCTTCCTTTTCCAAATGAAGAAGAGAATTTCCATTCTAATCATTTTCTATATTCCATTGAATTCAACAACCTAAGGAAGCTCACCTCCTAAAAAAATAATTTTCAAGGATACTAGGAAGGGAGAAGCTGATCGTAGAACTTAGAAATCCATTCTCAAGCTAACATGACAGAGTCACAAAATTAAGACAAATGATTTATAGTTTCCTTCTTTACACACAATAGGCACTTTAGCTGAGCCACCTAAAGTGTTGGAAATGTTAGCTTGGAGCTAGGTTGCAAGGGACCAATGGCCAAGCGAAGAATGCCTTTGTTGGCTCCAAATAAGGAGCTTGAAAATAGATTTGAGCTTGTAGAGACAAGTTTTTTTGTTTTGATTGAAATATCAACAATTTTTTTATAGATATTTTTATGTATAATTGCATTGTATCTTCTTTCTTTTGATGTTACGAACCTCATTCAGTTTGATATTAGAGATTGGATGAATGACGAGAGAGAAAACAACTTCAGTTTGTTATTAAAAAATACTATTTAAGGAAAATAAATTAAATATCAACCAACAATGTTAGTCTAAAATAAAACCACCAAATAATATCTTATATTACATATCTACTAATTAAAAATTAATGGTTACACCAAAGGTTCTGCAAACTAACTGAAACAAACTAAATGAAAAAAAGAGATAACTCTATAATATTATTATAGAAAATTATGAAGCCAACAAAAAGGGAAAGGGAATCTATAAATTCTACCAAACAAATAAGAGAAAAAAGGATGGGGATTTGTGAAGATTGGCATCCAAGAGAGGATTTGTACTTACAATTATCTATATGCATCAGCTAGCACATATTGCTTGAGGACCTTTACATAATTCCATCTCCAGTCCCTTCACCAAGATATCAAAGCTGGCAAACTAAGTTTGATGAACAAATTATTTGTGATAAGGATTTTGACCCATTCCAGAATGAAGGAAATTATGTTTTTAAATCGAGCCAGGGACCAAACCTTTCACTCCAAACCCTGAGCATCAAAATTGTTCGTGACTATTTTTATGCCTCCCAAAACAGAGGCTTGGATGAGATCCATCTGGTTTCTACTAGGGCTTTGCCTTTGTATAACAGAATAGGTGACCACCAAATGAAATGTTCATTGAATAAGAGTCATGTTCTAAGCGAGTGATCCTTTAAAATGTGGGCTTAATCTTAAGAAACACTCCCATGCTTTCTAAATACGCTTTGCAACAAACATTATGATAATATCTACATGTTCTAGAATGGTGATTAGAGTTGGAAGATATAGGTCTTTCTAGGAATCTTTACCCTAAGGGGATATAGAGGTTATGTGATTCTAAGCAGTACATTCCATGTTTCTTTTCCATTAATTTCTTGGATGATCCACTTTGCGCAAAGTGCCTAGGCCTGGGTGCATGTGTTTTTTGTGAATGATTTGCATCCCTCTCTATTCTCTCGGTAGAAATTATGGATTTTAGTTAACTCAATGGAAATCCCCATCCCACTAGAATTGACCCGATGAAAAGGATCAATAACTTTTCCTAGCCTTTGTGAATAATTAACAAATAGGACTCAACTAGAGTATTAGCATACATGTGTAGTAACCAACATTTTAGTGTCGAATTAGAATTTGGAATCTAAGGTCACGGGTTTTGTAATCCTATTATCAATTTTCATATCAATGCTTTTGAAAATTGTTCACAAATATTTTTGAGGAGAGGATTTAAAAGCTAAGGGAATTCCCAAAATTTAAAAACTTGGGTAGGTTGCAACCAAGACCAACCTTGAGTAGATAACCAAGCATGTATTTCTCACTAGATTTTCTTGTAATATTGCGTTTTGGCTCATTGAATGTTGGATTTCAAGGCTTCACAGAAGATTTGGAGGTAATCCATTGTATTTTTCAATAATACAAGGATCAACAACAATCGAGGGAGGATTTTTATTTCAAAACATTATTTCCTAATTATTTTCTATCACCTTTATGAAATTTTATTTCCTTCATTTCCACTGATTTTCCAAACAAGTATGCTATGCCATTCCACCTTGTGTATATTTAATTTCATCGGCAACTCAAGAGAAATATTCTTTTTAGGCATTGATGTTCTCATTACAAATGGCATGGCATGCGTATATTCACACATGGAACCCTATGATTGGTATACATTATAAGAGCATCCATGGATGAATCTAATTGTTAGATCGATTAAGAAACTTATGTACATGAAGCTATGAACTAGCTTGACCTTTGGCTCTTAAAAAGATATAGAATAAACAAAATAATATGTTTGGTCTAGAGAGAGTCTTGTGCAAGTAAAATAAAACAAAGAACTCTTAATATGTTCCAAGTGTGGAGCCAATGGATTATCGAATAATGCTTAATTGCTTTGAAGCTTGATTTCTACGCATAAGGGCTAATAAAGGCTTGGACCTAAAAACTTATTAAACTTGATTAAAGTATTTGTTGAGTCTTTGAGAGGATCCTCACATTATGAAACATAAGGAGTTGAATTTTCCTAGGGAAGTGAACATCAAATTGCTATAAATTAGTAAAGGTTGGGTCCATTTAGAATCCTATGTTGTCCAAGAAACACAAAGTTTGAGCTTTACCCCAAGTCATTCATGATAGTGAAGAGAGGTCCCAACCATTTGGATAATTCCATGAGTGAAGATGACATTAATAAGTGATTCACCATGACACATGGGTGCCTTTAAATGTGTCATATGGACTAGCATATCTTGGGTAGTTGAATGATTTTCATTCAAAAATTGTCCAAGTATCTAGACCATACTTGAAGCATCAATTATGTGTAATTAATAAAAGACCTTGGGTCCATGAGCTTGAGAAATATTTAGACTTCATGTTTCCTTCTCTGGCACAAGTTTTCCTATGGAGGAAAAATTGGGTTAATCATGTTTGATATTTTCCCAAGGTTCATTAACTTGGGGTAGATTTTAGAGCTCAAGTTTTCTTGGACTCATAATTTTTTTCACAAACCTAAAAAATACTATAAATTCACAATAACCTTTTCAATGATCTGAAAGTGATCAAAATCCATGATTCATGACAATTTAAGGCCAGAAGATGGCAACCATATTCAAAACTATATTTTGAATGCATGATTGTTTTTTGCCTAAGCACCTAGGACCCTTGCATATGGAACCTATTTAAAAAAATTCTAAAGGGATTCATGGAACTATGAATGTTACATTGACAACACTAGCAAGTGGAAACAATTGATTATCACACAAGGTGCTCAATTACATTGACTCATGCACATTTAGCTTTGATATGGATGGAACATGGAGTTCTATGATAGGTTGTAGTTTTCATAAAATTTATTGTAGTCTGATTCCATATAGGTTTGCGTGTTATAAATGTTGAATGGAGTTAGAGGAAGAAGCATTCAACTGAATTTAAAGGTGCACTAAATTTAGCAAGGGGGCCCATAGGTGGGGCCAAAGGTGCAATTTACACTTAATCTCATTATTTCGACTTAGGAAAATTTTAATTTTCTTATAGTCAAAAATTGAAGTGACATCAACCATCCATTGTGATCTAATATTAGCCATTCATGGAGATGGTGGGCTCAAATCGACTTAAAAGGAGAAAAAAGGGCATAGACTTAGCTCATTATGCACTAGAAAACTTGTGTGTTCAGCTCAACAAAAAAAAGGGTGTGAAGTTCAACGCCTAGGGTTTTCAGTTTAGGGAGAGAAAGAGAGGCCAAACAAACTCAGGATATTCCAACCAACACTCATCTTCAATTAGGTTGATTTTAGCTATGCAAAGGGGTCGTACTCATGCCATACAAACTTGTACAATTTCCATACATTGCGCAAATAATGAGGTCGAGAGGGAAAAGAGTGCATATCAACTTATGTTGAGAGATCTACAGAGTGAAGGGAAGTCTTCCCTCTTATTTGTAATCATTTTATGAATATTGTAAATCGTTGAAGCATAATAAGAAAACACAAGTTTGCAGGTTTTCCCTGGAGTTGGGGTTTCCTAGTTAAATTTTTGGTGTACTATCTTTTATGGTATGTTTATCTTCAATTTTTCCACTATGCGTGCAAGTTAGGAAAATCAACATACCATTGAATTTAAGTTAAAGTTTCAGTTTCAGTTACTTTTCTTTAGATATTCAGTGTTTGGGTTCTAGGTTTCAAGAAAACTAACATGAAATCAAAGTGTTTCCTTTGATTGAAGACCAACTTCATTGGTATGATCTCAGGAGCAGGTTAAAGGCGTAGAGAAGGGTGCAGCTCAGTACAAGGGTTGCGCTAGGGTTTCTAGCAGTGTGCCCTAGGGTTTATGAGTAGATCAAACTGCAATATGGAATATTTGGGGCTGAGATTTGAGAACTGCCTTGATGGGGCGACAAACTTTTGTCCTTGGAGGGAGAGGATTGGTGTGGTGTTGGAGGAGTAAGGAGTTTGAGATTTTGTGTACATTCCACCAGCCTAGCAAACAAACTCTTGGCAATTGGATCAACACAAAAAGAAATATGCAAAGGCCAAAATAATTATCCTTGAAGGAGTCAAGGATGACATCATACCTCACTTATCCAACAAGAAGACAACTAAGGCTATGTGGACAACCATCATAGGGTTGTACCAAGGTTTGAGTGAGGCCAGGAAGTTGGTACTCAAGAGAAAAAACATGAAACATCAAGATGGAAAAGTCTACATCTATGGTCTCATATCTCACTAGGCTCACCCAAGTGAGGGACGAGCTAGTTGAAGTTGGGGAGGCAATCTCGAAAAAAGGCCTTATTGTTTTAGCATTTTTCAGTTTTCCCAAGTCATGGGAAAACTTTACTAATTCTATTAGTGGTAGAGAAAACCTACTGTTATAGGACAAATTGACCTCCTCATTAACTCAGAGGTAAAAGACAAGATGAATGAAGCAATGACCACAATTGCAGGCCTGGAATCCACACTAACGCTCTCTATACACTATCAACCTGCTTTATAAAGCTTGTTATCAAGCATAAAGGAGTGTTAGTCACCCTGCTAACTCATGTTGTTAGACCAGGGGGAGCGTTAGTGAACTTAAGGGATGTTCAGAAGATCATGCCAACGAGTCCGCTCATAAATATCTATATATTAAATCCCTAAATTTTCTCAAGAAAAGCAAGGAAACTCCAAAAA
The DNA here is from genome assembly GCA_031772625.1 of Pinus tabuliformis. Classification (NCBI taxonomy): domain Eukaryota; kingdom Viridiplantae; phylum Streptophyta; class Pinopsida; order Pinales; family Pinaceae; genus Pinus; species Pinus tabuliformis. The sequence continues at coordinate 1,206,505,211 of CM062817.1, read as the reverse complement.
TCAAGATATTCAGAGAAATTCCATTCTGAGAATGAAGGCAAATGGGAAAAAGCTTGTAAACAGGGTAGGTTCATGTCTTTTTCCCTAATGAACTTTAGGAGGAGCTTGGCAGCCCTAATTCGATTGCTACATAAGCAGCGAGAGGGCAATTGCAAAAAGGGTCAGAGCATTTGGAAGGATAGCCCATAGAGCTGTTGTGAACTATCATATTCTTGAAGAAGCTAGCTGAAAGAAGGAGAGAGAGAGAGGAAGAAAGGATAAGGAAGGCTGATACAACGGATGGTTGTAATCACTCTTCCATTCTGAATATAGAACTGCAGTTGTGTTCCCTACTCCAAAGTGTCGGTGATATTGTTCATTTATTTGTTCATTTTGATGCTTGTCGAGTTGAGTAGTTAAGTTATACATTAATACATGTTTGTTACGGATTCTTACATTAGTTTTCAAGAGTGTATGCTGTGATTGGTTTGCCTTGTCCTTTGTGCAGGAATTGTCTTGGAGCCGGCCTTGAAGGAGTTCTTCTTGCCGCATAGAGATCCCCAAGCAAATCTAGAAGGAACCGAAGGTGATCCTCTTTCCATACCTTGTCAATTTATGTTTGATAGATGAACATGTGTGTAACTGGTAGCTTTTGCAGATAATCTTACAGTCTGTCGAAGGTCTTGGGAAGGCCTTTGAGCGTATTTTTCATCCCGTGCATTTTACCCCATAACATAATTGGCGACTCCGTTGGGGACTATACATCTAGTTCCCGGTCAACCTGGACTTCTCTCAGTTCTTATCTTTCTTCTAAGAGCTTCCCACTTCTTCAAATCCTTTTCTGATCCACCAACTATCTTGTTACATCCTACTAGTTTGCATTCTCCTCAGAAACTAATCCTAAAGGCCCTTTGTTTGAGCTATTTCCCTCACTAACATAGGTTGCTAGTCTACACAGAACTTTATAAAGCTCTTTGACTGTGCACAGGGAGTGTTAGTGGCCAAACTAACTCTCTGTTTACACAGAAACAGAGCGTTAGTCTCCCATTTCCATGTTTTCCAGAAGATTCTATGGACCAAAGGTGGGGAAACTTCTCTCAGGGGCTAAAGTAGGATCTACAACAGTATCATGTTAACGAATTTGGTGTCTTGAAAATTTATTTTTAAGAAAATGTTTTAGTTTTTCTCTCTTAAAATACAATTTTTTTTGAAAGAAAAGCTGATAAATTGTATTGTTCCTTCTATCGAAATAGTTGTAGGTTGCTTCATTTTGGTTTTCAGTAGTTGTTAGGGAATATTGAGAAAAAAATATTTTAGTTATGCAAGTGTTGAATGGCTTTAGATGCACTGACGAATCCATGAATATGTGAAAATATACATGTGTAGAATAAGACTTGTTTGCATAAGAAATTGAAAAAAAAAATCAAAGCATTGTTCTGCATGGTTTATTGAGCCGAGAGTCTCATCATATTCATACGTCAACACCCCTACTGAAGACAAATAATCAAGTACACTAAAATTTACATTAAAATCAATCAGTTACTCTTTTGAGCAAACCAACATTATCTAGATTAGGACCTTGGGATAAGCATGTGAGTGAACTGCCCAAGGTTGAAAACCAAAACTAGTGTCGTTAACGAGTGAAAAATCCTTCTGCACTCATATTACCCGGACCACTCCACTAACAACAGAGCAAAATACGAGACAACATCGAATTGTAATTGAAGGTAGCCCACCTTCTCTTACAAATCCTTTGGGCATTCTGTGTACTGGGGGTCCCTTCGGGGATTTTGGAGCTGAGTCGGGGACTCAAGTATCCTGCCCACATAGCATGTTGTCTACGACTATGTCCCCCCTAGTAATGTATGTGATTTGTGGTATCTCTAGTGGCCAAACTTCTAGGTACTTACCCAAGGTGACTGGGACGGGCTGTCCTGGTACCTAAAACAGATAGATCTACTTTGTCTTCAGTTTTTGGGAGGGTGCTCGTCTTCATGAGAGTACTTGGCCCCTCAATTTGAGGTTCAGGCGAAGCTCAAAAGTAACCGTAACCATACATTTGGCCATCCTTCTCTGTTATTCATTGAGAGACTGGGTTTCATCTCCAGTAATCGGTTCTTATCAGATGAGGTAATTTCCCTTTGTTTGCTGATTGATATATTTAGTGTATTTTTTATTTTTAGGTACCTGAGTGCTATCATTTTCGAGACTTCAAAGAATATCACATTAAAATTTATTTGATAAAACTCAATAGTCACTATGGCTACATCCGGCCCTCATCGTCAATCTAGACGATTGTTAGGACTTCCTCCACTCATTATGGAGGATCTGCCGAGTTCCACTAACTCGGATTCCTCATCTTCGAGGAATCAGTCTCCTAAATCACACACGGGATCTATGTGGACGACCAAAAATTCTAGTTTGATGGAGGATTTCTTCACGGAAGGATTTCTTCCTAGTTTTAATACTCCACTTACAGATCTGTCGGAACCTATCGTTACTCCGGTGGTACCTGTACTTCCTTCTTCAGTAGGTGGAACTTTCCCATCTATCCAGTCGACGCCTCAAGGGTTGTGGAATTATAGAGACACTATTTGTCCTCTACCACTTCCCCAGTCGACGATCATCACAACACCGGTATTGTGGAATCCCATTATCTCGTTTGTCCCAAGTACGGAAACTCACATAACACCCTCTATAAGTGGGACCTAGCAGATGCCGGGTTCCACTCCTATGCTGCCACAAAGCATAACTTCGACCAGCGCCACATATAGTTCTCCATATAACACTCAATGCGACACTATGGGAGCAGTTCCAGTTTACCAACAACAAGGTCGGCCGCCAATGTACAGTTCCAACTCCCAAATTCAGATATCTGGGGCGGTTCCCAATATGCACATGCTGGCAGGGAATGTCACAGTTCCCCCGCCGTTCTCAGGCATGCATGGATAGTCACTGATTGACTTGAGTGTTCCCTCTATCAATCAAAGCCATATGGTTAGTTCTGTGTCGGTTGGGAATCCACAAGGGATTCCCACCCAATCCATGGGTGCACCCTACTCACAGTCTCATATGAGTCAAGGGGGCACCACTTATACTGGGGGAAATTTCATACCCTAGTATCAAAATCCTCATGGAAATCCACTCTACAACACCGTACCGGAAATAAACTGCTACACCACGCAACCCACGTACACCATGGAGAACCAAACGATGGGAGGAGCACAGAGCTTCTCAGGTCATCCGTCATCACCATGGTCCGAGTCGGGGGCACCCAACAATTTGCCTTTTTTGGCAACGTTGGATATTCCCGACTTATACAAGTTGAAAAATGATCCCATCTACCACAACTTATAATGGTCGTCGATCCCACATAAAATACCAACGAAAATTCCTAAGTTCGACAGAAAACAAGGGGAGGATCCAGGCACTCATGTCACCACCTACCATCTCTAGTGTGTTTCAAACTCTATGGTGGATGATAGTGTTCGGTTACGTCTTTTTCCCCACACCCTCACTGGCAATGCCGCAAAATGGTATATTGAGTTATCACTTGCGTCAGTGAATACCTTTGACGCTTTAGCGATGGAGTTCTTAAAGCACTTTCAGTTACCTATCCACTGTGAGATAGCGACAGAGCTCCTTACTTCATTTCGTCAAGATGCTGCCACCCACATCTTCGATCATATCCATGAAAGGAGACGTAGGTGGAGATTAGTCAAAGCTCCCATCCCTGATTTTCTCTTAACGGACTGCTTCTGTAAGTCCTTGCTCCCACAAATCACTAGAGATGTCGCTCTAGGTGGTGCGGTCACAAAAGACCAATCCATACATTGTGCCTAGCACTTAGATTTGATTTATTCACAGCCTGACACTCTCTACGACATTATCCCCTATGCTCCCGATAACCCCAATCCTCCCACCACTCAGCACCCTGGAGCGCACGCCGACGGGATTGTCGGCGCAACCTCTAGGGTCACTATAAAACAACTCAGTGGTTCCATTGCCAAGCTGGCAATGGACCCCTCTACCAAAGCGACTACTCTTCCTGCCACTACGATTAACTCTGTGTAGTCTACATAGAAATACAGTGGAAAGAAAAAGAAGAATAAGAACAAGACCGCTCCTTCTGAAGAGAAGTCATCTAAGCAGCCCAACCCCAAACAGAAGGTCGTTGCGCCTATTGATGAGGAAAAGGATAAAGGCACCAAATATTCATGCAAACTCTATCTTGAAGAACACGTAACCTGGCGTTGTCCGCATCTTCAAGAATGCATGGATTACCTTGCCAAGAGAGATTCTGGTAAGGCACTTGCTGTCCTTAGAAATCCTTTTCCTACTCAACAGCAGCAAAATCTTGTTGCCAACCAACCGCAACCCATGTCAAGGGGCAGCGACGGTTCATAACATCCTTCGGTTGGTGAAGGAAGTTCTACTGTTTACACATTTGAAACGGTAGAACTAACCACAAGAGCCAAATCTTATGGAGCTCCTGTCGCTCCGGCAGCAGAACCATCCTCAGGTCAAAACCCATCGCCGCCCAACGATCTGCATATCGAAAGGCCGATTGAGGACTTTGTAATTCGACCCCCCAAGGGGGCACTTCGACGCACAATGCACAATACATCTGCACGTGCTGCCCAACACTACAACATCGTAGAGGATTTGGTGCAAGCGCCATCGGCTATGTCGGCGCTCGAAGTATTACAAACATGCACCAACAAATGGAAAGCTTTGCTTTTGACTAGGGGGGTATTGACCCTACGGATTCCATGCTTGCTATTTTTGACACGAACAAGTGTAAACCTCCCTTTCCCACCAGCTTGCATTTCAGGTGCATATCACTTCGAAAGGTAAAGGTATACATTGAACTGTCATCAACGAAGGTGCTTCAACCTGCGTCATGTCGTCTTCATGTTGGCTCGCCTTGGGTTCCCCAACCCTATCCCCACCATTGAACTCCCTCAAAGCTTTCAATGGCCACACCTTTGTCCCAAAAGGATACTTAGCCAGTTTTCCCATCACTTTGGCTGGGAAAACAGTAACGGTGGATGTAGAAGTTGTGGAAAAAAAACTCGACTATAATCTGTTACTGGGTCGCAGTTGGACATATGCCATGACGGCCGTCGTATCCATTGTCTTTCGTATCATCTTATTTCCATTGAATGGAAAGGTCATTACATTGGATCAGTTGTCTTTCTGCACCCCCGATTATTCACCATTACCAAGTGGCTCTATACCCCTAGTAGGAGGTGTAACTGACAGGCTTCCTCCATGATGGGTTGTTTTCCTCTTCAACCACTGTAGGTTCCACAATCGGTCAACATGCTTTCATAAATTCCTCATGAACTGACCGATCCTTGGATCCTAACAGCACCTTTAGACCTTGACACATTTGGAGAGCAGATGCCACTATCACCGGCTGAATCGGCCTACCAAGGCATTCAATTCGCATCCACATCTCCGGTCATGTTGGCTATCGCCGACGGTACCACCCCCCTTCCCATAACCACTCCTCCTTTAGATCTATGCGATCAACTCCCATCTACGGACAAAGCCATTCGAGAAATCATGAGTTTTGGAGAGCAACATTGGGAGGATTGGCATCTTTGGGGTCCGACATCTGATTCGGACATGATGCCTCTTCAAGTCCTGTCCTTTGACACAAACAAAATCATTTCCCCACCCTATACAAGCATCCAAACTTTTGGGGTGGAAGAAAATATGGACGACACTTCCAGGTCAATGCCCATAGATATTTTAGTCACGACAGGCATCGTGGAAGACACCCAGATGCGAGCAGATTGCAGTCCTGAGGAAATTGCAAGCTCCACCTACCTACATGAGGAATTCCATGATGAATTTGTTTGGTCTCATGAGGAAATGCCCGACTTTAATCTGTTGTTTGTTGTACATGAGATCCAACTTTACAACGAGGCAAAATGAAATGGGTGGCCAATCCCTTCCCTCGAAATAGCCGTTGAACCCATGCCCGACCCTACTGTCGAAGAAGAACGCCTACTATACCTTAAACAGCTGGATAAAACCCATCGAGATGCTAATTTGGCACTCGTAGCTAACAAGGAGTGGGTACAAACCCAATTTTCGAAAGAGGTTAGGTTTTGTTCTTTCCAAGAGGGCGACTTCGTATCGCCCTATCATCCAAAAGATAACCTCTTGGAGGCATGCACGCTTCGACCCATTTTTCTAGGTCCCTATGTCATAAAAAAAGTCCTCCCCACGGGGGCATATGAACTGCAGGATTGGGATGGAATCCCACTCAAGGAGCCCACATATGGGCTCTATCTGGAAAAGTATTATGCCTAGTATTGCACTAGGCATGTGCTTTGTAATTTTATGTATTCATAAGTTTTGCTTACCTTTTTTAATGTGATTGGATTGATTTGTTATTTAGTGGAGTACTTGTCTCATGCATTCTTCTCACAATGCAGATGTCGTCGTTGCCCTTAGCATATATAGGATACGCGGATGGTGCCAGACGTCACACATAGCACATTGCATCAGCTGCTTGGGTAATCTATACACCCGAGTCGGAACTATTTTGCTCCGGGGGGGTCTTTCTTGGTATCACCACCAACAATATTGTCGAGTACATGTCCTTCCTTTCGCTTCTCACAGAAGCGTCGTCAAGGGGCATCTCCAATCTGGTGGTCAAGTTAGACTCCCAGCTAGTCGTTATGCAATTGACAAACCATTATCACGTCCGTAATCCAACCTTGTTACGTAACTATCTAAGGGTGCGACTCTTGGAATGTCGATTTGAAATAATCACATATGAGCATGTTCCTCGAGAATTAAATACAGTCGCTGATTCGTTAGCTAACTATGTATTGGATTGGCATTTGTCTCATTCTTTATAGCAGCATGCATGAGAAGTAAAACATTTACTAAAGTTAAAAATTTGTTACAAAAAACATTTAAAAACACATTTACACCACCAAAATACCAAAAATATATGTCTATATATATATATATATAGATCGAAATCCAGTTTTTTACATCAAACTATTCTAAAACTTGGATGATTTGAGTACAAAATGGCTCAAAGCCCAGCTACAAGCACTCATATGGCTACACCAGAACACCTGCTAAAATGATCCTATTGCTCCAGAAAAGCTAAAACAGCTCTAGCTACCCTCCGAAGAGGAACCAGAAACCGCTCAGATACACCAATGGTGTGCCGCTGCATATGAGCGGGAATCTCCCTCATAGGAAGGGGGGGGACACCCATGGTTAAACCCTCTAGGTTCCTCAGAACCTAGTGGAGACTGTCAGCATCGCCCCATCCAACAAGTAGTGAGCCGCTTAATCACACATAGCGAGGTTCGCCTGCAGGTCGTACTAGCGCCACATCTGTGTTAAGCATAAAAGTTTCATGTCAGTTCTTATTTCACCGTTAAAAAACATTACATATACATTCAAAAGCACAAAAATACTTAACTACTATCAAAAGTGTTCTCACCTTGAGGACCCCAGTTGGTCCCGGGCGATAGCATCAAGTCTGGGTTGCAGGTAAAGTCCATGCCTTCATAGGCATAGTCATCAACAATCACAATCTGGCTATGGAGCCACTGGAAGAAGTCTTCGTCAAAGAAGTGTCGGAGCGGTCCTCCTCCTGTGCGACGATCGAGTGATGACCAGTGACCCTGCCTTGGCTCCCTCAGATCAAAGGGACCTAAGCTCACCCGTGGGTGCATAACAGGCACCCTCTCAAGGAAAAATGAGACTATTATAGTACCATACCCAAAACTGTGTTGGGTACGGGTCTTGCATGCTGTCAATTCTGCCTTCAATTGGCGAAGCATTGCTTCACACCAGTTGAACATCTGGGGCTAGACACAGTTAATGGCAAGCAACAGTTAGGCCTTTGTCGCTACGTGGGGAATTTTTGACCCCGCCAATCGCACAATCAATCATAAAATTGCCCTCATAGACTAAGATCGAATCCTCTCTATAGGGACTCTATTGCTGACTAGTCCACTCCCAGGGATGTAGTAGATCTGTACCAACTCTAAAGTAGATCGCGGATCTGACCTGCCACCGGTGAGGTTTGATTGGGCCCCATGGCACGACAAACCAGTCAAAAAGTAAATGTCATCCCGATCAATCGCCAGCTCCTGATCTCCAATCCTGAATACTTGCTCGTGTTCATCCCAGCGTTGTATGATCCATCTCAGTAAATCCTCCTATCCTTTCATCAACTCTAGCCTTGCATACTTCAACAAACCACAGCAGCGCAATGCGAGTATGCACGCTGGATCGTTTCGCATCAGCAATTCCTCATTATCATGGGCCCGTTCTCTCCATAGGTGAGGCATTTCAACCTGAAACTTGCACAAAATAACCCTAAAAACAGTTAAAATGGGGCAAAATCATTTAAGGAATCCATGCATGAGGGTTTTAACTGCACCCTACAGCCCTAACGCTCCCCCCAGTGCTACACAGGGAGGATTAACACCCTCCAGTGGCTCGTACATAGTGTTTAATGCTCTCTACTGACCATCTGGAGGGCATTAGTGCGCAAATATGGCTCTAGGGCACCTCAGATCTACAAAATTCCACCCATAAAATTGTTAAAAAAGGCTTAATCAAGCATAGAGCAAGATTTTAGCTCTCACCTAGGATTGACGGCATGTTGAATGGTTGCTCGAATCTCCTACAATGTTCCATGAAAAATCTGCTCCTCTTTAGCTCCAACAAGCTCTCACAAACTTCAAAATAGTGAAAATGATGCATGTGAAAGCTCAAAGCATCTCCTTATATAACTTTGACAAACATGATTTTTTGAAAATCATTAAAGAGGAAGTAGTCCATTCCACATGATTTTTTTATCATAGATGAACCCAGATGATAGGAATTACTACTTTTTTATACTTTTTACTGCTTTTGATGAAAGTACTTTCAGGAATGAAAAGCAGTAAAAGTTGCATGCAATTCTTTATAGAGCACTTTTGGAGATATTTTATGGCTCTTTAAAAAATATAAACATCTCCAAGTTTTTGTAGTAGGACTCATTAAACATATATACCACAATCAATAGAGCACTTTTTAGGGATATTTTATGGCTCTTTAAAAAATATAAACATCCCCGAGTTTTCATCATTTGCACTCGTTAAATATATGCAACGAGGGCCAGAGCACTTTTTGTGATATTTTATTGCTCTTTAAAAAATACTAAACATCTCCGAGTTTTTCATCATTTGCACTCGTTAAATATATGCAAATGATGCTCTAAGCAACTCTTTTTTGATCTTTTTCCAGCTCATTAACTGAAAAAGACCAAAGGAGCATTCTTTTCAGGCACTTTTTTCTCACTCTTTAAACTGAAAAAATCTCGAGCTATGTCTTACTGCTCACTAAACTTGGTAAAGATGACCCAAGCATTCTTTCAAGTACTTTTTCTTGCTTGTTAAAAACTGAAAAATCCCAAGTTTTTGTTACTGAGCTCGTTAAAACGTCACAACAAAACACGAGTTTAGTCTGTCGCCTCATACTCGTAACAAAATGAGGTCGACATCTATTGGAAAAAGGTTTCTCTTTATCCGTGTTCAATAGATTAAAATACGGAAAAGTAACCAATCCAGGTATACTATTAACCTTTTGTCACACCCGGTTAACAACTATGACAAAGGGACCACCATGGAGTCTCTCTTTACGATCTTTTCAGACTCTCTAAATATGAAAAGACCACTGAGTTGTCTAGTCTGGACTCTTTAAATACACAGACAAGATATAGAGTTGTTCTTTTTACGATACTTTTCAGACTCTTAAAACATGAAAAAATTGACGAGTTTGCCTATCTGGACTCATTAAACTAATCAGATAGGGAAAAGAGTCGTTCTTTTTGCGATCATTTTTAGACTTTTTAAACATGAAAAGATTGATGAGTTTACCTATCTGGACTCATTAAAAAATCAGACGGGGGAAGTGGACAGTACAACTGTATTCTGTATTTGAAAGTGTGGTTTGGCAGCAATCGTTCCCTTGAACATGGCACTCCCTCAGATAAACCTTCATTTTGATAGCCTCTCAATATGAACCCTACCAACCTATGAGTTTTTAGCCTATATACCCTGATTTAATTGCATCTCTGTATCTTAAACACTCTGTAGTGTTCATGAGTCTAGTGCTGTCTAGTTAAAACCGTTGCTGTGCCTTCTATTGTTCAAGGGTCCCCATTTGTTTCCTCTATCAACCAATCCTACATATCTTTTCATCATGTCCTCTGTTGTTTAGACCCAAATGCTCAAAAGATTCTTCAAAAAACAAAATCATTCTTGTCTGGTTTCATGTCGACTAATGTAGGACATGTCATTGCCTACCTTTCTACAGGTTTCTTCCTATAGACTTCAACACTCTATCTAGGAAGATAACCCAAAAACACATTCAATGCCTTGGTACTTGCAGACATTAGTGGCAGGTTACCTTGTGTTTAATCACGGGTTTTCATTATTGGCTCCTGGTTTAGCGATTCTACAAGTGTTCGACGAAAAAAAATCTTTCACACTCACTAGTTTGCACTGTGCATCTTGGATACCATCACCATTATCAGTGGCCTTCCTCACATCTGTTAACAGTGTCCATTATTGGCTGGTAAGCAGATGATTTCGTGCATGTTCGACGTCAACACATTTTATCACATGTACTGATCTATGCTGTTTGGTGAAGCAGGAATCAAGACCTTGGGTAGAGGCTTGCATCATTCAGCCTCGTTTCCTCTCCCAAGCTGCAAATATTGTTCTCTAGAGACAATTATTTCAAGATGATCTATTATGACACTGGATCTGCCATGTGCCATATTGGCGGCCAGCATTGTTATATCTTAGATGAGAAAATTACTCTGACATAGCTACTGAGCATGGGAATGCCCAACTTAGGACATGATTTTAGTAGTTTATATATATGTATCTGTGTTGTATCAGGTTTTCCTTGCCGTGCGAAATTTCTCTCTCTCTCTACAAAGATTTTGATAATAGATTACAGTGTTTTTTCATAAAGTATTTCGGCCATCGTCTCTGCCTCTGATCTCATACTTTAGACGACATCTGTTATAGGACAAATTGACCTCCTCATCAACTCAGAGGTAAAAGACAAGATGACTGAAGCAATGACCACAATTGCAGGCCTAGAATCCACACTAACGCTCTCTATACACTATCAACCTGCTTTATAAAGCTTGTTGTCAAGCATAAAGGAGCGTTAGTCACCATGATATCTCATGTTGTTAGACTAGGGGGAGCGTTAGTGAACTTAAGGGATGTTCAGAAGGTCATGCCAACGAATCTGCTCATAAATATCTAGATATTAAATCCCTAAATTTGCTCAAGAAAAGCAAGGAAACTCCAAAAATCAAGATATTCTGAGAATGAAGGAAAATGGGAAAAAGCTTGTAAACAGGGTAGGTTCATGGCTTTTTCCCTAATGAACTCTAGGAGGAGCTTGGCAGCCCTAATTTGAATGCTACATAAGCAGCGAGAGGGCCATTGCAAAAAGGGTCAGATCATTTGGAAGGATAGCCCATAGAGCTGTTGTGAACTGTCATATTCTTGAAGAAGCTAGCTGAAAGAAGGATAGAGAGAGAGGAATAAGGGGTAAGGAAGGCTGATACAACAGATGGTTGTAATCACTCTTCCATTCTAAATATAGAACTGCAGTTGTGTTCCCTATTCCAAAGTGTCGATGATATTGTTCATTTATTTGTTCATTCTGATGCTTGTCGAGTTGAGTAGTTAAGTTATACATTAATACATGTTTGTAACGAATTCTTACATTAGTTTTCAAGAGTGTATGTTGTGATTGGTTTGCCTTGTCCTTTGTGCAGGAATTGTCTTGGAGCCGGCCTTGAAGGAGTTCTTCTTGCCGCATAGAGATCCCCAAGCAAATCTAGAAGGAACTGAAGGTGATCCTCTTTCCATACCTTGTCAATTTATGTTTGATAGATGAACATGTGTGTAATTGGTAGCTTTTGCAGATAATCTTACGGTCTGTCGAAGGTCCTGGGAAGGCCTTTGAGGGTAGTTTTCATGCCGTGCATTTTACCCCATAGCACCTACCAGGATGGGAGGGGTTGTGGAGTGGTTGTATCCAAGAGGAGATAAAGATGCAGGCCAAAGTTGGGTCTCACTTAAATACCAAGGAAAAAGAGAATTTTTCCCTAGTTGGCAAAGGGGGCAAGGTCAAGGGAAAGAAAGCCACATGAGGGGTCGAGTCTAGCTCCAGAGGCAAGAAGAAGAAGAAATATCTTAGCAAGATAAAGTGCTTCTATTGCCATTAGTTTGGGCACTACTCTCCCAAGAGTTCAAATAGGAATAAAGGGTCCAAAAAGGACCAAGTGGTAGCATCAACAGAGGTGGAGGAGTCCACTTCCCACTTTGATAGGGAGTTCTCACTCAGATTGCATGGAAAGATCGATGGCTAGCAGCGTGTGGCATGTTGATATTGGAGCATCCTATAACATAACCAGGAACAAGGGGTATTTCAGCCAGTTGACCTAAAAGGACATGTAGTTTCACATAAAGCTAGTTGATGGTGGAAGATACCTAGACAAGGGCATGGGTACTGTAAAGTTTGAGGGGGAGTCTGGGAATCCTCTCTGCCTCAAAGATGTCCTCTATGTATCGGGATTGAAGGAAAAACTTGTTTTAGTCTCGAACTTGGAGAACAAGGGTTATGAGGTTATTTTCAGCAGAGGAAATTCCTTTATCATTAATTTCAACTTCGAAGCAACTAAATAGATTGGAGTTAGGGTGAAGAACCTTTGTAGGCTTCAATTTGAGACATTCACAGCCTTGAGAAACAAAGAAGTTAGTGAGAAGATCCATGACCTTGGGGATATTTTGCATAGGCATATGGGTCACTTATAATATGGAGCATTGAATATTATCAAAGAGATTTCCGTAGGGCTTACACAGTGTAGTGTAGACCAACATGACATGAGCAAGGGTTGCACACTTAGCAAGTATGCCAAGTCATCCTTCCCCAACAAAGACAACAAGGCCAAGAGCATCTTGGAGCTTGTTCATTTATATGTTTGTGGACCATTTTCCTCTCCATCCTTTATGGGATACAAATATTATGTCATCTTCATTGATGACCACTCGAGAAAGACTTGGATCTTCTTCATGATGAAGAAAGATGAAGTATTCTTGAAGTTCGTGGAGTTCAAATCCTTGGTGGGGAACTAGATCGATAAGAATATCAAGGTCTTAAGGTTAGACAATGGTGGGGAGTACATCTCCAACACCTTCAAGGACTTGTGTGTCAAGAGGGCATTAAGACAGAGCTCACCAGGCCTTATAAAGCTCAACAGAATGGGGTGCCTGAGCACAAGAACCAGAGCATTGTTGGAGTAACTAAAGCCATGTTGCATGACCAAGGGCAGCCAATGTTTCTTTGGGTAGAGGCATGCAACACTACAATATTTTTTCAAAACAGCAGCCCACATAAGGTGCTAGGTAGAGTCACACTAGAGGAAGTTTTCACAGCGCCCGATGTGTCTCACTTCCAAATTTTTGGCAGTCTACTTTACTACCATGTACCTTTTGATAACCAAAAGAAGCTAGGGCGCACAACAAATAAGGGAATTTTCATAGGCTACAACAAGACGTCTAATGTGTATAGGGTGTATTCCCTAGCACTTAGAAAGATAGTGATTAGGCATTATGTGAAGCTAGAGCCCACAATAGAGAATGGAATTTTCATAGGCTACAATGAGACGTCTAAGGTGTATAGGGTGTATGTCCTAGCACTCAAAAAGATAGTGATAAGGCGTGATGTGAATTGTGAGGAGGAAAGGGCACTCAGGAAGTCCTTGGAGCATGAGCAGAGTGTAGCACAGGAGGATGAATAGTAGGCTCCCAAGAACGAGGATTAGTCAACTCCTTATACTTCATCACAGTCATTTATTGAGTAGATCGAGCAACACGCAGATGAAAATATAATGCATCAATAGGAGGAGAGAATAGAGCAAGAGGAGCTTATTCAGCTAGTGACTCCCATCATAAGGATAGGATGAGCCAAGTGCGAAGATCAGCTGATCAGGGAGGCTCAGGAGAGAGTTGGATCCCCCAAATACATAATCAGACAAAGTAAGTAACCACAAAGATATATGTGGTACATGAAATTGATGACTGAGTTGATAAACTTAGTTAGAGCCTTCTTGTTACAAGGAGGCAACCTCTCAATAGGTATGGTGAGATGCCATGGTGGAGGAATATTCCTTCTTCATGATGAATGGCATCTACAAGATAGCGCCAAGATTGGTTGAAAAATCAATGGTTGGTTCACGTTGGGTGTGCAAGATCAAGCACGGGGTTGATGGGAGTGTGAAGAAGTGCAAAGCTAGATTTGTGGCCAAAGGGTTCTCTCAAGTCGAGCTAATAAACTGTGATGAGTCATTTGCTCCTATGGCTCGATACTTATCCATTAGGACCATATTGGTGATTACAGTGCAGATGGGGTGGAAGATCCACCAAATGGACGTGAAGACTGCGTTCCTTAACAAAGTTATTGAGGAAGAGATATATGTTGAGCAACCTTAGGGGTTTGAGACCTTCAATAAAGACATGCATGTTTGCAGATTGAAGATAGCTCTTTATTGGCTCAAACAGGTACTAAGGGAATGGGATGCGCTAATAGACAACTACCTTCTAGGATTAGGCTTCACTAAGAGTGAGGCGGATCCTAACTTGTACTACATTATAGTTGGAGGTCTCTCACTCATTCTAGTGTTGTACGTGGATGACTTGATAATGAAATCAGTAGATAGTCTGATCTAGGATTATAAGAAGGATCTCGCAAGGGAGTTTGAGATGAAGGACTCAGGGCTGATGCACTATTTCCTTGGGTTGAAGGTATGGCATGGCAATGGGGAGATTTTGTTGGGATGGGGTAAGTACATGTAGGAGATTCTCAAGAGGTTCCACATGTAGGATTATAGACCCATGACCATGCCTTTATTCACAAACTGGAGGAAGGTAAATGCTACCAGAGTAGAGCATGTTGATTCCACTATTTATAGGTAGCTTATTGGGTCATTGATGTATCTGGTGAACACGCCACCTAACATTTGCTTCGTAATTAACTAGTTGACCCAGTTCATGGTTGAGCCAACCAAGAGTGGATTAGGTTTCTAACAAGAATGTGTTGAAGTATCTCAGGGGCACAAAAAATTCTGGGTTTTTATACAGGCAGGTTGGTGGTGTGATCCTTTAGGGCTTCATATATGTAGATTGGGTAGGGGGTTCAATAGATAGGAAGAACACTTTAGGTTGTACTTTCAGTGTTGGTTCAACAATTGTTTCCTAGTTCGACAAGAAGAAAAGATCAGTAGCACTGAGCTTAGTTAAGGCCAGGTACATGGCTTCCATCCTGGTAGCTTGTGAGGCCATATGGTTGAAGAATTAATTGTAGGGTAGTTTAGCCAAAAGTTGGAGTCCATAGTCATACATTATGAAAATTAGAGTTGCATTAAGCTCTCTAAAAATATGGTGTTTCATTATAGCTCCAAGCACATCGAGATCAGATACCACCATATAAAAGATTGTGTCCAGAGGGGTAAATTCAAACTCCAGTACATGGATACAGAGGAGCAAACAATAGATATTCTAACCAAGACATTGGCAAAGGGAAGATTTTTCTACTTCAAAGATAAACTGGGTGTACTATAGAACACCCTCCTCTCAAAGAGGGAGTGTTGAATGGATTTAGAGGAGGATGGTTTTAGCTAAATTTAGAGGTGAACTAAATTTATTAGGGGGACCCATAGGTGGGCCAAAGACGTAGTTTACACTTTATCTCATTATTTTGACTTAGGAAAATTTTAATTTTCATATAGTAAAAAATTGAAGTGATATCAACCATCCACTGAGATCTAATCTCAACCATTCATGGAGATGGTGGGTTTAAGTCAACTTCAAAGGAGAAAAAAGAGTGCAAACTTGGATTGTTATGCACTAGACTACTTGTATGTTCAACTTAGCAGAAAAAAGGGTGTTCAATTCAATGTCTAAGGTTTTCAGTTGAGTGCAACTAAGGAAAGAAAGAAAGGTCATATAACATCAATATCTTCCAACCAACATTCATCTTCAGGCAGGCCGATTTCAACTACGCAGAGGGTTTGTACTCATACTGTACAAACTTGTATGATTTCTATATAATGTGCAAATAGCGAGGCCAAGAGGGAGAAAAGCACAAATAAACTTGTGTTAAGAGATATACAGAGTGAAGGGAAGTATTCCCTCCTCTTTATAATCATTTTATGAATATTGTAAATCATTGAAGCATAATAAGAACACAAGTTTGCATGTTTTCCCTGGGAGTTGGGGTTTCTTGAGAAAATTTTTGGTGTATTATTTTTTATGGTGTGTTTGTCTTCAATTTTTCACTATGCATGCAACTTAGGGAACTCAACATAACATTGAATTTGAGATAATTTTTTAGTTTCAATTACTTTGCTTAGATATTCAGTGTTTAGATTCTAGGTTTCAAGAAAACTAACAATAAATATAGGTTGAAAAGATCCTTGAAATGGGGGGTACATTGAAAGTTTGCATTTTGTGGCAAATAAATTTTTCCCATGGACTAATGTTTACTCAATTAAATTTGAGAAGCATTTTTGGATCTTCAAATCTAGGCCATATAGGCACTCCATGTTATATAAATAACAAAACATATTGTATAGAATTGACCTTGAGTTCTTTGGATTTTAACCACAAGAACATGATCTAAGTGAGAAAATATGTTATACTTGCTACTACAAAACAAGAGAGAAAAGATAATAGAATTGTTAAGAAAACCAAATAACTTAAGAGACAATTCAAATTACTCATGAAACTTTGATCTAGTATTATCGTTGAACATGATATAATAAATAACCTATCCAAGAGAAAATAAATTCTAACAGGATTGGGGTTCTCTTGTGCATGCACTCAATTGTTATGTGGACTTATCCTTCTTGCAGACAAGAGCAATCTCCCTAGACCTTAGAGAAATCTAGGAACAAAAAACAAGGAATTGTTACCTTTCCCTAGACTACGATTGACTGAAACAAACACTATGATAGAGGTCACTTACCGTATAATTGAAATGCCTGATGAAGTCCCCTTTGAGCTTTCAATCATCCGCTTCTCCTCAATGCTTTGGATATATTCCCTTCGTTTCCCACAACTTCTCCATGATGTCCTGAAGGAGATCTGCATAAACAAAAACATACACAAGATCAAAGCATCTAATATATAGCATAAGAGATAAATGAACTGATTAACTCAATCATATATCAAAATTGATCAATATGCAATCAAAATATATGTAGGTGATCAAGGAATCGTACAAATTGTATCAACAAAGACATAATTGAGAAAGAAAAATTGCTTCTATATTAATAAAATGGAGAATAGACTTACAACCTTGAAGCCTTGATGTTGTAAGTCCCTTCCCACAATCTCCAACCCTCTCCTTGAATGAATAGCCTTCCAAACTTATTTCTGCAGCATAAGCCTACTTCCAACAATCCTTTTCAATCCTTAGGCATGTGTTAGCTTTACGGGCCAAGGAGGGGAAGTTTGGGATCCATTTCCCAAGGGATGAGATCCATTAATGGTGGGATAGGGGTTCCATAAAGAGAGGGAGTAGCTCCATGATGGGAGGGATCATGGTTGAATAGGCATTCATTCAAAGCTTGTTAGTTGGGAAAGATAGTGCACAATCCACATTGTAAGATAATGTGCACTTCTGTGCAGTTTCTGATGGACTCTTCTGCGTATGTGCATAAATTGACTAGGGAACTGCGTAGGAAGCCAAAAACAAGGTTTTGAACCATGGGATCTAGTAATTTCATTCTCTTTCAGATAGTTTGGGTTCTAGCCTTGCAAGGGGATGCTTTGGAACACATTTATGGATAGTGAAAGATCCAAACTGATGGTCATTTACCCAATGCGAAAAAATGATGTGTAACATGCAAGTTTTTCCATTGTGCATGCAAGTTAAGAAACTCAACATAACATTTAATTTAAGATGATTTTTCAGTTTCAATTACTTTGCTTTAGATATTCAGTGTTTAGGTTCTAGGTTTCAAGAAACTAACAATAAATATAGGTTGAAAAGATCCTTGAATTCATTTTATTTAGTCATCAAGTCTCATGTATCAAACATATTTCCAGGCTTGCACAACTCTCGATTCTGGACACAACATAGCCTTAAATGATATTTATATAACCTTTAAGATCCTTGAAATGGGGGGTACCTTGGATGTTTGCATTTTGTGGCAAATAACTTTTCCCATGGACTAACGTTTACTTAATTAAATTTGAGAAGCATTTTTGGATCTTCAAATCTAGGCCATATAGGCACTCCATGTTATATAAATAACACAACATATTTTATAGAATTGACCTTGAGTTCATTGGATTTTAAGCACAAGCACATGATCTAAGTGAGAAAATATATTATACTTGCTACTACAAAACAAGAGAGAAAAGAGAATAAAAGTGTTGAGAAAATCAACTAACTAAAGAGACAATTCAAATTACTCATGAAATTATAATAAAGAAATCAATATAAACAATATAGAAATACTACTTAATAATGTAGCTCATGGTATGCTAATAGCATATAGCTATAAATATTTGATAAGATAAATTTTATATTTTTTTTTCAAACTTCAACATAGACATCACACCATACCATGATTTAGAATTCTCAACTAATTTTAGATTTACTCATTTACAAAATACCAAAATTGGAAATTGGAAGTTCTATATCTTTATGGCTTTATCTCTTCATCTCACTGACTTGAGCTTTAATTTCTTGCTTATTAGCTATATTAAATAAAAAATATATATATATATATAAAACAAAAATAATTCAAAAATTAAAGAAATTACTCTATATTAAATAAGAAATAAATTAAATATATATATCATTATAACTTGCATACATAGCCACTTTGTAATGTAGATGTAATACAATAAACATTTTAGGTATGATACCAAACTAACAATGAATATAAAATTTCATTTTTTTTTTCCTTGCTTGGATTAATTATTTTTTAGACTATTTATCTTAGTGACTGTTAAGATCTTATTGTTGCATCTCTACTCTAAGAGAGAGTGTAGGATTTTACCACTGCATCTCTACTATAAGTACTTGATCTGTGGCGAACCTTAGAAGGGTTCAAAAAACCTCAACCCTAAGTAGAGTTTTGTTGAAATCATAGAAGCCTCCAATTTGAGATCAATAAAACCGTTTAATTAAAAAAAATCCTAATAAAAATAGAAATAATTTAAACAATGCATAAATCTCAGCATAGAATAATATAATCCAAAATTCCACACTTTTTTTCTTCATTGGCTTTTGTTAATTGTTTTTCCAAAGATTTTTTTTGATTAATTATTAACATAAATAAAACTATTTAATTAAAAAAAATCGTAGTAAAAATGACAATATTCTATGTATAAATTTAAGCAAGGCATAATATAACTCAAAATTTCATTTTGTCAAGTATAATAAACACTGCAATAAATTCTACAATAAATAAATTAATTCAAACAACACTGAAATACCACTCAATAATATATCTCTCGAATACCCTAATTCCTTATGACTACAACTATTTGATAAGATATATTTTATATTTAGCTATATATTTTTCAAAACTAAACACATAAAATTCAAATTCATACCATCATTTAAATTCTCAACTAATTTAGATTTACACATCTACAAACTACTAAAATTGGAAATTTGCAAGATACTTTTGGAAACATGCAAGAATTTTTATAACTGTGTGGATTTATGTCTTGAGCTCCCTGACTTGAGTTTCAATTTTATGCTTATTGCCTATATTGAATTAGAAATAAGTTAAATATAAGTGTTACTGTAACTAGCATAGACTAGGACTTTGTAACATATTCTTAATAGAGTAAGCATTTGAGTGTGCGATCACTAGTGAGACTACTGCAAATTGATTCTAAACACCAAAACTCTAGAGACAAGTAATAATATAATCTAAAATTTCATTTTCTAAAGTAGTTGTAATAAATTATGCAACAAAGAAACCAACGTGATATATATATATATATATATATATGCAACAAAGAAATTAATTCAAACAATATGAAAATACCACTCAATAATGTATTCCAATATTGTCCTAATTCCTTATTGCAATAACTGTTTGATAAGACAAATTTTACATTTAGCTATACTTTGTTCAAGCCTAAACACCTAAAAATTAAAATGGACACTATTATTTAGAATTCTCAGCTAGTTTTAGATTTACACATCTGTAAAATACCAAAATAAAAAACATGTAAGAATTTCTATACCTTTGTGGATTTGTCTTCAGCTCCCTTAGTTAGCTTCCTAACCCAAGAATTTCTATAAATTTTTGGATTTATGTCTTGAGCTCTTTGAGTTTAGCTTCCTAACCCTCTAGTTCTATAGACTCCTAAATTTAACTAAGAAACCCTAGGAATCTAGCTTTATTGAGATGAAGAGGCACTCTCTAACTTAGTATAATAAGATCTTGTAAGGTCATTTTAACATTTTGACTCATTCAATAATAATAATAATAATAATAGAAATGAGGAGATTTGTTATAAAAAATTCTAAAAGTATATATTCCATTAGAAATTAATATTTAACTTTATTTAGTTTTAAAAATATTATATTTTTTTAGGGAGGTTATTTGACCTTATTTCTTAATTAAAATGACTATTTTACTTAAAATTTATTAAGTTGATGGATGAATATTTTTCTTTATTGCTTTAAATGTATAATTAGCCCAACTATATATACTAAATGGTAGATAAATTCCAATATGTATGAATCCATAATAAGCATCAAAACCCTATAAATATTTAATAAGCATGAAACACTTTATTATACATCTCATGTTGCTAAAAATGAAAAAAATCATAAAAACTAACTAAAAGGTCCATCTTAACTCCATGTATGGGATCAAAATCTCTAGAGGTGCAAAAACTTGAGGAAAGATTTGCACTTCGTTAGATTCAATCGCTCTGAGTGATTGATAAATATAGAGTTAAGATGGATCTAGGTTGGTTTAATTAGGAGTTGCTAATTTTTGGACTTTCGGGTGCAGCGGAAAAATTTCAGGTGAGGTGAAATATTGATTTGTGTTATTTAATATAGAGTTAAGATGGATCTAGGTTGGTTTAATTAGGAGTTGCTAATTTCTGGACTTTCCGGTGCGGCGTAAAAATTTCAGGTGAGGTGAAATATTGATTTGTGTTATTTAAATTGATTTTTGACTCTATATATGGATTCAGCGCCTTGAAAAACCCCTAAGACACTAGAAAACCCCACCTGAAAAACTTCCAAAAAGTCTTACTAAAAACAACTCGGTTTAATTATTAATAATTAAATTTTTTTTATTTAATTGTGTTTTCAAATTTAATTTTTATTTTTATGTAATTTTACCAAGTCAAAATGTTTTAATTAATAATTATAACTAATATTTTTTTATTTTTATTTTTATATTTTTAATGTGATTGGATTAAGTCAAAATGTTTTGATAACCTAACATAAAAGGACGTTACAACATCTCTTCCATATTGGCCCAGTCTTTCAATGTGAAAAAGTAATAAAATGAAACTAAAAAAATTTATAAAATATTTTGATTATGAAATGAGAGATGGTTTTTGGGCATGTGGTATTGATGAACCATGGTATTGTACCGAAGCATATTTACAATTTAATAGTTCTCAAGGTAAAGTGTAACAAAGTCTATTTACAAGTTAATAATATCCATGGTAAAGTGGGGGTGAATATCCATAGTTGAAAATATTGTTATATTGTAAGTATTAAGTTTTTATGTGCGTATTAATGAAATTTAAATATGGTTACAAAACTATTGTTTTACTTTATATGGTAAAATGAAGCTTTATTTATAGCTACTATTTATATCTTATATATTTTAATGTGATAGAGGGTTTGGATATATCTTTTTGCTTTTGGATTTAATTAAAAAATGTTATAAAATTATTTATAGAATATTTTTATTTTGATTATGAAATGAGACATGGTTTTTGGGCATGTGGTATTGATGAGTCATGGTATTGGCCCATGGTATTGTACCAAAGCCTATTTACAAGTTAATAATATGTATGGTAAAGTGGGCATGAATATCCATGACAAAAAATATTGTTATATTGTAAGTATTAAAGTTTTTATATGTTTATTAATTAAATTTTAATATGATTCCGTAATAATTATTTTAATTTATAAGGTAACATGGATCTTAACTTATAGCTACTACTTATATGTTATATATTTTAATGTGATATATATAGTATATTGTTTTATATTATTCTTAAATTTAATAATAAAAACAAAATTACAATACAATACATTGAATTATATTATTTTTATTACTTTTAATTTTTTATGGACAACATCTCTCCTGTACTAGATCTATATTACTTTTAACATTTTATTATTATTTAATTGAGTTGGCATGTAAATGTTTATAAGTTGGACATATTAATATAAATTCAACGTATTGAGTAAACATGGAGAAATGTTTACATAGTTTCTTACATTACACCTACACATCTCCCATATACAGGTTGTAGATCATCTCTGGGCAGAATTATAACTTTACTTTAAATTATGTTATTATTATTAATTATGGAAATAATTAATTTCCCAACACGGGTGAACAAATAGAGGGATGTGGTCATTAAGGAGGGTGCTCGCCACCCAACTGACTTGCTTGGCTACTAAGGCGGGGTGGCATGACACACCTATGTCATGTAGACTCACATGCAAATTAAATTCATTTCAATGCAATGCAAGTTTAATTTACTCAATTTGATGATGGAGGAAAGGCATATGAAGGAGGGTTTGAACCCTACATAGCCACAAGGACTCTAGTTCTACAACCCTGTAAATGGAATTACATTCAATTTTATGCATGCTTGGTTTGTTTCTTTGAGGAGTAGGGTGAAGCTAGGAGATTGAGCTTGTTCTAGTAGTGAGGGTCTGATTAATTGAAGTTCATTCATTAAAGCTTGGCGAGCTCGAGGTGATGTTAATACTTCTCAATTGCATCACATCTGGGATGCCGATACAAGGGTTCCTCAACTTTGACACCAACAGTTCGGTCCTAAAATTAAGGTGTTGGTGGTGTTCTCCTATATAATTGAGTGCCAATTGAGTTCAATCCTAGGTTCGCAAACCTGGAATAAGGCATGTATAACTATTTACCCATCTTGGTTCTACCTCTCAGTTGTTGTTAGTCTCCATTTTGATAATTTGGTTGTTTTCTGGTACATTGTCAACCTAATTTGGAATTTTGGCATTTTGGTGGATGTTATGGTTATTTCCTAGTGCTAGTTTGACCCTTGGATCTAAGAGTTTGTCATATTTGGATGAGGTCCTGGGTTCCTAGTCTAGGATAGACACGACCAATCACCTTCTTGTTGGGCCACCCTCCTCATTCAAGCTATTTTCTGAAGGATTATGTGTCTTTCCAATGGAGGGTTGCGAGCTCCCAACCTTCCAGCTCTTGGGATTTCATCTTGTTTATTTTTTGTATATATTCGAGTGGATGGTTATTCAAGAGTGTTATGAGGGTCTCAACATCTGGGTGAGTTTGGCACCTTCTTTGATGGATCTGTATCTTTTCTATCCCCAAGACTTGTTGGTTTTCAGTCTAGATCACTATGCCACATCAACATGCTAGAGCTAGGAGGGGGATGGGTGAGAGAGGACAACATGGAAGACTTCAATTGGAGGATATAGGACAAGGCGAGGCCATTGACCCTATCACCGCAAATTCTCCTAGTATTTAAGATCATGTGCCTACTCAAGATTTATTTGGCAGTTAACTGAGAGACATCACTATGCTTTTATATCGACTTAGTAGGGATCGACACAATGACAAGAACAATATTATTTCCTTCCTAAATGATCTCTAGAGAAACTAGTGGCATATACAAGACAAATTGGTTAGCCTACAAAGGGGATAGTGGCACCTACAGGATAAACTGGAAAAATTTGAAGGAAGATTGGCCCACATGAAGAAATATGTGCATTGTGACTTCAAGCCTCTGCCATCGTTGTGTTAAATTGTAGCAAGAAAAGGATTCATTTGACTTGTACCTTAGTCAAATGGAGAAATTTGAAATTCCACATCAGCACACTTGAGTTGCAGTTAGCAGTGGTGACATGGCCAAATCACTCAATTAAATCAGTCAATTCGTGTTTGTGGGATCGAAGTAGAGTTTTGAAACTAGCAATCTAGTGGAATTATAGTTAGTGAAACTCAATTATATGACCTCTAGTTAAGAATAGGGTTAGTAGGGGTTCAGTTGAGTAGTTGTAACTATTGTTAAATAAATGATCTCTCAATTAACTAGTAAATTTACTAAATATATCCCTAGTCATGCATGCAATTCAAATTTCCTAGTTTTAGTGGAGGGAAAAGGAACATTGTAATTTTCAATTGTATACTAGTTGAGTGTACATGTTTTTCATTAGAGCGGGTGATCAATTACTCTAGGATTTGCGCAAGGAAATAGGGAATTATTCTATTTTTTAGGAGCTAATTTCCTCAAGGATTATGCAAGGAAATAGGAGGAATGTTGAGGCTTATTTTGGCTAAGTGTTGGTCAGAGTAGTTTAGAGAGTAGGAGATCTGATCTTGTTGGATATTGGTGGCCACCTGCCTATTCTAGCTAGACCTCTAGTTGGTTTCATTTGTTTCCTTGTGTATTTCAACATTTACTATTTTTTGTAGTTTTTCAGGTCCTGAACTTCCGCAGCAATTTTGACCCCCCTAAATGATGTTTTTTTAGGTCCACAATAGTCTCATGGCTGTAGGAAAGGGTCTACCACAAATCCTGTAGTACTCGGAGAGACATTTCCAACAAGGTATCATACACACCAAATAGATATAATATAACCAAGTTACAACCTCGGGAAGTTGGTTGCCTAACCAACCCTAATGGGGCCCACAAACTCTTGGTGTTCCATCTCTTGAGGTTAGGATTTTGGCTGTTTAGAGTTTTCCATTGTTGTTCAATAATAAGTAGGCCCTTGAGCCTCATTGTAACATAGTTCAGAGGCATGTAGCCGACACATCTCTTCTCAGAGATAAGCTACGATCACCTGAGCTAGTTTATTTCCATTCTGTTTGTAAGCATATTTCAGTATTTTGATATTAATGAAATGAAGTGTTATTTATATTGCATCTCTTTATTTATGGTTATATCTATAATTTTTTGCATTCTAGTTTAAGTTCAGATCAGTGTTATCAGAGGGGTCTGCTCTTTCTTTGTTTTTCTTTGCATGTCCCCAACGAGGTCAGGGTATAGGGAGTTAGGGCTTGAATTGGTTGAACCTTTACAAGACCAACCTCGTAAACCTCGATGACCTCCCTTGACAGAAGAAAATAAAGACGAGGGGGCAGGAGATCCTTTCAAAAATTGCTCGAGGACGCCCTCGAGTGACAAGGAACGTGATTATGGATAACTTTGTCGAGATCCTTATACGACTACCCACATGCAACACATCTTCATCCAACAGCCACTCTAGAGGTGCCACTCCTTTTAAGGTACAAGTTAACTTCGATATTCCCATATTTGAGGGCCAAATAGATGCAACGCCATAGATAAATGGTTTAATTTTTTGGAAGGATATTTTTCAGTTCATGACTTTTCAAATCAGGAAAACAATATTTTTTCACTTCTCAAAGCCACCCCACACGTCAAGGACTGGTGGGTAACCTACTGTGAAAAAAAGAGCAAGAGGGAATCCTCACTATTTTCAGTCGCACCCACTTGGGATTCTTTCCAAGATGCCATCAAGGAGAAATATTCCGTTGTTGGGAGCTATGAAGGTAAATACATAGAGTGGACCATGCTACAATAGGGAAGGGACCAAGATGTGCCAGAGTTCACAAATGTTTTCCATACCCTCCACATGAAGTTTGGTATCAAGGATTCTGAGTGGAATTTGGTACTCAAGTACCATGGCTGTCTACACAAGTACATCTAGGATGAGATGGAGTTCCTAGATATCTCCTCGCTCGGCATGGCATACCGATATGCTGTCAAGATTGAGAAAAAGTTTAAATAGAAGAAGAGAGACTTTGGATCTACAAATACGAAGCAAGGGAAAGGTGCCCCCAAACCACAAAGAAAAGGCTAAAGCCAAGGTGGGGCACCCTAGGACAACCCGCTGAAGTCACAAGAAAAGAAGAACACCACGAAGACAAAGAATGACATGGGAAAATGGTGTGGGTTCCATAAGAACTCCACTCATAACACAAGTGAGTTCCTGGCCAAGAAGTCACTAGTGGTTGAGCTAAA
The DNA here is from genome assembly GCA_031772625.1 of Pinus tabuliformis. Lineage (NCBI taxonomy): Eukaryota > Viridiplantae > Streptophyta > Pinopsida > Pinales > Pinaceae > Pinus > Pinus tabuliformis. The sequence continues at coordinate 1,206,478,875 of CM062817.1, read as the reverse complement.
GGCTTGTGAATCAGACTCATGTTCTGACTCTAAGTTAGAATTTGACAAGGGGAATGAAAAAGGGAAGTAGATCATTGATGCAGAGCCCAGTGCCACCATAGCCACCGAGATCTAGAAGAATGATTTTGAATATCCAGAGGAAGGGGAACGACTCTTCCACTCATAGATGTGGGTGAAGAGTTCTCTGTTGTAGTTCATTATCGACAGTGAGAGCCAAAAGAACCTCATTTCAGCATAGTCCGTCAAGCGGCTAGGCCTATCGATGACATCACATCCATAGTTGTACACCATTGGGTGGCTTCACCGATGACGAGATCTCTGCGTCATGTAGAAGTGTCGCCTTCCCGACAACATCAAGCCCTTCACAGATGGGGTATTGTTCAATATTTGGGGTACATAATTGATGAGAAGGGTGTGCATGTGGAGCCAACCAAGGTTCATGTCATTCGGGATTGGCCAGCCCCAACCACTCTAATAGAGATCCACAGCTTTTTGGGTCTTGCCAATTTCTACCGCAGGTTCGTGTTGGGGTTCTCTCATATCACTTGGACTTTCAATCAAGTCACCAAGGGAGGAATGAAATAAAATTTCTTTTGGTTTGAAACCCAACATAAGGCATTTATTGAGTTGAAGCATCACCATTTCTCTGCACCAATTCTCACATTACGAAACTTTCAACAACCATTTGAGATTGAGACAAATGCCTCTGACTATTCTATTGGTGCGGTTATTACTCAATGGAGGCCTCTAGTGGCTTACCATAGTGAGACAATTTCAGACACAGTCTGAAAGTATCCCACTTATGACAAAGAAATGTATTCCATTGTGTGGGCCTGTCGTCAATGGAAGAATTACATTATGGGGAAGGAAATGGTCATCCACATAGACCACTGCCCCTACAGTTCATACAGACACAAGGGAAGTTTAAGAATGATCACCATTAGAAATGGTCCACATACCTACAACAGTTCCATTTAAACATTAAGTGCAATAAGTGCAACACCAATAATGTTGCAGACTGCCTCAATTGAACACTAGTAATGGTGTTGATCACTGTGCTCGACTCCTGTGCGTACGAGACTTCAGGGTGGCCGCATCTTTACAAGAGCAATCCAGAATTTGGTAGCACATGCCAAACACTCCTAGAAGGGAAGCAAGTTGCAAATTTTCACCTCCAGGATGTATTGTCGTGCCACCTAGGACACATCTGTGTTCCTTGAAGCGAGCATGCCAATATGATTTTGGAGGCGCACTACAGTCGGGTCACTGGAAATTTCAGAGTAGAGAAAATAATGGTGGTAATGCAGAAGTATTTTTATTAGATGAAGCTTCGTCAGGATGTTGGGAAGTACATTAGATCCTGCGCCGCCTAGGCCATTGCCAAACCAACCATCAAGAAGCAAGGCCTATATACTCCTCTACCTACTCCAAGTCAACCTTGGGAATCCATCTCCATGGATTACATGTCAGGCCTTCCTTATACTAAGCACGACGATGATTTTGTTTTCATGGTTGTCGATAGATTATCTAAGATGGTCATCATGGTGGCATGCAAGAAGAGTATCACGGCAGAAGCCACTGCTAAGCTCTTCTTTGAGCGAGTTTTGGTTCACTTTGGGATCCCACAGTCCATTATATCATATTGAGACAATAGGTTCCTCAGTACATTTTTTTCAAGTCTCTAGTTGATGTTGGATACCAAACTTACTAAGTCCATGGCGTTCCACCCCCAAACTGATGGTCAAATAAAGGTTGTCAACAGGATGATCGTACACATTTTTCACATGTACAACTCAAAGTATCCACACACATGGGATGAAAGCCTCCCCTATGTCCAAAAAAACTACAAAAAATCTCTCCATGGCGCAATGAGCCATAGCCCCTTTTAGGTAGGGATGGGATTTCAACCATTATGTCCCATTGATGTGGCCATAACAATTGCAGTTGCTCAGGCATATTCAACTTACGTCCAATCCGAAGCTGACAGGGCTAACAACTTGATTTAGTGCATTCAACACATCCACCAAAAGGTCCATGATATATTGGACAGAGCCAATTCTAAGTACAAGCAGTGTGATGATCAACATTAAGTATCGCACAAGTTCTCAGTGGGCGACAAAGTTTGGCTACATTTGCAGAAGGAGCGCCTTGCTAGACCCCACCACAAGCTTCTCCTACTCCAATATGGGCCATATATCATCAACAAGGTTGTAGGGGACAATGCCTTCGAGCTCAACATCCCACCATTCCTTTGTCTACACCGAGTGTTCAATGTAGACCGCCTTCGGCCATTTTTTCCACCATTTTTGGACATATCCAACATTGCAAAACAACTCACAATGATAGAGCTAAATGCAGAATTCATGAAACAGACCATAACTGATTAGATCATGGACACATAGATCAAGAACACTCACCAATATAGGATCCAACTATATCGAGCTATCAAAGTAGGCCAACTCCTTCACGAGGGCAACTAGTTCACAAGGGACAAGGTTCAATAGAAATTTCTTGACCTCATGGAGGATCTGCAAGAAATGGGGGCCATTGCTTCCTAAGGAGGGAGGGGTGATTCAGGTGAATATTGGTGGCCACCCGCCTATTCCACCTAGACCTCGAGTGAGTTTCATCTGTTTCCTTTTTTATTTTAGCATTTACTATTTTTAGCAGTTTTTTTAATCCTGAAATTCTAGAGCAGTTTTAACCCCCTAAATGGTGTATTTTTAGGTCCACAGCAAACCCATAACCATATGCAAAGTCATGTCTTAAATCATGTATTACTCAGACATACCTTTCCAACAAGGTATTGTATGTGTCAAACAAAGATAATATGACGAAGTTACAACCTCGGGAAATTGGTTTCCCAACTAACCCCAACCAGGCCCACAAACTCTTGGCGTTCCATCTCCCGGGTTAGGGTTTTGGTTGTTTAGGATTTTCCTTTGTTTTTCAATAATAAAAAGGCCCTTGATCCTCATTGTAACATAGTTCAGAGGCATGCAGCCTCCACATCTCTTCTCAAAGATAAGCTACCATCACCCAAGCTAGTTTATTTCCATTCTATTTGTAAGCATATTTTAGTATTTTGATATTAATGAAATGAAGTGTTATTTCTTCTACATATATTTATTTATGGTTTTTGTGCAGACAGTCCCTTCTATGGACAGAAGCGATCTCTCCATTCCTATAAGAATATCTAGCAACAAATTAGACAAACATGTGCAAACTTTCTTAGTTTATATAAAAAAATACAAAGTAAGATAGATGGCCTACCTCACTCTGATGCTAACACCAATTGATGTCGTCGGTGATATTATTGCTTCCAAGTTCAATTCTCTTCACACCATTGTGGATGGATACCTGCAAGTAAGATCAAACAAAAATGACACAGGCATACATAGCGTAATTTATTCTAGCATAAACTATATGACAGATCAAGGAGTATCATACTAAATGAGTAATGATTTACACTCTTATGGAAAGTAAACACATGATGTATCTATTAATAGAAAGTGAGGGAAGCATACAACCACTTAAGCCTTGATGTTGGAAGCCTCATTTGGATGAGTTTCCAAGTCCTAACCAAGACCTTCAATCACTCATTCTCCTTAGCAAGATGGGCATCATTTAGGTATAGTCAACATAGGAATGCAACCAAGAAATGACCAACCAGTTGTGGATAGTAGGGATCTCATTTATAGGGAAGGAGAGGGAGTTAAGGATCCATAAAAGGATGGAGAGGTTCCATAACTCAAGGGGAAGATCTTTGAGTTTAGGATCAAGGACCAAGAATGGGAGATCTCACTCTAATCCTTAATCACCTGTAACCAACTTGTCATTCTCAAGGCTTCTAGTAAGAGAATCGTCTCTTCCACTTTAGGAAAAAATGACTGAAGAGGTTCAACGTGGGTTTTCCTATAAAAATCCGTGCTAGAAATGCTAAGTTAAAAGAGTGCAACAAGTTACCAGTGTGTGTCACCAGTGGTGCAAATTACGTTGATCCTGAAAACTAGGTTTTAGACAAGTTTTGTGAGGAAATCTTTCAGTGCAACGTTTCTTCTATTCTTCAGGGATTCTTCTATACATGTTTCATGGTGAATACAATGATAGCTTTAGTCATTTTTACGCTTTAGGATATGAAACAAGAAGTGTGACAAAATATTATGTAACAGATGCCCCCTAAAGCATGAAGGTAGAACAAAGAGTGATGGGTGAAATGCTTTATAAGTCAAGGCAAGGACCCAAAAAAACACTGTCAAGAGACCTGCAATCAAGCTTGATACAATATATCTAACATCTCTGATGTAAATATGCCTAATAATACATATTTGAATAGGAATATAACAATACATGAATCCATGGGCATGGACGCAGCCATTCAAATAGAAGGGATAATGTGTATGGATCCATGGCATGGAAACAACCATCTGAATAGAAGGGATCATATGTATGGACCCATGGCATGGATGCAACCATTCATATAGAAGGAATCATGTGTACAATCATGAATAACTAATAACTTCACGCAACTTGGATTTATCAGACAAAACTAGGGTCTTCATCTCTGTCTCAATCCAACCAAAGTATGAATTCTACCATGTGAATAGATGTGTCAGAGTTGAACATGTTAGAAAACCACCTAATTATTTGTCAATGATAGAAGTTGTTAACAGGCACGAGAGAACCCACCAATAATGAAAATGGTTCTCAAGGTACAACAACACAATCCACAAGTGTGAACAATGAAGTTGAAGTAGAACACCTTCATAATCATTCAATTGAAGGCCAGTGATGCGAAATTATGGTTGAATGCAAAGAACCTACCATTGAGGCATGCAAGCTCCAATGTACTGAAAGGGAGTTTCTAGATCATCTTCCTGGGTAATGAGCTGAAGTCGATAGGAAGTGATTTTTTGAAGGAGGGCCATAATGTTACCCACATCATCGACACGAAACAAAGGATGTAGCAGAGTAGGTGAAAGTGATTCAGGATTGTCACAGAAATGTGAGACAAGGTACAAGTGGTTAGAATCACAGATGGGACTTCTCTTGAACATATTAGTGACACGACTCTAGAGTTTGGCAGCATTTGAATCAACATAAGATCAAAGGTCATGATGACAAATAGGGTATAATCAGATGAAAGGCAAATGGATTCCCAAAGCCCAGGAAAGCAAGTGATGAAGTGAGGATAACCCAAATCTGACACAAGTGAAAGATAAGTGTCATGTTCAAGAGTGACATGCTACCATTATACAAAATGCAAGACATGTTTACTTCCATTTTGTCCCACTATTTATAGGGAGTGCCTCATTATTTTTTATCGCAAGCTTGAAGAGGATATCATATGCATGTCGTATAAGTTCATCCTTTGAATGAATCCATCCTAGTAAGTTTAATGAGCAATAGGAAGGAGTAGCCTGGTCTTGTCATGGTGACAAGTCCTGTGTCGTTTAAGTTTTACGAGTTTGATGGAGGGGTAACTCGACATATTTTTCATGTTTGGATATTTTGAAAAATAGGCAAAAAGAAAACTCCAGAAGTCCATTTTCGTAGGTAGTCACTCAAATCCGAAAAGGTAGAAGATAATATTTAAGAGAACCTCTTGCCACATGTGACCGAGGTATTCCTTTTTCGTACAATAGTCTATCTCAATCCAAAAAGGGTTAAACTTATAATGAGTATACGACATTTCATTTACTTTAACAAGTTCAAAATGACAAGTACTCGACAATCTTTTCATATTTCGATAGTCAAAAAAGAGCTAAAAGATGAATCCATGGGGGTTCCTTTTTCATTTATTTTTTATGAGTCTGAAAAAGTGATAAAATAAAACTCACTAGTTCAGTCAAAATCAATCATCATCACCATTTATCCATGACCTGTCGCTGCACAAGTGAACACATGTTACCTGTTTCGAGAAAAATATTAAAATATAAGTAAAAATGTGCCCTAAATGGTAAAAATATTTTTAAAAGTTTATATAAACTCAAAAAGTAAAAACAAATTTACCATTTGACATTTGGTAATTTGGAGAGAACTTTTTACCCCAAATTCCCCCAATCTTCAGGCGAGGAGTGCAACCAATCCAGGACATTGTTCAACGATCCGTTTGTTGCAGGTAAGAGATCCGTCCTTCCTCTATAATTTGATTGTGTTTTTAAGTGATTTCATCCATAGAGTGGGTGGTAAGGAGGGATCAAAATGTTTTTATGTCGAGGGCGATCAGCGCGGGTTTTACCCATTGGACTGACGCTTCTCTTCCTGAGCTCAATGGTGCCATCGCACTAGAAGCACAGAAACATTTAGAGATAGTCGCACTGGCACCATGACATAAAAAGTTTAAAAAAATTCCAAGATTAATGATTGTTTTTCAAATTTTCTTCCATAGAAGCTAATAACAATTTGTTTATGAATGTTTCACAGGTTATTCACTGAAAAAATGGTGATTGAATTAAAGGAAACAGATCATGAAGCAGAAGACCATGAAGTAGCCCAAGATCCAAATTGCATAAGGGTTCTTTGGGCATGTGGACTACTCAAATTCTTCCATATCCCTGGGATTAGGACCCAGATGGAATTACTGCAACATTTGGTTGGATGGTGGGATGTAGACTGCCAACTGTTTATCATAGGAGACTAAGAACTTGAGATAGATATTGCAGACATTTATTTCATCACAGGTTTTTCTAAAAGGGGACAACAAGTTCAGTTTTCTGGTTCTCGTACTTGGGGAGAGAGTACATATATGTTGATAGCTAGACATTGCCCAAGTTCTCGAAAAATAAAGAGTGGGAAAATAGATATAAAAATTGTCACAAATCTCTTGTTGAGAACGATTCTTCATACCATGGTTCAAGTAGCTGGAGCTCAAGCCCTACATGAAGCGAGAAAGTCCCATAGTATTTAACTTGTGCGAAGGGTTATTGGTCAACATGAAATACCAACTCACTAAATGCAAGATAGGAATATTGAAACAATTTTACTATGGATCAATCTTAGTGAAGTTCTTTTGAGAACATGTACCATTATTCAAGTATTAGTGGATAGAGGTAGAAGCTCCATGACCCAGGCATCCACGATTGCTGAGGTGGGGTGAGCTGATGCCTCGGCATGGAGGTGGTGAACATATGTCTTTTCCTCCAATGTTCTTTGGATGGTTGCGACAAAAAATCATCATGGTAGATGATTGGGCCTATGCCGGTACAGATTTTCGGGAAGATCTCGACCTCCCACTTCCACCTGGCACACAGTGGATTGATTTAGGTAAAAAAACTATTTTTTAATATTTTTCAAGATTTTTGAGGTTTTTGTTTTATGTGAACTAAGATTGAGACTTATGATTTTTGCAGATGTTCGACCAGAGAGACCTCCAGGGGTTTCTCCAATAGCAAGGAGGGTGGCATGGAAGATTCGGGATGCACCCTATGAGGAGGGACTTTATCCCATAGTAAAGGTGGAACACAACCTATAAGCCTTGAAAAGAGGCATTCCAGAGTATGTAACTATTGATGAGGTACCACTACAGTATCAGAGGCATACCATAGGAGTATAAGCTAGACTACGTCGGTTATTGAACCGAGTTATCATACCTATTTCGTGCTATCATGAGCACCATGTCAGCGGATAACCATATCTCTAGTTTTATTTTTGGCACTTATGTAGGCTCGAGAAGCCATGTGTCTCAGAACAAAGATTTTGATTTTTTGATGTAATAGACATTTTACAAACTCTCTCTCTCTCTCTCTCTCTCTCTCTCTCTCTCTCTATATATATATATATATATATATATATATATATATATATATATATATATATATATATATATATATATATATATACATACATGTTTTACCTGTTGTATCTATTGTTCCTACTATGTGATGGTTTTATTTTTACATGCGTCACAGATGTCTATCTAAAACATGATTTTCCAATGTGTCTGTTAATGTATTTAGATTTCTCAGAATATGTTGATAGGTAATCAAAATTGATTTCCAAGAGACGAAAACGTAAGTACATCCTTAAAATATTAGGGTTTCTAACGGAATAATGCCCATTTAACTATAATACATTGAGTTGTGAGTCAATTTTAACAACTAACGCCCTAATACCAAGAGTAATAACTTCCAACAATAGTTCAAAAACCGCACTATATTCATAAATATTGTTAGTTTTACGACCTAGACATAAGCCTTGTAAACTCACTAACTTGCCATTGGGAGCATAGAGTGCCCACACAATAGAAGAGAGATTTTGTGCACTATGACAAGTGACATTAGCGAAACCATCATGAAGAAGGAGGTTCATCGACATTTGCAAACCAAGTGGAACACATGATAAGTAGGGAAAACATGTTCACAAAAATGCAAACATAAGAAATATGTGCAATCATAAAGCATATATGATACATTCTAATTTATTAAATTATGATTAAATTGTCACTTGTCAATGCATAAACTATAAGTCTCTAAATTTACATCACATTTACTCATGAATTATCACATCATGAAAATAGCGATATCCAAAATCAGCCACGAGAAATTTCTACTTTCTTGTCTCGTGCTTGATTGGGAGTCTCCTCCTACATAGTCAAACGACCTTAGTGATCTTGATTAAATACAAGTTCCATACCCTAGTACCCTACGTGCTCTTGATTATTGGGAGTCTCCCCTGCATAGAGGGCTTGGTTCTCTTGATTAAATACAAGTTCCATACCCTAGTACGTGACAAAATCCAATGGAAACATTGCAATCCCCCAATCCTGAAATCCTGAAAAACAAATAAGTCTGCTGGATTTTGTGAGATCTAAAATTCTACTTTCTCCATATGAAATCCAAAGAGGGTGAAAACACTCTCAAACATCCTGAGTCATTTCATGGTAACGTTAAAAATTTAAGTAAAAGGATGAAAATGAAAAATAAAGGAGAATGTCAATTTTACTTTAAGAATTTAACATTACCATGAACTGCATATCAACACTAGGGCAGGCTTGAACATTAGGCTGCCCCACTCGAAAAAATCCTTTTTTTATAACTTGAGAGGCATCTAGAAGCATCCAGAAGATATTTTAGTCGCCTAATAGAAAATTAGAAGCAAAAAAATAAAATAAAAAATACAAGAAAAAGTCAAGTTAGAAGAGGAAACTCTGTCGTACAGCCTGGAAACTCGTTTCCAGCTGTACTGGCCACGTTTCCTCCTTGAGAAATGGGCCAGTACGGCTGGAAACGCGTTTCCAGGCCATACGGTACAAGTTTCCTCGTTTCTGGCCAGAAACAAACCCTTCTCCAACGTTTCCTGCAACTTAGCTGAAGACCCTTTCAAGGAGGTGACTAGGGCATCTTGAAGATAGGAAGGGGTGAGAAATAACCCTAATGGAGGAGTTTCCACATATTGGGAGGTGTATTTCATCTTTGAAGGTATTTTGGTTAAGGATACATTATTCAAGGTTTTTTCTACATATTTGGAGGCAAAATATTTGCATGAGAAGATGCCATGTGGCATTGTTAATATGATCAACCCTCAACCCCTCAAAGAAAAGGCATTTTCTTATAAAGATGACACACAACATTACACATCGATTTTATGCATTCAAATGCAAAAGGAGCAAAACAACTGTAATGTCCCTTTCTAATTAATTGCCCCAAGAAGGGCGAAGTAGCCGATCCAACCCCATAGGCTTTAATCATCGATAGAGGGGGAAACTCATTTTCTAGTGTTTTAGGGAAAAATTGGCTAAATTTTGGGGTAGCTGGGGAGAAAATCCCATATTTGGGGCTACACTTGTAACCCCTCACATTAATTTAAGGATAAGAACCCCACAAGGAAATCTATAAATAAGAGAGAGTTAGAATCATTTTCTCATCATTTAATTGGATTGGTTTATCTCTGTTTTCTTTGAGCCTAAGGCTATGAGGGTTTTAAGACCCCTTATTCTTGATTAGTTTCAGTGGAGGTGATCCCACCCAGACTAGATTTCATTTCTCTATTCTGTTACATCGTGATCTTTTGGAATAAATCAGATTAGTTCTGTCCAGCAAGAAAGTGATTCATTGTAGTTATCTGTTTGGTTTGCAAGTCCTGTTTAGGAGCAGCAGAGGTCTCTTGGGCAGTGAGTTTCTCTATATGTGATTGCCCACAATATAGTTTGAGGCCCAAGTGTTGGTCAAAGAAAGGATAACAAGGCATTTGAGGGTTATGTTAGGAGGTTGCAGACCATAGGGCTGTAGGGCCGAGGGCCAGAAGGATGAATTATAATTTCTGGGGCAACAAAGGGAGCACAAGTGGCAACAATTCTGTCAGCAACAAGGTAGCCAATGGGTCAATTTTTGAAGCTAGTTATAAGAAAATAAAACCCTAAGTACAAAAATATCCTTAGGACATTACAGTGGAATCAGAGTTGTGCATCCTACCATCTTGTGAGTGTATGAACCTTGCATGCTTCCAAAAGAAAGAAAGGAATTATCCATAGTACAACCACGGAGAACAGGGAAGGACAATGAGGACCAGATACTAATGACCTCTTACATGTGCTAATCCATGGGTAGACAGAAATAACTATTTTACTTGTGCAAGGGAGACAACACATAGCCCAAGGGCAGCAATAGATGATGCAGTTAATCCAAGCCATAAACAATCTAGGTAACAATGTTGCTAATGGTTTGAATGTTAGTAACAGGACTAGTGCTAAAGGGAGCAACAACCATAATCTTGCCCCGTTCAATACTTTTGCATAGGCTAACACCAAGGCAACCAACAGAAGTAATCATAGAACTTTATTTCCTCGATTTTTAGATGGCCAACCAACAACAACCCAAGGAGCAATAGAACATAATGGGCTCTTTAATGAGTACTTTAGAGAGTATGAAACACTGGAAGAAAATACTTGGGAAGCCTTGACCGAGTCAGAAATTCTGTGACATTAAGTACAAAGGCAAGCCCAAATATTATGGTAAGGGCACACAATGAAACACAGTCATGACTCATGAGGAACCGGAATGAATTTTAGGCTAGCTATAGGAAAGACAAAACATATAGTATTGACACTAAATCAGAGGCAAAGAAACAGAGCGCTAAGATAACTCGAACCCTATTTTGAGCAAAGGTGGACAAAGGGGAAGACAATAGTGATGAAGATGAGAGTGCAGTTCAGAATGACACTAATTGGAAGGTTAAGCAACAAACTGCTAAAGTGAAGGTGGTTTAGGGCCAAAGCCTTGCTAATGTTATAGAGGAAGAGGCAAAGAATAAAAGATACCAATATTTTGAACCTAGTGAACACCAAACTTCTTCAAATGGTTAATTTCATAACAAGGGACGATGTGAACTTAAATCTCATAATGCACATTATGAGACATGAACTTGGAGTTGACAACATGGATTGTATGAGTGGCATTGGAATTGAAGGTGCACGTATTCTTTAGGCTCCATTTCTATCTCCAGAATTTGGAAGGCGACTTCATGATAATGACTGTATCACCCAGAGTGGAATACCTTTTGAACATGATGGCCTTTTAAGAAGCGGGTCTAATCCAAGATCACGATGGTCAACAGGAGGATCCATCATACCAAATAATTAGGGACATGATCGACATCATTTTGGTTGAACCAATCATGCAAATGATGCATATCAATTTCTCTATTCATCCAAGATTGGTACTCATTCATGATCAGAAATAATAGAGTTCTATAATGATGAAACTTTTGGTGCTAATGAGATATCCAATCAAGAAAAAATTGAACACGAGAAGAGACGAAGAGATTCTTTCAAATTGTTGAGGAAGGAACAACATATGTGCTTCAACAGAAACATAAACTTAATGCTCACAAGCAAGTTGAACAAAAGCAAGTATGATGAACAATTTCTTTTGAAGGATGGGGATAAATTTGAAGATCACTCGGCTATTGTCCCTCTACCAGACAGTCGAGATCCTCGGCATCTGCCCAAACTACTTTACCTATAGTTTTAGTGCCTACATCACCAATCAGCCAGGATTACCAGTAAGCAAGAAGAACAGTTTTCAGGTTAGGAGACTTTCGATTTATCAATGGTTGTTGAAGATGACAAGGGTCAGTTGTAGATGTATGGAAATGTTGATTGTTATCAAATTACCGGCAGCGTAGAGGTGGCTCCTAACTTAATAAAAGCTGATAAAACTGTCGGCCTACCAAAAATTGAACATGATGGTTGGAGTCCAAGATTGTATAATATCCTAGATATAAAGAGAGCTAGTGAAGAGGAGAAAGACATTACTTATTCAAAGAGGGTTTTGTGGAAATCATTATCCAAGACACCTTATACGAAAAAAAAATCTAAATCGAACTTCGAAGAAATGAACTTAAAACAACAGACTATAGATCAACCAAAAATTAAATTTTTTGTTGGGTCGATTGAAAATAGTAATCTCCCTATGGGCAAGGTTCCAATTAATTCATCCACTGCTCGTAATAGAGATAAAACTAACTCGAAGGCACTTAAATTCATTAAAGAAAAGATAAATATCGAATCTTCACAATTTGATGGTGAGCTACTGATATAAGTGAACCAAGGAATTCTAATGAAGAGAGAATAGATAGGTAGAGTTTGAGGGAATCTGATGGCTCTTTCATTCTCACTTGCTTTGGGGAATCTGATGGCTCTTTCTTTCTTTCTCACTTGCTTTCTCGCTCTCTCATTAACTTTCTCACTTTCTTTCTTTTATTTTGTTCTCGTTGATGGGGGTATGTTCCTTTTTAATAGTTAAAGAGAAGAGCAACACTGAACCTTTAAGTGAGCATTGTTGTCACCTAAGATTTACACCTAAGTGTGGGAAAAGTTTTCAATCCCACAAGGTATAGTCTTTAAGGCTCAATGCTTAGAGAAGGGGTTGTCACCTACTTCCATCTCTCTCTGTTTAAGCTCTCTCCTAGGCAAGCTATGGGAGTTAGTCCCTAAAGATGATTAGTAAAGGAAAACTTGTTGAAACAACAAGTTCTAGGAGACAAAGAGCAAGGCACTTCCAACTCTCTCCGTGTAAGCTCTCTCCTAGGCAAGCTATGGGAGTTTGTCCCTAAAGATGATTAGTAAAAGAAAACTTGTTGAAACAACAAGTTCTAGGAGACAAAGCAAGGTAATTACTACTTAATGTAACTTGAATTAATGATTAATTAGCAAGTTTGATTATTATTGAGCAAATATTAATGAGATAAATTCGATTAAATTAATATGGCATTCAACAAGATATAAAGATGAGAGACCATTGCCTTATAAGTAATGCTCAAATAATGATTAATACTTGCAAATGAAAATAATGTTTCAAGTTATAGAAATAACAATGCTACAAGGCAAGTGTTAGTACAAGAGATTGAAATATGAGCAATAAGATAAAACCTGCAATGTAAATGAAACTAGTACTTTAAAGAGATGCTTAGAAAATATAGAATAATATTATGAACCAATGAGCAAGTATTTTTTATGACAAGTACAAGAGAAATATAAGGCAATATTGCAAGTAAGATGAAACACTTCCAAATCCACAAATGCAAGATGAAGCAATGATAGATGAATGAATGCAAGATTAAATTATGTGTGATGCAAGGATCTTGGTTGATTTTAAATTATATGCCTAATCTATGGTGAGAACTTCCCCTCAATTTCTCAAAACTTGGTAAGCACTGGGGTGGCTTGCAAGAAGGATAGGCCGAGGAGGTGCTTAGTCCATGATTAACGATACCCACCTAGCTTTCTTGACAATCAATGTGTCTTTGTTCTTACATGGGCTTAGTTGCAAGAGAACTGCGAGGTCACGAGATTTAACCTTACTCCAAACTCAAATTTATCAAATTGAATGAAAGTCAGGGAAGTTGGTCCTAAAATTTCTATCAACTAAGCTTATGATTGAAGGTAAATTTTAAAGATGCAAACCTAGATCTAATATGCAAATGTTAATGCAATGCTCTAATGAGATACAATTGAAACAAGATGATTCAAAGAAAAAAATACCAATTCACTTATAATCAAGCTTTATGACAAGATTATTAGTTTACAAGGACGATTCAATGAAGCAGGTAAATATTACTCAATAAAGCAAGGGAAATGACAATTAGATGAAAATGTTAGAACAATAACTCAAATGCCTTAATAGAAATTGCTCTTAAAAATCTTCACTTATAATATGTTATGACAAATGGAGCAAGTGAGAACTATACAATGAAAGCACAAGTAAATGATTGCAGATGAGATTGCTAACTGGGAAATTAAAGATATACTACTTTAATCTAAAACACAAGTGAGATAAAGACGAATTACTCAATGTAAGTTTAGACCAAATAGCCAATGAGATCAAACAATTAGAAATGAAGTCTAGATTTATTGATGAACAAGTGAAGCAATCCAATAGATTAAATCTAAATGCAATGAAAAGAAAATTAAATTAAAGAATTAGTCACTTCCACAATAAATCCTTAAAAAAGTGGGATACCATAGGAATAAATCCCAAGCTCCCTAAAAGAAAAAGTTTATTTAAGTTTATTTTTATTAATGAGATTACAAAGAAATAACCCTCTTAGATAATAAAAGAGAATTTTAGAACTTTTAAGGAGGATTTTGAAATGAACGTTTAAATATCCCTCTTCAATATAATAATGAGAGAAAATACAAGGATTTTACAAAATTTATAGTGATAAACCTTTTCCAAAGGAAATAGATTTTGTTCTAAATGAAATCCATTCCAAAAAAATAATTGACGTCAAAACTTCAAGAAAATACGTAAAGTGACCCAGGAAATATATTGGGCCAGGGATCGAATCTCACAAGAATTGAATTTTAAAACCCCAAATCTCAAAATGCTTGATTCTTCCAAGATCGATACTTCTCAACAAAGTTCGCTCAGGTTTTCTGGAAATTTTCGCTCAAGAAAACAGAGAAATTTCTCTGGCAGCCAAAGAAGGATAAAACGGCTCAAAAAATGCAGACGACTTCTTTTCTGAATTTCGATTTGTGGTTTTCCAAGCCTCCATTGACTGCTCTTTCATAATCGACTTCAAAATCCCCATCAAAAACTTTCTCAAGCTGTCAAATGTCCACGGGAAATTTGCTCTAAACTCTCAGATATTTGTGGCCTTTATAGAGATAAAACAGAGCCTCCTTTTGTTCTCGGCTAGGCAAGGTAAATAGCCCAAAAATATTAATTGAATTTTACAAAAAAAATTATGATTAACTTCTCAAATTTTAAAGCCCTAAACCCTTAAAAAAATCGGTTGTTCCTGCAAGACGTCAAGTTAGCAAGGGCTTTCAAACCAGAGAAAGATGGCACAACCTCTTCAGGCTTTCAGTTACGGAAAATGGGCTCCAAATGTTTGTGGCCTTTAGAGAAAAAATTATGAAATAATCTCCAAGCCTTCAAACGATGAATTCTCTGCACAATTCGAATTTTAAGCCCTCAAACCCTAGCGGCTAGGGAAGAGGGTTGTAAAAGCCACGAGTAGAGGACTTGATCCTCAATATAGTTTTGCTCTCTTTTTTAATGCCCAACCTATCTACCTGCAAATAAGATTTAACAATTTTTTTTAAGAGAAAACACTCCTTCAGCAAGGAAACAAAAACCTTATATATATATATATAGGAGATGAACAAAATTATAAGCCGGGTTAGAAAATGTATACACATTTACAGATTGAAGGAGTATGAGTACAACTTCACTCTTTGAAGTTGAAATAAACTCTAATTTAGCCATAAGCATAATAATTTAGAGAAAAATATATTATAAGTAGTTAGATCACAAGCCAAGGCCAAGGAACTGCTGCAACAAAAAATGATCTCGAATGATAAGCCTTTACAAAATTATATTGTGGGTTCTTCGACTTTTAAGCTCAAGAGTTGGTTAGCTCAATCGAAAACGACCCCTCACGCTGGAGATCTCTACACACTTAAGATACAATTGTTAGATCACTAGGAGTTAGATAATACAATGAATGAAAAGATCTAGAGATATCTGCTAGATCAATTAAATTTTAAAATGTTTTTCTAAACTCAAGAGCCAATGCAAGATACATGTGCAAATAGTAAATCCACAGTTGGTTAGTGAAATGACAATAGTTTAAATTTAAAAGCAGTAGAACAATATGATCTGATTCGAACTGATTTATAAACAAGCCCAAGATAAATTGTTAGATCCATAGGGGTTAGATAGTATAATGAAGAGGAAGTCCTAGGGATTTAACTGAAAATCCACTAAATACATCCAAATCTAGAATGTTTCTCTAATCGAAATACGAGTGCAAGATAACTATACACCAATAAATCTATGAAGGCAAATGGAAATAACAATCAAATTATTACTAGTAGTCTATAGAATGTAAAACACATAATCAAAAAAGCATACCATAGTTGTGGAAGAATAACAACACAACCCCAAGGACTTCGTTATCTTAATAAAAAAAAATGTGGATCTTCCTCAGTCAGTCAAGAGCTTGTTTACAGTGATCAGAGATGTTACAATGAGGAGCTTAGAGCTCAATTTATAGAAAAAATGAGAGATCTAGATCCCTCTTCAAGTGAAAATGGCTAGGTCCAACGAATTGCACAATTTTGACTTGATCCCAGAAGGAAACAACTAGTTGAAAACTTGATTCACGTCAAAATAAACTTGACCCTTGATGAAGTTTGATTTCCCTTGATGATGGAGCTGTATTGACCAAAAAATATTGTTTCCAAATTTTTCTCCTCGAAATCTTCTCATTCAACCTTCTCATTCAACTTAGCCAACTTGGACCATCTCATTAAAAAATCAATTTTCTTGGAGAATAATTCCTTTTCTGGACCAACAAATTTCTTGTGGGACTTTTCCTTGCTTGATTCATGGAGATTCTTTCCTTGGGAAAGTCTACATCCTTTTTAAACTATTTTACATTTGGAGAGAATTTTATTTTTCTCTCATTTTAATTTTTTGACCAATTTCGGCTAATTATTTTGCCATTTTTTGCGAGAAAATGGAAATAATAAAAATTTGAGGGGATAGACATATTTTTCAACCCTCAAAGTTTGTCTAGATAGAAAGTTGAGGTGTTGAGGTTTAATTTTGATTACTCATACCCCCTTCAAATTCTGTAGACATAACATTTACAATTTACATCAAAATAATTACTAAAACCCTGACCAGTGGGAAACTTTGATAATTAAAATTAGATACTTAAACACAACCAAATTCTGTGAGACTTTGGACATAATCTAGTATGGAATTTTACTTGACTCTATACACTAGGACTTACATAAGACTCCACCATCAAACACCACTCTAGCTTTGGGGTATGTTCGGGAGAAAAACTTAACCAATTATTTGATGTTTGGGAAACACAATAATTAGCTAAGGAAAAAAAAACCCCTCTAGTGAAACTTTATAGCAAAAAACATAATCCTAGCTAGATGTGTTACATGACTCAATTTCATCACACTAGATCATTTTTACAATGACCACTCAGGGTTGCAGAATATGAATTACATAGATTTGACAATCCGCCGAAAAGTGATGATGATCTTTTGGATTTCTGACTGCTCCAACCATGAAAAAAATTGTACTCTGCATATGGGGTCTTTGGCAATCCTCTAGTTGACAATTGAGTGGTCAATGGGCATGATGAGATTGTAGTAGTTAAGATTAACAATGATCAATGGAGAGATTATGATCCTCTTGTTCACACAATTAAAGTTGTTGAAACTGGTGACATGAAGCTCACAACAGATAACTTACGAGGCTCACATGCCTCTAACTCAAGCATAATGTATGCAAATCTCCTTTGCATTCTAAGATAAAGAAGATCCCACGTCATGGTGCAGATGCAAATGGAATCAAGACTAAAATGACAAGGTCGCCTAGCTCCTGCCCTGCTAAAATGAAAGGAAAACTCGCTGTGGTTGATAATCAAAACATTGATTGTTCCAATAGGGTTTCTCCACATGTGAGTGAATATGTAGAGATCGTTGCTATTTTATCAGGCAAGTGTCCATCATCCAATGGAGAAATGGAAGAAGAAATTTGTAAACTGAACCAAAATCAACTGCATTCTCAACTTGGAGAATCTCAAGTTGAATCTATATAGACACCCATTTTAACACAATTGGTGTAACATTTATGTGGCAGCCTTAATCAAAGCAACAGGTTTTTTGCAATTGCAAATATTCAGGGTGGTGAATATGGAGAAGAGCCAAAGATTGTTACATCACTTGTTTTGAGCAAAGATGGATGGACTGGAAGAGATTAAAGGAATGTAAGGGGACACATTGTGCAACACCCGAACTTGCAATTGCTTGAAAAGAAGCAATGTCGAGAAGGGTGAACTGTAATGTCCCTTTCTAATTAAATGCCCCAAGAAGGCCGATGTAGCATATCCAACCCTGTAGGCTATAATCATTGATAAAGGGGGAATTCATTATCCAATGTTTTGGGGCAACATTGGGTACATGTTAAGGTAGTTGGGGCAAAAATCCCAAATTGGGGGGATACACTTGAAACCCCTCACATTAATTTAATGATAAGAACCCTACAAGGAAATCTATAAATAAGAAAGAGTTAGAATCATTTCTCATCATTGAATTGGATTGGTTTATCTTTGTTTTCTTTTACACTAAGGTTTTGAGGGTTTAAATAACCCTTCTTATTTATTAGTTTCAGTGGAGTTGGTCCCATCCTCGCTAATCCCCTGTCTAGTTTTGATGGAGACGGTCCCACCCTAGCTAGATTTCCCTCTCTTTGTTCTCTTACATTGTAATCTTTTGCAATAACTGGGACCAGTTCTTGCCAATAAGAAAGTGATTTGATGTAGTTATCTGTTTGGTCAGCAAGCCACGTTCAGGATCAATGGAGGTATATTAGGGGTATATCTGGTTGATACAAGTTTATGGGAAGCGAGTTTCTCTGTCTGTGATTTCCCATAGTACAGTTTGAGGCCCGAGTGTTAGTCAAAGAAAGGACAATAAGGCATTTGAGGGTTCTATCAGCAGATTGCAGACCATAGGGCCACAGGGTCGAAGTATAATTTCTAGGGCAACAAAGGGAGCATAGGAGGCAACAAACATTACAGTAGCATACCCATGCAGTAGTTGAAGTACAATAATATGATTGAAGCTTATAATAACCCCCCAAAATTCTCCGAAAGACAACAATCAAGCTATGGCAACAATTTAGTCAACAAAAACACAGCCAATGGGTAAATTCCTAAAGTTGGTTATAAGAAAAATAGAACATTAAGGACAAAAATCTCCTTGGGAAAAGACATAGGGATGATCATTCTTGCTTAGAATGATGCCATGTGGTGGTAGCACTTATATAGTCAAGGGAGGTCTCTTGATGAGGAGCATTCCACTCAATCGTTGAGAAGAATGATATTTTGTTGCTTAAATCATGAATCTACCATCTAAAAGGGCATTTGAAGCATATTAAAGGGGCTTCTTGAGGCATACATTTTGTTTGAGGCATGTGGTTTACATATTTGGAGGATTACATGGAGAAGTTGGCACATGTCAATTTGTCGTTAAGCATACCCTAAAAGATAATCTAAGAGGAGCACCCTCACTCAAGGGTTTCTAGATCTCTTAAATATTATTTAATTAAGTAGGGTTTGGTGTGAAAGGTATAAAATAGAGGAGAGGATTTATTTGCTAGAAGCATGGTTGGAATATTGGGAGGTACCCTTCGAGAACTAAGTTGAAAATTTTGGGAGGATTGAAAATACAGGTTCACTGTGAAGTTTCTGTTGTAAAATCAGAAAGGCAGAAATATTTTCTCTTGTTGATAATTACTTTTGATTTCTTTGAGTTATTATTATCTTTCTTATGTTCTTCTTTTATCTTGGTTCATCAAGCAATTACCAAAACCAAAATACGAAGATCAAGGACACTAGATGTAGGCGCACAACCAGGGAAAAACCCTTATATAGGGGAAAACCCAGTCAAGAACTCTTCCTTCAGTAGATTCATATGACAGTGAGACAACCAAGACCTTAACCAACAGACCTTCCTCCTCTACTAAGTCAGCCTTTCAATGATATATCTAAACCTTCAATAGTCTCTTCTTGTCCAACAACTTCAACCCAGCATCAACCCAAAATTTTCGGCCCAGCTTCACCAACAGCTTCAGAATTTCGGCCTCCCCAACAACTGCAAAATTTTAGCCCCTATAACATCTTCATAGATTCACACGTGTGGGAGAAAGAGAGAGAATTTTGACTTCTTATGCTTGTGAGAGACCTCCTTGTCCTTCACTATACTTCTTCCTCTTCTTCCTTGAAATTCACACTTTTTCTGGACCCAAAAGTTGCAGATCAAACTTATTGTATATTAGTGACAAATGAGGTCGATTTGTTGCCTTTATATAGTGATTATGTTACCTAGCTTAGGCCAACTTGTCAAGTT
This sequence comes from Pinus tabuliformis, assembly GCA_031772625.1. Classification (NCBI taxonomy): domain Eukaryota; kingdom Viridiplantae; phylum Streptophyta; class Pinopsida; order Pinales; family Pinaceae; genus Pinus; species Pinus tabuliformis. The sequence goes on along the minus strand of CM062817.1, from coordinate 1,206,458,489 downwards.
TGAGGCTGACTTGGTGAAGGAGGCCTAATTGACCTATTTTACAATAAAGTAAATTTCTTTTTTGACAAATAAATCCCTTGAAGGGTTCTTTACAGTATGACATGGACAAGGACACTTGACACAAACCTTAGAAGTTTGCAATGGAGGTTTTGACCTAAAAATAATTGACCCAAGCATGAAACCCATGTTTTAATAAGTCAATTTAATAATAATAAAATTCCATTTTTCTTTCCTTTGAAAAATACATTATATTGTGACTTAAATACATTTATGAAGACTAACACAAGTTACATTCTTCAACACTGCCTCTTAACTAGGGAGGTATTCGTAATTACCTATATCTATAGAGGTACATGGAAGGTTTCCAAAATGAACTACGAAGAGTTCTGGCACACTCAGTGCCACAGACTAGATTCCTGATGAGGGTAATATATCCGGGTGGGACTAATATGGACTAAATGTTTCAACCAGTCTCGGTACCATCAGGCTTACTAACTAACCATAAACCCAGGAATCTAGGTATGTATCCAAGGTTAGAGCTCCAAGACCAACACCACCCTCCCTCTTCGGGATCTAGACATCAAACACACATAGGCCGGCTAGATGTCCTCCCAAGAATCCACCATTAGATGCTTCATCTCTCCCTAATAAACTAGATGTATCCATTTGTCTTATTGGGTGTGGAGCTTGATTATCTTCTGTATTCAAAGGTATCGCCGCATTAGACCCCAGTTCACAATGGGGCGGGTTGCCGCCCGTAAAAGATTCGCTGCAGGGGGGTCCAGGGGGGGTGGCTATGACCTTTGAGAGCCCCCCCCCATCGTTGCCGCTCGTAAAATATTCACTACAGGGGGGGTGGTTACAACCTTTGGGAGCGCCTCCCCCCCCCCTGGTAGGGGGATTGGGGGCAGCACCCACGAAGCTAAGAATATATGTAAAATTGCCTTGTAAAATGTTGTAATTTCATAGTCAATCTAGGTTGTTCATTAGGCGGAGATCTGACATTATAAGTTATGTTTAATATAGGGTTTTTTGCCCTAGAAGGCAACCCCTCACCATATATGAGGGAATTGTATTGCGTCTATGTATACCTGTATTCTAAGAGAGGAAGAGAGAGGAGATTGAGAGTGAAGAGGGAGTTACAGTGGATCTGCTATAGGTTGTATCTCTTCAGTTTGCTGGATAATATAAAAAGAAGGACTGACTGTTTCTCCGTGGACGTAGCCCAAACTGGGTGGACCACGTATATTTGTGTCTTGTTTTATGTGTTTTCTGTGTTTATATTTATGCAATATTTTATGTATTCCATTGCTCTATAATATATAATTCTCTAACAACTATGAAGAGTTCCAAAATGAACTACTAAGAGTTCTGGCACACTTAGTGCCACAGACTAGATTCTTGACAAGGGTAATCTATTTGGGTGGGACAAAGATGGACTAAATGTTTCAGCCAGTCTAAGTACCATTAGGCTTACTAACTAACCATCAACCCAAGGATCTAGGTGCGTATCCAAGGTCAGAGCTCCAAGACCAACACCACCCTCCCTCTTCGGGATCTAGACATCAAACACACATAGGCTGGCCAGATGTCCTCCCAAGCATCCGCCATTAGATGCTTCAACTCTCCCTAATAAACTAGATATATCCATTTCTCCAAGCATGCTTCCCAAGTGTTCGTTCTTCTCTATGAAGATATTTACCTGTTCAAACACAACCCCAATAAATAATAAACTTTCAAATATATAAGTAAACACAAACCTTCGGGGTCCTCATTCATTCAGATGTTGTTTGTATCATCAAGTTATCCATATACAATTTTGTCAGAAGCTTTCTTCTTCTTCTTTCATTTCTTCAGCAACACCAAATACATTCTCAGTACTTCTTAGGTATTTTTCACGAACATTCATTTATAGTATTTACTATCATAATGTGTACTCCCTCTCAATTGGGGGGATATACCCTTTCTTCTATCCAGGCTCCCTCTTAACTTAGGGAGATCAACTATTTTCTTCTTCTATAACATTGGAGAAGCTTCAACCTTTCACGACTTCATTAAGGTCATCATCATCCTTATAGCTTTCTTCATCATGCTTATATAGACTTCTTCATTATCTTGAAGATTGTGTACCTACAAAACTTTAATAGGAAGTACAACCAAATACATATATAGAAGCATGAAGTTAACTATATTAGAATCATGTTAATGGAAGCGTCAGACTTTAGACGTCAAATACATAAACCTAGTTAGGCTCATAGCAAGACCCACATACTTATAAACTTCAACTTCTTGTTGGGGTTTTGTTACAAACCATAGACTATAACATAAGGAAACTTAATCAAGAAATCAATCTCATTCTATTTAGAGACTTAATATAGATATATATGATAGATTCTACTATTACAAACCCTAGATTCCATCTTAGAGACACAAATCCTTAGATATCAGCAGTTCAATCAAATAACAATTCTACTATACAATTTAGACTATACTAGGGTTTCTTGCAAATCCTAGATTTAATCATCATATCGGAAACAATATCATCATATCCTAGAATATCAAACTTCTACTAGGGATTAGTTACAAACCCTAGAATTTACAAACTATGAGCATCAACAATTAGGTTAGCATATATACATATCTAGGATTCCATAATCATGCACAAGCATATCACAACAATATCTACTAGGCCAACCCAAGACATAAATATCAATAAATTAAAGTTAGACATACAAAAGTTTTGTTCGAGCTAGGTTTTTTATCAGACAGATGAACATACACCTAAGGCTTTATTCCTAGGATCTTACTATAGATATTATAAGTGTTTTGTTCATAACCTTAATTCATCAAACCCTAAAGATCTAGGGATTCAATACATAACTTTAGATAGCAAACCCTAAAGACTAGGGATTTTATCATAACAATACCAAAACATCGAAATAATAGGAATTATATATTTCATCAACAACCATAGGTAGACTAGGGTTTCCATATTAGCATCGACATACCCTTAGGTTAGGGTTTTACGGTGAACCTTTTTAGGGTTCTGTAAGAATGATAATATAATGAGGGTAGATTCAATCTAATGATTAATCACCCAAACAAGAATCTCTTACAATTCAAAACCTTAGACATAATAATGTTCGTAATGTAGAGCGAAATTTAAAAGAAGAATGATCATACCTTTATATGAAGAGATCTTTGTAACAACTTATAGGCTAAGACATACCTTGGGTTGTTTTTTAACAAACCTTGTAGGACATCAATGCTTGAAGGGTTTCAATAGAACTTATTTCATACTTCAAATCTACCCTTTGAAGTATTCTCCATGATCCTTGAGCAATTAGCAGCCTTTCCTAGCCAAGGAAAAATATAAAGAGAGGTTATTAGCATATAATACAAACACATCTTGATAAGAGAGGGAAACCAAACATAAAAGATAAGACAAGGAGTAAGATACTTATCTTTGGTAAAATGGTGAGGGCTCCCTCTTAATCCAATCTTGAGGGATACCTACAACTTTATCAAAATAAAAGGTGTTCTAACAAGACTTGTTAGACCTACAAATTCTAGAGATCAAAACATAAAGGAAAACAATTCAAAACTTAGAATAGAAGACCAAGGGAGGATATGTGTAAGGGAGGACTTAGTAGTATAAGTCCTTGACTTTCGATTCTTCTTCAGTCTTGTTCTTCTTAGATGGAGCTTCATCAACAACATTTGCTTGATCCCTATTTCTTTTCTTATTTCTTGGATTCTTAGGAAAATGACTCTAGTAATGTCCCATCTTGTGGCAATTGTAACATTCAACCTTGGATAGGTCCATTTTCTTCTTTGGTCCTTTGAACTTCTTGAAGGTTCCCTTCTTTTTGTGATGAGCAGAGTAAGCATTCGAGGTGTTTTCTTCTTCATTCTCCTTTTTGTTGTTTACCATCGATATTCTGGCTTCTTCTTGACTACATGCATTCCACATTTGTTCAAATGTTGGCATATCCTTCCAACTGTTGAGTCCTGATGCAAAGGCACTCCAATATTTAGGTAGTCCTAGAAGAGTAGTAATTACGAGCTCCTTTTCTCAGACAACTTCATCTATTGCTTGGAGTTCATCTATGATTCTAGATATCCTTATCAAGTATGATGAAACAATATCATCATTTGTTATCTTAATAGTTATTTTTTCATTCTTGAGGTTTGTTATTTGACCAATGTTTTTGATTGTGAATAACTTGGAGAGAGCCTCATACATTTCTTGAGCAGAATTTATGTTGGATATGTATGGAATTAAGTTATCCTTAACTCCATCCACTATTAGATTCATAGCCATGATTTCAAGTTCTCTAAACTTCACTTTATCTGCATTACTTGATTCATTAGTAGGCTTCTTGACTTTTCCTTGAACAAGATCTAAAACTTTATTCTTTTCGAGAATGAGATCTATTCTCTTTTTCCAGGCCCTGTAGTTGGAGGCTCCTTCTAGTTTGTTTTCTCCCTTCATTGATTTTGTCATTGTTCCTGTAAATAGTAGGCTTGTCTTCTTGTGTGATCCCCCTTTTAATGTCCCTTTTCTTGATCTCCTTTTTCCTCAATAGATCCTTTAACCTGCCCTTTTCCTTCTTCTTCACTTTAGCTCTGATACCATGTTAGAAAATCAGAAAGGTAGAAATATTTTCTCTTGTTTATAATTACTTGTGATTTCCTTGAGTTATTATTATCTTTCTTATGTTATTTTTTTATATTAGTGTTTCGGGAATATTTAGTGTTCTTGGACAAATGCCTAACCCTCTAGATCTAGTAGCAGGTCTAGAAACAACAGAGAAAGTAATCACTACTTTTTCTATAATCAACAGATAAAACAAGAGAGAAGAACCTTGTCTCCCTTGACCAATCTTGTTGCTCCTTTCCGTACTTAAGCCGCTTGGAAAGTACCTGCACAAACACAAAAACAAAAACCCATCAAGGCAAATGATAATGATCTATTGCTTATAAATAACATGGAATCGAGAACATGATATATGAAAGCATTAACATATAACACAAGCATAAGGAAAAAGTATTGAAAACTTTATTGATAAGAGGAAAGATTACAACCCATATGTGGTCGATACAGTGACACTCTTCCAATTCAATCCCTCTTCAACTCATGAAAAGCAAGACACTCCAACACTATTACAATACTTGCACTCAATTCTAATCTCATATCACTAGCATCTCCTTACAACTGAATATTTTTAGCCCCTAATCTCTTAGATGAGTGATCTTTTTATAGGTGAGTGAAGGAGGTTATGCCATCAATGGTGATAATGAATGCCTTTCTAAATTTAGAAATCAGTTCCATGGAAGAAAGGATGGGGGATTGATGTTTCCTAATTCCCTTCCTCATCCAAATGTGAACTCAAAGGTGTAGGTGGCATTGAGAAACTTCTAGAGGCTTCCAATGGATAAGGAATCTTGAATTCCTCACGAAATTTTGCTCAAATTCGCTTAGTGCAGGCCAAAGGGGGACCAAGTGCACTGCATAGCACCCTGTCACTGTATGGTTTGCATTGCAATGCACCCTAATGAAGGCCTACCTACGCTGATCTTCCTAGAGGTAGTTTTTTTGATGTTTTCAGTGACGGAACTTCTTGGGAAGTGAGGCATTCTGATGAATAACTTCTTTAGGGCATGTAACAACTGCACTAGGGGTTGATGGGCTGTAATAGTATTGATCTGTAATTTGGGGTTGATGTGCCCAAATGGATCTGTAACAATTGTGCCCTAAAGCATGAAGTCATAAATATATATATGTTGGGTGAAATGCTTTATCACGAGGAGAGGAGGTTTCGAAACGGAAGGTGACCTGCATCAATTACAATACATATATCATGATAATTTGATTTTTCTCATGATATAGCTGAGGGAAGGCATACCCATGCTCAACTTATAAACTTTCATTACATGTACAAATATAGTCATCTACAGATATAGACCCATGAATAGTTGACCATGAATGTAAGGCCATTGTACATTAGATTTAGTACTCTTGAAAATATCATAGCTCGGATGGATGAAACTAGATCTGGGGTCTTCAATCTCATTCAATATTTTTCTCAAGTACAAGTCTAACCATGTGAATAGATGTTCTGAAGTTGAACATGGAAAGACATTGTCTTATTACCAGCCAATGATGTATGTCGTTAACAGACGCGAGAGGAATCACCAATAATGATAATTATAGTACATTTCATATGGTGTGGATAAATGATTTGATGTCAAACACTATACAAAGTCTTTCGATCGAAGGCCAGTGATGTCAACCTATCGCCGTAAGCGAGATACCTGCCATTGATATATGCAAGCTTCAAGGTATCGAAGGGGTGTTTCTAAGTCAACTTCTTGGATGATGTGTTAATGTCGACAAGAAGCGACTCGTTGCAGGAGGGCCTTGATGTATCCCACATCAACAACACGAAACGAGGTAAATGATTTTGGGGATGAGAATCGACTTACGACACAAGGTTTAGGAATGGCTATCATGAAAATGAAGGTTTATGGTATTGCAAAGGATGAAGTTTGAATTGAATGAATTCTCTTGAACATGGCGGTGACACTAATATGAATTGGTAGCATTGACCCAAAACAAAGTAATAGATGGTATGATAGACCAACGGTGTGATAACCATCAAGCTAAATGACCCAACTCACATAGCCACGGTGATGAGGTGAAAGTGTCATGTTCAAGAGCGACTTGCTACCATAAAGTTTTCTTCACCTTTTCTTTTTTCCCCAGTCATTGCTGACCAGTACCTATTTATTTTTTATCAAGCTTGAGGAAGATAACATATTCTTGTTGTATAATTTCACCCTTCAGGTGAATCCATCGCTATTTGATGCTTTAACGAGTCTAGCGAAGGTAAAACTCAGCCTTGTCTAGATGGACAAGCTTGTCGCTATTTGATGTTTTTAACAAGTTTAATGACAAAGACAACTCGATCCTTTTCAGGTTTAGAGAGTTTGAAAAGGGACAAAAAGGAAACTCCATAAGTTATTTTTCGTAAAATAATCTCTCAAGTACAAAAAAGCATAAAATAATACAAGAGAGATATTGTTTCCAATCCTTTAACGAGCTGGAAAGGAAAAGTGCTCGACAATCTTTTCATGTTTAGAGAATCTGAAAAGATCTGGACTCCATTTTGAGGAATGAGTGGTGTTTAGGATAGCATCTGGTTCTGGTGATGTTGGAACTTCTCAAAACGTGTTGATTGATGTGAAGAAGCTGGCTAATAAGACCATTCATTGCAACTGTCCCTCAAAAAGGGTAAAAAAATAAAGTGAAAGTGTATGATCAGCCAAAAAGATGGTGGTGATGGAATGAAACAACCAAGGCTCATCTGATAGAAAAGGCTAATAGAATGGAAATCATAAAGGTTAAAAATGGAAATGGGTTCATTTTTACACAAGCTTGAACCATAGGGAACTATGCTTGGATTCAGTTTCCTTTTTACACAAGCTTAAAACGAAAAATTTTGCTTGGATTTAGTTTCATTTTTACACAAGCTTAAAATGAAAAACTATGATTGGATTTAGTTTCATTTTTACACAAGCTTAAAATGAAAAACTATGCTTGAGATTGGTTTACATGCCTGTTATAGACAATTTTGTGCCTTACAGCAACAAGCATGAATTGTCAATAATCCAAGGGATCCAAAGTTCCCTAAACATGATGTTCCTACCCCTAGAGGAACAAGGTCAGCAAACCAACAGCTCTCAGATTAGTTCTCCACCTGAAAACACTCAAAAACAAGCAATCCTGAAATCAAAGCAGGTGCTCCACTAGGTTTCTGCGCTGAAACTCAGTTGCTCCATGGTGTACTTGCGTTGCAAAGCAAGTGGAACAAAGGCCACCTGCACTGAGCGAGATGGGACAAGTGGCACACTGAGTCATTGCTCTGGAATCTTCCAAAATGACACTTGGATCAGGTATTTCGCCTTGTGATGAGTCAGAGGCTCTGTTTCTCCAAGTGGAAGCAAGGTTCTCCAAGTGGACTCAAGAACTGAAGATCAACTAAAGATTAACTGAAGAGAGAGAGGACACAAGGCAGCTACACACCAGTTGCAAGCTGACTCATCCTTTCTCAATTCATCTATATATTGAGCTCTCTCCTATGAGCTCAGGAGGCTGGAATTTTGTGCAAAGTAATGATATGCTGTTGGTTTCACTATAGAGCTATTGGGTGATTGTTTGAGAGAGGTGAAGAGGAGAAATTCTTTCTGTTGGGAGGTGTTGCTGGATTGGAGCCTTCAATGGTTGTAATACTCTCAGAACCTTTACTTCTTCATTAATAAAAGCTATTGAGGTTCTTCTATGTGCTCTTGTTTCAATAATATATTGTGATAATCGCATGTTTGGTTTACACTAATCCTTGAACCAGTTATGATTGCATGCCTCTTGTAGTTTCCTTCTTTGTCATTTTGCAAGATCTCATTGTAGCTGGGCCAGCAAAAGAGCAAGGAGCTAGGAGCAAGCGGCCAAAGAGAAGAGTTTGGATTCGACATTAAGCGCAAGGCAACGGTTAGTGCATTTCTCCACTCTCTTTTGCTTTCATAAAGAAGTAAACCTTCAGTAGTTTTCCTTACAGTTGTTGCTAAGGTACTATCACCCTTAGAGTGGGATAGGGTCATCCGAGTCGGATACTTTTCCCTACAACAAACTGGCGACTCCACTGGGGAGCGTATCCGTTTGATTGTGTTTGTAGTATTTTTCTATTCATTTCCTGAACAAAAGAGTACCAAATCGAAAAGCTTTTGACTATATCAAAAGCGAAGTAGAGGGCAGCTACTCTAGCTCATTTCTGAGCAAGTTCATGATTTGAAAAGCTGATCTACAAGGATCCTTGTAAGCTCTTAGTGATAGCTTTTCACCTTCCTAATCATCCCTTTGAGTGTGCTTGACTGATTGCTTCTGATTTGAGCAAAAACTGTGCATTTTTGAGAAAATTATGACCCGGAAACTGTGAAAACGCAACTTTCGTTTTCCAAAGCAGGTAGTACACAGGCTACCTGCTTTGCAACGCAGGTCCCGAAGGGGCTACCTGCGCTGAGAGCCAGATTGGCTGTGCAGCACCTGCGTTGGCCCAAATTTGCCTAGTGCATTTGGGGTTTCCTCACTTTCTCTTGCCTGTTTTCACTTAGATTTTGCTGCTAGGTGTCAGTCTTGTACCTGTTCTGAAACCAATATTACTTGCCACCATTCTGCCTCTGTTATATAGCGAAATTGTACTTGTTCTTTGTATTTCTTACTCATTTACAATTTCCCATAACGAAGAGTAAACTAGTCTTGCTTTTGGCCTCTTAGATCTGAACCTGTGTTAGGCATTTTGTTGGTCTAAAGAGTTAGCTTGTTTGCTGTCCATAGCTGATTAGTCATTTTACTTTCGTCATTATGGTTTGATTTCATGTATTTCCAGTGATTAAACAAGTGAATCTTAAGGTGTCTTTTGATTTTGGACAAGCTTGTTTACTTTCGCTTTAAATCGAAATCAAAGTTATATAACAACTTTCTTTTTGTAACCCATCCACATTAAGAAAGGGAAAAGAAAATACATGCATTGTGCATTCTGCATTTGACTGTTTGCTTGACGATTTAGGGAAAATTTTCATTTAGTGTGTGCTCTATGATCTGTGTGAAAAGATTTGCCTTTCTTTTCCCCCAGTAGTTAAGGTTTTCAAAGTTGAAAGATTGAAAAGATTGCTTCTCATCTTAGACTGCATTCAGGAATCTGTTATATACATCTCGTGGTGATCCTTAAAGGCAAACTGCTAAGCAAGATCAACATTAAAATAAATCCAATTTACATAACAACGCTTTGTAACATAACGCAAACACATAGAGGTCTAGGTAGAGACGTGTTCCGGCGTCGTTAAACATAGTGACTGTCGATCTCTACGAAGGTGGGTGATTCCTCCTGAGAGTCGGTGGCACTAATACGGACTTGTGCTCCCACGTACCGTCGAGTATATATTGGGAGACCCCTATAGGCAATTATCCTTTATCCATAGGAAGCCGTGTCGGCCGCCCTACTGATCGCGATGCAGTGAACACAGCATTCACGAAGATCGACCACCCGTACCGTAAAACGTATTCTGTGGTTTCGCGAAAAGTTTGGCACACCCTCTGCCTAGAACTCCAGAGCAGTTTCTTTTGGCCTTTTTCAAACTCTATAACTGAAAAAGTCCATCCGAGCATTTGTCACTTCGGGCTCGTTAAAACATCGAAGGCGACTAGAGTCATCTTTAGCTTTTTCTCGACTCTTAAAACATGAAAAAGCAAGTTTGTGTCTAAAAGCGTCGTTAATAAAATTTATTTTAAACAGAACATAATCACCTGTTATTCCCACGTTGATCTTTCAGTTGAAAAGTATGGAGCCCACCAACCAAGGAAGTAACCTTGGCGGAAGTCCCAATCCCTTCTCCTCTTGGGGAGATGTTGGTGCGCCTCATATGGCCACATTGTCACTTCCAGGATTGACAATTGGCCTACCTGTATGGCTCTTTTCAACTAATGTAGTCCAGATCGCCACTAATCCTGAGCAGTCGAATCAACAGTCAGAACAGTCTAGAGTTACCCACCAGCCTTCCACTTCTTATAATTCTTCCTCTGATCCTTCATCTTCGCAAGGTAGAGCCGGCAAAAGTCAGCCTCCCATGGAGAAGAAGGAAAAGAAGAAAAGAGAAAAGAAGCAGAAGGGGCCTATGGCGAAGGCGACTGGGGGCAAGCAAAAGACAGCTGACAAAAACCCACACACTGCACCGACCGGGCCTAAATCGCCATGTGTCATTTGCAAAGGGGCCCACTTCCATCGTGATTGTCCTTGTATTCCCCGGATACTAAGAGACTGGTCCCCAAGATTGCACAATCCGGTAGCATCAACCTCTGGTAGTCATGTTGATTGCAGTCCGTCAACTAGCGAGAGTGAAGGACGAAGAGGGAGACCAAGATCACCCTGTATGTTGTGTGAAGGCGATCATGCCATCCATCGATGTCCATTCTTAGATGAGGCAAAGAGAGTTTTGGAAGATCGTCCGGTTTCACCGTTACGACTTCCTCCTGGATACCAAAAACTCGCGCCTAATCCCTCGATAGTTGAAAATCCAGCTGACCCGCCCAAGTGGTCAGCTGAAGTGTCAGTCATTGAGAATGAACCTGCTGAATCCAGACCAGACGAAAGTCTAAAGGTCAAAACGGCAGTTGACCCGGTTCTTCCTTCAGAGGTTTCATCCTCCAATGACTCCGTCATTGAAGACCCATCTTCAAATGACACCCTCACTGAAGAGGATAAGGATGACACCGTCCATATTCTTTTCATCAACACAGACTCTGATGAGCATCAGGGCAATGCGCCCATTCTTTTATCGCAGGAAGGAACATCGTCAGAGTCGTATCCGGCCGTATATTCGGTCCCACCACCAAGCAACCTAGTTGTATCCTTTGATTGGAATCAACTAGGCAGACCCCGGTTACCAGCCAGTATCCCATTCAGAATCATAGTCCAAATCTACAGAATGGTGATGGCTGGAACTATCATTGATGAAGGGGCATCTGTGAGTATCCTTTCCTCTATTGCTTGGAAAGCACTGGGTTGCCCGGCGCTTTTGCCTGAGATGAGAAATCTATCAGGTTTTGATAAAGGAACCAGTCACCCGTTAGGGATTCTCCCCAATGTTCCAATTACATTGAAAGGGAAGACAGTTCATATGAACATCATGGTCGTCCAGGGACCCTTGGTTTATAACTTACTCCTTGGACGAGACTATATATATTGCATGGAGGCAATAGTGTCCTCGCTCTTTAGAGTCATGTGTTTTTCGCACGAAGGAAGAATGGTCAAGCTCGTAGACCAACTTTCATTTCCAGGATCACGCATCGCAAATAGTCAAATACCATCCCTTAACGGTTTATTCACTCAAGGAATGCCACCACCCCCAGTTCTACTTCCCGATGAATGCGAGTAATTCGGAAAGAAAGAACTGGGACCCAGGGGGCATGCACCCTGGCTTGCCTTGGGCAGAGGAAACCTTGGGTATAAAGTTAATTTCCGCAGAAGAATGGACTAGTCCGTACCCCGTCCGAAAAAGGAAGAGAGGGTTGTTCTAGGATAAAATTCTTTTGTCAAAGTTATGTGAAGCGGAAAAATCGCTCCCTTTGTCTAAAAAAGTAGGCTCTCCTAAGGAGGAGATCCGTTTGTGGCAGCAAGTAGCCACCATCTTTGAATGTCAAGCCTCACCCATTAAAACAATATGTTTTGAAAGAGAGTAGGGGCAGTCTTCAAAGAAAGAGATGAAATTGCTGCAACAAGTAGTCACCATCCTTAGCAACCTAATGATAGACATCGCCGAAAGGAGAGTTTAGTTTGCGGCAGCAAACAAAACCATTTTTCAGATAATAAGTAAGAGGACAGAATCTTGAAATTATACTTTATACCTGGGGGCATGCAAACCTTTCGGAATGCAAGCACGGGACGACTATTTATTTTTTAAATTTTTAGGTCCTCCCTTTAAACCTGTAGGTCTAACCCGTTAAACTCGTAGGATTAGCCGTTTCCAGCTTGCATAAAGAAAGGATGAAGGGAAAAAGTTAAAACCTGCCAAATTGGAGTAATTAGTGAGGTATCGCTCCTTAAATAAGATTACCTCACCTAAGGCATTCCTTGTATTAAGACTGGTATAAATTGAGCAAGGTTTGAACGCATTCAAGCTCGTTAAAAAATGAACTGCCCCTTAAAGTTTAAGGGACATATGCCTCGTCTGCATTATTATGCTGGGGGCATCCAGAATCGAGCAGTTTTTTGTATAGAGTTCATGCTCGTTAAAAAATAAACATAAATTGTGAGCAATCTTTCCTACAGTTCAAGCTCATTCAGAAAAAATGAACCGGTAAATAACCTTGAGAAAAGTAACCTTTGAAAGCCATATTAAAGCCCTTGGTCGTGTTTATATGCCATCACCTCCATCCGTTCATTTGGCCAATCGTTCATCTCCATATGTTTGTTTACCCATTTTGAGGAACAGCTGCGAAGAGTGATTTCACTTAGCCATCCTTGTGACACTGCCGTGATTGGAAAATTCCAACCTGTACCTGGAATTTGCTGCTATCCCTGTTTATCACTTGTTCCTCAAAAGACGAGTCTTCTTTGAGCTCTTTTCACTGACTCGTAAAATATGAAAAGTTTGCCGAGTTTTGGCCTTCCAGCTCGTTAAAAGGACCGGAAGAGCTATCCCTCCTCTAGATTTTAATCTTTTTGGACCTGAGGGATTATTGCACAAAAAGATCGAGCGCTTGTTTTGTTCGGCTCGTTAAAGAAATCGAAAATTCATCCCTTTTGTATTGTTTTATACTTTTTCGGACTTAAGGGATTAGATGACGAAAAAGGAATTTTGGAGTTAACTTTCCGTACCTTTTCAGACTCTCTAAAAATGAAAAGGACCGAGTTTTCCTTGTCGTTAGACTCGTTAAAATGATTAAATAGCGACAAACTTGTCTTTAGACGAGAACGAGTTTCCCTATCGCTAGGCTCGTTAAAACATAGCGATGGGCTTGCCCGAAGGGCAGGTTATAGAACAAGCATATGTTATCCTCCTCAAGCTTGACAAAAATAAAGAGGTACTGGTCAGCAATGACTGGGGAAAAATTGGGAGAACCTCACAACATTAATGGTAGCAAGTCGCTCTTGAACATGACACTTTGTCCTCCGTATCACATCGGGTTGGGTTGTTTCATTCACCGGTCTCATAACCATGGTCCTCGCCACACCATCCACAATTGGGGTAATGCTACAAATCCATCACATCAGTGTCGTTATATGTTCAAGAGATGTGGTTCTGCAAAGAGTCAACCGTGTCCCATCCACTACCATACATTATCCTTCATCCACTTCATGGCCGCCACCCTGAATCATACATCACAGTTTGTTTTCACCTCATCACAATCACTAGCTCCGTTCCGTGTCACTGATGTGGGATTCATTAAGGCCCTCCTTTGACGGATCGCTCCTTGTCGACATCAGCTCATTATCCAAGGAGTTGATCTAGGAACACCCCCTTCAGTACTTTGAAGCTTGCATGCCTCAATGGCAAGTTTCTCACTTCCAGCGACAGGTATACATCAATGACCTTCGACCAGAAGATTTTGCATGGTGGTCGACGCCAAGTCCTTTATTCCCACCATGTAAATTGTACTGTCGTACCTTGAGGGTCATCATCCTTATCGGTGATTCCTCTCGCGCTTGTTAACGGTTTACATCATTGACCGGTAATCAAGCGATGTCTTTCCATGTTCGACTTCAAAAAATTCTCACATGGATCGACTTGTACATCGAGTGAAGATCGGAAGAGATTGAAGACCCCGGATCTAGTTTCATCCATCCGGGCTGCGATATATATTCAGGACATAAAGACATTTGATATGTACATCATTACAACAGATGATCATCCTTCTCAAAGGATGATAATTTCAGCAGAGAATTATCAGTCTACAATCAGACGATCGTCTGTTCTATGTACCAAAATGTATTTATAAAGATGAGCATGGGAATGCCCGCCTCAGCTAGATCATGAAAATGTATGAAAAATAATGTATTGTATTGTATCTTATTACAAGACACTTCTCAGCAGATTGAATGAACTTCGGATCCTCTCAATAAAGCATTTCACCCGATAAACGACCTCATACTTTAGGGGGCATCTGTTATAGACAATTTTGTGCCTTACAGCAACAAGCATGAATTGTCAATAATCCAAGGGATCCAAAGTTCCCTAAACATGATGTTCCTACCCCTAGAGGAACAAGGTCAGCAAACCAACAGCTCTCAGATCAGTTCTCCACCTGAAAACACTCAAAAACAAGCAATCCTGAAATCAAAGCAGGTGCTCCACTAGGTTTCTGCGCTGAAACTCAGTTGCTCCATGGTGTACCTGCGTTGCAAAGCAAGTGGAACAAAGGCCACCTGCACTGAGCGAGATGGGACAAGTGGCACACTGAGTCATTGCTCTGGAATCTTCCAAAATGGCACTTGGATCAGGTATTTCGCCTTGTGATGAGTCAGAGGCTCTGTTTCTCCAAGTGGAAGCAAGGTTCTCCAAGTGGACTCAAGAACTGAAGATCAACTAAAGATTAACTGAAGAGAGAGAGGACACAAGGCAACTACACACCAGTTGCAAGCTGACTCATCCTTTCTCAATTCATCTATATATTGAGCTCTCTCCTATGAGCTCAGGAGGCTGGAATTTTGTGCAAAGTAATGATATGCTGTTGGTTTCACTATAGAGCTATTGGGTGATTGTTTGAGAGAGGTGAAGAGGAGAAATTCTTTCTGCTGGGAGGTGTTGCTAGATTGGAGCCTTCAATGGTTGTAATACTCTCAGAACCTTTACTTCTTCATTAATAAAAGCTATTGAGGTTCTTCTATGTGCTCTTGTTTCAATAATATATTGTGATAATCGCATGTTTGGTTTACACTAATCCTTGAACCAGTTATGATTGCATGCCTCTTGTAGTTTCCTTCTTTGTCATTTTGCAGGATCTCATTGTAGCTGGGCCAGCAAAAGAGCAAGGAGCTAGGAGCAAGCGGCCAAAGAGAAGAGTTTGGATTCGACATTAAGCGCAAGGCAACGGTTAGTGCATTTCTCCACTCTCTTTTGCTTTCATAAAGAAGTAAACCTTCAGTAGTTTTCCTTACAGTTGTTGCTAAGGTACTATCACCCTTAGAGTGGGATAGGGTCATCCGAGTCGGATACTTTTCCCTACAACAATGCCCCCAGCATGATTAAAGGGAGAGTCTCTTGTAACCAGATGGAAATCGTTGCGGTGAAGCAAGACGGTTATCCAACACCTTTTTGGCTTCGTCCAAATAAGGACAAAGGTGAATGGGTGATTCCCTTCACATAACCTACAATAAATCATAACCTTACCATTAGGTGCATCCCCCCCAAACTTCATTGCATTCACCTAAGTAGACTACTCGTGACTACCAGGTGGATGGAATGAAGGTTCGTTTACGAGATCAAGTGAAAGACTCGACTGGGATTTTACGAGATTTAATCAAAGACTCGACTTATAACTTGGGACCTTGTTTCATTTTTTAATGAGCTTGACACAAGAAAAGGAACTCTGCTGAGATTCCTTGTTTCATTTTTTAATGAGCTTGACACAAGAAAAGGAACTATCCTCATAGGAGCTGTTTCATTTTTTAACGAGGTTGACACAGTAAAAGAACTATCCTCATAGTCCTTGTTTCATTTTTTAACGAGGTTAAGACCAGGAACTGTCCTCATATCCTTAGTTTCATTTTTTAACGAGGTTGACACAAGACCAGGAACTATCCTCGTACCCTTTGTTTCATTTTTTGACGAGGTTGACACAAGACCAGGAACCATCCTCATTGGCTTGTTTCATTTTTTAAACGAGGTTGACACAGTAAAAGAACTATCCTCGTACTCCCTGTTTCATTTTTTAATGAGGTCGACACAATACCAGGAACTATCCTCATTCCTTTGGTTTCATTCTTTAACGAGGTTGACAAAAGACAAGGAACTATCCTCCAATTCAATCACAGCTCATAAGAGGCCATGAAGGAGAGATCTGGTTCCAATGCCCCCAGTACATGATGTACAACATCACTGAATTGATCGTTAGTTGATGTAGGTACGGAACAGTTTGCGACATAATTAACACATGGCAAGGATGATACCATTGGTACAAAAGGACCATTTAAGGAATATGGTTGACTAGGAGCCATATTTGGACCAGGGAATGAAAGCTGGTCAACGGTGACAATTCTACCTTCATGCGGGAAACAAATCACTCGAAAGAGTGTTGAAACAATAGCTCCCATGTCGTAAACATAGTCATTTCCAAGAAGTAAATTGTAATCTAAAGGTCCTGGGACTATCATCACGTTCAGATAAATGATTTTTTCTTCCAAAGTGATAGGTAACTATGGAAGTATCCCTAATGGTTTACTGTTTCCTCTGTTAAAAGCCAATAGATTTTGGGTAACTGGCACACACAATGACGAATCGAGTGCTTGCCAAGTAGTTGAGGAAAGGATACTCACTAATGCACCTTCATCTATAATAGTGCCAGATACAATCATATTACAAACTTGTACTATGATCTGGAAAGGCACATAAGAAGGAAGACGAAATCCTGCGAGTCGATTCCAATCCAAGGAAGTAACTAGACTACTTGGAGTAGGTACCATAGAAACGAGAGAATTAACCCCTTGAGTTACAAGAACTGGAGGATTTTCCTCTTGTCTTGATGGAATAGGAGGACTACCCCCGAGCTCATTAGAATATGAAGAAACAAAAAGAGCTTGAGTGGTATCATGTTCACTCTCTTCAGGAAAGGTACAATTAGCTGAAGGTGAAATCAGGTCAACTGTTACCTCGACTTGTTGATTTGGGTCGGGTATAGAATCATAGGACTCACTTTCAGAGAGAGTGGTTTTGACCAACGGTTGATTTTGGTCAGTCAATTCATCAACTGGCGAAGGATTTAGGGATAGTCTCCTGTAACCAGATGGAAATCGCTGCGGTGAAGCGGGACGATTATCCAACACTTTTTTGGCTTCATCCAGATAGGGACAAAGGTGAATGGGGTGATTCCCTTCACATAACCTACAGGGAAACTTTATTTGACCCTTCTTTCCATGAGCTTTACTACCACTAGTTGATGGTGCATCACCAACATGATCTCGAGAAGTTGATGACACAGGATAATGTGAAAGGGAAGACCATTCTTCTAAGATCTGAGGAATATCAAGACAATTTCGAAGAAGATGGTCTCCCGCACAAAGTTTGCATGGACATCGAACTTTTTGAGGCTTGATGGAAGATTTATCATCAGATGTTGCATTCAAAGCAATGGTTGCTTGGTTGCCCCTATCCTAAATTTGTTTCTTCTTCTTCCCTTTCTTCTTCTTCTTAGCCACCTAGTTACTAGTACCAATACTTTCACCAGGCGAAGAGAAAGAAGGGGAGGAAGAAACAACGCAGGAAGAAGGCAAAGGGTCAACTTTAGGATCAACTGGAGGTTGATTTTGTCTAGTTGGAGGAGTACTTGATTGCAGAGAAATCACGACATTTTGAACCAAGGAGGTTGAAAACAACCATACTGGCAAGCCAATGGTAAACCTTGGAAGGGACACTGTAGCCATATATGGAGCACCAATATTTCCGAAAGAAGGAAAAGGACTAGGATTCCCATCAAAAGGAATTCCTTGATCAGTGGACTCTGGATTTGTCGCCATATGTCTCAACCTAAGATCAACTGGAGTGAGCGTGGAGGATGTTATCCGCGATCAATTAATTTTATTTTAATCAAAGTAACATAACAAAACAAAAGAGGGATAATATAGGTAAAAGGTTTACCAAGCAACTGTGAACTATAGAATAACTCCTAGCAAACCAAGAAGTACAAGCAGGAAATCTCCCCGAATGCTGTGTTCGGTGTATCATAGTGTACAAGGTGGCCGATTCGGTTAGCTAATGATGGATAGAAACCTAGAGTTGTTGATCCAAGATGTTTTTCCTTATAGATGTATAGAAAAGAATTGCATATAAAATTGCAACTTAACACGTAAATGTGCACATAAGAAAAGAAGAAATAAACAAATAAATGGCACAAAAAGAAGACACCAAGGCTTGATAACAGAGTTCGTCTAATTCGGACTACGTCTCTGGGCCCAGCTCAACAATGGGGAGGCCTTTCTTATTAAATGGCATGAAAGAAACGAATTACATTCATCAAACTGTCCACAAAGAGGCTTATACCTCCAATCTGCAAGATGGCTATGAAATGAATGCCTGATGATGGAGAGGTAAGCAACACCAAAGCATCCCGTAGCAAAGAAAAGGGCTGGAGTATGTAAACTGTCCAAAACAGACCAACATGTGCTCTCGGCCTCCTGCAAAATAACATGCTGCCACCAAAATTGCCTCCCCCATGCTCTTTCCATTGATTGTGTTTTATAATGGGTTCTTTGGACAGAATCCCATTCAAATCAGGGTTGTCTAGTTAATAAGAGAGGTTGGTAAAGTGGAAGGATTGGTGGGTGCAATTGCCTCTCAAAATGGCCCTTTTATCATTGCATTTATAAGGCTTCAAAACCCTGAAAAACACTAAAAAATCTGCCCAAAACCATTCATTCGGATTTCAAAAATCATTAAATTGGGCTTATAATCTGTATCGGGTCCATGGTGAGGTCGCGAATCAGCATATCAGGGCATCTCTCTCCTGGTTATTGGGAATGACCGATCACCGATATCGGTGTTAGCCGATCGCGTCGGCATCCCCCACATATGTCGCCCCAGGTGACCGATAAGGGTTCCACCGATCCGGTTAATTGCTGATCGCACTGCCCACTCGCTGATATACACGTAAGTCCTCCAATTGCAATTGCCTCCAATCCGCTGATCCGATCTGATCAGAGATCGGAAATCGGGGGTTCCATGGCCCAAAGCTTAAATCCGACTATATGCAACCTCCGATTGTGATTTGGCCTTAAAGGCTTAAGACTCCTTTTCAAAGGAAATTCCTCATTTTCTTAAGGACTAAAGCATCCTTCTTTGGGTGATAACTTCATCATCCAGAATCAGATTGAAGTATCGTTTGCACCATTGGAATTAGGAAGACAAGATCTTTGCTCTGGTCCTTGGTTGACTTGACTCTGCCACCTGGAATTTCTAAGTTTTTCCATGCCATTGTATCTGAAGATCCACTTGGATCAATCCTCCCAATTGAGGAGCTTTTAGACTGCCAAAAGCTTTTCATTAGTCAATTGGAAAGTGAGGGAATTGTTCCCTCACTTTCTCTTTCTCCAACCATCTGGCCTTGCTGGGATGCATTTCCTTCAATCCAACTCGAAGGTACTCTACATCTCCTCACCGTGAAGTACTGGTTCTTTTGTCGAGGATGATGTATTCAAGCAACTCATGAGATATTTTAGAGCAAAATCATCAATGGTAGGAATTGTGCCCACGTCATCAGTGTCCATGATCAAAGGTGGTTCATACAGCTTTAGGTTCTCCACATTCACTACTGATTACATCTGCATATATACCGGCAAGTCAAGACGAAAGGCATTATTCCCAATCTTCTCCAATATGGTGAATGGTCCATACCAGATTGGTTGCAACTTCTTTCCTTCTCCCTTCATCCTGTCTTTGCTGATGTTGAACCACACTTTGTCGCCCACTTGGAATTGATGGTCAACTCGGTGTTTATCATGTCGAGCCTTGCAACGGGCTTGACTCTTTTCCAACTGCTCTTGCACTACTTGGTGAATCATTTGGATTTGCTGAATGAATTGTTGAGCTTTATCTTTATCATTACATCCACTAGAGCCATCCTCCCTTCCAAAGACCATGTCTAAAGGGTCCTTTGGTAGGTAAACAAAGCATGTCTCGAATGGTGAACGTTGCGTCAATGAATGCACTGCTAAGTTGTAGGAATGTTGTATATAGGGGAGATGTTCATCCCACAACTTGGGATGTTTCCCACAATAGCCTCGTAATAAGTGTACCACATTACGATTAACAACCTCTGTTTATCCGTCGGATTATGGGTGAAATGTCGTGCTTCTTTTCAGTTTGGTGTCCAATGTTATCACCCCAAGAAACTCTCCTAGGTTGTATCTCGGAGATGCTCGGGAACATTACAAACACAACAAAATGTTGGAAATGGATGAATGGAAGGAATCATGCATATTCAAGCCAGATAACCACTTCTACTATGTTTAACTCCAGACATGGGTGAACACCCCCAGACTACAAGGTTTTAGACCACCAATTACTCACAGTTTGAGGATTAAGTGAACATGGAGAATACTGACCACACCAGCAGATGCACAAAACCATGTGATGGCCGGCTGCAACCAATAAAGAGGTCTGCAAATCTATTTCCTAATGCACAGACAGGATGACAACTCTTTGGCACTAAGTAAATAGAAACCTACATAACACATTCAATGATACACACTAGACTTCAACATAGAGGTGGGATGACAGCCCCTCTAATGCTAAACATCAAGAGAACATGAAAAATGCATAACAGGCACAACCTAGAACAGAGTAGAAATGGAAAGTGAGCAATTAACAACAAAAGAAGCTTGTATTAGCTGAAAATGAAGACCAGATGCTGCAAGTATCACAGTAGTTACAGTTTCCAGAAGTTGAACCTTACATCAAAACAACAACCATCGACCCTGATTACATCTCATTTATGGGTATATATAGAGTTTGTTTACAAAAATGCTCTGCTATTCTATGCATGGAGGGGCCATAATGGACCACCAACCACATTAACTATCTAAAATGGGCCTCTGCTACGATATGCTGCTTCAATGAATGAATTTGACATTCTCTATTACTCTGTTGTACTCCTTAAGCAAGTGGAATTCCGTATGGAAGAAGTTCCATAACTAGTAAATGTGTTTATCTGCTCGAGGCTGTCCTTCTCGTCCTTCGGCCATACTGCTCTTGAATGCAGAGGTTGAGGATTAATTGCACAGAGTGCTGAATACTGACCGCCTTCTTCCTTCAGATGCACGGGACAAGATAAAGACATGAAAACTGCATGGGGAATGAATGGAGGGCAGGGAATAAATGTTAGTCGTTGGATCACATGGATGGACGGCAGAGATCTATCGGCAGGAGACATTGGGAGGAAGCGGGGAGGAGTGATTACAGGCCGTTGGATCTCGGGTGGGAAGATCCAACGGTAATTGGGAAGAAGACGTGCACGAGGGTTAGAGAGCGGGGAGGGAAGTTTTGGCGGTGAGCGGTATTCCCCGCACCGCTTTCGGAGGATGGAGGTGTGACGGGGGGGAAACCGCTTTCACCGTGGGTTAACGAGTGGTTAGGTTATGGAAGCGGGAGGTGCGAATGCCGTTGGATCTTATGGAAGATGATAGAACGATGGAGGAAGTAAACGGGGGTTATCGGCTGGGGAAAGCTATGAAATATGGCAAAATACACTATCGGCGGTGGAAGGCAGAATTGAAAATATATACATCATGCTTCTAAAACCTATCAGGTCCGGGTCTTATTGCATTGCACACATATATGTGTAAAGGCTGTGCCCCTTGGTTTCCCCAATTGTGATATAGCAATGCGTTGCGGGCCATCAATCTGCGCGCTCGATCGATGGTCCACATCGCATCAGTGATCGCAATCGCAATGCTCCTTTTGTTCGCGCCATTTACCACTGCCTGCCTGTGCCGATTGCGATCCGCCGATTAGATCTGGACCATTGATCGACCAAATCGAACAACTGTCATGCATTGGACTATTAAGCCTGAGATTTTGGTCTTTTCCTGGTTTTGGAGTGTTTTTGCTGACATTCCAGGGGCTTTCCAGCTGCAACTATTTCGGTCGGTGGATGACCCTTTGCCAAAAATTGGAGATTTCAATAGCATGAATGGATCCCTTGGCATGATTTTAAGCAGATTTGCAGACTTTGTGAGTGTTTTGGATCCATTTTTATCCTTTTTTGCACCACCAAGTAGACCAAGCCTGTCTCTGACCATAGAGAATCCTCCTTGTATAACAGAGCTAACACTGGCTCCTTCTGGGGATGAGATCCTCCCTGTGAGGTCTCAAGAACTTGCAGATCAATGCATTTCTTGTGAAAAACAAATTAGTAAAATTTCCTAGTGTTCCATTGGGCATGGAGTCTACTTTGCTTACACTAAACTGATAAAACAAAATATTTACAACTTTAAGGCCAAAAGACCTTAAACAACATAAATTTTCAGAAAACGCACATTAATCGGGCCATGAAAAACTGCCTCTCCTCCCATACTTTTCAGGATGAAGGCGTTGTTCCCTTGAATCTGAGAAATGATATGGCCCTGTCCAGAAAGCATCAAACTTTCCATGATTTCCTTTCTTCCCTTTTAGTGAATCCCATTTCAGAACCAAGTCTCCCACCTGAAAATTATCTGTCTTTGTCTTCATGTCAAAGGCTTCCTTGATCTTTTTCTAATGTGCTACAACCTTTTCAACCAGCTGTTCCCTGACTTGGTGTACCTCTGCCAAATTGGTGATCCTTTTTGTCATGTCTTCTTCCTCATTTTGTTCATACAATCCCTGCTTTGTTTTGAAAGCAGTCTTCCATGCATCTTGCTCTGCAACTCTGACCTGATGGTATCCACTATGCAAATCCAGCTTGGTGAAATAAATAGCTTCCTTCAATTGATATAAAAGATCATCTATGCGAGGAAGGGGATAACGATTTTTTATTGTTATCTTATTTAGTGCTCGGTAATCAATGCACATTCTCCACGAGCCATCTTTCTTCCTCACCAAAACGATTGGTGACCCACATGGTGATGTGCTAGGCCCGATGAACCCTTTCTCGAGCAACTCCTGCACCTGCTTCTTGATTTCAGCATTCTCTAAAGCAGATAACCTGTACATCCCAATGTTAGGCAAAGGAACATCTTGCTGCAAAATAATATCATGTACTATTCCCTTTTTGGATGGCAGGCCTTGAGGTTCTTAAAACAAGACATCATACTTTGAAACAACATTTTCTATATCAGCTTGCTGATCAGAATTACAGCCCTCAAATACATTGGTTTTATCAGTTTTCTTTTCCTTTACAACCATTAGTAAGAACTTTTTGCAAGAATTTATCATTCTTTTCATCTGTCCTGAGTCTATGAGAGTATAATTATTCTTGAGCTTATGAGCTCTTACAAAGTATTCGATTCCATCTTTAACAAGTAGATACTTGTTCTCGGCTCTATAGAAAATAGCCTTTCTATCATACAAGTAAGGACTTCCTAAAAAAATTCCACATATATCCAAAGGAATTATATCTAACTCAACCTCATCTACAAATGCTGACCCAAAAGAAAACTTGACTTTGCACTGTCTAGTCACTTGTAGTTGTGCTTTATCATTCAACCATCCTAATGGGCATGGCTTCTTATGAGGTGTAGTTGCTAATCCCAATTTCTTTACAATTGCTTTAGAAATCAGATTTACTTGTGAGCCACTATCAAACAAAGTATCAATCTTTTGATTTTTGGAAATGACTCGAATATGGAAAAGCTCATGCCTTTTTCTCTCATGTTCTTCATCAATAACAGATTGAGCAGAATTACTAGTAGATGCTTTAGAATTCTTACCTTCTATACCTGTGGCTGCAATGATTGTCTCATCTCCCGAGTCTGACCCCAAATATTTCTGAATAGCTGCAATAGTCTTCTTCTTCTTGCCCTCGGACTTCTTAGGTCTCAGCTCTGGATGCAGAATCCAACAGTGCTCATCATCATGCCCCTCCTTTTTATAGTGAGTGCATGATGCTTTGCCTTTCTGTGCAATGTTAGCCTTCCTTGCTTTCCACTTCTGCTTTCTTTTCTCCTTACTCTTGCTTACAATGGGTTGGGATGGTCCCCCAACTTCTGGATTTCCATTCTTTCCTCTAGCTTCTAGATGAGTAGCTTGTACAGATACCTCATCTATACTAGTGGGATTAAACATGAGGATGGTATGCCTCATGTAGCTATGTAGACCACCAATATACTTCAAAAGAGTTTCTGGTGAGTCTAATGAAATACCCAACATCAATGATCTCTTTTGGAACTCTTGAGTATACCCTTGTACACTTTTCCCTTTCAAATGCCGAAGAGTTTGCCAACTCATCATGGCTTGTTGCATGTAGGCCAATGGATAGAACTGCTTTTTGATTGCAGTAACAAATTCACTCCAGACAGAGATGGTCTTACCATGCTTCCTCATATCAGCTTGGGTTCTGCCTTCCCACCAAACCAAGGCAGTGCCTCCTAGGCGTAGGCTTGCCAGCTGAATCTTACTCTTGTCTGAGTCTATATTTTGTACTCTGCAATACACATCAATTTGTCTAATCCAATTATCCAACTTTTCAACATTTATCTCTCCATCATATATAGGCAAATCAAATTTAACATATAACTTAATCAAATATGCTTCCTTATTATGCACAGGGCTACTAGGAGGTGTAGGGAAGCTTTCTTCTTTTCCCTTTCCTTTTGAGTGGTCATGGGAATGAGATTCATCTTCTTATTTATCTTGCTTAAAGCGTGATGAATCTTCACCCTTATGATTTCTAAAGTCCCTATACATTTCTTCTACCATAGACTTTATGTTTGGTCAATTTAGTGTGTCCTAAATTTCTATTTAAAATGTCAATCCGGGAGTCGTAAACTACTGAAGTGAAGTGCACTGTATATGCAAGATAATTGATTTCTTAGTTATTTGTCGTTTTTGAGTTTTTGGTTTGTATTTGGGTTTATCTTCTGTGGATTCCCTAGTGTGAGATGGCGAAATTGAAAGTCAAGTATGGATGGTAATGGTGATTTCTACAATGGTTTTTTTCAAACTTTAAAGTTCTCAAAAAGAAGGTTACAAACTGACCATAATGAAATCAATTCTCAAAAGAAAATAAAAATGTAACAAAACAGTGAACTAGTGACAATGGCCCAATATCCTTACTGCTGTATGAAAAGAAAATAAAAACTGAACTCAAAGCAACTCAAAGACTGAAAGCAAAGCAACTAAATCACACTACTTCAACCCACATTTTGACCCTTCACCTTTCGACTCGCTCCGGCTATAGGAAGTAATCATAAACAAGCTGAGTAATATGATATCTAAATTGCAGGAAATCAAATTGCTTAAAAGGAAACTAAGATTTAACTACTCATTCATATTTCAATTCCTGAAAATGACATAAGTAATTTAATCACTAACTTGCAGGAAAGCAAACTAAATTATACTACATCAAATAATATTCTGATTCCTCACTAATTGAGTCGCTTGGCTATAGGAAGGAAATCATAAACAGATGAGTAATATGATATCTAAGTGGCAGAAAAGTAAATAAGCAAAGCAAAACTGAAAGAAATGACAATGCTGGAATTAAAACTCAGTAAATGAATCAGCAGAAAGGACAAGATGATCTCATGTCAGTAGTCATTAAAACTATGTAATTTTCTTGGGCTGCCTACAAGAACCTGAAAGACAAAGACTGATCAGCTAGCAACCATGAGAAAGCATAAAAGAAAAGATAAACAACAGTTAGTATAAATATCAGGAAGTATATACAAGCAACTAATTATAAAAGCAGTAACATAATGAAAGAAGGCGAGAAATTATACAGTAGATATAGAGCCTTGGTGTACAGGGGCCCTCTGCAACCTCGGCCAATCAATACTCAGTCACAAATCGAATTCAAGAATGTTGTCTTCTCATATATTAAAGTGCAGTGAAAACATAGAAGTAGAGCATGGTACGGTGGGCTCGGAAAACAAAATCAAGATTACATATCAAAGCTAACTATCTAGCGTATACTAATGCGTTATTTATAAGTGAAAACGCTATAACCGATTCCTAGATTCTACGCTGCCAAACATACGTAAATCTCCACGGCCTGAGATCTAGCGGTATGGTAATCATGACAGATAAATCCATGGAGTGGTGGCTGCTCAATTCGGTTCAAGGATTGATCCACAGGTGTTAGCACACCTCCGTAGATTGAGGATCTTGCCACGCAAAACTTCACGTGGGCAAAACAGAGTCGTGCCACCGCAAAACTCTTGGTTTGACCCCTCCTTTGACTGCCTTTGACCATGGATCATTGTGAGTGATTCGACTGAACTGAGGGGACACGCTCCATGTACATGTCATTTGCAGCTTGCCCATGTGGCCGGATTCTCCATTGGACACCTGTAACATAGTCTTTAACAAAATGGCTGCGGAAATTTGAGCTGGCTGCGGAAAGTGACAAGTTTTCGCAGCTAATTGAACAAAAATATAAATCAAATAGCAGTCATAAACATAGTTAGGAAAC
Source organism: Pinus tabuliformis (assembly GCA_031772625.1). Classification (NCBI taxonomy): domain Eukaryota; kingdom Viridiplantae; phylum Streptophyta; class Pinopsida; order Pinales; family Pinaceae; genus Pinus; species Pinus tabuliformis. The sequence continues at coordinate 1,206,431,614 of CM062817.1, read as the reverse complement.
CATTTCATAAGCTCTTTTTAGACTAATATGCAATGATTTGACAGCTTGGTGGATCAAGTAAATGGAAAAGAAGGCTGAAAAGGTATATAGGGAAGATGCAGGTTTGGGACTCAACATACCCCCATTGTGAAGGTGTTGCATGTCCTCATGCAACCAAAATTTAGTCATTCCCCTTTAATCCATATGTTCTGAAGCCTCTGCTAGGACATTTAGTCCTCTTTTCTTCTTCTTTGGTGCTACCACCATCCTGGGTTTCCTTATTAGACATCTGAATTTGAGATTGATCGATTCTTTGCTCAACTTTCTGCACTTTTTCTTTTGCCATAGTCCCAAATGAAGTATAATGTTATCATGAATAATTTTATCTACTTTACTATGCTCCTTAACTGATTCATTTTCTTGCTTGATATGCCTATTTAGAACCTCTAATTCAAATACCTCTCGCTTTAAGGATTGAACTTGTACATCTGGTGTCATGTGGGGCAGAGTGGTACTCGGACCTGCAGCTGTTTTTTCTAAAGATTCAAGGTAGTCATATACCTCCTGTTGACTGGGATCTATTTCAGGTGTCTTTCTTGGACTGAGTTCAAAATCTTGTGGAGGAGGAGGACTGCTTTCTAGCTTTGGCCGAGAAGGGCTTTCATCAACATGGGGAGGACTAGTTTCAATACTTGGCTGAGGACGAGGTGGACTACGACGAGCTGGAGGTTTCTCGGGTGTTTCCCCACCCAAGTCAATGAAGTGGGGCCATTTTACTTGTGTTTTACTCCCCTTTCCTCTAAGCCTAGTGCTTCTCCTTAAATATGGTGGACTAGTACTCCCTTCTTGTATGCTCTGTTTCCCTTTTTCCTTTTTCTTTGCTATAGCAGCCTGTTCTTGAAGATGCACTAATCTCTCCGACAGTGTTTGATAATATTCCTCTATAGATGGCTCAGGTGATTGGTAGACTTCTTGTATGTTTCTTTTGCCTTTCACTTTTCTCTGTTTCTTGTCTTTAGTTCTGTTCTCTTTTTCTTTTTGACCAACTTCTTGAGTTTCTGTAGTAGGAGAGTCATGGCTCTTGAAAGTAGTTTCTTATCAAGAATTGTTCCCAGGTATCTTTGTTTTTCTTCAGTTGGTCCTCAATGAGAATCTTTATAAGTCCATGATGATATAGATGAGGTTCTATATTTCCTATGTGTTTTTGGACTGTAATACTGGTATGCCCAAAGTTTCGGATATAACATAATGTGTCAATTGGATCGAGCTTTGTTAATCGTCCTTTGCAGGATGATTTTTAGGGATTTATTCATGGATTCAACCTGCCCATTGGCCTGAGGATAATATGGAGATGGATGCTTCCTCTGGAAACCCAACTTAAGAGCCAATTCAGACATCATCTGATTTTGGAAATGACTTCCATGGTTAGTGACAATCTCTTTAGGAATACCAAATTGGGAAATAGCTTGATTGAAGAGAAATAGAGTTGTTGTTTCACCATCATTCTTGAAAGTAGGAATCGCCTTGGCCCACTTAGTAAAGTAGTCTACAACTACGATGATATACTTGTGATTTCCTGTCAAAGGCAGATTGTGAGTAGTAAAATCAATACCCCACTTCGTAAAAGGATCGACGATGATCACAGGGAAAAGCAGATCTAGATGCGCATGCATTTTCCGAGTATAAACTTGACAAAGGTGGAATATCTTAACCTCTTCAATACAATACTTGAAGATTGAAGGCAAAAAATAGCCTGCAAGCAAAAATTGGGTTGTTGCGAGCCCAGATAGATGACCACCACAAGCTCCATTGTGGCAATCATTAAGCATAGACTTAGCTTCTTCTAAGGTTAGAAAACGTCCAAGGATTGCATCAACCCCACAATGATATAAAGTATCACCTATAATAATATAGCTTTTAGACAAGTGACATAATTTTCTACGTTCATCCTTCGAAAAAGTGAGTGGAAACTTCGAATTCTAGAGATATATAATAATATCCCCATACCAAAGATCTTGCGAGGAAATGAGAAAAAGATGTTCATCAGGAAAAGGTTCCTTATAAACAATTTCTTCCTCACAAGGCAACTCTAAGGATTTATGAAAATAATAAGGATTTCTTAGATTTAGAGGACATGAATTCGAGATCAAATTCTTGTAAAATGACAATCCATCTATTGTATTTTCCCCCAATCACTCGCCTATTAAGAACAAATTGAAATGGATTGACGTGTGCTCAAACAAAAGTTTTTCAAAGCAGAATATAGTGCCTAAGTCGCTGGACAGCATGAAAAGTTGCCAAATCTAATTTCTGAATGGGAGAATAGTGCAGTTCAGGGCCCAGTAAGCCTCGGCTCAGATAAAAGATTACGTGCTCATAGAAAGCATCATCCTCCTGAACCAGAACCATGCCAATAGTTGATTCTGCTACAACGAGATATAAAAGGAAGTCTCTGTTATAATCAGGTGGAGTCAACAAAGGAGCAAAGGTTAATGCTTTTTTCAAAGCATCAAATGAGCATTGTGTGAAATCATCCCATAGAAATGGGACCCCTTTCTTAAGAAATCTCATAAATCCTTTTGTAATCTCAATGTAATTAGCTATAAATCTCCTTAAGAAATTGGATTTTCCTTGAAGACTCTGAAGTTGACGAATGGAGGATGGGGGAGGCAACTGAAGTATTGCCTCAACCTTGAAGGGATCTACACAAATCCCTTCAGTAGACATGATGAATCCCAAAAACCAACCAGATGTGACGGTGAAAACACACTTATTCAGATTCAACCGGATTTTATAAAAATGACATTGTTCAAAAATCAATCGAAGATGTTTAGGATGATCTATTCTCTTTCGAGAACGAGAAGCTAAATCATCCAAGTAAGCTTCGATAACATGTTTGATATCATGAAAATCATATGACATGGCCCATTGAAAGGTAGCTCTAGCATTTTTAAGGCCAAAAGACATATTTTTATATGCAAATGTGCCCCAAGGGAAAATCGAAGTTGTCTTATGTTGATCTTCTGGACAAATAGTGATTTGATTATAATCATAAAATTCGTCCATAAATGAGAAAATTTCATTACCCACATATTCATTGATAATCTAATCAATAAGGGGCGTGGGGTAATTATCCTTAGGACAAGCCTTATTTAGGTACCTAATGTCAATGCATACACAAATCGTTCCTTGCTTCTTGTCTATTGGGACTGGATTTGAGACCCACTCAGTTAAAGGAATGGGGTATATGAAACCCACCTTAAGCAACTTTTCAACCTCAGCTTTGATAGTTGTTGCTTTTCTAGGGTTTACTAGTTGAAGCTTCTGGTGAATAGGTTTTTCATTTTCATATGTCTTGATCTCGTGATGGAGTATAGATGGATCTATCCCAGGCATTTCCTCATAATACCAAGCAAACACGTCACGAAACTCTTTAAAGAGATCGGTATAAGTTTGAATTTCTTCAAGGGAACATTCAACTCCAATGAATACATTTTCAATAATGTTGGGATTTCTAGAGATGTTCACTAGAACAGTTTGCAAAATGAAAAACACATTACCCTCAGCCGAAAATTGTGCTGGAGCCAAAGGATTTAAAATTTTGTGAACACCACTAGTAAATGAAGAACTGGACAAGCTTGATTCTACTTCTCATAAATGAGGGAAGAAATATGATCGATGATTCAAATCATTCCATGGTCTTTCAACACCCGTCATTGATTCTAGAATTTCTTATTCAGATGGAAAAACAGTATCTAATAAATCCATATCAGAAGTTGAATCTAGAGTCCAGGCTAGAGACACATCCCCATCCAACTCCTCTAGTGAATAAGGAGTAGGATCGGAGTCTACAGTGTTAACAATAGACTAATAAGCCATTTCAACTACAGACACAGGAAATTCCATTCGACCTACCCACCCCTCATCTAATGTGGTGGTAGAAGATGGTAAGGGCCAAGGATCCAAAAAATAATGAGTTCTAAAGAACTCTCTTCGAGAAGGTGCCTTAGATGATGAAATAGCATTAATTCTAGCAATAGGAGTAGGAAAATGAAAGGTACCCATTAAGGAAGAGTACATTCCAACTTGTAGATTATCTATAGGCTTCTTTAGATTGTTAGCTAACAGAACAATAGATTCAAAAGATGCATTGGACTCACCTGGAGAATAATCCATTTGATCAACCATTACAATTCTCCCTTCATGAGGAAAACAGAGGATGCTAAATAACGATGATACAATAGAATCCATCTCGTAAATCCAATTTCTACCTAAAAGGAGATTGTAATCCAAATTTGCATCAACTATTTCTACTTCAATATTTACAACCTTACCCCCAACACAGATGGGAAAGGCTGGAATAATCCCATGCGGTCTATGAGAATGACCATCAAATGTTGTTAATAGAGTAGGTGAAGGAAAATCATGAGGTGATACAATAGCCTTCCAACATGATATAGACATTACACATGTCAAAGTTCCCTCATCAACTACGATTTGAAAGATATTGGTCTTTCGATATGTAGACTTGATTTGAAAAGCCATATGATGTGGGAGTCTGTTCTTGATGTTCGACATCTCAAATGTAATAACAAGAGAGTTTTTTGCATCAACTGCTTTTATCACAATGAGTAACACACTCCTTTGTGTTGGGCATGACTAGAGTACCTCTAACGCTGACATGGCACAAGAAATTTGAGCCAGATATTCTATAATAGAGAAGTTTTGAGCTGCATTGGCATTAGGGTTAATTGTCGAACATTTTGTGAAGCCTTTCGACATCCAAGGTATAGACTCAACTATGGACCTCTCCATATGGAGTGGATCTGAAACATCAGGAGTAGTCTTAGCCTTAGACGATTCCGATTCACCATAATCACGTGATCATGTAGCAACATCAATATGTGAACTCATCATATAAACATTTGATGTATTTTCCCCTTCTTGGTTTCCCCTAGTAGGGATACCGGTACTAGAATTCGCATTAGCAAACAACTGTTGCCCTTAGGGAAAAGGGTTAGTTAGCATAGCTTGGGAGCTAGAAGACCCTTGTTGAATCAACAAACACTGAGCATCTTGAATCTTAGGGAAAAGATGAATCAAATGGTCACCATTGCATAACTTGCATGGAAACTTTACTTTCTTCTTAGACTCTTTTTTACCCCCTCAAGAATCATTGTTGCTCTTATTTTCATTACCCTTCCCATCGTGATTATTTTTCCTACCATATCCTTTATTCTTCCCATTGGATTGTTGGTTTCCTTGGGGTTATAATTTTGAATGAAATTTATAGATGAAGGTTGAGAAGGCATGGGCATTGATGACAATGCCTGCATATAAAAAGCAGTTTGTAAAGACAACTGTTGCAATTGATTTAGTAGGTTAGTTGTGCTATGATCAATCGATCCGACTAGCCCATCAGCATGGGGATCTGCCTTTGGCTTGGCTAGATCAACGTTAGATCTGGGAGCATCAAGAAATTTTTTTTAAGAACACCAGATTGAGAATATATAAGTTCTATATCTTGGGCTCTAAAAATAGTTTTTTCTTTGGTGAATACACCAGAGAGTGATACATCCTTAGAAATTTCAGGTCGCAAAAATTTGAGAAACCATTCAAGAAGGAATTCTTGCAGAGTATTTGCTTTAATGAGACTCTTCCTTCTCCTCCATTCTTGGATATGTTCTGAAATGTGGGTTGCATGGTCCTAGTGGAAATTAGCTAATAGCTCAGTTCTTGCATCATAACGAATAGGCAACCAAAAGTGGTTTAAAAATTTGGTATCCGAGTCACCAAATGAAGAAAAGGTTCCCTTAGGAGTTCAATGTACCATTTAGCCACATTCTCAATTAGGGTGCATTGAAATAATCTCAACCTGATTGAATCATCTATTAGGGAGTTTGACGAACACCATAAGTGAAAAGTGGTTATATGGTTTCCCAGACCTTCACCAGTATTCCCTTCAAATTTGGGTATGTGCGACAAAAGTTTGGTTAGAACCGAATGCTAGGTCATGTTGTATCAGATCGGATCATTAGTCAATTTTTATAGATCTGGCAAGTTTAAAGTTGCCAGGAAAGGTAAGAGCGGAGGACCTTGAGGATTTCACCTAGTTTGAGCAGAATTTCCAACGTTCTAAAAAGAATACCCTAGATTTGTGAAGGAACCAAGTTGCCTGAAGTAATTCGTATAAAAACCTGAACCAAAGGAAAGCTGTGTGGCCCAAAAAAAAATCAGAGTTTGTCCAACTCTTGCCGAAAAAATTCCATATCTAGTGGAATTCCCCCCTAGAGAGGTATTCAATGGAGCAGAGAGCCCTTGGTAAGGGTTCCATGCATTAGCATAGGGAGAAAAACTCTGGAATGAACTCACAGAGGAATACGACATATTCCCCTATTGGTCATAAGAGAATCGATCCCCAACTTCAAGTCCACTAACAACTGGGTTAGTCCATCCTTGGAAAGGATTATAACTTTGACCTATGGAGGGAAAAGGTATTGATCCTAAAGTTGGGTTAGAATGTGGTATATGACCACTCCCAAAAGGGAAGCCTGAAAAGAAGCTGACCCAATTGCCATGGAAGTTGTAGAAGTGGAAGCAACTAATGGAAAACTTAATTGAATCGAAGAATTGCATTGGTAGGCATTCCAAAGGGGAAAGAACCAGTGCTGGAGGAAAAAGCTTGGGTGCCCCCACTTGAATATGGAATGGAGGTAAAGCCAAAAATTACAGTGCTAGGAGTGATTGAAGGTATGGAAATTGTACATCCTCAAAATGTACTGATAAAGGATTTTTTACACTAGTAGCACTCATAATTGAAACCATGCTCTTATCAATGGCCATTGAAGGAAAATATCGAAATATATGAGGGCTTGAAGGCCTGTGGGTGGGTCAGAGTCCTGACATATAATAAAACATCAGATAATCAGGAGGAATAGGAGACTCGAGGAGTTCTTCAACCTCTATAACATCTTCCGATTGGAAGAGGACTCTAGAAAGGGTTGGAGTTTTCCTCTCCAAATCTTGACTTGCACGAGTATATTCTATGAATCAATAACTTGAACTAGAGGATCAATATCCATTGCCTCTACTTCCACTAATTTAAAATCACCAGCATAATTGCTCCTACGCCTTCTAGAAGAAGGCTCGGGACTCATAGGTGAAAGCCCACGAAGCCTCCTAGACCGAAGAACTGGTCAATCAACCACTTTTAAATATTTTAATAAAATTAATTAAATACTCAAAAAAATTATAAAGCTAGGCCAACTGGGAGCAAAGAGAACTCTCTAAGAAAGTCCCTAAAAGATACATTCAATCAAGATACTTCCAAGTATTTCCACTTCGGGTGATGAGGAATGGCCACCAAAATACAAGAAAGTGAAATCAAAGACTTTCTGAAAATAGTCTGGGATAATCACGACCCAAGCCTACCAGCGAAGGTAATAGAAATAGTTACGCTGACCTCCAGAAAAAATCCTTTGTTGGTGAAAGCACCCAAGCTTCACAAGGGTACCCTCCAGAAGTACTAATAATTGTGATGCAATGTTTGCCTCAGGTGCCACGGGATTCCCCTCTGCAACCACCTATGTGATCCCTAGGAATAGAAACTGTGGGCACCCGTTCGTATCAAAAGGCAGGTGGAACAGTCTAGGGGAGGGATCCAACAAGTAGGAGAAGGGGTATCTTTCTTCCTTGCCTTCACTCTAGCTCGTGCTTGACTCCCAGCCACAGAGCTTTCCCGGTCTTTCTAACGACACTAGATTTCACTCATTATTCAACATCTATGTTTAATACTTTGAGTGGCCTTGGAGAGTTAACTCTCCACTCACCTATTCAAAGGCCCTAAAGAGCTAGACTTCTTGGTGTAATTAATGACAGATTCTAGCTCTTTTTATTTAAGCGCTTGATTTTAAAGGGTTGTTCTTTAAGTCAGAGGTACAGAGAGAGTGAAACTTATGGTGTTTTGATGCAAAAGAAATTATTAGAAACTTAGCTATATGAAAATGTAGCTGTTTTCTTCGATGAAAAGAGATTTCTACTTGGTTCTATGAAAAAATTATATAAGTAAAATATTTCTTTTTTTTCTTTTTCAAGAACACGCTCCACACACTCAAAATCTAACAAAAAGGCTAAAAAATATTACAGTGCAAACTAACCTAATGCAAGCTATAATGATGATGCAAGATCCTATGAATTCTCATGGAATAAGAAAATGTGTTTCTTTACAAGATCAATAGGCCAACTTGACTACAAAGAGGTAATACATTAAATGAAAATCTTCCCTTGAAACCAAGCAAAACCAACCGAAAAAAGTTCACAATTTCTCAAAAACAACAAAGAGACCAAAAAAAAATTGAAAGAAAAAGAAACGCAAGAACTATTCTTAAGTCTTTTTTTTAAAGGAACCCAAAGAAATTTTTTGAGACCACAAAATATGTTTGCGTAGGGGGTCTTAACCCAGTTTCGGAGTTAGTTGTGCCAACCAACAAAACCCTACTCTATTGGCCCTTTCAACAACAACCCGTGAAGCACAAGATGCAGTCTCACCTGAAGCAGTATGGGGGGATGCAAGAACCAAGTTTCTGCATCCAGAGACTAGTGTGATGTCTTCCAGTGTCTTAGGTATGCCTTCATGTAGATTGATAAACTCTTAGGTCTCGTCACTGCAACTCTATTAAAACAACCTTGAGATCTTTGCGAAGGCCTATGATTAGTCCTTGCGAACCTTTAACAGTCAATTTGCCTACTTACACGCATCAAAGAGTAGTCCTAAATTAGTGTTCACGCAAATTTACTTAAGTCATTAGTAAACATAAGAGAAATCACCAAAGCCTTTACGAAAGTATTTAAACATAGATTGCTTACATTATTAAGACTTAGTCAAGAGAATCGTGTAATAGCCAAATGATATCTCATAAAACAAAGCATTCATCAACAACATATAACATTAACAAAGATAAAGAGAAATACTTAGGAATTCTTTAGAAAACTGTCTTTATTGATCTTCAATTCAAGATTACAGACTCAAACTTCCCTGCGCACATAGCTACAAGGGTCCACGTACTCAGCTATGGAGCCTTTCCTTCCCTATCTAAGCATAGGAAGCAAAGCCTTCCTACCCTAGCTCCTATCTTAGACTCTTCAATCAACCCAATTCTCTTTATCTTTTCCCTCTAGTTCTTCTTTTCCCTTCACTAACACTCACTATTTATATACTTTTTCATATAATGTCATGGTCCACGGACCATGGGTGAATCTCAAAACCGACTCAAGACTTATCCAAAACAAGGGGCTAAGCCCCTTTGACTCCTATTCACCTACACACTCCGCATCCACAAATCGCGAAGACTTTACATTATTTACAAAATTGTACCAAAATTTGGGTTATCTTAACCCCAAACTAACCCAGGGGACCTGTTGGGTGAAAATATTATTGTTTAATTCTGTTGTAGTACTTGCCCAACTATTTAATTTGTCAATCTGAGGTTCATAGAATTATGAGGCACATGCACTATATATGTAGGACCGAAGTGGAACTAATTTAATCTAAATTACTGAAATCAAATTAATCTAGGAAGGCATTGAAACACTAACTAGGAAAGCATGAAATTGCATAAGGGTGTTACACTAAAAAATGTCACCATGGCTATTTACAGTTGGTATGGCTCTATCAACAGTCATACTACCCTCTTAAGCAAGTCTTATGCCTCTGCTATCCATGTCAAACTCCAAGAAAGAGAGAAAGTCTTTATAAATATGTTTATCTCTGGGTACGCAGGTTCTCTCAAACCTTGCCTGCGGGTACGCACCTATTGTTCATAAGGTCTGCGTCTAAGGACGCTCTGTATCTAAAGGGTCAGGTGTGTCCCTATGAAAAGGTTAAAATGCGCAAGTTTTATTTTCAAAAACTTACTTGTGGTCATTTCTAGAGCATTCTAGAAGGTTGTTTGACGTGTATTGAGCGCCTCCAGATGGTTCATGCACTCCTACCAAAGAGGAACTTATCCCATCAACAAGGGAGTGATCCCATCCAAAGAGGGGACTATCCCATTGATGGTGGACCTGATTAACTTCCTCTTGAGCACTATAAATATAGGCATTGGGCCAGAAGGAGAGAGGTTGAAAGCTATACATTTCTAAGGGTAAATGCTGCAGGAATTAGGACTCCCATTTAGAAGCTTGTGAGGAGAGATTGCCATCTTTACTTGTTCTATTTGGAAGTGGGTGAGCTTTGTCAAAGTAGAGGAAGACTCTTGTGGACCCTGGAAGGAGCTTGCACAACACCAAGGCTCAAGTTGTAATGGTTCCTTTTGATTACCTTTAATGCAAATTGGTCCATTCTTCTCAATAACTTGTTGCTTATGGGTTATTTCATGTACTCCTTGGTCTATATGTTGAATATGCTTTGTTTTATGTTATAATCAGGTGCTATTTAATTGTTTGACTGTTGGTGATTGCAGGTTTTGGAGAAAAGGAGGAGCTCATCCAGATCAACAAAGCTTGGACTTCTACAACAGTGTTTGGACAAAGGTAAGAACGAAACACTTGATTTCTCATATCATAATGTATGTTTAGAGAAGGATAGCTCCAGTTTGTTTTGTTTGTCATTAGAACGTCTTAGACTTCTAGGAAGGTCGGTTGTGTCCGCACTCTTGACTGATTCCGTGTGACAAATTGGCGACTCCGCTGGGGAACCCAAAATCTCTGGTTTCTTCCTCCATTTCTTCCTCTTCGCCTGGTAAAAGCCTTGATGCTAGTAACCAGGAGTCTAAGAAGAAGAAGAAAGGGAAGAAGAAGAAGAAGAAGAAGAAGCAAGCTAAGAAAGAAGTCAACCAACCAACCACGGCTGCAAGTGTTAGTTGTGTTGAGGAAAATTCTGACATGCATCGTAAACCCAAATACCCTTGCAGGCTTTGTAAGGGTGACCACTTCCTTGTCAATTGTCCTGGTATTCCAAAGGTCTTGGAAGTATGGTCAGAAAAATCTCATCAACTTTCCGTTGATCCATCGACCAGTGATAGTCAGGTTCCTGGGAAAAAGGGTAAAGTTAGGTTTCCTTGTAAGTTATGCAAAGGGAGTCATCAAACTCACATTTGCCCTCACATGGATGAAGCCTCAACATTGTTGGAAAACCTTACTATTCCACAGCAAGAACTTCCAACTGGTTACTGTAAACTTTCTCCCAACCTACCGTCAACTGACAGAGTGATTGCTCTAAATTCAAGTACAGTCAATCACACTCTCCCATTGGAGAGTGAAACTCATGTCACTCAGGTTGATGATCCATTAGTTGATCAAGTGGTCGATTCAATTTCACATTCGGTCGATCCCACTTTCCCTTTGGAGAGTGAACTTCATACCGCTCAGGTTCTTCTTGTTACATCAGATTCCTCTATGCCGGGGGGCATTTCACCTGTTTCTATAGAACCCCCTCCAAGTACTGAGGTCTTTTCCTTTGATTGGAATAGACTGACAGAACCTCGTCTTCCTTCCTCCATCCCTTTCCAAATCATTGTCAAAGCTGGTGGTAGGGACATACATCGTACTCAGGTAGATGAAGGTGCTTCTGTTAGTATTTTATCCTCAACTGTTTGGAAAGCTTTGGGTTCCCCTCAGCTTGCGCCTATTACGCAGAATCTGAAAGCTTTTAACAGAACCATTAGTGAACCTTTAGGGATCCTTCCTAAGTTTTCTATTACCTTGGAAGGTAAAACTGTTTGTATTGATCTTATGGTAGTTCGAGGTCCCTTGGATTTCAATTTACTCCTTGGGCGAGACTATGTTTATGCAATGAAAGCTGTCGTATCGACACTCTTTCGCGTGATGTCTTTCCCTCACAATGGCAGTATTGTGACTGTAGACCAGCTTTCGTTCCCTAGTTCAAATACCAATAATATGACACCCGTAAATGTTCCTGATTCTAAAGTGGTATCTACCATACCACGGGTTAATTATGTGGCAACTGATCCCATGTTTTCAGTTACCGATGTAGGTGAGCCTCTCACTGTTGATTTAGATCCGGTAATTGACATGGAAAACTCTATGGGATTACTTGAACACGATGTTCTTATCCCTTTTGAGTCCCTTGACATGTGTTCCTTCCAGAGAACTATTCTTCCTTCTGATGAAGACCTCTTGGAAGCCATGATCAAGGTGTGTCCATTGACATGTCTTTCTTCCAGTTGGAAGCCATGATCAAGGGGTACGAGGAAAGTTCCTTTTACTATGTCAACCTCGTTAAAAAATGAATCAGTGAGTGTGAGGATAGTTCCTGTTACTGAGTCAACCTCGTTAAAAAATGAATCAGGTATGAGGATAGTTCTTTTACTGAGTCAACCTCATTAAAAAATGAATCAGCTAGATTTTAGGATATATAGGTAGATTGTAGAAAGTAGGATTGTGAGGAAAGTTCCTTTTACTGTGTCAACCTCGTTAAAAAATGAATCAGTGTGTGCGAGGATAGTTTTTTCCTATACCAACCTCGTTAAAAAATGAAACAGGCTGCAACGAGGAAAGTTCCTTTTACTGTGTTGACCTCGTTAAAAAACGAAACAGTGTGCATGAGGATAGTTCTTTTACTGAGTCAACCTCACTAAAAAATGAATCAGGTAGCTTTTAGGTTATATAAGTAGATTGTAGAAAGTAGGGTTTTGAGGATAGTTCCTGTTACTGAGTCAACCTTGTTAAAAAATGAATCAGGGTTTTGAGGACAGTTCCTGTTACTGAGTCAACCTCGTTAAAAAATGAATCAGGTATGAGGATAGTTCTTTTCTTGTGTCAACCTCCTTAAAAATGAAACAACTCCCTTTTCAAGTTAAATATTGAAAGTAAACCTTCATTTCATCCAGCCGGTTGAATGCAATGAAGCCTGGGGGGCATGTACCTCGCTTTGCATCATTATGCTGGGGGCATGCGAACTTTTTGAGCATAGTTCCTTGTCTTGTGTCAAGCTCGTTAAAAAATGAAACAAGGGTAGGTTAAGTAGGTAGATTGTAGCGAGTAGTCATGAGCATAGTTCCTTGTCTTGTGTCAAGCTCATTAAAAAATGAATCAAGGATTTTAGAGCATAGTTCCTTGTCTTGTGTCAAGCTCGTTAAAAAATGAATCAAGGTTTTTAGAGTAAAGTTTTTTGTTAGGTAGTTTGTAGAGTAGTCATGAGCATAGTTCCTTATCTTGTGTCAAGCTCGTTTAAAAAATGAAACAAGGGTTTGAGGATAGTTCTTTTCCTGTGTCAACCTCACTAAAAAATGAAACAACTCCCACAAGTTTTTCCAAGATCTTGAAAGTAAAGCTTCATTCCATCCACCTCATTGAATGCAATGAAGCTTGGGGGGCATGTACCTCGTTTTGCATCATTATGCTGGGGGCATGTGAACTTGTAACAAGCATAGTTTTTCGTTTCAAGCTTGCGTAAACATGAAACCGAATCCGAGCATAGTTCTTTTCCTGTGTCAAGCTCGTTAAAAAATGAAACAAATCCTCCTCTACTTGAGTCGAGAGATTGACTAGATCTCATAAACGTTAAGTATTTAGGTTAGTTATTTCAGTTTTTTGCATAATTTTCTTACAGTTTTAGGTCGAGTCTTTCAAACGATCTCGTTCATGAGCCTTCATTCCATCCAGCTTGTACTTAGTTGAATGAAATGGAGGTAGGGGGCATGCGCTCTAGAAGTTATGCTTAGGGGGCATCAAGCACAGTTTTCTCTCTGTTTCAAGCTTGTGTAAAAATGAAACTACTTTGAAGCATAGTTTTTGTCTGTTTCAAGCTTTTGTAAAAATGAAACCTATCTCGAGTTAATTTTAGTTATTTTCAAGACTCGTTAAACTCATGAAAATACCGAGATTATTTTGCTATTTTTCATTCTCGTAAAACAAATGAAAATGCCGAGTTCTTTCCGTCTTTTCCTGCTCGTAAATTAAATTGAAAGTCGGCCATGTGAGTACACTTTTATCATTTTTTCAAGCTCATTAAAACTTATGAAAAAGTGAAACCTCAGAGTCATATTTTAAGCCCTTTTATGACTCCTAAAATATGAAAAGATTGCCGAGCGTTTCTTTTACACTCGTTAAAACGGAATTAAAAGACGGTCCCCTTATAGCTCTTTTCTGACCGTAAAAACAGGAAAAGATTGCCGGGTTTTTGTCGTTTCAAACTCGATACGGAAATAAAACGACGTGTCCTTGATCGCTTTTTACTTTTCAGGTCAGAGACACTAATCATGAAAGTACTCCTTGGTCGCAAGATCAAGCGGTTCCCCCAGGTATTATTTTATACTTTTTCGGGCTTGAGGGACACAAATTTACGAAAAAGTTCAACTTGGAGTCTTCTTAAGTTTTTCAGACTCTCTAAAATTGAAAAACGCCGAGTTTCTCATATACTGGGCTCGTTAAACATTTCACAGTAAAGGACCTGTTCAATTACAAACAGGAACGAACCACTCCTTCCTAGGGTTTGAATCAAAACTGGGTTGGACTCATCCGAAGGATGAGCTTATAATCAAGCATATGTTATCCTCCTCAAGCTTGTTAAAAATAAAGAGGTACTTGCCAGAAATGGTGGGGGAAAAGAGAGAAGAATGAGCCTATTTGTTACCTTTTGTCTCAGAAGAAACTTTATTACCACTCTTGGACACGACACTTTTCATTCACCTGGGTTGGGAAATCCTTTACCTCACAGTTGATCAAACCACTTTTGAAAGTCTTCAACCGGGTTCCGGGGATTAACTTTGAGTTATTTAGCACCAAACCATCTGTCGTGTCGTTATGTGTCCAAGAGGTCTGCAAACAAAACTTTCATCTGCAAAATACTTGTCATCCATTTGACCATCCCTGAGTCAGTCCTTACAGCAATATTTCTTCAACTTGAACAATGATTTCGTGTTGTGGGCTTGCCTGCAACGGGTCACTTTCTATCGACATCAGCACATTATCTAGAGAGATGACTTAGAAATCGTTAGTGCCTTGAAGTCTGCATGCATCAATGGCAGGTTTCTCGCCTTTGACGTCAGTTTACATCATTGACTTTCGATCGAAGGATTCCATGAAATGTTCGACATCAACTCATTCATTCACATCTCATGGATTGTACTGGGTACTTTGAGAACCATTGACATTACTGGTGGTCTCTCTCACGCTTGTTAACAGTTCACATCATCGACTGGTAATCAAGTGGTTTCTACCATGTTCGACATCGACTCATTTATTCGCATGGCTAGAATCGTACCAATTTGAGAAGTAGGAATGAAGACCCTGGATCGAATCTTTACCATCCAGGCTGCGAGGAGTTTTGTATTCATTATCTAAGTAGACTAACCATAAACAGATGGCTGCGCCCATACTGTGTCTACAAAAGTCTATGATTATGATGTACTGCAAAATCATTTCTGTATCAGAGTAGTTAGTCAGTTAGTTAAAGTTTTAATCTGAGTATGGGAATGCCTACCTCAGTGATGATATAATCTTATACATGTATTTTGTGTTGAAAATTGCAGGTTCTGACCAGGTTCTCCACGAGATAATCCTCGAAATGATAAAGCGCTTCACCCTTCCTAGATAATACAAAACCCTAATCTATTCCAGGCTTCGCACTTTAGGGGGCAATTTGTTACACTAAAAAATGTCACCATGGCTATTTACAGTTGGTATGGCTCTATCAACAGTCATACTACCCTCTTAAGCAAGTCTTATGCCTCTACTATCCATGTCAAACTCCAAGAAAGAGAGAAAGTCTTTATAAATATGTTTATCTCTGGGTACGCAGGTTCTCTCAAACCTTGCCTGCGGGTACGCACCTATTGTTCATAAGGTCTGCGTCCAAGGACGCTCTGTATCTAAAGGGGCAGGTGCGTCCCTCTGAAAAGGTTAAAATGCGCAAGTTTTATCTTCAAAAACTTACTTGTGGTCATTTCTAGAGCATTCTAGAAGGTTGTTTGACGTGTATTGAGCGCCTCCAGATGGTTCATGCACTCCTACCAAAGAGGAACTTATCCCATCAACAAGGGAGTGATCCCATCCAAAGAGGGGACTATCCCATTGATGGTGGACCTGATTAACTTCCTCTTGAGCACTATAAATACAGGCATTGGGCCAGAAGGAGAGAGGTTGAAAGCTATACATTTCTAAGGGTAAATGCTGCAGGAATTAGGACTCCCATTTAGAAGCTTGTGAGGAGAGATTGCCATCTTTACTTGTTCTATTTGGAAGTGGGTGAGCTTTGTCAAAGTAGAGGAAGACTCTTGTGGACCCTGGAAGGAGCTTGCACAACACCAAGGCTCAGGTTGTAATGGTTCCTTTTGATTACCTTTAATGCAAATTGGTCCATTCTTCTCAATAACTTGTTGCTTATGGGTTATTTCATGTACTCCTTGGTCTATATGTTGAATATGCTTTGTTTTGTGTTATAATCAGGTGCTATTTAATTGTTTGACTGTTGTGATTGCAGGTTTTGGAGAAAAGGAGGAGCTCATCCAGATCAACAAAGCTTGGACTTCTACAACAGCGTTTGGACAAAGGTAAGAACGAAACACTTGATTTCTCATATCATAATGTATGTTTAGAGAAGGATAGCTCCAGTTTGTTTTGTTTGTGATTAGAACATCTTAGACTTCTAGGAAGGTCGGTTGTGTCCGCACTCTTGACTGATTCCGTGTGACAGGGGAAAGCAATACAACACGTGAAGAATTGAATGAGAAACAACATATGTGAGCTCACAACAATAAAACTATCTCAAATTATATTACAAGAATCAAATTACAAATCATGAAAGCATAAAAATAAAAGATGAAAAACTAAGAATTCCCTTCTCATAATTTCAAAACTATTTCTTAAAGCTAATCTCCATTCTTTCCATTATTCATTATTATCCAAATGAAGAGAGAGCACTCTCTTATATACATGAGGAAGATAACCATCCCATAATTACATATCCAATATTCTCTCAAGCACTCTCAACTAATTTCCCATTATTACAAGATATGATCCCTTTGAATCCTCCACAAATCACTCAAGCATTTTCAACTACTTTCCCATTATTACAAAATATGATCCCTTTGAATCCTCCACAAATCTCTCACATATCTCGGATAATATATGCTAACCAAATCCTCCATGATTTTCTCCTTAGGAATAGGCTTGCATAATTATCTCCTTAATATGGTGGAGGAGATATGGATAAGATATGCCAACCAAATCCTCCATGATTTTCTCCTTAGGAATAGACTTCCATAATTATCTCCTTAATATGGTGGAGATATTTGAGAAGTCTCTTGGAATTAATTCTTCACATATTTTCTACACATCACAAAAATCACATATTCTTGAGATATATATATATATATAATATATGTATATTTTCTAATATTTAATCATAAATTCACTTGTAATACAAAAATGAATAAAATGGAAAATAAAAAGGTGAAACCCAAATGTATTTATGAAAATGATATGATAAAAGGTTAATGGGATGATGAAATGTAAGGAATAGTGAAGAAAAAGGTGGATGAAAATATGACATTTCTGAGTCCCAACATCCTCCCCAACTGAACTTGTTGCATGTCCTCATGCAACCATGCATGGGTCTCTTTAAGAACATTTGGCATCTTGAACTTTGGCTTTACATGATGATGTCTTTTAATAATGAATGTTTCCAGGATATGTGAAAGACATGAGTAACAACTTACATTTTCTTATGGTTGGTTCTTGTGTGACAACAATGAATACAAAGAATGTTGGTTCTTGTGTTAACAACATTCATTTCATTTTCTGTTCTCTTTTCTTCAATAATAATGTAAACACTCACTGGAAATCATAATGTGCATAAGAAAGGCCTTTTGTAATATTAATTAAGCATGCCAATATTACGTATGAACCAAAGTGCAACAAAGTATCATTGGAAAATAAATGTTGGTGAATGGTAAATGAGAAAAAAAAATGGAGTGATAGTGGTGAAGAAATGGAATCATGCTAGTGAATATGTAGTGAATATAGTTCTCCCCCCCACAACTGAATTGGTTGCATGTCCTCATGCAACTTGACATGGCTCATGAAAGGAAATGTAGCATGGTGAGGGAATTTTCCAAAATATTCAAGTTAGCATATAAGGAATTGCATGATTAAAGATTAGAAAACAACATACCTCTACTTACCCAAGAATGATGAACTATGCAATAGGAATGTAGCTGCTGCTGCTGCTGGATCAGGAAAATGTGACTGATGTTGTTGTAACTGGATCCTAGGAAATGAAGGAATCTAAACTGCTGATGTTGAATCATGGAAAAGATAAATGCTGAAAGTGGAACTGTGGAACTCTCATAGATCAGAATTCATGCCGCTGTAACTGCTAAGGGAGTCATGAAAAAGTGTATAGTCTTCGTCTGCTACAAAAATGATGGTACAAGTCTAATCATGCAAAAGAATGTGTTGATGTCGAGCATGAAAAAAGATCATTGGATTACCGGCCATTGATGCATGCCGTTAACCAATGCGAGGCAACTCACCATTGATGTCAATGAGTGCCAAGGTACCTGGGTACATCTTGCGAAATGCGAATAAAGGGGTTGACGTTGAGCCATTTGCAAGATCTGACGATCAAGGGACATTGATGCATTCCCATGATTGTCAGTGAGAGAACTTTCCATTGAGGCATGCAAGTCTCAAGGTACCCAAAAGGAACTCTAATCTATTTCCCAGATAATATGCTGATGTCGATGGGGCAAGACTTGTTGAAAGGTGGGCCTTAAGGAATCCCCCATCAATCAACGCGATTTTGTACAAAAAGATTTGGTAGGACTATAAAGGGAAAGAACTCATGGACAAGCAGTGTGGATCAGCATGGTGAGGAAAACAAGGCAATGTAATCATTGAAAGGGAATGAGTTTTATTCAAAAGGAGAACTAGAAGGCAAAAATAAACTAAAAAGGATAAAGGAATGTATGCGATTCAGAAAAATAGGCGTGCATGAAGTTGTCAAAGATAAGGTAATGGAAGATGGCTGCAACATAGGGATGATTTAGGCACTTGGAAGGAAAGAGGTGAGTAGACATGACGCAAAAGGATCTTTGTGTAGTGGAAAATGTCATGATATGTGCAGTGAAGAATTAGTTCCTTCAAGCGTCCAATGATGCATGTTTCATTGTGATTTCAAAAAATCACTTTTGCATTAGATTTTCTTCAATTCTTAGCACCATTCCTGCATAAAAATTGTCACCTTTGTGTGCCATCTCCATCGATCATTCCTGTATGAAGTGACTCAAAAACAAATTAGCTCATTTTCAAGAATTTTTGAAATGTCCATTTCTTTTTAATTATTTTTCGAAGTTACACTAATCATGGATGAAAAGGGTGTTTCATCGTAATATTGAGCTTTCTGCATAAACTTCTCTTTGACCTACACAAAACTAATCTCATTTATCTTGTTAGTATATGCATCCTAACTTTTGCCCACAAATTCACTTTAAAATAAATGATAAAATCCAACATACTTTTATTCCCCCCCAATCTAGAAATATTGCATGTCCTCATGCAATGTACTCATTGATTGTGCAATACTTTTTCAAAATGTTTTTATTGGTTTGCAAGAAAATTGATTTAAAACATTTGAAAAGGCTTTTGTATTTGTTAGGGAACAAGTAGTTAGTTTATGAATGAATGATGGAAATATTTATATTTATTATATATATATATATATATATATATATATATATATATATATATATATTATATATATATAATATAACAAACACCAAAATTTCAAATGTTTAGAAAAATAAAATTTGCAAAGACTCTGTTACATCTATGCTAAGAAAATATTGACACTATAAAGAGATATTTCAAACCAGCGTTATGGTCTATCTTTCATCTGAAATTTCAACAACAACTGAAATAGCAGTTTATTTGCTTGGTGAATTACCTCCGCCCAAAACCAGTTTGAATGGCTATTGTTTTTTCTAGGTGTCCTGAAACTTGCGCATAATGTTTGCAACCCATGCTCTATAGTGCAAGAAAATCCATCTGTCTGCGTGGGGATTGGAGAGTCCCGGTTCCCGAAACTCTGAGTGGTCGAAGGTATGTATGCCAAGATTATCTGGGCGCATTGATTTTGGTGACGCTACATTTGTGCACATATAATTCAACAACCTAAGGATCCGCCTTCAGGAGTACAATGAACACATTTGCAGAGCTACGTCTTAATGTAATCAATAGTGGAATTTTTTTTAATTGCTGAATTTGAATCACCGACCTGAAATCCGTGGAGGTTGTGGTCTTGGAGAAAAACTTACAATGTTGATTTCTGGAGGATGATCTATCCAAAAACTCTTTTCCAATCTTAAGCTAGGCAACATTCTCTTCCTCTTCTGACGTTGAACCCAGGCGCTACAGCTGTCAAAACAAATTTATTGAGTGAAAGAAATAGGCTCTGTTGTGTAAAATATTCTCTTGAAATCCTTCTCTCTCCATCTTGCTCGGAGACTCGCTTGTGTAATATTAATACATGCATAATCACACTAGGCGTGAAAGAGATATGTGCCTGCTGCTCTCTCTTACGTTTGTTGGATTGCATCAAATATTCTAATCAGGAAGTGTGATCAAGGTGTTGTAGGTAACAATAGCAGAATGGCTTGACTTGTTTGCACTGAAAGCAAGGTAGGTGAATAGATTGGTTGGAGTCTGGGTTCTCAAATCAAAATGGTAGACAACTCCATCTTCGCCACAACTAAAGAATATGTGAGGACTTCCAGGTTCTATAGCAAGTTTATGAGCACGATCCCAGTGATTTCCTATCCCGTTATAAGTTGCATTATTCTCAGGCTGAAATCTCGATGGTGCTTCAACGATTGGTGGTTGTTTGATTTTGTTTGTGTGATTCGTTCAATTGTGGGCCTCAAGGATTTGTTTGCGGGAATTTACAGGATATCAAGATAAAAATTCCCCCTCCAAAAAAATGGATTGGTGTTATCTCTGCCTTACTTCGTGGAAAAAAAGCTTGATTTTCTCAAAAAGCCCGATTTTCTTATGGATTTTTGCAGATTTTGTGTGCTTTCTGAAGGAGCTGCGATGGTGGAGAGAGAGGAGGTGACCATGACATAAGAGAAGGTGCATGAAACTACTTAATACTAGTGTGTGATGGTCACAATCGCGTTCGAAATTTCTTTGAAGTTGAATAACAAGTTGATCCAGATTTAAACAGGAACGCAACAAATTACAGAGATAACCATATACACAAAGATGCAACGGAAATAATACTTCATTTCATTAATGGAAAATACTGAAATATGCTTACAAACAGAAATGGAAATAAACTAGCTAGGGCGATGGTAGCTTATCTCTGAGAAGAGATGTGATGGCTACATGCCTCTGAACTGTGTTACAATGAGGCTCGAAGGCCTATTTATTGTTGAGAAACAATGGAAAAACCCTTAACATTCCAAAACCTAACCCTAGGAGATGAAACGCCAAACTGTGGGCCCCGTTTGGGGGTAAGTTGGTACATCAACTTCCCGGGGTCGTAACTTTGGCATATGATCTCCGTTTGACGCGTACAATAGCTCATTAGAAAGATCTATCCGAGCACTATCATTGTTGGAACGGGCAACACCAGTCCATTCCATGGACTCGTGTTGCCCCCGGATTCCCCAAAAAACGTCGTTTAGTGCCTCAAAACGGCTCCGGAAGTTCAGGACCCGAAAAAATGCTAAAAATAGTAAGTTGTGCTACAATTAAGGAAACTGAAAATGCTGAGAAATACAATGGTGGGGGTCCAGGTGGACTTGGCAGGTGGCCACCAATATCCACCTGGATCATTCCTCCCCCCTTAGGAAGCAATGGTCCCCATTGCGTTGAGCTCCTCCATGAGATGAGGAAACTTCTGCTGAACTTGTTCCCTGGTGAGCCACTTGCCCTGCTGAAGGAGTTGGCCCGCTTTGACAACTCGATACAGTTGGATATTCTGTTGGCGAGTGTTCTTGATCTGTGTGTCCATGATCCGATCAGTTGCAGCTTGTTCCATGCAATCTGGATTTAATTCTGTGGGTTTGAGCTGTTCTGCAATGTCGGATGTGTCTAGCAATGGTGGAAAGTATGGCCGAAGGCAGTCCACATTGAATACTGGGTGCAGGCCAAGGAATGGGGGAATGCTGAGCTCAAATGCATTATCTCCCATAGCCTTAGTAATGGTGTAAGGACCATATCGGAGTGGTCTCAATTTCCGATAGGCTCCGGTAAGACGTTCCTTTTGCAAATGCAACCAGACTTTGTCGCCCACCTGAAACTTGTGTGGCACCCGATGTTGATCATGTCGCTGCTTGTACTTGGCATTTGATTTCTCAAGAATGTCATGGACCTGCTGGCGAATATGTTGGATGCGCTCAATGAAGCTGGTGGCCTTATCTGTTTCGGACTGGACATGAGCTGAATTCATGTGAGTAGCTGCAAGTGGCATGGCCACATCAATGGGGCATAGTGGCTGGAATCCCAAACCCACCTGAAAAGGGCTATGGCCAGTGGAGCTGTGAAGAGCTCGATTGTAGCTATGCTGAACGTAGGGGAGGCTCTCGTCCCATGTGCGTGGATGCTTTGAGTTATACATGCGCAAAATGTGCACAATCATCCTATTGACAACCTCTGTCTGGCCATCAGTTTGAGGATGGAAGGCTGTGGACTTCGTGAGTTTGGTGTCCAGCATTGACCAGAGACTGGACCAAAAGGTGCTGAGAAACCGACTGTCCCGATCTGAGATGATAGACTGTGGGATCCCAAAGTGCACCCATACTCGTTCAAAGAAGAGTTTAGCAGTGGCTTCTGCTGTGATATTCTTCTTGCAGGCCATCATAATGGCCATCTTTGAGAACCTGTCGACGACCACAAAAACACAGTCATTTCCATGCTTAGTGGAAGGAAGGCCTGACATGTAATCCATGGAGATGGATTCCCAAGGTCGACTAGGGGTAGGCAACGGGGTATAGAGGCCTTGCTTCTTAATGGTCGATTTGGCAATGGCACAGGCAGTACATGATCGGATGTACTTCCCAACATCCTGTCGAAGATTCGGCCAATAGAAATAGTTTTGCAGTACTGCCACTGTTTTCTCGACCCCGAAATGCCCAGCAGCCCGACTGTAGTGTGCTTCCCAAATCATCTTGGCACGCTCGCTCGAAGGAACACAAAGGTGACCGAGGTGGCATAATAGGGCATCCTGGAGGTGAAAATCTGCAACCTGCCGACCCTCCAAGAGTGTCTGGTATGTGTGGCCGAATTCTGGGTCGCTTTTGTAGAGAAGTGGCCAATCAGAAGTCTCGTGCCCGCAAGAGTTGAGCACGGTGGTTAGCGCCATGATCGGTGGTCGACTGAGGCAATCTGCAACATTATTGGTGCTGCCCTTTTTATACTTGATATTCAAGTGAAACTGTTGCAGGTATGTAGACCACTTCTGATGGCGATCATTCTGCAATTTCCCTTGGGTCTGTATGAACTGCAGAGGTCGGTGGTCTGTGTGGATGACCGTTTCCTTCCCCAAAATGTAATGCTTCCATTGTCGGCAGGCCTGTACAATGGAATACATCTCTTTATCATAAGTGGGGTACTTCCGGACTGTGTCTGAAAGTGTTTCACTGTGATATGCCACTGGATGTCCATGTTGAGTAAGGACTGCCCCAATAGCATAGTCAGAGGCATCTGTCTCGACCTCAAATGGTTGTTGTAAATCTGGTAACGCGAGCACTGGTGCCGTGCAGAGGCGATCCTTCAACTCCCTGAATGCCTTCTGTTGAGATTCAGACCAAAAGAATTTTGCTTTCGCCCCGCCCTTGGTGACTTGACTCAAGGGCCAAGAAATATGAGAAAATCCCAACACAAACCTGCGGTAGAAGTTGGAAAGACCTAGAAAGCTGCGGAGCTCTGTTAGAGTGGTTGGAGAGGGCCAATCCCGAATGACTTGGACCTTGGCTGGATCGACATGCACCCCCTGTTCATCAATGATGTATCCCAGATACTGAACCTCGGTCATGCCAAAAGTGCATTTCTCCAAATTGGCACATAGCTTGTGTTGCCGCAGTGTTTGGAGAACCTGTCGGATGTGGTGGAGGTGCTCTTCCCAACTCTTGGAGGGTCGGCAGGTTGCAGATTTTCACCTCCAGGATGCCCTATTATGCTACCTCGGTCACCTTTGTGTTCCTTCGAGCGAGCGTGCCAAGATGATTTGGGAAGCACACTACAGTCGGGCTGCTGGGCATTTCGGGGTCGAGAAAACAGTGGCAGTATTGCAAAACTATTTCTATTGGCCGAATCTTCGACAGGATGTTGGGAAGTACATCCGATCATGTACTGCCTGTGCCATTGCCAAACCGACCATTAAGAAGCAAGGCCTCTATACCCCGTTGCCTACCCCTAGTCGACCTTGGGAATCCATCTCCATGGATTACATGTCAGGCCTTCCTTCCACTAAGCATGGAAATGACTGTGTTTTTGTGGTCGTCGACAGGTTCTCAAAGATGGCCATTATGATGGCCTGCAAGAAGAATATCACAGCAGAAGCCACTGCTAAACTCTTCTTTGAACGAGTATGGGTGCACTTTGGGATCCCACAGTCTATCATCTCAGATCGGGACAGTCGGTTTCTCAGCACCTTTTGGTCCAGTCTCTGGTCAATGCTGGACACCAAACTCACGAAGTCCACAGCCTTCCATCCTCAAACTGATGGCCAGACAGAGGTTGTCAATAGAATGATTGTGCACATTTTGCGCATGTATAACTCAAAGCATCCACGCACATGGGACGAGAGCCTCCCCTACGTTCAGCACAGCTACAATCGAGCTCTTCACAGCTCCACTGGCCATAGCCCTTTTCAGGTGGGTTTGGGATTCCAGCCACTATGCCCCATTGATGTGGCCATGCCACTTGCAGCTACTCACATGAATTCAGCTCATGTCCAGTCCGAAACAGATAAGGCCACCAGCTTCATTGAGCGCATCCAACATATTCGCCAGCAGGTCCATGACATTCTTGAGAAATCAAATGCCAAGTACAAGCAGTGACATGATCAACATCGGGTGCCACACAAGTTTCAGGTGGGCGACAAAGTCTGGTTGCATTTGCAAAAGGAACGTCTTACTGGAGCCTATCGGAAATTGAGACCACTCCGATATGGTCCTTACACCATTACTAAGGCTATGGGAGATAATGCATTTGAGCTCAGCATTCCCCCATTCCTTGGCCTGCACCCAGTATTCAATGTGGACCGCCTTCGGCCATACTTTCCACCATTGCTAGACACATCCGACATTGCAGAACAGCTCAAACCCACAGAATTAAATCCAGATTGCATGGAACAAGCTGCAACTGATCGGATCATGGACACACAGATCAAGAACACTCGCCAACAGAATATCCAACTGTATCGAGTTGTCAAAGCGGGCCAACTCCTTCAGCAGGGCAAGTGGCTCACCAGGGAACAAGTTCAGCAGAAGTTTCCTCATCTCATGGAGGAGCTCAACGCAATGGGGACCATTGCTTCCTAAGGGGGGAGGAATGATCCAGGTGGATATTGGTGGCCACCTGCCAAGTCCACCTGGACCCCCACCATTGTATTTCTCAGCATTTTCAGTTTCCTTAATTGTAGCACAACTTACTATTTTTAGCATTTTTTCGGGTCCTCAACTTCCGGAGCCGTTTTGAGGCCCTAAACGACGTTTTTTGGGGAATCCGGGGGCAACACGAGTCCATGGAATGGACTGGTGTTGCCCGTTCCAACAATGATAGTGCTCGGATAGATCTTTCTAATGAGCTATTGTACGCGTCAAACGGAGATCATATGCCAAAGTTACGACCCCGGGAAGTTGATGTACCAACTTACCCCCAAACGGGGCCCACAGTTTGGCGTTTCATCTCCTAGGGTTAGGTTTTGGAATGTTAAGGGTTTTTCCATTGTTTCTCAACAATAAATAGGCCTTCGAGCCTCATTGTAACACAGTTCAGAGGCATGTAGCCATCACATCTCTTCTCAGAGATAAGCTACCATCGCCCTAGCTAGTTTATTTCCATTTCTGTTTGTAAGCATATTTCAGTATTTTCCATTAATGAAATGAAGTATTATTTCCGTTGCATCTTTGTGTATATGGTTATCTCTGTAATTTGTTGCGTTCCTGTTTAAATCCGGATCAGTTGCAGCTTGTTAACCTAACCCTAGGAGATGAAACGCCAAACTGTGGGCCCCGTTTGGGGGTAAGTTGGTACATCAACTTCCCGGGGTCGTAACTTTGGCATATGATCTCCGTTTGACGCGTACAATAGCTCATTAGAAAGATCTATCCGAGCACTATCATTGTTGGAACGGGCAACACCAGTCCATTCCCCCCGGATTCCCCAAAAAACGTCGTTTAGGGCCTCAAAATGGCTCCGGAAGTTCAGGACCCGAAAAACTGCTAAAAATAGTAAGTTGTGCTACAATTAAGGAAACTGAAAATGCTGAGAAATACAATGGTGGGGGTCCAAGTGGACTTGGCAGGTGGCCACCAATATCCACCTGGATCACAAGTCGACTAGTGGTTTTTAAACAATATGCGGGTATGGCCCTTGGAATTCATGGAGCTTAGGAAAATTCCCTTTTTGGCACTCAGTAAAACCGCTAAGCTTTTAATGAAAAACTAAATTTAGAAAGAAACTAAACTTTCACTAGACTTAATTTTTTTTTTTTTTAACAAATGGACACAATGATTTGCATATTGAAAGATGTTTTTGATGAAGCATATTGCAAAATATGAATTTATTTATTCCTGAAATTAGTCTAAATCATCCCTATTTTCTAATCCTCGCGATCGCACTAAGCGCGTAGGAGAGCATACTTATTCTAGGTAAAAGCAAAACCGAAAATGAAAGCAAAAACTAAAAATGAAAGCTAAAAATTAGTTATGTGTAATTAAACTTCCAATGAAGCCATTCACGTAGCAATAACAACAATATATCCAGTAGCAATTTTTAAAATGATGGATGAAAATATTCAAGAGTGAATGAGTCTAGTTGTTGTAACTGCAAATCAACTAAAAAATAAAAATATGAATCTAATCTATTACTTACCTGGAACCATTGTTCGATAAAGCTTTGATAAGCATGGTTTCTCTCACTTAGATCATGTTGTAACTCCTGTTCTTCTTCTCCGATCTGCTTTTCTTCTTCCTCGAATTCCTGTTCGAATGATTGTTCGCCATCAGATACGCAGGACTCTTCAGATGTTGAATCTTCATTTATTTCTTGGGGAGTAGTTGAACTTTCAATTCTTGTCAAGATCTCCTTTTCCAGGGAAGAGGAGATTCTGACTTCTGCAAGGATCTGAGTGAGTAGTTCCAAGCTGACACTCATTATAAAACCATGTTGAAAGAGATTCTAAAAACAAAGTGCTAATAATTGTCTGAGTTTTTAATCCTTTTATAAGGTTTTAGTTCACAAAAACTCTTCCAAATCAGCACACTAAAAATTGAATTAAAAATAAAAGGACCACAGAAATAATCTTGAATTCAATACTCAATTAAAACCTCTTACAAGGAATGCTCATTAATTTAGTAATTGAATTCTTCAATTACAACCACGAACCATGAATTCATCAAACACTCTTCACAGTTGCGAAAATCAAACACACTTGCAGAAATTGAAATTCACACTTGCATAAATGTAAACACACCCTACATGCCCTGATCCATAAGAGGTCGAGCCCATTACGGTATCTCGAATGCGATGCGTAGGCTGTTCCCCACATCTTACTGCCTTAACATATCGGAGTTAGGAACATGTTTAAACACACTTGCATGAAAAATCAAACTAAACTTCAATCCATCGTGCCTCCCCGGCAACAGCGCCAAAATGTTGGGTGAAAATATTATCATTTAATTCTGTTTTAGTACTTTCCCAACTATTTAATTTGTCAATCCGAGGTTCGTATACTTAAGAGGCACATGCACTATATATGCAGGACTGAAGTGGAAATAATTTAATCTAAATTACTGAAATCAAATTAATCTAGGAAGGCATTGAAACACTAACTAGGAAAGCAGGAAATTGCATAAGGGGAAAGCAGTACATGTGAAGAATTGAATGACAAACAACATATGTGAGCTCACAACAATAAAACTATCCAAGAATCAAATTACAAATCATGAAAGCATAACAATGAAAGATGAAAAACTAAGAATTCCCTTCTCATAATTACAAAACTATTTCTTAAAGCTAATCTCCATTCTTTCCATTATTCATTATTATCCAAATGAAGAGAGAGCACTCCCTTATATACATGAGGAAGATAACCATCTCATAATTACATATCCAATATTCTCTTAAGCACTCTCAACTAATTTCCCATTATTACAAGATATGATCCCTTTGAATCCTCCACAAATCTCTCAAGCATTTTCAACTACTTTCCCATTATTACAAAATATGATCCCTTTGAATCCTCCACAAATCTCTCACATATCTCGGATAAGATATGCTAACCAAATCCTCCATGATTCTCTCCTTAGGAATAGGCTTGCATAATTATCTCCTTAATATGGTGGAGGAGATATTTTAGAAGTCTCTTGGAATTAATTCTTCACATATTTCCTACACATCACAAAACTCACATATTCTTGAGATATATATAAAAATATGTATATTTTCTAATATTTAATCATAAATTCACTTGTAATACAAAAATGAATAAAATGGAAAATAAAAAGGTGAAACCCAAATGTATTTATGAAAATGATATGATAAAAGGTTAATGGGATGATGAAATGTAAGGAATAGTGAAGAAAAAGGTGGATGAAAAGATGACATTTCTGAGTCCCAACAGGACCCCATCACAATAGGCCCACAACACAAAGATTGTGACTCACCCTCGAGTCACTCTATTAGCAATACGATCTTACTACAAAGATCCCCCAGCTCCACTTGGATTACTGCAGTTTTAGTAGCACTCTATGTCGCTGCCTGTTGAACATCCTCCATCAACTTTTTAGTGGCTAGTCCTTCTACTGCCAGCCCCATCTTTTTTTGCATCTGTTGTAGCCCCATAAGGTTATCTTGAATGGAAGTCATGACCTGATAAGCCTCCTCCAACCAAGGTTGCAACCTCGCCTTTAGTAAGGCCTCCTTCTTATGTGTTTCCTCTAACTACGCCAGTAGTTGTTTTCCTACCTGTAACTTGTCAAGGCACTGTGCTGGTGCTAAGGTGTGTGCAGTTGCCTTGACCTCATCATATTGGCGCTACATCTCCCTTACCTCTATGTTCAATGTCTGTAGGTTCGGATCCTCCTCCTGCATATTGGACAATAACTCCATAGCTTGCTTGAACAGTGCCACATAGTGAGTGACTGTGGTATCCAAGGTAGACATGCCTTCCTTTATTGTGATTTCGTACTGCTCCCGAACCTCAGGCGAAGTCATGGGCTACAACTTCAACTATAGCTCTGCAATATTCAGGTTGAACTCAAAATTTATTCATCCAACTTCTGCTCTGGCCTCACACACCAGCGGCTAAATTTTTGATTTTGGCTTTTGGCTGTGCATCCTTCGGGATGTGAAGCTCAGGCACTGTCTTGCATGCCTTTGCTACTGCTGACTCTAGACATGAACTATACGCCTAAAGTGTCTCCTTTTCCTTAAAATCCTATGTCTTTTCAATGAACATTTGTTCATTGTTGACTTTGTACTCACTTATGAGGTTCAGGGTATGCTACTCCCTAGTTCTCAATTAATCTGCCACCCCCTTATGAAGCGCGTGGAGGGTTTCGTTGGAGAGCACCGTATATTCAATCCTATGTCTTTGATTGTATTAAGTGTAATACGATCCTTGGCAGAATCTACGCAAATGGATCCGTTTGGCAATAATATAGTTCTAAGAACCAATGTCCTTACTAGTTGTGCTGCTTGGCTTGTCCCGGTTGTCAGGCTCACTTTCTCCATGCTCACTTGTCCAACACCCACTTGTATTATGCTTGTTTGGATATGTAGCTCACTCATATTCTTCTGGAATCTCCCCAATGTCTATATGTATTGTTTCTCAAACTTTTGTAGCACTTATGTCATTGTATCCTTGATTTTATCATCGATCTCATCAAGATCACCTTCTGTTAACACCATGGGATCAACCTGTGTTTTATCGAATTCCTGATTTTTTCGTGTTCCACACTTATTCTCCTTGCCACGTCTTTTAAAAATAAATGGGGTGCTCCGCCCCTCATCACTGCCTCTGCCTTGGCCTGAAATCTCTTCTTCCTCTGTCTCTGGCAAAGGTGACTTATCATCTTTCTGTGACTCACTTTGTTCTCTTTCCACCTGCTCCTCTGTAGTGCGTTCTTTTTGTTGTAATATTTTTTGGTTTTGATAAGATAGAATATTTAAAAAAATGTTAATTTAGGATACGGACATAATAATAGTGAATAAAATGTTTTTAAAGAAAATATTTGGATGATGATGTCCATATAAAAGAAAATGTTAGGTTAGAAAGAAAAGAAAACAAATAAATTCTGAAAGTGAGCAAGTCTAAATGCCACTACTATGTTTCTGCAAAATAATGGTTGTTTGAAACTTGTATTAAATGCCACAACCCATGATAGTCAAATAGTTTAAGCTTGACTGCTTCATGTTTTAAATTTGATGTTATAGTTAGAGAATAAAGATCTGGCCAAACTGTTTAATCTTGGCAGATCAATAGTTAGGTAGAGAATAATAAGGTGCTCATCAGTTTAATCTGAGCCCTTGGAGGTTAGAAGGGTATATTTAGATATTTTTCTTTTGTAAAATAAAAGAAAGGAAAAGGGTTTGCTAGCTTAAATGCACCCATTAAGTGAAGAAAAAATGATAGGATAAGCAAAGGGTAAGTAGAAGAAAGGTTGCAGAAGTTTGATTATTGATTGGAAAAACTGTACATTTATCATGTTTTTATGTCCATGAGGAAATTACTCAAAGCAAATGAAGTCTACAAGATCAATTAATTAACTTCCCATTCATCCCCATTCATCCCTATATTCACTAATTTCCCCTTCCCACGTTCATACATTCATATTCATTCATTTTCCATTAAAACCCCTTTTTCCTAAGGTCAAAATCCATTTTACCCAAGAAAAGTGAAAACCCTATGTAAAATCCCCTTTTCCTAAGGTGAAAACCCCTTTTGCCTAGGAAAAGTGAAAACCCCATGTTAAATCCCCTTTTACCTGAAAAACCCACAAAAAGGTGTTTTAGCCTAAGTATTGATATATATATATATATATATATATATATATATATATATATATATATATATATATATATATATATATATATATGAAAACCAAATAAACCATGAAAAAGCATAATACTTAGTGTATTTCCCTTTTCCGCCTATATTTCCCCTTTTCGTGTATATTTCCCCTTTTCCGCTCATATTTTCATATTAATGCTAACTATAGTATTAAATTCCTAAAGTCTCTTTTCGCGTATATTATTAATTCCCTATATTAAAATACCCCGAAAACCTTAGTTTTATTAATAAAACTATGTATTTTATAAAATATCGCATCACAAGCCTTTCATATGAATCCACTCTCCTCCGGTTGCGATATGTGATCCACAATGGACCCGGACCCGACGCAATATATATTATAGTTCAGTGCCATATCGCATCTGCCTCCATCGCAAGTCCCGACTAAAGCATAACCCTCCGCCATTGCGATGGGAACCCGAAACTAACGCAATATCCTATATGATTTATTCCCATGTCGCATCCGACCCTTATTTCTTTCCTTTAAGATGGGCCTTCCTCCGCTAAACTGTCATTGCGATATGCAATTAGCCCGGACTCGATATCATTTTCTGCCCGAGTTCATAAAATTTCAAGTCCACCATATCTATTTTGTGAAGGTTTTCTTTGTTAAGTCATTTTTATGATTTTAACGAAGAGTTAACCTTAACCTCCATTTAACCCCGCTAATCACAGTTTTAACACATAATATAACCCATACCACCATAATTAATCATTTGGCCCCTCTGTACTCCTCCTTTGCTCCACCACCATCCAATCTAATTTGTTCAGATCCACCGGCCCTCAGCAATTTTGGGTTGACTCTTTGTACGGGCATTACCCACTTGAAAAACAGTATTCCACCATCCTCCCTTACTACATGTTAGGCTTTAAATCATATCGGGTGACCCCTCCCAAAACCGCCCATGACTTATGATAAGCCCCATAAATGGGTAATTATATGGGCTCTTTTGGCCTCCTAACATAATTTAATCAACCATTTTTTTAGCTTATTGCATGTTTATTTATTATATTTATGCTTATGGAGAGAGTTGGGTTGGTTATGTTGCCATGGAGTCTAATATGTGTTTAATGCAAATTTTTGTTGAATTTTGAAGACAAAGTCAAAGATTTAATGGACAATTGGAAAAAATAATTCGAAGTGGACAAAGGAGAGGATTATAGGAGGGTATCCCCCTCATTTATGACTCCCTACTTCGAATTATCCTTCATGCAGCTTAGAGCACAACCAACCAAATCAATGCACTAGGACGCAGCCGAGCAAGTAGAGGATAACTTATGTTTATCTCGAGTTTTGGGAGCTATCCTCCTTGATTTTAAGGAAACTGTTGGGAACTTCAGTTGTATAAGTAGAAAGGCCTTGGACCTCATTAGGGAGTTAGTCAAACTTTCGAATTTTTGTTGCAGCTTTTCTCTGCTCAACTTCGAGCTTACTTTTGTTGACAGTTTCATGTAATCCTATTATTATTTTGATAATAAATATGAGATCCTTTTTGAGCTAGCGTTGAGTTACCTCAAAGGGTTGAAGCTCTTGGGTTAGGGCCCAATCTAAGCAACCAAGCTCCTCTTGTTTGTATTTCTATGTTTTGTTTCAGTTTATGAATTAGTTGTTGTTAGATAAATTTCTTTCTTGGTTAAGAATAGGTTGCTTTTGGTGATTTAGAAGGTTGTTTCCATTTGAGTTTTTCATATCAGGTTGAACAGTGATAGAAATAAGATATAAAAGGCAATCAACAGAGCCTTGGCCTCCTTTCCTCCATTTGGGACCATGAACTGAGGCCAAGACCCTCTTGCTGCCACAAAAAACACAGATTTGCCTTCTCCATAGGATTTCTAGTGTTTCAGTTTGTTAGAAGGTTAATGATTTGCTTTAGATCTCTTTCATCATGCTCATTTCTATCTTGCAATAAGTTTCCTTCCATGCTTTCTCTCATTATAACATTTTTGAGCATTTCTTTCCATAACTCATAATCTAGATTAGCTTGATGCAAAATTATGTTTTTTGATGTACTTAGTTTCCTTGCTTGTTCGATCTCCTTGTTTGATTTTTAGGTCCTTTTGCAGAAAATCTCTTCTCACATCAAGTCAACCTACTAGCCATCACATTCTCTCCCTGATCTAGCCCTACAGGTCGCCCAAAGTTCACCTCAAATCTGCCTTAGTTTTCTACATTTTACCATAGGATTTCTTCCTCTCTCCTGACCATATTTTCCTCTCCTAGCAATCCTTGGTGACCCCTAGGCACCTTAACACATCATCCCAGCCTTCAGCTACCCTTTCCACCCACTCTCACACCTTCAAAACCTCCAAAACTACTCTCGGCATCCTCTTGTAGACCTCCTGTAGATCCCCTGCAGCCTCTTGTAGATTTTCATGTAGGCTTCTTTTTGAAGTCTGATTGCGGGAAAAGCCTCTAGAAGGCCACCTGAGACCTCCTAGGACCCATCCACACCATCCTACATCTTATCAAGTCCCAAAACCGCCCTCCATTTCCACCTAATCACTGCCACATTTACAATCAAATAAATTACATGCATGACAATTTCACATAAAAATACATAAAAATACAAAAATATGTTTTTTGCTCATTTACTTCTAGAAATAGCTTGAGTAGATGTTGTTTACTTTCTGAGTAGGTAATGGCATTCATTTCATGGTTTATCACCTCTCTTTCTGCAAAAGTAGGATTAGTTGGTTAAGTAGGGTTTGCTAGGTTTACTTTACATTTCAGTCTTCTTTTCCTTTTTGCAGGTAGAGTAGCCTCTGTAGGGTAAGATTTCCTTTCTTTCATCACATATAGAGCTTCTTTTGGAATCCATAGAAGTTGGGTTGAGCTCCTAGTGATCTTGCATCAGCTGACCAAGTGACCGCCTGTAGTAAGAACTAGTACTTATGCATATAGCATCGTCGCTTCCGAGTTTATTACGAATTATCAGGTTGATAAAGTAAAGTAGGAAGCCCAGGAGTTGCAACATTATTGCTGCAATACTGGTGCACACCACTTTTTTGCGCCATTGCTAAGGAAGTGTCAAAGTATTTTGTGATTACTGCTTTCTTCTATTTTCTATCGCAACCTTCTGCTAAGTAGTTTATTTCAATAAAAGTAGAGTAGTTGTTTCTTTCAGTTTCCACATTTCGTTGCTTTCATTTTCAATTCATCCAATTCATCCAAAAAAAACCACCATAGCCTCAAAACCATCGTTCTCCATCATTTTCATCCATCCTCCTACTATCGGCATTCTACAGGAGCACCTACAGGAAGTTCTATAGGAGGGGCAGTAAGCTGTTTTTAAGGAGAAAACACGAGGTTTTTGCTCGATTTCTGGCTTGAGGAGGTAGGTTCTATGCATACCCACCTTGATTATCAATATGTGCAAGGAATGATATAATTTTAAGGAGGAATTGAGTCCATAGAAGAAGAGGAATTACATAAAAAAAATTCTACCTGTTTTCTTTAAAAAAAACACAGTTTTTCTCTATTTTCCTGTTTTCTTCAAAATTCTTGTCTCCACCATTTGGTGTGCAAAGGGGGTATAAGAAAAATGATAGGGGGATTCATGAGGAAGAATCCCACAAATTCAACCAGGCTCCATGAACATCCCCAAGTAGTAGCCATATTCACCAAAGAAAATTGGATGCCTTTTTTTGAGAAATTCCAAGGGTTTGATGAAGAAGTTGCTCAAGAATTTTCCCTTTCTTTAGTTCCTCACTCAAGGACCCATGCCATAATTACTCTTAGAGGTCTTTCCATGGAAATTACCCCATCATT
Source organism: Pinus tabuliformis (assembly GCA_031772625.1). Lineage (NCBI taxonomy): Eukaryota > Viridiplantae > Streptophyta > Pinopsida > Pinales > Pinaceae > Pinus > Pinus tabuliformis. Next base: position 1,206,396,602 of record CM062817.1, on the reverse strand, counting down.
TATCAGTAGGGTTACCACCCTTCCTCTTGGATTACCTTGGAGAAAAGATGAAAAACCAATTGAACAGGCTGCCAAGAAAAACTTCTTCCAAAAAAATGAACATCCTGTAGAAGACAAAAATGGCATTAGAAGGACAAGCATACCCTACCCTTGCGATGAGGTCAGTTACCAAATCATCAAATATATTTCCTATGAAGGGAGGTATAACATAGTCTATGGCTACCATTTTAGACTCCTCCATGAGCTGAGATATGGCATGGACACTCCAACACCTCAGAAACTCAGCATCCCCTATTTTCTCCTGCAGTCCCTCATAGACTCTAGCAATAAGCTGAAGGCAGGAGGTCCAGATCAGCTGGCTCATCATGGGTTAATTAAAATGTTAGTGGAAGAAGCCCTCCATACCTTCACAATCCCCATAGCATGGGAGATTTTCATAAACATGACAACAAAAGATGACATAAAGGCCCTTACATATGATATCAATCCTTTTGATAGTGGGGAGGAGGAGCAACAAGGGGAAGAAGGGGAAGAAACCAAACAAAATAGGAGGAAACAAAACCAATAGAGACAAAGAAAAAGACAGAAGGAGGAGAATAAGGGGTATAAAATATAGAGGTGTCTCCTGAGACCCTAGAAAGAGAGGTAGCAACTGCTCTCACTGCCCTTAGCACACCAATTAAACCAAAACAAAAGAGGAAGAGGTAGACCTCAATTTATTTCAGGGCTAGGAAGAGCACAAGGATCAAACAAGGGAAACCCCAGCCTTCTTCTAAAGTGCCCATTGTTATTGAAGATTCAGCCTCTACCCAAGGGAAGGAATCCCCTTCCAAGGCACCTATCACTTATGAAAGGGGGACTCCTAGATCTTCCACATGGAAGGAAAAAGTAGTACTACAGGACTCATAAACAATCCTACAGGAGGCATAGACTGTTCTACAGGAGACCTTGTCAAGACTATAGGAGACCGAAAAACTTGAAAAAGGACTAGAAGGACAGTCACAGGGGAAGGAGGAAGAAATAGAGGCACAAGAACCTGACCACCAGCCTAGTTTTGGCTCTTACTATAATCTTCTTGAGGGGGGAAGAATCATTCCACAAAAAATTGCAATCCCACTTTTATTTGAGTTGGAGAAAGAAAGAATAAGAAGCCATAGGTGGATGCAAATCACCAAATCTAAGGGAGTTGAGGATATTGGCCATATGGAGAATCAACTCAGAGAAATGGGCAGAGAACTAAGTGTTGTCAGACATAGAGAAGCAATCACAAGAACTCACCTTCAAATAGAAAATGAATTGCTAAAAATATAGCTGCAAGAAAATGAGACACAATTGTCATGCATGGCCAGCTGCTCCATGGAGGCACTGTAATGCAGAACACCATCAAAATCATATGGATTATACCTCAAGGACCAATAGCTGTAGTTTTAGATAAAGACTTTGGCACAGAGAGGCACAATGCCTTTCCAATATTATAGACAGTTTATGGACCTATGTGACCAAAGTTCATCAGAAGACAAGAGAAAAATAGCATAGTTCTATTTGCATAACCTGGCCCTCACTACCATGAATGTGTGGGACCCCAATGCTAGGCTAGGGGACCTGCAACTAATGGCCATGACATCATGGATGAATCATAAGGAATTAAGGGCATCAAAGATAAGGAAGTTGATGATAAAGGAACAAAATGAGCCCCTAATGATTAGAGCAGAGCCATCAGATCCCATGGCTCTCATCAGCACACACCAGCTGCTTACAAATAATCCCAAATTGTCCCTAAGTATATCAATGATTAGGCTCAAGCCATTGCACATTTTGAGGACATGGAAAGGTTACTTGGGGATGACTATATTCATGCTTGTATGAGGAGGTGGAACATCCTACCACATAGTTTGCAGATCAGGGAGTATCACTCCCCAACAAGCATGAAAGAAGCATTAAGGAGAGTGCCACTGTACAAGTGCTCTATACGTAATTTGAAGGTCAATTGGATTGGCCTAAAATTGAGTCCCCCACTGCTGCTAGGCATGCTAGAAGGCATAAAAGAGGAAGAAGAGAAACAATAGTGGGAAGAGATGGACAAAAAGGAAAGATTCCATGACAAAGAAGAGGAGATCACATCAGAATCATGGGATGTTAGGGAGACCATCAAGGCCATCAAAGATAAGGAGATGGACTAAGTTTCTTAGAGGATGAGCAACACCTTCAGTAGGGGGGTGATGATGAGCCCCATAAATGGCTAATTATATGGGCTTATTTTGCCTCCTAACATAGTTTAATCAACCATTCTCTTAGCTTAGTGCAAGTTTTTTATTATATTTATGCTTATGGAGAGAGATGGGTTGGTTATGTTGCCATGGAGTCTAATATGTGTTTAATGCAGATTTTTATTGAATTTTGAAGACAAATTCAATGATTTAATGGACAATTGGAAACAATAATTCGAAGTGGACAAAGGAGAGGATTTATAGGAGGTTATCCCCCTCATTTATGACTCCCCACTTCGAATTCTCCTTCATGTAACTCAGAGCACAAACAACCAAATCAATGCACTAGGAGGCAGCCGAGCAAGTGGAGGATAACTTATGTTTATCTTGAGCTTTGGGAGCCAAGCCTCCCTAATTTTAAGGAAGTTGTTGGGAGCTTCAGTTGTATAAGTAGAAATGCCTCGGGCCTCATTAGGGAGTTAGTCAAACTTTCAAATTTTTGTTGTAGCTTTTCTCTGCTCAACTTCGAGCTTACTTTTGTTGACAGTTTCATGTAATCGTATTATTATTTTGATAATAAATATGAGATCCTTTTTGAGCTAGTTCTGAGTTACCTCAAAGGGCTGAAGCACTTAGGTTAGGGACCAATCCAAGTAGCCAATCTCCTCTTGTTTGTATTTCTATGTTTTGTTTCAGTTTATGAATTAGTTGTTTAGATGAATTTCTTTCTTGGTTAAGAATATGTTGCTTTTGGTGATTTAGAAGGTTGTTTCCATTTTAGTTTTTCATAGCAAGTTGAAAAATGATAGAAAGAAGATATAAAAGGCAATCAACAGAGCCTTGGCCTCCTTTCCTCTCTTTGGTACCATGAAATGAGGCCAAGACCCTCTTGCTATCACAAAAAACATAGATTTGCCTTCTCCATAGGATTTCTAGTGTTGTAGTTTGTTAGACGGTTAATTTTTGCTTTAGATATCTTTCACCATGCTCATTTATGTCTTACAATAAGTTTCCTTCCATGCTTTCTCTCATTATAGCATTTTTCAACATTTCTTTCCATAGCTCATAATCTAGATTAGCTTGATGCAAAATTTTGTTTTTTGATGTACGTACTTTCCTTGCTTGCTTGATCTCCTTGTTTGATTTTCAGGTCCTTTTGTAGCAAATATCTTCTCACATCAAGTCAGCCTACCAGCCATCACATTCTCTCCCTGATCTATGCCCTACAGGTCGCCCAAAGTTCACCTCAAATCTACCTTCGTTTTCTGCGTTTTTCCATAGGATTTCTTCCTCTCTCCCGACCATCTTTTCCTCTCCTAGCAATAATTTGTGACCCCTAGGTTCCTTAACACATCATCCTAGCCTTCAACTACCCCTTCTACCCACTCTCACACCTTCAAAACCTCCAAATCTTCTCTCGGCATCCTCTTGTAGACCTCTTGTAGATCCCCTGCAGCCTCCTATAGATTTTCCTGTAGGCTTCTTTTTGAAGTTTGATTGTGGGAAAAGCCTCTAGAAGGCCACCAAAGACCTCCTAGGACCCATCCATACCATCCTATCTCTTCTCAAGTCCAAAAACCACCCTCAATCGCCACCTAATCGTTGCCACATTTACAATCAAATAAATTACATGCATGACAATTTCACATAAAAATTCAAAAAAATGTTTTTTGCTCATTTACTTCTAGAAATAGCTTGAGTAGATGTCATTTACTTCCTAAGTAGGTAATGGCATTCATTTCATGGTTTATCACCTCTCTTTCTGCAAAAGTAGGATTAGTTGGTTAAGTAGGGATTGCTAGGTTTACTTTACATTTCAGTCTTCTTTTCCTTTCTGCAAGTAGAGTAGCCTCTGTAGAGTAAGCTTTCCTTTCTTTCATCACATATAGAGCTTCTTCTTAAATCCATAGAAGTTGGCTTGAGCTCCTAGTGATCTTGCGCTAGCTGATGAAGTGACAGCTTGCAGTAAGAACTAGTACTTGTGCATATAGCACCGTCACTTCCAAGTTTGTTACGAACTACCAAGTTGATAAAAGTAAAGTAGGAAGCCCAGGAGTTGCAGCAATATTGCTACAATACTAGTGTTCACCACCTTATAAGTGGCGCGATGAAAACCAAAACTGCCTCCTACATAACGAAAAAATATGCACTGTTCATTTTGTGCCATAATTCAAAAAAGAACTGTTTTTCCATTTAAAAGCAAAAAATGCCATTTTTCTCTATTTTGCCTGTTTTTCACAGTGAAGCCTCCATAAGCCTCTGTGACCAAGAAAACCAAGTTTTTACCTTTCGATACACACTAGACTTCTTCCAATAGCCTTTCAACCTCTATAAAGCCATTGAAGACCTTCTGTCACCTATGTTTTTCTTAACAGTCTCTATGTTTTTCAGGTAAAGCTTTTGTTCTAGGCTTATAGAGAAAATTCCTGCATACAGATTAGAAGACAAATATGAAGATCTTACTGTTGAAAAACACAGTAAAAACCTGAAAGGCACAGTAAAGGTAAAAGGAAATAGTAAAGGTTACTCAGCAAGGTTAAAGGATATTCACAAAGTTTAAAGATGTACTAGATGAAAGGTCAAATGAATGAGTCAACTAACGCAAAGGATTCAAACAATATAGCAGCTTAAAGGGCGAAATATCAAACAACAAAACCAGGACAACCTGAATAAGAGGGACAAAAAGAAGCAGTTCAATCACTGACCCTATCTTCTTGCATGAAGATCTTTTCCTTCCCCAGAATAAATCTCAATCAGTTTTAGGATGTTATTACTTTCATTATTGTATAAATAACTCTCTTCTCAAGTTATTAAGGGTTCGAAGTTCAAGGTTCATAGTGCATTTCTTTTTAAGTCTTGACTATTAATTCTACTTTGAACCTGGAAGCCACCTTTGAGCAAAGATTTTCTAGACACTTGATGTACTCAGTCCTTCTGGAACCTTAATACAAAGCAGAGGATTATGAATTTGGTTTTACATAGTTTGTGCTATCCTGCAAGTTTTTCCAGTTATCAATCATTATGTTTTTCTTCATATGCTTATGACTTATAAAGATATCTAGGTAGGAATAATTGTGTCTCAATTTATCCTATAACCTCCTGAAGTGATCATCTATTAATAGAATGGATTAGTGAACTATCTATTTAGCTAATCCCCTCTAATAAATAAATCATCAGTATCTTGTGTTAATGAACTATCTATTTAGCTAATCCCCTCTAATCAATAAATCATCAACATCTTGTGTAAGCTTAATTATATTGCCTTGAACCTTTAGAATGTAGCTTAGAAGGTGTTCCTACTTATAATTGTTCTGTTTTACTATCTAGAAACTGTGATAATCATATAATGTTATGTCTTATTCTCACCACTATTTTGATCTATATCACTGTGTAAAGATTTATAGCAGCCCTTTGCTGAGATATTAATATAACCCAAAGGATTAAGTATTGAAATTCTACATCTGTTTTCATTCATTGGTCTTCCAAAACTAAAGCCAAAAACCCCAAAACAATTATTTTAGATGCTCTAGAATTGGTAGCTGACCTACTATTATCTTAGAAGTACAACATCAAACTGGCGTCGCTGTTGAGGATTCGAAATTCATTTAAGTTTCCCTTGGGAAAATGATATTTAATCATTCTTTTCCTTTAGTGTTTAAAGATTTAGAAAGGTTAAAATCATTCAACTAGGCGACTCCACACTCCCATGCTAGAACCTTTTAAACATACCAGATCTCATTCAGAAGCTGACATAGTTAGTCCTCTGTCAGATCCTTAAAAGCTTCTAAGAAAAGCTAGTTCTAAAAGGGGACACCAACCACCTTCTTCTTCTTCTTCAGTCCTATAGTCTGAAGAATTAGAATCATTTGACCCCTATAGTAATATCCCATCTAATCCTGATTACTCCCATTTATCACCTAGGATTGTTGAACTTCTAGATAAAGGAGTTGATTTTAAGTAAGCCTACCTTATTCATTCATTAGAATCTCATCCAATAGCCACATTACCACCAGGATCATCTAAAACTAAATTTGAGTTGGGTGTTGATCTACTAGAATATAATCCCACAGATTTCATATCCCCTAGCACCTATCCATTTCCTTCCATTTTTGACCGACCTGAAGCTTCTTCTTCTAAAAAATCTGAGGAAACCTTCTCTATATATACCAATCCTCTCTTTGAAACAAAAGAATGTATTCCTTTACAGGTCCCAAAGCTAGTTCTTAAGACTCCTTTGAAGTCTTTCAGGAGATCTCCTCCTCCTTCACCTCCAACTAGTTTATCTACCCCTAAATCACCTTTTTCTTCCTCTACTTCTTCTTCATCCTCTACATCCACACAAACACCACATACTCAACCTGGACAACCTCATACACCTCAAGCACCTCATACACCACCTGCTATCATGGCTTTTTGACCTATTGTACATACTAGATATGTTGCCTTAGTCTTACTTAATGACCTTGATGCATTCCTGGTTGGATACTTGAAATACCTTCCCAAGTACAATGGAGAAATTGGTCCCTCAACAGAGGACCATCTTCAAGATTTCCTAGACTTTGTAGACAACATGAATAGTGGACAAGAAAATGTTTATATGAGATTGTTTGTACATTCACTTGAAGGAAATGTGAGGATTTGGTTTAGGCAGTTACCAGTAGCTTCCATTAGAAAGTGGGAAGAGCTTACAACAATATTTAAAAATAAATGGGATGTGAAAAAGGATCCTCTTTATTTCCTTACAGAATTTGAAGAGCTTAAAAGGAACTTTTGTGAACCAGTATCAGATTTTATCAAAAGATTTAATAAACTCTATCACAGAATGCCTGCTGATTGTAAGCCCCTTGTAGCAGTAGCTAAGTCTAGATTTTCTATAGCTTTTGATGATGACTTTGTTGTTATGCTACAAGAGAGAACTTAAAGAACTCTTGAAGATATGAAAACAAATGCTATAGAAGTAGAAGCAAATAGAGTAGCCTCAACTTCTTTAAAACTTAAGGAATAAAAGGCCTAAAGAAAACTCAAATCCGTTCAAGAAGCCTCTAGTTCCTCTAAGACTAAATCAAAAGATTCAAAAATAGATGAAATAACATCTCCTCTTAGAAACCTATCAAATAGGATCTCAAATATTGAGACCCAACCTAGGAAAATACAACAAGTAGTTACTAGACCTCAAAACCAAAATCAAGGTCAGTATAAAAGAGATCCACCACTACAAATTCTTCAGAGACCTAGCAATGATCAATAGGTTCCTACTCCTCTATTGATATATGACCAACAACCTAACGATAATAATATGAAAATTACAGAAGATATTAATAGTATAGATTCTTCTTCCAATCAAACAACCATCATTCCTCTCTCACAACAGAATCAGGTTCAAGAAGATCAGGAAGCTTCACAAGTCTCTAAATATCATGCTTTCTCTGAATTTTTAATTGCAGAATTAAACAAGAGGTATGATCTTAGGCGTAGGCCTGGTCCTACGAGACCTCCAAAGGAAACTCTAGTAATTGAACCACGTACCAAAACTGCTAAAGCTCAAACAACTCTTATTCATCCTTTAGATCAGTCAATTGATACTACCCAAGCTGGTAAAAGCATTTTGGCTACATTTAATGTTGAAAAAGAATTAGAGAGGGTTAAGATCCAAATTCCACTATCAAAGCTTTCTAAAAACCCTGGTTACAATAGCCAAGTCACAAAATGGATACAAAATACCCCAGTTGATGCTGAAGGTGATGTCATAAGTCTGCAAGATGAAAAACCAGCATTTGTTTTTGGCCCTAGTTCATACATGATAGATGAGATAGTTCCTCCTTTCTATGTAACTCTTAAAACAAATGACTCCATGTTGTATAATTGTATGCTTGATTCAGGAGCATCACACAACCTTATGCCAAAATCTATCATGGATCATTTGAAATCCACATAACTAGATCCTACCATGACCTGTACACCTTTGATTCTAAAAAGGTGCCTTGTTTTGGATTGATCAAGGATCTAGTGGTTACCCTTGCCGAAATTCCAGTGAAAAGTGTAGTACTTGATATTGTTGTCACATATATCCCTCCCAAATTTGGAATGCTCCTTTCTAGGTCTTGTTGTGCCAAATTACGGGGAACTCTGCAGATGGATATGTCATATGCTTTTATTCCTATTTCTGGAGGAGAGAAATTAAGATTATATAGAGAGGTAAGATTTATACATACTGTTTGTAAAACTGACAAGCCAAGGAACCATCCAATTTATGTAATAGATCAAGACTTTGTTTGTTTTCAACTCACTTCAAACCAACATAAAACTCAAGTCAAAATTGAAGAGGTAGTTGAAAGTCCTGAACCAAACCAAACTAATATTTGGAAAGTGTTCTTTGATGGCTCTTGCACGAAATATGGGGCAAGAGCTGGAGTATTTTTAATTTCAAGTGAAAAAGAAAATATAACCCAATCATGTAAATTAGACTTTGAAGTTACCAATAATGTGGCTGAATATGAAGCTTTTCTTTTAGGATTTCAATCATCCAAAAGCTAAAAAGTTCAAAACTTAAGTGTTTTTACTGATTCAAAGCTTATTGTTAAGCAAGTAAGAAATGCTTGCCAGACCAAGCACCCTAGAATTATGTCCTACCGAAATGAAGTATGGGATTTAGTTGAAAACTTCTTTGATGCTTTTAATTTGACTCATATTCCCAGAGATCAGAATATTCATGCAGATGCCTTAGTTGTCTCTGCTATCTATTTTAAAATTCCTGATGATACTGATGTACTCTATCAAATACAAGTCAAATATAGGCCATATATCCTAGATAATCTGAAACATTGGCAAATATTTGAAGATGATGAAAATTTGAAATCATTTCTGCAAGTAATAGATGATTTTTCATTTCTACAAATTGATGAAGATAGAACTGAAATAAATGAAAATGCAAATGGAAATGATACCTCAATTTTTAAAACCCAAATTTCTAATCATGACATTATTCAATTATCAAATAATTTTATTCCAAAAGGACTCATTCCTTTAGAAAGATTGTTTGATCAAAATGATGTCCTCTGAAACCCTTAGTCCATTTCTCCAGAAGATGAAATAGAAGATATTAACATTGGAACTAATGAAGATATCAAAAACATCAAAATATGTGCATCTCTAGACCCTGAGATCAAAGTTCAATATCTTAAGTTACTGCAAAATTATAAGGATGTTTTTGCTTGGACTTATGTTGATCTAAAGACCTATGATACTTCATTAATACAACATAAGATTCCTTTGAAGCAGAAGCAAAACCTTATCAACAGAAACTTAGAAGGATAAATCCAGCCATTCTACAAACTGTAGAAAGGGAGATTAAGAAAATGCTAGATGCTCATATCATCCTCCCTCTTAGATATTCTAATTGGGTTGCAAATCTAGTTCATGTTAGAAAAAAAAATGGGAGAAATAAGACTCTCTGTGGATTTTAGAAATTTGAACAAAGCATCATTAAAAGATAATTAGCCTTTGCCCAAAATGGATTAGTTACTTCAAATAGTTTCAGGAGCATAAAGAATTTCTATGCTTGATGGTTTTTTAGGTTACAATCAGGTGAATGTTGATACAACAAACAGAGAGAAGAAAACCTTTACTACACCCTGGGGTACTTTCATGTATGATAGGGTGCCATTTGGCTTAACCAATGCTAGAGAAACATTTCAGAGAGCTATGGACATAGATTTTATGGGTCAGGTAAATAAATTTGTGGCTATTTATCTTGATGACATAGTCGTTTTTTCTAAATCTGATCAGAAACATCTAAAGCACTTGATGAAGGTTTTTGATAGGTGTAGAAAATTTGGAATATCATTGAACCCTAAGAAGTCCTTGTTTTTTGTCAAAGAAGGAAAACTGTTGGGCCATATTATTTCAAAGGAGGGAGTAGTAATTGACCCCAAACAAGTATCTGCCATTGAATCATTGACCTTACCTAGAAACAAGAAGGAGATTCAAGCTTTTCTAGGCAAGATTAATTTTTTAAGTAGATTTATTCCAAATTATGTAGAGACTGTAAAAGACATAACTGACATGCTCCAAAAGGACCATGAAGTCAAATGGACTCTCTCTTCTAGGCATGCATTTGAACAAATAAAAAGGGCTATCTCTGAAGCTCCCACCTTAGCCAGCCTTGATTATACTAAGCCATTTAGTATTTTCTCTTTAACAACCCTTGCTACCATTCTATTACAAAAAGATTAAGATTCCCATGACAAACCCATAGCCTTTTTCAGCAAGATTATGAGAGATGCTGAGCTTAAGTATGACATTATTGAGAAGCAAGCCTATGCCCTCATTCAAGCCATAAAAGCATTTAGAATGTATGTCCTACATTCACCTATTACTGCATGTGTCCCTAATAGTGCTGTGAAAATTGTCCTAACCCAAACAGACACTGATGGGAAAAGAGGTAGATGGATCACTCAAATTCTGGAGTTTGATCTAACTATCAAGACTACCAAGCTAGTAAAAGGTCAAGGATTAGCCAAGATTCTAGCTGAATCCAACTCAAAGTACTTGGAATCAATTCTGTTTTAGAAATACAAGGGAAGAATACATAAGAACCTTCTGTCCTTTCACAAGGGAAGAATCCACAAGAACCTTCTGTCCTTGCAAAATGGGAGAATCCACAAGAACCTTCCTTTCATGTAGAAGGGTAGAATCCACAAGAACCTCTACCTTCAGAGCAGATCAGTCCTATACACATTGATGAAAAATTATTGTTGTCAAACTGGTATAAAGATATTGTAAATTTATTGATCCATTTTGAGTGTCCAGCATCATTCTCCAAAACCTAGTGTAAAACCCTTAAGTTAAAATCAGTCAAGTACTGCATTATCAATGTAAATTTATACTAGAAAGATCCACTGAATATTTTGTTATTATGTTTAACAGAATCAGAAACTGAAGGAATCATTGATCAGTTTCATACAGGATTTTGTGGGGCACATTATGCTTGGACAACAACATCATACAAGATTCTGAGGGGAGGATTTTATTGGCCTACATTGTTCTTACAAGTAGGGGCAAAGGTCAGAGGTTGTGTTCCTTGTCAAATGTTTGCTAGTAAACAAAAATTAGTAGCTCTTCCACTCATTCCATCAATAGTTTCAACACGTTTTTCTCAATGAGGATTATATTTTGTTGGAGAGGTTCACCCCACTTCAAGTAATCAACATAGATGGATCCTCACTACAACAGGCTACTTCGCTAAATGGGTGGAAGAAATTCCAGTCAAGAATTTTACTGATTCAGTAGTAATTAAGTTTATTGAGGAGAATATCTTGTCTAGATTTGGTTGCCCACCTCAAATTGTCACTGATAATGCAACAACTTTTTCTAGTGTTAAATTGATTGACTTTTGCCAGAAATATCATATTCTGTTACATCATTCAACTCCATACTACCCTCAAGGTAATGGCCTTGCAAAACCATCCAACAAAAGCCTAGTAAAGGTAATAAAAAAGACTCTAGCTGATCATAAGAAGAGTTGGGATTCACATTTGATTTATGCAGTATGGGAAAACATAATTACTACAAAGAGATCAACTGGAAAATCTCCATTTCAATTAATCTATGGGAAAGATGCAATCTTCCCTACCAATTTGGCCTTCCCTGTTTTAAAATTCCTGTAGGATTCAACAAATGAACCTAATGATTTTTCAAGAAGAATAAATCAAATTATTGAACTTAATCAAAATAGAGATGAAGTTCAATACAAATTTAATAAATATAAAAATAAGATGAAGGTCCTATTTGACAGAAGAGCCAGGGAAAGGGACTTTAAGGAAGGTGATCTAGTTCTAAGATGGGATGCCAGGAGAGAAGAGAAAGGAAAGCATGGAAAATTTGACAATATATGGTTTGGACCTTTAACAATTGCTGAAGTGAAGGGTAACAACACTTTTTTGCTACAAAATTTTGAGGGGCTATATTCCACTTATTCGATAAATGGAAGGTTTCTCAAACACTACATTCAGTACTAAGAAGTTGAAATAGTTTTCATTGTAAATACTCCAGTTTTCTTTACTTTTCAAAATGTCAGTGTGATTTTCTTACAACAAGGACTCCATAGCCTGAGGAGAAGGCACATGGATCTGTTGGTTCTCTGCATTCTACAAGAGAAAGCAGTCCCTAGTTGGAGCCAATGTTGTAACATTTTTTGGTTTTGATAAGATATAATATTTAAAAAAATGTTAAGTTAGGATATGGACATAATAATGGTGAATAAAATGTTTTTAAAGAAAATATCTTGATGATGATGTCCATATAAAATAAAATGTTAGGTTATATGTCCTAAAAAATCAACACAAAAAGAAAATGTTAGGTTAGAAAGAAAAGAAAACAAATAAACTCTGAAAGTGAGAAAGTCTAAATGCCACTACTATGTTTCTGCAAAATAATGGTTGTGTGAAGCTTGTCTTAAATTCCACAACCCATGACAGTCAAATAGTTTAATCTTGACTTCTTCATGCTTTAAATTTGATGTTATAGTTTGAGAATAAAGATCTGGCCAAATTGTTTAATCTTGGCAAATCAATAGTTAGGTAGAGAATAATAAGGTGCTCATCAATTTAATCTGAGCCATTGGAGGTTATAAGGGTATATTTAGATAGTTTTCTTTTGTAAAAGAAAATAAAGGAAAAGAGTTTTATAGCTTAAATGCACCCACTAAGTGAAGAAAAATGATAGGATAAGCAAAGGGTAAGTAGAAGAAAGGTTGCAGAGGTTTGATTACTGATTGGACAAAATGTACATTTATCATGTTTTTATGTCCATGAGGCAATTACACAAAGAAAATGAAGGTCTAAAAGTTCAATTAATTAACTTCCCATTCATCCCCATTCATCCCTATATTCATTAATTTCCCCTTCCCACCTTCATGCATTCATATTCATTCATTTTCCATAAAAACCCCTTTTTCCTAAGGTCAAAATCCTTTTTACTTAGGAAAAGTGAAAACCCTATGTAAAATCCCTTTTTACTATGTAAAATCCTTTTTTACCATGTAAAATCCCCTTTTCCTAAGGTCAAAACCCTTTTTGCCTAGGAAAAGTGAAAACCCATGTTAAATCCCCTTTTACCCGAAAAACCCACAAAAAAGTGTTTTAGACTAAGTGTATATATACATACATATATATATATATATATATATATATATATATATATATATATATATATATATATATATATATATATATATATATACATATGAAAAGAAAATAAACCATGAAAAATCATAATACTTAGTGAAATTCCCTTTTCTACCTATATTTCCCCTTTTCGCGTGTATTTCCCCTTTTCCACTCATATTTTCATATTAATGCTAACTACAGTATTAAACCCCTAAAGTCCCTTTTCCCATATATTATTAATTCCATTTATTAAAATACCTTGAAACCTTTAGTTTTATTAATAAAACTATGTATTTTATAAAATATCACATCGCAAGCCTTTCATATGAATCCACTCTCCTCCAATTGTGATATACGATCCACGATGGACCCAAACCAGACGCAATATATATTATAGTTCATTACCATATTGCATCTGCCTCCATTGCAAGTCTCGGCTAAAGCATAACCCTTTGCCATTGCGATCTCCTATTGTGATGGGAACCCAGACCCGCCGCAGTATGATACATGATTTATTCCCACGTCACGTCCAGCCCTTATCGCTTTCATTTGCGATGGGCCTTCCTCTGCTAAACTCTGATTGCGATATGCGATTAGCCAAAACCCGATATCATTATCTGCCCGAGTTCATAAAATTTCAAGTCTGCCATATATGTTTTGTGAAGGTTTTCCATGTTAAATCGTTTTTATGATTATAACGAAGAATTAAACTTAACCCCCATTTAACCCCCCTAATCACAATTTTAACACATAATATAGCCCATACCACCATAATTAATCATTTGGCCCCTCCGTACTCCTCCTTCGCTCCACCACCATCCGATCTAATTTGTTCAGATCCAACGGCCCTTAGTGATTTCGAGTTGACTCTTTGTACGGGCATTACCCACCCGAAAAGCGGTATTCCACCATCCTCCCTTGCTACGTGTCAGCTTTAAATCATATCAGGTGACCCTTCCCAAAACCGCCCATGCCTTATAAGCGGTGCAATGAAAACCAAAACTGACTCCTGCATAATGAAAAAATATGCACTGTTCATTTTGCGCCATAATTAAAAAAAGATCCGGTTTTCCGTTTATAAGCAAAAAACACCATTTTGCTCTATTTTCCCTGCTTTTCACAATGAAGCCTCCATAAGCCTCTGCAACCAACAAAACCATTCTTTTACCTTCTGATATGCTCTTGACTCCTACCAATAGCCTTTCAACCTCTATAAAGCCATTGAAGACCTTCTGTTACCTATGTTTTTCTTAACAGTCTCTGTGTTTTGCAGGTAAAGCTTCTATTCTAAGCTTATAGAGAAAAAGCCTGCATACAGATTAGAAGACAAATATGAAGATCTTACTATTGAAAAACACAGTAAAAACATGAAATGCAGAGCAAAGGTAAAAAGAAATAGTAAAGGTTACTCAGCAGGGTTAAGGGATATTCACAGAGTTTAAAGATGTAGCAGATGAAAGGTCAAATTAAGGAGTCAACGAGCACAAAGGATTCAAACAATCTAGCAGCTTAAAGGGTGAAATATCAAACAACAAAGCCAAGACAACCTGAATAAGAGGGACGATAAGAAGCAGTTCAATAGTTGCCCCTATCTTCTTGCATGAAGATCTTTTCCTTTCCTAGAATAAATCTCAATTAGTTTTAGGATATTATTACTTTCATTATTGTATAAATAACTCTCTTCTCGAGTTATTAAGGGTTGAAAGTTCAAGGTTCATAGTTCATTGCTTAGTAAGTCTTGATAGTTAATTCTACTTTGAACCTGGAAGCCACCTTTAAGCAAAGCTTTTCTAGACACTTGATGTACTTAGTCCTTCTGGAACCTTAATACAAAGCAGAAGATTCTGAATTTGGTTTTACACAATTTGTGTTATCCTGTAAGTTTTTCCAGTTATCAATCATTATGTTTTTCTTCATATGCTTATGACCTACAGAGATATCTAGGTAGGAAGAATTGTGTCTCAATTTATTCCTATAAGCTCCTGAAGTGATCATCTATTAAGAGAATAGATTAATGAATTGTTTGTTTAGCTAATCCCCTCTAATCAATAAATCACCAGCATCTTGTGTAAGCTTAAGTATACTACCTTGAACCTTTGGAACGTATTTTAGAAGGTTTTCCTACTTATTATTGTTCTGTTTTACAGTCTGGAAACTGTGATAATCATATTATTTTCTGTCTTCTTCTCACCACTATTTTGATCTATATCACTGTGTAAAGCTTTATAGCATCCCTTTGCTAAGATATTAATATAACCCGAATGATTAAGTATTTCAATTCTACATTTATTTTCATTCATTGGTCTTCCAAAACTAAAACTGGAAACCCCAAAACAATTGTTTTAGATGTTATAGCATTGGTAGCTGACCTACTACTATCTCAGAGGTACAACACTTTCTCTATGCGAGCCTTTTTTGCAACTTCCTTATTTTTCTGTTCTACTAGGGTATGCGCAACTTTCTTAGCAACCTCCTTTCTTTTCTGCACAACAAAACTTTCCACACCCATGCTTGTTCCAACATCTAATTCTGACAGGGCATGCAAATCCATAGGCCATGAAGCTATAATCTCCTGCATGTCCATTTTTTACACCAAATAGGGCAACTGGTGCCATTTCTGCTCTGGATCCTTCCACGCTTGGATATAGACTCTGTGAAAGTCAACCTTAAATGCCGCATAGGCTGACAGCTATGTGAACAAGGTTGGGGACAACCTCAGATGCTGATTGATTTCCATATGGAGATCCATTTCCACAAGAATACAAAATCTCTTTGTCTCTTTAATCCATACAACATCCTTTGTAGACCATAAGGAGGTGAATTGCATTTCCTCCAACAATCCTTCCTCGAGCAAAGGAAATTGGCTATCCTCTAGCAATCTCCAAGAAACAAGCACAATTGACAACACCAACCAAGCATATTGGAATGGATTGGTTTCATCCTGGGCTTCTCAGCAGTTCGCTAGGAACTCTTGATAGAGGTACCTTTCCCGATTAAATTGTACGCCTTTTTGCACTACGCAGCTAGGGAAACTACTGGCATCGGAACTTTGTCCACGTGACATTTTCTCATAACCTTCCCTACTAAAATCTAGGTAGCGAATTGAACTACCTAGTCTGTTATGGAAAGAATGGAATACCCTCGTGACTGCTTGAGGAGGCCGTAATCCTTCTTCATATTGTCTGCAAGATCCTTCTCCCCATTCTTCCCTCCAAACTCCTTAGTAGGGTTCGTGCCTTTGTAAGGCAGCTGTGTGATTCTATGAATCATCATGCCCGTGATGGGGATAGGCTCTCCCAGCCATAAACACCCATCATGCACTAGTGTGAGGAGGTGGCACACACATATCATATTAATGGGTGTGAAGTGATAATGTGGCACCCACAACAGATTGAGCAACCCTGATTACTCGACACCCAGACCCATGCCTTTGTCTCCAATGTTGTAACACTAGTTTCTTCATAATATACCTTCCACATATATTTGTCCATTGCCAAATGTGGAAACTTAATGTGGTCTACGAGGTCTCAATCCTCTATTTTTAAGAACGAGATCCTTGCGAGTCGAGGGCCTTCAAAAGGGACCTGCTCAGGTAGCAGGGGTGTGGATACTATAAACTTCTCGGTATCTGGGTCCTTCGTGACCCTTGATTCTCCCTTCCATGGAGGAATATACTTAGGTAGCCTTGTCATGGGCTCCACTATTTCAGCATCAATATCCTCTGTTCCCTAGAATTCTTCCACCTCCAGGTCCACTAATCTCTATGACTGCTTATCTTTCTTCTACTTTGCATGTGTGTCGGTATGCTTCCTTGGGGATGCATGCATCAGTACGGGCTTCTTCTGCTTTTCCTTCATGAGATTGTTTTGATTTAGCTGGTTGGTTTTCTCTGGTAGGGGTATGCTTTGGCCTAGGCGACCTCGGTGTCATAGGCATAGTAGCTGGAGCTTCCATACTTACAACTTCTGGGGAAATTGTGTCAGAGAAAAAATCGCCAGCACTAACAGTTTTAGCAGGACTTGGTGTAGACATTTGCTCAAGAATAAGCTTCTGGTTTATCTCAGGAAATTCGAAAAACACGGGGCTCACAACTAAATCTTCCCAAATTGTTCGACTCATAGGAAATAAATAGCCAAATTCACCAACAATTCTTAGAGTGCAAAGTGTTCTCTGTTGGACTGGCATACCTAACTTATAAGGGGTTTTGAATTCAAATCTTATCGTTGCCCCAATTTCTGATAATAAATGATGTTTTGGCGAAATATCTTCAAATATTTTTTCCTTAATTACCGCCACCCCGCTCCACTTAACCATCTTCTGGCCATCAAGCCATGAACATTAACTCCAACAGCCATTTTCCTATTGCGCTGCGCGGTACCTTCCCCCATGGCACAACTTCCTAAGCACAGATTCATAGGTTGAATCTTCGTCATTTTCCATGTAGCCTGCTTGTTGCATTGTCCTCCACGCTGGGCAGTGTAGTTTATAGTCCCGCGCTCTTTTGCAACTTCCTGGAGCACTAAGACTATTCTACCGCCATATAGTCATTGCGAGGAGTATACAACTTCAACCTGCTCCGGTTCACTCTTCCTTGGAAGGGTTCCCCGTTCAGCTTCGCAAGCTGAACTGCACCTCCATATGTAATTTCTTTGACAATATATGGCCCTAACCAATGCATCTGGAATTTACCTAGAAATTCAGTGAATTTACTATCATATAAGAAGACAAGATCGTTTACCTTGAATGTGTGAAGCTTGATATGCAATCATGCCATGCTTTTTCTCATTCCTTCTGTACTTGTTGATGGAATCCTGCCAAAAGTTGATCTTCTTCGAGCTCCATCAACTACGCGAGCCATTCCTCCAAGGCCTCGCGATTTGCCATACCCATCAAAGTTGCTATGTGCAGACTAGGCATAATGTACTCCATCAGTATTACAGCTTCAACCCCATATACTAATATGACTGTTGTTTTCCCTGACATCTTCTTACCATAGTACTGCAGGTACATGCACATCCCATTTATTTCACTGTGCATTATAGATCTTTGTCAGCGCGTTCTCCAAAATCTGGTTAAAGGCTTCAACAATTCCATTTACCTACGGGTGATATGGTGTACTCTTCAGATGGTAGACCTAGAATTCCTTAATTAATGCATTGATCATTTCGTTCACAAAGTGCGTACCCCTGTCACTCATCAACACTTTCAGGAAGCCAAATCTAGTTAAGACATACTCAAATAAGAATTTTGTTGTCATAGCCCCTGTACAATCTTTAACTGGTTGTGATTCTGCCCATCTAGTTAGATATTCCATTGCAATGCTAATATAGAGCGCACTCGTTTTCTTTCCAGGGGGCTGAATTGGCCCAACAAAATCAATTTCCACTTCTGAAAGTGCTACAAATATACTTGATGATGTAGTGTTAACTAATCTCCTTGTGATGGTTTTCTAGTTTTTTGACATGCATCGCACGCCTTACAATACACCTTGGAATCCTTATGTAATGTTGGCCACAATAGACCTGCGCACAAAAACTTCTACGCAGTTTCCTTGCCTACATAATGGCCTCCCATAACTCCCCCATGAGCTTTAGCGAGAATGCTATCTTGCTCAAAGTCTGGCACATATCTTCATAATATTTCATCTATACCCATTTTATACATATATAGATGTCCCCCAATAATTGAAAAATCGGCCATGCACACTACTAATTCCTTCTTCTGCTGACTTGTATATCCTTCTGGTGCCATCTTTGTAGTCAAGAAGTGAGTAATGTCTGCAAAATGGTCATCCGCTACACACGCCACAAAGAACTGTGCATCTGGCAACCCTTCCTCCAGATTATTAGGCTCCTCTCTTGTTTCGATCTGCGACAAATGGTCAGGTCCCGCATTTAACCTTCCTAGCTTCACAATGATTTCAAATTCATACTCCCGAAACAATAGCAACCATCTACAGATCTTCCCCCCAACACAGGCTTGTTGACCAAGTATTTCAAGGAAAAATGATTTGTGTACAGATTAAAATGCCCTCCTAACAGATAATGCCTAAATTTTTACAGCACATACACCATGGCCAATCCTTCGTGCTCAATTGTTGAATAATTTTTCTCGGTCTTCGATAACTTCCTACTTACGAAGGCTATAGGATGGTACATTTCTCCTTCACTAACCATCTTTACCATTGCACCCAATGTAATGCAAGAGGCATCCACATGTACATGAAACTCCTTTTTCCAACCAGGGAATATCAAGATCAGCGCAGTGACCATCTTTTCTTTCAAGGCACCTAAGCTACGCTGACATTCTTCATTCCAACAGAATGGTGCATCCTTATTTAGCAATTTCTCCATGGGCGCAGTAATTTGAGCATAAGCTTTCATAAATTTTTTATAGTATCTAGTATGTCCCAGTGTCGCGCATAGCTTCTTGATGTTCCTAGGGGCTTCCAAATTCACAATTACCGCAATATTTGCAGGGTCCACCATCAATCCTTGCTTTCAAACAACATGACCCAGAAAGATCCCAAAAGGAACACAGAATATTCATTTTTTTCAAATTCAATGTGATCTGGAATCTGCGACATGTATCCAACATCAGGCATAGACTTGCTACATGGTGCTTCACTAATCCAAACATCATCCAGTCATCAAAGTATACTTCCAAGAACTTATGAATGAACTCCTTGAACACTGCTAAGACTATGCAGGAAAATATCATAGATGCATTATTGAGTCCAAATGACGTCACAGTGTATTGAAAACAACCCCACTCCATCCCAAAGGTCATTTTTCTCCTATATTCTGGTGCAATATTGATCTGATGATAACCAGAAAACTCGTCAATAAAGGAATAGGCCTCCTTCCCTCCAACATTGTGTAACACTTCATCTGTAAACAGAATTGGGAATGGGTCATGAAAACACACATAATTAACCTTCTGCATATCTATGAAAATCCTTATTTCACCTTTTTGTTTCTTCTTTTGGACCACCATCGAGCTCACCTAGTTAGATTCTTCAGCAGGTTCTATGATGCTTGCCTCCAGTATATTATCTAGCTCTTAGCAAAGCTTTTCCTTGTATTTAGGATTAAGGTGATACGACCTCTATTCAATACGCTTCACATCCGTCTTCAGAGTGATATTCATAACTCCCAAATCGCCAATTATGCCCTTTAAATCTAAAAAATTAGTGGGGAAGAGATCCTGGTATTTGTGGAGTAACTTAGCAACTTTTTCCACTGTAGCATCTGTTATCTCAAAATCAGGCCCTGGAAGGCTGCAGACCAGGAAGACTTCAAGTAACTATTTCAAACCAACTTTTGGCTGAGGCTTAGCCTCCTCAACCTGAGAGGGCTCTCTCAAAGGTTAATGATTTTGATAAAGATTAGATGGCTAACTCTATGAAACAAGTGAAAAATATGAATGTTGAACATGATCAATAAACATCCATTGGGCTTATGGAGTCAACAACACCTCAAAATAACAATGAACTCAACCTTACATGGAAGTCAGGGCATTCAGCATTTAAACATTCAGAATATAAACTCATATGGGACCACACAGTTTATAAATGTATACAGGAAGTCAGAGCACATTTAGTGAATTCTGAGTGATTATACATCCATACCACTGTAAGAATTAAGAAAAGGACAACATCACATATTCTGAACATAACAAATCCTTCATGAATCCTGAGAAGTAAAGTCAAGCATGTATTACTGATAATGAGTCTTTACATAGGCCAAATACAAGCTTTTCATAAAATTTCCAACCCTGATTACATTAGATCTTCTTCTATATATAGAGCTCTTTAGATAACTGAGATTCCTCCTCCAGCATGAGGGAAATTCGAATTCATCCTACTATGACATCTATTGATACATAAAACTAATTATTAAATGCAAATGACACCTAACTAGCAGTCCTAGAGACCTAATACAACTAGGAGTGTAACTCCTTATCATGATTCAACAACCTTATCTAAGAATTTAAAGCATTATTTGACAGCTTTCAACCTCAAGAAGTCGAATTTTATGAAGCCTCCCACGTGGTCATCTGACTGCTGAAGACAAAACCCTAGAAATTAGGGAACATGTTTCCCTGTTTTTAGGTTTAGATCCTTGAAAATTGACACGTGGGACAGAGCCTTTATCTCTTCATCCATGACACATTTTACGAAACTGAAGGAGGTTTTTGTAGCCCATGTTGTCCAAAACAAAAACCTCTCCTGGTTTTTGAAAACATTTCTCCAGCTATTCAGAAACTGTCCTTGAAAAACACGTGGCAAACAGGAAAAATCCGTTTTCTGAAATTAGGGTTTCAAAGAAAACTTATTATATCCCAACTGAAAACACTTATCAAGAAATTGAGATAGGTTATCGTAGTAGGAGATTTTATGAAGATAAACCTCCTTCAGAATTCCAAAATACCCTTTCATGTGACCAGAAACTGATTTTGAAAAAACAGGTGTAAAACAGAGAAATATGCCTGTGGAAAACTTGCACCTACAGCAGTTTCATAGCGAAAGTTTGATCATAAATTCCTCCCACCTCAAAATGGATTTTAAGAAAATGAAAGAGGTTTTTGTAGATTGGTATGTTAGGAATAAAAGCCTCTTTCAGTGTTCAAAATTAAGTTTTCAGCTGCTCAGAACCCCTTCTGGAAGTTGACTAGTAAAAGCAGAAAACAGAGTTTTTTATGCTAAAACAGGCTGCTACAGGGGTTTCGTAGCGCGCTGCGAAAACTCCTAGTTCAGTGATTTCGTAGCTACTTTCAAAATTTCTCCAAAATTATGTGAGATATGACTTATAAACACCCGGTAAGACTTCTAAAACATGGAATGAGGTTGTCAAACATTATTTGGAAAAGAGATATGATCTTAAAAGACTTCTAACCTTATGACATAACCCTTAAAGCATGAAATGACCTAGAGACCCTTTAACACCATGACTAGAAGAAGGGTTTGTAAATGAGAATTACACTAATTGTGATGAGATGAATCAAAAATTATAAGACTATGACTAGAAACAAGGCAACTTTCCAAAGCTTAGAGACAAAGATTTTAGGGTGATAATAGTGGCTCCACTAGGGATAGTGTGCCCTTGTGGTATACTAAGAACTTGTAGCTCCAGTGCCACTATCCATCCTCTAAAATAAAACTCTAAACATCTGCCCAATTTTCTCCCCAAGCCTTTAATGATTTCTGAACGAAGAACTCAAACTGCACCTACTGAAATAGATGCTCAGTCAACCTACCCTGAGCTTATTTGCACATTCCTACCTACCCTATTAGTTGCATTCTCCAATTGTAGCTCAAGGAACATGAAACTTCCAATGAAGCCAATCTTCAATCTGATCTGAAACTTGGATCTCCTTACTGTGCTTGAAGCATAAATAAACCAGATACTGAAATAACCAAGGAAGCATGAGGTGTAACTGTTCTTCAAGATGAACATATAATTGGAAGCCTGAACAGTAAATCTTTTCCATGTAGTCAGCTATAGGGTCAAAAAACACATGGTTAGTTTGATGATTCTCATAACTTTCTGGTTGTGCAAACTGATCTTCAACAACAGTGTACAGTTCCTCAATCATGAAAGAGAAAGGAAGCAACACTCTATCCTTGTGTTCTGCCATAGAAAGCTTCTGAAAATAATGACCATGATTATGAAGACTATATGCCTGAATTTGACCTTGTAAACCTTCAATATCTTTCTCAATGTATTTAGCAACTTCATCCAAAAATTTCATCTTATCCTCTGCCTTACAGTCAAATGATTTTAGATAAGAAGACAAGGACAAAGAAAAATTTTCGACTATTTCTTCATTAATATGATGATCATTCCACTGTTTGAAACCTTGAATTGAAGGAGAGTTTGCCACCGCATCTGATCTATCCATCCATTCCTCCAAAAACATAAGCCAAGAGTCTTCAAATGAATTAATGGATTTGGTAGGAAAGCTTTCAATCCATTGTTTAGATTTCCCTTGAAATGAATCATAGAACAACATAATGCAAACATCCTCATGTTTAACTCTAAGAAGCTCTGTAAAATCACAAAAATCTGATATATGCTTCAAAGTTAAACTCAAATCTTCTCCGTTGAATTTTCGACCATTCCTTAGAAAATATGCATCCTTGGGAAAATGATTTGGGAAACCATGAATTCCTGAAAAATCTATGCATGCATACCTTGAAATAAGAATGGTAGCATCTGGGTCCTTCATAACTCCAGTGGAATCACCATGAATGTATGAATTTCGAATTCTTCAACAATGGAGTCGCCAAGGTAGATTGCAGCCTCGAAAATTCTTCTAAGCTCCTGCTACCTTCAGAAGTTCAGTCTCTTGATTTCGGGAATGAATAATCTTCAGGCTCCCGGCAGACGCACCAAAATGTTATCTCAAAATCAGGCCCTGGAAGGCTGCAGACCAGGAAGACTTCAAGTAACTATTTCAAACCAACTTTTGGCTGAGGCTTAGCCTCCTCAACCTTTGAGAGAGCCCTCTCAGGTTGAGGAGGCTAAGCCTCAGCCAAAAGTTGGTTTGAAATAGTTACTTGAAGTCTTCCTGGTCTGCAGCCTTCCAGGGCCTGATTTTGAGATAACAGCGTCATCCCAATAATCTCTAATTTTTGTGAACTTCAGTTCTTCTTCAGTGCCAATGTTTACTTGCTTTGTCTTCAAAGGTGCGGAGATGTCCAGGTTTTCTATTTGTGGGCCTTCGACTTCACGGTGCCCTTCTGCCTCTGGAATATTAATATTTCTCGGGTCTTCATCCTCCTCTTCAGCTGTCAAATTATAGGATTCCAATGCATGGCATAGCTGGGTGCTCTAGTCTGTTTGGATCATTCCATAGGTTTCTTCGGCATTCTAAAGATAACCACCTTAATCTCTTGTAGTGCTTTATCAATTATTTCAAAGCAATCTTCAAAGTTGAAGGTCAATAAGAACCCTTCCTTCAGTACGTCCATTCCACAGTGTCGTGGAAGATCTCCAATTACATATACTAGTTCATGGGAATTATATCCAAAGTATGGAAAAATATGTGTACCCACTTTGGCCGTGGTTCTGTTCCCCATGCTTTAGTTGATTTCACTAGGTGATCGCGTGGATCGTCCCTTCCATTATATTTCTCAGTGATTCTAGTGCTAGCACGCCCAAACCGTAGCTTCATCATTCTTCTGTAATCTCGCAATCCAGAAAAACTATCCTTATGCGTAACCCACCATCGTGCAGTGTCAACTCTAATGCTTGGAAGTGGTGATCCTTAAGGATTTCGTGCTCAAATTCATCCAGAAACATATCTATGTCAGTTAAACCATCATAATAGGGTATTTCCTTACTTTCGATGAAACATAGTGTAGTGACTTCGTCATCATATTGCATCACAATGTAGACACTTCACTTAAGCAATTCTGCCAGTGCTCTAACTCCTCGTTAGAATTAGAGGTGCAAGAACTTTCCTGATCCCAGGAAATCCATCCATCTATCGTTGGATTGATCTAGTCCTAACCCCACAGTATTATCTTGTAAATATCATCCAGCTCATCATCAATTTCCTCATTATTGAGGACTAGTTCAGTATAGCATGCCCTTTTTGCAGGATCTAGTGGCACTATAACTCGTAGTGACTTTCTTTCAAATGACATCGTCCTTTTCTTCAAATTAATGACCCCATTCATGTCAATAGCCCAGCCAATTCCTAAGAGTGTGGGGTAGGGATTACAGTCATCAACGATTTATATAACCTCAAATTCAGCCATCACACTCACACCTTCTATATCAACTGTTACTCCATATAACCGTCCCATGGAGATGATTTTCTATTGGTTTTCCATCCTAAGCTTAATTGGAGAGCACTACAACGTAGGTCTCCCCATCCTTTCCCATGTTTGTTTCGATGATACGTTCACATCGGACCCCATATCCAAAATGACCTAGTCCATCTCATAATCACCTATCTGCACGGTGAGCCTCATCTCGCGCCCTGTTCATGCCTTATGTTTGCCAATTTTTCTGACCACCCAGTGTTCATTAGGTAATTTCTCTTTGCTAGAACACTTATGTATTAATTCCTACAGGAATTCCATAGATTTGTTATCACACAGTAGTTTTATGTGGGTCTCCAAAAACTTAGTGAGTACAAAGAGATCAACCTCTGTAGGCGTGCACATTTATTGCATATTTTCTTGGCTCCCTGAGGTGGAGGCCTCAACAAAGCTCTTCTTGGCTTCCATAAATGTTTGCTTAGTGCGATCCAAATCAAAGCCGACTTCTTTCTCTGGTGCTTTTCAAACCCATCCTTCTTCTTCAAGTTGTTTACCCTTATCAGCACCAGTCATCATCCCATTTCTTAGCATAATGTTAACACTTTAATCTTCTTCACAGGGCTCAACCCTCATCATATGTAGATTCTACGTAGGATACTAAGGCTGCATTTTATTCTCTTACATTTTAGCTATTAGCACCAAATTTTTTTCTATAGTATGGTAAAACTATCTGCAGTATTTACATGACGAGTGTGTAGGTTCTGGCACTCTCGTGTGTAGTGCCCTAGTTGTCTACAGTTGTAGCAGATAATTTGACTGCAACCTCTACCAGGTCCTCCTCTTCCTTGGCCTAGTCCTCTACCCTGATAACCTCTATGCGCTCCTCTAGTGCCCTGATCTAGAGGCCAATTTTTTGCTTGCGTCTGGTATGTAGGTGTCCTTTCCATCATCATCTCATAGCTTCGACAATGGCGCTCATCGTGACCCACAAATTTGCAGAAGTTACAGAAAAACTGCTTGAGTGTCTGGACGAACTTTTGATGTAAATGGAAATTATCCATCGCATGTTGTCCATTAACTTGACAAATGGCACAACATAGCACAACCCCCATGCTCGGCCCTGCTAGGGCTTCTGGGTTCGGGGGAATTGGCCCACCTCCTATATTATAATTCATGTAAACAATGGTCTTTATCATTCCCATGGCCCTTGCACTTCAAACACTAGACTTCTGCGCACACTTTTGGTTTAATCTCCTTATCTTTCTTCAAACTCTGTAAATGTAGGTGTAAGTTAGCTAATTGTGAGTGGATCTGTTGTAATCCCAGGTTCATATCCTGAATAGGTGATGCATGCAGCCTCATCATGATTTCCAAGGCTTCTACCTGTGTTTCTATATTCTGCTGTGATAGAGAAATTCTCAAGTGGGGCAAGAGCGACGTTATAAACCATTCACGATGTTGGCTATCTGTGATCTGCATGTTAGCTTCTTTGATCTGACACTTCAACCTCTGATCAAATTCCCAAGTCATCTCATTGATCCTCATCATGATTTCTTTAAATCCAATTACTGACTATGAGTCGGACTTAGGCTTACTAAACTATTTGTTTAAATCCTCCTTAGTCTCCGCTAGCATTGCAAGAGGATTATCAAAACAATACTTAATGTACTAGATTAGTGCACGATCCTGCGAAGCAGTAACCAATTGTGCCTACTTTATATTGTCATTAGTAGTCTATTGTGTTGTCCATACAACATTTGCAACAAACTAGAACTGCTTTGCATCTTCACTTCCTATGCCCTTGAAAATCGCCATCTTCATCGCGTTTTCCATGTTTAATGGTGTTGGTAGAGGTGGAGGTGTGGGTGAAGGTGTATGCGATGGAGGTGGAGGTGGAAGTGGAGGCGAAGTGGAAGGATGATTTTCTGAAGGAGTACCCTAAGTGATTAGTTGAATAGTGCTTTGCGACATAGTCTGTCCTGCCCCTTCATCGTCACTTGAAGGAGGTCCAATCAATGGACTATATTCTAGTCCTGATCCTTCGTGATTTGTAAAGAATCGTCCACTTTGCATAGCTTCGAACATCAAGGTAATGGCATCACCTGTTTTTCACATAACAACATTTTAATCCAAGTATTCAATGATCTTAAATACTTACCTTGCAATCCTTTGAAAAATCACCGCTCCGCTTTGCTATAGCTGACTGAGGTATCAACTGCAAATTCTCTAACAATTCCTATCACAATCTGATCGAGCCAATGATCGCTAGCCCATGTGATCTTGTTTTTAGAAGCTTCTAATCATCGCACTAATTCTGGATTCCACACTATAGGACTATCAATCTTCCACCTTCCTTGATTTTCTATCAATTTAACTAACCACTCATACAGTTCAATGGGGAAAGTGCAGAAGAAGATCTTGTGTATCTCCGTATACAGATACATGTTCAACCACTCTTCCTTTGATAGGCATGAATTGTTTTTTTTTATTGTGCCTCGAACTCGTGAATCTTCCTGTTAGAGTCAGGCTGGTTATCCCTCCGTTAGAGATCAAAACTCTATTTTGAATTTCATGTTTAGCTGTCCCATCATTTTTGATCAGTTGCATTTCGTTAGGAGCATGTCATAAATCTGACGGAAAGGTTTGTGTCACTCATTCCCCTCATGCTTGGCACTTTTGGCTCAAGTCTGTTCATAAAAATCAAGTCTTGAAAAGTCATTTACAGTCTTGTTTCAGTTTCTAGGTCATACAGTTTTTTTGGTCATTATGTCTAGGGTTAAGTCAATTGGGTCTTTGACAAAGTCTAATAAAGCTAGCAGGCCAAGAGGGAAATCCTACATATGTTGTTATCTCAAAGATTTTTATTGTCAGATGGATAGATTATGACTTCTCTTCAAAACTCCGTTTTGAAGATAAGTCGACATTTCATTTTTGTAATAATTTTTCAAAAATTTTAGTTCTTGAATTATCCAGGTGCAACCCTGGTCTCCTTTGCCAAATCATATCACAGCTATCCCTGCAAAAAATTGTCAAAGAAAATCATTATTTCAACCGAATTTAAGGAGGAAACAAAAAGGTCAAAATTCTATTAATCTTGAAAAAGTGTCAATTGCAAAACATAACAAAGTGGGTTATGGAAGAGGCAAAAATCAAATTGGTGTCTATGTAAAGAGTTTTCAATGAATTTTCAAGTCATTGTGCATGCCAAAGGTGGAGTAAATCATTCCAAGTCGAATTTGTGTGTTTTGGAGGAGATCGGTCCCCATTTCACCTGCGGGACGCATATAACTTGCACGGTGCACACAACATTTCCAGCCAGTGCAAAAGTGAACCAGCGCGGCGCATATACCTTGCACGGCGCACTGGGTAATGAGCGCAGTGCTTATAGTTTGGAACCCAGAATTTGTTGCTAACTCATCAAATCGCCCAAAATTTGCGTGAATTTTCCAGGTAGGCTCACATCCTTTGCTTCTATTTTGTATTTGATGGTGAAATGTGAATGGTTCATGGATGATGGCCATGGAAAAAGACTTTGAAATCCTCCATTTTCCAATAAGGAAAATTGTTGTAGGTTTTGAAAATTGTTTTGTCACCAAGGTTTTTCTTTTCTCATTTCCCTTTGTTCCTCATTTCCAAAATCCACTTATCAATCCTACACTACAATCCCTAAATCCCTAATCCCTTACCCTTATTAAAAACTCCTTAACCCTTTTCAATATCCAAAACCCTAAAACCCTATTCCCATATATACATTTCCCCTCCCTTCCCTAATTACATTTTATTTCAAAATTCCCTAATTCCCTGATATTTTCCCCTTCCTAACATTCCCTTGTACATTTGTTTTCCCCTTGGTCACAACATTGCAAAATAACAGTCCATATTCAGTTGCACACAACATTTTCACATATCTTCACATATCAACATTCATTCAAGGCAGTTTGTATATCAGCAGTGATGTCATTTGGTCACTCATCTGAATATGAGGCAGAAAGCCAAAGTGATTCTCCCTTGGGTGAACAGGAACCCTGGAGGCCTCGTAAAAGTGGCAAACATGTCAGGGAAGAACCAATCAACCTTAGAGAATTGCATGCTTGTCCTCTTGCTATGAAGTGTTTTGAGCATCAGTCATGCTATGAGTTTTGTCAAAAGGTGGCTGAGGTTCAGTTTCATTATGAGTTGGCTCGTCTTTTTGTCTTGCATTTGCACGAAGATCAAGCTACCTTGGCTGGGGTCACCTTCACACTTACACCAAAAACTATTTCGCTAGCAACAGGTATACCAAATATTGGTGAACTATGGCACAAAAAACAATAGATCGATCAGCAACATTATGAGCCATATATCAAACCCAATTGCTTGAGGCAGCTCAAAAGAGTGTTCCTGTTTAGGTACCTGAAAGATGATATGCTCCACTCATGAGATTGATATGAAATATTTCAGTTGTGAGGGACGGTTCTCTCGTCTTTATGCTTATCACATCAGATTACTCATGCATTCACCAGGGTGCGGATGATGAACATTCCGTATTTCATCTGCCGGAATATTGAGAGGATGACTACCTTTATACAGCATAGAACCCCTCAGCAACAACTCAATAGTGTCTATCATTTTGCTCTTATAAATATTTTGGTGGTTCATCAGCTTGGTTTGCAGGGCATCACTTGGGATGACTTCATCTCACGTGATTTCTTCAGAGCTTCATGAAGAGTATCAGAGGTGAAACATGAGGGTGAACCTTCTCAGCAGTATGAGCTTCATGAGACCAGGCCTATTTTCATTACATATCAGAGAGGCTAACCGAAAGGTACCAGACCTTTGTTTGCAGCAGCAAAGCGAGTGTTATCTCCACTTGGCGTGGAAGGGGCCTTGCTTCCGACATCAGCACCACGGCACAGGTACAGGACAAGGGTAAGAAGCCCATGCATGAGAAGGGGCCTTTAGGTGATCCATCAGGTTTCGTTCTCATTCCTGATGATGAGACAACTACGGATTCAGAGAAGTCCAGATATAGAAGGATTATCGAGGAACAAGAAACAGATATTCAAGCCTTGGAAATCCAGTTGGAGATGTCCAAGTGGAACATCAGGTATCTGGAACAAAGAAATAAGCAGCTTGAAGACCAGCATGCGATCATGGAGCTACAGAACATCCGTGAGAATCGCCAAGATGCCCAACATAGGAGGATTGAGTTCATTTCTCTAGAGCGACAGGTCAATGAGGATCGAGAATCTAATCTCGAGAGGGTCAACATCTACTTGGACAAGCGGCTGAACAAGGCCAATAGAGATAATGCATTGTTGAGACACATGGCTGTCCACTACAGGGCACAGAACCAAGTTTGCAAGGCTCGGATAAAGAATCTAAAGGCGAAATTGAAGAAGGCAATCAGTAAGCAAAAGAAGCAAAGGGAGCTCGATCGTCTTCATATTTTGGCCGAGGCCTCTTTAGCTCATCATCACACTTGATAAGGAAACTCCAGCCCAAATTTCAAGAGATTTGGGGCATTTTTGGTCATTTTGGAATTTTTGTGTTAAAAAACAGGTTTTTCCCTATATGCGCGCGCACCTTGCGCGACACATAGGATTGGGACCTCCAAATCACAAATGGCTTGCAGTTTTGGATTTTTCATGAGAAATCCTGAATTTTGGTACTTGGACAAGAAATTTGGGTGAGTTATGGGTCCCAAAAAGGTCAAAAAACATGCAAAAAATGACCTCACTGCCCCTATTTTGACACACAGGAAGCAGTCTTGGGAGAATGCACTTTTGGAGGGGAAAATGGACACCAATTTGGAAAATTCCACTTGGGTTGGATAGTAGATAGGTAGGGCTTTCCAACAAGCCAACCTGAGCTCAATTTGGACTCCTGCAGGTGCCTCAAAAGCAGGAGCAAAGTAGCGCGGCGCATATAGATTTTTTACCCAAAATTTCATCTTTCAGCTCAGAAACTCGGCTAGTTTGACTAGTTTTGATTGTGATGTAATTTTTTACTTCTCTTGATGTAATTGACTGAAGATGATGTAATTTTGACACTTAGTTACTTGTTCTAGAAGATTCATTCACCAAAGAGTGAAAATTTAATGAATGAATTAGTTTCCTACCTTACAGAGGTAAGTTGTTTTGACTGTCTAGATTGTAGTGCTTTGTTTAGAATTGGTTGAAACAACTCCTAGAATGATGAGCTTGACCCCTAGAGGCAAGGGTAGAGGTTGTCTTTCCTATATTATGTAATTTCTAAGTCATTTTCAGGGTTGGACTCTTGGGAAAAGCTTGACACTCTATTGTACATTCACTTCTGCATTTTTGGCAAAGGAAAGACCAGGGTTTTGAAGCACTGTTTGGGATCCTTGTGGCTTTATGTGTTGATGGTGTGCTTCTTTTAGTAATTTTAAGTTGTTATGTGTATCATTTTACTTCTCTCATCTTCTGCAATTGAACAAATGAAGTGTTAAGGTAGAATCCATAGATTGTTGTGCTCTGCCTTTGAATTTGTTTGATTTTCCATGTTTTCATATGTTTAAGGAGAATCCTTGAAAGCTTCTTGCTCTCCTTAGCTTCTCACCAGTCAGATCTACCCATTCATTCTCTTTAAAAGCATCAAGATGATCACCTACCTTGCCCCAAATAGACCTCTGCAAAAACTGTGTCTCATCCCCGCACCCAAAATTGCCTTTTCCTTTGATTCAACAAAAACCTCAAAAATCAACCTCAAACTCCTTGTACTTCATACCTAGCCTAAGATTAATTGCAAATATAGTCATCTCGAGCCTCATCGATTACCTTTTGCCGAGATTGACCTGGAGAGAGCCCTCTCCTGTCCTCGTAGGGCTAGCTACGAGGCTGAGCGTGGTTTGATGTGGACCTAGAACCTTGTCTTTTCAGCCTGAGACAAATCTAGGCTCTAACACTTCCGATCCAACCACTTTTCAATTTCTTTCTTGGTCAGATTCCAATGATGCGACATCACACATCTCTTTCAAGCAAATCCGGGTCCCATCAATGGAACCATTTGTTGGCTAAGGGGGTCCTAACCTAGGTTTGGAGTTAGATGCGCCAACCAACAAAAC
This sequence comes from Pinus tabuliformis, assembly GCA_031772625.1. Classification (NCBI taxonomy): domain Eukaryota; kingdom Viridiplantae; phylum Streptophyta; class Pinopsida; order Pinales; family Pinaceae; genus Pinus; species Pinus tabuliformis. Next base: position 1,206,364,391 of record CM062817.1, on the reverse strand, counting down.
CCTACAGTATTGGCCCTTTCAGAAAAAACCTGTGAACCGCAAGCTGAAGTCTCACTCGAAGCAGTATGGGGGAATGCAAGAACCAAGATTCTACATCCAAAGACTAGTGTGATGTCTTACAGTGCCTCAGATCTGCCTTCACACAGATCAATAAACTCTTAGGGCTCGTCATTGAAACTCTATTAAAATAGCCTTCATACATTCACAAAGGTCTACGTTTAGTCCTTGCGGACCTTTAACAGACAATTTTCCTACTTACACGCATCATAGAGCAATCATAAATTAATGTTCACGCAAATTTACTTAAGTCATCAGTAAACATAAGAGACATCACTAGAGCCTTCACAAAAGTATTTAAACATACATTGTGTAAATTATTAAGACTTAGTTAAGAGAATCACATGACAGTCAATCAATATCTCATAAAACAATCATTCATTAGCAGCATATAACATTAACAGAGATAAACAAAAATACTCAAGAATTCTTCGGAAAATTGTCTTTATTGATCTTCAATTCAAGATTATAGACTCAAAATTCCATGTGCACATAGTTGCAGGGGTCTACACACTCAGCTGCGGACTCCACCTAGGCCTCCACGCACTCATCTACGGAGCCTTTATTTCCCTATCTAAGCACAGGAAGCAGAGCCTTCCTGCCCTAGCTCCTATCCTAGACTCTTCAATCAATTGAATTCTCTTTCTTTTTTTCCCTCTAGTTATTCTTGTCCCTTCACTAAGACTCACTACTTATAGAATTTTTCATACAATTTCATGGTCCATGGACCATGACCAACTCAAAACTTATCTAAAACAAGGGGTTAAGCCCCTTTGACTCCTATTCACCTAGGTGCTCTATATCCACAAATTGTGGAGACTTTACATTATTTACAAAATTGTACCAAATTTTAGGTTATCTTAACCCAAAAATAACCCAGGGGACCCCATCCCAACAAAAGACTACTAAACTTCAAAGACCAAAAACAAGCATACAAAGTCCCAAAATTCACAAGTTATGCACATCACCAATGTAATGATACTTGATATGATAAAGGACAACAAACTTGAATAGATTGATTTGAAAAATAGTACAAAGAAATTTAGCAAACCAAAAGAACATCAAGAAAGACTTTCAAGATTGTTGAAGAGGCACTCAAAAAACATGAAAGACAAAATAGGTCAACCAAAATGGGAAAGTAGAGTAAAGAAATCTAAAAATGGGTTATAAACAAAACTACAATGAGTTTCTTGTTCTGCCAAGTCAGGTCAACCAAGAACTTCCACAAGAAGCCTTGAACCCAAAGCCCAAACTGAAACCTTATTCAAAAAGCAAACCGTAGGTTAACTAGGTTTTTCAACAAGAGGAATATTAGAGATTGAAGACTTGCAAGAAAGCAGAGCTTTACAAACAGTGAATGACCAGAAAACAACAAAAAACACCAAGCAACAAACTTAAATGGGCCAAAATTTTTGAAAAATTAATTCAAAATAAGGTATAAACGACTGTGTAAAGACACAGAAGTGTGTATATGCGACTAAAACAGAGGAAACTCGCATATACACGAGTCTATTTGGAGAAACTAGTGTGTATATGCTACTGTGTCTTATGATAAAAGTGTCTATAAAGCTCAGTCAAGAAAAACAAAAATCGAAGCCTAGTCTGTTATAGACAATTTTGTGCCTTACAGCATCAGGCATGAATTGTCAATAATCCAAGGGATCCAAAGTCCCTAAGCATGATGTTCCTACCCCTAGAGGAACAAGGTCAGAAAACCAACAGCTCTCAGATCAGTTCTCCACCTGAAAACACTCAAAAACAAGCAATCCTGAAATCAAAGCAGGTGCTCCACTAGGCTTCTGCGCTGAAACTCAACTCCTCCATGGTGTACCTGCGTTGCAAAGCAGGTAGAACAAAGGCCAACTGCGCTGAGCGAGATGGGACAAGTGGCACACTGAGTCATTGCTCTGGAATCTTCCAAAAATGACACTTGGATCAGGGATTTTGCCTTGTGATGAGTCAGAGGCTCTGTTTCTCCAAGTGGAAGCAAGGTTCTCCAAGTGGACTCAAGAACTGAAGATCAACTGAAGAGAGAGAGGACACAAGGCAGCTACACATCAGTTGCAAGCTGACTCATCCTTTCTCAATTCATCTATATATTGAGCTCTCTCCTATGAGCTCAGGAGGCTGGAATTTTGTGCAAAGTAATGATATGCTATTGGTTTCACTATAGAACTATTGGGTGATTGCTTGAAGGAGGTGAAGAGGAGAAATTCTTTCTGCTGGGAGGTGTTGCTGGATTGGGGCCTTCAATGGTTGTAACTCTCTCAGAACTTTACTTCTTCTATTAATAAAAGCTATTGAGGTTCTTCTATATGCACTTGTTTCAATGATGTATTGTGATAATTGTATATTTGATTTATGCTAATCCTTGAATCAGTTATGATTGCATGCTTCTTGTAGTTTCCTTCTTTGTTATTTTGCAGGATCTCATTGTAGCTGGGCCAGCAAAAGAGCAAGGAGCTGGGAGCAGGCAGCAAAGAGAAGAGTTTGGATTCGACATTAAGCGCAAGGCAACGGTTAGTGCATTTCTTCATTCTCTCTTGCTTTCATAAAGAAGTAAACCTTAAGTAGTTTTCTTTACAGTTGTTGCTGAGGTACTATCACCCTTAGAGTGGGATAGGGTCATCCGAGTCGGATACTTTTCCCTACAACAAACTGGCGACTCCGCTGGGGATCGTATCTGTTTGATTGTTTGTAGTATTTTGCTATTCATTTCCTGAACAAAAGAGTACCAAATCGAAAAGCTTTTGACTATATCAAAAGCGAAGTAGAGGGCAGCTACTCTAGCTCATTTTTGAGCATGTTCATGATTTGAAGAGCTGATCTACAAGGATCCTTGTAAGCTCTTAGTGATAGCTTTTCATCTTCCTTGTCATCCCTTTGTGTGTGCTTGACTGATAGCTTCTGATTTGAGCAAAAACTGTGAATTTTTGAAAAAATTGTGACCCGGAAACTGAGAAAACGCAACTTTCGTTTTCCAAAGCAGGTAGTACACAGGCTACCTGCTTTGCAACCCAGGTCCCGAAGGGGCTACCTGCGCTGAGAGCCAGACTGGCTGTGCAGCACCTGCGTTGGCCCAATTTTGCCTTGTGCATTTGGGGTTTCCTCCCTTTTTCTTGCCTGTTTTCACTATAGATTTTGCAGCCAGTTACCAGTCTTGTACCTGTTCTGAAACCAACCTTACTTGCCATCATTCCGCCTCTGTTATATAACAAAATTGTACTTGTTCTTTTGTATTTCTTACATCATTTACAATTTCTCATAACGAAAGTGAACTAGTCTTGCTTTGGCCTCTTAGATCTGAACCTGTGTTAGGCATTTTGCTGGTCTAAAGAGTTAGCTTGTTTGCTGTCCATAGCTGATTAGTCTTTTTACTTTCGTCATTATGGTTTGATTTCATGTATTTCCAGTGATTAAACAAGTAAATCTTAAGGTGTCTTTTGATTTTGGACAAACTTGTTTGTTTTCGCTTTAAATCGAAATCAAAGTTAAATAACAACTTTCTTTTTGTAATACATCAACATTAAGAAAGGGAAAAGAAAATACATGCATTGTGCATTTTGTATTTGAAAAAAGTTTGCATGATGATTTAGGAGAAAGTGCATTAGTTTGTGCTGTATGAACTGTGTGAAAAGATTTGCCTTTCTTCTCCCTCAGTAGTTAAGATTTTCATCAGTCAAAAAGATTTGAAAAAGCTTGCTTCTCATCTTAGGCTGCATTTAGGAATTTTTCATATACATCTCGTGGTGAACCTTGAAAGGCAAACTTTAAAAAGATCAACTTAAAATATACTGACTGAACCTAACAACGCATTGAAACATAACGCAAACACATAGAGGTCTAAGCTAGAGACGTGTTCCGGCGTCGTTAAACGTAGTGACTGTCGATCTCTACGAAGGTGGGTGATTCCTCCTGAGGGACGATAGCACTAATACGGACTTGTGCTCCCACGTACCGTCGCGTATATATTGGGAGACCCCTATAGGCATTTATCCTTTATCCTTAGGAAGCCGTGTCGGCCGCCCTACTGATCGCGATGCAGTGAACACAGCATTCACGAAGATCGACCACCCGTACCGTAAAACGTATTCTGTGGTTTCGCGAAAGGTTTGGCACACCCTCTGCCTATATCTCCAGAGCAGTTTCTTTTGGCCCTTTTCAAACTCTATAACTGAAAAGGTCCAACCGAGCATTTGTCACTTCGGGCTCGTTAATACATCGAAGGAGACTAGAGTCATCTTTAGCTTTTTCTCGACTCTTAAAACATGAAAAAGCAAAGTTATGTCTAAAGGCGTCTAATAAAATTCATTCAAATCGGAAACTCAATTTTTCCCCTTTATATTTTAGTTGATCGAGTAATCCGCAATCGTGGAAGAAAGTCAATTGAATATCCGTCGTTCGCGGAGGCTTGCGAGTCAACCGTCTTTGTCTCCGGAGTCGAAAACAGTCCGGGCAAAGCGAGCTCGTCGAACCAGTTCAAAATCTCCTTTAAAAGTTAGAACAAGTGTTCCAACAACATCTGAGATTCTGGTTACTCCAAACATTTCCGGAAACCCTGCCTCTATAGAAGAAGTTCAACCGCCACAGAAGGACAGTAATACTGATCCTAGTCTGGGGGAAAATACTTGTATAACTGAACCAATTCCATCTGTAACTGGTCCAGAGAGTTTTGTTCCTCAAACATCTGTCGCTATCGATACAACCCCTTCTTTGGCACCGGAAATCTTTTACGGACCTGACGGTCTTCCTCTTCCACCTGGTCTGATTGCGATAGAGGAAATTATAGAGGAACCGCAAGTATCCACTCCAACTCATTTTGGAGTAGGGGTCACTCTATTTCCTGCTACAACAGAAGTTTGTCCATCACCAGTGGAAGTTCCTGTAGAATCACTAGGCAATCAATTGGATAGACTCAAAATGTCTGAACAACCGTCGACATCTAGGACTGTGTCAAATGACACGGCGACGGCAGAATTACCTGCTGCAAATCCAACAATGTTCGCCGGCATACCATCTGTCCCAACTAGCTCTCAATCGCTAGAAGGAGTCCACCAAGGGACTATCTCGACAGTATGGTCTGTTCCTGTTTGTTCCGGAGTAATGTCTGGTAACTCTTATGGTGAAACTCATCAAATTGACCCTTTTGGGAATCAATTTAGGCCATCCAGTCCTCCAGGACAATCAATTGCCTTGAGTTCTGGATTACCACCGTATGGGGGGCAGTATGCCCTTTCATTACCCCCTCCGGGAGGGTACCCATACGGGAGTTCTCAACCTTATTCAAGTTATGGTGGAATTGCAACGAGTAGTTGGGTACCTATGCTATCCCAGCCACCAAGAGTTGTATATTCTATGCAACAGTGTGTACCTGTGACGAACATCCCAACTACACCGGCTATTGTAACCGTGTCGCAAGTTCAAACGATGCCTGTTGTATGTCAACCTCAGATTTCTCAGGTTCTCATGCAACAGCCCCTTGACCCTGCGACCCAACCACAATCGCCTACTGGTGGGGCGACACAAGTACAATCGGGTACAATTACCCCACATCTTGGTCCAATGGTTAGTGTAGCGCAACAACCCATGGTATCGCAACCGTGGATAGTGCAATACCAACAGCCACAATTCCAACAAGTGTACCAAGGTTCTGAACAGCAAATCTTTGCGAATACTGGACAACCATATATCCAAAATGGCCAAAATCAACCACTTTATAGTGGTCAAGTCCATCAACCGTATCAATCATACCAACATCAACTCCATTATGCTGGTATGCAAAGACCAACTGTTCAGGCAATTCCATCGTACCCTGGTTACGCTTCCCCTAACTTGAATCAACAGTTACCGTTCGTGGCGACTTTAGAGTTGCCTGATCTACATCGGTTAACCAATGATCCAATTGCTTATGCCCCATGGTGGCCAGTGATCCCGCACAAACTTCCATCCGACATTCCTAAATTCAATGGAAATCCAGGTGAAGACCCGTCGAATCATGTGATGACATTTCATCTATGGTGTTCGTCGAACACTTTAAATGATGATTCGATAAGGCTTCGCCTTTTTCAGAGGACATTGACAGGTCCAGCGGCGAAATGGTATATAGAATTGCCAAGAGCTTCGTTCGACAATTTTAGCTCCCTTGCCACGACATTCTTAACCCACTTTCAATTACCAATAAGGTATGAAACAGGAACAGAGATATTGACTAACTTCAAACAGACAACCGCAACTCATATATCAGATCATATACATGAGTGGCGACGTCGACGAAGAATGGTTAAAACATACGTTCCTGATCAGCTTTTAGCTGAGTGGTTTATAAAGTCGTTACTTCCGGCCATAACGGAAGATGTGGCAAAGGGGGGAGTCGTAACAGAAGAGCAGGTTATTGCTCGTGCACAATATTTGGACTTAGTATATACTCAGTCCGGCACGCTCTATGACAAAATACCAGACGCCCCTAGACCAGAGTTTTCAATCCCTCCTCCTCCTAAATCAAATAGTGACTCTCATGCCGGCGATGGCGTGATTGGCACGGCAAACACGAATCCGAAAAGGACCAATCAAAAGAAGGCCCGTAAGGATTCGAATCAAAATGCGCATGAGGAAATTCTTGCTTCGGAAGTAAATGCCGTATCGACAGATAAAGGCAAAGAAACCAATCAACCAGGAAGCAAGAAGAAACAAAACAAAGGGAAGAAGAATAAACAAGGTGGGTCATCCCCTAAGAAAAATTCTTCGAACCCTCCTGGGAATAGGAAACCGAATCCATGTCAAATATGCGATGACAAAGATCATAACACTAAGAATTGCCCATTCAAAGCTGAGCTAAAGAGGTTCTTTAAGAGTCCGCATACCTCAGCTGTGTCAAGTGATCCATTTCCTAACCCAGGTCAGAATCTGGTTGATAGTGGAAACACTTCCCCGTCTCAAGTACTTATGTTGTCGATTTCGAAACAACAAAATGATGCTTTGATTTCGACAAGGAACAAAGATTACGGGAATCCACAGGTGTCGAACGATAAAGGTAAAGATCAACCTAGCAGTTCGACAACAACTTCGGCAGAAGTTGTACCCCCCATCACGCATGAATTAACGATAAAACCGCCAAAGGGAGTAGTACACAAGTCGACATTTAATCCTCGTGCCAGAGCGGCACAGCATTATAACATAGTAGAAGATTTGGCGCAATCGCCATCTGCTATGTCGACTCTTGAGGTACTACAACATTGCCCATCCCAAAGGCAGGCATTGTTATCAGCAATTGGTGGGGTGGATCCTAAAGATTCCAATCTGGTATCCTTTGATCACAAAGGGTATGATCCTCAGTTACCAGCTCAACTAGCTTTCCTCGTCCAAGTGAAAGCCCTCAACAAAACAGTTCATAGAACGATTATTGATGAGGGGGCATCGACATGTATTATGTCGATGAGTTGCTGGAAAACTTTAGGATCTCCAACCTTGTTGCGATCATCGACAACATTAAAAGCATTCGACGGAAGGATATATACCCCTTACGGTATCCTTAGTAACCTGAAAGTTGAACTAGGGGGCAAAACAGTAGAAATAGATGTTGTAGTCATTGATGGCAATCTTGACTATAACATCCTACTGGGAAGACCATGGATTTATGCCATGCAAGCTGTTGTGTCGACTTATTTTAGGAAGATCGCATTCCCCTTTGAAGGAGGGATTACGGTCGTCGATCAACAAAACTTCCTCCCTAATGGTTCACAAGTTACAGGAAGCGTTCCCATGATCCATGGCAGCGACCGGTCGATTCAAGATATTGGAGTAGGTCTGTTGAAAGATCCCACTATGATGGGAACTTTCGCGCTACCACCTCCTAGTTGCATAGGAAATGTACCATTTGTAGCAACATGCAATATGGTATCCACCTTGAAAAACACAGAAGGCAAAGTCGCTATGGATCATGCAATGGTTTTGCCACCAAGCCCCATTGAAATATTGTAGCAATCAATGTTTCATGCCTGGGAGGCGAATCCCGATCAGCGCTCTTCGAGCGTTTGGGTAGATAGATCTAGAGAATATGGTACCCCATTAGATCCTTGGTCGAAAGTACATGGGACTGACGAAGGAATCTTACAATCAATGATGATTGAGGGGGCACCATGGAATGATCACCACCATCGTTCCCTTCTTCCGGAATACGAAGAAGATACTCAGAAAGATCTTTACCACCCTTCAGTCTTTGAATTCCTAACAAACACTGTAAACACGGTGGATTCTGAGCGAAACTTATCCAATATTGAAGAGACGATAGCCATAAATATCTCGACCAAAACAGGTATTGTAGAGAATATTCATGTCGGCAAAGGTTGTTCCCCTTCATAACTGGAAATATATAACGCTCTCTTTCGCAAATTTAGAGATGTCTTTGCTTGGTCGTATGATGAAATGCCAGGCATCGACTCGAGTATCGTTGAACATGAAATTAAAATGTATCCTGATGTCAAACCAGTAAGACAACGGCTTCGACAGGTGCACCCTAAGAAAGCCGCTGCCATTAAAGCAGAAGTTGAGAAACTTCTCCATGCTGGATTCATCTACCCGGTTCCTCTAACCGATTGGGTATCGAATATTGTTCCTGTTATGAAAAAACAAGGAACAATACGAGTGTGCGTCGATTATAGAGATGTAAATCAAGCTTGTCCGAAGGACAACTACCCTACACCCTTCATCGACCAGATAATTGATGAATGCGCCGGATGTGAAATCTTTTCCTTTATGGACGGATTCTCCGGGTATAATCAAATTAATATCCGCCCGCAGGACCAGTCAAAGACTGCATTTATATGTCCGTGGGGCACATTCGCTTATCGAAAATTACCCTTTGGCTTGAAGAACGCAGGGGCAACTTTTCAGAGGGATATGAATTATGCCTTCCATGACATCAAGAGCATTGTTCAACCATATCTCGACGATCTTCCGGCTCATTCGCGAAAGCGGACTGATCATCCGCAGCATTTAAGAGCGATATTTCTACGTTGCCGACACTACAAGATAAGACTCAACCCACACAAGTGTGTGTTTTGCGTCGGTTCTGGTCGTTTACTTGGCTTTGTAGTCTCTAAAGATGGGATTCGTCTCGACCCTTGTAAGGTTCAGGCAATCATCAATTTGCCTCCACCTTCGAATTTGCTTCAGATTCAGAAACTCCAAGGGAAAGCAAACTTTTTGAGGAGGTTCATTCCAAATTACGCAGAACTTGCTAAAGGTTATACACGTCTTTTGAAAAAGATGTACCCTTCGATTGGGACCAGGTTGCGCAAGCTTCCTTTGACGCTTTGAAAGAATCTCTATTAAAAGCATCATTAATGTACGCCCCAGATTATCTTAGGGATTTTAACCTGTATCTAGCTGCAGCAGATACAACCATTGCGATGGTTTTAGTTCAAGAAGTCGATGGAGTTGAACATCCTGTATATTATTTAAGTAAAAACTTAAATGATACAGAAAGTAAATATTCTTACGTTGAAAAGCTAGCGCTTGCTGCTGTTCAAGAGGTACAGAGATTTCGACATTATATCCTCTTTAGGAAAACTACCATTCTGTCAGATTGCAACCCCATGACTTATATACTGTCGCGACAGTTGCTGGGGGGCAAGTATTCCAAATGGATAGCGATTCTTCAAGAGTTTGATCTGGAATTTGTAAAATCCAAGTCAAAGAAAGCTCTGGTATTCGCAGAATTATTATGCGACCTCCCTTCGTCGTCCAACGATGAAACCTCCAAGGAATCAATCGTGGACGAGAATTTGTTTCTGATATCTGCAAGCGATGAATGGTATGGAGATATAATTATCTATCTCCAAACCCAAAAGTTTCGGCCAGACACCTCACACTCCGAACAGAAACGTATACGATACCAAGCAAAAGACTACATGATCGTCGGTGATACTCTTTACCGTCGTGGTATCGATACCGTTCTGAGGAGGTATCTCACCCATGAAGAAGCCGAAAAAGCCCTGAATGAGTGTCATTCAGGCGCGTGTGGGGGGCATCAATCAGGTTTCGCTACAGCCCAAAAGATATTAAGAGCAGGATATTTTTGGCCAACAATGTTCAAAGATTGCATAATCGCAGTCCGAAGTTGCCATTCCTGCCAAATCTTTGATAGCAAAACCAGAAGACCGCCCGCACCCCTGCAACCAATAGTTGCAGTTGGGCCTTTCGCCAAATGGGGCATCGATTTCATGCAATGTAACCCCACCTCGACGGGGGGCATGGGCATATTATAGTCGCAGTAGACTATTTTACCAAGTGGGCCGAGGCGATGCCTACATTGGACAATACCGGTGAAACAGCTGCCCTATTCTTTTTCAATCATGTAGTCGCCAGGTTCGGCGTACCCCAGGCTATAGTTACAGATCATGGATCGCATTTCCGCAATCACATGATGGTCGAATTAGCTGCATATTATAGTCGCAGTAGACTATTTTACCAAGTGGGCCGAGGCGATGCCTACATTGGACAATACCGGTGAAACAGCTGCCCTATTCTTTTTCAATCATGTAGTCGCCAGGTTCGGCGTACCCCAGGCTATAGTTACAGATCATGGATCGCATTTCCGCAATCACATGATGGTCGAATTAGCTGCCAAACTAGGGCTATCTCACGACAGCTCTACTCTGTATTATCCACAAGCCAACGGACAAGTTGAAGCAATCAACAAAGTCCTGAAGCGTATGTTGCAAAGGATGATCGGGGTTCATAAAAGAAGATGGCACCTAATCCTGTATGCAGCCTTGTGGGCCTACCGAACCTCGGTAAGAAACGCAACCGGATTCACACCTTTCCAATTGGTGTACGGTCTAGAAGCAGTCTTACCGATCCAGTGTGAAATTTCGTCGCTTAAACTCGCAATTGATCTCCTCCCCGGAACTTCGGAAGAAGAGGCTCGTTTCTTGGAATTAATCCACTTGGATGAAACCCGTCATGATGCCGCTTTGGCTAACGAAGCCCATAAGAAACGAGTCAAGGCTCAGTTCGACAAAAATGTCAAACCCCGTGTCTTCTCAGAAGGTGATTTGGTCTTGCTTTATGACCAAGAATCCGATAAATTAGGAGCAGGTAAATTCAATTCCTTATGGATGGGCCCCTATATTGTTAAAAGAGTGTTAGCAAAAGGAGCCTACGAGTTAGTAGATTACGACGGAATTCCACTGGCGCAGCCCCGGAACGGGCTGTACCTCAAGCGTTACTATGCTTAAATAGTAACCTGCATGCTTTTGTTGTATTTTGTTTTCGCCAAAGTTCTTGTTCTGATTGAGTGATTCCCCCTTTTTCATTCGTTGCAGATGTCAAACCTTATGGAGACATGTGTTGGATATGCCGACGGAGCGAGTCGTAGTTCGCGGAACCTATCCTCCGCAGCATGGGCCATTTTTGATCCAAGTGGCGAGTTAGTAAGTTTCAGAGGTGTATGTATTGGGCAATCAACGAATAACATCGCTGAGTATAGCGCGTTGATAGAACTACTCTCTGATGCCATCACACGAGGCATATGCCGACTAATTGTCAGGCTAGACTCACAGCTCGTAGTACTACAACTCAATGGTATATATTCTGTTCGTAATCCAGCTATTTATCGCATGTTCCTAAGAGTAAAGATCTTGGAAAGACGATTTGATTCAATTCAATATCAACATATTTCGAGAAATCTAAACACATTAACTGACTCATTGGCAAACTATGTGTTAGATAGACATTTGCAACATTTATAAAAAAAGACGCATCATAAAAAGTGTACATATGAATCATCCAAATCAACCAGAATGAGACTCGAAAATCAAAATATATATAAGCTGTTCATAAAGTTCATACATAATGTCCTGTAACCGAGACAAAAATTGGTCATGTGACCTAAAAACTCAAAAATGCTAGGGGGCACCCTAGCCTAGTGATGCTCCTGATAGTAAGCCACAGTCTGTGCTATCATGCGCAGAAGACGGGTCCATCGTCTAGGTACACCGATAGTATGCTGCTGCATCGGTAAAGGTAACTCGTCAATCTGTACATCCGGAAGACCACGGGTAAGGTTCTCAACCTGCCCCTGCACGGCTGTAAGGGTCTCAGTATCGCTAAGATCGCGGATAATAACTCTCCGAGCAGGTTCCTCTGCCGGAGCAGCAACAGGTGGTCTCAGACGAACTGCCGGACGAACAGGACCGACATCTGCAAGCACACATGAGTTCAATTAAAGTCTTGATAGAATAAAGCACAAGAACATTATAAATGAAAGCAATGAACAATAATATGGTTGAAGTTCCTACCAGTAGCATCCCACTGAGCACCGTCTGGCAGTACCATATCCGGATCACCCCGGAAATCCATACCAACATATGGGTACTCGGAAAAAGCCATCTCCTGGCGATCGAACCACCTGAAGAAAGCGGCAGTAAAAGAAATCTGGGATTGACCTGCATGTCTGGACATGTGATCGACCCATCGCTGCATACGTGGCTCGGTAGGAGAAGGCACTCCGAGATCAATGTACTGAGGTTGCATCAGAGGGATCTTCTCCAAGGCGAAGGCAGTCAGAATCAAACCGAAACCAAAGTTCTTCAGCTTCCCATCCTTCACCTTGTTCAGTTGACTTTTCATTTGAGTAAGCACTGCATCACTCCAGTTGAAGATCTTCGGTTGGAGACACTCCAAGGCATGCTGCATATGAGACCTGTTGGCGACATGTAAAGATGCGCTGCCGGCCATCCTACCAAGAGTATACAGAATAGACCTGAGAGGCCTGCTAGTAACATCACGGATGACTACCTTGCCGTCTCTGCTCGGCTGGGACCCCTCCCTGCAATACTGGCGGACATAGTCTCTCACGGAATCATTCCCCCGAACTGTGTCTGTCACGGTCAATGGAATAGGTTTGTTCCTGATCTGGAATACTTGGTTAACAGGATCCCAAGCATCAAGCATATACTGCAGTAGTGAAATCTGTGCTCTCATGCTTGAGATACGGAAAAACTTCAGCATACCACAGTCTCGTAGCGCGCCCACCGTAACAGGATCATGAAGGGCAATCATATCTTCTTCTTCATGTTCTCGTTCTCGCCATGTGAGGGCCATCTTGATCAAGAATCCCTGCAAAACAAAAAAGAGAATGAGTCAGCTCCTGAAATTGATGAAAAACTGGCGAAAATTTCATCAAAATCTGTAAAAAATTGTTGTTTTTTATGCCCCAACGCAGTTTTCGAATGGGGAACCTGCGTTGATCAGAGGGCGCCCTGGCAAAACCCTAGAGGCTCAATAGAACAGCAAAACAGGCATAAAACAGGAAAATGAAACCATGAAAATGAAGAGCTAAGGTTTAGCTCCTACCTGGTCCAAACGGCGCCGAAAATCGTCCGCAGAATCTCCCGGAATCAGCTGATGAAAATCAAGGGGAAAGAGGCTCCTCCAAAGCTCCAACAAGCAAATGCAAAGGAAATGGTAAAATGAGAGGTAAAAACCCTTTTTATTTGCTTTCTTACGTAATTCAAGGTAAATATTAATGTGTTAATCTCATTTTCAAGTAAATATTACTCATTTCTAACTAGTTTGTTGCAGCAATTTGAAAATGCAGTGCTATCAGTGAAAAAGAGAAGCTAGTTATGGTAAAAAATCAAAAGTAAACCATATAATCGAGCAGTTTTAGCACACAGTTCATGCTCGTTAAAAAATAAACGCAAGATCCGAGCAGTTTTAGCACATAGTTCATGCTCGTTAAAAAATAAACATAAGTTGTGAGCAATCTTCCCCTAGAGTTCAAGCTCACCCAGAAAAAATGAACCGGTAAATAACCGTGGTAAATGTAACCTTTGATAGCCATATTAAAGCCCTTGGTCGTGTTCTTGCAGTCTCACCTCCATCCGTTCATTTGGCCAATCGTTCATCTCCATATGTTTGTTTACCCATTTTGAGGAACAGCTGCGAAGAGTGATTTCACTTAGCCATCCTTGTGACACTGCCGTGATTGGAAAATTCCAACCTGTACCTGGAATCTGCTGCTATCCCTGTTTATCACTCGTTCCTCAAAAGACGAGTCTTCTTTGAGCTCTTTTCTCATGACTCGTAAAATATGAAAAGTTTGCCGAGTTTTGGCCTTCCAGCTCGTTAAACGACCGGAAGAGCTATCCCTCCTCTAGATTTTAATCTTTTTGGACCTGAGGGATTATTGCACAAAAAGATCGAGCGCTTGTTTTGTTCGGCTCGTTAAAGCAATCGAAAATTCATCCCTTCTGTATTGTTTTATACTTTTTTGGACTTAAGGGATTAGATGACGAAAAAGGAATTCTGGAGTTGACTTTATGTACCTTTTCAGACTCTCTAAAAATGAAAAGGACCGAGTTATCCTTGTCGTTAGACTCGTTAAATTCATTAAATAGCGACAAACTTGTCTTTAGACGAGAACGAGTTTCCCTATCGCTAGGCTCGTTAAAACATAGCGATGGGCTTGCCCGAAGGGCAGGTTATAGAACAAGCATATGTTATCCTCCTCAAGCTTGATAAAAATAAAGAGGTACTGGTCAGCAATGACTGGGGAAAAATTGGGAGAACCTCACAGCTTTAATGGTAGCAAGTCGCTCTTGAACATGACACTTTGTCCTCCGTATCACATCGGGTTGGGTTGTTTCATTCACCGGTCTCATCACCATGGTCCTCGCCACACCATCCACATTTGGGGTAATGCTACCAATCCATCACATCAGTGTCGTTATATGTTCAAGAGATGTTGTTCTGCAAAGAGTCAACTGTGTCCCATCCACTGCCATACATTGTCCTTCATCCATTTCATGACCGCCACCCTGAATCATACATCACAGTTTGTTTTCACCTCATCACAATCACTAGCTCCGTTCCGTGTCACTGATGTGGGATTCATTAAGGCCCTCCTTTGACGGATCGCTCCTTGTCGACATCAGCTCATTATCCAAGGAGTTGATCTAGGAACAACCCCTTCAGTACTTTGAAGCTTGCATGCCTCAATGGCAAGTTTCTCACTTCCGGCGACAGGTATACATCAATGACCTTCGACCAGAAGATTTTGCATGGTGGTCGACGCCAAGTCCTTTATTCCCACCATGTGAATTGTACTGCTGTACCTTGAGGGTCATCATCCTTATCGGTGATTCCTCTCGCGCTTGTTAACGGTTTACATCATTGACCGGTAATCAAGCGATGTCTTTCCATGTTCGACTTCAAGAAATTCTCACATGGATCGACTTGTACATCGAGTGGAGATCGGAAGAGATTGAAGACCCCGGATCTAGTTTCATCCATCCGGGCTGCGATATATATTCAGGATATAAAGACATTGGATATGTACATCATTGCAGCAGATGATCATCCTTCTCAAAGGATGATAATTTCAGCAGAGAATTATCAGTCTATCATCAGACGATCGTCTGTGCTATGTACCAAAATGAATTTATAAAGCTGAGCATGGGAATGCCCGCCTCAGCTAGATCATGAAAAAGAATGAAAAATAATGTATTGTATTGTATCTTATTACAGGACACTTCTCAGCAGATTGAATGAACTTCGGATCCTCCTAATAAAGCATTTCACCCGATAAACGACCTCATACTTTAGGGGGCATCTGTTATAGACAATTTTGTGCCTTACAGCATCAGGCATGAATTGTCAATAATCCAAGGGATCCAAAGTCCCTAAGCATGATGTTCCTACCCCTAGAGGAACAAGGTCAGCAAACCAACAGCTCTCAGATCAGTTCTCCACCTGAAAACACTCAAAAACAAGCAATCCTGAAATCAAAGCAGGTGCTCCATTAGGCTTCTGCGCTGAAACTCAACTCCTCCATGGTGTACCTGCGTTGCAAAGCAGGTAGAACAAAGGCCACCTGCGCTGAGCGAGATGGGACAAGTGGCACACTGAGTCATTGCTCTGGAATCTTCCAAAAATGACACTTGGATCAGGGATTTCGCCTTGTGATGAGTCAGAGGCTCTGTTTCTCCAAGTGGAAGCAAGGTTCTCCAAGTGGACTCAAGAACTGAAGATCAACTGAAGAGAGAGAGGACACAAGGCAGCTACACATCAGTTGCAAGCTGACTCATCCTTTCTCAATTCATCTATATATTGAGCTCTCTCCTATGAGCTCAGGAGGCTAGAATTTTGTGCAAAGTAATGATATGCTGTTGGTTTCACTATAGAACTATTGGGTGATTGCTTGAAGGAGGTGAAGAGGAGAAATTCTTTCTGCTGGGAGGTGTTGCTGGATTGGGGCCTTCAATGGTTGTAACTCTCTCAGAACTTTACTTCTTCTATTAATAAAAGCTATTGAGGTTCTTCTATATGCACTTGTTTCAATGATGTATTGTGATAATTGTATATTTGATTTATGCTAATCCTTGAATCAGTTATGATTGCATGCTTCTTGTAGTTTCCTTCTTTGTTATTTTGCAGGATCTCATTGTAGCTGGGCCAGCAAAAGAGCAAGGAGCTGGGAGCAAGTAGCAAAGAGAAGAGTTTGGATTCGACATTAAGCGCAAGGCAACGGTTAGTGCATTTCTTCATTCTCTCTTGCTTTCATAAAGAAGTAAACCTTAAGTAGTTTTCTTTACAGTTGTTGCTGAGGTACTATCACCCTTAGAGTGGGATAGGGTCATCCGAGTCGGATACTTTTCCCTACAACATAGTCCAAAAGATCAAACTTGATGCCCAAGAAGTAAAAAAGGTCACAAAAACTGTAAAAGCAAGAAACCAATCAAATAGGCCCTAATTGTAATATCCCTCCGCTTAATAATAAATAATAAATAATAAAAATAATAAATAATAATTCAATAATAAATAATAAATAATAAATAATAAATAATAAATAATAAATAATAATTAATAATTAATAATTAATAATAGAAATAATAAATAAATCACTTAATAATAAATAATAAAAATAATAAATCATGAATGTTAAATAATAAATGATATTAAAATATACAAAGAAAATAAATAAAAATAATAAAATAAAAATAGTAATAACCATCCTAAAACTCTAAATAAGAATAAATAGAAATAAAACAAGAAAACTATCAAAAAGAAGGAAATAAAACAAGAAAAGCTAAAAATCAAAAGAAAAGTAAAGAAATAAAACAAGAAAGCTAAAAATCAAAAGAAAGTTGCATGTAGACACATGAAGTGGGTGCATGTGGTTCCCCTTCCAATGTTGTTCTATTTAATAGATGGTGAGGAAGATGAGAGACATTCTTGCATTCCATCTTTCTGAGATTCTATCTTTCATTCTCTTGGGAGAATGGTGTTTTAAGACACAGGAGTCATTGGCAGTAGTACATTGATTGAGGGCTCGGGGGTGGCCAGTTGTAGCGAATTATTGCACAATTGAGCCTATGGTTGGGTGGAGAGTCGTCCCCAAAGCGTTGTTGCGGTAAGCCTACTTCTACCACAGGTAAGCATTATTCATTTAGTTTATTAATTACATGTTTATCTGGCTAGATAAGTGCCACTCTGATTTAAATTAAATGTTGATTAGTAAAGTTAATTAGATATTTATTTTTGGACTGTTACATATGGTATCAGAGCAAGTTTCAACCCTTAGGGCCTATGGGCATCTATTTTTTATTTTTTTTTATTTTGTCGAGATATTTAACTTGACTTGTTTTTGAAAGTCACAGGATGCTTACTTTCCTGCGAGTAATTTCCACGGCAACTGAACTTTGGAATCAGGGTTTCTAGATTCCACAATTCTGATTTGTTTTCATTAATTCGTTAGCCATTTCTAACAATTGTTTGCAGGCTCTACCACAAACTGAGTGGTGTGTATTTTTATGATAGGTATCAGATAAAGCTCGTTTATCATAAATTTATATATTGCGGTTCTGAAAGATAATTTGGTTCTGTGATCATTTTGTCCGGGAATTTTTTATTTGTGTTTGGTATTCATGGCAAAGTTTGATAAATATTCATGTGTATTCGCTCAGTTTCCCATCTGCAAGCAATCACATTTCTCCTAAGTTCATGATCTGTCGTAGCTGGTTAGCATATTCATAATCATAATTAACAGTTGTCAACATACAATGTTGTTAAACAATTACTAAAAGAGTTTTAAAACACTCTATAAATGGATCTTATAAATAGGAAGACGTTTCTAGTAGATTTCAGAAATTTGGCATAAATTTATACAATAACCATGTCAGGCCAGGGTAACTCCACATTGAACGAGAGAAAACACTGATTGATTTTATTCATTAGCTAACACATTATTTATACATATACAAAACGGATCAATTCATCTTCTAGATGACTGTCCAGCTTCACCTCATCCGTTTCGGATTAGGTGTCAACATTCCCCCCCTTAATATGAAGGGATGTTGGTGAGTCCAAGCATCATTCTGAATCTTTCAAGCTTTTCTCTTCCAAGCGCTTTGGTGAAGATGTCTGCAATTTGCTCGTTTGTGGAACAATGACGGAGATGGATTGTTTTGGCCTCAACATGATGTCGGATCAGATGATATTTAGTATTGATGTGCTTAGTACGATCATGGAACTTTGGGTTCTTGGCCAACTTTATTGCAGATGTGTTATCAATCATGAGTGGAGTTGATTGTATTTGTTTTACCTGCAAATCTTCAAGAATTTTCCTGAGCCACACAATTTCTTTCGTTGCTTCAACTGCTGCCACATATTCTGCTTCTGTTGTGGAATCTGCTGGTACTGATTGTTTGCGTGATCTCCAGGAGACAGCTCCTGATCCAAGACTCATAGCATATCCTGAAGTAGATACCCCAGTTTCTTTGTCTCCATCGAAGTCTGAATCAGAGTATCCAATCAAGTTGAAGTTGTCCACCTGTGTATACTTGATTCCAAGGTCTTGAGTTCCCTTCAAGTACCTTAGAACTCTTTTTGCAGCAGACCAATGTCCTTCACAAGGCTTTTGCATAAACCTTGAGAGGATTCCAACAGCAAATGAAATGTCTGGTCTGGTAGTAGTGAGGTAGATGAGACTTCCTACAAGCTGTCTATACTTTGTTGCATCCTCAAATTCTTTTCCTTCAATAGATGTGAGCTTCAAGTTTTGTTCCATTGGAGTAGAAAGGGGATTGCACCCTGTCATGCCAAATCTGTTTAACAAATCTCCAATGTATTTCTTTTGAGAAAGAAATATGGACTTTGGATGTTGGGTTACTTCAATGCCAAGATAGTAATGAACATAGCCCAAATCAGTCATTTCAAAAAAATTTCCTAATTCTTTCTTTATGGATGCAATATAACTTTCATTGTTCCCTGTCATTAAAAGATCATCTACATATACCACAAGATATACAACTGTTTTGCCAACTTTCTTGACAAATAAAGTTGCATCATCAAGATCAAAATGTTTGAAGTTGAGTTTCAGAAGATGCTCAGTTAGTTTTTCATACCAGGCTCATGGTGCTTGTTTGAGGCCATACAAGGACTTCACAAGTTTGCATACTTTGTGTTCATGTCCTTTCACAGCAAATCCTTCAGGCTGGGACATAAAAACATTCTCTTTTAGATCTCCATTCAAGAATGCAGTTTTTACATCCATTTGATGGACTTTCCAACCGTTCTGAGCAGCTAGTGCAAAGAGTGTCCGGATGGTGGCCCATTTTGCTGTGGGAGCAAAA
Source organism: Pinus tabuliformis (assembly GCA_031772625.1). Taxonomy (NCBI): domain Eukaryota; kingdom Viridiplantae; phylum Streptophyta; class Pinopsida; order Pinales; family Pinaceae; genus Pinus; species Pinus tabuliformis. The sequence goes on along the minus strand of CM062817.1, from coordinate 1,206,344,697 downwards.
GTTTCCTCACAATCGACCCCTTCCTTTTGTGCAAAACCTTTTGCCACAAGCCTAGCTTTGTGCTTGTCAAGTGAGCCATCAGCTTTGTACTTGTTCTTGTAGACCCACTTGTAGCCAATTGGTTTGGTTCCAAATGGAGGATCAACCAGCTTCCAAGTGCCATTCTTTATGAGGGCATCATACTCCTTCTGCATCGCTTCTTTCCATTCACCATGAGAAGCAGCTTCTTTGAAGGAAGTTGGTTCAAAATCTGTAGACAAGTTCAATTCACAATCATAAGTAACATCCATATCAACAGGTGAATTAGAGTTATCTACATCACCTCCATCTTGTCGGTTTGAATTTCTGGTTCCTGTTTTTCCAATTTCATCAGGATGAACACTTTCAAGTGTCTTGTCAGCCACTTTGGGGGACCTTTCTGAGATGGTCCAGGCTGTTCTGTTGATTGAGTTGGGACTGAATCAAGATTAAGTCTCCCAATTCTATCAATTACATCACTTAAAGCATCATCCGTTGTTGGAGTGTCATGTAGGGGAGATTGTTCTTCAGAAGGAGATTCCACATGTTGATCTAGTATAGGAATCCCCCCTTCAAGATGTGGAATCTGATTATCAAACTCTTGGAATGATTTCGGTTTTGTGAATCTATCCAAGCGATCAAGTTGCCGCTCAACAACACTGTCTGATTTGGATGCTTCAAGAAAAATGACATCTCTAGATAAAACAAACTTTTTATTTACTTCATCATAAAGGCGGTATGCTTTAGATGTGTTTGAATACCCCAGGAAGATACACTTACGACTTCTAGCACCAAGTTTGTTTCTATGTACCTTTGGTATTAAAGCATAACAGGTGGAACCAAAAATCCTGAGATGTTTTACCAAAGGAACATGTCCATACCATAATTCATAAGGAGTCTTGTTTCTTATAGCACTAGATGGACATCTATTCTTTATATATGCAGCACATAGAACAGCATCAACCCAAAACATTGTCTTTACATTTTTGAAGAAAAGCATGGATCGTACCATATTCAAAATTGTTCTGTTCATTCTTTCAGCTACACCATTCTATTGCGGATTATAAGGCACAGTTGTTTGATGTTTAATCCCATGTTGGCGAAGATAGTGTTAAAATTCATTTGATGTATATTCTTTTCCATTATCAGTGTGAATAGACCCAATATGAGATTGTGCATCATTTTCAATCCATTTATGAAAATTCTTGAATGTTTGAAAAGCATCAGATTTGTTCTTCAAAAAATAAACCCAACACATTCTGGTGTAATCATCAATAAATGTCATTATATATTTATTTCCATTTGCAGAAGGAACAGGCATTGGACCACATAAATCTGAATGAATAAGTTCAAGCTTCCTATGTGCTCTTGAATGTGAATCATGAAAAGACTGTTTGCTATGCTTTCCTAGAATGCAAGCATCACATTGTTTATGTTTTCTAGGAATTGTAGGCAAACCAGCAACACCATTTTTCTTCAACAAGCGGAGACTATCATAGTTTAAATGTCCAAATCTAGCATGCCATAATAAACTTGATGGAAGTGCACCTTCTTCATGATGAGAAATATATGAGAAATGCTGTGCATGAGCAGAGGTTCCTTGCAGTTTAAGGAGTCTTTCTTCTTCTATACCCCTCATGACAAGTGAGTGGTCAGATGCCTTTCTTAACTCAAGCTTGCCATCAAACATGTGAATGGAGTGACCTTGCTGGCGGATGTGGACCAGGGACAGCAAGTTTCTCTTCAGCTGTGGGAGATATAGAACATGATCCAGAAGAAAGTTTGGAAGACCAGGCAGTTTAAGCCTGATTGTGCCAAGCCCTGATGGCTTGATTTTTGACTGATCTGCAAAGTATACTGCTCCATCAACATTGTCAGTGAAATCTTCAAAGAAATCTCTCCTATAAGTCATATGACAGGTTGCTCCTGAATCAAGCAACCAGTCATTTTTCGAAGAAGCAAGTGAAGCATTAAACAAATCTTCATTTACTCCAATGTTACATTGTGCCTCAATATAGTGAGCGGATTCAGGTGCTTTACCTTTGTCTGTGTCATCAGTTTTACCTTTCTGCTGATTTCTTCTCTGCTCAACCTTGTCCCATGGTAGCTTGCATGTAGAAGCATCATGTGATCCATTTCGTTTGCAGCGAATGCAATGCAGATCTGCCTTTTCTGCTTGAGGATGTCTGCCCCCCCTGCCTCTGAAGTATCTTCCTCTTCCTCTTCGTCCACCTCTTCCTCTTGTAGAATCTTGAGCAGGATTCTTTTCTTTATGAGCAAGGCAAACAGTCTCTTCAGAAGATTCAGGGACTGTTTTCTTTCCAAAGGCTTTCTCTCTTTCAGCAAACTTTTTCACAAGGGTGTCAAAGGTTATATCTTTAATATTTCCATTTGCTTGTAAAGACTCAAGATAGTTAGAGTAGGTAGGATAGAGTGCTTTGAGAAAGGCAATAAGAGAGATATCCAGCTCAACCTTAGTGGATTTAATATCATGCACTATAGACTTTATTTCAGATGCAAGAGTAAGAGGATCATTATTTTTCAGTTCAAGAGTGAAGAGTTTAATCATGAGCTGAACAACTTCAAGTGCAGAATGTGTATCATAGAGTTCTTTCAGCTTTTGTAAAGCTTCAAAGGCAGTGGAATATGATGAAATATGACGACTTACTTCCTCACTTACGGATGCTGCGATCAATGTAAAGGCTTTGCTGTTCTTGTTTTCCCAAATGGCGAGTTCTTTGTCTGATATGGGCTGCACAGGGTCCTGTCTTCTTCTCCGACACACACACCTTTCCACAGCTCATTGTAGATGAGGGTGTGTTTTACCATCCGAGACCATTCAGAATAGTTCTCCTTGCCAGTGAGAACTATTCCAACCATTGAAATGATTGAATGCATTCTGTGAAAAAAAATATCTCTGCCAAAAACACTACTGTTGAGAGAGAAAAAAAAAAAAAAATCCTTATATGATAGCCTTATGCATTTTATTTTTCTTCTAACATTTCATCAGCATCAGCATTTCTTATATCACCATTACTTCCATAATATTATGTTTTAAGAAAAAAAAGAGGGCGCTCAAATATATATCACTGCTCAACATATATCACTGTTCAACATATACCATTGCTCAACATATATCACTGTTTTGAAAAAGAGGGCGCTCAAATATATATCACTGTTTTGAAAAAAGAGGGCGCTCATATGACTTGACTATATCAGTTTTCAAATCCCGCAATCTCAAAAATGATGCACAGATTACAAAAATTAAGAAATGATATATTTCAGGTACCACACCACCTCTTCGTTGCCACAAGTGTCTGGCAATGAACGCTGGATTGCTGGAATGAACGCAAGATTGCTGGAATGAACGCTGGATTGCTGGAATGAATGCAGTTCTTTATAATAAAAAATGATATCACTGGATTGCTAGAATGAACGCTGTTCTTTATAACAAAAAACGATACCACTGTTCTTACCACAGTTTACAGTCTTCGATACCACAGTTTACAGTCTTCAATAAAAACACAGTCACCATCTCAAGTCTTCAAAAAACGCAGTCCATAGTCATTTAAAAATACAATGCAGTCTATAAAAATGCACATATAATAGCTAGCACAAAGGTATCGAATACCATGAGAGGTCATGAGATGTCTTGTCTTCAAAAAACGCAGTCCACAGTCATTTAAAAATGCGCATATAATACAATGCAGTCTATATAAAAAATGCAGTCTCAATCTTCAATACCACCGTTCAGAACTGTATGCAACATTCAATAAACCTTCCGCACCATTAAAAAACGATAACCTTCCGCACCATTAAAAAACGATACCACAGTTCCATGAAAAACGCAGCGCAGACTTCAAAAGAGCAATGACGCAGCGTAATTTCAACACAGTCATAACAAACGCAGACACCAGCGATACCATTTACCTAACAGTGAGATAAGTTTTACCTAACAGCGAAAACGCATCAACGTATACCATTTTGTTTGAATGGAATGAGGTAGGTTTTAGCAGAAACACATCAACGTACAGTTCCACGGACAGAGGGCGCAGTATCCATGTCAGTACAGAGGGTGCAGTCTCATGAGAGGGCAGTGTCAGGCCAGAGGCGTTCAGGACAGAACAGACCAGGAGTTACAACCAATTTGGGACCTGTGCTCTGATACCATGTCAGGCCAGGGTAACTCCACATTGAACGAGAGAAAACACTGATTGATTTTATTCATTAGCTAACACATTATTTATACATATACAAAACGGATCAGTTCATCTTCTAGATGACTGTCCAGCTTCACCTCATCCATTTCGGATTAGGTGTCAACAAACCATTTGTCATTCGTAATTAATTATATTAAATAAATGTTAAAAAGATTAAAAATTCATTTATATTCAAATCTTATTTTTGTTGGAATAAAAAGGGATATTTTAAAAATATATATGTATATGGGTCTTATCACGGGTGTTATACCACCAATAGTATGGAGCAATGGTCGTCGTATGACCTGTTACACACCATTACAAGGTGATATAATTAGATTTTTTATATAAAAAAAAAAAAACTACCTTCTTATGTTGATTCCTGTGATAATAAACAATGAAACCTTCATACGCATTAAGATTATCCAATGTGTTGGGTTCCATCTTTGTCGGATAAAACACCGTCACTTTAAAATTTTGCTGATGTATATAGTGTGTAGATCTTTATGAAGCGGCAAAACAAAATTATCTCTGCACGGGCATCTGTTGATTTATTTTTTTATACAGTCGGCTATTTCATGCTTTGAGACCACAAACGTAGCATAGCTGATAAACTTATACCTGTGAATTTTTTTTTTCGTGGAGTAAATGTCGTTGCAGATTATAGTAAAGGATGACTTCCCTAACACCGTATTAAAATTGAACCTTTTGTGCAAAAAAAGGGTCTCATTACCTATCAAAAAAGATTGGTAGTTTTGTAGGTAGTCTTCTATTTATTTTCAGGGATACAATGGTTGCATCACGGGGCTGTATAAAGGTAAAATTCTACCGGCATATTTCAATTATTTCCCAAGTGTGAATCGACTTTGCATTTAGCATGCATGTATGTCTGAATCTGATCGACTTTCGCTTTGTTTTAGCATGCATTGCGTGTCCAAGTCTGACATTTGTAAATCATGCTTTTTCATCCGACTGTTTTTTTTTTGACTTTATAATTCTAGAATCTCATTCTATTTTGTTCAATCTTACAAGCTAGGGAACTGCTTACCATGACTTTTTTCAGGGTCTATTGGGGCATGGTATTGTAATTTGTAAGTATGAAGTGCTAGTTTTATAATCTAATTAAGGTCTTCATGTTAGAGTTAGATTGCATCCTTAAACTTATATGTTTAGTGCGAGGTATATGCCTTGGATTTATTAACTGATTCTTGTGAAAGATGTACTTTCGGGACAGCATTGGGCACAGGGCTTTTGAATGACGCTGTTTTTTACGGTATACGCTTAACCTATGCATATGACTCTATGAGTAGGCTTCTCATAACATACACGGGTGCATGGATGATATTATTGAATTAGTTGGTGGATGGATGATATTTTAATTAGTTAGTCTTGTTATAGTATAGTTTCTTCTTTAAATATAAAGCATAAAATTAGATTGATTGCTTGCTTACACAATATTTAAATCCAATAAAATCATGAAATCCATGGACACATACGTGCTTTATTTTAGTTTGTGAAAGTTGTTGAAAATCAAGACTCATCTTCAAGAAAATCAATTGTTTGGATCTTAATAACCACAATCAGATTTTATTATTATTATTTTTAAATTATAATATGTTTAAAATATGCAGGCAACAATGGTATAAAGCTAGTTTTTGATAGAATTCTTTTAAATGAAAGTTATAATAGTAGATTCAAGAATACTTATACATATAATTACATGCAAATAAGAAGGGTCACAATTTTATATTTAAGAATAAGGAAAATTTAAGAGTTGCTTATGATGATGCATTTAAGAAGTGAAAAAGGGATAAATTAGTATGAATCATGATTTTGTGCTACAAATTTAACAAATTATATAAGGTGAGAAAAATAGATTTTTGGAGGAGACTAGGAATATTAAAAAATTCTATTTAATTGAACTTGTTTCAATGATGTATCTTCTTTAGAGGGAAAGGAAGTGTAGTAATACAATAACTCAAACCCAATAATGTCATTTTTCTTTCATCTGTACTTATGGTATTTTTATCTGAAGATTTTTAAGAGCACTTTCTATTAAGGCATTAGAGTTAGTGTTCTAACATTTTCATCTAATTGTCATTTCCTTTACTTGCTTTATTGATTATAAGTGAAGTGGTATTTCTTTTTTGAAGCATCTTGTTTTGAGAGATGAGGGTTTGACATTGAGAGAACCAGGTGACAGTTGAGAGAGAACTCTGTGTGAGCTAAGACAAAGCCAGATTATCTTCCACCCCTTTATTGGCAAGGAGGTCCGCTAATCTATTTGCATTCCTTCTGATATGAACGAAAATAATTGCTCGCCTTTCTGCAATGATTGCTGCTAGTTGTTAAACACCGTGGTCCAAGCGCCAACAACTTTTGCATTTGTGAGCTGAAGAGCCACCAAGTATGCAATTGGCTATTTGAGTGGGTGGAGATTATGTGATCGGGCTATTATTATTCCTTGCATGAGAAAATGGTACTATTGACTGTGTAAATGGTACTATTGACCTTATAGTGTATGCAGATTTCTCGACATTGTTGTCGAAAGGAACAATGGAAATTGCAAGAAAACGCATAGCCAGGGCCACAAGCTTATAATCTTATGTCTTATGTAGGCAATTTTATGTCTTATCCGGGAAATTAATATGGCTAAATGTATTGTAATTTAAGGGATGGTGTTGCCTTCGCGGGTGCGCTTGCAGGCAGGCCATATAATTAATAAAATGATTTTATTTTGTGTTGGGGAGGGATAACCTTCCCAGTCATCCGATCCGGTTCTGGGTCGGGTGGCGGTGTCTTTTCTTTATGGTGTGGAATATTTCTTTTTGTTAAAAGCAATCCATTTAATTCTTCTAACATAAGTTATGATTGCTTAAACAGATACTCACAATATTTCACTCTACAGCACATAATTTCAATTTATCCTAGCACATAAGGTTATGAATCTGTAGACTTAATATTGGTGTGACATATCATTTCAAAAGTCATGGTGAATTTTCTTTCAGAATTCAAGTACCTTCTTAAAACAATACTGCCACTAATATTCTTAAGCTTTACTCATTGGAATTTTGATTTTTATGTTGAGACAATTCTCTAAGTTTAATACTACAAAATTAGTGATTATTGATAATTTGCATGATCAATCACACAGTTTCAAATTTGGCAATGGTCTGATTGCATGCCGAGCAGTAGGGGAAAAATATAGAAAACAGTAGATTGAAATGCATCAAGAATCTTCAAAACTTTGTTGAATAAATTTGGCATGGTTAATACATACCTGGTTAAAAATTCACTGCATAATTATCACAACAATAATCTAAGTATTTTGGCTCTTATTTTATGCTTCTTCAGTGATGAATCTTGATATTGAGTGACTGATTACAGTGTTTGGCTATCATTGCACTATTGATCTGGTATGCTGGCATGTTTTTTAACAAATCTTTAATGCTGGTGTAACTACTCACCACCGATTCATTTTACAACACAGTTTACATAGCACTTGAAGTATTTGGATAATTGAAGTTGAAATTTGTCACCAATTAAAGTGCTCTAAAATAGTGAAATCTGTTCCAATTCACAATGGATAAACTTTGATATCTTATTACTTTTAGATGTTCATTATTTTATTGTTCAATCTGATCTAAAAACACAGAGATAACATTCCTTGAATGTTGATCATACTATTCACTAATTATTTGGGTTGGATTGTTGTTCTCATTGTCCTTTAGCAATAACAGTTGCTTGTCATTTCTCTGATCTATTATTACAAGAACACAACTCTCTCAATATGATCTTCTAATAAATTTAATTTGCACTGCCATTGCCATTCAGATTACATGTATCTGCTCATGTACTATTATATTCTCAATGGAAAATTGTACAGACTTGGATTTCAGTTTAGATGTTGAGTATAATGTTACATGAGGTTTCGTGATTCAAGTTTAATTGCATACAATGAATAAAGATGTCTAAAGAGAAATGGAAAGGAGAAACTTGCTAATGATAGTTCATGTGATTATGGCCAACTTGGATCGTAGAGAAGAAGTATCACAACAGGGGTAAGAAATCAATAAGAAGAAACAACCGATTTTAGAACATAATGGAAGAGTTGGTATAATCATGACTTGGTACTCTAAAGGTATCACTATAAGGTCTATCTAAGGATGATGCACATAAAGAAGAAAATATTGGCAATCAACTAATGAACTTGAAAAATCAGGGTAATAATGAAGGTTATTTTAAGGAACCTGTAAGGTATGATAAATAGAATGGTTGGAGAAGATAAGTTGTGTCCATAACAACATCTATAACAATGGGAGAGCCACATTGTAAAGTTTTTCATAGGTGACTAACTATATGAATGAATTATGGATAACAAGACGTATGATAAGGATATTTTATTATGTTGATGTCTTAAAACAAGAAAAGATAAGCGGATTACACTTGGTAGCTATCTTAATGAATTTATTTATCAGGTATTACCCAAGTTGGAAATAGTAACAACATTTCCAAGGTATATCAGTGTTATAGGAGAGGAGGAAAAACCACAATGATTGGAGGTGAGAAATTCAAGTCAAATTAATAAAATAGAATGAAGTGAAGAAACTTCCATTTTTGAAGCCAATAGACATGGAATAGTAGGAAATCAAGACAGGGAGAAAAAGAAAAATATATCTATGAATATCGGGTAGGAGGAAATGAAGGGATGTTCTATCAAGAAGAGAATTCTTTTAAAGGTATGAGTAGAGCTAGAAACATGATTGGTAATGGTCATAATGATGATCTACATATTTTAAAATGTGAAGGTGTGAAGTTGCATGATGACCAAATGATAATAAACGAGGAAGATATAGGAAGGAATGTTGCTATAAATTTTATACGGATACCTTGAGAAGGATTGTGTACATAGTGACAAAAGAAGTGAAAGTCAACTAATAGAGATTGTACTTGTCTCATTATTTCATGAGTAGGACTTTCCATAACGTTAAAAGAGGTCGTTTCCAAGTTTCTCATGGACAATGATGGTAGTAGTGCTTCCAACTATTTCAAAATCTAAAATAATGATACTATAAGAAAGAGTCTTTTGCCCAACTTGATGAAACTGAATTTATGATAAAGCAATCAAGTGGTATTGAGATACGAGCTTTACGAACTCGACGAGATCAGAAAATATTTCTGCGTTTGAAGCACTAATTGTTAAATAAGTCAACATGGATTAACAAATCCTTGCAAGTAAATTAAGCATGATATAAAATTAAATCATGATGAAAAAATGTTTATATGCAATTGCATATAGCGGTATTGGAATCAGTAAGCCAAAGGGTAAATGGATGTAAAATCAAAGGATTTAATTTTGAGATAGATGAGTTAAATAATGATGCTATCACTAGGAAGAATATATGATGAGAGATTAAGACTCAAGATGATGAGGCTCATGTGAAATTTAACGATGTACTTAGATGATTATACCGTTGGTGTAAATAATCAACTACCTAGTAGAAAGAAGTCGAAATGATTATTGAAAAGTAATTGACAACTTGATGAAAACATATTTACAATGTTTCATGGTAGGAAGATAATGCTTTACATATGGTTCTTATAGTGATAATGTATCCATATGATAATAGCGATATGCATAGGCATTATGACATTATGTCAAGGTATATTGACATATTCATTTACTACGTGATGATAGGTATTTAATGTTCAATACTCATGATGGATATGATATGCATAATGTGGCATAGGAATTATGATGCTATAATATTTGGATTATTGACATGTGGTTCATTTATGAGAAGTCATGATATGTCTTTAATATAATTATGTTGATGGTATAACTGAAGCACGCGATAGTTCCGTACAAATCTATGACATGCATGAGCATGCAGTTACTTATTATTCATAATGTCGCGATTAACAAAGATGAACGTTCTCATGATGACATGCAAGAGTTGGCATGTGGATTATTTCCTATGATACTATGATGGTATGGTTAATGCATTGGATGCTTGTTGAGATGTGATGATTCACAGGACTCCAAAAATGGGCCAAGAGGGCCGGTTTATTTGATGATCTTGTGCGAGCCCATACGCATGAGGGAGAATAAGTAACACCATATGGGCTGGGGACAAAACTCAATCAACACTACATATGCCAGTGGTTCCTTTGTCTTGTGTATATCTCTTGATGGATAGCTCTAGAAGAGCTATGGGACCATCTTGAGGAGGCCAAGTGCCTGATGTTCTAGGCTTGGTGCCTATTATTGGATTGGGATGCCGAAGTCTGGAAGGGATGTAAAGGACTTCGATGCCTGGGGCTGTGCGCCTTAGTAGTTGTGGAGGGGGTGGGACAGCCTTGCCAGATGCCCGAGGTCATTGAGTATCGGACCGGATGCCTGCCTTGGGGCAGATGAGGTCTGAGTCAGGCGCGAGCCTTGGGGCCAGCCTTGGACTAGGATACAGACTGGGTCAGGCTTATGCCTGGTGCCGAAAGTGGGAAAAAGGGCAGAGATTCCTTGAGATTTCCCGGGGTGTTGGGGACTTTCGATGCCTGCTGGTTATACTAGTTCAGCAGAGGGTGTTGGCAACATGAAGCAAATTAAATAATAAAAAATAAATAAATAAATAATACATAATTCAACATAACTTCGGGACGAAGTTCCTTAAAGTGGGAAAGTATGTAATATCCCTCCCCTTAATAATAAATAATAAATAATAAAAATAATAAATAATAAATAATAATAAATAATTAATAATAAAAATAATTAATAATTAATAATTAATAATAGAAATAAGAAATAATAATAAATAAATCACTTAATAATAAATAATAAAAATAATAAATCATAAATGTTAAATAATAAATGATATTAAAATATACAAAGAAAATTTATAAAAATAATAAAAATAAAAATAGTAATAACCATCCTAAAACTCTAAATAAGAATAAATAGAAATAAAACAAGAAAACTATCAAAAAGAAGGAAATAAAACAAGAAAAGCTAAAAATCAAAAGAAAAGTAAAGAAATAAAACAAGAAAGCTAAAAATCAAAAGAAAGTTTCATGTAGACACATGGAGTGTGTGCATGTGGTTCCTCTTCCAATGTTGTTCTATTTAATATATGGTGAGGAAGATGAGATACATTCTTGCATTCCATCTTTCCGAGATTCTATCTTTCATTCTCTTGGGAGAATGGTGTTTTAAGACACAGGAGTCATTGGCAGTAGTACGTTGATTGAGGGCTCGGGGGTGGCCAGTTGTAGAGAATTCTTGCACAATTGAGCCTATGGTTGGGTGGAGAGTCGTCCCCAAAACGTTGTTGCGGTAAGCCTACTTCTACCACAGGTAAGCATTATTCATTTAGTTTATTAATTACATGTTTATCTGGCTAGATAAGTGCCACTCTGATTTAAATTAAATGTTGATTAGTAAAGTTAATTAGATATTTATTTTTGGACTGTTACATTGATCAAGAAGAAACAACCCAATCTAGGAAAAACAAGAATGTTTTCCCCAGTAGAGTCGCCAATTCTATTACGGGTAAAGTCACCTTAGGGTCTTAGGTTGAGAACCCCAACAAAGCGGAGGGCTTACAACATAAAGAGGTATGCAAACAGTTAGTCCTAATACTTAAACTACTGAAGTAGGAAGAAGAGTTATTACCCAAAGGCCCTACGATTGAGGTCGTTCCCATAGGGTCCAAACCCTATGCTTCTTCCAATGCTTTAGACCCTGCAACTCATTCAAGCAAAGCATATACAACAGAAGTAATAGAAAGCATGTTCATGATATAGGTGTTAGGTCACATAGGCATGAAAAAAAATAAGCATTAACATAATATTCATAAGCAAATCATAGCATAGGTTAATGCATTAATACCTTAAATATCAGGAAAAAAAAACAACATCTCTCTATTGATGTAAACTAAAGAAAGTACAAAAGAACTATAACCTAAGTCATTCGCCAGCTCCAAGTGAAACCGTCCTCCAGATCCGTCCTGCCCAGGCCTCAGTGATCCTCCTTCATAGGTATACACAAGGATGTCATAAAGGGATAAGGACATATCAAGAAGGAAACAGAGGTTTCCTATAACTTGCGAGTGCAAAAGGCACATGGATTTCTTTAGACTTGATCAGGGATGTAATTAACTATAATATCAATATCTAATATTTTCCTCTCTCCCTTAGGCCTTCCCATGGAGGTCTATTTATACTTCTCCAAATTAGTTTTTCAATTGGAAAACAGTGGGGCCATGGGCTATAGTCGAAGAGTAATAGGTAAAACCCATAAACTCTGCCAAAATTTAAGGATATTATATATTTTTTAATGTTTTAACACATATACGCGGGTTCGGTATAGAATAACCCACGTGTACATGCATTTTATATAGGGAAAAACAACATATGGGATTTAAAACATTATTTTTTTAGAATTTGGACCAAGTCTAGAAGGGAAGGGTTTCCCTAGGCCATAACATAGAGCATAAAATATACCAAGGGTGGTAAATGGTGCCATAACATTATTTCAAAAAAAAGGAAGGCAGAGGATGAAGCTTCCCCAAAGAAAAATAAGAAGCAGAAGGCCGATAAGACGAAGGATCTCATGGTCATTACTGAAGGGGACTTATATCAAATCAAGACAGGATAAAGGAAGCAACAACACGATCCTAGAATAGAGTATAAGATCTCTACGGCACACTTCAGACTAGTGTCACAAAGTGTGTTACATATCCATTTGGGTACATCACTCCCATCATCCAGATGAGTGTTTTAGGGCTCATCAAACCCTAATTGCAGTTGCTACATGCCTTAAACAAGTCACCCTTTTAAATGCCTCCTTCCTAGACAGTTTCATGACTTGAAGACATCCTAAAATGACCTCTAAAGGGACGAGCATAGGTAGGCCCATGTAAGAGTGAGCTGCAGAGCAATTGAGTCCATGCCAGGGTGCTTTGCAGAGCACTTAGACCCTCTTTCACCTGCATTGGGTGAGATTGAGTGAAATTCACATAGGGTTTTAGTAATATTCTTATCTCTTGGAGTCATCTAGAAGTTTCCCTAACTTATTAACTCTTATGAGCTCGAAAATGGATGAGGAATGAGTTAAGATGCATCCTATCCTCTCATCCCTTCCTCCTTGGAACTAATTCTAAGTATGGAAGGCCATTTAATACCCCCATTTATGACATAACCTCCTTCATCCTCCTATAAATTGAACACTAATCTAAGTGATCAGGGGCTGGACTATGTTGAATTGTAAGGAGATAATGTTACTATGAGAATTGACTTTGAGACAAGTATTGTTATGCTACAAGTTTGTCATGCTTTTGATGTGATGTGGATGGGATCCAAGCTAGAGGAGTGACTTTGAATCAAAATTTATGGTTGTAATTCCTTCTTCTATTTCAATAAAGTATTTGAACCTTTTTCCCATTAGCTTATCTTGTTATATGATGCTTATATGTGTGAATGTATCTGATTCCATTTATTTGTATTCAATAGATCTTTTTCTTTGATCAGTTATTTGTCTTCAGTTGATGTTTACAAGTACTTCTCAAGTGTGTTAAGTATGGGAAGGAGCGACAAGATCGATACAAAGGAGACAAGAGGAAAGTGTAACTACAAGTAGGTCTTCTCATCTTCTTTGTCTTATATATTTCTTATAGGAAAGGGTTAAAGTGCTTTAAACTGTTGTTCTAGATATGGCTACTTATATAGGGAATTAGTATTTATCCATAGATATTGAATTCTCCAAAACAAATTGGTGACCCTGCTGGGGTATATCATCCTTCCTAGTAGCTTATCCATCTCCTAGGACACTCTTGCAGACCCTACTTATGTTCATTGATTGTATTTCAGTTTGCATTGAATTTTGGTCAAAACTGTGTCAAATTGCCTCCTGAAATGGCTTACTTTCACCAGCGCAGGCTTGTGGGATGCAGTGCACTGTAGAGTACCCTTGCTTAGGGACAGTGCTCTGAAGCACACTGTCTCCCATTCAAGGTTGTGCTGATCCTCCTAGGGATAGTTTCCCACCTTTGGATTGATGTTTTGCCAAATTTCCTCTGTTTGATTGCTTTTTGATTGCTCAATGAATTTCATGTCTCAGAAAACAAGTTTTTATCTCCTTTGCTAGCCCTACTTTGACTTGGTTGATTAATTTTCCTTAAATGGTTTCTTTGTCATTATCGATCCATAGTCAAAGTTAGATTATATTAGATTAATCTTTGCTCGAAAGGAAGTGTCATAAAAGTCTTCTTTTCGTTCGAAACAATATTGTCATAAAGTCTTCGTTCTTGTTAAAGATTGATTGATTGTATGTGCATTAGTTTCCTTTTGTTCATATTCACATTAAGGAAATCGAAAAGAAATACATGCATCTTGCATTGAAAAGTTTTTGTCTGCTAATAGGAATAGTTTAGGGAAATTGCATTAGACCGTGTTCTTTGCTCTTTTATCGAAAGAAATATGATTGCTCTATCCCTACTAGCTAATATTTTCATTGTTAAATTGAATGGAACGAATTCTTATCATAATAGTTGATTTCCTAGGAATTTCAGAATATATCACGTGGTGAAATTGAAAGGAAAATTCCTAAGCAAGATCAACTTAAAATTAACATCAATTTACCTAATGGAGCATTGTCACCTAACGAAAAATTTTAGTGGTTCTAGGCTAGAGACATGTTCTGGTGTCATAAAACAAAGTAATTGTCGCTAAGTTGTCTGTAATACATCCCGAGTGTGATACCTCATTCCACGTATGTGAGTATATCGTAGCTTGTCCACATACCTTCGGGTATATAGGGCGGTGTTACAACATGAAAAGTATATGGGAATGCTCTCACTGTGTGGTTTTGCATTAGACAACGCTTATACGGACTGGGCATCCACATACTTTCAGGTATATATGGGAGGACAACACTAGGTTGATATCCATCCTTAAGTAACTGAGTCAGCCGCCTTGTACACTATGATACACCGAACACAGCATTCAAGGAGATTACCTGCCCATAATTCTTGGTTCTCCAAGAGGTATTTTGTAGTTCACAGTTGCTTGGTAAACCTTTTGCCTAGCTTACCCATTTTTTGTTTATTTCTTTTTTGGTAATAAAATTAATTAGCAATCGTGGAGTAACATCAACCCTTACCCCATCATTCACGGAGAACAATGAGTAAACTTCCTTTTCCACCAAAAGCTACACCTATTCGGTCAAAGTGGTCTCACCTAACTGAGTCAAGTACGTCAAGAACTCCCGGTTCTTCATCTAAATTACCAGATTCATCTATTTTGGTAAGTACTGAGACTCCAGTTACTCCAACTATTTTTGGTACATCCATTACTAAAGAAGAAGTTTCACAATTACTTGAGGACACTATAAATGATACTAGTGAAACAGTAACCGAAGTTGTTCAACAAAAAGTTGATCCCCAACTTGAAATTTCTCAACAAGAAATTACTTCTGAACTTGAATCAGTTCAACCAAAAGTTAATCCAAAAGCTATCACAGTTCAAACAGAAGTTAATTTTAAACCTGAAGTTGTTCAGAAACCTCTCCCTAAAACTATTGTTCTTTTACCAGAACATCTGGACTTCGAATTTGAACATTCAGAAGTTGTTAATTTACCGGAAGACGATCAACCGGTTAACCCTTAGACATAAATAACTACTGAAACATCCACCTTACCAAAACCAGAAGTCTATTACAGACCTGATGGTGAAGTTCTTCTGCCTGGTTTAATTGTTGTTGAGGAATAATTTGAAGAATATACTACACCTGGAACCCCATTCCATTTTGGAATTGGGCTTTATCTTTATCCTTATACTCCTCATTTTATTGCTCCTTTTGATCTTGCTTCTTTTCAAGTACCTGTTGATTCTTTAGGACATCAATTGGGTCAGTTAACTATGGTTGAACAACCATCAACACCCCAAACTATGTACTCTGATGCAACTACGACAAAATCTTCTGTTGCAACCTCTTCGATGTTTTCTACTACTCCTGAGTCACACCTATATGGTGAATCGTCCATCTCGGTTGGTTACCAATCTTTATCTGGAACCCACTCAGGGGTTGCTTCTACACCATGGTCATCACCCATGTCCTCAACCGGAATTTTACCTGGTTCTTCATTTATGGGAACTCAACAATTTGATCTTGCATATCAATATCAAACTAGGCAATCTAGTCAACAACGACCTATGTATCCATTACATACTGGATTGCCACCATATGGAGAGAAATATGATTATTCACATTATCCTCCATATCTTCGAGGACCATCATATGGTAGTATCCCATCGTATTCAAGTCAGTTTAGAATGCGAGTCTGTCAATGGCAACCAACAACGCCAGTTCAACGAAGGCTTGTGTATCCAACACAACCAATGCAAACTATGTCAGCTATTCCTACTACACCTATTGTTACCACTGTACCATAGTCATAAGTTCAAACAGTTGTATCTCAACCTATATAATTTGGTCCTTCTACCTCGCAACCACAAGTTTCAGGTCAAGAGGCCTAAGTTTCTCAGGCTGTTATACAACAATCGCTTATGTTTGGGGTCCAACAACCTCAAGTTAGTTTAAATTTATCTGAAATTACTCAGGCTTACACTGGTATAGTTTATTCACAACCTGGTCAACCTTACATTGTTGGGCAACAACAACTGTTAAATCAACAACATTTGTACCATCAACAACAACAGTTGATTCAACAACTGTGGCAGCCCCAATATCAACAACCTCAATTCCAATGATTTAAACCCTAATTTGGACTTGCCCAACAAGCTCAACTTGGGTTTGGATAGTATCAAGCTTACCAAGGTCCTGATCAACAAGGCTTTGCTGGTTATGGAAAACTGCAAATTCAACATGGTTATCAACAACCACCCTATACATGATTTGTTCAACAACCACCTTATCAAGGTTACCAGATACAGATGCCCTATGCTGGTATGAAAAGACCTATTTCTCAGGCAATTCCTTCATATCCTGGGGATGCTCAACTTGAATTGAATCAATAGTTTCCATTTGTAGCAACTCTTGAATTACTAGATTTAAACCAGATCACTAATGATCCAATATTATATGCACCTTGGTGGTTGGTGATTCCACATAACTTACATTCTGACATTCCAAAATACAATGGAAATCCTAGAGAAGACCCATCAAATCATGTCATTACTTTTCATTTGTGGTGTTCATCAAAATCCTTAAATGATGACTCAGTTAGACTTCGTCTTTTCCAAAGAATGCTTACTGGTCAGGCTGCAAAGTGGTACATTGAGTTACCACGAGCTTCTTTCGACAACTTTACGATTCTAGCCACCACATTTTTGACCCACTTCCAGTTACCTATTAGATACAAGACTGGAACGAAACTCCTAACCAACTTTAAACAGACTACTACTCCTCATATATCAGATCATATTCATGAGCGGCAACGTTGTCGTCGAATGGTTAAGACTTATGTTCCTGATAAGCTTTTGGCTATTGGTTTATAAGATCCTTGCTTCCATCAATCATTGAGGATGTGGCAAAAGGTGGATTTGTCACAGAGGAGAAAGTAATTACTCATGCCCAAAATTTGGATTTGATTTATACACAATTCGGCATGCTCTACGACAAGATTCCAAATGCACCCAGACCAAATTTCACTGTTCCTCCTCCTCCAAAATTGAGTAAGCACTCTCATGCCAACGACAGTGTGATTGGTTCTTCGAGCATGCAAATGGCAGGTAGACCATCTGGTCAAACACTTGCCATTTCCAATCAAAATTTCAATACATTAGAAAACACTCTTGCTTCCAAAATCAATGTCGTGTCATTTGACAAAGGCAAGAATCAAAAGCAACCAGGAGACAAGAAGAAGGGGAAAAACAAGAAGAAACAAGATAATTCCTCTCAGGAGAAATCATCTAATTCCTCTACTTTGGCAAGGAAACCTTGTTATCCATGTTTAATCTGTAATGACGAGCATTTTACAATAGATTGTCCACACCACTCGGAAGTCTCTAAGCTTTTAAATACTTCTAACACATCTGCAGTGTTGATTGATCTGTTTCCAAACCCAGAGACACATTTGGTTGCGACAGACCATGCTTCCACATCCCAAGAACTTATGCTATCCATTGCAAAGCCTAAAAACAAAGTTTTCGTGTCGTCACGAAATAAAGGTTATGGAAATCCATCATCATCGTTGAATAATCAGGCCACTAATAAACCTAATCCTTTGACTTCAACTTCATTGGACAATATTCCACCATCTATTGCGCCAAAATTGACAATAAAACCATGAAAGGGAGTTGTTCATAAATCGACATTTAATGCTCGAGATCGAGCAGCTTAGAATTATAACATAGTAGAAGACCTTTCTCAATCACCTTCTGCTATGTCGAAGCTTGAGATGTTACAAAATTGTCCCTCTCAGAAGCAGGCTTTACTATCAGCAATTGGTGGAATAGACCCTACAGATTCCAATCTTGTGGTTTTTAACTATGTGGGATATACACCATAGTTATTGGCACAATTAGCTTTCCTAATTCAAGTAAAGGCTCTCAATAAAAAATTTCACCAAACTATTATTGATGAGGGGGCATCTACTTGCATTATGTCAATGAGATGCTGGAAAACACTTGGTTCACCATCGTTTCCACGATCACCAACAACGTTAAAAGATTTCGACAGACGAACAAATACGCCTTATGGGATTTTGAGTAACCTGCAAATTGAACTGGGGGGGAAACAGTTACTATTGAAGTTGAGGTAGTTGACGGACCTCTCAACTACAATATTTTACTAGGAAGGCCATGGGTATATGCTATGGCTGTTGTAGTTTCCACATACTTTCGTACAATTGCATTCCCCCATAAAGGTGGAATCACAGTTATCAATCAACTTGCCTTCTTTCCATCTAGTTCTCAGGCTACTGGAAGCATTCCATTGGTACACGGATCCCCACTGTCACTTCAAAGTGTTGGTGTAGGTCTATTTAAAGATCCTTCCCTAATGGGTACTTTTACGCTACCGTCACCATCTAATTTGGCGGAAGTGGCAAGAGTAGAGACTTGCAACATGATTTCCTCCACCTCATCTAATTTAAGGAGGATTAATAACAATCCTGAAGTTGATAGTAATACTGAAGTTATGTCACTAAGCCCCATTAAGGTTGCATAGCAATCAACTTTTATAGCTTGTGCAACAAACCAAAATCCACTTTCACCAATTGTATGAGTAGAATGTTCACTAGAATATGGTACTTCTTCGAATCCTTTTTCACGTATATTTTTTATGGATAAAGGAATCATCCAATCAATGATGATAGGAGAGGAACCTTGGGAAGATTATCATCATCATTCCTATCTTCTAGATGACATTGAAGATAATTCAAATGAACTTAACCACCCTTCAGTTGTTGATTTTCTTTCGAATTCTATTTTCATAGACATGTTATATTCTGAGCGAAATCTGTCAAATATTGAAGAAACGATTTCTATTAATATTTCCACCAAACCTAATGTTGTAGAACACATTCATGTTGGAAAATATTGTTCTCCATCAGAACTTGATAATTACCGTACTCTCTTTCGTGAATTTAGAGATATATTTGCATGGTCATATGAGGAGATGCCATGTATAGATTCTAGTATTGTTGAACATGAAATCAAAATGTATGATGATGTCAAACCAATACGACAAGGAAAATTCGAGTGTGCATCGATTATAGGGATGTAAATCAGGCATGTCCAAAAGACAATTATCCTACTCCTTTTATCGACTAGATAATTGATGAGTGTGCCAGATGTGAAATTTTCTCATTTATGGACGGTTTTTCTTATTACAATCAAATCAAAATCTGCCCACAGGACCAATCTAAAATGGCTTTTATTTGTCCATGGGGCACATTTCCATATAGGAAACTCCCTTTGGGTTTGAAGAATGCAGGGGCCACATTCCAGAGGGCAATGAAATATGCCTTCCATGACATCAAGCACATTGTTCAACCTTACCTTGACGATTTACCTGCTCATTCACAAAAGCGGACTGATCACCCGCAACATTTGAGAGAAATTTTTTTATGGTGCCGACACTACAAGATACAACTCAATCCACACAAATGTGTGTTTTGTGTTGGTTATGGTGGATTTCTTGGATTCGTAGTGTCTAGAGATGGAATTTGACTCGATACATTAAAGGTTCAAGCAATTCTTGATTTGCCCCCACCTTCAAATCTTTTACAGTTACAGAGACTCCAAGGGAAGGCTAACTTTCTGAGTAGATTCATTCCCAATTACACTGAAATGGCTAAAGGTTTTACACATATTTTGAAAAATGGGATACCCTTCCATTGGGATCAAGTTGCACAAGCTTCTTTTGATGTTCTTAAATATACCTTGATTAGAGCCTCATTAATGTATTCCCCAAATTATCAAAACGACTATTGCCCGTATCTCGTCACTGCAGATAAAACCATTGGCATGGTTTTATTCCAAGAGGAAAATTGGAGTGAACATCTGATACATTATTTGAGCCACAATCTCAATGATACAGAAAGTAAGTATTCTTATGTCAAAAATCTAGCTTTGGTAGCTGTGCAAGCTATTCAGAGATTTTGCCACTACATCCTGCTCTAGAAGACCACTGTCATTTCGGATTTCAACCCTATGACATATATTGTGTCACGTCAATTGCTGCGGGGAAAATAATCAAAATGGATAGTCATTTTGCAGGAGTTTGATATGGAATTCATCAAGTCCAAAACAAATAAATCTTTAGTTTTCACCAAGCTACTTTGTGACCTTCCTTCAACCTCCATTGATTCAAAATCTAAACCATTGATTTTGGATGAGTCTCTGTTCTTGATATCATCATCTGACCATGGTATGGAGATATACTGATCTATATCCAAACCCAAACTTTCCGGCCTAATACCTCTCGCTCGCAAGAACGTCGTATCTGATACCAAGCCAAAGATTATCTAATTATTGTCGACACTCTTTACCATTGTAGTATCAATAAAATTTTACGTAGGTGCCTCACACATGAGGAAGTCGAGAAAGCATTGAATTATTTCCATTTAGGTGCTTATGGTGGACACTTATCTGGTTATATTATCGGGCAAAGAATTCTCCATGTAGGTTAATTTTCGCCTAGTATATTCAAAGGTTTCATAATTTCTGTCAGAAGTTATCATGCATTCCAGATATATGATCGTAAAGTTAGATTACCACCTACACCATTGCAATGAGTCATTGCTATTGGACCATTCGTCAAATGGGGCATTGAATTCATGACATGTAACCCCACCTTGGCCGAGGGGAATGGGTATATTATAGTCGTTGTTGACTATTTTACAAAATGGGCCGAGGTGATGCCAACATTAAACAACATTGGCGAAATGTCTTCTCTTTTCTTTTTCAACCACGTGGTTGCCTGGTTTGGTGTACCACAAGCCATAGTTACAGATCATGGGTTGCATTTTCACAATCACATGATGGCTGAGTTGACTGCTAAGTTAGGACTGTCACATGATAGTTCTACCCCTTATTATCCGCAAGAGAATGGACAAGTTGAGGCCATCAACAAAGTCCTGAAGCGAATGTTGCAAAGAATGATAGGGGTTCATAAAGAAAACTGGCATTTAATCGTTTACTCTGCCTTGTAGGCATATTGAACCTTAGTGAGAAATGCAATTGGATTCACACCCTTTCAGTTGGTGTACGGTTTGGAAGCAATCTTACCGATACAATGTGAAATTTCATCTCTCAAATCGTGATTGACATGTTACTTGACAATTCTGAAGAAGAAGCACGTTTCTTGGAACTTATACATCTGGATGAAACCCATCGTGATGCCGCATTGGCTAATGAAGCACATAAGAAATGAATCAAGGTGCAATATGATAGAAATGTCAAGCCTCGTATCTTCTCGGAAGGAGACCTAGTCTTGCTTTATGATCAGGGAGTTGATAAACTTGGTGTGGGAAATTTGAATCGATGTGGATGGGTCCTTATATTGTCAAGCGTGTTTTGGCAAAAGGTGCCTACGAGCTACTAGACTATGATGGGATTCCATTTTCGTAGCCCTGAAACGAGCTATACCTCAAACATTACTATGCTTAATTGAGTGTAGTAAAAATCACTGTATATATGCTTTCATTGCATGTGTGTGTGTCAGTGTGTCTTTTAGAGTTTTTATCTGGTTAGTAATCTGCTTTGTATTTTTTGTAGATTTCAGAATCTTCAGAACCATTTGGTGGTTACGCCAATGGTGCTAGTCGTAGTATGCAAAACCTATCCTCTAAAGCATGGGAAATTTTCGCTCCAAGTGACGAGTTAGTGATTTTTCAAAGGATATGTATCGATCGATCGACAAACAATATCACTGAGTATAGTGTGTTGATCGAAATTCTCTTTGATGCCATTTCACTTGGAATTTGCCGAATCATCATTAGGCTGGAATCACAACTCGTCATACTACAACTTACAAGTCTGTATACCATTCGAAACCCAACAATTCTTCTTATATTCCATAAAGTTCATATTTTGGAAAGGCATTTTGAATACATTCAGTATCAACATATTTCCAGAAACTTTAACACATTAACTAATTCTCTAGTGAATTATGTGTTAAATAGAAATTTGCGACACATGTAAAAGTAACATTTTCAATTCACATCATTAGTTGAATAGGATTGCACATAACTATAGAAAACTCTGAAAGTAAAATAGATAGATGTTTTAAAACAAAATTACAACATTTGTGTCCAAGACAAGTTTGGTCATCTGACCCAAAAACTCAAAATGCATGCAAAATATCATAAGTAGACTTAGTGATGCTCGTGATAACAGGTCACATCTTGTGCTATCATGCGCAAAAGCCTCATCCAACGGCTAGGAACACCAATAGTGTGGTGTTGTAACCTCATAGGTAACTCCTTGATCCGAACATCTAGAATACCAAGGGTTAATCCCTCTATGTGATCTTACAACTCTTCCAAGGTCTCAGCCAAATCCAAGTCCTAGATGATCGCTCTCCCAATTTTTCTCCGCACTAGCCCACCTACACCCTATTGGCGTCCCACAAGTTGAACAATACTCACATCTGCATGCATGATAATGATTTTAGTTTAGTCTTGGAAACATTAAAAACACAAAAACATGTAGAAACTTGAAAAATGAAAAACACTTTGGTCAAACAATTTACCTATAGCACCCCATTGTATTGGTAGAATCAAGTCTAGATCTCCACAGGAATCCATCCCTGAGTATGGATTCTCCTCGATAACAAGGTGTTGTTGATCGAGCCAACTGAAGAATGGAGTGGAAAAAATGATTTTTGACTGACCTGCATGTCGAGCCATCAATTCAACCAACCTCTACAAACGTGGATATCTAGGATCAGCTACACCCAGTGATACATGTTGTGGTTTCATCAATCGGATTCTCTCTAAGGTAAAAGAAATTAATATTGAACCATAGCAGAAATTATTTGTCTTAACACTTCTTACCTTGGTCATTTGTTCTTTCAATGAAGAAAGTATGGCGTCACACCAGTTGAATACTTTTGGCTCTAGACACTCAAGTGCATACTGTGTATGTTTTAACCCCGTACAGAAATTACCTCCATACGAATTCTAAAACACAGAAAATAAACAATGCGAGAGAATAAAACATAAAACACATATACACAGAGATTTTCCCCTAGATCCCAAAACCGGGACTACTAGCTTGATTTTTCATTATTTTCCTTTCAATGTTATAATACATATTTATACATGCCGAAGCATCCAATACCATGGACTGAAAATCATCATGTCCAATACCATGCACTGAAAACCATCACACCCAAAAAACATGTGCGAAAGTCATGCACAAAACCATAGGTGGGTCTGCCCAACCTAACATAGGGTCCAAAACCCCCTGTGACCCCCCCCGCTACACAATCGGTGCAACGAAGGGGGGCTCCGCCCCACCTCTAACCCCACGGTTAACTACGTGGGCTAGTTGTGGAAAGAATATAACACAACCCAACATTCTCCCACTTGTTGTTTTCTTCCACAAAGGGCCAAAAGAGAGCTTAGTCATTTTTCCAGCCCTGAAACGCCCATTGTCTCTCTACACCAAGATAACTTCTCAAAGCTCACATATTTTGTCAATGCATCTGTAGTATTCTTCAAAGTGTCCACCTTTACTAGCAACACCTTTTTGTCTTCTATCATATCCCTCACAAAGTGATACTAAACATCAATGTGCTTTGTCCTTGAATGATATGTAGGGTTCTTTGCCAAGAAAATTGCACTTTGGATATCACAGTCTATCCTTATAGCTTCATGTACTAACCCCATACTTGAACACAATCTCTGCAACCAAACTGATTCCTTGCTTGCATGAGTGGCTGCCATGTATTGCCTCTATAGTTGATAGTGCCACTACAGATTGTTTCTTACTCATCCAACTGACTGCACCTCCAAATAGGTTAAACACATACCCACTTGTAAATCTTCTCTGATCCAGATCTCCAGCACAATCTACATCAACAAATCCATGGATATCCAACACTTTGTCCAATCTTGGCCTTCCTTTGTAGCACAAACCATAATCACTAGTGCCACGCAAATACCTGAAACCCACTTCACTGTTGTCCAATGCTCCTTCCTTGGTTTTGACATAAACCTGCTCAATACTCCCACTACATGTGCAATGTCTGGTCTAGTATAGACCATTGCATACATCAAGCTACTGACTACACTTGCATATGGAACACGGGACATGTCCTCCTCCTCTTCTTGTATCTTGGGACACTGTTCAGCAAATAACCTCACACCTATAGGAATAGGAACCTTCACTGGTTTACTATCCTGCATATTAAACCTCTGCAATATTGTCTTGACATACTTCCTCTGGTTTAACCAGAGCTTCCTCTTTGTACGATCTGTTTTAATTTCCATGCCCAAAATGTAGTTTGCAACACGATGTCAAATTTGGAGGACAATTGGGTCTTCAAATCCTAGATAATTTCTTTGTCATTTCCAACCAGTAACATATCATCCACATACAAGACCAGAGAAATAACACGGTCACCAATTAATTTAAAATACAAACAGTGATCTGCTTTGCTTCTGGTGAAGCCAAGTCCCCGTATTAATGTATCAAATTTCTGATACCACATCCTTGATGACCGTTTTAACCCATACAGAGACTTCTTTAACTTACATACCAATTCTTTCTTACCCTTCACCACAAAGCCTTCAGATTGCTTCATGTAGTTCTCCTCTTCCAAATCCCCGTGAAGAAATGTTGTATTCACATCCATCTGTTCTACCTCAAAATCAAAAGCAACAACAATAGATAAAAGTAATCTAATAGAAGTTACCTTGGCAACAGGAGAAAAAATATCACCAAAATTGATTCCCGGCACCTGGGAATAACCTTTTTCTACCAACCGAGCTTTGTATTTCTCCACTTTTCCTTCTGCATTTGTCTTGTTTTTGAACACCCATTTGCTGCCAATGGGTTTCCTTCCAGCCGGAAACTCCACCAGATCCCAAGCCTCATTTTTGTGCAAAGATGCCATTTCATCAACCATGGCCTCTTTCCAGAGCTTTCTGTCCTCTGAATCTACTACTTCCTTCACAGTTCCGGGATCATAATTAGTATCAGACAAAGAAAAATTTGAATAGAAAGTAGATGGACTATACCTTTCTGGTAGCCTTCTTTCTCAAACTGATCTTCTCACAGCCGATGTTTGTGGCTCTTCATCTTCTGATTCCTCCTCCATTGTAGAGTATGATTCTTCCTCCTTTAGCTCAAACTCTATCTTCTCAGTTTCCTTTGGTTGGACTTCAAGTTTAATAACATCTTTCACCTCTCTGAACACCACATCTCGGTTGTACACAACCTTCCTTGTTACTGGGTTCCAAAGCTTATAACCCTTTAAACCATCCTTATACCCAATTAAGATGCACTTTTCAGATTTACTGTCCAACTTGGTTCTTTTCTCCTTTGGAACATGTACATATGCATCTCATCCAAATACCCTTAGATGTGAAAGAGAGGGTTTCTTACCAGTCCAAATCTCTTGTGGAGTCTTATCCTCCAACATTGATGAAGGTGACCTGTTGACTAGGTAACATGCAATATCCACCACCCCTACCCAGAATTCTTGTCCTAACCCAACACCACTGAGCATGCTTCTTGCCCTTTCCATCAACGTTTTTTTCATTCTTTCTGCGACTCCATTTTGCTAAGGTGTATATGGAGTAGTCTTTTGCCATGATATACCACACTTCTTATAGAATTCTTCAAATTCCTTGCTGCAAAACTCTCCACCATTATTTGTCCTCAACACCTTTATTTTCTTCTCTGTCTAGATTTCCACCAGAGCCTTAAATTCTTTAAACCCGTCAAAAACTTCAGATTTCTTCTTAAGTAAATATATCCATGTATTCCTTGAGAAGTCATCTATAAATGATACATAGTACACAGACTTACCCAGTGATGGAACCTTCACAGGTCCAAACACATCATTGTGCACAAGCTCTAATATTTTTTTTGCCCTCTTACAACCAGAGGGGAAACTCACCCGATTCTGCTTCCCATATAACAATTTTCACAGAAATCAAAATCCAGAGAGCTATTACTCATACCTTCTACCATACCTTTACCATGAATTATTTGAAGGCCCTTCTCTCCAATATGTCCAAGCTTTTGATGCCACAACATGGTCTTCTCTCCAGAGACCACTAGATTTTCTGCTCCACTTTCAAGAACCATAGAACTATTGCACCCAACAATAACAGTGCTACCTTGCAGCTTGTACAGAGTTCCAATCCGAACTCCTTACATCAATACCAGTTCTCCCTAAACAATTTTGCAGTATCCTTCTCGGACACTGTTTTTACACCTGCATCATCCAACTTGCTAACAAAAATTAGATTTCTGGCTAATGCAGGAATATGTAGAACACCAAGAAGTGTTCTAACCCTTCCACCTTGAAGCTTCAACTTTACTTTTCCACGAACAATGATTCTAGCCTTCCTGTCATCCCCAAAGAATACACCACCACCATCATATTTCTCATACTCACAGAACCACTCTATATGGGGAGTGAAGTAAAATGATGCACCTGAGTCAATCAACCATGCCTCATGATCTACATGTGTACTTCCAAGTACACATCCCTATCTTCATCTGAGGTGGTTTTCGCCTCTGCAGGAGGAGCCTCATCAGATCCCTTTTCTTTGTCAGGATCTTTAGATTTACAGTCCCTTTTGAAGTGGCCTTCCTTTCCGCATTTCCAGCACACCACCTTTAGAGGTTTTCCTGGAGATTTAGATCTCCCTCTAGATCTAGATCTCCCACTCGATGACTTATTTTTGTTTCTATTCTGGGACCATCCTTGTACAGACAAGGCATCACCATTTTGGCTCTCCATATTTTTCCATTTCATCTCCTCCATCAGCAAGGCTAAGACTATTTCATCAAATTGTAAGGCAGTTGCATTGCTACCTATCACAATAACCAGACTATCCCACAAATATGGTAGAGAACACAACAAATTGATGCACTTATCTTCATCTGAAATTTTAATATCAATAGATGCTAACTAACTTACCACAGTATTAAATGCATTCAGATGCTCTGTCATCGAGTCTCCATCTTTCATCCTCAAGTTATACAGCTTTTTCCATGGGAACAATTTATTCACTAGAGACTTAGATTGGTACAAACTCCCTAACTTGTCCCACGAAGCCTTTGCTGTAGCTTCCCCTGATACATTCAGCAATACTGAATCTGAGACACACAATCGTATTGTGCTCTTTGCCTTCTGATCCAACTTCTTCCATTCTTCATCAGACACTCTCGTTGGTTTAGTACCCGGATCTACCACGATCCTCTGATCTTTATCCACCAATAGATCCTCCATCTTGAGTTTCCACAACTCAAAACTCTGACCATTAAATATCTCGATCTCTATCTTTCCACTGCTCACCATCTTCTTTCACAGCTAGAATCAATCTCGCAGATCTCCCATTGAACAGGGTCTACCATAGGCCCGAGCATAACCCCTCAGCAACAAAGGCATCCCCTTGAAGCCAAAAATTCTCTGATACCAAATGTAGGTTTTAACCCCATACAGAAATTACCTGCATACGAATTCTAAAACACAGAAAATAAACAATGCAAGAGAATAACACATAAAACACATATACACAGAGATTTTCCCCTGGATCCCAAAGTCGAGACTACCAACTTTATTTTTCATTATTTTCCTTTCAATGTTATAATACATATTTATATATGTCGAAGCATCCAATACCATGGACCAAAAACCATCTCATCCAATACCATGGACCGAAAACCATCGCGTCCAAAAACATGTGCGAGAATCATGCACAAAACCACAGGTGGGTCCGTTGAACCTAACATAGGGTCCAAAACCAAAATTTTCCAGGGCGCTACCCCAGACCCCATAAAGTGGGGTTATGGGTATGCCTCAAACCCCTTGTGACACACCCCCCCCCCCCCCGCTACACAATCGGTGCAACGAAGGGGGGCTCCGCCCCCCCTCTACCCCCCTGGTTAACTACGTGGGCTAGTCGTGGAAAGAACATAACACAACCCAACATACTACATATATGATCTGTTCGCTAGATGAAGTTTCACACTACCAGCCAACTTTGCAATTGTGAAGAGGAATGTTCTCAAAAGAAAATCACCTACATCCATGGGGTTTATTTTCCCATCCTTGCTAGGCTATGTACCTGGCTGACAAAACTGTCGAATGTAATCCCTCGTTGATTCACCTCCATGGGAAAATCTAGAAAGTGAGATGGGGGCACCTCGCCTCGACAGTCTGGTAAGAAAGTAAATATCATCAATGGTAATAGGGACCATTTTGTCCCTTATGTGAAAATTTTGATCTGTCGGATCCCATGCATGAACAAGGAACTGCAATAGTTCTATTTGTTGCCTCATTCCGAACAACCTGAAGTATTTGAGTAACCCACAATTTTTGAGGGCCTCTACTGTACCCAGATTATTTAGGCCAACCATGTCTTTTTCTTCATGCTCTCTTTCTCGACATGTAATCAACATTTTGATCCGATGAAAGCCTGAAATCCAATCATAAGCTTAGTTAGGATTCTTTCCATGCAAAAAATAGGATAAATTTTGGGGTAAACAACTAAATCAAATTTGGGAAACTCACCCAGTGCAGCCCAGGCACAGAGATAGTGCATTGAAGAGAAGGTAGCCTTCCATCAGGGTGCTCTTCAGCATAGTTTTCGATGTGAAAGCCTACACTGATCCCAGGGAGAAAAAAATCAAAACCCAGAGGCCCCAAAAACCCTAAAACTTGCATGAAACAATAAAAGAATGACCTGAAAAGAAAGAGGAGGGGTAGATCTCCTACCTAGTTTAGACAGAAAGAGAAATGGCCCATAGAATCTCTCACAATCAGCTGATGAAGTTCAAGGTAAAAAACTAGCCAAGAGCACAAAACTGAATGGTAATTATCAAATGGTAAAAATTTCACGGTAAAAACTTGTTTTATGTTTATTTCATGTTCATTAATTGATTCAACATTAGTATTTTCCTATATTTACCTATGAAATAGGTATTTTTAATCCACTTGGTGATGTTTTGAGCAGGTTTTGCAGCTGACTTATAGAATTTGACATGCTGGATTATAAATTGTACCTTTGACCACAAAGCATACTTTTATCTCTTTTTCAAGCTCTGTTAAATAACGAAAAAGGAACCCCCTTGGAGTCCTCTTTAAGCTCTTTTTAGACTCTCTAATCATGAAAATATTACTGAGCACTTGTCCTTTTCAACTCGTTAACGGATTGGAAATGACATCTAATCAGTATAAGTTTAACCCTTTTTCGGGTTGAGATTGATTAACTACGAAAAGGGAATACATTGACCGAACATGGTCAATAGGTTCTCTCTCGTATTGTTTTATGATTTTTAGGGCTTGAGAGACAAATAAATGAAAAAGAACTTGTGGAGTTTTCTTTTTGTCCCTTTTCAAACTCTCTGAACATGAAAAGGATTGAGTTATCTTTGTCATTAAACTCCTTAAAACATCAAATAGTGACAAACTTGTCCATCTAGACAAGACCAAGTTTCACCTTCGCTAGACTCATTAAAACATCACATAGCGATGGATTCACCCGAAGGGTGGAATTATACAACAATAATATGTTATCCTCCTCAAGCTTGATAAAAAATAAAGAGGTATTGGTCAACAATGACTGGGGAAAAGGAAAAAAGGGGAAAGCCACTTTATGGTAGCAGGTCTCTCTTGAACATGACATTTTCACTTCATCACTATGACTACTTGGGTTGGGTTATCAGCTTGATGGTTATCATACCATTGGTCTATCATACCATCCATCACTTTTTTTTGGGTCAATGATACCAATTCATTTCAGTGTCGTTGATATGTTCAAGAGAAGTCATTCTGTCAAAATTCATCCTTTGCAATACCATAAACCTTCATTTTCATGACCGCCATTCTTGAACCTTGTTTCGTCAGTCAAATTCTGTCTCCAAAATCATTACACTCGTTTCATGTCATTGATGTGGGATACATCAAGGCCCTCCTGCGACGAGTCGGTTCTTATCGACATCAACACATTATCCAAGAAGTTGACTTAGAAACACCCTTCCAGTACCTTGAGGATTGCATACATCAATGGCAGGTTTCTCATTTCCAGCGATAGGTTGACATCATGGGCCTTCAACCGAAAGACTTTGTATGGTGTTCGACAACAAATCATCCATTCAGACCATGCAGAATGTACTGTAGTACCTTGAGGATCATTATCATTATCGGTTATGTATCTCGCGTCCGTTAACGACTTACATCATTGGATAGTAATTAGATGGTGTCTTCCAATGTTTGATTTCAGATCACATATTCACATGGTTAGACTCGTACTTGAGAAAATGATTGAATGAGATAGAAGACCCTAGATCTAGTTTCATCCATCTGGGTTGTGATTTCAGGAGTACTAAATCATATATACAATGGCTTTACATTAGTGATCATTGGTGGACTCTAGTATTGCAGCAATAATGCTGCAACTCCTAAGGTTCCTTATTTACTTTTATCAACCCGATAGTTCGTAACAAACTTGGAAGTGACA
Organism: Pinus tabuliformis; assembly: GCA_031772625.1. NCBI lineage: Eukaryota > Viridiplantae > Streptophyta > Pinopsida > Pinales > Pinaceae > Pinus > Pinus tabuliformis. The sequence continues at coordinate 1,206,313,313 of CM062817.1, read as the reverse complement.
GTGCTGTATGCACAAGTACTAGCTCTTATTGCAGGCTGTCACTTGATCAGTTGGCACAATTTCACTGGGAGCTTAAGCCAACTTCTATGAGTTATCAGAATAAGCTTTTACTGTGATGGAAGAAAGCTAACTCTACAGAGGCTATTCTACTTGCAGAAAGAGAAGGAAAACTGGAATGAAACACAAACCCTAGTTTACCCACTAACCCTATTTTTGCAAGAAAAGAGATGGAAACTAATGAAGTGAGTGCCATTGACTACTGAAAAGGTAAATTGCATTTATTCAAGCTACTTCTGAAGAGAAATGAGAAGAAATAATCTTTTTGTACTTTTGAATATTTTTATGTGGAATTATTATGCTTGTGATTTGACTGGTTGTGACTGTGCAGAGGTTTGGTGGAAAAGGAAGATGGAGTTGGCTTTTACAGAAGGTGAGGGAGATGTGGATAGGTCCTAAGAAGCCCCTAGTACCCTTCTGAAGACTTCCATTGTGATCAAACTTTGAAAAATCACTCACAGGAAATTCTACAGGAGGCTGCAAGGGATCTACAGGAGGTTCTACAGGAGGAGGCCAAAAGTTGCTTTTGGAGGTTTGAAGGTGAAAAAATGATGGGAAAGGGAAAATGAAGGTTGGATGAAGGTGTTGAGGGGTCTAGAACTTGTCAAGGAAGATCAGGGACGAAGGAGATGGTTGGATTTTTTCAAACGAAAAGAAAGCATCTTTATGGAAAAACAACGTAGAAATTAGGGCAGATTGGGAAATGTAGCAAATGAGCTAGGGGATCTATGAAATGTGAGCTAGTGCTGGCTGTTTTATGGAGGAATGACGAGCTGGGATGTTCTAGAAGAGATCTGCACATTTACTTCTCAAAACTGACCAAAGCAAGAACTAAAAAAACAGAGTTTTGTCTAGCTTGACCTAATTTTTGACCTACAACTAGAAAATGTTGAATAGTACCTTATGAACAGAAAATCATGCAAGAGAACTATGGTAAAAGGACATGAAATGATCTAAGAAATTGAATCTGAACCAATATCAACTTTTCCAAATCAAAGTATCACACTAGCAGTTGCATGGAAGAGAAAAAACTGTGTTTTTGGTGGCGATAGTAGTGCCTTGACCTCAAATCATAGTCCCAAGAAGGGAGAAAGGAGATCAAGACCTGATGTTGGCCCTTTTGGATCTTTTTATGTCACTGCAGCAACTTACTTAAGCAACTTGAAACAAAAACAACTATTCTAACCATTAAAAGAAACCTAATCTAATGAAGTAAAATGAGTATATGCAATAGAAATTAACTGATGAATGGAAACAAAAACATATAAGAACACAAAGGAGGTGTTGGGAAGCTTGGGTTGGGCCCTAAACCAAGAGCTTCAGCAATCTGAAAGAGATTAGTATTGGCTCAAAACCTATTTCATCTTCATTATCAAAAATAGCAGTTACAACACATAAACTATTCTCAAAAAGAGCTCGAAAATGAGTTGAGCACAATGCTACACAAAAGTGCAAAAATATGATAAGAACTAGCTAACCTACTGATACTCGAAGCCTTCTTATTTATAAAAATGGGGACTCCCAACAATCCTCCTAAACTTAAGGAACTCGGCTTCCTAGAACTGAAGATAACAGCAGTCCTACTTGACTTGCTCGGCTGCCCCTTGGAATCATCAATGTGGGAGTTTGTACTATGAGCTGTTGATGGAGGATTCGAGGAAAGGGGTCATTAATGAAGGAGAAACCCATCCTACAAGTCCTCTTCCCTGTTTTCCTTGAGTTTTGGCTGCCATGTGCTCATAAATTCCTTGTCTTTGTCCAAAATTGTCCAAAAATCTGCAATAAACACTCATTAGACTACATGGTAAAGTGACTAACCCAATTCACTCTACTAGCATAAATATATTCAAAAACATGCAACAAACTAATGAGAATGGTGGATTAAATCAAAATAAGAGGCGGAATGAGCCCATATAGCTACCCATTTCTGGGGCTCATCATCACCCCCTGCTGAATGGGTTGCTCATCCTCTGAGCATTTAATCTAGCTCTTCATCTTTAATAGCTCTGACAAATTCCCTAACATCCCAAGCCTCTGATGTGATGTCTTCCTCTCTATGATGGAAACCTGCTTTCCTGTCCACTTCTTCCCATTGTTTCTATTCTTCCTCATCCTTAACTCCTTCCAATAGTCTTAGCAGTAGTGGAGGACTGAGTTTAAGCCCAATCCAGTTGGCTTTCAAATTTTGCATTGAGTGCTTATACAGGGGCACTCTTCTCATGGCTTCCCTCATCCTGTTTGGGGAGTGATACTCCCTGATCCTTAGGCTACGTGGAAATGTATTCCACCTTCTCATGCAGGCATGAAGGCAGTCATCGCCAAACAATCTCTCCATATCTTCAAAATGAGCAATAGCATGTGCTTGCTTGTCAACATAATCAGGAAGAACTTGAGGATTGGCTGCAAGGTGTTGGTGGGCATATATGAGAGCCAAGGGTTCTGCTGGTTTTGCCCTTATCATCAGGGGCTCACTTAGCTCTTTTGCCATTATTTTCTAAATTTCCACTACCCTCTTTTCTTCATGGCTCATCCAAGAAGCCATAGCCATTAGCTATAAGTCTGCCAATGCAGCATTTGGATCCCATAAATTCATGTCAGGAAGTGCCATGTTGTGTAGGTAAAATTTTGCTAGCTTTGCTTTATCCTCGGCTGAACTATGATCACATAAATGCATAAATTGGCCATAATCTTGAAATGGTATTGTGCCCCTCTGGGCCAGTGTCTTAATCTGGAATTGGAGCCACTGATCTTTGAGATATAGTGCATATGATTTAGCTGGTTTTCTACATTAAAATGCCTCCATTGCTTAGCTGGCCATGCAGGCTAACTAGGCTTCCTTTTCCTGCAACTGTGTTTTCAAAATTATCACTTCAGTTTCTGCCTGGGATTCTTTTTCTTGCTACTGCTTCATCAGTGTCTCAATATCTGTCTGTGGTTCTTGTTGTTGTTTTTATTCTCTGTTGCCTCACTATCTGCCTGGGGTCACTCTTTTTTTGTTGTCCTTCCAAGATTGACAGCTTATTCCCACTTGAGGTTCCCTTTCTTGTAGCTGCTTTTTCAACAATTCATTTTCTTTCTGTAGTTGAGCTCTTCTGATTCTCTGTGTGTGCCTTACCATGCTCAATTCTCTGCTCATCTCTCTCAACTTGTTTTCCATGTGCCTTATATCTTCAAGTCCTTTAGATTTTGCTATCTGCATCCAGGTGTGGGTCCTGACTCTTTCCTTTTCTAGTTCGAAGAAAAGCGACACTGCGAATTTTTGTGGGATGATCTTCCCACCTTCTAGAAGGTTGTAGTAGGAGCCTAAGTTAGGATAAGGTCCAGGCTCTGGTATCTATTTTGCCTTACCGTCCTCTTGGGACTGTTCATCTGCCTTCCTTTCCAGTTTTTCAATTTCTTTGAGCTTGGTCAGTGTCTCATGTAGAGAGGTTTGTGCCTCCTGTAGGACTGCTTTAGAGTCCATTAATTTGATCCTTTCCTTCTAGGTGGAGGTCTTAGGACTCCCTCTCTCGTAGGTGATGGAGATTTTGGAGTGAGATTCCTCCTTTGTTACAGTAGGTGCATCCTCAATGATAATGGGTTCTTTCAAAGGTGGCTGGGGCTTGCCCACCTTAATTCTAGTGCTCCTTCGAGCTTTGAAATACATAGATGTATGTCTTTTTATTTTCCCTTTTTGCTTAGCTGGAGTGTTAAGTGCAACAAGAACAGTTGTTGCTTCCCTTGCTAATGTCTTAGGGGACACTTCTTCTTGTTGTTTTTCTTCTTCGTCCTCTACAGTTTTTCCTATGTCTGTTGTTTCAACTGTTTATGGTGGTGTTTTCTCCTTTTCTTACTAAGTTTCTACCTTTCCTATGGCAGTGTTTTTCTGAGCTATCTTGGGCTTCTTCTTCTCAACTTTTGTCCTCTTCCTCTTCTCTGCTTTTGATGTTGTTTTCTTCTCTACTTTAGGTTCAACTGTGGTTGTGTCATGTTTATCCTCTTCTCTCTATTTTTCCTCTTCTTCCTCTTCTACTTGAATATTTTTTGCTTCCTCATGGATTTCCTTTTCAAGTTCCTCTCTCTGCTCCTCCTCTTCACTTCCATATGGGCTAAGGTCATCAGTGAGAGTTTATGTCATCTTCTCTAGTCATGTTCCTGAAAATTTCCCAGGCTATAGGGATGGTGTATGTGTGGAGGGCATCCTCTACCAACAACTTAATGAGCCCATGGTGAGCCAGTTGGTCTGGAACCCCTGCATTCAATTTGGTGCCACACTCTATCAAAGACTGGAGGAGAAAATATGGAAGACTGAGTTTTCTAGATGCAGGTAGGTCCATTCCATATCTTAATTCATGCAATAATCTAAAGTGATAACCATAGAATATAATGTATCTTCCTTCACAAGAGATATATTTAATGATCTGGTATCTGACCTCACCCCATGGATGAGGTATACTTGTCCTTCTGACCCATTCTTATCCTCTACAGGATGTTCATCAGGCTGGAAAAATGTCTTTTTAGCAACATGTCCTAGTGGTTTTTCTTCTTTGCTCCAGGGGAGCCCAAGTGGAAATCCTGTGATTTTTCTGATAGATTTTGGTGTAAGATCTATGGTCAAACCCATGAAACTAACTATAGCATTGGTTTTTGAATGGAGTCTTAAGGACATTAAAAATTCCTCTGTCACTTCTTCATCATACCCATGAATTCCCTCAAATAAAGGCATCCAATTTTCCCTGGTAAAGAGGGCTACCACTTCTGGGTGTTCATGCAATTTGTTGGAGTTCAAAGTCTCCTTTCTCATAAAACCCCCCCTCATGATGTTTAGTGACTACTGCAAATTCTCAGGTGAGGAGGAAGGCAACAAGCTTTCAAAACCAGAAACATAGGAATAGCTAAGGTTTGTCTTTCTAGAACCAGAGAGGGAATTTTTCATGTTCTTTTTTTTTCACAACATCAATTTGCAATTTTTCCCTCCCTTCAAACCCTATTCTCAACCTGAATTTACTTCTCGAGCTTTTGGAGGAAATCAATATTTTGACAGAACAGAGAGTATATAAAACAGTGTTTTTCTTTCTCACAGAGTAAACAGACTTCCCAATGCAAATTCGTTTTTTCACAGGCTTGATTTTCTATGGTTGCATCCCTTTTTTTTCCAGGAGAATACGGGGAAGAAAAAGATAGACTTTTAGTGCAGAGAGTAAAATGTAGGGACTGTATATAATTCAAAAAACATAGGTAGACTTTTGCGTTCACTTTCCCTTCCTTTTTCAACCCAATACTTTGCTTCTAATCCCACCACCTTGTGTAGATATATCACATGCAGAGTGGGTTTCTGAGCCTACCTCTTTTCGAGCTAAAATTTGGAAAATTTTTCTAATTTTCCCTCTACAGAGATGCTCTCTGGCCTTCCTATAGAAAGGCTCCTGTAGACTATGTTTTTGCTCCTGTCAAATGTGATAATGCTCTTGTAGAGCCCGATAAGCAGGAGGGTTCTGAAAACTGGCAGAGAGTAACTGTTTCAATGTTCTGAAGGTGGTAGGTGAGTTGTTGCAGCCGAGAACTCGTAGATGCCAATGAAAACAAAAGGTGGTGAAGGCCTCTATCGTAGTGTACTTAAGCTGATGGCGTGCTTTGTGGTGACGATGTGAGGTATCAGGAAGGGTACATTATCCCCCTCTGGACCGTTGGTCCTACTCCAGTGCCATTATGGTATTTCATGTTGGCTGCCCACCATCACTTCCATCATTCCTGTTATACGCTACCACCATTACCAGTTCTAAGATTTTCTTCCCAAGTTGATGGACCACACATGCTGACTGCACCTTCTGAACTGTTGTTTGAATTGGACGAGACTTGTTTCAACTCAATGAGGGTGGCCAATTAGATGGCCACCGATTTTGTTTAATCACGACTATCTCAATGGTTCATGTAGTTACTAAATAATATTCATGCAACAGAGGAACGGGTTTAGCCACTTACCTGTTAGTCATTGTCGTGCTCTACATGCTCAGACTTTGGCACTTTATTTTTCATTGTTGCTGCTGCTAGCACTCGTGGCCTCTGAACTGGTGGCTTATGCTGGTGATTTTCAATTAGGCACCGCTCCTTGCACGTTGCATACATCTTATCTGCATTGACCCTGCCTCTCGAGCTTGTTTTTTTAAAGGGATCAGTTGTTACAAGAATCCTACAGGATTTCCTGTAGCTACTTCTCCCTCTAAAATTTCTGGCTGATGCTTGAGGAGGGACTGAAGAGACAATTGAGGAAGGTGTTGAAGGAAAGGAAAAATAGCTAGAATACATCAGGTAAGAAACAAGTGAAGAATTATGTTGTTTTATTCATCTTTTTTTTTTGTTTAAAAAACAAAAGAAACAGAATTTTTGTGTTTTCTGCGCAGGGGAGGAAAAATGAGTGGAAATGTGGTGGTGCAGGGATGGAATGGAGAGTTAGGAGGATGAATGGTGGCAGGGAGGTCCACAGGCCTTCTAGACAAATTCCTAGCCCTTAAAATCTTTCCTGAACTTGATTTTGAGCTCTCTATGGTTTCTACAGGAGCCTCCTGTAGAATGCATAGAGTCTCCTGTAGGATGCAAAATTTCTAGAACAAGCGAGACTAAGGCTTGGGGAAAGACAATGGCAATATCAAAATGAGCGATCAAGGGTGTATTCAACCTGGCCATATCCTTTTTTCTTGTGTGACCCTCCTGCAATCTGCAATGCATTCAAAAGAAGTTAGTTTTTTTCTGTTTTTTTCTTTTCATCCTTTTCTTTTTTCCTTTTTTTTTATGAGATAGCTGGGGCAACTCCAAGAGGTTTTCACCCTCACTGCCTGCCTTGGGTGCCTCCAAGAGGTTTTCACCCAAGGATCTTTTATTCTTTTTTCTATTTTTTCTCCTTTTTTTCTTGTTTAGGGTGTGGGTGGAGTGGAGGCAGAGACCTACTCCACTACCAACACTGTTTTACTCAGATTCTCAATGAATTCCTGCTTGGAAAGGGGATTCCTGTAGATCTTCAACCTATGCCCATTGACGAGCATGGGGATGGCTTCTTCATCGATGGTCCGGATCAGGACTAAACAATTTTCATTGCATTTTTCTAGTATGTATGGTCCCAACCATCTTGTCCTCAATTCACCCTTGAAATGTTTATATCTTGAATCATACAACAACACCCAATCTCCTTCCTGGAATTGTTTCTCTTTGAGGTGTCTATCATGCCATATTTTTCTTTGAAGTTAGACTACCTCTGAGTGGATAAGGGCCTGTAATCTCTGCTCATCCAATCCATTTAGCTGAAGTAACCTTTCCTTTTGTGCATGGTTGAGATCTAGGTCCAGCTGAGTTGCCATCCTTAATGTGTTATATTCGAATTCTATTGACAATAGAGCCTTCTTCCCATATACTAGCTCATAGGGTGTGAACCTTGTGGTGGTTTTCCATGTGGTGTTATAGGCCCAGGTGGCCTCAGCCAATCGATCTGCCAATATTTTCTACTGCTGCTCACTACCTTGGTCAAAATCCCTTCCAAAGCTCTGTTAGCGACTTCCACCTGTCCATTTGCTTGTGGATGATAAGGGGTGGAAGTCCTATGCTTAATTTTGTGATTTGTGAGCAGGTCTTCAATCATATTGGATGTAAATTGACTTCCTTGATCTATGACTAATTCTCTTGGATAGCCAAACTTGTAGAAGGTATTCTCCCTCTAAAACTCAACTACTTTTTCTTCTGTTGCTGCCTTGATCACCTTTGTTTCTGCCCATTTTTTCAGGTAATCAGTACACACAATGATGTAAGATTTTTGTTTTGAAGGAGGGATGATAGGATCCACGAAGTCCATGCCCCACTTCTCAAATGGCTCGAAAATCACTTGAGGTTGCAAGGGCATCTCATCCCTTGGAGTAGGTTTCCCCATCCTTTGACATCAGTCACATTGGCTGATATATCTTCTGACATCTTGATGAAGAGTGGGCCACTAGTAACCTACTTGCAAAATTTTGAAGGCAGTCCTCTTTGCTACAAAATGGCCCCCATAGGGCCCATCATGGAAAGTTAGGAGAAATTCAAAAACTTCCTCCTCCCTGACACATCGCCTCAAAATCTGATCTGGCCCAAGTTTAAAAAGATTACCCCTAATCCAGCTGAATGGGGCACTTTTCCTCACGATCTTGCTCTTCTCTTTTGAGGATAGGTGTGGTGGAAACTGTGTTGAAACCAAGTAATTTGCTATATCAACAAACCATGGAGAGAGTACTGAAATATAAAATAGGTTTTCATATGGCATTTGATCATCCACCATTCCTTCTTCACCTATAGGCAGATCTAATCTAGACAGAAAATCAACAACAACATTTTCCTTACCCAACTTATCAACAATCATCAAATCAAATTGCTGCAATAAAAGTAACCATCTAATAATACGAGCATTTACATTTGGTTTATTCATCAAATACCTAATTACAACATAATCGGTGTGTACGAACGTTTGATAGCCGGTGACGTAGTGTCTGAACTTATTTAGGGAATGGACTGCAACTAGGAGCTCCTTTTTGGTTACAATGTAGTTTAATTCTGACTTGGACAAGTTTTTACTGACAAAATATATGGCATAAGACAACTTCTCATCAACTTGCCCTAAGGTTGCTCCTATTGCTTTGTTCGAGGCACTGTGTGAATGTGGAAAGGTAGGGACCAGTTTGGACCTCTCGTAGTTACTAGTTTACCTTTCAAGGTATCTAGAGCCTCTTGATAGTTGTTAGTCCATATGAACTCAACATCTTTTCCCAAAAGGCCAAACAATGGAGAGGCTAGCTTACCAAAATCCTTAATGAATCTTCTATAATACCCTGCTAAGCTGAGGAAACTACGAACATCTCTAACATTTTGAGGAGGTGGGACCCTTTGGATGATTTCAATTTTATTGGGATCCACCTATAATCCTTGCTGAGAAATTGTATGAACTAGCACGGTCCCTTCAGTCATCAAGAATTTGCATTTTTCAAGACTGAGGGACAAGTTCATTTCAATACACTTGTCTAAAACTTTTCCCAGGTTAGTCAAAGCTTCTTGGAAGTTAGAACCATAAGGGGTAAAGTCATCCATATAGATTTCCACTTATTCATGAACCAGTTCAGCAAATATGCTCAGTACTGCTCTCTGGAAAGTGGTGGGAGCATTGCACAACCCAAAAGGAAGGACCTGGTATGCAAAAATACCCAAAGGACAAGTGAAAGTGGTCTTATCTTGGTATTCTGGGCTGATTTGGATCTGGTTGTACCCGCTAAACCCATCCAGGAAGGAGAATAACTTCTTCCCTGCCAGGCCATCTAACACTTGATCTATGAAAGGCAAAGGGAAATGGTCCTTCTTGGTGGCCTTGTTTAGTTCCCAATAATCTACATAGATTCTCCACTTCTCGTTTTTCTTTGGCACTAGCACCAAAGAAGAGACTCGTTCGCTGTCAGAGATGGGGTAGATGAATCCTACATCCAGGAAATTTTGCAATTCTTCTTTGACAATGTCCTTAAGGGCTGGATTCAACCTCGTTTGAGGCTACCTGGCTGGTTTACAATCTTTGCTAATGTAAATGTGATGAGTACAGACTAAAGGGTGGACTCCCTTCATCTCCTTATAGCTCCAAGTAAAAGCATCCAAGTGGTTTTTCAATAAGCTACACAGTTCTCTCTCTTGAGAGGTGGATAGGGATGAGTTGATCCTCAAGGTTCTTTCTGGGCTGAATTCCACATTCTTAACTCGGAGAAAGGTCGCATCAGCCACACGGAGATCAACTAAAGGATTGGCTTGAGTTTCTTCCACCAACTCTTCTAATGGCAACACACTGGGGGGTGGATTCTGAATCAAGTTTTCAATAAGGTCATCCTTGGTTTGTTGGCCCCCCATGGTAGCCTCTACTGTACATAATGGTGTGGAATATACTTCATCCTCATCTTCCTCCTCCAACTAGAGAGGTAAATCATGTTCTAACAGAGGTTGGGCAGGAGGATATAGGACTAGCTGTTTGGACATATGCCCGTTCTTCATTGTCATGTTCCTAGCTTGAAAATTGATGTAGGCATCTGCAGTAGCCAACCAAGGTCTTCTCAGGATGAGAGAATACCTAGTGAGCTTTGCCTTTGGCTGGAGAACCAGGAAATCAACAGGGTACTCCCAGGAATCAATAGAGACCATACATCTTCCACAATCCCCTCAGGGATCACGATGGAGCAGTCTGCTAATTGCAGTACTGTTGTGGTATTTCTTATGGAACCCTGAAGGTTGAGCTTGAGAATAGTGTCCCTGGTCATCACATTAATGGCAGCCCCTAGATCAATCAAGGTATGGGGGATTACGGTGCCATTGATGTGTACATCGACTATAGGACTGCCAGGTTCTAGATATTTTGGACAGATTACCTGCCCCAACATTAGGTCGGATAGTTGTCCTATGACATTGATGGTTGGAACATCTCTCTTGCGCCTGCCTGGGTGCATGAAGAACTTCTCCTTGATCATCTTGTTGTATATAGGCACATCCTTTATAGGCACATCTTTACACATAACTGTTTTAATTCTCCTAGAAGTTCAGTTTCTTCTGGGGTCGGTTGTGTGATTCCAATTAGTCTCTTAGGAAAAGGTGGAATGAATTTTTGTTCACTTTCCTTTTTTTCTCCCTCATCCTCCTTAGGAGGAGATTGGCTATCTAGGAGAACCTTCCCAGATTGTAGGTTAATCTCCTGAATCTCCACAGCATAGGTCAAGCATGATGTTTCTCCAGTATATACCTACTGGGCCTGTCTGTTATTAGGGTTTGGGTTTGGTTGAGCAGGTATTTTGGGTTGTCTTGGTGGAGCAGGAGGCAATGGTTGTGGTTGAGCAGGTGGAGGAGGAGAGTTGTACTGGGGCCTCCACCCCTGATGAGGTGCCTTCCATTGAGGTTGTGGTTGAGCATAAGAGTGAAACGAATGAGCAACTGGTGAAGCTTGGTATTGAGGAGGATACGACCAATGAGGGGGTGTGGACCAGGAAGGATGAGAAGGGGGGCCCCAAGAAGGCATGGAAGTGGCTTGATTGAGGTTGTAATAGGTAGGTCTGGGATGTCCCTTTCATTCCTTTCTGGTAAGGTCTTGGACCATGTGGCCTCCTTTGGTTCATGAAATAGAGTGGTTCAATGGCTCCTTCAACCCTATGATATGCAGCTTTAATTCCGGGAAAGGAAGGGAACTGATTCATAGGATGGGCTTCTTCATAGACTAAACACACTTCTATAGAGTGCAATGGACATTTGTTGCTAGGATGCTTTCTAGTGCACCTGGGACAAAAAATGGCCAAAGCCCTCTCGGCTTCCTCTTGTTTCCTTTTGATATGCAAAGTATCCATTTGCATGCCAAGATTCTGTCTCATCTCGCTCTTGAAATCTTCCAGCCAATTCTCAAGTTCATATCTAAGGGATGAACTAGATGAGGATGTACTAGCTAAAGGTTGACTTCCCCTACCTCTCTTTCTAGCTGACCTAGAATGGTTTCTAAACACAGTCTTTATGTCATCATAATGCAATTGGTAGATGTCTCCCCAGCCAGCAAATGGAGGGTATCTAGAATGTCTTCAGGGACTCCTCTGAGCATAACCAACTTTAGAGATTCAGGGTCAAGTGTGCACCTGGCCCTTTTATAACTGAGTTGAAACCTCTCTTCATAGTCTTCTAACGATTCATCACTTCCCATGGTCATTCGGAAGATTTCTTCCTTGGTATCCTTTGACCTACAGTAGTCCCAGTATTTGTTGTTAAAGGCTTGTTGCATCTGATCCCAAGCCGTGATACTATTTCCAGGTAACCCCATGAACCAGTGCAATGATGCATCCTTAAGGGTAGAAGGAAACAATTTCAACTTCTGCTCGTCCTTTGCATAATCATAGGTTCAACAAAGAACAACAAATTCAAACAAGAAGGTATCAGGATCTTTGGTAGTCAGTCCATGGAAGTGAGGTAAGGTTGAAGGACTTATGTTTTTCAATTTTGTGTTCCCATTGGTCTCTTTGATAGGAAATGCACCTTCTATTCTTTCCCCATTTCCTCTAACGTTTCTTTTTTCATCCATGGTGTTATAAACATTTTTTGGCACTGCAACCCTAATCATACATGTCCATAAACCAAGGGCTCCTAAGTCCCTAAAAGTGTTGTTTCATACCCTAAAGGAATAAGGTCAACTGATTACATCATCTCCCAGAAGTTCTCCATAGGAAACTGCTCAGAACTGGTCAAAGCTGGACCATACAGATTGCCCAGTGCTAAGGGTGCGATGCATCCCACCTACCCAGTGAAAAGGGTGCGATGCGTACTAAAAATCCCTTCTGTAAGGTGCGATGGTTGAGAGTGGACAAATGGCAGAGACAGTTTGTGAGGTGGATGATCATGGAATCTTCCAGAAACTTCTCCTATGACACTTGCCTCTCTGAATTCGCCCAAGGATGAGTGGGAGATCATCAATCTCCAAGTGGAATCAAGAACTATCAAAGAGAGGACACTAATCAAAATCCCAGAAGCTAACTCACCCCCCTTCAATCATCTATATATGGATCCCTCATTCCAGAGATCGAGAGGCTGGAATTTTGTATCTTGTAAGGAAGTGTTGTTGGTTTCTTGGTGGAACATCATAGTGTTGGGTGATCTAAGCTTTTCATAAGGTGAAAGAAGGGCTTTCATGCTGGAGGATGATGCCGGGTCAGAATAATTGGTTGTAATCCTCTTTGCTATTCTTTATATTAATAAAGCTATTCGATTTTTCCTATATCTGGTCCTATATTGTTTATGATTGTAGATATCTTTTCTTCGATAGTATTATGCTGCTTTGATTCCATAGGTGCTCTTTGAAGCTGGGTAGATGAAGGAGAAGCGGCAAGGATCTGTCAGAAGGGAGAGGAACTGAGCAAGGAACCAAGCGCATGACTGAGGTTGGTGTCCTTCATTCCACTCTTATCTACTTCTCATAAAGGAAAACGAAAGTAGTTTTAGTTTTTTTGTTTCTAAGATAGCTACCAGTCTTGGTGGCACTAGCAAATCCAAGTGGGCACTAGATTTCCTGATAACAAAATGGCGACTCCACTGGGGAGCGAATAGATTGTTTGTTTGTCTATATTTGTTTGTTTTATAAACTTACAGACGAAGCCTGAAGTCAAGCCAGCTAGCCTTCAAATTGCATTTGCTATGCAACTGAAAAGTAGATCAATGCTACTTCAGTCTATCTCCAGGTTTTTTTTACAAACTGAACAATCGATTTACAAACCTTCTAATTGCTCTAGTGGTGGCTCTAGTAACCTCATTAGATCAACCCCTGTGATTTCTATTTACTGTACATCACTTGCTCGGCCTAAATCCCTGAACTGAGCTGCAAACTATGACCCGGAACCCAGTTCAAGTCTCGTCCCTGGACCATCGGACCTTCTACTCTTGGGAATTTGGATGCATCACACCTCCCGTGTGTAGTAGGTGTGCTGCATCGCACTTTCCCTGTGTTGTAGGTGCGCTGATTAGACAAGACCTCTTCTTCCCTCAGATTTTGGTTTCTGTGTTCATCTCTTCAGATTTATTTAGGAGTTTTGTTGTCTGTGATCAGTATACCACTGTGGAAACCCCCTTCCTTTCCATCATTTTTCCTCCATTGTGCAAAGAACTGTGAATGTTTTTATGTATTTTGCGCCATTTTCATTTCTCTTTTACAAAGTAGTAGCATAATCGAACTGTCGTTTCTTGATTTGGAAGTGTCGCAAGTGTCGCTTTCAGTCAAAGAAAATAATTCTATTGTTCTTGACGGTCGATTATACAGTTACTCTTGTATTTGATTTAAATTAGTGGTTTTTCAAGTGTCAAAAGTAGTTTTCAATTCAAAATAGCAAAGGGTCGTCATTATCTTCATTTCATTTTTGAAAAGAAATTTGTTAGTACTGTCGCTTTGAAAAGATAATTCAGATTTGTACTTAGCATTCTTCTTATCATTCACACATTAAGAAAGCTAAAAGCAAATACATGCATGTGCATTTGAATTTATACTGCTTGTTGGTTTGATTTAGGACAGTGCATCTAGTGTGTGCTCTCTGATCTATGTTGAAATAATATCATCTCTCTTTCTTTAGTAGATAGAATTTTCATTGCAAAAAGAAGATTAAACGATTGTTTGTCATCTTAGATTTCATTTTAGGAATTGTATCCACATCATGCAGTGAACATGAAAGGTAAATTTCTTAATAAAGATCAACTGTAAAATAAATTTAATGAACCTAAAAATGCTTTGGAATCTAACGCACAACATCTAGAAGTCTAGGCTAGAGACGTATTCCGGCGTCGTAAGGCCTGGTAACTGTTGCTTTAACTGTTGGTTGGGTGATTCCTCCTCTTTGAGACGACAAGTGCTAGTACGAACTTGTGCTCCCATGTACCGTCGAGTATATATTTGGAGATCACAATAGGCTATATCCTTTATCCATAGGAAGGCATGTCTGCGACCCTATCGATCACAATGCACTAAACACATCATTCGAGAAGATTGACTGTCGTACTGTAAAAAGTATTCTGCAGTTTTGCGATTGGTTTGGTAATCCCTCTGTCTAGATTTCCAGAGTAGTCTCTTTCGTTCCTTTTCAGCCTCCTTAAAAAAAAGATCCATCTAAGCACTTGTCACTTCAGGCTCATTAAAAATCGAAGGCGACTAGAGTCATCTTTTGTTTTTTATCGACTCTTAAAAATTGAAAAAACAAGTTGTGTCAAAGCGTCTAAAATTTATTTTAATCAGAATAATATCACCATTCCCACGTTGGTCTTAGGTTGAGGAAAATGGAGTCCACCAACCAAGAATTTCCCCTTGCAGTAAATCCTAGTCCTTTCTCCTCTTGGGGAGATGTTGGTGCACCTCATATGGCCATGTTGTCACTTCCAGGATTGACTATTGGCTTGCCAATATGGCTCTTCTCGACCTCCTTCGTTCAGAACACCATGATTCCTGAACAATCAAGTCAACAACTAGATGATACTAAAGTTACTCCCCAACCTTCTACTTCATCCAATTCTCCCTCTCCTCCTTCCTTTTCGCTTGATAAAGCTGGTAAAGCCAAAAATCAAGTAACTAAGAAGGAGAAGAAGAAGGAGCCAAAGGCAAAAAGGGGTAACCAGGCATCGTCTAGTGAAAATCCACACACTGCACCGTCCAAGCCTAAATATCCATGTGTCATTTGCAAAGGAGACCAATATCATTGAGATTGTCCTTGCATCCCTCAGATCTTAAGGGACTGGTCTCCTCGTTTGCACAATCCGGTGTCATCAACCTCTGAAGATCATGTTGAAAGTACACCATCAACTAGTGAAATAGAAGCATTTGGACAAAAAAGGAAATGTAAATTTCCTTGTAAACTGTGTGAAGGCGCTCACGCTGTCCACCGTTGTCCCTTCCTAGAAGAAGCTAAAAGAGTTTTGGATGATCGTCTGACTTCACCGCTATGGCTTCCTCTTGGATATAAGAAACTCTTGCCGACTCCGTCGCTAGTTGAAAATCTGAATGACACGCCATTGTGGTCGATCGAAGCATCTGTCATTGAAGATAAACCCGCTAAATCCATACCAGACGAAAGTCAAAATGTTGAAGCGACATTCGACCCGGTCTTTCCTTCGAGAGGTCCATATTCAGATGACACAATCATCGAAGAGAATGAGAATGACACCGTTCAAATTCTTTTCGTAAAACCCGACTCCGATGAACATGGGGGCAGTCTACCCGTTCCTTTACCGCAGGAAGGAAGTTCGTCAGAGTCATATCCGGCCGTGTATTTGGTCCCACCTCCAAGCAATCTAGTCATTTCCTTCAATTGGAATCTACTAGGAAGACCCCAGGTACCGG
The DNA here is from genome assembly GCA_031772625.1 of Pinus tabuliformis. NCBI lineage: Eukaryota > Viridiplantae > Streptophyta > Pinopsida > Pinales > Pinaceae > Pinus > Pinus tabuliformis. The sequence goes on along the minus strand of CM062817.1, from coordinate 1,206,297,397 downwards.
CTAATGTACCATTCTGAATCATTGTACAAGCTTATGAAATGATCATGGCCAATACCATCATAGATGAAGGGGCTTCTGTGAGTATCCTTTCCTTAACTTCTTGGGAAGTGCCTGGCTCGCCATCGCTTCTGCTTGAGATGAGAAATCTGACAGGCTTCGACAAAGGAACCAGTTGATTGTTAGGGATCCTTCCCAGTGTGCCCATAACATTGAGAAGGAAAACCATCTACGTGAACATAATGGTAGTCCGAGGACCTCTAGATTATAATCTACTCCTTGGACGCGACTATATTTATAGCATGGGAGCCATTGTCTCCTCACTCTTTAGAGTAATGTGTTTCTCGCATGAAGGCCAAGTGGTCAAGCTCGTAGACCGGCTTTCGTTCCCTGGCTCACACATAGCTAATAGTCAAATGCCATCCCTAAATGGTCTTTTCATGCAAGGAATGTCTCATCAATCTCCAGTCCGTCCACCTGAAGAGCGCATGTGATTTGGGAGGACATGACTGAAACCCAGGGGGCATGCACCCTGGTCTATTTTGGCAGGAAAACCTTGGGTATAGGGTAGGTTTTCACGGAGGATATATGACTAGTCTGACACACCCGTCCGTTTAGGAAAATGGGATTAGACCAAAATATGATTCCCTTATCAAAGTTATGTGAGTGGAGGCAACTGCGCCACTCACCTTTGTCTATTTCCGTAGACATCGCCAAGGAAGCATTTTGTCTACAATGCGGATGGAGAGCTTTCATATGGTAACCTGGAAATTTTTCGCTATACCTGGGGGTATGCAAACCTTTTTGCATGCAAGCAAAGAGCGACCATTTATTTTCTTAGTTTGTAGTTTCTCAACCCTTTAAACTCGTAGGATTGGTTGTTCCTAACTTGCATAAAGAATGGATCTGGGGCAAAGCTTTGAAAGGTGCAAGCTCCATAAAAAATGGCATCTTAGATGAGATATCCTTATTATACGACTGGCATGAGCAGTTTTTATGTGGAGTTCAAGCTCGTTAAAAATTAAACCTAAGAAATGAGCAAATTTTTCCCCCAAAGTTTAAGCTCATTAAAAAATGAACCAATTTCCGGTAAATAACCATTGCGAATGCATTATCATCAGCGTTTGAGCCTTGGTCATGTTCTCATTATCACCTACACTATGTTATAGCTGATCATTCACCTCCATTTGATTGTTTTTCCCTTTTGAGGAATAGTTGCGAAGAGTGATATTGTTAGCCATCCTTGTGACATTGTCGTGATTGGAAAATTCCAAACCTTACCTGGAATCAGCTACTACCTGAAATTATCACTTGTTCCTCAAAAAACAAGTCTCCTTTAAGCTCTTTTCACCTGACTCATAAAATATGAAAATATTTCCGAGCGATTGGCCTCTCCAGCTCGTTAAAGCGACCGGAAGAGCTATCCCTCCTCTATATTTTAATATTTTTGGACCTGAGGGATTATTACACAAAAAAGATTGAGCGCTTGTTTTGTTCGGCTCCTTAAAATTACAGAAAATTCATCCCTTTCATATTATTTTATACTTTTTAATACTTAAGGGATTATATGACGAAAAAGGATTATTGGAGTTTCCTTTACGTCCCTTTCAGACTCTCTAAAATTGAAAAGGACCGAGTTATCTTTGTCGTTAAACTCGTTAAAACCGAATAGCGACAAACTTGTCCATACAGACAAGAACGAGTTTCACTGTCGCTAGGCTCGTTAAAACATAGTGACAGGTTTTCCCAAAGGGAAAATTATAGAACAAGCATATGTTATCCTCCTCAAGCTTGATAAAAATAAAGAGGTACTGGTCAGCAATGAATGGGGAAAATTGGGAAGAAAACTTGAAGAAACTTTATTGGTAGCAAGTCGCTCTTGAACATGACACTTTCACTCCACATCCGAGTCGGGTTGGGTTGTTCCATTCACTGGTCATATCACCATTGGTCCACCGCACCATCCATATTTGGGGTTAACACTACCAATCCATGTCAGTGTCGCCGGTATGTTCAAGAGAAGTTGCTCAGAGAATTCACGTGTGTCTCATCCACTGCAATACATTCACGCTCCATTATTTCATGACCTCCACCCTGAACCCTGTATCATCAGATCATTTTCACCTCCAAAATCATTTACTCTGTTTCGTGCCGTAGATGTGGGATTCATTAAAGCCCTCCTACGATGGGTCACTTCTTGTTAACATCAGCTCATTATCCAAGAAGTCGACTTAGGAACACCCCTTTAAGTACTTTGAAGCTTGCATGCTTCAATAGCAAGTTTCTCACTTCCAGTGACAGGTTGACATCAATGGCCTTCGACTGAAAGATTTTGCGTGGTGTTCGATGCCAAGTCCCTTTTCATACCATGCGAATTGTACTGTAGTACCTTGAGGTTCATCATCATTATTGGTGATTCCTCTTGTGCTTGTTAACAACTTACATCATTGGCTGGTAATCAGGTGATGTCTTTCCATGTTCGACTCCAGAACGTCTTTCACATGGATCAACTTGTACTCTGAGTGAAGATTGAATGAGTTTGAAGACCCTGGATCTAGTTTCATCCATCCAAGCTGCAATATATTCGGGAAAATAAAGACATCAAGTGTACATTGTTGTTGCATAGATGATCATCTGATCCAAAGGATGATGACTCTATCAGAATCATCAATCTGTCACACATACGGTTGTCTGTCTTATGTACATGAAAATGAATTTATAAAGCTGAGCATGGGAATGCCCACCTCAGCTAGATCATGAAAAATATTATGAAGATAATGTATTGTATTGTATCTTATTACAGGTCACCTTCCAGCTCGAAAAAACTTCGGATCCTCATGATAAAGAATTTCACCCGACATCAAAAGATTAACGACCTCATGCTTTAGGGGGCAACTGTTATAGACATTTTTGGGCACTGCAACCCCAATCATACATTTCCATAAACCAAGGGCTCTTAAGTCCCTAAAAGTGTTTTTTCATACCCTAAAGGAATAAGGTCAACTGATTACATCATCTCCCAGAAGTTCTCCACAGGAAACTGCTGAGAACTGGTCAAAGCTGGACCATACAGACTGCCCAGTGCTAAGGGTGCGATGCATCCCATCTGCCCAGTGAAAAGGGTGTGATGCATACTGAAAATCCCTTCTGTAGGGTGCGATGGGTGAGAGTGGACAAATGGTAGAGACAATATGCGAGGTGGATGATCATGGAATCTTCCATAAACTTCTCCTATGACACTTGCCTCTCTGAATTCAACGAAGGATGAGTAGGAGATCATCAATCTCCAAGTGGATCAATAACTATCAAAGAGAGGACACTAATCAAAATCCCAGAAGCTGACTCACCCCCCTGCAATCATCTATATATGGATCCCTCATCCCAGAGATCCAGAGGCTGGAATTTTGTATCTTTGTATCTTGTAAGGAAGTGTTGTTGGTTTCTTGGTGGAACATCATAGTGTTGGGTGATCTAAGCTTTTCATGAGGTGAAATAAGGGCTTTCATGCTGGAGGATGACGCTGGGTCAGAACAATTGGTTGTAATCCTCTTTGCTATTCTTGATATTAATAATGCTATTCGAGTTTTCCTCCACATTCTTGTATGTTTGATGATCTATGCATTTGTGTGGTCAATATATATCTAGTCCTATATTGTTTATGATTGTAGATCTCTGTTCTTCGATAGTATTATGCTGCTTTGATTCCACAAGTGCTCTTTGAAGCTGGGTAGTGAAGGAGAAGCGACAAGGATCTGCCAGAAGGGAGAGGAACCGAGTAAGGAACCAAGTGCAAGACTGAGGTTGGTGTCCTTCATTCCAATCTTATCTACTTTTCATAAAGGAAAACGAAAGTAGTTTTAGTTTGTTTGTTTCTAAGATAGCTACCAGTCTTAGTGGGACTCGCAGATCCGAGTGGACACTAGATTTCCCAATAAAACATGGTCTCAGGAGGAATGGTTTCTTCCTATTCTTCTATTATAGAATCTTTGTATATCTCTGAAGGTTCACCTATAGGTTCTTCTGGATCACTGCCACCAAAGAAGAGAGAAGGGTGACTTAGTGATGTGGTGGGGGTGTTGGGTAGGAATTTTCCTGAATTGTCTCTGTTCCTATGTGGCATGAAAGGAGATCTATTTTTCGGTGATTTTTGTTTTTTATTTTTTGTACCTGTAAAATTGAAATGGATTGAACAAAAAATTGCAACTAACTGAAATGGACTTGCTGAAATGAAACTGCAAAGTGGAAATGAAAACAGGAAATGACTAATCTACTTTTGTTGAAATGGAAATTGCAGAATTGAAATGAAAGCAAGAAATGACTAATCTACACTTGCTAAAAGGAAATTGCAAAATAGAAATGAAAGGAGGGAATGCCTAATCTATGCTTGCTAAAAGAAAATTGTAGAATGGAAATGAAAGCAGGAAATGCCTAATCTACTTTTGCAGAATTGAAATTACAGAATTGAAATGAAACAACTACTCTACTTTTGCTGAAATAAACTACTTAGCAGAATGTTGCAGTAGAAAATAGAAGAAAAGCAGTAATCACAAAATACTCTAACACTTCCCCAACAACGGCACCAAAAAGAGTGGCGGACTCCAATATTGCAGCAATAATGCTACAACTCCTGGGGCTTCCTTCTTTACTTTTATCAACCCGGTAGTTCGTAACAAACTTGGAAGCGACGGTGCTGTATGCACAAATACTAGATCTTACTGCAGGCTGTCACTTGATCAGCTGTCGCAAGTTTGATAGGATCTTAAGCCAACTTCTATGAGTTCTCAGAAGAAGCCTCTACTATGATGGAAGAAAGCTAACTCTACAGGGGCTATTCTACTTGCAGAAAGAGAAGGAAAACTGGAATGAAACACAAACCCTAGTTTACCCACTAACTCTATTTCTACAAGAAAAGAGATAGAAACTAATGAAGTGAGTGCATTAAATACTGAAAGGGTAAATTTTATTTATTCAAGCTACTTTTTAAGAGAAATGAGAAGAAATCATCTTTTTGTACTTTTGAGTATTTTTATGTGGAATTATTATGCTTGTGATTTGATTGGTTGTGACTGTGTAGAGGTTTGGTGGAAAAGGAAGATGGAGTTGGCTTTTGTAGAAGGTGAGGGAGGTGTGGAGAGGTCCTAAGAAGCCCCTAGTACCCTTATGAAGACTTCCATTGTGATCAGACTTCGAAAAATCACTCACAAGAAATTCTATAGGAGGTTGCAGGGGATCTACAGGAGGTTTTATAGGAGGAGGCTAAAAGTGGTTTTTGGAGGTTTGAAGGTGGAAAAATGATGGGAAATGGGAAATGAAGGCTGGATGAAGGTGTTGAGGGGTATAGAACTTTTCAAGGAAGATCAGGGACAAAGGAGATGGTTGGATTTGTTCAAATAGCAAGAAAGCAACTTTATGGAAAAACAACGCAAAAATTAGGGCAGATTGGTGAAATGTGGCGAATGAGCTAGGGGATCTATGAGAAGTGAGCTGGTGCTAGCTGTTTTATGGAGGAATGATGAGCTGGGATGTCCTTCAAGATATCTTCACATTTACTTCTCAAAACTAACCAAAGCAACAACTAAAAAAACAGAGTTTTGTCTAGCTTGACCTAATCTCTGACCTACAACTAGAAAATGTTGAACAGTACCTTATGAACAAAAAAGCATGTCAGGGAACTGTGGTAAAATGACATGAAATTATCTAAGCAATTGAATCTGAACCAATATCAACTTTTCCAAATCAAAGTATCACACTAGCAGTTGCATGGAAGAGCAAAAATTGTGTTTTTGGTGGCGACAGTAGTGCCTTGACCTCAAATCATAGTCCCAAGAACGGAGAAAGGAGATCAAGACCTACTGTTGGCATTTTTGGATCTTTTTCTATCACTGTAGCAACTTACTTAAGCAACTTGAAACAAAAACAACTATTCTAACCATCAAAAGCAACCTAATCTAATGAAGTAAAATGAGTATATGCAACAGAAATTAACTCATGAATGGAAACAAAAACATATAAGTACACAAAGGAGGTGTTGGGAAGCTTGGGTTGGGCCCTAACCCAAGAGCTTCAGCCCTCTAAAAGAGATCAGTGCTGGCTCAAAACCTGTTTCATCTTCATTATCAAAAATAGCAGTTACATCACATAAATTGTTCTCAAAAAGAGCTCGAAAATGAGCTGAGCACAATGCTGCACAAAAGTGCGAAAATATACTAAGAACTGGCTAACCTATTGAGGCTTGAAGCCTTCTTATTTATACAAATGGGGACTCCCAACAATCCTCCTAAAATCAAGGAACTCGGCTTCCTAGAACTAAAGATAACAACAATCCTACTTGACTTGCTCGACTGCCCCTTGGAATCATCAATGTGGACCTTTGTAATTCGAGCTACTGATGGAGGATTCAAGGAAAGAGGTCATTAATGAAGTAGACACCCCTCCTACAAGTCCTCTTCCCTATTTTCCTCGAGTTTTGGCTGCCATGTGCTCATAAATTCCATGTCTTTGTCCAAAATTGTCCAAAAAACCTGCAATAAACACTCATTAGACTACATGGAAAAGTGACTAACCCAATTCACTCTATTAGCATAAATATATTCAAAAAAATGCAAAAAACTAATGAGCATGGTGGATTAAATTGAAATAAGAGGCAGAATGAGCCCATAAAGTTACCCATTTTTGGGGTTCATCAATCATTCCGATCATGGGTCTATATCTGTAGATGACTGTCAGTGTACATGTAACGAAATTTTATATGCTAAGCATGGGTATGCCTTCCCTCAGCAATTCATGTAAAAAATCAAAATATCATGATATATGTATTGTAATTGATGCAGGTCACCTTCCACTTCGAAACCTCCTCGTCACATCGTAAATCATTTCAATCGACATTAACATTTTTTCGACTTAATCTTTATGGGGAAAATGTTATAGATCCATTTGAGCACATCAATCCCATCATCCAAATCAGTGTTTTAGGGCTCATCAAACCCTAATTTAAGTTGTTGCATGCCCTAAACAAGTCACCCTTTTGAATGCCTCCTTCTCATATAGTTTCATGACTTGAAGACATCCTTAAATGACCTCTAAAGGGACTAGCACAAGTAGGCCCATGTAAGGGTGCATTGCAGAGCAGTTGAGTCCATGCTAGGGTTCTCTGCAGAGCACTTAGACCCTATTTCACCTGTGCTGGGAAAGATTGAGTGAAATTCACATAGGGTTTTGGGAATATTCTTATCTCTTGGAGTCATCTAGAAATTTCCCTCTCTTATCAACTCTTATGAACTCAAAAATGGATGAGGAATGAGTTAAGATGCATCCTATCGTCTCATCTCTTCCTCCATGGAACTAATTATAAGTATGGAAGGCCATTCAATACCCCCATTTATGACATAACCTCCTTCATCCTCCTATAAATTGAACACTCATCTAAGTGATTAGGGGTTGGAATATGTTGAATTGTAAAGAGATAATGTTGCTATGAGAATTGACTTTGGAACAAGTATTGTTATGCTACAAGTTTGTCATGCTTTTGATGTGATGTGGATGGGATCTGTTAGCCTTGCTAGAAAAAGGCCCAAAAATGGATCCATATAGGCTCTTAAAGTCTCCAAATTTGCTTAAAATCATGCCAAGGGATCCAAAAATGCTCTTGAAATCTTCAAGATTTGCTCAAAGATCATTCAATGATCAAAATCAGTGCAAGAGGAGAGCCCTTGGAAGGGCAGAAATACACTATTGGGAGGCAAAAACACTTGAAAACCATGAAAAACACACAATCGCAGGCTTAAACAGAGGAATGAACAGTAGTCATTAGATCTGGCCAATCAATGAGCCAGATCTAAGCGGCTAATCGCATCGGCGATGGCCATCGGAGGTAGTCAAAGCAGAGTCGCAATGAGATCAGGCCGAGCGATATGCCAATCACTAATATCGGCGATATCGCTATCGGCGGGGAGCATATGCCATGTTATATGAAGGACCCAGGGAGTGAGTGATGCCCGATTGTGATTTATCACATCGCTATAATCACATCGGAATTATACCATGGGGCATGGCCTATGCACAAGCATGTGTGCAACCCGATGAGCCGGACTCGACGGCATTATGTATGAGAGTTCATAAATTTTGAGGTCCACACCAAAGCCATTTTTAATGCATTGTCTGTGTATTTCGTTATATAATGAAATACAAAGGGAAACAGGGGTAGTGCGATAGCGATGGAACCCGGACCTGATGGGTTTCGGGAAGAAAAATATATATATTTTCAAGTCCGCAAAAGCACAATTTTTAATGTATTTCATGTATTTTTGTTATATAACAAAAATATGAAGGGAGCATTGGCCAGCAGCGATTGTGATGATTCTTGGATCCGAAAGGGTATGGGAAGTGAAATATATAATATCTAAAGTCTGCCAAACCCATTTTCATGCATTTTTCAGTGTTTTTTGCATATTTCATAATACAAGGGAAATAAACAGGAGCAGGCTTTTTGTGACTTGCAACAGTGACAAGTCCGGACCCAACAGACAATTAAACCATATTTTAGGACTTTTGAAGTCCAAAATACACATAGAAGGTGGGATTATTGTAGTAATGTTGTGTTTTCTGTATATAACAGAAAAATGGTCATTTATAGATGTTTAAGGGATTCCACAGGCCCAAAGACCCTTTTCATTATCTAACAGAGATCGGGAGATAGGGACAGAGGCCAGAAGGGGAATAGAAAGAGCCACAACACGCGCAGCTCACCTCCAAACTAACAAAGCAATCATCGAGCATCACAGACAGTGCAACTCATCCATAACAACAGAATCAATTATGAAGCATCTCTGGCATGAGAGAACTCCCAGACAACACAACAAACCACCCAAAATATCTGAAAACGGTCACTCTTATGTCAGAAGAAGAAAACTACGAGCCCATGCTTGCCTAGAGGGCATCAAATCAATTAACAAGGCAGATCAGACAAATTAAGACTCTGAGCCTCTTAGAGCTCAGGAGCGTTGTAAATAGGCTATAAATATCTAAAAGTAATATTTAATAGGGGTTCAACTTCTGGAGATTGTTCCTCCTTTGTTCCTTCAAACTTCTCATCTTCATTCTAGCAATATAAGCTTCTTTTGCTATTATATGTTCAATGTCCATTCTCTCTATTGTTCTATGCTTGCAACCTGAATAGGTTATTCAGGTTTTCTGTTGTGTCTAATGCAAAATAACTTTCATCTTATCTTTGCATTGATAAATTATATTTGCAAGTCTCATTTACTTTGTGTAGCTAGCCATTCATATGTGTACATGTATGCAATCTACTGCTACAGTCAATATTCTCCATTTATCCATTGAATTTATAAATTATTGAGCATTAGTGATCTAAAGACTTGTATTGGTGAGAGTGTTCATGCATGTTTTGAGTGAGAATAGAGCTGAAATGGTTATCTAACTTGATCCAAACCATCATTTATTCCAATAGTTTAGAGAACAATATTGAAGATTATATGTTACCAGGCATCTCTGATCTACAATCTAGGAGGGTTTCTTGGAGTGTTAACATAATTGGCATCACTGTCAGGGAGAGGAAACTGAAGCTCAGCCTCCCTGGGAAATGACATAGATCCAGCTTTGATGATAGACAAAGTCTGGGAACTTTTTGGTTGTAATCATATATCTGGCGACTCTACTAGAGGCCAAACCTCTTGGCGACTCCACTTCATAGTTTTGGCTCAATTTGTGAGGCATACTTGGAGAAATCCTCAAAAGTTGCAAGCTGACCCAATACGTAACCCTGAAAAAATCATCAAAGAGAGAAAGGCATTGTAGAAAGGAGCATCAGGATCAGGTAAACCTAAACAGTCTTCTATATCTCTTCAAGAAACGCTTGTAATAGAACAAATACATGTTGAGAGTATAGCATCTAATACTAGCAGTGAAGAAAAACTCTCAGAAATTTATAAAGCTCCTTATTCTTTAGGTTCTCATTTTGTTGTAAGCCCAAAGGAAACCTCACCTCCTATCCATCATACTCCTTTAGTCCTATCATTCACTACTCAGCCCTCTATCATTCAGACTAACAGTACTCTTTTAGCCACCATAGTTATGGCAGGTCCAAAAGAACCTATGGAAAGAATCATAGCTGCTAGGTATGGACCTCTAATACTACCCACACCTTTGAATGCCATGCCTACTGGAGAATATCATAAATATAGGCCTAAGTTCACTGGGACTGAAGGTGTTACTTCTGAAGAACATCTTGAGTCATTCTATAGCTATGTTGATAATCTGGACATTAGTGAAGATGATGTGTGGATGAGAGTCTTTGTCCAAAGCCTAGATGGAGAGGCTAGAAAATGGTTCAGAGAACTAAGCCCAAGATCTATAGCAAATATTGAAGCTTTAGATGATGCATTTCTAAAGCATTGGGGGGATAAGAAGGATCTCCTCTACTGCCACATTGATTTTGGGAACTTAAAGAGGGAAAATGGTGAGTTTCTGTCTAATTTTAATAAGAGGTTTAACTGTATGTACAACAAGATACTAGTTGAAGTAAAACCCACTACTACCTCTACTAAACTCACCCATGCCAGTGCTTTTGACTCTGACTTCTGCCTATTGTTGAGAGAGAGGTGATGTGCTACTTTGGCTGACATGCAGGATGCAGCCTTGGAAGTGGAATCAAACATCATGGCTACAAAGAAGCTCAAGGGAAATGTTGATAAAAGAAGACAGAGGGGCGAGTCTTCATCATCCTCTGATCCTAAGATAGATAGAATGACCAAAATGACTGAGTCATTAGCCTCTAAAATCTCCAAATTAAAGGTTGAGCAACACCCAAGGAAAGAAAGAGTGCCTAATACATTTGCTCCTAGAAATCCAAATTCAAATCCATATAGAAGAACTAATGAGCAGTTGCAGATTTTGCAAAGAAACAAAGATGCCAATGAACACCAAAGGGTGAGGCTCCTTTTCAAAATGAAGTCATGGAAGAAGAGCAGCTTAGAGAAGACGATAAGATCCATTATCTAGAATATAAAGGAAATTCTTCCTTTTTCACCTCAGCTGCCTATGAAAAGTCATTATGCAATGACTATATCAGCCAAGAATGGGATGGTAAACCTATTCTACAAACTGTAGATCAGCAAAGATATAATTTGATGTCAAAGAAAAATAATGCTAAGGAAACTCCTGTTCAAAGAGCTATTGTCCCTACAGTACAGTAAGCTAATAAGAAAAAACAACCAACAATTGATCCCATCATCCTCAAAGCTCCAGCTCATGAGGCAAGAGGCCTTGACAAGTCTCCTTCTCCTTTCAGTTTTCAATCAGAAATTCAGAAGCTAAGAATAACTATGCCTCTGATTGAACTAGTGAAGAATGAGTCCTTCAAAAGATCCATCCTTGAGGCCCTTGAGCCTAAAGCCATCCAAGCCTCCACTGAGCATGTAAATCTGCAAGATGACAAGCTAGCTATTATTCTTAGTCCAATGATTGAAAATTGTGAAGACAGCTCCCCATCATTCTATGTCTCTCTGACTATTCATGAAAAAAGCGTTCACAACTGCCTTTTGGACACTGGAGCCAGCCATAATCTAATGCCCAAGGCTATCATGGATGAGTTGGGTCTTGACATCACCAAGCCTTATCATGAACTCTTCTCTTTTGACTCTAGAAAAGTGAAGTGTCTAGGATTAATCAAGGACCTAGCCATCACTTTGTCTCAGTCACCTATGAAAAGCATGATAATGGATATTGTGGTAGCAGATGTACCTCCCAAGTTTTGCATGTTACTTTCCATAGGTTGGATCAAGAGATTAGGTGGATCATTACAAAATGATCTATCCTATGCTACTGTCCTAGTTTTCAGAGGTGAGAGCAAGAGATTATACAGAGAGGCACAGTTGGCTTATATCATCAGTGATGAGAAGAACCCTACTAATAATCCCATCTATGATGTTAGCACTGATTTTGGAGCATGTATTCTTCATATTGAAGAATCCTAGTTGGCCTCCATGCAGCTTAAAAAACTAGTTCGCCAAATCGCTGGGGAAGAAGGCCCAAATATTTGGGACATGTTCTTTGATGAAGCTTGCTCTAAGGAAGCTTCTGGGGCAGGTGTAGTCCTTGTGTCCCCCACACAGGAATACATTCATTTATCTTTCAAATTAACCTTTTAGGTCACAAATAAAATAGCAGAATATGAAGCTTTGATTTTGGGCTTAAGTGCTGCTAAAGAAATGAGTATCAAAGGCCTGAAAATGTTTGGAGGATAGTTCCTGGTCCTGTGTCAACCTCATTAAAAAATGAAACAAGGGTCTACGAGGACAGTTCCTAGTCTTGTGTCAACCTTGTTAAAAAATGAAACAAGGGTCTACGAGGATAGTTCCTGGTCTTGTGTCAACCTCGTTAAATAATTAAATAAGGGTCTATGAGTAGAGTTACTTGTCTTGTGTCAAGCTCATTAAAAAATGAAACAAGGTCCCCTGGAACAAAGTTCCAATTTGAGTCTTTGAGTAAATCCCGGTCAAGTCTTTCACTTGATCTCGTAAAAGAACCTTCATTCCATCCACCTGATAGCCACGAATAGTCTACTTAGGTGAATGTAATGAAGCTTGGGGGGCATGCACCTAATGCTAAGGTTAATGTTCCATGTAGGTTATGTGAAGGGAATCACCCCATTCACCTTTTTCCCTATCTGGACGAAGCCAAAAAGGTGTTGGATAACCGTCCTGCTTCACCGCAGCGACTTCCATCTAGTTTCAGGAGACTTTCCATTTCACCATGTTGGGGCATGTAAACCAATCTCAAGCATAGTTTGTTCATTTCAAGCTTGTGTAATTGTGTGAATAAATGATTTGATGTCGAACACCATACAAATTCTTTCAGTCGAAGGTCATTGATGTCAACCTATGGCCGAAAGCGAGAAACCTGCCATTGATGTATGCAAGCATCAAGGTATCAAAGGGGTGTTTCTAAGTCAAATTTTTGGATGATGTGCTAATGTCAACAAGAAGCGACTCATCGTAGGAGGGCCTTTATGTATCCCACGCCAATGACATGAAACGCGGTAAATGATTTTTGGCGATGAAACATCGACTGATGACACAAGGTTCAGGAATGGTGGGCATGAAAATGAAGGTTTACTATATTGTAAAGGATGAAGTTTTGAATTGAATGACATCTCTTGAACATATTGGTGATACTAAAGTAAATTGGTAGCAATCACCCAAAAAAAAGTGATGGATGGTATGATAGACGAACGATGTGAAAACCATCAAGCTGAATGACCCAACCCACATAGTCAGGGTGATGAGGTGAAAGTGTCATGTTCAAGAGCGACCTGCTACCATAAAGTATTCTTGCCTTTTTCCATTTTCCCCAGTCATTTCTAACCAGTACCTCTTAATTTTTTATCAAGCTTGAGGAGGATAACATATGCTTGTTGTATAATTCCAACCTTCGGGTGAATCCATCACTATTTTATGTTTTAACAAGTCTAGCGAAGGTGAAACTCGGTCTTTTCTAGGTGGACAAGTTTGTCGCTATTTAATGTTTTTAATGAGTTTAATGACAAAGACAACTTGGTACTTTAATGTTTAGAGAGTTTGAAAAGGGAGAAAAAGGAAACTCCACAAGTTTTTTTTCATAAAATTGTCTCTCAAGTCCGAAAAAGCATAAAATAATACAAGAGAGAACCTATTGATCATGTTCGATCAACAAGTACCTTTTTCGTAGTTAATCTATCTCAGCCCGAAGAAGGGGTAAAACTATGCTGAGTAGATATCGATTCTAATCCATTAAAGAGCTAGAAACGACAAGCGCTCAGCAATCTTTTCATGTTTAGAGAGTCTAAAAAGAGATTAAAGAGGACTCCACTTTGAGGAACGAGTGGTGTCTAGGGTAACAACTGGCTCTGGTGATGTTGGAACTTCTCAAAACATATTTATTTATGTGAAGAGGCTGGCTAATAAGACCACTCATTGCAACTATTCCTCAAAAAGGGTAAAACAACCAAGTGAAAGCGTATGATTGGCCAAAGGGATGGCGGTGATGGGATGAAAACAACCAAGGCTCATCTGATGAAAGAGGCTGATAGAATGGAAATCACGAGGGCTAAAATGGAAATGGGTTCATTTTCAGACAAGCTTGAACCATATGGAACTATGCTTGGATTCAATTTCATTTTTACACAAGCTTAAAACGAAAAACTATGCTTGGATTCAGTTTATTTTTTACACAAGCTTGAAATGAACAAACTATGCTTGAGATTGGTTTACATGCCCCCAGCATGATGAAAGGGAAAGTCTCCTGAAATCAGATGGAAGTCGTTGCGGTGAAGCAGGATGGTTATCCAACACCTTTTTGGCTTCGTCCAGATAGGGACAAAGGTTAATGGGGTGATTCCCTTCACATAAGCTATAGGGAACCTTAACTTTACCACTAGGTGCATGCCCCCCAAGTTTCATTACATTCACCTAAGTAGACTACTTGTGGCTATCAGGAGGATGGAATGAAGGTTCTTTTACGATATCAAGTGAAAGACTTGACTGGGATTTTATGAGATCTACTCAAAGACTCGACTTGGAACGTTGCTCCAGGGGACCTTGTTTCATTTTTTAATGAGCTTGACACAAGACAATGAACTTTGCTCATAGACCCTTGTTTCATTTTTTAACGAGGTTGACACAAGACTAGGAACTGTCCTCGTAGACCCTTGTTTCATTTTTTAATGAGGTTGACACAAGGCCAGGAACTGTCCTCGTAAACCCTTGTTTCATTTTTTCGAGGTTGACGCAAGACCAGGAACTGTCCTCCAAACACTTTCAGGTCACAAATAACATAGCAGAATACAAAGCTTTGATTTTGGGCTTAAGCGCTGCTAAAGAAATGGGTATCAAAGGCCTAAAAGTGGTTCAAGGATTATTTCAATGATTTCAGCATTTCTTATATTCCAAGAATGAAGAACCTGCTTGCTAACTCCCTTGCTGTGTCTGCTAGCACGTTTATTCCTCCTTTGCCTCCTAAATTGACATATGAAGTTCAGGTAAAATATAGACCATCTCTGCTTTACAATGTTAAATATTGGAGAGTTTTTGAAGACGATGAGGAAATTAATATTTTTTTTACAAGTCGTTGAGGAATTTGCTGAAACGCACATCGACCAAGAAAATGAAACCATGGAAGAATGCGGCCAGTCCAAGATAAAAAGCGAGATCGGCCAATGAAGCATCATCCAGATGCCTAGTAGTCACATACCAAAAGGATTGGTGACTCTAAAGAAGCTTTTTGATCATAACGATGTGCCCTATAAGCAGGCCAAAACAGAAAATGAGTCTGCTGTCTATAAACATAATATAAGGAGCCCAACCCATCCAAAATTCATCAATCTATCCACTCATTTGTCTTTTGCCCAGAATTCTAAGTATTGCACCCTCATGAAGCAATTTGCTGATATTTTTTCCTGGGAATACAGTGATCTTAAAACCTATGATACAAACATAATTCAGCACAAGATTCCACTGGAAAATAACACTACCCCTTTTAAGAAGAAATTAAGACCTATCAGCCCTCTCTTATTGCCTTTGATTGAGAAAGAGATCAAGAAGTTGTTGGATGCAAAAATTATAGTTCCCCTAAGGTATTCAAAATGTATAGCTAACCTTGTGGTAGTGAGAAATAAAAATGGAGAAATCAGGCTTTGTGTTGACTTCAAAAATCTGAATAAGTGCTCTAAAAAAGATAACTACCCCCTGCCTAAGATGGAACACTTGCTGCAAAGAGATTCAGGGGCTAGAGTCATGTCTTTCTTAGATGGATTTTCAGGTTACAATTAGGTTGTTGTACATCCAAAAGATCAGGAAAATACCACCTTCACTACTCCTTGGGGCACTTTCATGTACTCCAAGATGCCTTTCGGACTAATGAATGCTAGGGCTACTTTTAGAGGACCATGGACATAGCCTTTGTGGGAGAGAAGGACAAGTTTGTCCTTATTTATCTTGATGACATAACAGTCTTCTCCAGCAGCCACAAAGACCATTTAAAACATTTGAAGAAAGTCTTTTTAAAGTGGAGATGGTTTGGAATTTCAGTGAACCCAAATAAGTCACAGTTTTCTCTAGAAGAAGGAAAACTTCTGGGACATATTGTTTCTATTGAAGGTGTGAAGATTGATCCAGCAAGAGTTCAAGAAATTCATACATTTTCCATCCCAATGTCAAAAAGGGACATTCAATCCTTCCTGGGTAAGTTTAACTTTGTAAGGAGATTCATTCCAAACTTTGCATAGCTTGTAAAGCACATCACTTCCATGCTGAAGAAAGGATTAGAAATAAAATGGGCAGATGCTTTAAGAAGCTCTTTTGAATCCATCAAGCAAGCCATCATGGAAGCTCCCACTCTAATCAGCCTAGATTACACTAAGGAGTTTTGTATCTTCTCTTTTGCCTCTTATGATACACTTGCAGCAGTTTTGTTGCAGAAAAATAATGAAGGCATAGAGCACCCTGTGGCCTTTTTTAGCAAAACTCTAAGGGATGTTGAACTAAGGTATGACCTTATTGAAAACAAGATTATGCTCTCATAAAATATTTAAAGGCATTTAGATTTATATTCGGCATTCCAAAGTAGTTGCATATGTACCTTTAGCCTCAGTAAAATATGTTTTAACTCAGCCAAATATTGATGGGAAGAGAGCTAAATGGATTGCAAAATTCATAGAGTTTAACATAGAGGTGAAACTCACTAAGCTTGTTAAAGGCCAAGGTTTGGCTAAACTTATGGCTGAAGAAAATTGCAGCTTGTTAGACATAAATTGCATGGGTCTAAATTCGGATGATGAGAAGACAGAGGGAGCAACAAAAGAGCAAAAGCAGAATCAGGCTTTGGCTGAAAATCTAGCCACATGTGAATGGTATTACAACATATTTCATTCTTTGCAAAAGCTAGAAGTCCCTCCAGGGCTTAGCTCAAGTCAAGCTCATGCCATTAATCTCAGATCATCCAAATTATACATTAATAAAAATATGATTGATTGGAAAGACCCATCAGGAATCCTCTTAAGATGTCTAGATAAAGAACAATCTTTGGAATTCATACACCAGTTCCATTCTAGCATCTATGGAGGGCATCATTATTGGAAAACCACAACTCACAAAATCTTGAGGGTTGGATATTATTGGCTTACTCTATTCTCTGGTGTGTTTTCTTTCGTAAAAGCTTGTGACAAGTGTCAGAGGTTTGCAGGAAGACAGTAGCTAAAATCTCTGCCCTTGAAGCCAACACATGTCAATGGTCCCTTCCAGCAGTGGAGCTTGGACTTTATAGGTGAGATCAACCCACATTTCAATGGCCAACACAAATGGATCTTAGTTGCCACTGATTATTTCACCAAGTGGATTGAGGCTATACCCACTAAGAATGCCAATCATTAAGTTGTCATAAATTTCTTGAATAAGAATATTTTCACTAGATTTGGTTGCCCAACCAAACTAGTCACTGATAATGCAACAGCTTTCAAGGAAAAATAATTGGTGGAAATCACTGAATCCATGGGCATTCAAGTGGTGCATTCTACCTCATATTATCCTCAAGGAAATGGCCTGGCAGAATCATCTAACAAGAGTCTAGTAAGGGTAATCAAAAAATTGTTAGAGGACAACAAAAAGAGCTGGGATTCCAAGTTGAAGTTTGCACTATGGGCTGACAGAGTTACCATCAAAAAGTACATATGGCGCTGATGTTGTTTTCACCATCCAGCTAATTCTCCCTGTGGCTAAGATCTTGCAAGAAGAACAAGATGAAGAGAATGACATGGTAAGAAGAATGAAAAACGAGGTTGAACTACAATAGATCAAAGAGAAGCTGGTTGAGAAGTCAAAAGCTCATCAGAAGAAAATCAAAGAAACCTTTGATAAGAAGGCAAAAGTGGACAATTTCCAAGTTGGTGATTGGGTGCTTAAATGGGATGCATTTAAGGAAAAGAAAGGTAATCATGACAAGTCCGACTCCTTATGGACAGGTCCAACAGAATAATACATTCATTCTGCACAGTCTGGAAGGAGGAGATACTTTTGGTAGCCCAATAAATGGGCGATTCTTGAAACTTTATTTCATTTAAGGCTTTAAAGCCTTGTCATTGTAAATATGTTTTTCTAGTTTTTATTTCATTAAAAACTAGACTCCATGCCGAATGGAACACTAGAAGGAAGATTTGACTTTGTTATTTTAGGAAAGGCATTGATCTGTGATCCTTAAAACCTCACAGGGAGGACTTCATCCCCAGAAGGAGCTAGTGTTAGCCTTGCTGGAAAAGGCCCAAAAATGGATCCATATAGGCTCTTAAAGTCTCCAAATTTGTTTAAAATCATGCCAAGGGATCCAAAAATTCTCTTGAAATCTTCAAGATTTGCTCAAAGATCATCCAATGATCAAAATCAACATAAGAGGAGAGCCCTTAGAAGGGAGGAAATACACTATCGGGAGGAAAAACACTTGAAAACCATGAAAAACCCACAATCACAGGCTTAAACAAAGGAATGAACAGCAATCGTTATATCTGGTTGATCAACGGCCTAGATCTAAGCGGCTAATCGCATCAGTGGTGGCCATCGGAAGCAGTCAGAGCAGAGTCACGAAGAGATCGGGCCAAGCGATATGTCAATCACCGATATTGACGATATCACTATCAGTGGGAATCATATGCCATGTTATATGAAGGACCCAGGGAGTGAGCGACACGCGATTGCGATTTATCGCATCGCTATAATTGCATTGGCAATATACCATGGGGCGGGGCCTATGCACAGGCATGTGTACAACCGATGAGCCGGACCCAATGGCATTATATATGAGAGTTCATAAATTTTGAAGTCCACGCCAAAGCCATTTTTAATGCATTTTCCGTGTATTTCATTACATAATGAAATACAAAGGGAAACAGGGGGAGTGCAATAGCGATGGAACCCAGACCCAATGGGTTTTGGGAACAAAAGCCCAATTTTTAATGTATTTCATGTATTTTCATTATATAACGAAAATACGAAGGGAGAATTGGCCAGCAGAGATTGCGATGAGTCTCGGACCCGAAAGGGTTCGAGAAGTGAAATATATAATATCTGAAGTCCGCCAAACCCATTTTCATGCATTTTTCAGTGTATTTCACATATTTCATAATACAAGGGAAATACACAGGAGCAGGCTTTTTGCGACTTGCGATGGCAACAAGGCCGGACCCAATAGACAATTAAACCATATTTTATGACTTTTGAAGTCCAAAATACACAAATAAGGCAGGTTTTTTGCAATAATGTTGTGTTTTCTGTATATAATGAAAAACAGTCACTTATAGATGTCTAAGGGATTACACAAGCCCGGAGAACCTTTCCATTATCTAACAGAGGCCAGGAGACTGGGACAGAGGCTAGAAGGGGAATAGAAAGAGCCACAGCATGCGTAGGTCACCCCTAAACTGACAAAGCAGTCATGGAGCATCAACAGATAGTGCAGCTCATCCATAATAATATAATCAATTATGGAGCATCTCTGGCACGGGAGAACTCCCAGACAGCACAACAAACCACCCAAAATATCTGAAAATGGTTACTCTTCTTTCAGAAGTAGAAAACTATGAGCCCGTGCTTGCCTAGAGGGCATCAAATCAATTAACAAGGCAAATCAGAAATATTAAGACTCCGAGCCCCTTAGAGATCGGGTGCATTGTAAAGAAGCTATAAATAGCTGAAAGTAAGATGTAATAGGGGTTCAACTTCTGGAGATTGTTCCTCCTCTGTTCCTTCAAACTTCTCATATTCCTTCTAGCAATATAAGCTTATTTTGCTATTATATGTTTAATGTCCATTCTCTCTACTATTCTATGCTTGCAACCTGAATAGGTTATTCAGGTTTTCTGCTATGTCTAATGCCAAATAACTATCATCTTATCTCTGCATTGATAAATTAGATATGCAAGTCTCATTTACTTCTTGTAGCTAGCCATTCATATGTGTTTATGTATGCAATTTGCTGCTACAGTTAGTATTCTCCATCTATCCATTGAATCTATAAATTATTGAGAATTAGTGGTCTAAAGCCTTGTATTGGTGAGAGTGTTCATGCATGTTTTGAGTGAGAATAGAGCTGAAATGGTTATATAACTTGGTCCAAACCATCATTTATTACAATATTTCAGAGAACAATATTGAAGATTATATGTTACTAGGCATCTCCGATCTACAACCTAGGAAAGTTTCTTGGAGTGTTAATAGGATCCAAGCTGGAGGAGTGACTTCGAGTCAGAGTTGATGGTTGTAATTCCTTCTTTTATTTCAATAAAGTATTTGAATGTTTCTCCCATATGCTTATCTTGTTATATGATGCTTATATGTGTGAATGTATCTAATTTCATTTACTTGTATTTAATAGATCTTTTGCTTTGATTGGTTCTTTGTCTTCTGTTGATGTTTACAGGTACTTCTCAAGTGTGTTAAGTACGGGAAATAGCAATAGTTTTATAGACATTTTTGTGCCCTACAAATCCAAGCATGAAATGTCCATAAACCAAGGGCTCCTAAGTCCCTAAAAGTGTTGTTCTAACCCCTAAAGGAACAAGGTCAACAGATTATAGCTTCTCCCAGAAGTTCTCCACCAGAAACTGCTCAGAATAAGTCAAAACAGGATCATTTCAGCTGCTCCACTGGCTAGGTGTGTTGCATTGCACCTAAATACACTGTGAGGGTGCGTTGCATTTCAAAAGTCCCTTCTGTTGGGTGCGATGGGCGAGAAATGACAAATGGCAGTTTCATTCCGCGAGGTGGAGAGACAATGGAAGCTTCTAGAATCTTCTCCTGAGACACTTGCCTCACTGAATTCAACCAAGGATGAGTAAGAGGCCTTCAATCTCCAAGTGGAAGCAAGAACTGACAGAGAGAAGACACTAATCAAATCACAAGCTGACTCATCCTCCTTACACATATCTATATATGGATCCCTCATCTCAGAGATCCAAAGGCTGGAATTTTGCATATTGTAAGGAATTGCTGTTGGTTTTTGAGACAAACATCAGAGTATTGGGTGATCTATGCTTTGTTTGAGGTGAAGAGGGGCTTCTTTGCTGGGAGGTTGATGCTGGGTCAGGAACCACCAGTTGTAACTCCTCCTGGATACTTTCTTTTTTATCAATAAAAACTATTTGATTTTTTCCTCCATGCTTTTGTATCATTGATGCTTGTTACATTTGTATGGTTAACTTAAATCTGATCCTAAGTTGTTTATGAATATAGATCCATGTCTTTGTATAGTGTTCTTCTTCTGTGATCTTCCAGCTACTTTGTGAAGCTGGGCAAGTAAGGGAGCAGGTAGTTGGAGACTGTCAAAGAAGAGAGGGATTGGATCAAAGGATTAGCGCAAGACACAGGTTGGTTCTTTCTATTCCTCTCTATCTATAGTTCATAAAGGAAATACAAAAGTAGTTTTTCTCTGTTTATTTCTAAGACAGCTGTCACACCTTAGTGGGATAGAGCAGTTATAAATAGACACTTTTCCCTGTAACAAAATGGAAACTCCACTGGGGAATGTCTAATTAGTTTGTTTGTGTATCTCTTTGTTGTTTGTTTCATAAACTTATAAGTAGCTTTCGAACTGCATTTGCCATAACAAATGCAAAGTAGACAACCGCTACTTCAGTCCATTCACTGGATCTGTTTATGATTTAAACAACTGATTCACAAACTATCTGATTTCCTTTGTGATAGCTCTTAGACCCTCCTTAGATCTACCCCTGATTGTGCATTACTGATTGCTTTTACTCGGCCAAAAACCAAAGACTGAACTACAAACTGTGACCCGGAACCCAGACAGATTCTCGTTTCTGGCCCAGCGTAGGTACTGTTAAGAGATCCTGAATTTTAGCGCACTTCCCGAAAGGGAAACCTGCGCTGCATTTCAGATTCTCTGTGTTACAGGTGCGCTGATCAGACTAGCCCTGTGCAGCTGTGGTTCTTGTGCTTCATTCTTTCCAGTTCTATCTCTGAATTTTGCTGCCTGTGATCAGTATATGTCTGTTTAAAACCCCTTTTCTTTGTTGTTATTCCGCCTCCTTTGTACAAAAGAACTGTAGATGTTTTTGTGTGTTTGTTGAGTCGTTTACAGTTTTCCATTGCAAAAGTAGAATATTCGTACTGTCGTCCTTTGATTTGAATCTGTCGCAAATGTCGATTTTGATCATAGGAGAAAGTTTGATTGCTGTTGATGGT
This sequence comes from Pinus tabuliformis, assembly GCA_031772625.1. Lineage (NCBI taxonomy): Eukaryota > Viridiplantae > Streptophyta > Pinopsida > Pinales > Pinaceae > Pinus > Pinus tabuliformis. Next base: position 1,206,275,162 of record CM062817.1, on the reverse strand, counting down.
CGATTATACTGTTACTATTTCCTTTGGTCTAAATTTGTGATTTTCTAGTGTTAAGAACAAGTGTTCATTTCAAAATCGCAAGGTGTCGTAACCATCTCTGTTTTTTATTTCGAAAAAGAGCTTGTTTATATTTGTCGCTTGAAAAGAAATTCATATTTGTACATCAACTTTATTTTTAGCATCAATACTAAGAAATTCGAAAACAAATACATGCATGTGCATTTGCATATAGACAATCTGTTTGGCTTGATTTAGGAAAGTACATTTACGGTGTGCTCTTTTCTCTTTGTGAAAAGATTGTGTCTTTCTTTTCCCCTAGTAGCTAGGATTTTCATTTCACAAAAGAGATAAAAGTTTGTTTATCATCTTTAGATTGCATTTTAGGAATCACATCTACATCTCGTGGTGAACCCAAAAGGCAAACTTCATAAGCAAGATCAACTTAAAATAAAGTCAATGAATCTAACAACGCTTTGGAACTTAACACACAACATTTAGAGGTCTAGGCTAGAGACGTATTCCGGTGTCGTAAAACCTGGTAACTGTTGTTCTCACTGATGGTTGGGTGATTCCTCCACTTTGAGACGATAAGTGCCAGTACAGACTTGTGCTCCCACGTACCGTCGAGTATATTTTGGGAGACCCCTATAGGCTTAAATCCTTTATCCTTAGGAAGCTGTGTCTGCCGCCTTATTGATCGCAATGCACTGAACACAGCATTTGGGAAGATTGACTTCCGTACCGTAAAAAGTATTCTGCAGTTTTGCGATTGGTTTGGTACTCCCTCTACCTAGATCTCCAGAGTAGTCCCTTTCATTCCTTTTCAGACTCCTTAACGGAAAAGGTCCATCTGAGCACTTGTCACTTCAGGCTCATTAAAAATCGAAGGAGACTAGAGTCATCTTTTGTTTTTTCTCGACTCTTAAAAATTGAAAAAACAAGTTGTGTCAAAGCGTCTAAAATTCATTTAATTCGGAAACATACCTTCCCTTTATTTTAGTTGATCGAGTAATCCACAATCGTGGAAGAAAGTCAATTGAAACCGTGTCGTTCGCAGAGGCTTACGAGTCAACCGTCTTTGTCTCTGGAATCGAAACCAGTACAGACAAAGCGAACTCGTTTAACCGGTTCCAAATCTCCTATCAAAGTTAGAACAAGTGTTCCAATGACACCAGAGACTCCAGTTACTCCAAACATTTCTGGAATCCCTGCCTCTACAGAAGAAGTTCAACAACCACAGAAGGACAGTGATACTGATCTTAGTTTGAGAATAAACACTTGTGTTATCGAACCAGTTCCATCTACAACCGGTTCAGAGAGTCTTACTCTTCAAACATCTGTCGCTGCCACACCTTCTTTGACACCAGAAATATTTTACAGACCTGACGGTCTTCCCCTTCCACCTGGTTTGATTGCAATAGAAGAAATTGTAGAAGATCCTCAAACAAGTACTCCAACGCACTTTGGAGTCGGGATCACTCTATATCCTTCTCCATCAGAAGTTAGTCTACCACCAGCGGAAGCTCCTGTAGAATCGCTAGGTAATCTTTTGGATAGACTACAAATTTCTGAACAACCATCAACATCTAGGACTGTGTCGTCTGACACAGCGACGGAAGAACTCCCTGCTATCACTCCGACAATGTTTGCTGGTATACCATCTGTCCTGACTAGCTCTCAGCTGCTAGAAGGAGCCCACTCAGGGGCTATTTCGAAAGTATGGTCCGTTCCTATTTGTTCATCCAGAATAATATCCGGAAACTCTTATGTTGAGTCTCAAAAAATTGATCCATTTGGAGGTCAATTTGGGCAGTCTGGTCCCCAAGGGCAAACAATTCCCTTGAGTTCCGGATTACCACCGTATGGGGGGCAGTATACCCTTTCATTATTCCCTCCGGGAGGATATCCATACGGGAGTTCACAACAACATTCAGGTTATACTGGAATTACCTCAAGTGGTTGGGTACCTATACTACCTCAACAACCAAGAGTTGTGTACTCAATGCAACAATGCGTACCTATGTTGAATATCCTGACTACGCTGGCTATTGTGACGGTGTCGCAAGTTCAAGTGCTGCCTGTTGTATGCCAACCTCAGGTTTCTCAGGTTGTAATGCAACAACCCCTTCACCCTGCGACTCAACCACAATCTCCAACTGGTGGAGCGACATAGGTTCAGACGGGTACAATTACCCCTCATCTTGGTCAAACTGTTAGTATCGGGCAATATCACATGGCTTCACAACCATGGCTGGTGCAATACCAACAACCGCAATTCCAACAAGTATACCAAGGTTCTGAGCAGAAAATCTTTGCTAACAGTGGACAGCCGTACATTCAAAATGGTCAAAATCAACCATTTTACAATGGTCATGTCCACCAACCTTACCAAACATACCAGCAGCATATGCATTATGCCGGTATGCAAAGACCAACTGCTCAGGCAATCCCATCTTACCCTGGGTATGCTTCACCTAACTTGAACCAACAGTTACCCTTTGTGGCAACTTTAGAGTTACCTGATTTAAATCGATTAACGAATGATCCAATTACTTACGCCCCTTGGTGGCCAGTGATTCCGCATAAAATTCCATCAGATATTCCTAAATTTAATGGAAATCCGGGTGAAGATCCATCGAATCGCGTAATGACCTTTCATCTATGGTGTTCATCAAACACCTTAAATGATGATTCGATAAGACTTCGCCTCTTTCAGAGGACGTTAACGGGTTCGGCGGCAAAATGGTACATCGAATTGCCTAGAGCTTCGTTCGACAACTTCAGTACCTTAGCCACAACCTTTTTAACCCATTTTCAGTTACCATTAAGGTATGAAACGGGAACAGAACTTCTTACCAATTTCAAACAGAAAACGGCCACTCACATATCTGATCATATACATGAGTGGCGACATCGTCGTAGAATGGTAAAAACGTATGTCCCCGATCAGTTGTTAGTTGAATGGTTTATCAAGTCATTACTGCCTTCCATCACGGAAGATGTGGCAAAGGGGGGAGTCGTAACAAAAGAGCAAGTTATCGCTCATGCGCAATATCTGGACTTGATTTACACTCAGTCCGGCACGCTCTACGATAAAATACCTAATGCCCCTAGAATGGAATTTTCAGTTCCTCCTCCTCCTAAATCAAACAATGACTCTCATGCCGGCGATGGCGTGATTGGCGCAACAGACACGAAATCGACAAAGGCTACATCTAAAAAGGCCCGTAAGATTTCTAGTCAAAATGAAAATGAGGAACTTCTTGCCTCGGAAGTAAATGTTGTGTCGACCGACAAGGGAAAACAATTGAAGAAACCAGGGGGCAAGAAGAAAAAGAAAGGGAGAAAAAAGAAGCAGGATGAGACATCTCCTGAAAAACCTTTTGCAAACCCTTCTGGGAAAAGGAAACCCCTTGCAGGTTGTCATATATGTGATGAGGATCATCAGACGAGAGATTGTCCACATAAAGCTGAAGTTAAGAAACTATTTAAGATTTAAAAAACCTTAGCGATATTGACTGATCCATTTCCAAACCCGAGAACCAAACTGGTTGCTAATCAAAATGCTTCCCGATCCCAAGTGCTTATGTTGTCTATCTCAAAGCAGCAAAATGAAGCTTTGACAAGGAATAAAGATTACGGGAATCCACAACTGTCGAATAACAAGGCTAATGAACAACCTAGTAGTTCGACAACAACTTTGACCAAAGTTGTGCCACCCATCATTCCTGAACCAATGATAAATTCGACAAAGGGAGTAGTACACAAATCGACATTTAATCCTCGTGCAAAAATAGCACAAAATTATAATAGAGTAGAGGACCTGGCCCAATCGCCGTCCGCTATGTTGACACTTGAGGTACCACAAAATTTCCCCTCCCAAAAACAAGATTTATTATCAGCAATAGGTGGGATTGACCCAATGGATTCCAATCTTGTGGCCTTTGATCATAAAGGATACGATCCTCAATTACCAGCTCAACTAGCTTTCCTTGTTCAAGCGAAAGCCCTCAACAAAACTCTTCATCGAACGATTATTGATGAGGGGGCATCTACATGTATTATGTCGATGAGTTGCTGGAAAAATTTAGGCTCACCACCCTTGTCAAGATCGTCAACGACATTAAAAGCATTTGATGGATGATCATACACTCCATACGGGATTTTAAGTAACTTGCAAGTTGAACTGGGGGGCAAAACAATAGAAATTGATTTTGAGGTTATCCATGAAAATCTCGATTACAACATCCTACTGGGAAGGCCCTGGATATATGCCATGGTCGCAGTTGTGTCGACCTACTTCAGGAAGATTGCATTTCCCTTTCAAGGAAGAATTACAATCGTCGACCAACAAACATTTCCCCCCAATAGTTCACAAGTTACGGGAAGCATTCCAATGATCCATGGGAGCAATCATTCGCTTCAAAATATTGGAGTAGGCCTCCTAAAAGGCCCTGCCTTAATGGGTACTTTTGCCCTACCGCCTCTGAGTAATATGGCGGAAGTGGCCACAGTAGAAACCTACAATATGAAATCTTCTATATCTAATAAATTCAAAAGATTCCTAAACATTTTGTCAGCATGGATCAGCGCCATTGTAGAAATATTGTAGCAATCAATTTTATTGGCTTGGGGGGCAAACCCAAATCAACGCTCATCGAGTGTTTGGATAGATAGACCTAAGGAATATGGCACCTCTTCAGATCCTTGGTCGCATGTACATTCTACAGACGAAGGAATCATTCAATCAATGATGATAGAGGAGGCACCATGGGAAGATTACCACCATCACTCCCATCTTCCGGATTACCACGAAGATTATTCCAGCAACCTTAATCATCCTTCAGTCTTTGATTTTCTATCAAATACTGTAAATATGGTGGATGTTGAGGATGGTTCTTATCTCGTGTCGGCCTCGTTAAAAAATGAAACAAGGAGTCACGAGGATAGTTCTTTTAAAGTGTCAACCTCATTAAAAAATGAAACAAATCCCCTTTCCAAATCTCAAAGGTAAACCTTCATTCCAACCACCGAGTTGAATGCAATGAAGCTTGGGGGGCGTGCACCTCGATTTGTGTTATTATGCTGAGGGCATGCAAACTTATCATGAGTAGTGTTACTACAGGGTTCAAGCTCATTAAAAAATAAACCCGCATCGAGCAGTTTTAGCACATAGTTCAAGCTCGTTAAAAAATAAACATAAGACATGAGCAAATGTTTCCACCCGCGTTTAAGCTCATTAAAAAATGAACTATTCCCCGGTAAATAACCACCGTGAATGTAGTACTTCAGCCATTAAAGCCTTGGTTGTGTTTGCACCGTCACCTCCACTTTTTCATTGGTCGATCATTCACCTCCATTTGATTGTTTACCCATTTTGAGGAACAGCTGCGAAGAGTGATTTCATTAGCCATCCTTGTGACACTGCCGTGATTGGAAAATTCCAAACCTTACCTGGAATCAGCTGCTACCCGTTTTATCACTTGTTCCTCAAAAGACGAGTCTCCTTTAAGCTCTTTTCAACTGACTCGTAAAATATGAAAAGATTGTCGAGTCCTTGGCCTTCCAGCTCATTAAAGGGACAGGAAGTGTTATCCCTCATCTAGATTTTAATCTTTTTGACCTGAGGGATTATTGCACAAAAAGATCGAGCGCTTGTTTTGTTCGGCTCGTTAAAACTATCGAAAATTCATCCCTTCTGTATTGTTTTATACTTTTTCGGACTTAAGGGATTAGATGACGAAAAAGGAATTTTGGAGTTAAATTTATGTTCCTTTTCAGACTCTCTAAAATTGAAAAGGGCCGAGTTATCTTTGTCGTTAAACTCATTAAAAAGATTAATAACGACAAACTTGTCTTTAGACGAGAACGAGTTTCACTATCGCTAGGCTCGTTAAAACATAGCGATGGGTTTTCCCAAAGGGCAAATTATAGAAAAAGCATATGTTATCCTCCTCAAGCTTGACAAAAATAAAGAGGTACTGGTCAGCAATGACTGGGGAAAAATTGGGAAGAAAACTCAAAGAATCTTTATTGTTAGCAAGTCGCTCTTGAACATGACAATTCCACTCCGTGTCCGAGTCGGGTTGGGTTGTTTCATTCACCGGTCACATCGCCATGGTCACGCCATACCATCCACATTTGGGGTTAATGCTACCAATCCATCACATCAGTGTCGCCGATATGTTCAAGAGAAGTCATCCAGAGAAGTCACCTGTGTCTCACCCACTACCATACATTATACTCCATTCTTTCATGACCGCCACCCTGAACATTATATCATCAGATCATTTTCACCTCCATCAAAATCATTTGCTCCGTTCCATGTCATTGATGTGGGATTCATTAAGGCCCTCCTGTGACGGATCACTTCTTGTCGACATCAGCTCATTATCCAAGAAGTTGATCTAGGAACACCCCATTCAGTACTTTGAAGCTTGCATGCCTCAATGGCAAGTTTCTCACTTCCGGCGACAGGTTTACATCAATGGCCTTCGACCGAAAGATTTTGCGTGGTGTTCGACGCCAAGTCCTCTATTCACACCACATGAATTGTACTGCAGTATCTTGAGGGTCATTATCATTATCGGTGATTCCTCTCGCGCTTGTTAACGGTTTATATCATTGACCGGTAATCAAGCGATGTCTTTCCATGTTCGACTTCAAAAAATTTCTCACATGGATCGACTTGTACTTCGAGTAAAGATCGGACGAGATTGAAGACCCCGGATATAGTTTCATCCATCCGGGCCGCGATATATATTCAGGGAAATAAAGACATCAAATGTACAACATTGCAGCACAGATAATCATCCTACCAAAAGGATGATGGCTCTATTAGAATCATCAGTTTACACTCAGACGATTGTCTGCCCTATGTACATGAAAATGAATTTATAAAACTGAGCATGGGAATGCCCGCCTCAGCTAGATCATGAAAATAGTATGAAGATAATGTATTGTATTGTATCTTATTACAGGTCTCCTCCCAGCATTGAAAGAACTTTGGGTCCTCATAATAAATCATTTCACCCGACACCAAAAGGTTAACAGCCTCATACTTTAGGGGGCAACTGTTATAGACATTTTTGTGCCCTACAACTCCAAGCATGAAATGTCCATAAAACAAGGGCTCCTAAGTCCCTAAAAATGTTGTTCTAACCCCTAAAGGAACAAGGTCAAAAGATTACAACTTCTCCCAGAAGTTCTCCACCAGAAACTGCTCAGAATAAGTCAAAACAGGATCATTTCAGCTGCTCCACTGGCTAGGTGCTTTGTATTGCACCTAAATACACTGTGAGGGTGCGTTGCATTTCAAAAGTCCCTTCTGTGGGGTGAGATGGGCGAGAAATGACAAATGGCAGTGTCATTCTGCGAGGTGGAGAGACAATGGAAGCTTCCAGAATCTTCTCCTGAGACACTTGCCTCACTGAATTCGACCAAGGATGAGTAAGAGGCCTTTAGTCTCCAAGTGGAAGCAAGAACTGACAGAGAGAAGACACTAATCAAATCACAAGCTGACTCATCCTCCTTACATACATCTATATATGGATCCCTCATCTCAGAGATCCAAAGGCTGGAATTTTTCATATTGTAAGGAATTGTTGTTGGTTTTTGAGACAAACATCAGAGTATTGGATGATCTATGCTTTGTTTGAGGTGAAGAGGGGCTTCTTTGCTGGGAGGTTGATGCTGGGTCAGGAACCACCAATTGTAACTCCTTCTGGATCTTTTCTTGTTTATCAATAAAAACTATTTAATTTTTTCCTCCATGCTTTTGTATCATTGATGCTTGTTACATTTGTATGGTTAACTTAAATCTGATCCTAAGTTGTTTATGAATATAGATCCATGTCTTTGTATAGTGTTCTTCTTCTGTGATCTTCCAGGTACTTTGTGAAGCTGGGCAAGTAAGGGAGCAGGTAGCTGGAGACTGTCAAAGAAGAGAGGGATTGGATCAAAGGATTAGCGCAAGACACAGGTTGGTTCTTTCTATTCCTCTCTATCTATAGTTCATAAAGGAAATACAAAAGTAGTTTTTCTCTGTTTGTTTCTAAGGCAGCTGTCACACCTTAGTGGGATAGATAAGTTCTAAATAGACACTTTTCCCTGTAACAAATAGGATCAATACAAAGGAGACAAGAGGAAAGTGAAACTACAAGTAGGTCTTCTCATCTTCTTTGTCTTATCTATTGATTATAGGAAAAGGCTAAAGTTCTTTAAACTGTTGTTCTAGATAATGGCTAGTTATTTAGGGAATTAGTATTTATCCATAGATACACACGTTTTATACAGGGAAAAACAACGTATGGGATTTAAAACATTATTTTTTTAGAATTTACACCAAGTCTAGAAGGGAAGGGTTGCCCTAGGCCATAGCATAGAGCATCAAATATACTAAGGGTGGTAAATGGTGCTATAACACTATTGCATAGAAAAAGAAAGCAAAGGATGAAGCTGCCTCAAATAAAATAAGAAGCAGAAGGTCGATAAGACAAAGGATCTCATGGTCATTACTGAAGGGGACTTATATCAATTTGAGACAAGATAAAGGAAGCAACAACAAAAATAGAGTAGAAGATCTCTACAACACACTTCTGACTAGTGTCATAGAGTGGATTGCAGAATTGAAGATATTGGCACAAATGGTCAAACAACCAATACAGATAGAGGAAAGGCTTGGAGTAGAAATTCAAATAGAGCCTACGCTTGCAGCTAGGTTAGCACAGATACATGTAGGATCCCTATAGTTCAACTCCACAAAACTATAGCAGTAAGCTAAACAATGGAAGCATGTCAACATGAATGCCGCAACAGTGCCACGAGCTACACATGCAGATAATTGAAGAAATGAAGTTGCATGAATAGCACACCTCGCAAATAAATATTGAAGTAGAAAAATAGTGATTTTCACTTTGGCAGAAGATCGAGTAGGTGATCCAAGAAAAGGATCAAATGGCAGAGGAACACCAGAAGATCAAGGAGGTTGTTGAATTCATATGTAAAGAGATTGCAGACCTTGATGTCTGAGAGGAAGAGCTAGTAGAAGACAAGGTCATGAAGCTTGGCCTTGCAGTGAAAGGGTATAAGGAGAAAATTGCCACAAACCAATTCAAAGAGGAAATATAGATTAATGAGCTACAAATGAAGATGTGGCTGACTATGGCACAGGAAGTAAGGGATCAGAGGGAGACTGACCTAAAGAATACAATGGCTAGTATCTCTATAACATTGGAAGACTATAGGAAATTTTTAGATGAAGGTTTACAAATTTGGAATTCACTACACGAAGATTCAAATGTACAAAAACTGCAGGAAGAAATGCAGCAGAAGCATAAGTAGTTAAAAGAAATTCGAGCATTTGTGAAGATCTTACCCATCTCACAGAGGCTTGTGAAGATCATTGAGAGTAAGTCCCTTTAGAAGAGAATTGAGTAACTAAAGAAGGAGGATCATATTTTGATAAAGAGGACTCAACCTTAGTAGGATGAGGCCCACTAGCTATCATAGGCAGTGGATGAGAAGCTTCAGGAGCTTTGACAAAGAGAAACAATGTTGGTACAAAAGGTTGCAGAACATGTGACAAAGGCATTGTTGGAGAAAGCACGCAGTGAGGGAAAGGAGGTGACAGGAGTTCAACTAGGCCTACAAAAACATCACAACAAAAATTAGAGGCAAAGTAGTTGAGTGACTTGGGACGAGTCATATGTGAGTGTTGGGGGCCCGTTGGGTGAAACTCAACTTTGCCTAGGTTTTGGTGAAGACTCTGCTTTTTTGGGAGTGGAGTGGACCGCGCAGTGGAGTAGTGGAGCGCCAAAATGGACTGCACAATAGATTAGATATACTGCGTGGTATATGGGCTTAGGGATGGGTTGAAGCCCCTCATTTTTTTTAAAAGAATGAAATGTTGTAAATGATGAATGGTTTTTGACCATAGTAGCTTGTTTTAGGGGATTCCATAGTATGTGGACCATGGTATTGCGATGATATATCCCTCAATGTAATAGTATTTATAGGGATGAATAATAAAGAAGGAGATAGTCTTAAAGAATCACATCATGTATTGAATAGTTGTATCCTTGTGAGTTGTGGTTTGGGAAAGAAGGCGAGGCTATGCAGCTGAGTGCATAGAGGCCTAAGTACGCAGTTGTGTGTGCGGAATTCCTCCAGTTGAGTGCGTAGGCCAGGAAATGTTTCTTGCACAAATTATCTATTAAAAGAAACACTTCTTGTGGATGTAGTCCCACATTGGGATTAACCACGGTAAAATATGTGTCTTCATGTGCTTATTTTCTTATTATCTACTGCAGCGTAGCAGTTTATTTCAGGTGCACTTTATTTTACTACAGTGAAGTTTTATGGATGTATATGATATGTTTTAAGTGATGAATGTAATATGGCAAAGTAATGTATAAATTTGAAGTAATTTATGAATCTTAGTATTAGAAAACACAAAAATACCACATATTTTCATCCCTTAAGGCGGAAGAAACACGGATTTTCATCCTCCCATGGTCACTTTAGGTGAGACTACGACAAGCTTGCAGGTCATTGTCAAAAGGGCCAGTGATTGAGGGTTTTTTTGCTACACAGTAAAAGAATCGAACCTCGGTCAGCCTAACCTAAGCGAAAATGTTTTAGCAACAACAACAGACAACGACACACTGGTAGAATTCCATCTTCTTTGTCTTATTTAACTCTTAAGTGTAGGGTCTCAATTCTTCGGGGAGTATTGATTCATCATGTAGATTACTTTGGCTTCCACACTTACCCTATGAATAAACATGGTCCCATTTGTGTCGTCTCAATTTGAGCACAATTATAAGATTCAACGTTATCGCAATGTTTTGAATCGGAAAGGGTAGTGTAGTTTGAAAGCTTTAGCATTTCAAAGTATAGTTTTTTATCTCTGATGTTTCTCTGCTGCCAACAAGCCTAGATAGTACCTAGACAGAGTCACTACTAGTGAGCTTGGGGAGTACCTAGCGAAGTTTCTTTCTTCACCTCTCTGCACAATAATCCTTCCTCTTCTTTCACCTTTATTTATATATTTCAAAAGGGTTGTGCATCGGCACTTATTTATTTTATGGGTGGAAGATGGATCCTGACTTATTGAGAGAAGGAGAGGTTGTTCCTTGAGAGAAGCATATAGAGATCTCTGATTTAGGTTTTCTCATTTAGATTTTTCGCCTTTATCTCTTCTACTGATTCAATAAGCGTGAAAACAACAAGACATAAGAACCAAGCGTGGGCATAAGGTTTCCAGAATAGACATAAGTATCATGGTTCAACCAAAACTCTCCTTATAGACAGGTCATATTTTTCATCAAAACTTCATTGAACAAAATATGTAACCAACACAAGGAATGAGGACCAAAATTAGCCAAATGTTGTGGTGTCACAAGACTCTTTTCAATTCAGCCACACGCAAAGAAGCCCGAAAACACATTCACACGTGATGCTTATTTACACAATCGAGAAACAAAAGACATGACCTAACAAACAAACAAGTGACAAAATAAACTATGTACATAGGATAGGGCATAGACCTATAGCATCACTGAAAATAATGTTTCAAGCCTTGGTCATTAGTAGGAAGATAGTCAATCTTCATGTCTAGTGATTGAAGATGATATGTGTGTTGGCGAGGCTTTTCATGTATGGTTAACAGTCCAATCCATAGGGATTGGAACTTAGTGTGTTTTCCTCTATATTTGTGGGATTTTTCCCACTTCAAAACCAGGTCACCAACACCAAATTCATTTTTCCTTATAGAATTCTTATAGAACCACCTCTTGATATGACTCAGGTGAAGATAAAAAAATTCTTTTACTTTTTGTCTTTCTTCCTGGAGCTTGTGAAGGGTGTATATCCTTCACTAAACCAATAAGAAATGCTTGCCCTAGGACTCTTGTGAAAGCTAAAGGGAGGGAAAGTAGATGTTTGGAGGTAGGATGGCTTCTTTTCTGTACACCTGGAAGTAAAGAGATGTATTCAGAGAGGAATTTGATGTGACTCGGTTAGCGCATAAGTTATTCACCAAATTCGAGTGTCAGTTCCTTTGTTCAAAGAGAATGGTCTTCTTGATAATGTGGATGAGGTTTCTATTTGTAGACTAAGAAAGACAATTTCTCTGCAGATAGTAGTTAGCTGAATGTTCCAATACATTTCCATTTTCCAATGAAAAATCATATAATTTTTAATGATGAAAAATATGTTGCAATGTCAAAAACAAGTGAATTTAGAATGCCAAACCTAGAAACGATATTCTACTTAAGGGAGTTAATGACTTCCTGATCATTCACCTGTTTGAGTGGAAATGCTTCTGCCCACAACATCAATAAATTTGTATCAGTAGGAATATAGAAGTGTTGCTTTGATGAGTGTGGAAAGATTTCACCAATCACATCCAAGCCCCATTGTTGAAATGGTTCTTCCATTGCAATAGGATGCAATGGAGTAGATGAATTTTTTCCTCTATCAACACACCTTTGACAGATTGGACACCTGAGGGTATAAGCATGAGAATATTTGAATAATGTGGGCCAATAGAAACTAGCACGCATAACTTTGGGTGTTGTTTTTCTACCCGCAAAGTGTCCCCCGGCTAGTCCATCATGGATATCATGCAATACTTTCTCTGGATCGTGGGCTTCCAAGCACTTGAGCAATACTCCATTATGGTTCTTTCTTAAAATCACCCCATGCACCAATTGATATGATAATGATTTTAGCCTAAGTGTCATCTTCTGTCATTTGAATAAGTGTGAGGGAATTCTGTCATGCTCAAGATAATGGCGCACTTCAGTGTATCAAGAGTTTGTGATGTTAGTGGGAGAATCTCGCTCAACATTCTACATTTCAATCTCCTTCTCCCATCCGGAAGGATCTTCTTCTTTTGCATCTACGAATTCTATTGCTATCCGACATATACCATGGCCTTGATTGTATGAATTGTCTTGAACTCTAAGTCATAATCTTGCAAACTAGTCATCTCGTTCACTCTTCTCTCACCTAGCTCTTGTTGAACAAATAGTGATCTTATCGTTGGGTGTGGAACAAAGATAACATAATGATTTTTCAAGAGATAGGGTCAAAACTACTTCACTTCCATGTAGACTATGTATGCTTACTTATCAATGGAGAGATAGTTAATTTTTGGTCCTTGTAGGATGGCACTCATGAAGGATATTGGCCTCTCATTATTTTGATCATCCTTTTGTGTAAGCATAGTGGTGAGAGTAGTGTCATAAGAAAAAGTATAGAGAAATAAATATATATTGAAATATGGGTTTTACAAGGTAGGTGCTTCTGTAATAGCTTGTTTAATATGGGAAAATGCATCCTTTTCCTTTTTTGCCCACTTGTATATCACATCCTTCTTTACTATTTCCTACATGGGTTTCACAATCTAAGAATAGTTGGAGGTGAACATGCGGAGAAAGTTAATCTTCCCTAGAAAGGACTAGATAGCTTTCTTGTTTACTGGGAAGGTAATATGTGTAATATCTTTGACCCTTTCTACGTCTACCTTAATCCCATTCTTTTCAATAATGTGGACAAGAGGTTACCCTTGGACACTGCAAAAAATATCTTCTTGGGATTAATAGATATCCCGTATTTATGACATCATTATCAAAATCTTCTTTAGATGGCATAATTGGTCAAAATTATTTTTGGAAAACACCTTGGCATCATTAATATAAGCCACTACGCTCTACCCGATTAGTCCACAGAATCTGATGTCCATGGTATGTTGAAATGTCACGCCAGCATTGACCAACCCAAATGGAATTCTTTTGAATGTGAACATACCTCACTTAATGTGAAATGCAGTCTTTAGTCTATCGGGATCTAAGACTAGAACCTGGTTGTAACCTGAGTAACCATCCAGTAAAGAAAACATCTCTGACCTTGATATTGTCTACAGTATATGTCCCATAAATAGCACAAGGTAATTTTCTTTGTCAGAGGCGTGATTCAATTTGTGTAAATCAACACACAGGTGGATTTCCCTGGACTTCTTCCTCACTGGGACCAGATTTGATACCCATGTCAAATGTCGCACTTTGTAGATGATCTGAGCATCCAACATTTTCCTTAACTCCTTTTGAATCAAAGGCTCAAGCATCATATGTACCTTTTTCAACCTCTGTTGGAAATTCTTGGCCCATTCTTTGGTCGGAATGACAGGATAGATTATTCGTGTGTCATCAGTTTTGAGCTTGTCATATGTCCACATGAAAACATCTTGGTGCTACTTTAATAATTGGATAAAGTCTTATCGCTCCTATGGTGTGTAGTAAGTACCGATATTGACAAACTTTGGATTTTTATGTCCCAAGATTTATTTGTTCATGAAACAACATTGAACTATGGGCTTTTGCATTGATATGCCCTCATAAGAAATTCTACAAGTCATACAACTTTTCAAAGATACCACGCCTTTTGGCATGGGATTTTCCTTGTTTGCATGAGGTGCATCCTGCAACACTTTCTTGTGCTCATCTTCATCGATAGTCGCATCCTTGAATACATTAGCATTCACCATAAAGTGAGTTATTTTCTAGTCATCATTGACAATGCATAAATTAGTATTATTATCAGGGTAGATGGTTTATAAATAATTTCTATAGAAAACCATCCCTAATTGGTGATAACCTAGCCGGAGCATTTGCTAATGCATATGCATCTATGTTACACATTCTAGGAACATAAATAGTATTGAAATATTAAAAATGAGAAATCAAACCCCATACCTCTTGTTGATAATATTTTAGATGCAATGACACACAGTGAATAGTATTGTGTTGTTGGCTTATATGGGCCTGACCCAGGTTTGGAAGATTTATTTAGCCAAACAAATCCTACAGCTATCGGCCCTTTCGGCAACAACCCGCGTAGCGCAAACTGATGTCTCACCCGAGGTAGTAGGGGAGTGTGTTGGAACCAAGTTTCCGCACCCTAAGGATGTCTTGGTGTGGTCTAGAGGTTTCGTGCACTGGTTTAAAGCTTCACGTGCTCGGTATTCGCACAGATCCAGATTGATTATATCTTTCTTATTTGTGAATTATTCTATTGGAGGATGCAGTTACAACTTAACAAGATATTTAAGCAAACATTTAACCAACACAACTGATTCGCGCATTAAAATGAACCCAGATTTACATTCATTCATGCAATAAGCAAATTAAATTAAACAACTATTATGAATGTCAGATTTGCGACAGCTCAGAAGCAATATAGAATTTCAAAAGAAACTTATCTTTATTTCCACTTATCCTCAATACATTCAAATCCACCTTGCACACTCAGTTGTAGGGGTCCGCACACATAGCTGCAGACTTTCCAGGCCTTTGTGCACACAACTGCAGAGCCTCTACCTACTACCCCAACCCTTGACTCGGACTTACAAATGCTTTCAGACTATCTTACTCATAAACCCATTACATTCCATATTCCAGATTAACTATCAGAACTCTACTCCCTCTACCCATAGAGCCTCGCTCTATTTATACCCTTCCCTGGCCTGCGATCCCTGCGCGAGCTGACTCTATTTACATTTCTTTTCATTATTTTCGAGTGGACGACCCTTTGATTAAACCTATTATAATTTTCGCTTTCAGTGGAGTCTTTATCCTAACTTTACCCAAAATGTCCGGCTTTGAGCCTCCTAACCATTGCACGGGGCTTCCGCTACCCAACAGTCCCCCAACACAATCATTGTGACTCATCCCGAGTCACTTGGCTGGTGCAGTAATCTTCTCACATAGACTAGATAGCATCCTCTGTGCTTCACTTGTTCCAGCAACAAATTCTTCCTTCATCCGTTGCATCATTTCCACACGTCTGGCCATCAACTCAGTCTCTAGGGGCACTGTCTCAATGGTGGCATACTCGCTTTGCATATGAGCTACCTTACACTCTATGATGGTTGAAAGTGAAAATGCCTTGTCCAGCCATGGCTAGAGATGGGCTTTAATCATGGTTGCCTTCTGTTAGGTCGCGTCAACTTGGATCTTTAAGTCCTAGGCCTCCCTTATCTTAGCCAGGCGCTACGTAATAACGACAATCGACATAGTTCCTTTGATCCTATCATAGGCTTCCTGAAGCTCCCGAGTTTTGGTATCCAAGCGCTGAAGGGTTGGATCCTCTTGAAGTGTCATGAGTGTGACAATCGACTGTGTGAAGAACAGGTCCGTACATTCCTTTATCGTCCTTATAAGCATTGTCCAGATGGTGGTGATGAAGTTCTTGAACTGCTCCATAATCTCAAGGGGCATCGCTGGCTGAGTCTAGAATTTTAACTCTACAATCTGCACACTAACCTCCCGATGGATCCGTGTATCCTCCTCCTTGGCATTATGGAACCCAGTATCCAGCTTCTGAATTTGCATCTCAATAGGGAGATCAACCGTAATCTCTAGCTCAGGGGCACTTGAGCAAGCTTATGCGACAATCTGCTGCACTTGACGGTCATGTGTGATGGCTTCACCCGGTTGGAGGCACAGTTGTTCGAGATTTATTTTCTATTCCTGGAGGATTTGTTCGATACAGCCTTCCCAGGTGCGAGCTCTATCGCGGCGCTATCCTGGAGTTGTTACAAGCTTTCGCATGGCAAAGCGGCTATGTTGAGTCCCAGTCCTGTAAGTCATCCCAACACATCTCTTTCCTCCGCATTATCGATGATCAATGCACCTGCTGGAATGGCAATAGAATAGGCGACTTGGGTCTTCAGTAATGGTTCTGTAGCTGCCATACCAAAACCCTTTGTAGCGGTAATTTCACTTGTGATGCAGATTCTTAACGTCTGTAACTGCATACGAAGCTCCCCAACACAATCTACTGGTCGGACATGGCTTCATCAACTGCATCACGTGTGGCCTCAAAAACAACATTTTTGATGTCATTTAGGTCACCCTCGGTTAGGGTGGTCACCTCGTTGTCTGCCTTAGATGCCTTTTCCTTCTTCCATGGCTTCGGCCGCTTTGGTGTCATTGAGCACTTTAAAGGGGATCCCTAGTAGTGGATGGAGTATCCGTCGCAACCGGTTGAGCGGTTTCCTTCTGACTACCTTTGTTCTTTGTCGATATCCCCTCACCTGGCTATGTCTTGCCTAATACTGCAAGTGCCACCTCCTGAGCTGATTTAACTTGCGCGGCCAACTGTGAATTCTTCTTTTGTTGTGTGGCACTCTTGGCTTCCTCCTACACCTCACAGCAATTGGTATGAAACTCTTCGCAAAGGAACTGCGACCAATTGAACCTTATGCCAGATGTGCATTCCTCAGCAAGAGTGATAACTACAGTGGGGACCTCAGTGCCACGGCATTTCCTCATGACTTTCCTTGCCAGCAACTAGGTGGAAATGTGGACTACGTTGTCGGAGATACTATCAATGATATACCCTCGCTGTCCCTTGGTGAGTTGGTACTTCATTTTTAGTCGTTATATCATCGCGACATCATTACTTTTATCAGTAATCTCCAATGGTCTCTCCCGTCGTAGGGGAGGTGTGAAACCCGATGAACAAGTTCCACTGTGATACGGACGGGTTTACCAACCCATAATATGTCCTCATGAACTAAACAAAGCAACTACTTTATGACCAACATGGTGATAGGGGGTCAGAGAAAGTGAGGAATCGACAAGAGACAGAGCAATCTAGCTTTGTCCACCTCTTGTAGCCACTCCTTTGGTTGTAGGGTTGTCACCATCCCTTCTATCTTCTGGTCCATTAGTTCGTCCGTTGCCAGATGGGGAAATTTTACTATATCTGCAAGGTCCCAATCTTCGAACTTCATTGTCGCAACACGGCCAACCACTGAGTTTTCCACTGGAACAACTTTTGGTAGCGACAGGGTGATGATTACAGAGTCGACTTCATCCATATTTACAGGTACCTTGGGCTTCCCTTTGCTTGGCGACACATACTGGGGTCGTCGTACTAGCTATATGGTATCTTCTTCAGGGAAGACTTCATTGACGTATGTGGGAGGACCCTCATCTTCGTCCTCACTTTCAATTATAACAGTTTTAGCCTTTTCCTCCATCATGAATTTTCCAGATTGCAGGTGCCGGGGTGACCTTCTTATTGGGTCTGGGCTCTAGGGATCCTTCTTGGTTCACGGCATCTGGGGAGATTTAGGGAGCTTGGTGGTCTGTGGCATGGCTATCTGCGGCTTGTATGTGGTAGGATATTGTGCCTTCAAGATTGTGTCTTGGTAATACTTGGGAAATTCCTAAAACCATGGACTGTTTTTGAATTGCTCATCACTCATCATGCTGTTGACGCAGGGAAGTTTTCTTATAGAAGTGTAAGACGTGGTGGTGTGAGCCTGACTCTAATTATATATGGTTCGACATTCAAAATTGGTTGCTTGCCCTTGTGGTAGTTCATAAATGCGATTTTGGCAGTTATTCCTCTGCCTTAATTTCCCGCTGCCAGCTTCGTAGTGCTTTAAATGGGTCATCATATCATGAACGATACCTACAATGGTCGCTTTCCATCTTTCCTTCATGGCAGCGAATCCCCAGGGATGTAGATGTAGTTTTTGTATGTATGCGGTGGTTCTGTCATGCAAATCTACAGCAACCTGGTTTATCATTCTGCACCCTCTTCCAACTGCATGGGGCATTGGGACTGGGTCTCCTACTGATAATCAGGTGGGTGAGCCCCTAGTACGGGTCTTCCGTTTCCCGACTAGCCCAGGTCGCGAGCACCCTATACGTTTCCTCAATTCTGCTATTGAATTATGGCACACACATCCCTATTCTCTCGAGTGAGTCACAACCATGCTACCAGGGTCAATGCTTGTAATAGGGTAGTAGATCCAACCACATCGGTTTCCTTTGGCAATTCCTTCCCGTAATCTAGGTAGGAAACTTCTAACTTCAATTCCGCAATTGCTTTGTCTAGCTTCATACTTTGTGCACATAGTCAAGCCCCAGTTTATTCTAACTCATCGAGTCATAGTTTTCCATGCAGAATGGTTTCCCAAAGCTGCTAAACTCTGTCGCGGACGTCGTCACTAGTGGAGTGAGCTACCCCTGTAATGGTTGGTTGGGCTGTAGAGAGATGGTCCCTCCTAGCTTTGTGACCCTATGTTCCACGCAGATTCGATTGGGTTGTCAGTCCTCCGATGGACATCCATATCTTTCGAACTACTGCTTTATGCCATCATGGCCACCATGCACGTCCTCTAATCCGAACCTGAAACCACTGCCTACATCCAAGCTTCTACGGCTCCCCTCCAGGTGCGCACAACCCGTCTTTTGGCACACTGGGCTGCTCCTAGATTACGTATAATGTGCCAAGCGGGGTGAGCTTTGCTTCAGCTGTCGTGTCGTTCTCCTCTGGTTGTGGTCTTTCTTCTATCGTTACGCATCGTACCAACCGAGTCACCATAGTTAAGTTGAGTGTTGTAACGGCCTTAGTCGATTTTGCCATCGCTCTGCCACCTCCTCAGAATCCATGGTGCAGATGCTATCACATTCCCACAAGGTTCTTCTATTATCGACGAACTCCATTCGATTTGGGTCTTGCATTGTTATTTGATAAATGTAATCCAATTAATCATCACTTTCCTTGTCGCGTACAGGTTTGGTGTAGCGTTATCCTTCCGCTGGGTCCAGCTGAACTACTACCCATAGTGACTTCTTTTCGAATATCATATTGTGTCTTTTTAAGTTAATGATCCCTTTCATATCTGTGGTCGAATCAATTCTGAGCAGTGCAAGGTAAGGATTTTTTTCATCAACAATCTCTATGACTTCGAAATCGGTTTGGGTACTTACACCGTTGATATCCACCGTTACTCCTTGCAATTGGCCCATTGGTAAGATCTTTTTTTGGTTGGCCATTTGTAATTGAATCGAGGACCATTGATGTATGGGCTTGCCCATACGCTCCCATTTTTGTTTAGGCAATACGTTTGCATCCGAGCCTAAATCCAGGATGACCTGATCCATTTCATAGTCACCAATTTGTTTGGTTAGTCTCATATCTTGTTTGGTGCGCATAGCATGTCTTCCTATCTTCCAGACAACCTAGAGTTTGCTGGATCTAGTTCACCTAGTGATAAGTTCTTGCAATCCTTGAATAGCCCTATGACTACACAGTAATTTCATGCAGGTTTCAAGAAAGGTAGTGATCATGGAGGGGTCCACACCTGCTTCCATTTGATCCCTCCTACCTGGGTATAAGCTTTCGCGAATGTCCCCTTTGCTTCTCTTGGCCCTGTCTTCCCCTGTTTCGGCTTAGTGTTATGTTCCTACATAGGTATGTCACACCTCTTCCTGTCTTCATTCCCTCCTATAGTTGCGTCGCTTCTTAGTACCATATTTATACTAGGGTCCTCTTCGCGAGGTTCCGCACGCATCATCTAGATATTCTAGGTTGGTGGAGATTGGAGTACTCAATTTTCGCTCAATTGAGCAATTAAGGTTGGATAGTCTACCAATTCGTGATCAAACTGCTCACAGTAGGGGCATGAGATCCTGGTTGGGTTCGTGCAGTCGTGAGTGTAGTGTCCCTATCCTCCATAATTATAAAAAATTAATTGTTCGCGGCCCCGTCCGAACCCCAATCCTCTTCCCCGTCCGTGTCCTTTAAATCCTCCCCATACTTTAGTCTGCACCCGATAGGCTGGGGTTCTCTCTAGCATTAAGTCATAACTTCGACATGTTCACTCATCATGTCCTACTGATAGACAAAAGTTACAATACAACTACTGTGAGGTCTGGGTATACTTTTGTAAGAGGTGGCAGTTATCTATCACATGCTTCCCTCCCACCTGGAAAATCACGCACCAGAGCGTAGGCGCAGCACTTGGTCTTGCTTGTACTTCTACGTTTAATGGCATCAGACCTCCTCCCACTAGATAGTTCATGAAGACAGGACAATGGTCCTTGTCATGTGCTTGGCTCTTACATTTAATACATCCTACCTCCAAGCATACCTTTGGTTAGGACACTCTTCCTTGCTTCAAGATTTGCACTTCCAGACTCAAGTTTTGAAGTTGTGTGTGGATTTGCTAAACTCCTAACCCTGGGTCTGGTATTGGGGTCGCGTGTTACATAATTTTTGTTTCCAGTGCCTTGGCTTGGGTTGAGATCTTATGTTGCGACAAAGTCATCCTTAGATGGGGTGTTAATGATGCCACAAACCACGCGCAATGCTGCCCATCTGTCAAAGTCATGTTAGCTTCACGAATAATACTCTTTAACCTTTGGTCCAGATCCCACAGAGTTTCACCAAGAAACATTGCTATCTCCTTGAACCTAATGACTGACTTGGCTTCAGACTTTGGTCGGCCAAACTATTTATTAAGCGTGTCCTGGATTGCTGTTATTCCCTCATTCAGATGGTCGATTGAGTATTTTATGTACCATGTCAACGCGCGGTCCTGTAGTGCACTACACAACGTTGCCTTTTTAATTTTTTCATCTATTATGCCTTGCGCGTCCCATACAGATTTTATCACAAACCACAACCGACTTGGCTCTTCATTCCCTACACCCTAAAACGTCGATAACTTGACTACAGTTTCCATCCCAGCTTTCAGTGGTGGAGGGGGTGGAGGTGGTGTTGGTGTGGATGGACTCGATGTGGGTGAATCAGGTGGTGGTGTAGACGAAGGTGTATCAGTGGGAAGCGTTCTTTAATCAATCAAACTGCACTTCCTAGCAAGAACCTAGCTAGATCCTCCTCGTTTTCCCACGAGATAGAAATCAAAGGGATATTCTCTACTTATCCTACTCTTCGATAACCCCTTCTTCTCTGCATTACTCCAGACATCAATATACGTGCAGGATCTGTTTTTCACACAACAACATCTTAATCCAAGTATTCAATGATCTGATGTACCTACCCTGTGGTCCTTGGAGAAATTTCCTTTCTACTTCGCTATAACTTACGGTTGTATCTATCTCAAATGCAGTGTTAAATCCCCCTATTATCCGATCTAACTAGTGATCTATTGCATGCGCAAGTCTATCTTCGATGGCTTCTAGCCTGCGCACCAGTTCTGGAATCCACACTATCGGCTGGTCTAATATGCACCCCTCCATGCTATCAGCTAACTTCGCGATCCACTCGTATAATTCTATTGGAAATGCTACAAAGAAGATCTCATGTATATCCATGAATATATAATGATACAACCACTGTTCCTCTGATATCTGTGAGTTTCTGTTTTCCTGAACCATGAACTCGTGAAGCTTCGGATCCCACCAATATTCAAGCTCTTTCTTTGTAGGATTCCAGTGTTCCCGCATTAGACACCCCTTAGGGATATCCCGGTCCCAGCAATAGAACCATTTGTTGGCTTATATGGGCCTGACCCAGGTTTGGAATAGTTATTTAGCCAAACAAATCCCACAGCTACCGGCCCTTTTGATAATAGCTCGCATAACAGGATCTTTAAGTAAATATTTAACCAACACAACTGATTTGTGCATTAAAATGAACCCAGATTTACATTCATTCATGCAATAAGCATATTAAATTAAACAACTATTATGAAAGTCAGATTCGCGACAGCTAAGAAGGAATACAGAATTTCAGAAGAAACTTATCTTTATTTCCACTTATCCTCAATACATTTAGATCCTCCCTGCGCACTCTGCTGCAGGGGTCCACGTACACAGCTATGGACTTACAGATGCTTTCGAACTATCTTCCTCATAAATCCATTACATTCCATATTCCAAATGAACTATCAAACCTCTACTCCCTCTAGCCATAGAGCCTCGCTCTATTTATACCCTTCCTTGGCCCGCGATCTCTACGCGGGTCGACTCTATTTACATTTCTTTTCATTATTTTTGAGCGGAATACCCTTTGACTCAACCTATTATAATTCACGATCCGTGCTTTCAGCGGAGTCTTTACCCTAACTTTACACAAAATTTCCGGCTTTGAGCCTCCTAACCGTTGCGCGGGCTTCCACTATCCAACATGTGTATCTGTCATACAAAGATTTTAGAATCACCTACAGCTTTGAGGATCCCAACATTGAGGTCAATTTCCCTTTGTAAGCCCAAGATGAATGCTTTTTATTCTGCGGTGTTATTCATGCACACGAATTTCAAGCAGATTGAGATCATATGTTTTCTCTTTCACGGGTCTACTAAACCACAACTAGCTTCAGATCCCTCATGCATCTTCGAATCATCAAAATACAAAATCCAAACATCTTATGTATAAGGACTATGCACTACACTAGTACTACTACTATTATTACTACTTACTGTACAAATGTAATTTTCGCCAGTTGAACTAGGAAGGAGTTCCAACTACGTGTTAGGTCAAACTGGGGATGGATGGGCAAGGTAGCACCCCAAATGGGTTCTAAAAAAAAATTTCCAAAAATGAGATCCGCGAAGGAAACTGACTCATTTTTTCCCTCGAAGGGAGTGACAATATGTTTCATGTATGGTTTTGAGTTTACCCAGATTTTATTATTTCTGCCCTTGTACAGAAACCATAAATATGACCTGTCCATATAAAAATAGCCGTGCAGTTCGTTGGACAGTTTCTGCTCAACAGAACATGGTATGCTTTTGAAATTTCCACAATTGCAACTGTGTGTCAAGTGGGATTGAGGATGGCTAGGGAAGGTAGCACACCAAATCAATTTCTAAAAAGAAATTTCCAAAGATGAGATCTATGAAGGAACTGACTCAATTTTCCCTTGAAGGGAGTGACAGTATGTTTCATGTATGGCTCTTATTTTACCCAGATTTGATTGTTTCTTTCCTTTTATGGAAGCCACAAAAATGACCAGTCCGTAGAAAAATAGTCGTGTAGTTTCCTAGACTAGTCTCTACTCAATAGAACATCGTACACTTTTGGAATGTCCATAATTGCTATATTTATACACTGGTGAATTCATTGGTCGGTTGATAAGTGGATAAGAACATTTATGATTTCACCTATATCATGGACAAGACTCCTATCCAGCTGAATGATCTATGCATTTGTTTTATCCCATCTTGCATTACTTTTCTTAGCTACAAATAAAGGCATTATGTTTACATATGCACAATAATGGACTAAGCAATTGTGCACATTGTAATTAAAAATTTCAAATGTTAACAAAAATGGAGGGTATTGTGTGTTAGCATCTAATGTTAAATCATTAAGCCAATAATACAGGGGACCAGAGGACTCACCAGATCCCTTTTGTGAAGAAGTGTTGTCACCTGAGGTGGGATATTCGAGAGCGTGGATAAGTAGTTCTTGTTGGCTCATGATCCTTGTAAGTTTAGAGAGAGAAATGTGCGTGTAATATTTCTTCATGTCTTCAACGATGTTATAATCAAGCATGGGATACATTGTCAAAGTATCTGAAGGAGTCTCTTTATCTACTACTTCCAGAATGATGGGCTTACTTTTGTTGTTTGAGAGAGAATTTTTCTTTGTAGCCGCATTTCTAGACTTCCTCCAACTATTCTAGGTTGATTTGACGGGTGGTATAATCTTCCTTAACAAATGTTCTTTCAAGTTCTACTTTATCAACTCTTGTCCAACAACAAACCCTTGGCTTCTCAAGTTGTATTGACTATTCTTCTTTTGGTTCAGGGCCTCACTCAGTGGTTGTTCTTTGACACTCTTCTTTTCAGCTGCATAAATGCAACTAAATGTATTCACTGTGTCTAACACTTGCATTTTCTTCAGTTGCATCATTCTATTCCTTATCTTCCACTAGCTCATTCTACTCATTTGAAGTCACTATATAAATTAAATGTGCATCTAGAGCACTCCTGTTGTGGTTCCATTGTCGGCATGTTTTTTCTTAATGATATTCTTGATGAAACAAACAATATTGGTCCATGCCCATACTCTCAACATTCATCAAAACGTTCAAGATCTGCACAGACTTGGCCAGTTGGTTATTATTACTGCAAGAGTTAGCAACCCTTCTTAGAAAATTGAATATAGGAGTCTTGTTTCTCACGGTGATCTCGCTTGACCTCTATTTCAACTCTACCAAGTTATTTGATAGAGACTTGATAGTGCGGGTCAAGCTCTCAAGATCGGTTGCTTCCTTCTCCTTAGCCCTACTTACAGATGCCTGAGACCTTTTGCTCATGTCTTTGGATTCCTTTTATGGCTCATCATCTGTGATGACTCCAATTGCATGCAAGTCCTTTTCAACTACAATTGCCTCTTTGTAATTTTCAACCAAAGTTGGCTTAGCAATTCTCTTTACAAACTGATCAATGCTTTTCCGTAAGGTAGATGTGTAGTAATCAATAGTGATGGATTCATGAGGTTTCGTGTCTGCGGGAAATATATTCAATATACAATTAAACCTCTAATATAAATCCTTCACTTTACATGTATTATCCATCTTAAGACTTCCCAGATCTCTTAACAGCGTGGCAAGGATTTTATCATTGCAAAATTCTTAAGAAACATTTTCTTAAAACCCCTCCAATTTTGGATTGAGTTCAGAGGAAGACTTTTATACCATATAGTTTCTCTACCATCTAAGGTACACAAAAAACGTATACATGAAAAATTATCATAACGTACCTCAATCATTTTTAGATGCAGGTAAAAATTGTCCAAGTGGTCCTCTACCTTCACTACTTTGTCAGGGTCATACTTTGTTAACAGCTTCTTCAAGTTCCTCGGCATCATGTCTAACACACCCAGCAGTATGAGTGGACCATGACTCATCCAATCCAGAGCTTGGTCTGTCATATATTCATCTCTATGATCCTCCTCTTCATTAGATTCTGATGGATATTCTTCTTATTCTTCACCACCTATCCTGCAGAAAGTATCCCCAGAGAATACAGTGTTATCTACGTCAACTCTGTCAAATGATGGAGGTTTTTTAAGTTTCTTTGTGCTTTCTGTAGTCTCTACTAGTTCTTCAAGAGTGGCAAGAACCAGATCTTCAACTATTGAAACCATTATCCCAGTTGGAGTGGTCATGTTCTTCTTTGGAAAAGAAGGCATATTTTATACTCCAAGAATCAATCTGATAGCCTTTACAAACTTACGGGATGTAGGAAGATGACCCAGATGTGCTCATAAGAAATTTTCAAAGCTTTTTCAATACCAAGATGAGAAGATCTGCCAACTTCAGGAATATGAACATGGGAGTTGCTTGGAATATTGCTTCCTTGACCAGAAGATGGGTGGTTAGAGTGGGTGAGGTTATCATCTTGTTGACAGTGTCGGACTCGCCAACATGTTAGGGGATATCCCTGATAAGAAGTCCCAACTAGACCTCAAATTATTTGGAGTAGGAGTCCCAAAAATGGGTAGTATGGTATCGCCTTGTCTGCGATTGCGCACAAAGGTAATTAAGATTTCCTTATTGGAAGTAAGGGTGTGACCTTGCAGCAAATCAATTAAGGTGCATGAAAGGCTCTAACACACGAAAGGGGAGAAGAGTGCGCCCCTTAGAAGCATGTGATAGCACACAGCTTGAAAGGGAACACATGAGATGACAGAAATCATGAGATGGAAATCAGGATAGCTGAAAATCCAAAGTGATGAGTTATACCAACAACACACTTCGATAAGATTCATACAAACACATACAGAACAGTCCATACATGCATGCATAAATTACAACTACATACATCGTTAGCTTAAAAATCATGCCAAGGGATCCAAAAATGCTCTTGAAATCTTCAAGATTTGCTCAAAGATCATTCAATGATCAAAATCAGTGCAAGAGGAGAGCCCTTGGAAGGGAAAAAATACACTATTGGGAGGCAAAAACACTTGAAAACCATGAAAAACACACAATCGCAGGCTTAAACAGAGGAATGAACAGTAGTCGTTAGATCTGGCCAATCAATGACCCAGATCTAAGCGGCTAATCACATCGGCGGTGGCCATCGGAGGTAGTCAACGCAGAGTCGCAATGAGATCAGGCCGAGCGATATGCCAATCACTAATATCGGCGATATCGCTATCAGCGGGGAGCATATGCCATGTTATATGAAGGACCTAGGGAGTGAGTGATGCCCGATTGTGATTTATCACATCGCTATAATCACATCGGCACTATATCATGGGGCGGGGCCTATGCACAAGCATGTGTGCAACCCGATGAGCCGGACTCGACGGCATTATATATGAGAGTTCATAAATTTTGAGGTCCGCACCAAAGCCATTTTTAATGCATTTTCTGTGTATTTCGTTATATAATGAAATACAAAGGGAAACAGGGGCAGTGCGATAGGGATGGAACCCGGACCTGATGGGTTTCAGGAAGCAAAATATATATATATTTTCAAGTCTGCAAAAGCACAATTTTTAATGTATTTCATGTATTTTTGTTATATAACAAAAATATGAAGGGAGCATTGGCCAACAACGATTGTGATGAGTCTCGGATCCGAAAGGGTCTGGGAAGTGAAATATATAATATCTAAAGTCCGCCAAACCCATTTTCATGCATTTTTCAGTGTTTTTTGCATATTTCATAATACAAGGGAAATACACAGGAGCAGGCTTTTTGTGACTTGCAATGGTGACAAGTCCGGACCCAACAGACAATTAAACCATATTTTAGGACTTTTGAAGTCCAAAATACACATATAAGGTGAGATTATTGTAGTAATGTTGTGTTTTCTGTATATAACAGAAAAACAGTCATTTATAGATGTTTAAGGGATTCCACAGGCCCGAAGACCCTTTTCATTATCTAACAGAGGTCGGGAGATAGGGACAGAGGCTGGAAGGGGAATAGAAAGAGCCACAGCACACGCAGCTCACCTCCAAACTAACAAAGCAATCATTGAGCATCACAGACAGTGCAGCTCATTCATAACAACAGAATCAATTATGAAGCATCTCTGGCACGAGAGAACTCCCAGACAGCACAACAAACCACCCAAAATATCTGAAAATGGTTAGTCTTATGTCAGAAGAAGAAAACTACGAGCCCATGCTTGCCTAGAGGGCATCAAATCAATTAACAAGGCAGATCAAACAGATTAAGATTATGAGCCTCTTAGAGCTCAGGAGCATTGTAAATAGGCTATAAATATCTAAAAGTAAGATTTAATAGGGGTTCAACTTCTGGAGATTGTTCCTCCTTTGTTCCTTAAAACTTCTCATCTTCATTTAGCAATATAATCTTCTTTTGCTATTATATGTTCAATGTCCATTCTCTATGTTGTTCTATGCTTGCAACCTGAATAGGTTATTCAGGTTTTCTGTTGTGTCTAATGCAAAATAACTTTCATCTTATCTCTGCATTGATAAATTAGATTTTCAAGTCTCATTTACTTTCTGTAGCTAGCCATTCATATGTGTACATGTATGCAATCTACTGCTACAGTCAATGTTCTCCATCTATCCATTGAATTTATAAATTATTGAGCGTTAGTGATCTAAAGACTTGTATTGGTGAGAGTGTTCATGCATGTTTTGAGTGAGAATAGAGCTGAAATGGTTATCTAAATTGATCCAAACCATCATTTATTCAAATAGTTTAGAGAACAATATTGAAGATTATATGTTAGCAGGCATCTCTGATCTACAATCTAGGAGGGTTTCTTGGAGTGTTAACATAATTGGCATCGCTGCCAGGGAGAGGAAACTAAAGCTCAGCCTCCCTGGGAAATGACATAGATCCATCTTTGATGATAGACAAAGTCTGGGAACCTTTTGGTTGTAATCATATATCTGGCAACTCTACTAGAGGCCGAACCTCTTGGCGACTCCACTTCATAGTTTTGGCTCAATTTGTGAGGCATACTCGGAGAAATCCTCAAAAGCTGCAAGCTGACCCAATACGTAACCCTGAAAAAATAATCAAAGAGAGAAAGGTATTGCAGAAAGGAGCATCAGGATCAGGTAAACCTAAACAGTCTTCTATATCTCTTCAAGAAACACTTGTAATAGAACAAATACATGTTGAGAGTATAGCATCTAATACTAGCAGTGAAGAAAAACTCTCAGAAATTTATAAAGCTCCTTATTCTTTAGGTTCTCATTTTGTTGTAAGCCCAAAGGAAACCTCACCTCCTATCCATCATACTCCTTTAGTCCTATCATTCACTACTCAACCCTTTATCATTCAGACTAACAGTACTCTTTTAGCCACCATAGTTATGGCAGGTCCACAAGAACCTATGGAAAGAATCATAGCTGCTAGGTATGGAACTCTAATACTACCCACACCTTTGAATGCCATGCCTACTGGAGAATATCAGAAATATAGGCCTAAGTTCATTGGGACTGAAGGTGTTACTTCTGAAGAACATCTTGATTCATTCTATAGCTATGTTGATAATCTGGACATTAGTGAAGATGATGCGTTGATGAGAGTCTTTGTCCAAAGCCTAGATGGAGAGGCTAGAAAATGGTTCAGAGAACTAACCCCAAGATCTATAGCAGAAACTGAAGCTTTAGATGATGCATTCCTATTGAATTGGGGGGATAAGAAGGATCTCCTCTACTGCCACATTGATTTTGGGAACTTAAAGAGGGAAAATGGTGAGTTTCTGTCTAATTTTAATAAGAGGTTTAACTGTATGTACAAGAAGATACTAGCTGAAGTAAAACCCACTACTACCTCTGCTAAACTCACCTATGCCAGTGATTTTGACTCTGAATTCTGCCTATTATTGAGAGAGAGGTGATGTGCTACTTTGGCTGACATGCAGGATGTAGCCTTGGATGTGGAATCAAACATCATGGCTACAAAGAAGCTCAAGGGAAATGTTGATAAGAGAAGACAGAGGGGCGAGTCTTCATCATCCTCTGATCCTAAGA
Organism: Pinus tabuliformis; assembly: GCA_031772625.1. Classification (NCBI taxonomy): domain Eukaryota; kingdom Viridiplantae; phylum Streptophyta; class Pinopsida; order Pinales; family Pinaceae; genus Pinus; species Pinus tabuliformis. The sequence continues at coordinate 1,206,245,405 of CM062817.1, read as the reverse complement.
TAGATAAAATGACCAAAATGACCAAGTCATTAGCCTCTAAAATCTCCAAATTAAAGGTTGAGCAACACCCAAGGAAAGAAAGAGTGGCTAATACCTTTTCTCCTAGAAATCCAAATTCAAATCCATATAGAAGAACTAATGAGCAGTTGTAGATTTTGCAAAGAAACAAAGATGCCAATGAACACCAAAGGGTGAAGGATCCTTTTCAAAATGCAGTCATGGAAGAAGAGCAGCTTAGAGAAGACGATGAGATCCATTATCTGGAATATAAAGGAAATTCTTCCTTTTTCACCTCAGCTGCCTAAGAAAAGTCATTATGCAATGACTAGATCAGCCAAGAATGGGATGGTAAATCTATTCTACAAACTATAGATCAGCAAAGATATAATTTGATGTCAAAGATAAATAATGCTAAGGAAACTCCTGTTCAAAGAGCTATTGTCCCTGCAGTACAATAAGCTAATAAGAAAAAACAACCAACAATTGATCCCATCATCCTCAAAGCTCCAGCTCATGAGGCAAGAGGCCTTGACAAGTCTCCTTCTCCTTTTAGTTTTCAATCAAAAATTCAGAAGCTAAGAATACCTATGCCTCTGATTGAACTAGTGAAGAATGAGTCCTTCAAAATATCCATCCTTGAGGCCCTTGAGCCTAAAGCCATCCAAGCCTCCACTGACCATGTAAATCTGCAAGATGACAAGCTAGCTGTTATTCTTAGTCCAATGATTGAAAATTATGAAGACAGCTCCCCATCATTCCATGTCTCTCTGACTATTCATGAAAAAATCATTCACAACTGCCTTTTGGACACTGGAGCCAGCCATAATCTAATTCCCAAGGCTATCATGGATGAGTTGGGTCTTGACATCACCAAGCCTTATCATGAACTCTTCTCTTTTGACTCTAGAAAAGTGAAGTTTCTAGGATTAATCAAGGACCTAGCCATCACTTTGTCTCAGTCGCCTATGAAAAGCATGATAATGGATATTGTGGTAGAAGATGTACCTCCCAAGTTTTGCATATTACTTTCCATAGGTTGGATCAAGAGATTAGGTGGATCATTACAAAATGATCTATCATATGCTACTGTCCTAGTTTTCGGAGGTGAGATCAAGAGATTATACAGAGAGGCACAGTTGGCTTATATCATCAGTGATGAGAAGAACCCTACTAATCATCCCATCTATGATGTTAACACTGATTTTGGAGCATGTATTCTTCATATTGAAGAATCCTAGTTGGCCTCCATGCAGCTTAAAAACTAGTTTTCCAAATCGCTGGGGAAGAAGGCCCACAGATTTGGGACATGCTCTTTGATGAAGCTTGCTCTAAGGAAGCTGCTGGGGCAGGTGTAGTCCTTGTGTCCCCCACATAGGAATACATTCATTTATCTTTCAAATTAACCTTTTAGGTCACAAATAACATAACATAATATGAAGCTTTGATTTTGGGCTTAAGTGCTGCTAAAGAAATGGGTATCAAAGGCCTGAAAGTGTTTGGAGGATAGTTCCTGGTCTTGTGTCAACCTCATTAAAAAATGAAACAAGGGTCTACGAGGACAGTTCCTAGTCTTGTGTCAACCTTGTTAAAAAATGAAACAAGGGTCTACGAGGATAGTTCCTGGTCTTGTGTCAACCTCGTTAAATAATGAAACAAGGGCCTATGAGTAGAGTTCCTTGTCTTGTGTCAAGCTCATTAAAAAATGAAACAAGGTCCCCTGGAGCAAAGTTCCAAGTTGAGTCTTTGAGTAAATCCCAGTCAAGTCTTTCACTTGATCTTGTAAAAGAAACTTCATTCCATCCAGCTGATAGCCATGAGTAGTCTACTTAGGTGAATGTAATGAAGCTTGGGGGGCATGCACCTAATGCTAAGGTTAATGTTCCATGTAGGTTATGTGAAGGGAATCACCCCATTCACCTTTGTCCCTATCTGGACGAAGCCAAAAAGGTGTTGGATAACCATCCTGCTTCACCGCAGCAACTTTCATCTAGTTTCAGGAGACTTTCCATTTCACCATGCTGGGGCATGTAAACCAATCTCAAGCATAGTTTGTTCATTTCAAGCTTGTGTAATGGTGTGAATAAATGATTTGATGTCGAACACCATATAAATTCTTTCAGTCGAAGGTCATTGATGTCAACCTATGGCCGAAAGCGAGAAACCTGCCATTGATGTATGCAAGCATCAAGGTATCAAAGGGGTGTTTCTAAGTCAAATTTTTGGATGATGTGCTAATGTCAACAAGAAGCGACTCATCGTAGGAGGGCCTTTATGTATCCCACGTCAATGACATGAAACGAGGTAAATGATTTTTGGAGATGAAACATCGGCTGATGACACAAGGTTCAGAAATGGTGGGCATGAAAATGAAGGTTTACTATATTGTAAAGGATGAAGTTTTGAACTGAATGACATCTCTTGAACATATCGGTGACACTGAAGTGAATTGGTAGCAATCACCCAAAAAAAAGTGATGGATGGTATGATAGACGAACGGTGTGAAAACCATCAAGCTGAATGACCCAACCCACATAGTCACGGTGACGAGGTGAAAGTGTCATGTTCAAGAGAGACCTGCTACCATAAAGTGTTATTGGCTTTTTCCATTTTCCCCAGTCATTTCTAACCAGTACCTCTTAATTTTTTATCAAGCTTGAGGAGGATAACATATGCTTATTGTATAATTCCAACCTTCAGGTGAATCCATCACTATTTGATATTTTAACAAGTCTAGCGAAGGTGAAACTCGGTCTTTTCTAGGTGGACAATTTTGTCGCTATTTAATGTTTTTAATGAGTTTAACGACAAAGACAACTTGGTAATTTAATGTTTAGAGAGTTTGAAAAGGGAAAAAAAGGAAACTCCACAAGTTTTTTTCATAAATTTGTCTCTCAAGTCCGAAAAAGCATAAAACAATACAAGAGAGAACCTATTGATCATGTTCGATCAACAAGTACCTTTTTCGTAGTTAATATATCTCAGCACGAAGAAGGGGTAAAACTATATTGAGTAGATATCGATTCTAATCCATTAAAGAGCTAGAAACGATAAGCGCTCAGCAATCTTTTCATGTTTAGAGAGTCTAAAAAGAGATTAAAGAGGACTCCACTTTGAGGAACGAGTGGTGTCTAGGGTAGCAACTGGTTATGGCGATGTTGGAACTTCTCAAAACATATTGATTTATGTGAAGAGGCTGGCTAATAAGACCACTCATTGCAACTATTCCTCAAAAAGGGTAAAACAACCAAGTGAAAGCGTATGATCGGCCAAAGGGATGGCGGTGATGGGATGAAAACAACCAAGGCTCATCTAACGAAAGAGGCTGATAGAATGGCAATCACGAGGGCTAAAATGGAAATGGGTTCATTTTCAGACAAGCTAGAACCATATGGAACTATGCTTGGATTCAATTTCATTTTTACACAAGCTTAAAACGAAAAACTATGCTTGGATTCAGTTTATTTTTTACACAAGCTTGAAATGAACAAACTATGCTTGAGATTGGTTTACATGCCCCCAGCATGATGAAAGGGAAAGTCTCCTGAAATCAGATGGAAGTCGTTGTGGTGAAGCAGGACGGTCATCCAACACCTTTTTGGCTTCGTCCAGATAGGGACAAAGGTTAATGGGGTGATTCCCTTCACATAAGCTATAGGGAACCTTAACTTTACCACTAGGTGCATGCCCCCCAAGTTTCATTACATTCACCTAAGTAGACTACTCGTGGCTATCAGGAGGATGGAATGAAGGTTCTTTTACGAGATCAAGTGAAAGACTCGACTGGGATTTTATGAGATCTACTCAAAGACTTGACTTGGAACATTGCTCCAGGGGACCTTGTTTCATTTTTTAATGAGCTTGACACAAGACAATGAACTTTGCTCATAGACCCTTGTTTCATTTTTTAACGAGGTTGACACAAGACTAGGAACTGTCCTCATAGACCCTCGTTTCATTTTTTAATGAGGTTGACACAAGACCAGGAACTGTCCTCGTAGACCCTTGTTTCATTTTTTCGAGGTTCACACAAGACCAGGAACTTTCCTCCAAACACTTTCAGGTCACAAATAACATAGCAGAACACAAAGCTTTGATTTTGGGCTTAAGCGCTGCTAAAGAAATGGGTATCAAAGGCCTAAAAGTGGTTCGAGGATTATTTCAATGATTTCAGCATTTGTTATATTCCAAGAATGAAGAACCTGCTTGCTGACTCCCTGGTTGTGTCTGCTAGCACGTTTATTCCTCCTTTGCCTCCTAAATTGACATATGAAGTTCAAGTAAAATATAGACTGTCTTTGCTTGACAATGTCAAATATTGGAGAGTTTTTGAAGATGATGAGGAAATTAGCAGTTTTTTTACAAGTCGTTGAGGAATTCGCTGAAACACACATCGACCAAGAAAATGAAACCATGGAAGAATGCGGCCAGTCCAAGATAAAAAGCGAGATCGGACAAGGAAGCATCATCCATATGCCTAGTAGTCACATACCAAAAGGATTGGTGACTCTAAAGAAGCTTTTTGATCATAACGATGTTCCCTACAAGCCGGCCAAAACAGAAAATGAGTCTGTTGTCTATAAACATAATATAGGGAGCCCAACCCATCCAAAATTCATCAATCTATCCACTCATTTGTCTTTTGCCCAGAATTCTAAGTATTGCACCCTCATGAAGCAATTCGCTGATATTTTTTCCTGGGAATACAGTGATCTTAAAACCTATGATACAAACATCATTCAGCACAAGATTCCACTGGAAAATAACACTACCCCTTTTAAGCAGAAATTAAGACCTATCAGCCCTCTCTTATTGCCTTTGATTGAGAAAGAGATCAAGAAGTTATTGGATGCAAAAATTATAGTTCCCCTAAGGTATTCAAAATGTATAGCTAACCTTGTGGTAGTGAGAAATAAAAATGGAGAAATCAGGCTTTGTGTTGACTTCAGAAATCTGAACAAGTGCTCTAAAAAAGATAACTACCCCCTGCCTAAGATGGAACACCTGCTGCAAAGAGATTCAGGGGCTAGAGTCATGTCTTTATTAGATGGATTTTCAGGTTACAATTAGGTTGTTGTACATCCAGAAGATCAGGAAAATACCACCTTCACTACTCCTTGGGGCACTTTCATGTACTCCAAGATGCCTTTCGGACTAATGAATGCTAGGGCTACGTTTAGAGGACCATGGACATAGCCTTTGTGGGAGAGAAGGACAAGTTTGTCCTTATTTATCTTGATGACATAACAGTCTTCTCCAGTAGCCACAAAGACCATTTACAACATTTGAAGAAAGTATTTTTAAAGTGCAGATGGTTTGGAATTTCAGTGAACCCAAATAAGTCGCAATTTTCTCTAGAAGAAGGAAAACTTCTGGGACATATTGTTTCTGCTAAAGGTGTGAAGATTGATCCAGCAAGAGTTCAAGCAATTCATACATTGTCCATCCCAAGGTCAAAAAGGGACATTCAATCCTTCCTGGGTAAGTTTAACTTTGTAAGGAGATTCATTCCAAACTTTGCATAGCTTGTAAAGCACATCACTTCCATGCTGAAGAAAGGATTAGAAATAAAATGGACAAATGCTTTAAGAAGCTCTTTTGAATCCATCAAGCAAGCCATCATGGAAGCTCCCACTCTAATCAGCCTAGGTTACACTAAGGAGTTTTGTATCTTCTCTTTTGCCTCTTATGATACACTTGCAACAACTCTGTTGCAGAAAAATGATGAAGGCATAGAGCACCCCGTGGCCTTTTTTAGCAAAACTCTAAGGGATGTTGAACTAAGGTATGACCTTATTGAAAACAAGCTTATGCTCTCATAAAATCTTTAAAGGCATTTAGAATTTATATTATGCATTCCAAAGTAGTTGCATATGTATCTTTAGCCTCAATAAAAGATGTCTTAACTCAGCCAAATATTGATGGGAAGAGAGCTAAACGGATTGCAAAATTCATAAAGTTTAACATAGAGGTGAAACTCACTAAGAATGTCAAAGGCCAAGGTTTGGCTAAACTTATGGCTGAAGAAAATTGCAGCTTGTTAGACATAAATTGCATGGGTCTAAATTCGGATGATGAGAAGACAGAGGGAGCAACAAAAGAGCAAAAGCAGAATCAGGCTTTGGCTGAAAATCTAGCCACATGTGAATGGTATTACAACATAGTTCATTCTTTGCAAAACCTAGAAGTCCCTCCAGGGCTTAGCTCAAGTCAAGCTCATGCCATTAATCTCAGATCATCCAAATTCTACATTAATAAAAATATGATTGATTGGAAAGACCCATGAGGAATCCTCTTAAGATGTCTAGATAAAGAACAATCTTTGGAAGTCATACACCAGTTCCATTCTAGCATCTATGGAGGGCATCATTATTGGAAAACCATAGCTCACAAAATCTTGAGGGTTGGATATTATTGGCCTACTCTATTCTCTGGTGTGTTTTCTTTTGTAAAAGCTTGTGACAAGTGTCAGAGGTTTGCAGGAAGACAGTAGCTAAAATCTCTGCCCTTGAAGCCAACACATGTCAATGGTCCCTTCCAGCAGTGGAGCTTGGACTTTATAGGTGAGATCAACCCACATTTCAATGGCCAACACAAATGGATCTTAGTAGCCACTGATTATTTCACCAAGTGGATTGAGTCTATACCCACTAAGAATGCCAATCATTAAGTTGTCATAAATTTCTTGAATAAGAATATTTTCACTAGATTTGGTTGCCCAACCAAACTAGTCACTGATAATGCAACAACTTTCAAGGCAAAATAATTGGTGGAAATCACTGAATCCATGGGCATTCAAGTGGTGCATTCTACCTCATATTATCCTCAAGGAAATGGCCTGGCAGAATCATCTAACAAGAGTCTAGTAAGGGTAATCAAAAAACTGTTAGAGGACAACAAAAAGAGCTGGGATTCCAAGTTGAAGTTTGCACTATGGGCTGACAGAGTTACCATCAAAAAGTACATATGGCGCTGATGTTGTTTTCCCCATCCAGCTGATTCTCCCTGTGGCTAAGTTCTTGCAAGAAGAACAAGATGAATAGAATGACTTGGTAAGAAGAATCAAAAACGAGGTTGAACTACAACAGATCAAAGAGAAGTTGGTTGAGAAGTCAAAAGCTCATCAGAAGAAAATTAAAGAAACCTTTGATAAGAAGGCAAAAGTGGACAATTTACAAGTTGGTGATTGGGTGCTTAAATGGGATGCATTTAAGGAAAAGAAAGGTAATCATGACAAGTCTGACTCCTTATGGATAGGTCCAACAGAATAATACATTCATTCTGCACAGTCTAGAAGGAGGAGATACTTTTGGTAGCCCAATAAATGGGCGATTCTTGAAACTTTATTTCATTTAAGGCTTTAAAGCCTTGTCATTGTAAATATGTTTTTCCAGTTTTTATTTCATTAAAAAATAGACTCCATGCCCAATGGAACACTAGAAGGAAGATTTGACTTTGTTTTTTCAGGAAAGGCATTGATCTGTGATCCTTAAAACATCACAGGGAGGACTTCATCCCCAGAAGGAGCTAGTGTTAGCCTTGTTGGCAAAAGGCCCAAAAATGGATCCATATAGGCTCTTTAAGTCTCCAAATTTGTTTAAAATCATGCCAAGGGATCCAAAAATTCTCTTGAAATCTTCAAGATTTGCTCAAAGATCATCCAATGATGAAAATCAGCATAAGAGGAGAGCCCTTAGAAGGGAGGAAATACACTATCGGAAGGAAAAACACTTGAAAACCATGAAAAACCCACAATCACAGGCATAAATAAAGGAATGAACAACAGTCGTTAGATCTGGTTGATCAACGACCTAGATCTAAGCGGCTAATCGCATCGGTGGTGGCCATCGGAAGTAGTCAGAGTAGAGTCACGAAGAGATCGGACCGAGCGATATGTCAATCACCGATATTGACGATATCATTATCAGTGGGAAGCATATGCCATGTTATATGAAGGACCCAGGGAGTGAGCGATACGCGATTGCGATTTATCACATCGCTATAATTGCATTGGCACTATACCATGGGGCGGGGCCTATGCACAAGCATGTGTGCAACCGATGAGCCGGACCCAATGGCATTATATATGAGAGTTCATAAATTTTGAAGTCCACGCCAAAGCCATTTTTAATGCATTTTCCGTGTATTTCGGTATATAACGAAATACAAAGGGAAACAGGGGCATTGCAATAGCGATGGAACCCGGACCCAATGGGTTTCGGGAAGCAAAATATATATATTTTCAAGTCCGCAAAAGCCCAATTTTTAATGTATTTCATGTATTTTCATTATATAATGAAAATACGAAGGGAGAATTGGCCAGCAGCGATTGCGATGAGTCTCGGACCCGAAAGGGTCCGGGAAGTGAAATATATAATATCTAAAGTCCACCAAAACCATTTTCATGCATTTTTCAGTGTATTTCACATATTTCATAATACAAGGGAAATACACAGGAGCAGGCTTTTTGCGACTTGTGATGGCAACAAGGCCAGACCCAATAGACAATTAAACCATATTTTATGACTTTTGAAGTCCAAAATACACAAATAAGGCGGGATTTTTGCAATAATGTTGTGTTTTCTGTATATAATGAAAAACAGTCACTTATAGATGTCTAAGGGATTACACAAGCCCGAAGAACCTTTCCATTATCTAACAGAGGCCAGGAGACTGGGACAGAGGCTAGAAGGGGAATAGAAAGAGCCACAACATGCGCAGCTCACCCACAAACTGACAAAGAAGTCATGGAGCATCAACAGACAGTGCAGCTCATCCATAATAATATAATCAATTATGGAGCATCTCTGGCACGGGAGAACTCTTAGACAGCACAACAAACCACCCAAAATATCTGAAAATGGTTACTCTTCTTTCAGAAGTAGAAAACTATGAGCCCGTGCTTGCCTAGAGGGCATCAAATCAGTTAACAAGGAAAATCAGACATATTAAGACTCTGAGCCCCTTAGAGCTCGGGTGCATTGTAAAGAAGCTATAAATAGCTGAAAGTAAGATGTAATAGGGGTTCAACTTCTGGAGATTGTTCCTCCTCTGTTCCTTCAAACTTCTCATATTCATTCTAGCAATATAAGCTTCTTTTGCTATTATATGTTTAATGTCCATTCTCTCTACTATTCTATGCTTGCAACCTGAATAGGTTATTCAGGTTTTCTGCTATGTCTAATGCCAAATAGCTGTCATCTTATCTCTGCATTGATAAATTAGATTTGCAAGTCTCATTTACTTCTTGTAGCTAGCCATTCATATGTGTTTATGTATGCAATTTGCTGCTACAGTTAGTATTCTCCATCTATCCATTGAATCTATAAATTATTGAGAATTAGTGGTCTAAAGCCTTGTATTGGTGAGAGTGTTCATGCATGTTTTGAGTGAGAATAGAGCTGAAATGGTTATCTAACTTGATCCAAACCATCATTTATTCCAATAGTTCAGAGAACAATATTGAAGATTATATGTTACTAGGCATCTCCGATCTACAACCTAGGAGAGTTTCTTGGAGTGTTAACAGGATCCAAGCCGGAGGAGTGACTTCGAATCAGACTTGATGGTTGTAATTCCTTCTTTTATTTCAATAAAGAATTTGAATGTTTCTCCCATATGCTTATCTTGTTATATGATGATTATATGTGTGAATGTATCTAATTTCATTTACTTGTATTCAATAGATCTTTTGCTTTGATCGGTTCTTTGTCTTCTGTTGATGTTTACAGGTACTTCTCAAGTGTGTTAAGTACAGGAAATAGCAATAGGATCGATACAAAGGAGACAAGAGGAAAGTGAAACTACAAGTAGGTCTTCTCATCTTCTTTGTCTTATCTATTGATTATAGGAAAAGGCTAAAGTTCTTTAAACTGTTGTTCTAGATAATGGCTACTTATCTAGGGAATTAGTATTTATCCATAGATACACAAGTTTTATACAGGGAAAAACAACGTATGGGATTTAAAACATTATTTTTTTAGAATTTGGACCAAGTCTAGAAGGGAAGGGTTGCCCTACGCCATAACATAGAGCTTCAAATATACTAAGGGTGGTAAATGGTGCTATAACACTATTGCATAAAAAAATAAGGCAAAGGATGAAGCTGCCTCAAAGAAAATAAGAAGCAGAAGATCGATAAGATAGGATCTCATGGTCATTACTGAAGGGGACCTATATCAATTGGAGACAAGATAAAGGAAGCAACAACAAAATCCTAGAACAAAGTAGAAATTCTCTACAACACACTTCTGACTAGTGTCACAGAGTGGATTGCAGAATTGAAGATATTGGCACAAATGGTCAGACAACCAATGCAGATAGAGGAAAGGGTTGGAGTAGAAATTCAAATAGAGCCTACGCTTGCAGCTAGGTTAGCACAGATACATGTAGGATCCCTATAGTTCAACTCCACAGAACTATAGCAGTAAGCTAAACAATGGAATCATGTCAACATGAACGTCGCAATAGTGCCACAAGCTACCCATGCAGATAATTGAAGAAATGAAGCTGCATGAATAGCACACCTCGCAAATAAATATTCAAGTAGAAAAAGAGTGATTTGCACTTTGGCAGAAGATCGAGTAGGTGATCCAAGAAAAGGATCAAATGGCAGAGGAACACCAGAAGATCAAGGAGGTCGTTGAATTCATTGTAAAGAGATTTCAGACCTTGATGTCTGAGAAGAAGAGCTAGTAGAAGACAAGGTCATGAAGCTTGGCCTTGCAGTGAAAGGGTATAAGGAGAAAATTGCCACAAACCAAATCAAAGAGGAAATATAGATTAATGAGCTAAAAATGAAGATGTGGCTGACTATGGCACAGGAAGTAAGGGATCAGAGGGAGACTGACCTAAAGACTACAATGGCTAGTATCTCTATAACATTGGAAGACTACGGGAAATTGTTAGATGAAAGTTTACAAATTTGGAATTCACTACACGAAGATTCAAATGTACAGAAACTACTGGAAGAAATGCAGCAGAAGCAGAAGTAGTTAAAAGAAATTTGAGCATTTGTGAAGATCTTACCCATCTCACAGAGGCTTGTGAAGATCATTGAGAGTAAGTCCCTCTAGAAGAGAATTGAGTAACTGAAGAAGGAGGAGCATATTTTGATAAAGAGGACTCAGCCTTAGTAGGATGAGGCCCTCCATCTATCATAGGCAGTGGATGAGAAGCTTCAGGAGCTTTGACAAAGAGAAACAATGTTGGTACAAAAGGTTGCAGAACATGTGACAAAGGCATTGTTGGAGAAAGCACGCAGTGAGGGAAAGGAGGTGACAGGAGTTCAACTAGGCCTACAAAAACATCGCAACAGAAATTAGGGGCAAAGTAGTTGAGTGACTTGGGATGATTCATATGCGAGTGTTGGGGGCCCGTTGGGTGAAACTCAAATTTGCCTAGGTTTTGGTGAAGACTCTACTTTTTTGGGAGTGGAGTGGACCGCGCAGTGGAGTAGTGGAGCGCCAAAATGGACTACACAATAGATTAGATATATTGCGTGGTATATGGGCTTAGGGATGGGTTGAAGCCCCTCATTTTTGTGAAAGGAATGCAATGTTGTAAATGATGAATGGTTTTTTACCATAGTAGCTTGTATTAGGGGATTCCATAGTATGTGGACCATGGTACTGCGATGATATATCCCTCGATGTAATAGTATTTATAGGGATGAATAATAAAGAATGAGATAGTCTTAAAGAATCACATCATGTATTGAATAGTTGTATCCTTGTGAGTTGTGGTTTGGGAAAGAAGGCGAGGCTATGCAGCTGAGTGCATAGAGGCCTAAGTACGCAGTTGTATGTGCGGAATTCCTCCAGTTGAATGCGTAGGCCAGGAAATGTTTCTTGTACAAATTATCTATTAAAAGCAACACTTCTTGTGGATGTAGTCCCACATTGGGATTAACCACAGTAAAATATGTTTCTTCGTGTGCTTATTTTCTTATTATCTATTGCAGCGTAGCAATTTATTTCAGGTGCACTTTATTTTAGTATAGTGAAGTTTTATGGATGTATATGATATGTTTTAAGTGATGAATGTAATATGGCAAATTAATGTATAAATTTGAAGTAATTTATGAATGCTAAGTATTAGAAAACACAAAAATACCACATATTTTCATCCCTCAAGGCTGAAGAAACATGGATTTGCATCCTCCCATGGTCACTTTAGGTGACACTGCGACAAGCTTGCAGGTCATTGTCAAAAGGGCCAGTGATTGAGGGTTTTGTTGCTGCACAATAAAAGAATCGAACCTCGGTTAGCCTAACCTAAGCCAAAATGTTTTAGCAACAACAACAGACAACGACACACTGGTAGAATTCCATCTTCTTTGTCTTGTTTAACTCTTAAGTGTAGGGTCTCAATTCTTCATGGAGTATTGATTCATCATGTAGATTACTTTGGCTTCCACACTTACCCTATGAATAAACATGGTCCCATTTGTGTCGTCTCAATTTGAGCACAATTATAAGATTCAACGCTATCGCAATGTTTTGAATCGGAAAGGGTAGTGTAGTTTGCAAGCTTTAGCATTTCAAAGTATAGTTTTTAATCTTTGATGTTTCTTTGCTGCCAACAAGCCTAGATAGTACCTCGACAGAGTCACTACAGGAAAAAAAACATTGCTCGGCTACTAGTGAGCTTGGGGAGTACCCGGCGAAGTTTCTTTCTTCACCTCTCTGCACAATAATCCTTCCTCTTCTTTCACCTTTATTTATATATTTCAAAAGGGTTGTGCATTGGCACTTATTTATTTTATGGGTGGAAGATGGATCCTGACTTATTGAGAGAAGGAGAGGTTGTTCCTTGAGAGAAGCATATAGAGATCTCTAATTTAGGTTTTCTCATTTAGATTTTTCCCCTTTATCTCTTCTACTGATTCAATAAGCGTGAAAACAACAAGACATAAGAACCAAGCATGGGCATAAGGTTTCCAGAATAGACATAAGTATCATGGTTCAACCAAAACTCTCCTTATAGACAGGTCATATTTTTCATCAAAACTTCATTGAACAAAATATGTAACCAACACAAGGAATGAGGACCAAAATTAGCCAAATGTTGTGGTGTCACGAGACTCTTTTCAATTCAGCCACACGCAAAGAAGCCCGAAAACACATTCACACGTGATGCTTATTTACACAATCGAGAAACAAAAGACATGACCTAACAAACAAACAAGTGATAAAATAAACTATGTACATAGGATAGGGCATAGCCCTATAGCATCACTGAAAATAATGTTTCAAGCCTTGGTCATTAGTAGGAAGATAGTCAATCTTCATGTCTAGTGATTGAAGATGATATGTGTGTTGGCGAGGCTTTTCATGTATGGTTAACAATCCAATCCATAGGGATTGGAACTTAGTGTGCTTTCCTCTATCTTTGTGGGATTTGTCCCACTTCAAAACCAGGTCACCCACACCAAATTCATTTTTCCTTATAGAATTCTTATAGAACCACCTCTTGATATGACTCTGGTGAAGATAAAAAAACTCTTTTACTTTTTGTCTTTCTTCCTGGAGCTTGTGAAGGGTGTATATCCTTCACTAAACCAATAAGAAATGCTTGCCCTATGACTCTTGTGAAAGCTAAAGGGAGGGAAAGTAGATGTTTGGAGGTAGGATGGCTTCTTTTCTGTACACCAGGAAGTAAAGAGATGTATTCAGAGAGGAATTTGATGTGACTCGGTAAGCGCATAAGTTATTCACCAAATTCGAGTGTCAGTTCCTCTGTTCAAAGAGAATGGTCTTCTTGATAATGTGGATGAGGTTTCTATTTGTAGACTAAGAAAGACAATTTCTCTACAGATAGTAGTTAGCTGAATGTTCCAATACATTTCCATTTTCCAATGAAAAATCATATAATTTTTAATGATGAAAAATATGTTGCAATGTCAAAAACAAGTGAATTTAGAATGCCAAACCTAGAAACGATATTCTACTTAAGGGAGTTGATGACTTCCTGATCATTCACCTGTTTGAGTGGAAATTCTTCTGCCCACCACATCAATAAATTTGTAGCAGTAAGAATATAGAAGTGTTGCTTTGATGAGTGTGGAATGATTCCACCAATCACATCCTAGCCCCATTGTTGAAATGGTTCTTACACTGCGATAGGATGCAATGGGGTAGATGACGTTTTTCCTCTATCAACACACTTTTGACAGATTGGACACCTGAGGGCATAAGCATGAGAATATTTGAATAATGTGGGCCAATAGAAACTAGCACGCATAACTTTGGGTGTTGTTTTTCTACCCGCAAAGTGTCCCCCGGCTAGTCCATCATGGATATCATGCAATACTTTCTCTGGATCGTGGGCTTTCAAGCACTTGAGCAATACTCCATTATGGTTCTTTGTTAAAATCACCCCATGCACCAATTGATATGATAATGATTTTAGCCTAAGTGTCATCTTTTTTCATTTGAATAAGTGTGAGGGAATTCTGTCATGCTCAAGATAATGGTGCACTCCAGTGTATCAAGAGTTTGTGATGGTAGTGGGAGAATCTCGCTCAACATTCTACATTTCAATCTCCTGCTCCCATCTGGAAGGATATTCTTCTTTTGCATCTGCGAATTCTATTGCTAGCTGACATAGACCATGGCCTTAATTGTATGAACTGGCTTGAACTCTAAGTCATAATCTTGCAAACTAGTCATCTCGTTCACTCTTCTCTCACCTAGATCTTGTTGAACAAATAGTGATCTTATCGTTGGGTGTGGAACAAAGATAACGTAATGATTTTTCAAGAGATAGGGTCAAAACTACTTCACTTCCATGTAGAATGTGTATGCTTACTTATCAATGGAGAGATAGTTATTTTTTGGTCCTTGTAGGATGGCACTCATGAAGGATATTGGCCTCTCATTATTTTGATCATCCTTTTGTGTAAGCATAGTGGTGAGAGTAGTGTCATAAGAAAAAGTATAGAGAAATAAATACATATTGAAATATGGGTTGTACAAGGTAGGTGCTTCTGTAATAGCTTGTTTAATATGGGAAAATGCATCCTTTTCCTTTTTTTCCCACTTGTATATCACATCCTTCTTTACTATTTCCTACATGGGTTTCACAATCTAAGAATAGTTGGAGATGAACATGCGAAGAAAGTTAATCTTCCCTAGAAAGGACTACATAGCTTTCTTGTTTACTGGGAAGGTAATATGTGTAATATCTTTGACCCTTTCTAGGTCTACCTTAATCCCATTCTTTTCAATAATGTGGACAAGAGGTTACCCTTGGACACTGCAAAAATGATCTTCTTGGGATTAATAGATATCCCGTATTTATGACATCATTATAAAATCTTCTTTAGATGGCATAAGTGGTCAAAATTATTTTTGGAAAACACCTTGGCATCATCAAGATAAGCCACTACGCTCTACCCGATTAGTCCACAGAACCTGATGTCCATGGTATGTTGAAATGTCACACCAGCATTGACCAACCCAAATGGAATTCTTTTGAATGTAACGTACCTCACTTAATGTGAAATGCAGTCTTTAGTCTATCGGGATCTAAGACTAGAACCTGGTTGTAGCCTGAATAACCATCCAGTAAAGAAAACATCTCTAACCATGTTATTGTCTACAGTATATGTCCCATAAACAGCACAAGGTAATTGTCTTTGTCAGAGGCGTGATTCAATTTGTGTAAATCAACACACAGGTGGATTTCCCTGGACTTCTTCCTCACTGGGACCAGATTTGATACCCATGTCAAATGTCGCACTTTGTAGATGATCTGATCATCCAACATTTTTCTTAACTCCTTTTGAATCAAAGGCTCAAGCATCATATGTACCTTTTTCAACCTCTGTTGGAAATTCTTGGCCCATTCTTTGGTCGGAATGACATGATAGATTATTCATGTGTCATCAGTTTTGAGCTTGTCATATGTCCACATGAAAACATCTTGGTACTACTTTAATAATTGGATAAAGTCCTGTCGCTCCTATGGTGTGTAGTAAGTACCGATATTGACAAACTTTGGATTTTTTATGTTCCAAGATTTATTTTTTCATGAAACAACATTGAACTATGGGCTTTTGCATTGATATGCCCTAAGAAGAAATTCTACAAGTCATACAACTTTTCCAAAGATACCACGCCTTTTCGCATGGGATTTTCCTTGTTTGCATGAGGTGCATCCTGCAACACCTTCTTATGTTCATCTTCATCGATAGTCGCATCCTTGAATACATTAGCATTCACCATAAAGTGAGGTATTTTCTAGTCATCATTGACAATGCATAAATTAGTATTATTATCAGGGTAGATGGTTTATAAATAATTTCTATAGAAAAACCATCCTAATTGGTGATAAACTAGCAGGAGCATTTGCTAATGCATATGCATCTATGTTACACATTCTAGGAACATAAATAGTATTGAAATATTAAAAATGAGAAATCAAACCCCATACCTCTTGTTGATAATATTTTAGATGCAATGACACACAGTGAATAGTATTGTGTTGTTGGCTTATATGGGCCTGACCCAGGTTTGGAAGATTTATTTAGCTAAACAAATCCTAGAGCTATCGGCCCTTTCGGCAACAACCTGCATAGCGCAGACTGATGTCTCACCCGAGGTAGCAGGGGAGGGTGTTGGAACTAAGTTTCCGCACCCTAAGGATGTCTTGGTGTGGTCTAGAGGTTTCGTGCACTGGTTTAAAGCTCCGCGCTGCTCAGTATTCGCACAGATCCAGATTGATTATATCTTTCCTATTTGTGAATTATTCTATTGGAGGATGCAGTTACAACTTAACAGGATCTTTAAGCAAACATTTAACCAACACAACTGATTCGCGCATTAAAATGAACCCAGATTTACATTCATTCATGCAATAAGCAAATTAAATTAAACAGCCATTATGAAAGTCAGATTTGTGACAGCTCAGAAGCAATATAGAATTTCAAAAGAAACTTATCTTTATTTCCACTTATCCTCAATACATTCAAATCCACCCTGCACACTCAGCTGTAGGGGTCCGCACACACAGCTGCAGACTTTCCAGGCCTCTGTGCACACTACTGCAGAGCCTCTACCTACTACCCCAACCCTTGACTCAGACTTACAAACGCTTTCAAACTATCTTCCTCATAAACCCATTACATTCCATATTCCAGATTAACTATCAGAACTCTACTCCCTCTACCCATAGAGCCTCGCTCTATTTATACCCTTCCCTGGCCTACGATCCCTGCGCGAGCCGACTCTATTTACATTTCTTTTCATTATTTTTGAGTGGATGACCCTTTGATTCAACCTATTATAATTTGCACTTTCAGTGGAGTCTTTACCCTAACTTTACCCAAAATGTCTGGCTTTGAGCCTCCTAACCATTGCACGGGGCTTCTGCTACCCAACAGTCCCCCAACACAATGATTGTGACTCATCCCGAGTCACTTGGATGGTGCAGTAATCTTCTCACGTAGAGTAGATAGCATCCTCTGTGCTTCACTTGTTCCAGCAACAAATTCTTCCTTCATCTGTTGCATCATTTCCACACGTGTGGCCATCAACTCAGTCTCTAGGGGCACTGTCTCAATGGTGGCATACTCGCTTTGCATATGAGCTACCTTACACTCTATGGTGGTTGAAACTGCAAATGCCTTGTCTAGCCATGGCTGGAGATGGGCTTTAATCATGGCTACCTTCTGTTAGGTCGCGTCAACTTGGACCTTTAAGTCCTAGGCCTCCCTTATCTTAGTCAGGCGCTACGTAATAACAAAAATCGACACGGTTCCTTTGATCCTATCATAGGCTTCCTGAAGCTCCCGAGCTTTGGTATCCAAGCGCTGAAGGGTTGGATCCTCTTGAAGTGTAATGAGTGTGAATATCGACTGTGTGAAGAACAGGTCCGTACATTCCTTTATCGTCCTTATAAGCATTGTGCAGACGGTGGTGATGAAGTTCTTGCACTGCTCCATAATCTCAGGGGGCGTCTGTTGTGGGGAAAAGTATCCGATGCGGATGACACTAACCCTTCTAAAGGTGACAGTCTTTAGCAACAACTGAATGATAAAGTTTTCATGTTCCACTTTATGAAAGTACAGAGAGAATAGTAAGAAGGTCAACCAACCTGGTGTCTTGCGCTTAGTCGATCCTTGTCCTTCTCTCTTTGTATCCTGCTCCCAGCTCTTTGCTCTCCTAGCCGATCCAGCTACATACAGATCCTGCACAAAACAAGAGAGCGAACTACAAGATATATGTACTCATAACTGAAGCATGGATTAGGGTGCATCAAATATACATGTAAACACGAAGCATCTATGTAAAACAAGTATATAGGAGAACATGCAAACTTTATTGATAGAAAGTAACAGGGTTCCAGAGGAAGTTACAACCAATGATGTTGGATCCAATCCAGCAGCACTTCCTCGGCAGCAAGAACTCTCCTCTTCACCTCTAGTAAAACAATCACCCAATAATCCTGGCGGTATACCAACAGCACCTCCTTGCTTATACTAAATTCCAGCCTCTCTAGACCTCATAGAAGAGCTCTATATATAGGAGGGAAGAGGAAAGGATGAGTCAGCTGGAGGCTGGCATATAGCTGACTAGTGTCCTCTCCATCTTCAGTTAATCTTCAGTTCGTGTGTCCACTTGGAGATCCTTGCTTACACATGGTGATCAAGTACCTCTTACTCATCACAGGGCGAATCTCATGAACCAAGTGTCATTTTGGAAGCTTCCTGGGCAATTGACACCTTGCAGGATGACTGTGCCACTTGGCCAATCTCGCCCAGCGCAGGTAGCCTTCATTGTTTTTGACTTCCAGCGCAGGTACAGAGTGGGACAGTTGCAATACAGCGCAGATGCTCAGTTAAGCAGCTGACATGATCCAAAATAAGCCTGTTTTGAAGTGTTTTCAGGTGGAAAACTGATTGGAAGTGCTGTTGTTTGATGACCTTGTTCTTTTAGGGGTAAGAACAACATATTTAGGGACTGAGGATCCCTGTAATTATTGACATTCCATGCTCCTTGACGCGAGGCACAAAAATGTCTATAACAGTTGCCCCCTAAAGTATGAGGCCGTTTATCGGGTGAAATGCTTTAGCTAGAGGATCCGAAGTTCGTTCCAGTGCTGAGGAGAGTGCCCTGTAATACAATACAATACAATACATTATTTTTCATTCATCATTATTCTCATGATCTAGCTGAGGCGGGCATTCCCATGCTCAGCTTTCTATAAATACATTTTGGTACATATGACAGACGATCGTCTGAAGATAGACTGATAATTTTCTGCTGAAACTATCATCCTTTGAATAGGATGATCATCCGTTGCAATGATGTACATGGCAAATGTTTTTATATTTCCTGAATATATATCGCAGCCCGGATGGATGAAACTAGATCCGGGGTCTTCAAACTCGTTCGATCTTCACTCTAAGTACAATTCGATCCATGTGAGAATTGCGCTGAAGTCGAACATGGAAAGACATCGCTTGATTACCGGTCAATAATGAAAACCGTTTAACAAGCGCAAGAGGGATCACCAATAATGACGATGACCCTCAAGGTACTGCAGTACAATTCACGTGGCGTGAAAAAGGACTTGGCATCGAACGCCACGCAAAATCTTCTGGTCGAAGCTCATTGATGTATACCTGTCGCCGGAAGTGAGAAACTTGCCATTGAGGCATGCAAGCTTCAAAGTACTGATGGGGGTGTTCCTAGATCAACTTCTTGGATAATGAGCTGAAGTCGACAAGAAGCGATCCGTCAAAGGAGGGCCTTAATGAATCCCACATCAATGACACGGAACGGAGCTAATGACTTTAGTGGAGGTGAAAAAAACTGTGAAATATGATTCAGGGTGGCGATCATGAATGGATGAAGGATAATGTATGGTAGTGGATGGGACACGGTTGACACTTCCAGAATGACCCCTCTTGAACATATAACGACACTGATGCGATGGATTGGTAGCATTACCCCAAATGTGGATGGTGTGGCTAGGACCATGGTGATGAGACCGGTGAATGAAACAACCCAACCCGATATGGTACGGAGGAAAAGTGTCATGTCCAAGAGTGACTTGCTACCTTTAAACTTTGATGTTCTCCCAATTTTTCCCCAGTCATTTCTGACCAGTACCTCTTTATTTTTGTCAAGCTTGAGGAGGATAACATATGCTTGTTCTATAACCTGCCCTTCGGGCAAGCCCATCGCTATGATTTAACGAGCCTAGCGATAGGGAAACTCGTTCTCGTCTAAAGACAAGTTTGTCACTATTTAATCATTTTAACGAGTCTAACGACAAAGAAAACTCGGTCCTTTTCATTTTTAGAGAGTCTAAAAAGGTACATAAAGTTAACTCCGTAATGCCTTTTTCGTCAGCAAATCCCTTAAGTCTGAAAAAGTATAAAACAATACAGAAGGGATGGCTGTTCGGTACTTTTAACGAGCCGAACAAGACAAGCGCTCGATCCTTTTGTGCACTAATCCCTCAGGTCCAAAAAGATTAAAATTTAGAGGAGGGATAGCGTTCCGGTCCTTTAACGAGCTGGAAGGCCAAAACTCGGCAAACTTTTCATATTTTACGAGTCAGTGAAAAGAGCTGAAAGAAGACTCGTCTTTTGAGGAACGAGTGATAAACATGGATAGCTATGGATTCCAGGTACAGGTTGGAATTTTCCAATCACGGCAGTGTCGTAAGGATGGCTAGGTGAAATCACTCTTCGCAGCTGTTTCTCAAAAGAGGTAAACACACAAATGGAAGTGAATGATCGGCCAAATGAACAGTGGAGGTGATGGATGAAAACACGATCAAGGTTCTTATGGCTGATGAATTTACGATCTCAAAAGGTTATTTACCGGTTCATTTTTTCCATGAGCTTGAACTCTGGGGGAAACTTTTGCTCACACTTTTCTATTTTTTAACGAGCTTAAATTCAGGCCTAAAACTGCTCGGATTTGCGTTTATTTTTTAACGAGCATGAACTATATGCTAAAACTGCTCGATATACCAGTCATATGAAGAACGCCTCTCGTAAGGACCAATTTTTATAGAGCTTATGCCTTACCACAGCTGTGCTCACTTTTGGCAAATCTTACTTTTGCCCCACAGGCTTTCTTTCATGCAAGTTCGGAAACGGCTAATCTTAAAACCAGATAAATAACCGCCCCTAGCTTGTACTCCAGAAAGTTTGCATGCCCCCAGGTATAGGATAGAATTTCGAGGCTGCCCCTCCTCTCTCCTACTTCTGTTTTTCTTTGGGTGTTCTTACTTATTTGTCATCTTGCTAATCTAATGTTAACGATACTTGTCTTCTCGTTATTTTAAGGGGTCTTATGCAGTACTCAGACTTCCTGTCGGCCCACTTTGAACAAACAGCCATTTGTGACAATAGAAGAACACTACTCAAAGATAAAACATTGGTATTATTGAGGGAGGCTTGCCTCTTTCTTATTATTCCAAAGACGGTTCGATTTGCTGCCGCAGATCAATCTCTTTCTTCGGCGGTGCCTATCATTGGGTTGTCCTAAGATGGTTACCCTCTGTCACAACAATACGGTCTCCTTCTTAATAGACTGCCCCTGCTTATCCTTCAAAACACATGTTTCGATGGGCGAGGCTTGAATTTAAAGATGGTGACTACTTGTTGTAATAAGGGAATTCCTACTCGGGCATTGCCCACTTTTTTAGACAAAGGTGAATGATTCCCAAACACATAACTTTAACAAAAAGATCATTATTCCAGAACAACCCCACTTCCTTCGGACGGGGTACGGACTAGTCATGTTCTTCTGCGGAAATTCTTCCTTATACCTGGAGTTTCTTCTGCCCGAAGCAGACCAGGGTGCATGCCCCCTGGGTCCTAGTCTTTCTTTCCGAATTACTCGCGCTCATCGGGAAGGAGGACTGGGGGTGGAGGCGAATCTTGAGTGAATAGACCATTTAGGATTGGTATTTGACTATTTGCGATGCGAGATCCCGGAAGTGAAAGTTGGTCTACGAGCTTGACCACCCTTCCTTCGTGCGGAAAACACATTACTCTAAAGAGTGAGGAGACTATCGCTCCTATGCAATAAATATAGTCGCGTCCAAGGAGTAGGTTATAATCCAAGGGTCCTTGAACTACCAACACGTTCATCCTGACGGTCTTCCCTTTCAATGTAACTGGTACATTGGGGAGGATCCCTAATGGTCGACTGGTTCCTTTATCAAAACCTGAGAGATTTCTCAACTCAGGTAAAAGCGCTGGGGAACCCAGTGCTTTCCAAGCAACAGAGGAAAGGATACTCACAGACGCTCCTTCATCAATGATAGTACCAGCCATAATCATTCTATAGATCTGGACAATGATTCTGAATGGTACACTGGCTGGTAACCGGGGTCTGCCTAGTTGATTCCAATCAAAGGATACAACCAGGTTGCTTGGTGGTGGGACCGAATATATGGCCGGATACGACTCTGATGATGTTCCTTCCTGCGATAAAGGAATGGGCGCATTGCCCTGATGCTCATCTGAGTCGGTGCTGATGAAAAGAACCTGGATGGTGTCATCCTTGTTCTCATCAGTGAGGGTGTCGCATGAAGATGACTCTTCGGCGACGGTGTCATTTGAAGACGGGTCTTCAATGACGGGGTCATTGGACGATAGAACCTCTGAAGGAAGAACCGGGCCGACTGCCGTATCGACCTTTAGACTTTCGTCTGGTCTAGATTCGGTAGGTTCATTCTCAATGACTGACACTTCAGCTGACCACCTGAGTGGTTCAACTGGATTTTCAACTATCGAGGGATTAGGCGCGAGTTTTTGGTATCCAGGAGGAAGTCGCACCGGTGACACCGGGCGATCTTCCAAAACTCTCTTGGCCTCATCTAAGAATGGACATTTGTGGATGGCATGATGACCTTCACACAATAGACAGGGTGATCTTGGTCCCCTTCTTCGTCCTTCACTCTCGCTAGTTGACAGAATGCAATCAACTTGACAACCAGAGGTTGATGCTACCGGATTGTGCAACCTTGGGGACCAGTCCCTTAGTATCCGGGGAATACAAGGACAATCACGATGGAAGTGGATCCCTTTGCAAATGACACATGGCGTTTTAGGCCCGGTCGGTGCAGTGTGTGGGTTTTTGTCAGCTTTCTTCTGCTTGCCCCCAGTCGCCTTCGCCAGAGGCTCCTTCTGCTTCTTTTCTCTCTTCTTCTTTTCCTTCTTCTCCTTGGGAGGCTGACTTTTGCCAGCTCTACCTTGCGAAGATGAAGGATCAGAGGAAGTATCACAAGAAGTGGAAGGCTGGTGGGTAGTTCTAGATTGTTCTGACTGTTGATTCGAATGCTCAGGATTAGTGGCGATCTGGACTACATTAGTTGAAAAGAGCCATACAGGGAGGCCGATTGTCAATCCTGGAAGCGACAATGTAGCCATATGAGGCGCACCAACATCTCCCCAAGAGGAGAAGGGATTTGGATTTCCGCCAAGGTTACTTCCTTGGTTGGTAGGCTCCATACTTTTCAACTGAAAGATCAACGTGGGAATAACAGGTGATTATGTTCCGCTTTAAAATAAATTTTATTTACGATGCTTTTAGACACAAACTTGCTTTTTCATGTTTTAAGAGTCGAGAAAAAGCTAAAGATGACTCTAGTCTCCTTCGATGTATTAACGAGCCCGAAGTGACAAATGCTCGGTTGGACCTTTTCAGTTATAGAGTTTGAAAAGGGCCAAAAGAAACTGCTCTGGAGATCTAGGCAGAGGGTGTGCCAAACCTTTCGCGAAACCACAGAATACGTTTTACGGTACGGGTGGTCGATCTTCGTGAATGCTGTGTTCACTGCATCGCGATCAGTAGGGCGGCCGACACGGTTTCCTAAGGATAAAGGATAAAAGCCTATAGGGGTCTCCCAATATACGCGACGGTACGCGGGAGCTCAAGTCCGTGTTAGTGCCACCGACTCTCAGGAGGAATCACCCACCTTCGTAGAGATCGACAGTCACTATGTTTAACGACGCCGGAACACGTCTCTACCTAGACCTCTAGATGTTTGCGTTAAATTCCAAAGCGTTGTTATGTAAATTGAGTTTATTTTAATGTTGATCTTTCTTAACAGTTTGCCTTTCAGGTTCGCCACGAGATGTATATATACAACTTCCTATATGCAATCTAAGAATGAGAAGCAAATCTTTTCAATCTTTCAACTTTTGAAAACCTTAATCTACTTGAGGGAAAAGAAAGACACAACTTTTTCCACAGATCAAAGAACACACACTAAAATGCACATTTTCCTAAATCGTCAAGCACACAGTCAAATGCAAAATGCACAATGCATGTATTTCTTTTCGTTATCCTTAATGTTGATGCTAACAAAAGGAAACTGTTGTATGATTTTTGAATCAACTTTCAAGTAGAAATAAACAAGTTTGTCCACAATCAAAAAGACACCTTATGATAGACTTGTTTAAACACAGGAAAAGTATAGATTCAAACCATAAAAGTGAAAAGCAAACAAACTCAAACAGCCATGAACAGTAATAAAACTAGCTCATAAGATCACAAAGACACTTTTACAGTTCAGGATCTAAGAGGTCACAGCTATACTGGTTCGCTTTTCACAATGGGAAACTGTAACTGAAGTAAGAAATACTGAAAGAACATTCACAGTTTCATCACACAACTGAGGCGGAATAAAGTCAAGGAGAAGTGGTCTACAGCAAATACAATGACCAGCAAGCAATCAGCCAAAAACAAGTGCAAACAGGGCCAAGACACAAAAGGAAGACTGAGCAAGACAAGGGCTAACTGGACCAGCGCAGGTTCTAGTCTGCCAATCTCACTCTCAGCGCAGTTCCCGAAGGGAGCACCTGCGCTGTAATGCAGACTGCCTGTGGACAGCCTGCACTGACTTACGAGAGTTACGTCTGCTAAGAATTCCGGGTCATAAAAAGCTCAAAAATGCACTGTATTTGCTGAAATAAAAAGCTATAGGTCAAGTACAGGCTAAGGGATGATCAAGAGGATAAAGATCTATCACAAAGAGTAAAGATTCATCTGTAGATTAGCTCTTTAAATCTTGAATTTGCTCAGCAAAGGAGCAAGAGTAGCAGTCCCTCTACTTCGCTTTTGATATAGTCAAAAGCTTTTCGATTTGGTACTCTTTTCTTCAAGAAATGAATAGCAAGATACTACAAACAACAACAAGATACTAGGCTCCCCAGCGGAGTCGCCAGTTTGTTGTGGGGAAAAGTATCCGATGCGGATGACACTAACCCTTCTAAAGGTGACAGTCTTTAGCAACAACTGAATGATAAAGTTTTCATGTTCCACTTTATGAAAGTACAGAGAGAATAGTAAGAAGGTCAACCAACCTAGTGTCTTGCGCTTAGTCGATCCTTGTCCTTCTCTCTTTGTATCCTGCTCCCAGCTCTTTGCTCTCCTAGCCGATCCAGCTACATACAGATCCTGCACAAAACAAGAGAGCGAACTACAAGATATATGTACTCATAACTGAAGCATGGATTAGGGTGCATCAAATATACATGTAAACACGAAGCATCTATGTAAAACAAGTATATAGGAGAACATGCAAACTTTATTGATAGAAAGTAACAGGGTTCCAGAGGAAGTTACAACCAATGATGTTGGATCCAATCCAGCAGCACTTCCTCGGCAGCAAGAACTCTCCTCTTCACCTCTAGTAAAACAATCACCCAATAATCCTGGCGGTATACCAACAGCACCTCCTTGCTTATACTAAATTCCAGCCTCTCTAGACCTCATAGAAGAGCTCTATATATAGGAGGGAAGAGGAAAGGATGAGTCAGCTGGAGGCTGGCATATAGCTGACTAGTGTCCTCTCCATCTTCAGTTAATCTTCAGTTCGTGTGTCCACTTGGAGATCCTTGCTTACACATGGTGATCAAGTACCTCTTACTCATCACAGGGCGAATCTCATGAACCAAGTGTCATTTTGGAAGCTTCCTGGGCAATTGACACCTTGCAGGATGACTGTGCCACTTGGCCAATCTCGCCCAGCGCAGGTAGCCTTCATTGTTTTTGACTTCCAGCGCAGGTACAGAGTGGGATAGTTGCAATACAGCACAGATGCTCAGTTAAGCAGCTGACATGATCCAAAATAAGCCTGTTTTGAAGTGTTTTCAGGTGGAGAACTGATTGGAAGTGCTGTTGTTTGATGACCTTGTTCTTTTAGGGGTAAGAACAACATATTTAGGGACTGAGGATCCCTGTAATTATTGACATTCCATGCTCCTTGACGCGAGGCACAAAAATGTCTATAACAGTTGCCCCCTAAAGTATGAGGCCGTTTATCGGGTGAAATGCTTTAGCTAGAGGATCCGAAGTTCGTTCCAGTGCTGAGGAGAGTGCCCTGTAATACAATACAATACAATACATTATTTTTCATTCATCATTATTCTCATGATCTAGCTGAGGCGGGCATTCCCATGCTCAGCTTTCTATAAATACATTTTGGTACATATGACAGACGATCGTCTGAAGATAGACTGATAATTTTCTGCTGAAACTATCATCCTTTGAATAGGATGATCATCCATTGCAATGATGTACATGGCAAATGTTTTTATATTTCCTGAATATATATCGCAGCCCGGATGGATGAAACTAGATCCGGGGTCTTCAAACTCGTTCGATCTTCACTCTAAGTACAATTCGATCCATGTGAGAATTGCGCTGAAGTCGAACATGGAAAGACATCGCTTGATTACCGGTCAATAATGAAAACCGTTTAACAAGCGCGAGAGGGATCACCAATAATGACGATGACCCTCAAGGTACTGCAGTACAATTCACGTGGCGTGAAAAAGGACTTGGCGTCGAACGCCACGCAAAATCTTCTGGTCGAAGGTCATTGATGTATACCTGTCGCCGGAAGTGAGAAACTTGCCATTGAGGCATGCAAGCTTCAAAGTACTGATGGGGGTGTTCCTAGATCAACTTCTTGGATAATGAGCTGAAGTCGACAAGAAGCGATCCGTCAAAGGAGGGCCTTAATGAATCCCACATCAATGACACGGAACGGAGCTAATGACTTTAGTGGAGGTGAAAAAAACTGTGAAATATGATTCAGGGTGGCGATCATGAATGGATGAAGGATAATGTATGGTAGTGGATGGGACACGGTTGACACTTCCAGAATGACCCCTCTTGAACATATAACGACACTGATGCGATGGATTGGTAGCATTACCCCAAATGTGGATGGTGTGGCTAGGACCATGGTGATGAGACCGGTGAATGAAACAACCCAACCCGATATGGTACGGAGGAAAAGTGTCATGTCCAAGAGTGACTTGCTACCTTTAAACTTTGATGTTCTCCCAATTTTTCCCCAGTCATTTCTGACCAGTACCTCTTTATTTTTGTCAAGCTTGAGGAGGATAACATATGCTTGTTCTATAACCTGCCCTTCGGGCAAGCCCATCGCTATGATTTAACGAGCCTAGCGATAGGGAAACTCGTTCTCGTCTAAAGACAAGTTTGTCGCTATTTAATCATTTTAACGAGTCTAACGACAAAGAAAACTCGGTCCTTTTCATTTTTAGAGAGTCTAAAAAGGTACATAAAGTTAACTCCGTAATGCCTTTTTCGTCAGCAAATCCCTTAAGTCCGAAAAAGTATAAAACAATACAGAAGGGATGGCTGTTCGGTACTTTTAACGAGCCGAACAAGACAAGCGCTCGATCCTTTTGTGCACTAATCCCTCAGGTCCAAAAAGATTAAAATTTAGAGGAGGGATAGCGTTCCGGTCCTTTAACGAGCTGGAAGGCCAAAACTCGGCAAACTTTTCATATTTTACGAGTCAGTGAAAAGAGCTGAAAGAAGACTCGTCTTTTGAGGAACGAGTGATAAACATGGATAGCTATGGATTCCAGGTACAGGTTGGAATTTTCCAATCACGGCAGTGTCGTAAGGATGGCTAGGTGAAATCACTCTTCGCAGCTGTTTCTCAAAAGAGGTAAACACACAAATGGAAGTGAATGATCGGCCAAATGAACAGTGGAGGTGATGGATGAAAACACGATCAAGGTTCTTATGGCTGATGAATTTACGATCTCAAAAGGTTATTTACCGGTTCATTTTTTCCATGAGCTTGAACTCTGGGGGAAACTTTTGCTCACACTTTTCTATTTTTTAACGAGCTTAAATTCAGGCCTAAAACTGCTCGGATTTGCGTTTATTTTTTAACGAGCATGAACTATATGCTAAAACTGCTCGATATACCAGTCATATGAAGAACGCCTCTCGTAAGGACCAATTTTTATAGAGCTTATGCCTTACCACAGCTGTGCTCACTTTTGGCAAATCTTACTTTTGCCCCACAGGCTTTCTTTCATGCAAGTTCGGAAACGGCTAATCTTAAAACCAGATAAATAACCGCCCCTAGCTTGTACTCCAGAAAGTTTGCATGCCCCCAGGTATAGGATAGAATTTCGAGGCTGCCCCTCCTCTCTCCTACTTCTGTTTTTCTTTGGGTGTTCTTACTTATTTGTCATCTTGCTAATCTAATGTTAACGATACTTGTCTTCTCGTTATTTTAAGGGGTCTTACGCAGTACTCAGACTTCCTGTCGGCCCACTTTGAACAAACAGCCATTTGTGACAATAGAAGAACACTACTCAAAGATAAAACATTGGTATTATTGAGGGAGGCTTGCCTCTTTCTTATTATTCCAAAGACGGTTCGATTTGCTGCCGCAGATCAATCTCTTTCTTCGGCGGTGCCTATCATTGGGTTGTCCTAAGATGGTTACCCTCTGTCACAACAATACGGTCTCCTTCTTAATAGACTGCCCCTGCTTATCCTTCAAAACACATGTTTCGATGGGCGAGGCTTGAATTTAAAGATGGTGACTACTTGTTGTAATAAGGGAATTCCTACTCGGGCATTGCCCACTTTTTTAGACAAAGGTGAATGATTCCCAAACACATAACTTTAACAAAAAGATCATTATTCCAGAACAACCCCACTTCCTTCGGACGGGGTACGGACTAGTCATGTTCTTCTGCGGAAATTCTTCCTTATACCTGGAGTTTCTTCTGCCCGAAGCAGACCAGGGTGCATGCCCCCTGGGTCCTAGTCTTTCTTTCCGAATTACTCGCGCTCATCGGGAAGGAGGACTGGGGGTGGAGGCGAATCTTGAGTGAATAGACCATTTAGGATTGGTATTTGACTATTTGCGATGCGAGATCCCAGAAGTGAAAGTTGGTCTACGAGCTTGACCACCCTTCCTTCGTGCGGAAAACACATTACTCTAAAGAGTGAGGAGACTATCGCTCCTATGCAATAAATATAGTCGCGTCCAAGGAGTAGGTTATAATCCAAGGGTCCTTGAACTACCAACACGTTCATCCTGACGGTCTTCCCTTTCAATGTAACTGGTACATTGGGGAGGATCCCTAATGGTCGACTGGTTCCTTTATCAAAACCTGAGAGATTTCTCAACTCAGGTAAAAGCGCTGGGGAACCCAGTGCTTTCCAAGCAACAGAGGAAAGGATACTCACAGACGCTCCTTCATCAATGATAGTACCAGCCATAATCATTCTATAGATCTGGACAATGATTCTGAATGGTACACTGGCTGGTAACCGGGGTCTGCCTAGTTGATTCCAATCAAAGGATACAACCAGGTTGCTTGGTGGTGGGACCGAATATACGGCCGGATACGACTCTGATGATGTTCCTTCCTGCGATAAAGGAATGGGCGCATTGCCCTGATGCTCATCTGAGTCGGTGCTGATGAAAAGAACCTGGATGGTGTCATCCTTGTTCTCATCAGTGAGGGTGTCGCATGAAGATGACTCTTCGGCGACGGTGTCATTTGAAGACGGGTCTTCAATGACGGGGTCATTGGACGATAGAACCTCTGAAGGAAGAACCGGGCCGACTGCCGTATCGACCTTTAGACTTTCGTCTGGTCTAGATTCGGTAGGTTCATTCTCAATGACTGACACTTCAGCTGACCACCTGAGTGGTTCAACTGGATTTTCAACTATCGAGGGATTAGGCGCGAGTTTTCGGTATCCAGGAGGAAGTCGCACCGGTGACACCGGGCGATCTTCCAAAACTCTCTTGGCCTCATCTAAGAATGGACATTTGTGGATGGCATGATGACCTTCACACAATAGACAGGGTGATCTTGGTCCCCTTCTTCGTCCTTCACTCTCGCTAGTTGACGGAATGCAATCAACTTGACAACCAGAGGTTGATGCTACCGGATTGTGCAACCTTGGGGACCAGTCCCTTAGTATCCGGGGAATACAAGGACAATCACGATGGAAGTGGATCCCTTTGCAAATGACACATGGCGTTTTAGGCCCGGTCGGTGCAGTGTGTGGGTTTTTGTCAGCTTTCTTCTGCTTGCCCCCAGTCGCCTTCGCCAGAGGCTCCTTTTGCTTCTTTTCTCTCTTCTTCTTTTCCTTCTTCTCCTTGGGAGGCTGACTTTTGCCAGCTCTACCTTGCGAAGATGAAGGATCAGAGGAAGTATCACAAGAAGTGGAAGGCTGGTGGGTAGTTCTAGATTGTTCTGACTGTTGATTCGAATGCTCAGGATTAGTGGCGATCTGGACTACATTAGTTGAAAAGAGCCATACAGGGAGGCCGATTGTCAATCCTGGAAGCGACAATGTAGCCATATGAGGCGCACCAACATCTCCCCAAGAGGAGAAGGGATTTGGATTTCCGCCAAGGTTACTTCCTTGGTTGGTAGGCTCCATACTTTTCAACTGAAAGATCAACGTGGGAATAACAGGTGATTATGTTCCGCTTTAAAATAAATTTTATTTACGACGCTTTTAGACACAAACTTGCTTTTTCATGTTTTAAGAGTCGAGAAAAAGCTAAAGATGACTCTAGTCTCCTTCGATGTATTAACGAGCCCGAAGTGACAAATGCTCGGTTGGACCTTTTCAGTTATAGAGTTTGAAAAGGGCCAAAAGAAACTGCTCTGGAGATCTAGGCAGAGGGTGTGCCAAACCTTTCGCGAAACCACAGAATACGTTTTACGGTACGGGTGGTCGATCTTCGTGAATGCTGTGTTCACTGCATCGCGATCAGTAGGGCGGCCGACACGGTTTCCTAAGGATAAAGGATAAAAGCCTATAGGGGTCTCCCAATATACGCGACGGTACGCGGGAGCTCAAGTCCGTGTTAGTGCCACCGACTCTCAGGAGGAATCACCCACCTTCGTAGAGATCGACAGTCACTATGTTTAACGACGCCGGAACACGTCTCTACCTAGACCTCTAGATGTTTGCGTTAAATTCCAAAGCGTTGTTATGTAAATTGAGTTTATTTTAATGTTGATCTTTCTTAACAGTTTGCCTTTCAGGTTCGCCACGAGATGTATATATACAACTTCCTATATGCAATCTAAGAATGAGAAGCAAATCTTTTCAATCTTTCAACTTTTGAAAACCTTAATCTACTTGAGGGAAAAGAAAGACACAACTTTTTCCACAGATCAAAGAACACACACTAAAATGCACATTTTCCTAAATCGTCAAGCACACAGTCAAATGCAAAATGCACAATGCATGTATTTCTTTTCGTTATCCTTAATGTTGATGCTAACAAAAGGAAACTGTTGTATGATTTTTGAATCAACTTTCAAGTAGAAATAAACAAGTTTGTCCACAATCAAAAAGACACCTTATGATAGACTTGTTTAAACACAGGAAAAGTATAGATTCAAACCATAAAAGTGAAAAGCAAACAAACTCAAATAGCCATGAACAGTAATAAAACTAGCTCATAAGATCACAAAGACACTTTTACAGTTCAGGATCTAAGAGGTCACAGCTATACTGGTTCGCTTTTCACAATGGGAAACTGTAACTGAAGTAAGAAATACTGAAAGAACATTCACAGTTTCATCACACAACTGAGGCGGAATAAAGTCAAGGAGAAGTGGTCTACAGCAAATACAATGACCAGCAAGCAATCAGCCAAAAACAAGTGCAAACAGGGCCAAGACACAAAAGGAAGACTGAGCAAGACAAGGGCTAACTGGACCAGCGCAGGTTCTAGTCTGCCAATCTCACTCTCAGCGCAGTTCCCGAAGGGAGCACCTGCGCTGTAATGCAGACTTCCTGTGGACAGCCTGCACTGACTTACGAGAGTTACGTCTGCTAAGAATTCCGGGTCATAAAAAGCTCAAAAATGCACTGTATTTGCTGAAATAAAAAGCTATAGGTCAAGTACAGGCTAAGGGATGATCAAGAGGATAAAGATCTATCACAAAGAGTAAAGATTCATCTGTAGATTAGCTTTTTAAATCTTGAATTTGCTCAGCAAAGGAGCAAGAGTAGCAGTCCCTCTACTTCGCTTTTGATATAGTCAAAAGCTTTTCGATTTGGTACTCTTTTCTTCAAGAAATGAATAGCAAGATACTACAAACAACAACAAGATACTAGGCTCCCCAGCGGAGTCGCCAGTTTGTTGTGGGGAAAAGTATCCGATGCGGATGACACTAACCCTTCTAAAGGTGACAGTCTTTAGCAACAACTGAATGATAAAGTTTTCATGTTCCACTTTATGAAAGTACAGAGAGAATAGTAAGAAGGTCAACCAACCTGGTGTCTTGCGCTTAGTCGATCCTTGTCCTTCTCTCTTTGTATCCTGCTCCCAGCTCTTTGCTCTCCTAGCCGATCCAGCTACATACAGATCCAGATACACTTGGTAGGCGCAACACTTGGTCTTGCTTTTACTTCTACGTTTAATGGAATCGGACCTCTTCCCACTAGATAGTTCGTGAAGACAGGACAATGGTCCTTGTCATGCGCTTGGCTCTTACATTTAATACATCCTACCTCCAAGAATACCTTTGGTTAGGACACTCGTCCTTGCTTCAAGATTTTCAATTCCAAACTCAAGTTTTGAAGTTGCGTGTGGATTTGCTAAACTCCTAACCCTGGGTCTAGTATTGGGGTCGCGTGTTACATCATTTTTGTTTCCAGTGCCTTGGCTTGGGTTGAGATCTTATGTTGTGACAAAGTCATCCTTAGATGGGGTGTTAATGATGCCACAAACCACGCGCAATGTTGCCCATCTGTCAAAGTCATGTTAGCTTCACGAATAATACTCTTTAACCTTTGGTCCAGATCCCACGGAGTTTGACCAAGCAACATTACTATCTCCTTGAACACAATGACTGACTGGGCTTCAGACTTTGGTCGGCCAAACTCTTTATTAAGCGCGTATTGGATCGCTGCTATTCCCTCATTCATATGGTCGATTGAGTATTTTATGTACCATGTCAACGCGCGGTCCTGTAGTGCACTACCCAGCGTTGCCTTTTTAAAGTTTTCATCTATTATCCCTTGCGCGTCCCATACATATTTTATCACAAACCACAACCGACTTGGCTCTTCATTCCCTACACCCTAAAATGTCGATAACTTGACTACGGTTTCCATCCCAACTTTTGGAGGTGGAGGGTGTGGAGGTGGTGTTGGTGTGGATGGACTCGATGTGGGTGAATCAGGTGGTGGTGTAGACAGAGGTGGTATCAGTGGGAAGCGTTCTTTAATCAATCAGACCGCACTTCCTAGCAAGAACCTAGCGAGATCCTCCTCGTTTTCCCACGAGATAGAAATAAAAGGGATATTCTCTACTTCTCATGCTCTTCGATAGCCCCTTCTTCTCTGCATTACTCCAGACATCAATATACGTGCAGGATCTATTTTTCACACAACAGCATCTTAATCCAAGTATTCAATGATTTGATGTACCTACCCTGTGGTCCTTAGAGAAATTTCCTTTCTACTTCACTACAACTTACTGTTGCATCTATCTCAAATTTAGTGATAAATCCCCCTTTTATCCGATCTAACCAGTGATCTAACGCATGTGCAAGTCTATATTCGGTGGCTTCTAGCCTGCGCACCAGTTCTGGGATCCACACTATCGGCTGGTCTAATATGCACCCCTCCATGCTATCAGCTAACTTCGTGATCCACTCATATAATTCTATTGGAAATTCTACAAAGAAGATCTCATGTATATCCATGAATATATAGCGATACAACCATTGTTCCTCTGATATCTGTGAGTTTCTGTTTTCCTGAACCATGAACTCGTAAAGCTTCAGATCCCACCAATCTTCAAGCTCTTTCTTCGTAGGATTCCAGTGTTCCCGCATTAGACACCGCTTAGGGATATCTCGATCCCAGCAACAGAACCATTTGTTGGCTTATATGGGCCTGAACCAGGTTTGGAATAGTTATTTAGCCAAACAAATCCCACAGCTACCAGCCCTTTCGATAACAACTCGCATAACAGGATCTTTAAGTAAAGATTTAACCAACACAACTGATTTGTGCATTAAAATGAACCCAGATTTACATTCATTCATGCAATAAACATATTAAATTAAACAACTATTATGAAAGTTAGATTCGCGACAGCTAAGAAGGAATACAGAATTTCAGAAGAAACTTATCTTTATTTCCACTTATCCTCAATACATTCAGATCCGCCTTGTGCACTCTGCTGCAGGGGTCCACGCACACAGCTATGGATTTACAGATGCTTTCAAACTATCTTCCTCATAAATCCATTACATTCCATATTCCAAATCAACTATCAAACCTCTACTCCCTCTACCCATAGAGCCTCGCTCTATTTATACCCTTCCTTGGCCCGCGATCTCTATGCAGGCCGACTCTATTTACATTTCTTTTCATTATTTTTGAGCGGTATACCCTTTGACTCAACCTATTATAATTCACGCTCCGTGCTTTCAGCGGAGTCTTTACCCTAACTTTACACAAAATTTTCGGCTTTGAGACTCCTAACCGTTGCGCGGGGCTTCCGCTACCCAACATGTGTACCTATCATACAAAGATTTTAGAATCACCTACAGCTTTGAGGATCCCAACATTGAGGTCAATTTCCCTTTGTAAGCCCAAGATGAATTCTTTTTATTCTGCGGTGTTATTCATGCACACGAATTTCAAGCAGATTGAGATCATATGTTTTCTCTTTCACGGGTCTACTAAACCACAACTAGCTTCAGATCCCTTATGCATCTTCAAATCATCAAAATACAAAATCCAAACATCTTATGTATAAGGACTATGCACTACACTAGTACTACTACTATTATTACTACTTACTGTACAAATGTAATTTTCACTAGTTGAACTAGGAAGGAGTTCCAACTATGTGTTAGGTCAGACTGGGGATGGATGGGCAAGGTAGCACCCCAAATGGGTTTCTAAAAAGAAATTTCCAAAAATGATATCTGCGAAGGAAACTGACTCATTTTTTCCCTCGAAGGGAGTGACAATATGTTTCATGTATGGTTTTGAGTTTACCCAGATTTTATTATTTCTGCCCTTGTACAGAAACCATAAATATGACCTGTTCATATAAAAATAGTCGTGCAATTCGTTGGACAGTTTCTGCTCAACAGAACATGGTATGCTTTTGAAATTTCCACAATTGCAACTGTGTGTCAAGTGGGATTGGGGATGGCTAGGGAAGGTAGCACACCAAATCAATTTCTAAAAATAAATTTCCAAAGATGAGATCTATGAAGGAACTGACTCATTTTTCCCTCGAAGGGAGTGACAGTTTCATGTATGGCTCTGAGTTTACCCAGATTTGATTGTTTCTTTCCTTTTACGGAAGCCACAAAAATGACTAGTCCGTAGAAAAATAGTCGTGTAGTTTCCTAGACTAGTCTCTACTCAACAGAACATCGTACACTTTTGGAATGTCCATAATTGCTATATTTATACACTGGTGAATTCATTGGTCGGATGATAAGTGGATAATAACATTTATGAGTTCACCTATAGCATGGACAAGACTCCTATCCAGCTGAATGATCTATGCATTTGTTTTATCCCATCTTGCATTACTTTTCTTAACTACAAATAAAGGCATTATGCTTACATATGCACCATAATGGACTAAGCAATTGTGCACATTGTAATTAAAAATTTCAAATGTTAATAAAAATGGAGGGTAGAGTGTGTTAGCATCTAATGTTAAGTCATTAAGCCAATAATACAGGGGACCAGAGGACTCACCAAATCCCTTTTGTGAAGAAGTGTTGTTACCTAAGGTGGGATATTCGAGAGCGTGGATAAGTAGTTCTTGTTGGCTCATGATCCTTGTAAGTTTAGAGAGAGAAATGTGTGTGTGATATTTCTTCATGTCTTCAACGATGTTATAATCAAGCATGGGATACATTGTCAAAGTATCTGAAGGCGTCTCTTTATCTACTACTTCCAGAATGATGGGCTTACTTTTGTTGTTTGAGAAAGCATTTTTCTTTGTAGCCGCATTTCTAGACTTCCTCCAACTATTCTAGGTTGATTTGACGGGTGGTATAATCTTCCTTAACAAATGTTCTTTCAAATTCTACTTTATCAATTCTTGTCCAACAACTAGCCCTTGGCTTCTCAAGTTGTATTGACTATTCTTCTTTTGGTTCAGGGCCTCACTCAGTGGTTGTTCTTTGACACTCTTCTTTTCAGCTGCATAAATGCAGCTAAATGTATTCACTGTGTCTGACACTTGCATTTTCTTCAGTTGCATCATTCTATTCCTTATCTTCCACCAGCTCATTCTACTCATTTGAAGTCACTATATAAATTAAATGTGCATCTAGAGCACTCCTGTTGTGGTTCCATTGTCGACATGTTTTTTCTTAATGATATTCTTGATGAAACGAACAATATTGGTCCATGCCCACACTCTCAAAATTCATCAAAACATTCAAGATCTGCACAGACTTGGCCAGTTGGTTATTATTACTACAAGAGTTAGCAACCCTTCTTAGAAAATTGAATATAGGAGTCTTGTTTCTCACGGTGATCTCGCTTGACCTCTATTTCAACTCTACCAAGTTATTTGATAGAGACTTGACAGTGTGGGTCAAGCTCTCAAGATCGGTTGCTTCCTTCTCCTTAGCCCTACTTACAGATGCCTAAGACCTTTTGCTCATGTCTTTGGATTCCTTTGATGGCTCATCATATGTGATGACTCCAATTGCATGCAAGTCCTTTTCAACTGCAATTGCCTCTTTGTAATTTTCAGCCAAAGTTGGCTTTGCAGTTCTCTTTACAAACTGATCAATGCTTTTCCGTAAGGTAGATGTGTAGTAATCAATAGTGATGGATTCATGAGGTTTCGTGTCTGCGGGAAATATATTCAATATACAATTAAACCTCTAATATAAATCCTTCACTTTACATGTATTATCCATCTTAAGACTTCCCAGCTCTCTTAACAGCGTGGCAGGGAACTTATCATTGCAAAATTCTTAAGAAACATTTTCTTAAAACCCCTCCAATTTTGGATTGAGTTCAGAGGAAGAATTTTATACCATACAGTTGCTCTACCATCTAAGGTACACAAAAAATGTATACATGAAACATTATCATAACGTACCTCAATCATTTTCAGATGCAGGTAAAAATTGTCCAAGTGGTCCTCTACCTTCACTACTTTGTCACGGTCATACTTTGTTAACAGCTTCTCCGAGTGCCTTGGCATCATGTCTAACGCACCCAATAGTATGATTGGACCATGACTCATCCAATCCAGAGCTTGGTCTGGCATATATTCATCTCTATGATCCTCCTCTTCATTAGATTCTGATGGATATTCTTCTTATTCTTCACCACCTATCCTGCAGAAAGTATCCCCAGAGAGTACAGTGTTATCTACGTCAACTCTGTCAAATGATGGAGGTTTTTTAAGTTTCTTTGTGCTTTCTATAGTCTCTACTAGTTCTTCAAGAGTGGCAAGAACCAGATCTTCAACTATTGAAACCATTATCCCAATTGGAGTGGTCATGTTCTTCTTTGGAAAAGAAGGCATATTGTATACTCCAAGAATCAATCTGATAGCCTTGCAAACTTACAGGATGTAGGAAAGATGACCTAGATGTGCTCATAAAAAATTTTCAAAGTTTTTTCAATACCAAGATGAGAAGATCTGCCAACTTCAGGAATATGAACATGGGAGTTGCTTGGAATATTGCTTCCTTGACCAGAAGATGGGTGGTTAGAGTGGGTGAGGTTATCATCTTGTTGACAGTGTTGGACTCGCCAACATGTCAGGGGATATCCTTGATAAGAAGTCCCAACTAGACATCAAATTATTTGGAGTAGGAGTCCCAAAAATTGGTAGTATGGTATCGCCTTGCCTGCGATTGTGCACAAAGGTAATTAAGATTTCCTTATTGGAAGTAAGGGTGTGACCTTGCAGCAAATCAATTAAGGTGCATGAAAGGCTCTAACACAAGGAAGGGGAAAAGAGTGTGCCCCTTAGAAGCATGTGATAGCACACAGCTTGAAAGGGAACACATGAGATGACAGAAATCACGAGATGGAAATCAGGATAGCTGAAAATCCAAAGTGATGAGTTATACCAACAACACACTTCGATAATATTCATACAAACACATACAGAACAATCCATACATGCATGCATAAATTACAACTACATACATCATTAGAATAACCAGGATATCGAAATACAATAAAAATATATGCATGAAACGTGTTTCCTTTGTTATATTAAAAGAGTGAAAGATCCAATCATACATACAATCATGATAGCCACTAGCCCCGATAGCAGAATGTTACAGTCACTGCCGCCTGCCTCTCCAAAGATATGTACTTGCTTTGCACTTTGGAGAAGCCAAGGCTCCTTACAATACACTCCAAGCTTTCTCTAAGTTAAACCTATCAGAAGCTTGGCTCCCAAAATCCTGTTATGCCCCTATACCAATAGGTGTCATATATCATAATTCACTTGTTTTTTCTTTGAAATATGTTCATACCTTTACTTGTTGCAAAGGTTTTCCATATTTGTAAAAAATCAAAAAATTTAAAAAATGTAAAGAGGGTATACCCTAAAAGGAAAATCAAAGGGTGAAAAGAATAAAAAAGGGTCAAAAATGAAAGAAAATGAACCCAACAAAAAGAAAAGACCATGAAAGTGTGCAAAACTACATGCCACTACTTTTTTACTTTTGTATAATAAAATATTGTGTGTAGTTTGTCACCTATGCCGCAATTCATGAATAGTCAAATAGTTTAAGCTTGACTAGTTCATATTTCAATTCCATGTTTTAGAAGTAGAGAATAAATATCTGACCAAACAATGTAATCTTGGCCGATAAGTAGATAGGTAGAGTAAATAAAAGGAGCTCAACAGTTTAATCTGAGCCCTTGGATGTAATAAGTGTAGACTTAGATAGACATCATTATGTACAAGAAAATAAAGTTTGATGAGGGTTTGCCAATTTAAGTGCACCCTAATAAAGAAGTAAAAATGCTAGTTTAAGTAGGTAGGGTAAGTAGATGATGGTTGTAGAATAATATGTGGTGAATGATAAGTCTAAATGTGTAAATCTTTTACTTTCATCACAAGGCAAAGGCATGTATCACATGGAAGGCAAATCTAGCAAGAAAAATAAAAATTATTTACTTCCCTACTCATTTCCCCTAA
Organism: Pinus tabuliformis; assembly: GCA_031772625.1. Classification (NCBI taxonomy): domain Eukaryota; kingdom Viridiplantae; phylum Streptophyta; class Pinopsida; order Pinales; family Pinaceae; genus Pinus; species Pinus tabuliformis. Next base: position 1,206,205,922 of record CM062817.1, on the reverse strand, counting down.
ATCCTCACTAATTTCCTTAGTAATAAAGGTAATTACCAAAGTTAGAGGGGCTCAAAGCATTTCTCTGACTTTTGGAGGGACCAGACCGTCGGCCCAATAATTTATAATACCTTAAGCACTTAAGCCCCTTCACCAATAATCACACCCCTTCATAAGTTATTCATTTCCCTAATAAATATTTTCCTAAGTAAAATCCTATTTTACTTAGGGAAAATAAAATACTTTCCATACAAACCCTCGTGTTCACTTAGCTTAAGTTTGAAATATATATATAAAAATATTTTAAACTTAGCGCGCATTTCACAAAGTCATACTAACCACTAATCCAAATTATTATGTAATTCCCATATATAAAGCAACCTTACCCATTCCCTTATTATTATAAATACAAAAAAGCCCCAAATATTATATATCCCGCCCATCGGTTAAATATAACCATATATCAAGCAATAAATGGAATTAATTAACCAATCTCTGGTTAATTAAGAATCTGACCCCCGCCATGTTAAAACAAGTATTAATTAATCTCCACGATTAATTAATATCTTTTTGGTCCAATCAAAATTCCCCTGATATGATTAACTCCTTTAATTATATTGGGCCCGCCCTCCGTTAACCTTCCACCACTTCATCTCCCCGGCAACCATCCGATCGAATCCCGTAGATCTGACAGTTATCGCGCATATCGCACAGGCCTCCGCGGTTGACCTTTAGCACACGATGGTGAGCGGTTTAGTGAATACTACCATCGCTACGTGTCACACAGCATATGGAATCACGTGGTCGCACCCAAATACCACTTCCCTTCCACTGGCGGTGTGATGAAAACTGCTTACCACCTCCCGCTAAAAACAAAACATCAAATCACTTTCCCGCTGATGCCATCTGTCCAAATCCAGAACCTGCCAAAACCTTTGACTTTGCATAAAAACAAAGATAAATAGTTTTGTGTCCTTATTCTGAAAAGCACATGCATGCAACCTGAACGTTGAAGTCGACCAGCTTGTACCCCAACCATCAACCACCCTAAAACTTGCAATTCGACACCGCTCCAAGTCTACCATTCACACCCAGTGAACCTGCATTCCATTGCTCGTCACTAAAAACAAGTATTTAGTAGTTTCCATCTAGAAACCCTGTAAATACTTGCTTTCCACTGTAATTAATTTGAAAAAACCCAAATTTCATTATACAGTTGCTGAATTTAGAATCCAAGATTCCCAAGACCCTTTGTTTTCACCAACTCCACTCAAAAACCCTGTTTTTCCTATCTGAATCCACAAGAAATAGAATGGAAACCACAGTGGCCCTTAGTATAGCCCCTATCACTACTCCTCACAGAGACTTCGATTATCTACCCTTAAAAGAAAAATATTTTCAAATAAAAGACCTTGTAACTGAAGAAAATCCCCTGAAAGTATTTTGTCAATGTCGAGAAAATTACCTGAATAACTCTGATCCCATAGGACTTTGGGAATCAAATCTCCCAAGGTACCTGCTCCCCTCTATGCTTATTTTCCCTAACATTATCCATCAATGACATGCCAATTACAATCCCGCCCTTAGAGCAATAATGTCCCCCAATCAAATGGTTCTCTTCATAGTTATTGCAGATTCAATCAATGAGATGCTTCAGTTTCAGCCCAGTCAAGACCTCACCCCCATTTCCCTTGGTGAATTACTAGACAAATCATCTAAATTATCCCATTCTAAAGTCAGTCGCCTGTGCCAAACTTTCATGGATAAACATCATTAACTTAAGGATCCACCTCCCTATATGTCATCTTTCTTCACACAGATAGGTAAAAACATAGTCAATATGATAGTTGTAGTCATGGGTTTCAATACTGGTGAGTATCTGGATGAGTTGACCCTAGTTTTAATGTCCATTTTTACCCTTGGTCAGACTCCTCCTATCAAATATAATTATGTTGCTTTCACTGCTGAGAAAATCCATGACTAGTTCATGAGGCTAGAGAATGAAAAGGCATTCAAGTATTCCACAATCATATATCACCTTTTCCTTTATTATCAGTCTGACTAGTTCCCATTCTCTATAAATAAGCTTGATACAAAGGGCAATCCCAGATCAATTATTTTCTGGACTTCCATCTTCCATGATTCACCTGGTCCATACTCATACACTAAATTCATTGACTAGTTTGTCCACCTAGTAACAACCATGCTGACAGGAAGCCCTCCTCCTAGGATCAATGATGAAATCAAAAGAATTCTTCAGTTCTCAGAGCAGTACAAGATAGGTGACAGGTACTTGTACCAGAATCACACAAAGATTAAAATTTATGTTTGTGAACTTCCTCCGTTCAAACTACCAAGGTATGTTCCTAGTTGTTTGCCTTGGAATATTATAGGCAAATGCTAGACTCTGACCAGACTCATTTCACCAAGGCCAAGAAGAAAGCACAATTGAGAATTAAAGACCACCTAGGCCCATTTGTCTACAACAATAGAGAAGCAGGCAAAAAAGCAGAAGAAATCCTAGAAAGAATCAGACTAAAGAAAAGTTTTGTTTGGAGGTATGATCCACAAGGTTTCATTTGTGATAGGAGAATGAAAAACAAGTTGTCACCATATTTCCATCACAAAATCCCTGAAATAGAACAGTATGCAAATATGGATGAATGCAAGGAAGGGAATCTAGTTGAAATGGATAGTGATCAAGCTAATGTAGAAAATGTGATGAAAGACTTAGAAAATAGGCTTGACCTAGACTCTTGTGAACAGGTACCATTTGGATCCACCCAAAATCCAACACCAGATCCTAGTGCCTCTACAGCAGAGACTTCTCAAAGGCACTCATAGGAAACTAGTGCACCCCTTGAAAAACCACCGTAGGAAAAAGATCAAGGAACAATTACTCCAGCATTAGAACAACCAGAGATGTCAGAGCAGCCTAAACTCTCTGAAGAACAGACTCCACCACAGCCCCATTCAGCTCAGGTAAATATGGGAAATCCCCCGGTTTTGCAAACTCCTCTAAATGAGGAAAATAACTTGAGATAGGGAAGTAGCTACCCCTGCCAGTGGTCCTTCAAACCAGCCTAGTGCAAAGAGGCACAGGCTAAATCCATATTCAGAGGAAGAATTCTTTGAGGAAATAACAAGAAGTTTAAGGAAAGAAGGTGGAGACAATCTACATACATTTCCAATAGGTGAGACACCTTCCAATTCACAAAGACAGGAGCTTGAAAGACAACAAAGTACTGAAGTTTCTTCCTTCAAGTCTTCATCTAACAATACCATAGTTATAAAAGGAAAATTCAAAGAACTAAAGGCCAAAAATGAACAGTTGAAGGCCCAAGCCTAGAATCAATACTTAAAGATGGCCCCTACTAATCAAACCAGGTTGATGTCAGCTTATGACATCAAAGAAGGGAAAATGCAGATGAGATTTTTAAAACCCATAGTACAAAAACCCAAATCTCTTGCAGACTACTTCAAAACTGACTTTGAGGTCTTAGCCAAAGATATCCACTCCATAGATCAAATAGAACTACATAAGAAAATAGGGGAAATGGTTTATTCTACACCGACAAGCAAGGCCATGATGGCACACAGGTTGGAGAATTCACTGAACAACACTACTACCCAACTACAACTATAAAAGGCTTCCTCACAGGCAAAAGACAATAGAATTAAAACATTAGAGGATTTGATTGTTGAGTTGGGCCATAATCCAAAGGATATTAAAGTTGCAAAGGCCCTGATAAAGAAAAAGAATGAAGATATAGCTGCCCTGAGAAAGCAGTTGAAATTGCCACCACTCATGCATCCACAGACTACTGAAGTGATTGAAAAGAAGAATGAAGAAGAGCTTATGGACGTGGTCCTCAAGCTAAATGAGCAATTAAAGGAAAAAGAAAAAGAATTAGAGAAAACACTACAAAGCAAGCAGAGTGAGTCGACCTCTCAGCCTCAGAATGTAGTTCCAGTGGTTTCTACAACAATCCCTTCTACATTGGCAACTGCTCTAGCACCAAATGTCCCCTTGGCAATAGCTAAAATTATTGGAGTAATAGGTACAGGTACATCACAAGGAGGAACTTCAAATCAGAGCACGAAAGAGTTAATCAAGTCCATGGAGGAAATGAAGCTCCAGGTCACTGAACTCCAAAAGGTAAAGCATAAATTCATTACCTTAGAACAAAAGCATGATGTGTCAAAATTTAATTTTGTTGAAGAGATAAGGAAAAACAAAGGCTTGACTCAAAAGGTTAAAACACTAGAAAAGGATCTTACATTTGAAAAGACTTTGACTGACATCAGAAAGTTATTATGGACCAACATCATTGAATTAATCAATGATGTTTGGTCATCAATTCAAATCATTTTTTAACAAATTGATTTAGTGAAAGCTTTTCTCCAAGAAATTGAAAAAACCAAGGAAGAACTAGGAGGGAAACCTGAAGAGGCTATCAGATTGATCAACTTTCTAAATAGCAGAAATAGGTATTAGTTAGAACAACTAAACATCGAGGATAGAACTGGTACCATCCTCGAAATAAAGAAAGTATTGACCAAAAGGGGTCTAATGCAAAGCTTAGAACGCAAATGCCAAAATATGCAAGAGGACATATATGAATTTATGGGGAAATTTGGCATTTTACAAAGTAAAGGACTTCCAAGTCCTTTAGTCATCAATGACAAACTAATGAGGCAAGATGATTATGTCAACAAATTATATCAGTATGCTAATAATCAAGCCAGTTCATTTGCACCCAAGGCATTACCCACAGGGAGAGTTCTTTATGACAGTTTGGAGAACCTATTTTATATTGTGTTAGGGCCTAAATCTACCTCAGGTTGAGAAAGGCAGGTCTAGGGTAACATCAAACCATGCTTAATCTAATAGCTATCCCTACTAGGTTGGGAGAGGGCTCTCTCCTTGTCAATTTCAAAGAAAATATGGCAAGTAAAGCTTGAGATGACTGGTATGAATACTAATTTTAGGCTAGGAATATGCTCAAAGGATTTTGAATGATTTTAACGGTTGGTTGCTGGATCAGATGAGGAAGGCAGCTTTGGGTCTAGGAAATCAACTCAGATTTGCAGAGTTTTCTGTGGGGCGAGGTAAGCAAGTGTTTTAGCATGTTGAAATGAATGTGATGTTAAGTCTAAAGACTGGTGAGGAATTGGATAGGGCATGAAAGTTTCATGAGTCTTCTTCAAACAGTAGAAAACATTTAAAACTAAATAAAACCCCAAGGCAGAGCACTGAACATCAATGGATTCCACCCTTTAATATTGATTCACTTATTTATGCAAAAAAAAAAGAGATGATGGCACATATACACATAAGATAAACTAAATAACAGAGGATAAAACAATGCTAATTCACATTACCACAAGAATCCCACAAAATGTTGCAAAGCCCTGGTTCATTTCCTTACCAAACTGCAGAAGTGATTTACAATAGTTCTCAATGCATCCATAAGATTCCAACATTGACAAATGACTAACAAAGTACAAGATATAGGCATCAAACCACCTATTCTAGCCATCAGGGGTCGAATCCACGAGTCAAGGAGTTGTTTCAACAACATCTAAACTAGAAACTGAAAAATAGGCAGTGGAACAGCTTGCCTCTAAAACTATGGAAACTGATTCATTCATCCTCAAACCAACTTTAACTGATGTATCTACCTCCTCAAGTCACTTTTCATCATATTTTACATCATAGTACATCAAGTTACATTATATTACATCATTAATTGACCAGGAGAGAAGAAAAATTCAAACTGACAGCAAACTGGGCGAAATTCTGAACAAACAGGAAAAGCTGGCAAATTTTCCTCCTATGTGCAGTGCCACTGATCCTATGCATAACGTTTTTTCTAGGCCAATTTTGGAAGGCTTATCGATGTCCAAATCTGGTGAAAAATAGCTCATTGGAAAGCTTGGTGAGTCTACTTTCTGGGACAGCTTTAATTTTTTGATTTTGAGTCTATTTACCCCCTCCAAAAATGAAATCTCCCAAGGCTTCTTCCTGTGTGGCAAAAAAGTGGCAGAGAGGGCACTTTTTGGGTGTTTTTGGCCCTTTTGGAGGTCCAGAGCTTGTCAAAATTTCTCAGCCATTTTTGAGTTTGCACAAATTTTCATGCTGATTCCAAAAATGTAAATTTTTTGGCAAATGGAGGCCCCCATCAAAAGCGCATCTGCTGAAAAATCCTGTGTTGAAAATTTCTATGCGCAACGCCATTGATTCTATGCATAGTGATGCTTTCAAACCAAGTTTTGGAGGCCTTCTTGGTATCTAAATTGGATATGGGATAGCTCATTGGAAATATTATCAATTCTACTTTCCACAACATCTTGAATTTTCCAATTTGAAGTCATTTTCCCTGTCAAAAGTCAAATCTCCCAAGACTAGTCAAAATGTGCAAAATGAGGCTACCTAAATGCAGGGCATTGTTGCAGTCAACCTTTGAAACTCTTCCTAAAATCCAAATTGAGATCATGATAGCTCATTGGAAATATTTTTGTGTCTAGTTATCATTTCACTCATCAATCAAGTCATTTGACCAACAAAGCTGGTAGAATATTGATTTTACTAAGGTCACTCTAGAGGTGCAGCAACTCTCCTGAGGAAACTATATTTTTGATATTTATATAAAACCATGACACCTGTATAAAAAATGAAGGAGGTTTTTCTTCCTTGGCATATTATGGACAAAAACCTCTCTCACATTTTCCAAATTCATCTTTTCATGCTCAGAAACATCATTTGAGTAAAACCTATCCCGATGTGTGGAACAGGGGATTTGTCGAAATGAAGTGAAATGAAGGGGATAAGGGGCTTCTAAATTCTTGAGAAAATTTTTGGAAGTAGGGAGGGATGTTAGGAAGTATGGGAAAGTGGAACTCCAAATATTGAGTGAGGGGAAGGGGTCCAAAAGGGAAAAACACAGGCCTAGACTAGAAAATTGTCAAATTATAACAAGAAACCAGGGTTTGTGGAAAAATGAGGAATTTGAGGATTATCATTGATGGGAAGTGTTTAATAAGGTACATTAAGGATAGGGGAAGGTGTATGAGCAGCAAGATGCAAGCTTTGTTGATGATTTAACCATACAAGAGAAATTACTTTCCAAACCCTAGGAGAAGGAAATGAGTCTTACCCAAGCACAATTGAAACGTGAACAAGGTGTAAAATGACCCATTGGAACCTGAAATGATGATGAAAACTCTCTGAATGATGGTACACTCATCTGAATGGTGACATGGACTAACACTTGGAAAACTTTGGAAGGAGTGAAAAAAACCCTAGACCTAATACCTAGTGACCAAATTTTACTTGAAGACTCACTGAAATGACAAAATTTGACTTTGGCACCCTAAAATCACTTTGTAAGAGCATGTTTGATCACTGGTGGAAGGATTCAAAGACTGACACTAACATATTGAGCATTAAGTGAGGCACTTGTTTCTAGTGCAACCAAATTTTGTAAAATACACAGAAGCAGGTGAAATCTTCAGAAAATTGATAAGGACTAGAATACCAAGAGATGATTGGTGGACCAACATGACAGATATTTTATGATTTACTAGGGTAAAAAGTAAAGTAAAATTGAAGTATTTACCATAGTCAATTTTGGTAAAAGAAGATGAATGATGATAAAACAGGTAAAGAGTATCAGTCACAGGTAAAAGAGTATTAGTGAAAAGCCAAAATCAATCAGCCAACATAGAATTATGAGCAAGATAGTAAGATGCACATTCACAGGACCTGCCTCCAGCTCCTTCAACAAAAACAGGAACAACAACCAAGCAGTTCACTTTCAGTTTCTATTTTGGAGACCATCTGTCTGTACATTCATGTAAAAGATATTTAGTTTTCCTAGAATATATCTCTCTTTGTTAGGAGATATTTGGATGTAAATTTTGTATAAGTACTTCCTCATTTGAAGTACTGGGGGTGGATTCTTATACATTTCTATAGACTTTTTATTTTGGAATAGAAGTGTTGTTGAACAACTATTGTATGGATGGCTGGACAAAGTAATAAAGCAAAGGACTTTTACAGGATTCCTGTGTCAAACGAGAAACAAATAAGTATTCTATATCTTATGTTTTTACAGTTTTCTTATTTAAATATTCATGTGTTCCATATTTGAATGATAAATGAAAAAGTATATTTCATAAAGAGCTTTACTGCATTCTATCTTTAAAATTGTTTATATTCTTAATATTTTCTTCTAAGCTATCATAGGTAGGGAATTCTTAATTGCTCCCTGGTTTTTAGTTTATCACTGTGGCCATTTAAAAAAAAAATTCTTAATTGCTTTTTGTTAATGATCACCCACTTTCCCTCATCTTGAACTTTGTTGAAGGATTCTTAATTCCCTTCGTCCTTTTCAAGACCATTTCACCCTTTAAGCTATCATTTGTATCTTGTTTAGCTATCTTGCCCTGTGAAGCCCTCCTTCGTTGAATCAACTTGATCCAATTAAGCCATATTCAATTGAATCCATAGCCCAATGGCCTGAAATACCCTGTTCTATCCATCTACTCCTGAATTCCACCACCGAACAAAATCAAAACCCCCTAAGCTTTCATAACTAGCCTAATATCTCACAAAACAAAGTTAAATCACAAAGAGAGAACCCTCTCTGAGTACAGATTGGCTAGATTTTGTACTTAAAAGTTGGTTTGTGGTTACCTCGGACCCTTTTCCTTCTTCTAACAACTTCAAGGAAAATCTAAGTGATAACATAGTGGCGACTCCACTGGGGAACGAACAATTCCTCAATCAAAACAGATCTTTAAGAAAATTTAAACCACTAAATCTAAAAGCATCTTAAAGAAATCATAGAAGTGGTTTTGATATCAGTTAAGAAAACCCAAAAATCTGGCTTCAGAAAGGACTCGTTACACTAGAGCTAATCCTGATCCCAATCCACCACAAGTGTTTGAGAACCCCAATCTGATCCCTAGAATTCTTAGAAGACAAGAAAGTTCTGTTAGTCCTCGACCCACCTTCAGATCTTCATTTTGTCTTGTTAGGTGGATTTACCTCGAATACCAACACTTTGATGAATATTTTGAAACCTCTTTGTTTAGGACTTCATCCGATTCTGAATTAGTTGACTTGGTCCAAGACCCAAAGTTTATCCGAGAATTAGAGCTCCAAGCAGCCAATTTGTCAATTGATAGATATTTGCAGAACTCACCACAATCTGATCTTACCACTGAAGGAACCCCTAATCCCTTTGTAATCACTTCTGTTTCTGTGAGCTCATCATCATTCCCTCATATCCCTCAACCTCAGACCACTCCACATCAGATCATTACCTCTAGCTCTCCATCCACAACTCAAACATCCACTGTTATTCCAACCCCAACTTTTGTTTCACCATTACCAGCAGCAATGGCAAACAGATATGCCCCCCTGGTACTACCAACAAACTTAGGTGCCATGCCCCAGGATTACCAAAGTAAGATCACTAATTTTGATGGCACTAGTACCTATACAGCCCAGCAACACACCAAGAAGATGACTGATTATTTTGAAATTTATGAAATAGATACTGATGATGTGCAAATGAGAATATTCGTTCAGAGTTTATCTGGGGAAGTTAGAACTTGGTTCAGAGGTTTAGCAATAAATAGTATAGACAACCTAGCAACTCTCTATCAACAATTCCTGAACAGGTGGGAGAAAGAAAAGACCCTCTTCAGATTTTATCTGAATACGAAAACCTAAAGAGAGGAACACAAGAAACTATGCAGAATTATTGCACTAGATTCAACAACGTGTATAAGGCCATCCCTCCAGATCTTAGCCCCTCACCTGGTTTAGCCTTAATTAAATTCCCATATGGATTTGATTCTGATATGGCTTTCTAGCTAAGAGAATGATCCCCTCCTACTTTGGAAGATATGCAAAGCATAGCAGTCAGTGTTGAAGCCAACCTACTATCTAAAAGACCTAAGGCTAGGAGTGAAAGAAGGATACCATTAAAGGAAGAAAACTCACCCTTTGAAAAAAAGCTAGATGCCATAATTAAAGGAATGGATAGACTAGGAGACGGAGTGGAAATAATTGAAAGGAAATCCCCTTGGGATAGTCAGGAAACCAATACAGGGAGAAATCCTAATTTCAGTAAAAATCAAAACCTGAAAACTGGAAAGAATGGTCCTGACCAAAACATTAAACCCCCTTTCTAGGAGAACTATGCAGAAGCTTCCCACTCTGAAGGTCCAGAAGAAGATACTCAAATTAACTTGATGGGACTAAGTAATGAAGGAGAAGTTTTCCTAACCCAAGAGGATCAAGAGGCTCATACACTTAAACAATTCCAAACCCAATCAGGGGAATCATTCGATTTTAGAGAAGGATATGACACAACCATCTTTCAGGTGCACAAGCAATACAATATAAGAAGTAGGAGAATTTATGTCCATGAAATGAATAAGAAAAAGGTTCCAAATCAGCCCAAAAAAGGTAAAACAGTTACTGCACCTATACATGTTCTTTCTTGATCAAACACTAATCCCTCTAACCCCATAATTAAAGATGTCTCTGATAATCAACCAAACAATAAATAACCCTCCACTTCCCTTCCTTCCAAGGGAACGATGGAAGAACCTCCAGAGGTTGATCTAGGAGAATCATCAAATCATTATTCTACTCCTCAAAAGGAGAAAAACACTGAATTAGCTAAACATGAGGCCTACCGAACCCAAATCAATAGATCACTAAAAATTACTGGAACTGAAGACTCAGTTAATCATTTTGATGACCAGCCCGAACTAATCTTTGGCCCAGAAGTGAATGGAAAACCACTTGAAGGAGGAATTCCTCCCTTCTATGTGAGCTTAAACATACACGATAAGAGTCTTCACAATGCCATGTTTGACTATGGGGCATCTCATAATCTAATGCCCAAGTCTGTAATGGAAAAGTTAGACCTAGATATCACTAGACCATACAAAGATATCTTTTCTTTTGATTCTGGTCAGGTGAGATGTTTAGGACTAATAAAAGACTTGTGTGTTTCATTGGTTCAATACCCTGCAAAAACGATTTTAATGGACATAGTGGTAGAAGATATACCACCTAAATATGGCATGTTATTTTCCAGATCTTGGGGTGCTAAGCTTCAGGGATCACTTCAATTGGATATGTCATATGCTACTATATCAGTTTTTGGACAACCAAAGAAACTATATAGAGAAACATTAGTGAAATATGTGGTAAGTAGTCAGGAAAGCCCCAAAATTTCCCCATCTATTTAGTACACTCTAATATGGATTCGTTCATCCTTTACAATGCAAAAACCAGTCCTACCGATACTTTAGAGGTGTTAGCAGCAAAACCAAAAGAAATTGAAAAAGAAATATCAAGTGTTCATATTCAGGAAATATCAAATAACAAACGAAAGTCAGATGAAAATGAAAACCCAGATCCCACAGTTAAACAAATTCCTACTACCCCTGACACCAATTATGAGCATGAAATTCTTTGGCATTTAGAATTTGATGGCTCAGTGAATAAACTAGGAGCAGGAGCAGAAGTTTGGGTGTACAATCTAGAAAATGATCATGCTGAAGGCCATGCCTATAGACTAAATTTTAAATGCACCAATAATATCGCAGAATATGAGACTCTCTTACTCGGTCTTAAACTTGTTAAAAGATTAGGAGCAATCAGGGTGTCTTTCATAGGAGATTCAGAATTAATAATTAAACAGATTAAAGGAAAATACTTAACTGGGGATCCTAGACTAGGATATTATAGATGAACATATTATAGAAATTCTCAAAACTTTTCTAGAAACTCAGCTTGCTACAATCCCTAGAAAACACAACCTGCAAGCCACAGCCTGGCCATGTTTACCAGCACCTTCAAATTACCTTTTCAACCTAATCATCAATTTACTGGTGAAATTAGGCACAGACCATCCATACCTGATAATCTGAAGAATTGGTAGGTTTTTGATAGTGATGAGCAGATCAATAATTTTTTAACTTTAGATGAAGAGTTTTCTAATAGTAACATAGATGTAGATACATTTATTAGTTCTAATCAAATAGATGAGGTTGAAATTAACATTTCAGAAGAAATTTCAATAAATATATTTCATCGCACAAAATTCACACAAAAAGAAATTCAAGATCTGAAACAAATGGACCTAGATGAAATAATTGAAGAAGAAACAGATGTTATCAACCTAAAGGACAATCATTTACCTAAAGGATTGACTCCTCTAGAAGATCTGTTTGATTCCAATGACATTCCCAAGAAACCTAAAATGGAGCCGTTAAAAGCATATATTGAAGAATACAACTTAGGAACACAAGATAATCCAAAAATAATAAAATTTTCAAAATCTTTACCTCCTGATCAAAAGCTAAAGTATGTTGAACTTATGAAGTAATTCCAAGATGTCTTTGCCTGGAGTTATGAAGATTTGAAATCCTATGACACCTCTATTATTCAGCACACTATACCTCTGAAAGAAAATAAAAAGCCCTTTAAACAAAAACTCAAAAGAATTAACCATGTGTTATTACCATTAATTGAAAAAGAAATCAAACGCATGTATGAAGCAAGGATTATTGCCCCTATTAGATTTCTAGAGTGGGTGTCTAACTTGGTACCTACTAGGAAGAAGACTGGGGAAATAAGGTTATGTGTTGATCTGAGAAATGTAAATAAGGTCTCTCTTAAAGATAATTATCCTTTACCCAAAATGGATCATATTTTGCAAAGGGTAGTGGGTTCTTCTAGAATTTCACTTTTAGATGGGTTTTCAGGATATAACCAAATCTTGGTTCATCCTGATGTCCAAGAGAAAATTTCTTTTACAACATCATGGGACACTTTCATGTACATCAAAATGCCATTTGGACTAAAAAACGTAGGAGCAACCTTCCAGAGAGCAATAGACATTTCCTTTGCCAAAGAAATTCATGATTTTCTTGTTATATATTTGGATGATTTGACTGTTTTTTCCAAATCAGATCAACAGCACTTGGACCATCTCAGGCAGGTCTTTTTAAAATGCAAAAAATATGGCATTTCTTTGAATCCAAAGAAGTACTTGTTTGGTAAGGAGGAGGGTAAACTCTTAGGTCACATTATTTCCAAGGATGGCATTTGAATTGACCCTTCTAAGATCGAATCTATTCTACAGATGCCTCATCCAAGAAGTATTAAAGAACTTCAAGCTTTCCTAGGGAAGATAAATTTTTTAAGAAGATTCATTTCTAACTTAGTTGAACTCATTATATTGTTAAATGACATGCTAAAAAAGGATTTAAGTATCAAATGGATAGTATAGGCCAACCAATCATTTGAAGAAATCAAAATTGCCTTAACTAGAACACCGATCATCACAAGTCCTCAATTTGATAGAGACTTCATCATTTTTTCTTTTGCATCAGAACACACCATAGCTGCAATTTTATTACAAAAGGATGATCGGGTATGTAAAAAACCTATAGCCTTTTTTAGTAAAGCACTCAGAGATGCATCATTAAAATACAAAATAATGGAGAAACAAGCTTTTGCACTGGTAAAAGCTATTAAATATTTTAGAGTCTACATATTATACTCTCATGTGATAGCTTACGTTCCTAGTGCAGTTTTCAAAGACATCCTAACTCAGGATGGAATTGATGGCAAAAGAGGAAAATGGATGGCCACCATTTTAGAGTATGATATAGAGATAAAACCTACCAAGCTAATAAAAGGTCAGGGATTGGCTAAACTCATGGCAGAAACTAATTGTCAAGCCCTAGACATAAATGAACTAGATAACCAGCAGGAGATAGTGACTCCACAAATCAGCCAGGCCTTTTCAGACTCACTTTGGTGTGCTATTGTAATTTATGTTCTAAAAAACCTGTAGGCTCCTCCAAGGTTGTTCAGAACCAAGAACAGGTTTTTTAAAATGAAAGCTTCAAAGTTTTGTATCTTAGATAATACTCTTTTTTGGAAAAATCATGAAGGAATTTTGTTAAATTGTTTATTAAAAAATGAAGCTAACAAGGCTCTCCAAGAATTTCATGCAGGAGACTGTGGTGGACATCTCTATTAGAAGTCAATTATAGATAAAATCATAAGGGCTAGATTCTATTGGCCAACCTTGTTTGCAGATGTGAAGAGATTTGTAACTTCTTGCCATAAATGTCAAATCTTCGAAGGCAAAAGAAAATTGTTACCTTTACCCCTAAAAACCATTTCCATCAAGAAACCTTTTCAACGATGGGGCCTTGACTTCATTGGAGAAATCCATCCTTCCTCCTCTGGCCAACACAAATGGATACTCACTACCACTGACTATTTTACTAAATGGATAGAGGCCATTCCCTCCTGACAAGCCAATGACACTGTGATCATAGGTTTCCTAGAAACCAATATTTTGTCCAGGTTTGGTTGCCCCACTAAAATTATTTCTGATAATTTTGCAGCTTTCAAATCAAAGAAAATGATTAGTTTCTATAACAAGTATCAAATTACTCTGGGCCATTCCACAGCCTACTACCCTCAAGGGAATGGACTAGAAGAATCTTCCAACAAAAGTCTCATCAATATCATCAAAAGATGGTTGGAAGAAAATAAGAAAACTTGGAACAAAAAATTTATCAATGCTCCATGGGCAGATAGGGTTACAACCAGAAAATCAATTGGAACCAGTCCCTATGAGTTAGTATATGGCATGGAGGTTGTTTTTCCTTCATCACTAGGAGTTCCTGTCATGAAAATACTCCAAGAAGCTCAAGTGGAACCTAATTATATTCAAAGAAGGATAAACCAGACTATCAATTTGCAGCAGACCAGGGAGGAGGTGTACCAAAGATCCCAAGTGTTGCAGGAGAAATTTAAGAAGATATTTGACAGAAGAACCAAGGCAGAAGATTTCTACCTTGGAGATAAAGTGTTAACATGGGATTCCAGAAGAGAGGATAAGGGGAAACATGGGAATTTTGACTTCCTATCGAAAGGACCATACATCATCTATGCTTTCAAAGGAAACAATGCATACTTTCTTAAGGAGTTAAATGGTACAAAAGTAGAAGAAGGACCAGTCAATGGTCAGATGTTGAAACATTACTTTGATCTTACTTACTAATGTTATTATGTTTTTCACAGTACATATTATATCTTGTGTAATGTCATAGTGTTGATTGGATAGTAAAGTTTTGGAGTTGAAGCCTGAAGAGAAGGCCCTAAGATTCAGAAGTGTTACAATCATACATATACATAAAGCAACAAGGAAAATAAGATTTCAGATCACAATCAAAGTCTTTCAAAGGCCACTGACCTACTATTCTTGACTTCCCACTAGGGAAAGCCATCCCCAAGTGGAGCCATTGTTATGCCCTTATACCAATAGGTGTCATATATCATGATTGACTTGGTTTAGCTTTGAAATATGTTCATACCTTTACTTGTTGCAAAGGTTTTCCATATTTGTAAAAAATCAAAAAAAATTAAAAATGTAAAGAGGGTATACCCTACAAGAAAAATCAAAGGGTGAAAAGAATAAAAAATGGTCAAAAAATGAAAGAAAATGAACCCCAACAAAAATAAAAGACCATGAAAGTGTGCAAGTATAAATGCCGCTACTTTTTTAATTTTGTATAATAAAAGATTTTGTGCAGTTTGTCACCTATGCCACAATTCATGAATAGTCAAATAGTTTAAGATTGACTAGATCATATTTCAATTTCATGTTTTAGAGGTAGAGAATAAAGATCTGAACAAACAATGTAATCTTGGCAGATAAGTAGATAGGTAGAGTGAATAAAAGGAGCTCAACAGTTTAATCTGAGCCCTTGGATGTAATAAGTGTAGACTTAGATAGACATCACTATGTAAAATAAAAGAAAGTTTGATGAGGGTTTTCCAGTTTAAGTGCACCCTAATAAAGAAGTAAAAATACTAGGTTAAGCAGGTAATGTAAGTAGATGATGGTTGCAGAATAATATGTGGTGAATGATAAGTATAAATGTGTAAATCTTTTACTTTCATCACAAGGCAAAGGCATGTATCACATGGAAGGCACATCTAGCAAGCAAAGTCAAAAATAATTAACTTCCCTACTCATTTCCACTAAATCCTCACTAATTCCCTTAGTACTAAAGGTAATTACCAAAGTTAGAGGGGCTCAGAGAATTTCTCTGACTTTTGGAGGGACTGAACCCTCGATCCAATAATTTATAATACCTTAAGCACTTAAGCCCCTTCACCAATAATCACACCCCTTCATAAGTTATTCATTTCCCTAATAAATATTTTCCTAAGTAAAATCCTATTTTACTTAGGGAAAATAAAACACTTTCCACACAAACCCTCGTGTTCACTTAGCCTAAGTTTGAAATATATATATGAATGTTTTAAACTTAGTGCGCATTTCACAAAGTCATACTAACCACTAATCCACATTATTATGTAATTCCCCTATATAAAGCAACATTACCCATTCCCTTATTATTATAAATACACAAAAACCACAAATATTATATATCCCGCCCCTCGGTTAAATATAACCATATATCAAGCAATAAACGGAATTAATTAACCAATTTGTGGTTAATTAAGAACCCGACCCTTGCCATGCTAAAACAAGGATTAACTAATCCCCAAGATTAATTAATAACTTTTTGGACCAATCAAAATGCCCTCGATATGATTAACTCCTTTAATTATACTAGGCTTGCCCTCCATTAACCTTCTGCCACTTCATCTCCCAGATAGTTGTTCAATCGGATCCTGTAGATCCAACGGTTATCGTGCATATCGCACGGGCCTTCGCGTTTGACCTTTAGCATGCGATGGTGAGTGGTTTAGTGAACAATGCCATCGCTACATGTCAAATAGCGTATGGAATCATGCGGTCGCGCCCAAATACCAGTTCCCCTCCACTAGCGGTGTGAAGAAAACCGCTTACTGCCTCCCGCTAAAAAAAACATCAAATTCCCACTGACACCATTTGTCCAAATCCCAAACCCTCCAAAAGCTTTGAATTTTCATAAAAACAAAGATAAACAGTTTTGCGTCCTTATTTTGGAAAGTGCATGCATGCAACCTGAACGTTGAAGTCAACCAACTTGTACCCCAACCATCATCCACCCTGAAACTTGCATTTCGGTGTCGCTCCAAGTCCTCCATTCGCACCCAGTGAACCTGCATTCCATTGCTCGTCACTAAAAACAGGTATTTACCAGTTTCCATCTAGAAACCCTGTAAATACTTGCTTTCCTCTGTAATTAATTTGAAAAAACCCAAATTTCATTATAATTCAGTTGCTGAATTTAGAATTCAAGATTCCCAAGACCCTCTGTTTTCACCAACTCCACTTAAAAACCCCATTTTTCCTTTCTGAATCCATAAGAACTAGAATGGAAACCCCCATGGCCCTCAGTATAGCGCCTATCACTACCCCTCATTGAGACTTGGATTATCTACCCTTAGCAGATAAAGATTTTCAAATAAAAGACCTTGTAACTGAAGAAAATCCCCTGAAAGTATTTTGTCAATGTCGGGACAATTACCTAAATAACTCCAATCCCATAGGACTTTGGGAATCAAAGCTCCCAAGGTACATGCTCCCCTATGTGCATATTTTCCCTGACATTATCCATCAATGTCATTCCAATTACAATCCTGCCCTCAGAGCAATAATGTCCCCCAATCAAACGGTTCTCTTCACAGTTACTACAGATTCAATCAATGAGATGCTTCAGTTTTAGCCCAGTCAAGACCTCACCCCCGTTTCCCTTGGTGAATTACTAGAGAAATCAACTAAATTATCCCATTCTGAAGTCAGTCGCCTGTGCCAGACTTTCATGGATAAACATCATCAACCCAAGGATCCTCCTCCATATATATTATCTTTCTTCACATAGATAGGTAAAAACATAGTCAATTTGATAGTTGTAGTCATGGGTTTCAATACTAGTGAGTATGTGGATGAGTTGACCCTAGTTTTAATGTCTATTTTTACCCCTAGTCAGCCTCCTACTGTCAACTATAATTATGCTACTTTCATTGTTGAGAAAATCCATGTCCAGTTCATGAGGCTAGAGAATGAAAAGGTATTCAAGTATTCCACAATCATATATCACCTTTTCCTTTACTATCAGTCTGACCAGTTCCCATTCTCTGTAAATAAGCTTGATACAAAGGGCAATCCTAGATCAGTTATTTTTTGGACTTCCATCTTCCATGATTCACCTGGTCCATACTCATACACTGAATTCATTGACCAGTTTGTCCACCCAGTAACCACCATGCTGACAGGAAGCCCTCCTCCTAGGATCAGTGATGAAATCAAAAGAATTCTTCAGCTCTCTAAGCAGTACAAGATAGGTGACTGGTACTTGTACCAGAATCACACAGAGATTAGAATTTATGGTTGTGAACTTCCTCCGTTCAAACTACGAATGTATGTTCCTATTAGGTTGTTTTCCTTGGAATATTATAGGCAAATGTTAGACTCTGATAAAACTCATTTCACCAAGGCCAAGAAGAAAGCACAATTGAGAATTAAAGACCACCTAGGCCCATTTGTCTGCAACAATAGAGAAGCAGGCAAAAGAGTAGAAGAAATCCTAGAAAGAATCAGACTAAAGAAAAGTTTTGCTTGGAGGTATGATCCACAAGGTTTTATTTGTGATAGGAGAATGAAAAACAAGTTGTCACCATATTTCCATCACTCCCTTAAATAGAACAATATGAAAATATGGATTAATGGAAGGAAGGGACTCTAGTTGAAATGGATAGTGATCAAGTTGATGTAGAAAAGGTGATGAAAGACTTAGAAAACAGGCTTGACCTAGACTCTTGTGAATAGGTACCAGTTGGATCCACCCAAAAGCCAACACCAGAGCCTAGTGACTCTATAGCATCAAAAGCACTCACAAGAAACTAGTGCACCCCTTGCAAAACCACCACAGGAAAAAGATAAAGGAACAAGTACTCCAGCATTAGAACAACCAGAGATGTAAGAGTAGCCTAAAATCTTTGAAGAACAGGCTCCAGCACAGCCCCATTCAGCTCAGGTAAATATGGGAAATCCCCCAATTTTGCAGACTCCTCTGAATGAGGAAAATAACTTGAAAAGAGACATGGAAGTAGCTACCCCTGCCAGTGGTCCTTGGGACCAGCCTGGTGCTAAGATGCACAGGCTAAATACATATTCAGAGGAAGAATTATTTGAGGAAACAACAGGGAGTTTAAGGAAAGAAGGTGGAGACAATCTACATACATTTCCAATAGGTGAGACACCTTCTAGTTCATAAAGACAGGAGCTTGAAATATAGAAAAGTACTGAAGTTTCTTCCTTCAAGTCTTCATCTGACAAGACCATAGATATAAAAGGAAAATTAAAAGAAATAAAGGCTAAAAATGAACAGCTGAAGGCCCAAGCCTACACTCAATACTTAAAGATGGCCCCTACTAATCAAACTAGGTTAATGTCAGCTTATGACATCAAAGAAGGGAAAATGCAGATGAGATTTTTAAAGCCTTTAGTATAGCGGCCCAAATCACTTGCAGACTACCTCAAAACTAACTTTGAGGTCTTAGCCAAATATATCCACCCCATAGATCAAACAGAACTGCAAAAGGAAACAAGGGAAATGGTTTATTCTACACTGACAAGCAAGGCCATGATGGCACACAGGTTGGAGAATTCACTGAACAACACTACTACCAAACTACAACTAGAAAAGGCTTCCTCACAGGCAAAAGACAATAGAATTAAAACATTGGAGGATTTGATTATTGAGTTGGGCCATAATCCAAAGGATATCAAAGCTGCATAGGCCCTAATAAAGAAAAAGAATGAAGATATATCTATCCTGAGAAAGCAGTTGAAATTGACACCACTCATGCATCCACAGATTGCTGAAGTGATTGAAAAGAAGAATGAAGAAGAGCTTATAGACTTGGTCCTCAATCTAAATGAGCAATTCAAGGAAACAGCACAATAATTAGAGAAAAAACTACAAAGCAGGCAGAGTGAGTCGACCTCTCAGCCTCAGAATGCAGTGTCAGTGGTTTCTACAGTAGTCCCTTCTACATTGGCAACTGCTCTAGCACCAAATGTCCCCTTGGCAACAGCTGAAACTATTGGAGTAACAGGTACAGGTACATCATAAGCAGGAACTTCAGATCAGAGCACAGAAGAGTTAATCAAGTCCATGGAGGAAATGAAGCTCCAGGTCACTAAACTCCAAAAGGTAAAGGAGAAATTCATTACCTTAGAACAAAAGGATGATGTGTCAAAATTTAATTTTGTTGAAGAGATAAGGAAAAACAAAGGCTTGAATCAATAGGTTAAAACACTAGAAAAGGATCTTACATTTGAAAAGCCTTTGACTGACATCAGAAAGATATTATGGACCAACATCATTGAATCAATCAATGATGTTTGGTCATCAATTCAAATCATTTTTGAACAAATTTATTTGGTGAAAGCTGCTCTCCAAGAAATTGAAAAAACCAAGAAAACTAGGAGGGAAACCTGAAGAGGCTATCAGGTCGATTAACTTTCTAAATAGCAGAAATAGGTATCAGTTAGAATAGCTAAACAGCGAGGATAGAACTGGTAGCATCCTCGAAATAAAGAAAGTATTGACCAAAAGGGGTCTAATGCAAAGCTTAGAACGAAAATGCCAAAATATGCAAGAGGACATATATGAATTTATGGGGAAATTTGGCATTTTACAAAGTAAAGGACTTCCAAGTCCTTTAGTCATCAATGACAAACTAATGAGGCAGGATGATTATGTCAACAAATTATATGAGTATGCTAAAAGCTAGTTCATCTACACCCAAGGCATAGCCCACAGGGAGAGTTCTTTATGACAGTTTGGAGAACCTATTTTATATTGAGCATGAAGTGAGGCACTTTTTTCCAGTGCAACCAAATTTTTTAAAATACACAGAAGCAGATGAAATCTTTAGAAAACTAACAAGGACCAGAATACCAAGAGATGATTGGTGGACCAACATGACAGATATTTTATGATTTACAAGGGTAAAAAGTAAAGTAAAATTGATGTATCTACCATAGTCAATTTTGGTAAAAGAAGATGAATAATGATAAAACAGGTAAAGAGTATCAGTCACAGGTAAAAGAGTATTAGTGAAAAGCCAAAATCAATCAGCCAACATAGAATTATGAGCAAGACAGCAAGATGCACATTCATAGGACATGCCTCCAACTCCTTTAACAAAAACAGGGACAGCAACCAAGCAGTTCACTTTCAGTTTCTATTTTCGAGACCATCTGTCTCTACATCCATTTAAAAGATATTTAGTTTTCCTAGAATATATCTCTCTTTGTTAGGATATATTTAGATGCAAATTTTGTATAAGTACTTCCTCATTTGAAGTATTGGTGGATTCTTAGAGATTTCTGTAGACTTTTTATTTTGGAATAGAAGTGTTGTTGAACAACTATTGTATGGATGGCTAGACAAAGTAATAAAGCAAAGGATTTTTACAAAATTCCTGTGTCAAACGAGAAACAAATAAGTATTCTATATCTTATGTTTTTATAGTTTTCTTGTTTAAATATTCATATGTGTTCCATATCTAAATGATAAACGAAAAAATATATTTCAGAAAGAGCTTTACTGCACTTTGTCTTTAAAATAGTTTATATTCTTAATGTTTTCTTCTAATCTATCATAGGTAGGGAATTCTTGATTGCTCTCTGCTTTTTAGTTTATCACAGTGGCCATTTAACAAAGAATTCTTAATTGCTTTTTGTTAATGATCACCCACTTTCCCTCATCTTGAACTTTGTTGAAGGATTCTTAATTTCCCTTCATCTTTTTCAAGACCATTTCACCCTTTAAGCTATCATTTGTATCTTTTTTAGTTATCTTTCCTTGTGAAGCCCTCCTTTGTTGAAACAACTAGATCTAGTTAAGCCATCTTTAGTTGACTCCATAGCCCAATGGCCTGAAATACCCTGTTCTATCCATCTGCTCCTGAGTTCCACTACCAAACAAAATCAAAACCCCCCAAGCTTTCAAACTAGCATAATATCTCACAAAACAAAGCTAAATCACAAAGAATGAGCCCTCTCTAAGTACAAATTGGCTAGAATCTGTACTTAAAAGTTGGTTTGTTGTTACCTTGGACCCTTTTCCTTCTTTTGACAACTTCAAGGAAACTATGAGTGATAACAAATCCTATACAATGAGTTATGAGGTTCTATATAGAGTAAAGGGTGGCGTGACCCTTGACATTCCCCTTTGTGACTCTTCAACTACCCTCATGACTCTTCAACTTACACATAATTGTTTACATTCTACTATTGAAACTTGGTCTTTCAATTTACAACATGTTTACAATACAATCTACACATGTACCCATGTGAGACAAAAATGGGCTTGGGTAAGCCATACAAGACATCATTGAGACTCAAATAGTTGTGGGAAGACTAACTCATTGACATCCTCTTGGTGATCGATGGTAGTGAGCTAATGCCAAGCTTGGAAGTCTATTATAATGTCCACGTACTCCATGGTGACATCCTTCTAAAAGCAAACTCTTGCCTCTGTTACATCTAGGTACACTGATTTTGCACTTGTTTCCAACTCGTCAAATAGCATGCACATCATGGTCTTAAGTGCATCCAGACCAGTGACATATTATTGCATAGTGTCTATGCTCATCTATACATATGTGTTGGTGGCTATGCACATCAACTACTCAAGGTACATGTCCATCTCCAGTCGAAATTGGTTCTTTGATTTCACTTTGGTGAGCGTGTCAATGGATGGGATCACATGTGTGTTTGGTCAATTTAGTGTCCTAAATTTCTCTACATAAATTATCAATCCGGGTATCGTAAACTGATGAAGTGTAGTGCACTGTTTGTGCTAGATGAACCTTCTTACTTCGTTGTTTTTATGTTTTATGTTGTTTTGGGGGGTTTTGGGTCCTTTAATCCCTAATTATGCAAAATCTAACTATCAAAATATTAAATCTAACTTCTGTAAAGACTGCTAAAAATCTAAAGAGGAGAAACAAAAGAGCTTAAGGAAGACTTGAGAGCAAAGTTTAAGCAAGAAATGAAAACAAAGTTTCTATTCCTGCTTTATCATTATTCCCAAATCATGATCTTCAAAAACTGAAAGTGAAATTACAACTAGTGTCTAATCTATCATAGAAACAAAGCTAAATGAAATACTTAATTACCCTGCCTCTCAATTTTGGGAGAAAATTTCCTTGTGATGACATTTGAGGATTTATTTACTTCATTATTCTAAGAGAAAACAAATGCAGGAATGAAGAAAAGACTCATTGCATGAATGAAGTATTCAACCACTTCGTTTAAGATGAGATATCAACTAGAAGGGCTCTTCAGAAACATTCATTAACACCATGAGTCACTAATCTAGCAATAAAATGACAAGAAAAGTAATTGCATTGGTCAGTCTATTTGAAAATTAAAAGACTAGTAAACCAGTAAATGAAATAAACTAAATTATACTACTGAATTTTAACTTCTAACTGTTGATAAAAACTATAAAGAAATTAAGCAAGAAGAAACTATTTTGCACTAAAAGAAGTTATTCTGCATTAGTGAGAAAATGATAAAAGTTGCATTATAAACAAGGTTAGTACCAAAATGATTATGAACACTATGATGAATTTACAATTTAACTAGAAAAGACAAAACAAAATGAAATAAAACCTCATTCAATGCGGGGGCCCTGTGCAGCTAATAAAGTTATGCATGCTTAATCAATCTCCAAGAAACTCTTTCAGATATCCATAAAACACACGGTCTTCATATTAAAAACAAGGAAATAAGTTTCAAAATTACAAAGCGGTAAGTCTATGCTTAATACATGAGGAAATTCGAACCCTTCCGAATCCTTTACAACTGATATTTAAAGAAAAATCCTAATTGTTCTTTGAGATAATTTAGCTACAGGAGGTCCATGTATTACAACAGTTCTGCGTGAATGGATTGATCAGCTATAGGTGACTTCAAGTCAGCTTGGTGGTTGCATGAATCTGTTATCACTGGTGGCTAGTTCAAGTAAATGCTACAACAGAAGTTGTCGGATGTGTTAAATGGCCATGAAGAATGGACATAGATTCCTATTACTCCCTAGTTTCTTCATTTGACTCCTCCTTTGACTATGGTCTTGAGCTAGTTTCTTTGTCGATTTGGGCTAGTTAACTAGGACAAGATCCATGTTGTGACCATTCCAGAACTGCCCATGTGGCCGGTTTCCTTGTTTGAGACCTCTAACCTATTGAAGCATGAAGGGAGTTACGGAACAACCAATTAGTTGCAGAATAGGCTGTGTTTCGTAGCTAAAAGACAAAAATTTATTCAAATAGAAAAAACATAAATTATAACAGGTAAATCACTAAATGTCATCCTTAAGGCAATATATATTGGTTATTGATTATAAGAATGCATTTTCTTCATGGAAAAACAAAGGAAAGGGATGAGAAGAGTTACTAGGGAAAGAGTAGTTTTGAGGCTCAACATACCCCCACTGCAAAAATGTTGCATGTCTCCATGCAATCAAAAATGTAAACTTCTCTATCCTATTGCATTTGTTCTGACACTTATACCAGCACATCCAACTTCCTCTTCTTTCTTCTCTTTGCATTGACTGCCATCCTTGGCTTCCTCATAAGAAGTCTGTATTTGAGGTTAATAAGTGTTATGCTCAACTTCTTATTTTTCCTTTTTAGCTCCCTGTTTTTCTTGTACCATAATCCCAAGTGTAGCATTGTGTTGTCATGAATAGCTCTATCTAGCTTGTTTTGTTCCCTCAAGGTTTCATTTTCTTTTTGGATGTGCTTATTCAGGATTTCTAGCTCAAAGATTTCTTGTTTGAGAGAGCTAGTTAGAGTTTCTTGTGGGGTGACAGGTTGTTCTAGATTAGCTGAAGTTCCTGGATCTATTGAGGTATTATTTTTCTCTAATGACTCTATGTAGTCATAGATTTGTTGTTGTACTGGATCTATGCCAGGAGAAGCTCTACTCGGGTTTCCTTCAAATATCTGTAGGGGAGATTTCTGTGGACTGTGTTCAAATGGGATACTATCAGAAGATTTAGTTGGGTTTTATTCTTCTAAGTTTATGAACTGGGCTTCTTTTGATGTCACCCTCTTCACCTTACCTCAGAGTCTAGAGCTCCTCCTCAGGTTTTGAAAGCTTATGGTTTCTTCCTTTGTGTCCTTCTTCTTCTTTCCTTTCTCCTTATTTTTCTTGATTTTCTCCTTGATCTTGTTTAGTCTTTCAAAGAGTAGTTGTTCATCTTCTTGAGGTGATGAAGGTTCAAGAATGTCCTCATTGACTTCTTCAACCCTCTCTTTCATTTTTCTCTTCCGTTTAATCTGCTTCCTAACCTCTTGTTTAGGAGCTATTTTTGCATTGTCTTTTTGTGAGGAGCTTTGAATATGAATTCTGGTCTTTCTCCTTCTACTTCTGTTAACATGACTTCCCTCAAATGAATCTGGAGCATCCTAGAAGAAATTTCTTACCAAGAAATATTTCCATGTGTCCCCTATACTTCTTAAATGGAATTCAACTAGAATATTCACTAATCCATGATGATACAGAGTTGTTTATATTGATTCAATTTTCTTTTGAACAGTTGTTTCCATCCTTCTTAGACAGTTCAGAAGGAAAAAGGGAAGATTGATGGTTCCATTCTCTAAAAAATCCATTAACAAGCGTATATGGTAAACATACATAGACCCAAATCTTCCTTCACATGTATTGAATTTTTGCAATATTAACAACATGTTACTCCATTTATTCTTGAGAGCTGAAATAGGAATCTCCTTTCTAAATATTGTAACATACATACTTGGGTTTTTAAGGATCACCTTCCAAGATTCATCATGAAATTCCTTGTTTTTAAATCATCTTTCTCCTAATCTTGTTGCTTCTGCTATGAAGGATTCTGTGACCACAAACTTGATATCCCCTATCTCCAATTTTGTTCCATCAAAGATATTGCAAAATATTTAGTAATTTCCTTGTGGTAGCTGTCAAATCTTTCAATAAAACGTAACCATCCAACCTTTTCTAGTATCCCTTTAACCTGTGGATAGCCCTCCATATATTTTACTCCTATAGGCTATGTTCTAACAATAAGCCCCATATCCTCTGTTTTAGATTACCCTTCAAAATTACTCTCACTGTCTAAGAAATGAAATGACTATGTATATGGAAATAAGAAGACTGTGTATACGGAGATAGGAAGACTGTGTATATGGAAATAGGAAGACTGTGTGTATGGAAATAGGAAGATTGTGTGTATGGAAATAGGAAGACTGTGTGTATATGAGGGAAAAACTTAAGAGTTTGCATGCAATAAATAGACAGTAAGGGTTTAGAGAGTCATAGATAGGTAGGTCACATCATTGTTTTGACCGTTAACAAATGTAGTTATGGAGGACCGTTTGAGTACAGGCTATGGAGTTTGAAGCGGAGATTTGTTATGAAAAATCATTGAGATTGTTTGTCATTAAATATGGAAGATATGGTGGACACATCGTAGTAGTCAAATCAAATGATAATTGGTTAAGGAGACATGTGATCATACATACTATACAAACTTATGTTTTCAAATTGATTTTTGAAATAAATTTTTGCATTTACCTTTGGAACCTTTACCTTCCACTTGCTAATATTTTGATGTTGATCCACAGGTACCTTGAACTTGATTTCTTCAGATATTTGATTTTTCTTAAATCTCTTGCATACATGGTTTTATTATGAACTGTACACTTATGCCTGAACTGATAAGAAAATTGCAGCTGCAGAATCAGATTAGTTGTAAAATAGAATCAGCTATAGAACGTGAAACAGAAAGTAAAATATGGCTTATGAATGAATGAAATGGAAATGGTTGTTTTTGTGAAAATAAAATGAGATGTAAGACGAGATGATAAATGAAATGGAGATGGAGGAAATATTGGAAAAGGAGAATTTATTGGTGAAATATGGCAATGGAATGAAGTGAAACTGTAAAAATAAAATAGATTGAAGTGAGATGAGATAATGAATTTTGCATAATATAAAGTGACTGTGTCTTTTTGTCACCACTTATTATAGAAAGGAAATGGAAAATATAGGGTGTCAGAAACCTCTGATTTCCACCCTATATTTTCTATATAAGCATGCCAATCAATGATTGATTTTCAACCTTATACAATTTATTATTATTATTATTATTATTTTAATAGATATGAAATAGAAGGACTAAGTTTGTGGAGAAGAAGGGTTCTTCTTCACTAACTTCATTTCAAAATTGTTATAGAATATCTTGATGAATTCCTCTTTTGAAATTGGTTTTTGATATATTTTTAATCTATGTCCATTCACAAGAAAAGGAGTTTGACTCTCATCTATTGTTTTGATCCTCACTGCTCCATTACTAAATACTTTTTCAATCTCATATGACCCAAGCCACTGAGTTTGAAACTTTCCTTGAAAATCTTTAAACTTTGAATCAAATAACAATGCCCAATCTCCCTCTTGAAACCTCTTTTCCTTGATATATTTGTCATGCCATTTATCCTTCTGTTGTTGGACTATGCCAGTCATTTGAACTGCCTCTTGCCTGATTTCATCAAGTTCATTTAATTGCTCCAGTCTATGCTTTTGAGCTTCTGATAAATCCAACCCCAATTGGACTACCATCTTGAAAGTTCTAATCTGGAACTCTATAGGGAACAGGACTTGTTTCCCATAAACAAGTTCATAGGGTATATGTCCTGTTGTGTTCCTCCATGTAGTTTTATAGGCCCATAAGGCTTCAGGAAGCCTTTCTGCCCAATCTCTTCTATGTAGATGCACAGTCCTGGTGATGATTCCTTCAATCACTTTATTTGTAGACTCCACTTGACCATTTTCTTGTGGATGATAGGGAGTAGATTTCCTATGCTTGATCTTGTATTCCTCCATAAGCCTTTCCACCATGTTGGATGTCAATTGAGATCCCTGATCTGTCACAATTTCTCTTAGAACACCAAAACGAGTGAAGATGTCCTCAAAAAGAAAATTAACTACAAATTTTTCATTAGCAAAAGGTAATGGTTTGGCTTCTACCCACTTGGTGAGATAATCAATGCATACCAATATATACTTTTTCTGCTTAAATGGAGGATTAATTGGTCCAATAAAATCTAAAGCCCACTTTTCAAAAGGTTTGATAAGTACCTGATTTTGTAATGGCATTTCATTTGAGGGAGCAGGTTTTCCTACCCTTTGGAAACTGTTACATATTCTAACATATTCTTTAGCATCCTTGAAGATGGATGGCCAATAATATCCTAAAGAAAGGATTTTATAGGTTGTCCTCTTGTCAGCAAAGTGTACACCACATGGCTCATCATGACATGCTTTGATAATCTCAGGCATTTTATCTTCCCTGAAACACCTTTTGATCATAAGATCTGGCCCTATTTTATACAATTCGTTAGTGATCCATGAATATTTTGCACTTTCCTGAATAATTTTTCTTCTCTCTAGGAAACAAATGTGAAGGTAACTTTCCTGTGAACAAGTAATTAGAAACATTTGCAAACCAAGGAGTTTGAGTAGTTACTGCAAAAATATATTCATCAAGAAACTTATCTTCAACTGGAAAATCTTCTTTGATATTCTGAATCCTGGACAATAAATCAACAATTGTGTTTTGTTTTCCAGCTTTATCAAGCATAGTGATGTTGAATTCTTGCAAAAGTAAAAGCCATATTGTAACTTTTCCATTAGTAATAGGTTTATTCATCAAATATCTAATTGCAGAGTGATCTGCATGAACAACAGCTAAAAATTCCTGTTATATAGTGTCTAAACTTATTAATTGCATGAACAACAGCTAAAAATTCCTTTTCAGTCATAGTATAATTCAACTCAGCGGGAGTCAAATTCTTACTTGTATAGTAAATGGCATAAGGAATCAAATCTTTTTGTCCCAATACAGCTCCCAGAGCTATATCTGAAGCATCTGTGGAAATATGGAAAGGGAGTTTCCAATTTGGACCTCTTAAAATAAGTGTTTCAGAAATTTTTTCTTTCAAGGTTTGAAATGCTAATTGGAAATCAGGATTCCAACTGAATTCACAATCTTTTGTAAGAAAATTGAAGAGTGGAGATGCTATTTTAGTGAAGTTTTCTATAAATCTTCTATAGTATCCTGTAAATCCTAGAAAACTTCTAACATCCTTTTGGAAATTTTGAATTGATAACTTAGAGATGACTTCAACTTTAGATTTGTCAACTTTATTCCCATCCCCTGAAATGTGATGTCCTAAAACAATACCTTCTGTAAACATCATAAAACATTTTTCATCGCTTAGTGAAAGGTTTGTTTCTTTACATCTTTTAAGAACTTTTTCCAAATTTTCCAAAGCTTCGTCAAATGTGTTTCCATAGACTGTAAATCATCCATATATACCTCTAAAAAATCATGTATCAGATCAGAAAAAATTCCTAATAGTGCTCTTTGGAATGTTGCAAGTGCATTACATAATCCAAAAGGAAGTACTCGGTAGGAAAAAGTTCCCCATGGACAAGTAAATGTGGTTTTATCCTGATCCTCATTTGCTACCTGAATTTGATTATAACCACTAAAACCATCCAAATGAGAAATAATTCTTACCTACTAATGTATATAATAATTGATCTATAAAGGGCAAAGGAAAATTATCTTTAAGGGTTGCTTTATTCAATTCTCGGTAATCAATGCACACCCTCCATTCACCATTTTTTTTAGGTACAATTACCAAAGGAGAAACCCATTGGCTATCTGAAATTGGGTAAATGAAGTTTATATTCAGGAATTTTTGGAGCTCTTCTTTTACAATCTCCCTAAGATTTGGATTCATCCTTCTTTGAGGTTGACTGATAGGTCTATTGTTTTCCTCAATATAGATATGATGGATACAAGTCTTAGGATCAATTCCTTTCATGTTGGTGTACTCCCATGCAAATGCAGCAGAATGCTTTTGTAATGTTTTGGTTAGCTCTTATTGTTGTAGTTTCTCCAAGTTTTTTTTTATGTTCAATGTCCTACCTGGAAAAAATTCAATTGTAGAGCTACCAAACTCTTCCATAGAATAGAGAGACATCTGCCTAGATGACAAGTATTCAACATTATATTTTTCTTGAAATTGTGTATGATCATATTCTAAAGATGTTTCAAAATTTTCTAATGTATTCAAAATTTGACTATCTTCACTAATTTCTGAAATAGTAAAGAGAGGCTGAATATCATCTTCATCATCAATCCATTCCTTTTCATCTATTTCTGTGATTACTTTTGCTGGAGGATACAGAGTAAATTTCTTTGTTGAATTTCCATTAGAAATATACATGTAACTAGATCTACAGCTAATAGAAGCATCAACTGTGGCTAGCCAAGGTCTTCCTAATATGAGTGGGTGTCCTCCTAGATTATTCTTGGGAGTTAAGATCATGAATTCAACAGGATATTCCCAATAATCTAAGGATACTGAAATATCTTCTAATACACCATCTGGATTGATTACTGATCTATTTGCAAGTTGCAGTAAGGTAGGTGTGTAAAGAAGATTAGGAAGTTTAAGATGCTCCATAGTTTGTCTACTCATGACGTTTATTGTTTCCCCTAAGTCAATCAATCTGTTGGGTAGCAGAAGCCCTGCACAATAGTCATGGGGTGCGAAGCCCACAATTTTGGGTAAAAACAGTGTAAAGACTCTACGGGATGCACAGAGCGCGAATTGTAATAGGTCAAAGTCAAAGGGGTAGTCCGCCCAAAAATAATTTAAAGAAATGAAAGTGGAGTCGATCTGCCCATGGATTGCAGTGCATGAAAATGTATAAATAGAGCAAGGCTCTATGGGTAGGGTAGCTAAGTTTTTTTATATCTTTTTGGATCTAGCATGTAAAGGATTTTTTAGGAAAGTGGTCTAAAAACATCTGTAAGTCCGAGTCGAGGGTTTGGGTAGTGGATAGAGGCTCTGCAGCTTTGTGTGCAGAGGCCTGGAAGAGTCCATAACTATGTGTACAGACCCCTGCAGCTGAGTGTGCAGGGTGGATCTAGATGTATTGGTGATAAGTGGAAATAAATATAAGCTTCTTCTGCAAATTCTGTGTTACAATTTGAGCTCTCGAGAATCTGATTGTATGAATGACTGATATAACTGTTTAATCTAAGTGCATATGCTTATGTTATAGATATGTGTGAATCTAAGTGTATTCTAAGTACGTGAACTGGCTAAATATGTTAAATGTTTTCTTAAAGGCCCTTCTAAGTAGATCTAAACTACAATACTTCATCCAATAGATTAGATCTGTGGACTGCACACTAATAGACAGTAAGAGGTATTCGAGATCTGCACGAATACAAGCAGCATGAAGTTGAAGAATGGGGCACGAAACCCCCAAACCACATCTAAACATCCCAAGGGTGAGGAAACCTAGTTCCAGCACCCTCCCCTGCTACCTCGGTTGAGACCTCAGTTCGCGCATCGCGGACTGTTGCCGAAAGTGCTGATAGGTGCGGGATTTGCTTGGCTAAATAATTCTTCCGAACCTGGGTCAGGCCCATATAAGCCAACAAATGGTTCCATTGCCGGGATCGGAATCTACCTAAGGGGTGTCTGATGTTGGAACACTGGAACCTGAAAAAGAAAGAGATTGAAGAGTGGTGGGATTTGAAACTCCACGAATTCGCAATTCAGGAGAACAGAAACCCACGAGTATTAGAGGAAGATTGGCTAGAGCGATATATATTCACAGACATTCACAAAATCTTCTTTGCGACATTTCTGGTAGAGTTGTGTGAGTGGATAGTGAGGCTAGCTGATAGCGAGGGAAGGTGCATATTGGACCAGCCTATTGTGTGGACCCTGGAACTGGTGCGCAGGCTAGAAGCCACAAAAGATAAAATCACGCGTGAAGTAGATCATTGGCTGATAGGAGGATTTGTTACCAAGTTCGCGATAGATACAACTGTGAGCTATAGCGAAGCAGAAAGGCGGTTTCTTCAAGGACCTCGGGGTAGGTATATCAGATCCTTAAATACTTAGATTAAGATGTTGTTGTGTGAAAAACAGATTATGTGTGTGTATTGATGTCTAGAGTAACGCAGAGTGGAAGGGATAGGAAATAGTCCTTTGGCATCTATTTCATGAGAAAGCGAGGAGGAGCTCACAAGTTTTTCACCAAGAAGTGCAGTCTGATTGATCAGAGAGTTCTTCCCACTGATACCACATCCGTCCATGCCACCACCCTCTTCACCTAAATCAAATCTGTCCACTCCAACACCAACCCCACCTCCAACCCCACTACCATAAAGAGTCGGGATGGCGAGCGCAATCCAACTGCCAACATTTAAAGGTGTAGGAAATGAGGAACTAGGCCAGTTCTGGTTCGTGATCAAGTCTGTATGGGACGCTTAGGACATCACAGATGATAACATCAAGAAAGCTACCTTAGTGAGCATGCTGCAGGACCGCGCATTGACCTAGTACATGAACTTTTCAAGTAACTATCCAAATGAGGCACTGGTAGCAATCCAGGAGGCACTAAATAAGGAATTTGGGTGACCTAAGTCAGAAGCACAGTCATTTATTTTGTTCAAGGAAATTGCAACGATGCCTTGTGAAACCCCATGGGATTTAGATCAGAGGTTGAAAAGTTCCATCCGCGAGGCCAACATGACGCTAACAGATGAGCAACACCGCGCTTGGTTTATCGCATCATTAACACCATATCTGAGATCAACTCTATTGTAGAAAAAGATCTCAACCCAAGCTGAAGCACTGGAGGCAGCAATGCGACTGCATGAAACCCCAATATAGGACCCAGGGTTGGGAGTACAACAAATCCAAGCATAAATACAAAACTTTTGCCTAGAGATGCGAAGCTTGAAACACGGGCAGGTGCTTAGTACCAAGGTATAGGAAGAAGTATGGTGTATCAAATGCAAGGGACCAAACCATGACAAAGACCAGTGTCCAATATTTTCAAACCATGTGGCAGGAGGGGGGCCAATAACATTGCGACCAGAGGTACAGGCTGGGCCAAGTATGGTGCCCGCACTCTGGTGTGCAATCTGTGAAGTGGGAGGAAAGCATGCCACAGAAAATTGTCACCTCCTTCCAAGCTTACGACAACCCCCTCCTCAACATTTATTTTGTAACTCTTGTAGAACAAAAGGCCACGAAGAAATAAATTTCCGTAGTTACCAAATGTTGATGGATCGAACACTAGCTTATAGGATGCAAATGGAGGCACATGAGCAGGACCCCACTGCACCATTCATATAGGGAGGGTACCAAGGGTGAGGACGGGGCCACAAAGGCATGGGACCTAGACATGGACGAGGAAAATTAATTTGCTACAATTTTGGAGGGTCGGGGAATTACACGTGGGATTACGTGAATCCAACCAAAGCTTGTTGTCCTTACTGCTACCAATTTGACCACGAAGCTATTGATTGCCCCACGCTGATCGCTCAGATGTGACAAAAGGGGGTGCTTCCAGCCAACCCCACTCAGAACGTCTAGGTGATGAAGGTTGAACCCGGTGCAGAGGAACTGAATGTAAATATGATGCTCCAGAGTGGCATGACCACCGGAGAAGATAAGGGGAAACAACCAGAGACAGATGCATGGGTTTGTAAGGCCCCCCCAAAACAAGCAGATTTTGATTTGGAACACGCGAAGGAAAACTTTATGGAAGCCAAGAAGAGCTTCACGGAAGCTTCTACGTCGGGGAGTAAGGATCAATTAGGATCAGAGAAGGATACATTTGTGCTAACCACCTTCTTGGAAACCTGCATGAACTTACTAAGGAATGCTAAAGCGGTAAAAGGGCTGCAGGAATTGATAAATCGGTGTGCGGGAGTGAATGAACCGTGAATTATCTGAAAATTAGGAAAGCATGCTTTGCGCACTGGGTGGAAAATGCAGCTAACAGTCCAAACCGGAGACTATGAGGTGGATTAGGTCATTCTAGATTTGGGGTCCAATGCAAATGTCTTACCAAAGCAGACTTAGGAATGCATGGGTAGGCCTCCACTGAAATGGTTGTTGATTCAACTAAGGATGGCTAACCAACATAATATTCTGCCTATGGGATGCCTATGCGGAGTTACAGTAGACATCGATGGTGCCAGCACCCAAACCAACTTTGAGGTTATCGAAATTGTGGGTGATATTAACCCATATCCTGCACTGTTAGGGATAGATTAGGAAACAGATATGAATGGAGTCATCAATCTCAAGAAACGAAAAATGATATTCAAAAAGAAATCTCTCCGCGTGGTGGTCCCATTGGACCCAGCAAAAGGACCGCGATATACTGAGCTCATGCGTGACGCAGACAGCGACAGCGAGTTGGACTGTATCTACAAGCTTACAACACAAGATCAGGATAGAGTAAATCCAACAACGGATGGTAGACTCTCCTGGGACCGTGATAGTTCTTGCAAGTCAGACTCCGATGAAGAAATTGAACAATTGCGGAACCGACTACATGAATTCAACACACTCAATTGCAATAGGATGGTGACAATAGGGGCAAAGGAACAGCTGGAAATATCCAAGCTAGCATCCCACGGAATCACTACTTCAGGAAAGGGTGTAGATCCAAAGATGAAAATGAAAGGGCGTAGATGTTGAAGGCAGGCGCACGCATGGCTGGGAGAGAGAAATGGAGTAAGCATTCCCTACCAGCACAGGTGACAGACATCGGAGGTGTGAACCTCCAATCAACTTAGAATTAACAATCCACAGCCACCCCAACTAACCAATGCACCAGAGGCTAGAGTCAGGGTTAGCAAGGGCCCAAGGAAGTTGTGGATACCACAGGTTCACTGGACTTGTAAACGACAATAGAAGGTAGCTCAGAAAAGACAAAGTAGCTACAGACCCCGCAACATCAATACACTGAGGTTACGGCCAAGGAAGACACGTGTGCTATGAAGGGACGGAGACAACAGAATAGACTAGGAGAGAGTTGCGACCCTCCTATCATGGTTGCACCCACACTCACAGAAGAACATTACCCCCTGATCATCTACCCAGATGCTTAAGAGGTGCTCTCAGCTCGGGCTAGCAGGGACGAGTCGACCTCGCACCAAAGGTGCGAGTACCTGACTAGCAGTAGAAACTATAGTCTCAGCACCTCGAGCAGTTGAAAGAAGGTGTGGGACTATAAACTAGTCTGCAAAAAATCAGTGTGGCAAAAGGATTCTTTACCAAACTAGGCAGTCCCCAAGCTCGCAGCTACACCCCAAGGATAGCGCTACCGCGGGGAAAAGTCAAAAGATGACCGTTAGTGACAGGGGCCCTGACAAGAAGGTCCGATCATGTCAGAAGGGAGCAAGTGGTGGGACATTAAGGCGGAAGTTCTGGATGAGATACACAAAGATCTGCCAACTCAATGCCACTAATGAAGTGAAAACAGAGGGAAGGAATTTTTTCAAATCTCATAGGTTGTGGTCGGCATTGGATTTTTGGTGCTTTGAACCAGTAAAAAGCAGCAAGTACGCGGCTACCAAGCACTCCATGAGTACTATGGCAAGAACCCAAGCATGAGTCGCAGAGGAAATGTAGCTGAATCAAGAAGAATCCGCAGAGGTGACTCAGGTTCCTGAAGTTCCTAAGTCACCATGTACCCCGCGATCTAGGAAGAACGAGTAGAATATGGGAACAGTCTGGGCCTCCCCATGATTCAACAAACACTCGGTAGTTGACAAAGGCAAAGCAGTAACCACCGAACCCGCTGAGGAGGATGACGATCTACAAGACCTGATCGATCAGATTGAAACACAGGCGGAGGAAGAAGAACTTGCGTTCCAGTTCCTATCATTACCCCCTATCTTTCTCCATGGACCAGGATGACCAAGAGATTGAAAGATGAAGATGCTGCAAAAACTACACTCTAGATCCCACTTCTTCCAAACGATATAAGGTTCGAAGGGTTGCCAATGGGTCGTGTTCCAAGCATCAAATTCGAAGACTGGGACCTTGTGGACAACGACAAGTTCCTTGTACTAGCCAAAGACAAGTTTTTGCCGCAGAAGTGGTTACTAGGTGTGGAAAGGCAGGGCTACTAAATCTCAGGTGGATACCTCACTATCACCACATGACCATCACCATATTTGTGATTCGACAACTGCTATGTCTCGTCCATGATGGATATCTCTGGTTGGAAGAACCGATCCCGATTACAGCCGACCTAATCCATCGGATTATGCACCTTCTGCTTAAAGGGAATAACCTGCAGATATAGCAGGAACCAGTAGTGAGGGAGGCCTCGCCGAAACAGTGAAGGTGAAGTACCATGTAGATAAAGGAAAGTGGGGGTATGTCATAGAAAGCATCAGCGACCACGCAGTACAAGTCACCACTCAGCTGCTAGCCCATAAACTCATGAGAAAATGTCACACGGATGAGGTACCAACCCCTGTCATCACATTGGTAGGGTAGTGCACCGAGGGGGTTCAGTTCAATTGGGCATAGTTTTTATGCGACGAGTTTCTAACCAATTGTCAATAAGTGCAGGACAAAGGTAAGACCTTTCATTATGCATGGTTGCTCTTATCAATCCTTCTCATTACAGGTGATTTGCTGCAGGAGAGCCAGTTTCCCAGCATTGAGGATAGTCTACTCGAAGTAGTACGGTATATTTCGCTCTAGGCTACAAAGGAGGTGGCAAAGGTTTCCACGATCTGGGCGTTTTGGACCTCCATGGAAGGAAAGATATAGACACAGATTGCTCGATGACCGCACATGTCCCCCACAATTTACAATGGTTTTCAAAGCATGACCGAGTTCAAAGCAGACATGCATCACGTATATATCCACGCATGAAAGGTTCCCGTGTGATATTGGGTCACACTCCTGTTCCTTACAACGAATGATGCCATATACATAGTATTAGCAGCATGGCCTTTGGAATGGCACACCCCAGACACGACCATTCTAGACCAATTGGTCGCACAATAGCAGAAGAAGGAACACCAGCAGAGTCTCACTCAACTAGCAACAAAAGCACGTCAGGAAAAAAAACCATTTTGCAGCAGAAGGCTACCATAAGCCCAATAACAACGGAGACCCAGGCAGATCGGGGAATGGATTTGGAACAGGACCCCTGACAAGAAACAGAGACGTAGGACTGCCTCAAGAGGTCACACGCCAAGGAATCAACGGATGCTCGTAAAAAGTCCAAAACAAAAAAGGCTCTAGAACAAGAATTCCTGGATAGTAGCCAACCTACAAGAAATGTTAATCCCAGTGTGTTTCTCGAACTGATCACTGTGAAAATGACTTTGTTGGGGGAGATGAGAGTGCAGTTACAAACCTTACAAGACGACCCTTGGGCTGGGTCCCTCGCGAGCTCGCAATAGATACAGTCGCTGCCAAGCAGATGGTCAGCACACACACACCACACATCCTCTCTGTGCCCGTAGGTGTTGTCCAAGCCCCAGTCACAGGTGAAGAAGACAGTTGGGAATTAAATCTAGCCGCCCTGTCTAGAGATGTATTGTACCTACTGCAAGAGGGAGTAACTCAGGAATTTTGCGCCAGGGAAGGTCGCGTGTTCCACGTCTTCACATAACAGAAGGAAAATATAGAACAGATCACTCTCTAGAATGATGAGATGGCTTCACAATACCAGGAGGTAGAGCAAGTTGTGACGGAGGCGTGTGATATGATCCTCGAGCTAGCCATCCCCCTGTACCTCCCACCAACTACCAAGATTCAGCACATGGCAGCTGGTTTTCGCACAACGCAAGCAGAGGCTGTAAGGACCCAGGAGGAGCTAAGGTTACAGGTTGCAGAGCTCCGTCTCAAGGCTCGGCCGACCACACCTCCAGTCGAACAGGAACACTGCCGCAGCGAAGTTGTAGCTGGATTAGAAACAATGAATAGTGTTGTTCGTGAATGCTCGAGACTACTCGGGATAATCACTTCCCTCCAGGAGGACCCAACGATACAGTGAGTAGAAACTAAGGCGTAGGAGTTGCAGCAAGCCTATGACACCGCCTGTGGCCCTACATAAACAATCGCTATCACATAGCAGTTGACCAAAATGAAGGAGGCCCAGGCGCTCAAAGCCCAAGTTGACGCGGTGCGGCAACAGGAGGCAGTCCTTAAAGACCGTATCCAGCCCTGGCTCGATGAAGCATTTAGTGTATCTACAACCATTGAAGGAAAGGTCACACAAATGCAGGCAGTATGTGTGATGGAGCAAGCAGCTACAAGTGCTATATATACTTCAATGGCTCATTCAGAAAAGGTACAGAGGCTCGCAGATGAATTTATTGTCGAGACAGGCAAGATGCAGAAATTGTTGAACGACCTCTGCGCAAAGATTCGCGCACCAACTGAGTGACTCGGGACAAGTCACGATGATTGTTTTGGGGAATTATTGGGTAGCGGAAGCCTTGCGCGATGGTCATGGGGCGCGAAGCCCAAAATTTTGGGTAAAAATAGTGTAAAGACTCCACGGGATGCGCGGAGCGCGAATTGTAATAGGTCAAAGTCAAGGGGTAGTCTACCCAAAAATAATGCAAAGAAATGAAAGTGGAGCCGGCCCACCCATGGATCACGGTCCATGGAAAGGTATAAATAGAGCAAGACTCTATGCGTAGGGTAGTTAAGTTTTGTTATATGTTTTTAGATCTGGCATGTAATGGGTTTTTAAGGAAAGCAGTTTGAAAGCGTCTGTAAGTCTGATTCGAGGGTTTGGGTAATGGATAGAGGCTCTGAAACTATGTGCGTAGAGGCCTGGAAGAGTCCGCAGTAGTGTACGAGGACCCCTGCAACTGAGTGCGTAGGGCGGATCTAGATGTATTGGTGATAAGTGGAAATAAATATAAGCTTCTTCTGCAAATTTTTTGTTACAATTTGAGCTCTCGAGAATCTGATTGTATGAATGATTGATATAACTATTTAATCTAAGTGCACATGCTTATATTATAGATATGTGTGAATCTAAGTGTATTCTAAGTACGCGAACTGGCTAAATTTGTTAAATGTTTGGTTAAATACCCTTCTAAGTAGATCTCAGCTACAATACTTCATTCAATATATTAGATCTATGGACTTCATGCTAATAGACAGTAAGAGGTATTTAGGATCTGCACGAATACAGCACAGTGCGAAATTGCAGAATGGGGTGCGAAACCTCCAAACCACATTTATACATCCCAAAGGTGTGGAAACATGGTTCCAGCACCCTCCCCTGCTACCTCGGGTGAGACCTCAATCCACGCTTCGCGGACTGTTGCTGAAAGGGCCGGTAGCTGCGGGATTTTCTTGGCTAAATAATTCTTCTGAACCTGGGTCAGGCCGATATAAGCCAACACAATGTATTTGGAATTTCAATTCCATTTATATGTGTCTTGACAATTGGACTTCCTGGATCCACATATTTTTGTAAGGCAATTTTTCCCATAATTATGTTTGCTATTTTCCCTACCAAGTGAATTATTTTTCTTTCTTTTGCTTTTCTTCCTGGTCTTTTTATGCTCAACTCCTTTATTATTTTGGCTAAAATACAAATTTTTCTAATGGCTTGTAGCAAAGGAATTTTGATACAAACATTCTTCAATTCATCTAGAAAATCATAGTTGGGCAACAAGATCTGTTTTTCTACCCCTATATCAATTTGTAGCCTTTCAGGAAAAGGAGGTGTAGAAGTAGATGTTGGTTGCTCAATAATAGGAGTTGTGTTTGCTAGTTGTTTTCTTTCTTCAATGTTTTGGTTTTGGAGAGATGATTCCTCCAAACTTTTATTGACTTTTAGATAATATTCCTCAGAAATATCTTGTTCTTATATAACTATAGAAGGTCTTTCCTTTTCTAATATCCTTCCAGATCTTAGTTTCACATCATTAAGAACTAGAGGGGTAATCATGTAAATTGGAAATTGTTGTCCTTCTACCATGTAAGTGATGAGCCCCAAATTTGGTAACATTTTGGGCTCATTTGGCCTAATTATCCTTGTTCAATCCTTCATTTTTCATAACTTATGCATTATTTTTTAGTATTTTTATGTCATTTGTATGAATAAGGGTAGTCACTCTTCCTAGGTGGCTAACACGTGCTCATTTCAGGATTTTTTGACACATTTTGGAGCAAAACCAAGCAGACATGGGCTAGGAGTCAGCCAAGTTTGGGTTGAGGATTCATAGGGGGGTTGTCTATGGCATTAAATAGCCTCCCTCGGGATCTTCACCCCCCAACTCTGAGCTCCAAAGGCCACGAAAACCGGATCTAGAAGGCAGCCAAACAGATTTTTTGGAAGGAGCTGCTCTCTCACAATTTGGGCAGCCAAGTCCCATGGATTTAGGAGGCCAGCTAGGGCCTCGTGGTGTATAAATGTTAAGGCCTCAGCCTTCATGAGGGACTTTTGAAAAACTCTTGCATATTTTGCACTACAGTGCTGCTAGCTCTATTTTGTTCTCTTGTAGCCATTGTT
Organism: Pinus tabuliformis; assembly: GCA_031772625.1. Taxonomy (NCBI): domain Eukaryota; kingdom Viridiplantae; phylum Streptophyta; class Pinopsida; order Pinales; family Pinaceae; genus Pinus; species Pinus tabuliformis. Next base: position 1,206,165,456 of record CM062817.1, on the reverse strand, counting down.
GGCATAACTCTTGACTTATGATTATTTTTTGATAATGAGAAGCAGTCAGATTTGATATCAGCTCTGAGTTTTCTATAGGAGCCATAGCTCTCGGGGTTGGGCCCAACCTGAGAGCCTAGGGCCTCCTTCTTTGTATTGTTATCTTTCCTTTATGCATTGTGATTTTCCTTTTATGCATTTGAAACATGGTTTTGTTGAGCAAGATTTAGTTGTGTTGGTTAAATAGGTCATTGTTGAGGAATAGAATTGCTTCAGATGTGTAGAATAGATTGATAGGATAATAATCGATAAAGCTCCAGAAAAAGGGGTTGTCTACACTCTCAGTTTCACCTCTCCCTTATTGGATCAGGGGCTGGAATTGCAGAAACAGTGCTGCCCAACAAAAACACTAGTTTGCTTGACCATGCAATCTTTGGTGTAATGTCTTCATTTGTAGAAGTTAGTCATGCGTTCAGACCTTTTGAGATTTTTCTTTGATTAAGTGTTGTACATGGTTCTCATTAGAAATAAAGTTGTTGTTCATTTGCTTCATTGACAATTAGGATAGATTAGCTAAGATTTTGATTGTGTGCAGGACTTGATTGATTCGGTTAAGTGTGCACCGTGCAGGGCATCTCCATCACTCTCTCGTCCACCTAAGCTTCGTCTATGCCAGCTGCTCCATCCCCTAGTTAGGTTCCTCATCTCCCAACTACTCTTCTGCCCACGTAACCTTACCTTCTTGCTCTTCCATTGTCTTAGCCTTCTTTAAGTCAAGTTAGCTTTCCACACCCTCTCATCAGTTCAACCATCAGTCATTGGGTCATTTCAGACCCCTACCCTACCTCCCTATCCATTCATGCATCCTCTTTCACTCACACATCCTCCAAAATCCAATTTTATAACATCCTGTAGAAATTCCTGAAACATCCTGTAGAACCCCCGCAAACTTCCTGTAGAAGCTCACAAATGAGGTTGCTGGATAGCCAAACTTTGTGAAACTATCTGGAAGGGTGTTAGGAACTCCTTAGACCCTCCCTGAACCTTCCCAACTTTTTCCAAGCATTTCTCTTCCTGGATCCACCCCTGCACAGTAAAAAGCCAGTTAAAAAGCACATGCATGATAATTCTAATAACTTATTCAAAAATACAAAAAGATGCTTTCTTCAGATAGAGGTAGTCTAGACACATGTATTTTACCTTCATAGGAGTAATGGCATCTCTTTCAGTAGTTTGCATTCTCTCCTCTGCATCAGTAGGACTAGCTGGTAGAATTAGGGTTTGCTAGGGTTTATGTTACTTTTTAGATTTCAGTTTCTTTCTACAAGTAGATCAATTTCCTCTGAATTAGCTTCCAGCCATCAGTTAAAAATCTTCTTCTAAGAGCTCATAGAAGTTGTCTTAAGCCCCTAGCGGACTTGTGCCAGCTGACCAAGTGACAGTTGCGGCAAGAGCTAGTACTTGTGCATACAACACCATCGCTTCCAAGTTTATTACGAACTACCGGGTTGATAAAAGTAAAGAAGGGAGTCCCAAGAGTTGCAGCATTATTGCTGCAATACTGGAGCCCACCAGTAAGCCTTATGAGGGTTTTTATTATTGGGGTTTGGTAATGGTTGTACAGGTAGCTGATTTGGTTTCTGCTGAAATGGTAGTAAGAGTTGGGGATTTTGGTTTTGTTGTGGAAATGGAAATGAAAGTTGAGGGTTTTGATTTTGAAGTTGTGGCTATTGATTTTGTTGTTGATTATGTGGGGAAGGAAAATTCTGATAGGATGGAGGATATTGATAATATTGAGCAAATCTCCCATAAGGATTTTGTACTCCTTGTGCCCACTATTTAGATTGAAGTTGAGGTTGAGGTTTAGGGCAAGGTTGCTACCAAGAATTCCAGTTTGGTGGGGGTTGAAGATACATTTGATTGTTAAATCCCTGATTTTGTGTCCCCAACCAAGGTCTTCTTGTAACAAATCAAAGAGATTCTGCAGAATTTGGGACTGTTTCCTCTTGAAAGATAGCCTTAAGACCTGGGATTGGAGTACAACCCTTGGTCTCATGGTTTTCCAAACAAATCATACAAGTTTCTAAAATTTTTTCATCTAAAGGACATTCCCTTAGAGCATGTTTTTTCTGCATTTTGGACAAAATGGCTAAGGCATCAGCCTCTGTTTTCTACTTGTTTTGAATCTTAAGGGTGTCTAGTTGCTCACTAAGGCTCCCTAGAATGTCAGTTTTAAACTCATCAAGCATATTCCCAATTTCTGCCCTACTTATAGATCCAGTTGCAGATTTGTTTGCTCTAACAAGAGAAGGATCTCTCAGCCCTTTCCTTATTTAGATTTCCCTCTTGAGAGGTGAACACATAGTTCTCCTATATCACTCAATGGAAGCTGAGAGATATCTCCCTTCCCCATCATGTTAAGGATATCTATCCACTCATCTCTAATGGCTTTTAATAAAAGAGCTTTCAAAGTTTCTTCTTCTAAATTGTTCATCTTTGCTCTTTTCAAATTATAGTTGAATCTCTCAATCAAATCTTCTAAGTTTTCATCCTCTCTTTGCATCATTTTGAACACCTCATATTTATGATTGGTAGGTATGCAATAATCAAAGTACCTATCCAAAAATGCCTTTTTCATGTCATTCCATGTTCTAATGGATTGAGTGACTAACCCCACGAACCATTTCAAAGCAGCTCTTTTTAGTGTTGAAGGAAATAATTTAAGTTTTTGAGGGTCTTCTAGATAGTCATAAGTTTTTCATAAGACTTCAAACTCAAACAAAAAATTTTCAAGGTCCTCGCTTCTCAACCCATAGAAGTTTGGGAGGACAAAAGGTGAGATATTTTTCATTGTGACATGTGTTTCCTCATCCACTATAGGGAATAAAAAGAGTTATGTATTTCCCTATTACCTCTGCTTCCTCCATTATTACCTCTACCTCCTCCATTATTTCCTCTACCTCTCCCTCTACCCCCTCCTCCAAATAGTGAGAATTCTCCATCGTGTTCCTCTTCTGCCATTATAGTTTCTTCAGAGTCAATATAGGGTTCAACTTGCAAGGTTATTCCCTCCTCCTCTGGTTCTTCTATTAATGGACTATGGGAGAGAGGTTATGCTTCTTCTTCCCCACCAGGTATTCCTAATTCTTCAACTACAATGGGCTCTCTTGTGGAGGTGAAAAAGACTATCCCTACTGTTGAAGATTTGAAATTTTTCTCCCCTAGGACTGTCTTGGTAGATGAAGTAGGAGATTCTTCTGATTGGATTTCTGCCCCTAGAATTTCAGGAGTCCTATGGCTAGTAGTATGAGTTTGGGATGGAGGTGTGTCTTTTCTTTCTCTCGGTGGAGTAGGTGTTGTTGTAGGAATCGAACTTCTGCCCCTAGCTATAAATCTACCCCTAGAGTCTCTTTCTATATGCATGTCTTTTTTTTTTTAATGTAAGAGATAAGGCTACCTAGTTAAACTTCCCCAACAACAGCACCAACATGTTTTGTCAATTTAGTGTCCTAAATTTCTCTACATAAATTATCAATATAGGTATCGTAAACTGATGAAGTGTAGTGCATTGTCTATGCTATATTACCCTTCTTGCTTCGTTGTTTTTACGTTTTATGTTGTTTTGGGGGTTTTGGGTCCTTTAATCCCTAATGATTCACAATGTAACTATCAAAATCTTAAATCTAACTTCTGTAAAGATTTCTGAAAATCTAATGATGAGAAACAAAAGAGCTTAAGGAAGACTTGAGAGAAAAGTTTATGAAAGAAATGAAAACAGAGTTTCTATTCCTACTTTATCATTATTCTGAAATCATGATCTTCAAAAACTGAAAGTGAAATTGCAACTAGTGTCTAATATATCATAAAATCAAAGCTAAATGAAATACTTAATTACCCTACCTCTCAATTTTGGGAGAAAATATCCTTGTGATGACATTTGAGGATTTTTGTACTTCATTATTCTAAGAGAAAACAAATGTAGGAATGCAGCAAAGACTCATTGCATGAATGAAGTATTCAACCACTTAGTTTAAGATGAGATATCAACTAGAAGGGCTCTTCAGAAACATTAATTAACACCATGAGTCACTAATCTAGCAATAATATGACAAGGACAGTGATGGCGCTGATCGATCTATTTGAAAATTAAAAGACTAGTAAAGCAGTAAATTAAATAAACTAAATTATACTACTGAATTTTAACTTCTAACTGTTGATAAAAACTATAAAGAAATTAAGCAAGAAGAAACTATTCTGCACTAAAAGAAGCTATTCTGCATTACTGAGAAAATGATAAATGTTGCATTATAAACAAGGTTAGTACCAAAATGATTATGAAGACTGTGATGAATTTACAGTTTAACTAAAAAAGACAAAACAAAATGAAATAAAACCTCATTCAGCGTAGGGGCCCTCTACAGCTGATCAGGTTATGCGTGCTTAATCAATCTCCAATAAACTCTTTCAAACATCCATAAAACACATGGTCTTCAGATAAAAATAGGGAAATAAGTTTCAAAATTACAAAGCGGTAAGTCCATGCTTAATACATGAGGAAATCCGAACCCTTTTGAGTCCTTTACAACTGATATTTAAATAAAAATCCTAACTGTTCTTTGAGATTATTTAGCTATAGGTGGTCCACGTATTACAACAGTTCTGCGTGAATGGATTGATCAGCTACAGGTGACTTTAAGTCACCAAGGTGGTTGCGTGAATCTGTTATCATCGGTGGCTAGTTCAAGTAAATGCTGCAACAGAAGCTGTCGGATGTGTTAAATGGCCATAAAGAATGGACATAGAGTCCTATTGGACACAGAGTCCTATTGCTCCCAGGTTTATTCATTTGACTCCTCCTTTGACTATGGTCTTGATATGGTTTCTTTGTCGATTTGGGTTGGTTGACTAGGATAGGATCCATGTTGTGACCATTCCAGAGATGCCCATGTGGCTGGTTTCCTCGTTTGACACTTGTAACCTGTTGAAGCATGAAGGTAGCTGCAGAATAGCTGATTAGCTGCAGAATAGGCTGCGTTACATAGCTAAAAGAAAAAAAATTATTCAAATAGAAAAACATAAAAGTATAACATGTAAATCACTAAATGTCATCCTTAAGGCAATATATACTAGTTATTGATGATAAGAATGCATTTTCTTCATGGAAAAACAAAGGAAAGGGATGAGAAGAGTTTCTAGGGAAAGAGTAGTTTTGAGGCTCAATAATGTGTGCACACAATGAAATCCATGCTCCTGAACACTCGTGCATGTGAAGCCTATAAGCTGGTGATGAGTTGTGGGAGTTCCTCATAGTTCTGAATCTAACTCTGGATGTGTGCCTTCAACTCCACTACCTTTGGCTTCATCATCTTTGGCAAGTACAACAGGGCTCCTTGTACCTCAATGTCCATATCTAAATGTGATCTATTAGAGTGTGTATGTTTTTCAAGATGTGTAATCTCCTAGAACAATGTTGTTTCCAACCATTAAGATGGACAACTGACTTATGCACGGTGATGAACCTGAAGTATAGCTTTGACATGATTGTCTGGAGACATGATACTTCATCGATTATTTATTTCTTCAACTCTACTCTGGAGGATGTTGTAGCTTTCTCTTCTCCTTACTTATCCACTTGCAACTCCTTAGCCATGCACTCGTTCTCAGCTATCAAGAATCTCACACTTCAGTTAGTGGCTTCAGCATATTCCTTTGTATCTTTGGCCAATGTAGATTGATGTATGCTCACATCGGACATGATCACTCATTCTTGAAAATATGCAGGAGATACATGGGCATCTAGGGTGGAAACTCTGCGAGAATGCACAACTCTTTGTTGTGACTCATCAAGGGATATGTTGTGCACATCTTCTTCTAGGTTGTCCTCAAGGATTTCAGTGTCTCCTTGATCACTTGGGACTTTCTCTTCTCCCAAATCTGGGGAAACCAATGGAGTGACCTCTTGGTCTTTAGGCATGAGATCTGTATCCTGATCTTGCTCTGGATGAACCAAATCTATGTCCATTTGTTCCAACATCTATTCAACCTCTTGAGAAAAGTCCTGCTACTGCGACTGCTCACCCTATTTATTTTTCGCAGTCGTTCTGGTGAATCAATAACCTATATTGGTGCAATTTAATCAATGTTTGCATGTTGCGCTTCCTTTTGTTCCTATTCCTATTATGCTTCCTTCTCCCTTATGTTCAAATATTTTTCTTCCCTTAGTTGTTGCTTCAACTCCTACAACTTATTCTCTGCATCCTCCAGTTTTTTCTTCTCCCTTTGTCTTTGCACAATCCTTCTATTGCGTTGTCCTATCTTTGCCTCAATATCCAAAGTTTATCTTAATACAGGTGGGTATTTATCTAAACTTTCATATTTGCTCTGCCTCTGCACTATCAGAAACCTTCCTCTTGCCTTCTTCATGCACAGATTTGCTGCCCTCTGCTACTGCTAATGTTGTTGCTCTTTGAGATGCTACTAACCACTCTACATCCACTTCGAATGGTTCATTTAGCCTTGAGGAATTGTAGCAGTATCTCCATGGGTCCTCCTCAGGCCAATGATATTCCCCATGGATCCAAGCATGATACACTCTCACACAATGGTCTTCCACTAAGCGATGTGGGTCATATGGATTGAAACTTCTGGTGTCGAAGGTGAACCTCTTGAATTCCTCCATCTTGGCCTTAGCATGCTTGAGATTCTAGATCTCATACAACTCGATCTACAAAGGAAGAGCGGGCCAAGGTGCCTTCTTCTTCCTATGTAGTCTCGCTGACAACCCTGTCAAGATGTGGTATGAAACCTCTTACATGACCAACATTTCCATGGAAAAATTTGGTAACACATGTGGAGCCTTCTCTGCATTGTACATCTGGATGAAGGTGCCAAGGGGTGAGGCATACCAGTATGCTATGTCGACCAATGCCTCCATCGTTTCCTATGACATGAAAGGCACATCCTGCTCAAATATCATCCAGTACACTGGGGTGACAAAGTGGTCTGGTAGTTGTAGTATAACTCCATGGAAGTTACATTCGGAGAACAACCTACAATAGATATGCACAAAGGTTTCTGAAGGTTTCCATGCCCAACACAAGCCATGGAAGTGAAAACTGGTACAGATCGCATCAAGAATGTAGGCAGACATGAAGAGATTTGCTTGTTGACCCTTGGGCAGATGTCAAACATTCTGTTACTTGTCCCTTCTATTGGAGATCCAACATGTCAGACCAATTGAAAGGTCTTCCTTCATTCGCCATCTGATCCAACACAATCACCCAACCCTATGAGAAGGTATTTGTACTCTCCTGGTTGTATAAGCACATGAAAATATGACCAAGAACTGATAATCCTTCCACAGTATCTTTGTCTTGTATACCTCTTTGGTTGTTGTCCTGAAATCAAATGGTTCTCTCACCCAGCTCTTCAAGATGTCTCTTAAGTTTTCACTATTGTTGGGCTTCGTGAAGGGTGCATCCATCATGATCAACGGCTGCAGCAAGTGATACATCTCCTGAAAGTTCTCCACCTTGAAGGTATGCAAGACAATCTAGTGGATCATGTCCATGCATGGAAACGCAGGGTACCTGCATGCAACCTGGTAAAAGCCAGATTTGTGTATGTTGACATAGACTCTTCAGCCCACCAAATTCTCCTCAAAGGTGCTTGAAAATATGTCATTGATGTCTTGCCATTTGATATTGATCTCCTTGTCTATGAACAACTTAGTATCTTCATAGATGGGCAAGCTCATAGACACTTGCTCGACCACATCTCCAATTGCACTCTTAATGGTGTCCTTTAACCCTTCTCTCTTAGAATCCATCGTACCTATACCGCTGAGAGACTGATGAACACCTGTGGTACCTAGAGACAGATAAACACTCATGAAAATCAAAATTTTAGTTGAAAATCGAAATAAACTTAAGGACTGACATGCAATACACATGGATGACTGACTAGGAAATTTGCACAATTTTCACTGGGAGGCTAGGACACTGACTGCCAAAACTACGTAGAGCACAATACAAATTTCTAGTGAGCTGAATGACTACTAAAAATACACAAAGAACATTCCATATTGGCCTACTGAGGACTAGAACTATGCAATGCACAATTTCATTCAGCATGACTGCAACATGGGAAAATTGCATTAAGCAATTTCAGGGTCAACTGAGGCACTACCTCTACGAATTGCACAGAGAAAATATTGGGAGGCTGATGTGATGCAAGATCTGTGCAATTTCTAGGAGTAATTCAATGCCTTCCATCCCAGAAATATGCAGTGCAAGCCGAGCAAGGCAAGGTTTGGGCCAAGGCAGCTCAAACCCATCGACAGGCGACTGAAAACAGTAAGGACTGAATGCATGTGTGAAGTTGGGTGCAGACTTGAGTGAATGAACATGCATGTAATCAGTGAGTGCGGGATTCAGTAATAAGGAAAGATAATGAGGTGTGTGAAGCAAGTCACTTAAAATCTAGGGATGCTTTTTTCTTTTTTCTTTTTTTCTCTTTTTGGAAAAAGATTCCCATGCATGCAAGGAAAGATTGCACAGTCTTGGAGGGAACCAGTCAACTTGTGAGCACATGCAATAGATAGCAAGCCTTAGGATGACTTCTATGCAGTTTTTGGGTTGAGTGGCTCTGGCTGCCCCTCAAAATCTGTGCAATTTCTAGACTGAAGCCAAGGTTGCCAGCCAGAACTGCGCAAATTTTGAGAGAAATCCTAGTGATGGGCTACTCTACGCAATTTTCAAGGGGAAGGCATCCTGCATGCTTTGTGCAATTATGGAGAGAAGATGGCTGCCTGGATGCTCCATGAAATTCTAGAGAGAAAGGTTGGTTGCCCTCCATTTCTACGCAATTCTCCAAGTCAGCACAAGAACCAGTTGAAGACTGAGTCGCGGGATGTCAGCTTGTGGGTGAAAGGAAAACAAGTTAGCGAACACAAGTTGATAAGCTAAAGAAACTCATCTGAAAGCATAAGTACCTTGGCAGTGCAAGACATGATGCTAAGGATAGTTGTTAGGGAGGCTCCAAAATGAAGCTAAGGAAAAATTTTGGAGGATGGTTGTAGCCGCTACAACACGTCCATAAAGGTCTAGTTTCCCTCCTTCTAGCACCAAATACGTTGGTGGTGTTGGACCCACCAACATTCAAGGGGTCTCCCTGATATGTGGTCTCAATTAGACCTCTCATTGTTTGAGATATGAGCCCCATACGAAATATGGGTCAGTTTTTGATTTCTTAAATATTTTCCTTGGCTCTAACTATCAGCAAGAAAGAGGAATACAAATATACCTTTGAAAGTAAGTGTGTCTGGTGAGTGATTGGTTACAGGTGTGTCAAGGTTCTTCCACTGCGAAGGGAAAATAAAGTGAGCCTCTAATAGAGAGGTAATAGTACCACTCTGGTAGAAACACACACAAAAAAATATATCCATTTAGCATCCAGTAAAATATTCCACAAATATGAGACGGTAATTGTAACCATTACAACACATTCTCAATATGATAAGCACTAAAATAACCGAAATAGTTCAACTAATTTAATATATATGAAAACAAACATGAATCATAAAAAATCACATAACAGTCTTACAAGCATTCATAGTCCATGCATGGAGAACGTGTTAGCCACTAGGCTCCATATATTAAGAAAAATTCCCAAGATACATGTATACATCGAACACCACTAGCTCCAATAGTGGAGCGTTGGAGCCACCACTTGCTTCTCAAAAGAACAAGCTTGTCTCTCTAATGCCTTGCGGGAGGAGCCAAGGTTAAAAGTCCTTTGCTCATACAATGAGGGTGTATATATAACCAATGGGGTGATGCTTCACCTCCCTTATGACTCTTTGACTATCCTCATGACTATTTGACTTCCTATGACTTTTCAACTTTACATAAATCTTCATATTGTGTATGTGTGTATTAGACTTCCACTTTACAATACATTTTGAATATATAATTACATAATCCATTCCTTTTTATGTGACTTCTCTAATAACTACACAACTTTCAGTCTTCTAATACATATGTATAAAATCGAGAAGAGAAGATCATTGCTAAAATATTACTAGACTTCCCTCATAGACAACAAAAGAAACTTCCCTAAAACAAGCTCCCAGAGCCTGGTATGCAAAGACGGGTTCTTTCCTGCTTTCCATTGGATTCATTCAATGCAAATCTGATCTGAATGTTTATTTGCTGCAAAATGATGATTCCTTTTTACTGATAGTACTTTATATAGATTATTTACTAATGACAGGAAACCTTACCTCATCTATTGATTCAGCAAAATCAGCATTGCACAATTGATTTTCCACGACAAATTTGGGACTGTTGCACTACTTTCTTGGTCTTGAAGTTTCTCAGTCTACTTCAGGGATCAATATGGCATAGTCTAAGTATGCATCAGATTTAATTTTCCGCTTTTAGATGACAGAATGTAAGCCAAAAACATCTCCCTTCTTTCGGGGATCAGATTTGAGGATGCGGGTACTACACCTTTGGTGGACAGTACACTGTATCGATAGTTGGTTGGGAGTTTGTTGTATCTTACTCACACCTGACCTGATATATCATTTGAGTAGGAGTTTGTTCCAGATATATGTAGGAGCCCCATGATCTTCACTCGAAAGCTACAAAGAGAATCCTTAGATATGTGAAAGGTACTTCCAGTTTTGGTATCTTTTATGCTGCAAATTTCCCACTTTCACTGATTGGGTACATAGATTCTAATTGGGTTGGCGATGGTACAGACTGTAAGTCCACCTCTGGTTATGTTTTTAGCTTTGGTTCAGGGCCTTTTTTCTGGTCTAGCAAGAAGCAATCCACAATTTCTTTATCTACAGCCGAGGCAGAGTATAGAGGTGCAATGAATGCAGCTACATAGGCTATTTAGTTGCAGGGGATTCTATCCAAGTTTGGTATTCAGTATCCACTTCCGACTGTCATATTTTGTGACAATAAGGGGTCCATTCAGATATCAATTGATCCAGTTCGGAGACAGAGGACCAAGCACATTGAGATTCACATGCATTACATCTGCGAGTTGATCCGTGACTGAGTCATATCACTACAGTACTGCCCCACTGAGCAGCAGGTTGCAGACATCTTCACCAAGTATTTCACTAAAAAGAAATTTTCAGAACTGAGAGCTATGCTTGGAGTGGTGGAGACAGCTGAGTAGGCCCTTCTGGCCACTTAGCCCTTTTTTCCTCTTTTTTTGGTTGGGGGGGCAGTGGGTGGTTTCCCACATGGTTTTCCCTCTTTCTTCATTTTATGAGGATCTTTTATTTATTGTACCTAAGTACCTAACATGGCATCTTGGCCATGACTCAGTTTAGATAAGTGAGTTAGGATGAAGTGGGGGTGTTGGAATATAATCCTAACATCTACATTTATTTTTTAGCCTAAGTATCCTTGACTTAGCCACATGCACTAAAAATCATGTTCACACTTGGTTTTTGGTAAACTAGCTCGGTGCACCAACTTTCCCTTCTTTTTTTTTAAAGGCTTAATATTATGGGAATATTGGTCCAACCATTTTCCTAAACCATTTAGACATCTAAGTCCATGTTCAAACCTAACCACACCTCATCCACTTGAGTTATTTGAGGGTTGGCACCCCACATGAAGATTCCCCCTTAAATCAAGGGATTTGGTCCCCCAAACCATTTTAGCATGTTTTAAAGTTGCCTTCCTTGGGAAATGCACCCCTCCTCATGTTTTCCTCGTGGCTGATAGTTGGCATAGGCCATCTTGAGTCATTTTTGTTATTTTAGGCCTCACTTTAGCTTTTCTTAGCCTTTTCTAGTTTTTTCCTAGTTTTCTAGATTCGGCAATTTCTATATAACCACCTCCCTTTGGGACTAGAGGTTTGGTTGCTCATGTATTACTATTGTTCATTAATTATTGATTTTATGGAGAAAATTTTTTCTCTCCTCTCTTGAATATCAGCAAATTACTTGTGTTTAATTTAACTAGAATTCTAGATCTATCGGAGTTTCTGCAGGAATTCTATAATATCCACGTGGATCACTTGCATATTTTAACACAATGTTTGATGTTCATCCACCCTATAAACCAAAAAAATTGTTGATTTTTTTATATAAATAACTAAGTCCATGTTGGGTGACTTATAAAAGTTAAAGGAACATAAATGTAGGATTTTTTTAGGGTTTGGACTTGAGAGTCTTATAAAAAAACCCCTGACAACATTTTCAGTCTATATTTTGTGTATAATTTATTTGATTTCCATTATATCTTTCTAATTTTATTTTTTTTTGATAATTTGTTTGCAAGTATCATTTGTACAGGGTTAAAACCTATATTTGTTATTAGAGTAATTTTGGCTTCAAGGGGGCACCTTTGTGGCTAAGGGATTTTTCTTGGGCCTATGGCAGACCCTATTACAATGGGTGATCTGCAATATTGATTCTTGTGGTAAAAGGAAATGGCACACTATGTAAAGATAGAGATTGAGAAATTCAACAGACAGGGTTTTTACTTGTGGAAGCTCAAGATGGAGGATCGGTCGGTGGATAAATATTAGCGTATCATTGTGGATATATGTACTAAACCAATGACAATGTCAATAGAAGATTGGACCAAGTTTTATCAGAAAGAAAACTTGAGCACAATATGGTTGTGTGTCTTAGACTTAGTATCACTAAATGTTTCAAGAGAAGCTACAACAAAAGCTTTGTGGCACTAGTTATGGATTTGTATCAGTCTAAGCCCCTAGTAAATAAATATTTCCCACAAAAGAAGTTGTATAACCTAAGGATGAAGGATGGAGACTAGATGATAGAGTATATTAACGCCTTCAATATTATGGTAAGTCAACTATTATCTATTGATATTAATATTTCAAATGAGGATAAGTGCATTAGTATGCTTAATGTTCTCTACCAGACTTGTGGGATAGTTTGGTTGTTGCCATAGGTAGCAATGAATTTACCTTAAAATTTGATGAAATAGTCTAATCCTTATTGTCAAAGGATATGAGAGAGAAAAATATGGAGAACCAAAATGAAGATGCTTTGTCTGTAAGAGGGCACTCCAAAAATATAAATATTAATAATTCCTCAATTGGTAGATCTTAATCTCTAGGAAAATTTGTAAAGGCATGTTGGAAATGTTAAAAACAAGGGCATTACAAGAAATATTATAGATCCAAAACTACTGAGAAATGAATTGGATGTGATGATGCTCCTTTTGTAGACGAAATAGCCACCTCAAATGAAGGTGGGGATGTGTACTTGGCTTCCTCAAGTACACATGTAGATCATGACACATAGATGATTAAATCAGGTTCATCCTTTCATATGATTCCCCATAGGGAGTGGTTATGCGAGTATGAGATATATGATGGTGGATATTGTTGGAAACATTTGAGAACTATTGAGAGGGGGATGATTCAGTAGTGTGTGTTATTACCAAATTTTGCATTATAATTACTTTAGCAAATCAAAACACTAATTAGCAGCAACTCATTAAACATTTTCCTATCTATGTATAAATCATAAGCAGAAAATAAACCATATGAGCAACATAACCATGAATACGAACACAATAAATCATCAACACATGGGACACAAGATATCTGGTGGGAAACCCTTCACCAGGAAAAAAACCAGCCTTGTTGTTGTTCTTGCATTGCTCTGAATATTCTATTAAGAAAAATATGTCTTTTACATAGATTTGTTGACTCCCATTAGCACGGAGACTCGACCTCATATACAACCAACTGAATTTGATAAACCTAGAGACTTGATTCTACTAATCATCTCAGGAGACTATATTCTCCACGGATCTACGAACTATCATCCCCTGAAAGCCACCACAATCAATCTATCCTCGCCCAACTTTGATTGGACTATCCAACTACCATTGGATTGAGAAACTATTCCTTTCACTGAAACTTCACAATAACTACTCCACATCCATGAAGTCACTCCTCCTATACTTTATGCAGACCTGCTTTCTTATATTTTAAAATTGGATCCCAATAATTTATGCTCAACTCTATTCAACTCTGCAATACGACCTCTAGCAGCAAGACATCATCATATCAATCAAAACAATACGACAAATATGTGCTCTCAACTCTAGAAAAATAATGGCCACATCAAATATGAATATTATCAAACCCTTACATCAATATTATTCTAAATAATACAATTAGCATCATAAGACACTATGGCTATGTTCCAAATGCATCAACAACTCCTGCAAAAAAAACTATGAGAGTCACCATAAAAATGACTATCCAACAATGTACAAAATCTCTCCAAACAATCTCTACTCCAACAGCATCAAATATAATATATTCTAAAGCATGATTTAGATATTCTCACTATGCATCCATTAACACTCATACATTGAAGCATTTATGCTCTCCAATAGGTCTAAAGCATAATCACTCTTTGCATCCTTCTCTTACACATACACTCACTATCTACAACCACTAAACTCCAAAATCAAATATATAAAACAAGTAGGGGAAAATTGAGCTTGGGGCTACGATCAAGAGTGTGCAAATTGGACCAAATCAATCCACTAAGACCATTACTTGTGCACTAAATGAGTGCACATCATTGGAGGACAATTTCAAACCATTTCCAATCTTTACAAATTTTTCTGGAAGCCTCTAGGAATTTCCTTGCTAATTTTCTTTCGATTTGTGTGAGGAATGCAGAGAAAATCTCATGAAAATCATCAGTCACATGCATAACACTGTATGAACTCGACTATAACCTTCGGTCACTCCCATAGGCTTTCCTTCCAGTGACTTGAGCCTTTCAGTCGCTCCCACAGGCTTGGCTCCATGCGGCTGGGGCTAAGGATAAAGAAAAACAATATGCCTTCAGCTTAAAACCTCTATCACCTGTTGCATCCTCTTCTCTAGCATCTTTACAAGCCTTCAAACCTATGACCTATCCTTTTACACATCTACAAGTGGATAAAACATGTCTCCCAAGTGTCACTTCCAAATTGACCTAAAAGGCCAACAAACATTGGAAAGAGTGCCAACAAGTCATCCACTCTCCAACAATCATCTCCACCAGTTGCAATACTTTGTAGCACATATCCATTATCAAAAATAAGGCCATCACACTGCAACAAGTCATCTCCATGAGCACAAGCATGAAGACTTGGATGAAGACCTAGTTTCCAACTCAACTAGCCTACCAACTCATCATCAACCATACCAATGTTATCATTTCTTCATCACTACATCACAAGGATGACATCATAAGGTTGACATCAATGCCAACACAATCATCTCAATGACAACTCAGCTAGATACAACCATGCTAAAATGAAGGGATCCAAACATCAACTAGTCTATAAGGGTTGACATCAATGCCAACATGTGCTAGTTTTCATCATGAACCAATGCCAACATCATCTAGCTGGAACAATGCACACCATAATGCCAACAATACCCCCCTTTGGCATTGATTGAAACCATACAAAAACTCTAGGCCATCATCATCTATCTCTCCACCTTTGGAATTGATGGAACCATACACAAACTCTAGACCATCATCATCTATCTCTCCCCCTTTGACATCAGTGGAAAAGGATCAACTCCATTTGATAAGGAAAGAAGAACTGAAGCAACTGATCTCTACATCCATGGCTCTCGTATCAATAGCATCAAGTAGAAAATATAGCAGTCATTATCCAGAGTAGCATACCAAGCAATGACCTTTAGCAATAGGCAACAATATGCCAATGTAAGGAAACCACACAAGCATCATATGCAACATCATCATTATATGCAACCATGAGCAACATCAAGTGTATGCAACAATATTCACATGATCATGAATCCATCACTCTCCACAAAAACTACATATTTGAACATAATATGAGGCCAATAATACCAACTTTCATAGCATAGCATGAGGTACACCATGACATCTCTAAGCGGATCATATTTTCAACAATGTATGGATGAAATGAATAAGAGAAAGAAAATGTTATCCCTGAACACTGTCGTCTCCAAGCTATAGTGACCACTTCCCCTACGAACAATGCTTCCTTTGAAAAATAGAAGCATCATATGGACCAAAACTCCACATGATCATGAGCATATGAAAAATAAAATGATAAATACATGGTTGTAGCAGTGATACAAAACCTCATACATAAACTCTTATGACCATAACATGACCTCATGACTCATGACTAAATAACCCAATGATAATACAACATAATACATGGCTCCATGATCATATTAAATATATTTTCAATGAATTATATTGCTGCTACGATCATCTCCTCTAGACCAATGACTCAAAAACACGATACATCATGACTATTACATCATCATTATCCCATACATATGGCTACAAAAAGACTCCATAAGACTCCACAATAACATTCCTAACACAATGATGACTCAATCTACAAATGACTAGACCCTCAAAAAACATAAAATCATGAACCAATAATGAATACATGGCTATTAAAATCATCATATAACAACTCATACATGGCTAATCCATGTCTCAAGTCATCCCAATGCATCATGTGACAATGAACTCCTTGCGTGCATGGTTGTACAAATTTTTAGCCAACTTGTCAGTGAAACTAAAAGAAAATATATGGCTAAAAAATGTACTCTTTTTCACTCATGAAAACACTCATATATCTACCACAAATGATTGAGTGAAAAGAAATGAAAAAAATGCTAAATATCACATGTAAATTCCATACCATGCATATCTCCCCCTGAGCTCAATATACCTCTAATAGACAAGTTGATCATGTGGACCTGAATGTGCATGGGGCTCAAAAGAACTCATCAAGTGTCATTGCAATAATCTCGTACTCATGAAATTGTAAAAATTCTACCATACGATCCCCCTGAGGTTACGCACCTCTCATGAACTCTGTGGTCCTCTATAAGTATGTAAGAAATAATTGTGGACTGTAGGATGGAATTCTCTTCACTACTTGAATATTTTTTGCTCCTTCTTTCTCCAAACAGTCTTTGGCTGCATCTTTTCTTCCTTCATCTACTTATTTTATTCCTTGATTGGTTTTGTGCTAGGTCCTCTTTTCTTTTGCAGCTTTTATCGATTTTGACTTGATTAATGGGGCAATAAACAATCTCTTGCCATATGGCCAAAATTATTGCATGTATAACACTCCACATGGCCAAAAGGATCAAATATTCTTTTGCTCATGTCAGATCTAAACCTTGCATGAAATGTGTCTCTCCTCCATTGGTTAGATTTGCAGTTAGATGCCTTATGGGAAAACAAGTGACATGAGTAACAATAACCATAAAAATCACAATTATACATGTTGGGCAATCTGCTTTATTGTTGATATTGTTGCAATCTCTGTTGAATTGATATATACATTTTTCTCCAACAATTTCCTGCAACATGACCGTACTTGTAACATCTAAAACATTGTACCTCATATATTGAAGGAACAAAAATAGTTTATTTCCTGTGAAATCTGCAAAAGGTTTTCTAAATGTAGGAGATTCTTGAGATTTAATTTATTGTTGTTGGTTATGTTGCTTGACTTGCTACTAGTTCTGCTTCTTATTTCCTTGGTTTGTACTCTTCTTGCTGGTACTGTTTTCTACAAGATTCTTGGGTTCTTGTTTGGTAGTTTTACCTGCATGCAAACTAGACTCACCCTTTTGAAATGTAAGACCATATTTATCCAATGGTGATCTTTGGATCTCAAGCAAATTATCCAAGGAAATAATACCCTTCTCCATCTCTCAATGCTTTCTCAAGGAAGCCAGTTTAGCTTCTAATCTCTCAACCTCTTCTACCTTCACTTGGTATTACTTCCTATACCTTCCTCAATTTTTTCTAATTCTTCCATCTTAATATTTAAGTTGACAATATATTCCTTGAGCTTGGCCTCCTTATAATCACAAATCTGCAACATTTTTGCTTGATACTTGCATGCAGTTGTTACTCTAGAAATATTAGCACTAAGACTCTTAACATTATCCTCATCTTCACTATGTGCTTCAGCATGATCTAAATCTGAATCATCAATGTTATAACTCAAAAGAAAATCATTAATTTTTATACCTTTGGTTTCATGATTTTATGATCTCTTCTCATCATCTGTTGAATCATGTGCACTAGAAGAAGGAGACCCTTGTGGCTAAGCTTCATGTTTTTGAATACCCTTTTTCTTGTTCTTCTTTCAATTTCTCTTCTTCTCATTTTCCTTATTGCTACTGGTACCATCAGAAAATATGGATTCTAGCTTGTCCCGCATTTCTTTGCCATGTTTCAAACCCACTAGTCCCTTGATATCATCATCATGAAGATTCTTGTAGATTATGCATCTTGCTTGTGCATCCTGCTGCAAAACTTTATCTACAATTGGATCATTTCCACAACCTTCACATACTAATCTCCAAATATTAGATCCACAAGATAATAATTGATATTTACCATTTATGTGCCATACCCTGTAATTTGTAGTAGTGAGGACAACCATTTTGAAAAAAATAAGATATATATATATATATATATATATATATATATATATATATATATATATATATATATATATATATATATATATATATATATATATATATATATAAATATAAGAAAAATAAATATAATATATATATATATATATATATATATATATATAAAAAATAATATAATAAATAAATAAATAAAATATAAAAAAATAATTAATAATCGAATTAAATTAAAAAAAATAAAAAATAAAAAAATTGTTTGCCAATAAACCCTTGAACTACTCTCCAGTGATCAAGTTGCAACCGAGAGCCCGCCTCTGATAGCAATTGTTGGAAACCTTTGAGCACTACTAAGAGTGGGAGGGGTGAATCAATAGTCTTATTACCAAAAATTTCCTTTTATTTACTTTACAGAATCACACACGCTAATTAGCAGTAACCTATTAAACATTTGAAGATCTATGCATAAATCATAAGCAACAAATAAACCATATGAGCAACATAACCATGAACAAGAACATAAGAAAGCATCAATACATGAGACACAAGATATCTGGTGGAAAACCCTTCACTGGGAAAAAAACCACCCTTTCTACTATTGTGTTGCTCTAAATCTTCTATTAAGAAAAATATGTCTTTTACATAGATTTTCTAACTCCCATTAGCAAGGAGACTCGACCTCATATACAACTAGTTGACTTTGATCAACCTAGAGACTCGATTCTACTAGTCTGTTCAAAATACTATGTTCTCCACTGATCTGCATACTGTCATCCACTGAAAGCCACCACGATTAATCAATCCTCACCCAACTCCAATTGGACTATCCAACTACCATTGGATTGAGAAATTGTTCCTTTCACTGAAACTTCGTAATCACTACTCCACATCCATGAAGTCACTACTCCTCTACTCTATGCATACCTACTTTCATCTATTTTCTGTTGGACACCTAATCCTCAATGGGTTAGTGCCGAATAGACAAAAATAAGTCCAAGAGACCTTGGGATGCGGAATCCAATGGTCACAATATGTACTATAAATGTATATCTCTTGTTAATAAAAATTGTACTCTCATGTTTTATCTTTCATATTCCTTTGTTTCCCATGTGTGTTTAACATGGTATCAGAGCAGGTGTATTCCTGCCCTGCATAATTACTTTGAGCCATTTGTTTTAGGGCCTTTATGTGTAGATCATTTCTACCATCACTTATGAATATTTTCTCAGCAATTCTAGCTGCCACCTCTGTCTATTAGGTCTACTACTAACATGCACCAAGCCATTTCATCTAATTATGTCTCTGCCATTCTGAATCTGCTCAGTCGTAATAATCTGCTCTCTACATGATAATATGGGTAACGCTTGGTATTCCCATCGAAGACTTGCTCCTACAATGTTGTCAGCGTTCCATTAGCGTTCCTTTTCCAGCACCATTTACTTCGGAATGTGAGATAACCCAGCGCTGAAGGAGGGACCGATCACCATATTTAGTGCTCCATTAAATCTGTAACGATAAAATTGAGCAGCGCTGAGCATCTTTCTACAACCTAAGTGCTTATTATGCCCCTTAAGTCTATGTTACAAAGGATTTTAGATTAAAATTTCTTCATTCAACGATGATATCTCCAGAATCATTAGGTATATGAGACCCTATATATCTAATATGCACAACATACCTGCAAGAATTGTTACAGTACAATAAAAAAAAAAAAAAAATTGTGTAGCCAAATGGACATACTTGCTTCTTAGCCAGGAGTGATTCAATAGTTTGATGATATTTGAGAATTTATGAAGTGTGGTAAATTCAATTTAAATAAAGGCCAGCTGAAAATTCAAACAAATTATAAAAAAAATCTTCACCAACTTTGGGAACTATGGCTGCACATTCTTCATCTTCTGCAAAGTTCAGACCATGCTCCTGTTTCTATCGTAAAAGTTAGATGCTTTGGATTTGTCAAACGATGGACCTTTGCATTTGCTACCTGAGACCCAGCTTCCCTAGATCTTTCTTGCCTTTTTTGTCTGATCTTTAACTTCTAGGGTTTATATTCGAGACGTGAAGAGCTCTAAGTAGGCGTGTGACTTCCCTCTTCCATAATTTGATTCGTTGCTTGAGTTCTTGCTCGTGGCAGGCCACGCATATTCGTTTCATGTTAGGAGAATTAGTGTGTATATTTTTTGGTTCGATGGCATTGAAATCGATCAGGCTATCCACACCTGCATCCACCATGGATTTCAATTTGAGTCTGACGTGCGGGTTTATGTTATTTTCCGTTGGCTTGGAAGTCTCCTTCATGGGTTTGGCACGGCACAGCTTTCTGCTTTCTTGGAACAAGTGGAACGCAACGTTTTCTGCTTTCTTGGAACACGAATCACCGAGTTTGCCTCAACAAGCTGCAATCTTCTCTGTCTGTAAGAGGTATAGATTTCGCGTTGTTTATTCTAAGTGATGGAAAATTTCAGTGTCGATTGGGAATATGCTAGACGAATAAATGCTCGCTGAAAAATATTCTTGGATTTGCAAGAGATTCGATGTTGTGAAGATCTATTTGAGTTCTAGTACTCTTTTACCATTACACTTGTATTTGTCGTGAGACTCTGCGCTTGTATTATTTTGACTTGATTTGGACCAGATTATGTTTGACGTTTCAAAGGCTTGGCAAAATTCATTGGAAGTCATTGAACTGGTGATCCATTTGTATTGAACTGGTAGTGCGAGATTGGTATACGCGTTGAAGTTTATTTTATGGCATATAAAAGTCATTGAGTGGCATTTATTGAATATAATTTTTAAAGGGTCGTGGGTCAAACCCATGAAAATCGTTGGTCGTGCTACATTTTGTGCATTTAAGTAATGATGCCTCTGTAATTTGCATGCCAATCATTAAATTGTGGTTGAACTCTGCCTATGCACTCAAAATCGTGAATCGTGCTGCATTGAAATGTTTACAGAATAAAATTAAAAATTAA
Source organism: Pinus tabuliformis (assembly GCA_031772625.1). Taxonomy (NCBI): domain Eukaryota; kingdom Viridiplantae; phylum Streptophyta; class Pinopsida; order Pinales; family Pinaceae; genus Pinus; species Pinus tabuliformis. The sequence goes on along the minus strand of CM062817.1, from coordinate 1,206,144,007 downwards.
AAAAGGGCATATTATTATATTTAGTGCATTGAATATTGATAACATCTATGGATGAATATTGGTGGGACTATAATCTTGTTACAAGAATGCGAGATCTCTTAGCCTTGCTGTAGAAAAAGAGTGAAGTCTTTTGGAGCTCTAAACCTTGTATTTTCTATAAATTTCCAGCTTATTGAAAGGGTTTGAACTCTTACGCCTTCTTGTTATAGAACTATTGCACTCATATTCTTGTGATGAAGGACCAATGAAAAATAGTGTAAAGCCTTGTATGACAATTTGAATTCAACGTAGCTTGGACTAGAGGAAATATTGGTGAAGGTTTTGTGTATTGATGCCATGAAAAGGCAAGGGTTTCTCAAGAACTGAGATGCCACATATATATTGATGATGTCTAGTTACAGTAATTAAGGAATAATCAGGTTGTATTGGTACAGTAAGCAAGGTTTCACCGTTGCATTTGAGCATACCCTTGTCCCAGTGTTCTTGTAGCAGTACACTATAACTCTATAGCTGGAAAAATCACTTCACCTTTGATACAGTGTTTTAACATTCAAGTGCAGTGATATCAAATACTCATATAATGTATTGATCATTATCAAATACACAATTTCAGTGATATCATCATAGCATCAAATTTAAGGTCTTCAACAGTAATGTAGCTTCATCATCTTATTTTTATATGGATTCTAATTGGTTCTTGTTGGTTGCACACTGATAATTTGTTGCACATTTATAAAGGATTTTTCTAGTGGGTATTACTTTCTGCATTGACTAGTAGTTGTGATCATTTTTTAAGGTGTAATTATGACATTAAAAATTGGCCAGAATTAGTGAAGTATTAGAGTTCCTCAAAACTCCCATATTGTCTACTAATCATGATACATTAAAAGTCGGCAAAGTTTCTCTCACAGACATTCAGGTCTGTCTACAAAATGCACAAGAGAAGATATAATTTTTGCAGCTCAAAACTCAGCTACAGCAAGGAGAATTGAAACAAAGGAGTCATCATTCTGAACATGTTTCTGTTAAGAACATTGAGACTGCAACCCATCATAAGCAAGTCAATAATGTTACAGTTGATTCAGATTTAGTACCCAATAAAGAAGAAGTTATACATGCAGATGCAGAAACTCAGTCTGGACTTCCCAAGCCCATCATTAGACCTTGGGAACATCTTGTCCACAACAAGCACAGAACTGCTCTTGGATATGACAAGGACTTGTCCTTTCATATTCTAGACTACTCAAAGCCAATTCAATTTCAAACTGCTGGATTTCTTGAGGATGATTCATCTCCACCTGTTCTTCATGACAGTTCACCTCCAGCTGTTCTAGATTATGCCCCTCTTCCACAGCAACAACAACAGATTGTGAAATGCCAACACTGTCACTGATTTGGCCATCCATTTAAGCACTGTCATAAAACCAGCCATTCTTCACACAGATGCTTCAGAAACAAACGTCTTGCAAGACTAGAGATTCATCTTGGATGGATCGCTTCTTGGCAATGGGCATCAACAGCCAAGAAGATATTCCAATCACATGTTAGAACTTGTTCCAGAGTATTGAACAGTCTTGCAGTTGAGTTTTCTCCATCATCTCACCTTGTATCTGACAGGGGAGAAAATAATGGTCATCTACAAGCTTCAAAGTCACATCAAGCGAGCTTGAGCCACAACCTACCACACTGGTGTTAGAGTTGTAGCCAGAAACAAAGATGCCCCTGAGCATGCCTTCACTCAGTAATCTGGGACACTTCCTCTAGCAGAAGACTTCAGCTTCTTGCCAGTTTAGGAAGAATTCGAGGAACGAAGTTGAGGACACTTCCTCTAGCAGAATACTTCATCTTCTTGCCAGATTTGGAAGAGTTCCAGGAAATGCATTAAGCATTCCAGAGTTGTTGGTCATCCTTAGACCATCACAGGTTAAGACTTCCCTTTTCAGGTTGAAGTTCTCCCTTTTATGCGAGGTGAGACCTCCCTTTCATGGTTGAAGGTTTCTTTCTTCAAAACAATAGGAGCACTTCCTCTAGTAGAAGACTTCAGCTTCTTGCTAGTTTTGGAAGAGTTCTGGGAACTGCACTAAGCGTTCCAGTGTTGGTGGTCATCCTTAAACCACCACCCTTTATACCAACATTTCAGAGAGCACATTTAGCCTTGTGCTGCCATGCATTTTTGCACATTTTGTATTACGGCTCTCTTCTTGGACTCATACATAACCCTTCAGATTAAGTGGGGGAATGTTGGACACCTAATCCTCAATGGGTTAGTGTGGAAGCCGAATAGACAAAAAGAAGTCCAAGAGACCTTGGGATGTGGAACCCAATGGTCACAATATGTACTATAAATGTATATCTCTTGTTAATAAAAATTGTACTCTCATGTTTTATCTTTCATATTCTTTTGTTGCCCATGTGTGTTTAACATTTTCAAACTAGATCCCAAGACTTTTTGCTCAACTCGATTAAGCTCTGCAATACGACCTTTAGTAGAAATACGTCATCATATCAAACAAAATAATACCAGAAATATGTGCTCTAAACTCTAGCAAAATAATGGCCACATCAAATGTGAATACTATCAAAACCTCACATCAATATGATGATTCATAATACAATTAAAATCATAAGACACTATGGCTATGCTCCAAATGAATCAGAAACTCCTACAAAAACAACTATTAGAGTCACCAACAAAAACATTATCCAGCAGCATACAAAATCTCTCCAAACAATCTCTACTCCAACAACTTCAAATATGATATATTCTTCAACATGCTTCATTTCTATTCACTATGCATCCATTAACACTCATACACTGAAGCATCTATTCTCTCCAATAGGTCCGAAGCATAATCACTATTTGCAGCCTTTGTTGAAAATGCAACAAGAAAATTTCAGTTTGAATTTGCCTTTGTCAAACTAGAGAAAATTCAAATTTCTATTTCAACAGAAATCTTGGAGGTAGTTAACTGAGGTGACTTGGTACTGTTAGTGTCAGTCTTTCCGACCTTCCTCCAGTGATCAAATATGCTCTTACAAAGTGGTCTCAGAGTGTCAAGGTCAATTTTGTCATTTCAAAGAGTCTTCAAGAAAAATTTGGTCACTAGGCATGAGGTCTAGGGTTTGCTTTCACTCCTTTCAAACTTGCCCAAATGTCAGTCTATGTCACTATTCAGCTGATTCTATCATCATTCATATGGTTTTTATCATCATATCAGGTTCCATTGGATCATGTTACACCTTGTTCATGCTTCAGTTGCGCCTAGGCAAGGTTCATTTCCCTCTCCTAGGGTTTTGAAGGCAATTTCTCTTGAATGGTCAAATTATTAGCAAAACTTGTATCCAGATGTTCATACACCTTCCCCTATCCTTCATGTACCTTATTAAACACTTCCCATCACTGTGATCCCCCAAATTCCTCATTTTTCCACAAACCCTAGTTTCTTGCCACAACTTGGCAATTGTCTAGGCTAGGCCTGTGTTTTGCTCTTTTGGACCCCTTCCCCTCACTAGATCTCTAAGATTCTACTTTTCCATACTTCCTAACATCCCTCCCTACTTCCAAAAATTTCCCCAAGAATTTAGAAGCCCCTTATCCCCTTCATTTCGCTTCATTTCGACAAAATCCCTTGTCTCACACATCGGGATAGGTTTCACTCAAATGATCTTTTAGAGAAATAAAAGATGAATTTTTGCAAACTGAGAGAGGTTTTTGTTCACAACATTCCAAGGACGAAAAACCTCCTTCACCTTTTACACAGGTATAATGGTTTTGGAGAAATGTCAAAAATCCAATCGCCTCGGGAGAATTGATGCACCTCTGAAGTGACCTTGGGAAAATCAATTTTTCTCCTACGTTAGTTGGCCAAATAACTTTCTTGATGAGTCAAAGGATAACTAGACAAAATTATATTTCCAATGAGCTATCATGAGCTCAATTTGTAGTTGAGGAAGGCATTCAAAAGTTGACTGCAACAGCACTCTGCCTTGAGGCAGCCTCATTTGGCACATTTTTACCAGTCTTGGGAGATTTAATTTTTGATAGGGCAAATGAACTCCAAATTGCCAAATTCTAATTTCTTTGGAAAGTAGACTGAAATACCTTTCCAACGAGCTATCCTGTGCCGATTTGGACACCGGGAAGGCCTACAAAAGCCTCCTGCAAAATGGCACTACGCATATAAGGAGCGCTACGCATATAGCTTCCCCTGCCTTTGTAAAATAACACCGGCGCTACGCATATAAGGAGCGCTACGCATTGGGCTAGAACACAGAATTTTTTGCCACTGCTCTTCAAAATTCAAATTCTATCAGTCTCCTTTGCCTCCTGTAAGTTTAAATCATCTTGCTATTATCTTTGGTCAGTGTTTGGAGTTGTTTGAAGATCAGTTGTAAGAGTATGAATGTTGAAAAACACAAACCCTACTCTCTTGCAGTCCACTATTCACACGGCCCTATTTCCCACAGTTCCTCCCACATTTGGCGTTTGAAAAAAAAACACCAAATCCTCATTCTTCATCTCATTTAAGCCAACACAAATTTTGCAACCAAGACAGAGATTGCACCACTGAACTGCATACACCAGGAGGACACTGAAGCGCCGTGAAACACCTGATCCATTCTGGATTTTGGCTGAGGCTTTGTTGGCTGGGCATGATACATGATGGAGGGTCTTTGCTCCGAATTTGAGCAAATTCGGAGAAATTTTTGTCATTTTGAAATTTTTTGGTCCCAAAACAGATTTTTCAGCTATACGAGTAGCGCGTCGACGCGCTCGCTTATGATTGGGACACTTGCTGGAGGAAAACTTTATATTTTTGGGTTTTTCATGGTATTTTATGCATGCTCAAGTATTTCTGAAGCATTTCATCAAGTTCTGGATGATCAAAAGGCCTAAAAACACCATGAAAACCACCTTGTTGCCACCTTTTGCACCAGCAGGAAGTACTTCTAGGAGAATGAAGTTTTGGAAGGTAAAATGAGCTCCAAATTGAAAAATTACACTTGAGTTGGAAAGTAGACATCCAGGGCTTTCCAACGAGCTATCATGAGCTTAATTTGGATGTCGAGAAGTGCCCCAAAAATAGGCGGAAAGGTGCACTATGCATAGAGATCAGGGTGCTACGCATAGAGGTTTTTGGTCAAATTTTCATCCTCCAGCTCAGGAATTCGGCCAATTTTCACCAATTTCACTTCTTGATGGAATTTTTGACCCAGATTGACATAATTTGATGTGTATGATGTAACTTGGCACTTATTTACCTTATTCATTCACAAAATAGCAAAAATTTAATGTAATGAATCAGTTTCCTAGCATATAGGGGTTAGTTGTTTGACTACCTAGATTTCAGTTCCTTGTTTAGAATTGGTTCAAACTACTCCTAAAAGGAGGAGCTCGACCCATATAGGTTAGGGAATGGGTTAGCTTGGTCTATATGATGTAAATTTTCAGTCAGTAGCAAGGGTTGGACTCTTGGGAAGATTTTGGCACACTATTGTACATATTTTTCATATTTTGGCTAAGGAAAGATCAGAGGTTTTGCAGCACCTGTTGGGATTCTTGTGGCTTTCAGCTCTTGATGGTGTTATCTCTTAGTTTATTGTAAGTTTATTCATTTTAAAATGTATGCCATTCCCTTCTTATGCTTCTGAAACTAAATGAATGAGTAAATGAGGTTGAATTCATTGTTCACAGTGCTCTTCCTTTAAATTTGTTTAGTTTTACATGTTTTCGCTAGTTTGGAGAGGATCCATGTTCTCCTTTGCCCTCTTCAGCTCCTTGTCATTCTGATCCATCCATACACCTGATCAAAGGCATCAAGACTACTGCCTACCTCGCCCCAACTCGAATTCTTCAAAGATCTGGCCTTATCCTCGGACCCAAAATTGGTTTTCCCGTTTCTCCAACAAAAAACTCAAAAATCTAAATCAAACTTTCCTATATCTTTACTAGCCTAAAATCAGTTCCTATTTTAAGTCATCTCGCACCCTATTGCTCATTTTATCGAGATTTACTAGAGAGAGCCCTCTCCTGTCCTCGTAGGGCTAGCTATGAAGCTGAGCTTGCTTTGATGTGGCCTTGAGTTTTGCCTTCCTCAGCCTGAGGCAGATTTGAGCGCTAACATAGTGGCGACCATACTGGGGACGAATAAATGGTTTGCTTGTTGATGTCATTTGTTTTATAAGCTATAGACAGAGCCTGAAGTTATGCCAGGCAGCCTTCGAAACGCTTTTGCTTTGCATTAGCAGAAGTAGATAAACGTTGATTTAGTCAATCTCCGGTATAGCTTGTAAACGTGACATCTAACTTGTTAATTACCCCAGTACATGTATCAAGTTCATATCTGATGGTTGATGGTGGACAACGATCAGACACTGGAAAGGCTGAAATCATTCACGTGGCGATTCCAAATCATTTTCCAGATCAGATCCAAAGACTCCACTGGAGGATGATCCCAACTAGCAAAAACATGAAAGGACAACATGGACAGATCAGGTATTCAAGTTGGAATTTCATCCAAGACATTTTGTTCTTTGTCGTAAATTATTTATTCTTTTTTCCCAAGAATTTCAAGAAGGCTTTGCAAAGTATATTGTATTTGAGAAAAGATCCCAAGCCTGCATTTGATTCTTTCCCTTTGAAAATTGTGAATACCAAAGATTTGCATGCCTTTGAGCTTGATCAGGATCCTTTTCTGAATTTTTTGATGACCATCTTCAAATTGATGAGCCCCAAGAGACCAAGACTGATTATATACCTGTTGTACATACCCCTACACCTTGTAAAATTCCAGATCGGTATAAACCTCTTGTTTTACCTTATGTTCTCCATGTTTTCCCCAAAAACTATGATCTATACCTGCCGAGGTTCGATGGTGAAAGTAAGAATGTCAACGCTGAGCAACATGTGCAGAATTTTGAGTCTTTTCTTGACCTTTTTGAAGTTGATGTAGAAGATGTCAGTATAAGGCTTTTTGCTCTTTCTTTGCAAGCTAAAGTGAAGAGTTGGTTCACAACCCTGCCTGATACGAGCATCTCAGATTTCCGGCAGTTCGTCAAAGTTTTTCTCGACAGGTGGATGATCGGGCAGAACCTTTTCTTGATTATAGAAGAGTATAACCAGCTGAAAAGACTACCAGGGGAGACAATACAACAGTTTTCGGCCAGATTTAACCAAGTTTATTATTCGATCCCAATTGATATAAGGCCTACTCTTAGATCTGCTCTCTTGCACTATCCGGGTGCCTTTGATCCGAAGATGGAGTTTCAGCTGAGAGAAAGGAATATTGCAACACTTCACGAGATGAAAAATAGTGCAGTAAATGTAGAGGCGCATCTGTTGATCTGAAGGGCAAGGTTGAAAGAAGAAGAGATGAAAAACATATATCTGGTCGAATCAACATCTCTAGAGGTGAAGCTTGACATTTTGGTAAGTGCAGTAGAAGAGATGATGCAAAGGATCACCCCAAGGAATGATTATGATGTTCAAGCCCATGGCTTGTTGATTGAAGAAGAACAAATGGCCGCTCCAAAACATTTTATTTCTTATCCTAGTTGTCATAGATCTGATAATGATTGTTTTGTAGATCACCTTGGTGAAGAAAGAACTATTGATATGACCTGCATGCTTGATGATATGTTTTATACCGATGATTTGCCTCAGTTTGATCAGTATGATGATGATTATGTTCTCCAAACAGAAGCTAATCTTGCAATCAAACAAGCAGCTAGTTTGTGGGAGGAAGAAGTTCATTTTCAGCAGCTTGAATACAATGTTCAACCATCACATATCATCTATGACAGTGACGAGGAAAGTGCAGCAAATTTTGAAGTAAGTGAAGAATCTTTGCCTTTTTGTTTTGATTCATGTTAGTTCATCAGAGACAACTTCCATGCAATCAGAAATCAGCTGTCAACAAGTTTTGATTTGGACCATCTTGAGAGCAATAAAAACCTTGTTCAAGACTTCTCATATTCAGCTTTGCAGCCCCGGAATGCCATTGATTGTCAAGTTGTAGATGAAGGCATGAAAGCTGACACATATGATCAAATGATACAAGAAGGTTCCCTACCTTTCTGTTTTGAATCATTTCAACTTTTGAAGGGAAATTTGCATAGTACATCTTCAGTGAAGAATGAGCAGCATGTAGGCAATCATGTAATCACATTGGAACCAATAGAAAATGGGTTGTAGCAGTAATGTCAAGTTTTTCATGATCCAATAGCTGATGTTTTGGATGACGTTTGCAGTCAAAGTCTCTCTCCATTGACTATATGTGAGCTTGAAACGTGCATTGATACAAACTTGATCCTGCAGCCGATTTCTTTGTCATTTTCAGCAGAGGTCTCGTCACAAGGCTCAAATCAAAGTTTGCATTCATGGTATGAGGAAAAGAGAAGTAATTCATTGGCTGAGCTAAGTTCTAGTGTGCTTGAATTTCAAGATCCTTATGCAGTGTTTTTGGAGGCAGATAGAGAATTCATATCATTCAACAGATCTGTTTCTAAGTTATCATGGGAGTTGCCTTTCAGTAGTTCTCTCTTTTTGTTCACAAATGAGAACTTGCGGAAAATTCAAACAGTAGATGGAATACTTACTTGGTTGCACTGGTTGTTTCATTTCACTTGATCAGGTGATGAATGAAACTGTTAGAGTAGGTTGTGATGAATAAGCTCCCCTTTGAGCATCATTTTCAGTTTCTCAGTTGTGTTTCAGTATCGCGTCAGTTTTTAGTTGAGTCATGAGTCATTTGTGAATCAATTTTCAGTCTTGTTGTTAACTTAGTTTGTCTCGGTTTTTAGTCATGCATTTCAACTTGAGTTTTTGACTCCATTTCCCAATGGATGAAGGCACTGGTTTGCTCTCCCAAAGATCTGCTGTTCTTGGCACCTCCAAGGAGCTACCATCCCCATTGGAGCCAATGTTAGTGTCAGTCTTTCTAGCCTCCCTAAAGTGATCAAATATGCTCTTACAAAGTGGTCTCAGAGTGTCAAGGTCAATTTTGTCATTTCAAAGAGTCTTCAAGAAAAATTTGGTCACTAGGCATTAGGTCTAGGGTTTGCTTTCACTCCTTTCAAACTTGCCCAAATGTCAGTCTATGTCACTATTCAACTAAGTCTATCATCAATCATATGGTTTTTATCATCATATCAGGTTTCATTGGATCATGTTACACCTTGTTCATGCTTCAGTTGCGCCTAGGCAAGGTTCATTTCCCTCTCCTAGGGTTTTGAAGGAAATTTCTCTTGAATGGTCAAATTATTAGCAAAACTTGTATCCAGATGTTCATACACCTTCCCCTATCCTTCATGTACCTTATTAAACACTTCCCATCACTGAGATCCCCCAAATTCCTCATTTTTCCACAAACCCTAGTTTCTTGCCACAACTTGGCAATTTTCTAGGCTAGGCCTGTGTTTTGCTCTTTTGGACCCCTTCCCCTCACTCGATCTATGATATTCCAATTTCCCCTACTTCCTAACATCCCTCCCTACTTCCAAAAATTTCCCCAAGAATTTAGAAGTCCCTTATCCCCTTCATTTCGCTTCATTTCGACAAAATCCCTTGTTTCACACATCGGGATAGGTTTCACTCAAATGATGTTTCAGAGCAATAAAAGATGAATTTTGGAAAAATGAGAGAGCTTTTGTTCAAAACATGCCAAGGAAGAAAAACCTCCTTCACTTTTTACACAGGTATAATGGTTTTGGAGAAATGTCAAAACTACAATCGCCTCGGGAGAATTGATGCACCTCTGAAGTGACCTTGGGAAAATCAAGTTTTCTCCTAGCTTGGTTGGCCAAATAAATTTATTGATGAGTCAAAGGATAATTAAACAAAACCATATTTCCAATGAGCTATCATGAGCTCAATTTGGAGTTGAGGAAGGCATTCAAAAGTTGACTGCAACAGCACTCTGCCTTGAGGCAACCTCATTTGGCACATTTTGACAAGTCTTGGGAGATTTGATTTTTGACAAGAAAAATGAACTCCAAATTGAAAAATTCTAATTTTTTGGAAATTATACTCAAATACCTTTCCAACGAGCTATCCTGCACCTGATTTGGACACCGGGAAGGCCTCCAAAAGCCTCCTGAAAAATGGCGCTATGCATATAGCTTCCCCTGCCTTTGTAAAATAACATTGGCGCTACGCATACAAAGAGCTCTACGCATTAGGCCAGAACACAAAATTTTTTGCCACTGCTCTTCAAAATTCAAATTCTCTCAGTCTCCTTTGCCTCCTGTAAGTTTAAATCATCTTTCTATTATCTTTGGTCAGTGCTTGGATTTGTTTGAAGATCGGTTGTAAGAGTATGAATGTTGAAAAACACAAAACCTACTCTCTTGCAGTCCATTATTCACACGGCCCTATTTCCCACAGTTCCTCCCACATTTGGCGTTTGAAAAAAAGCACCAAATCCTCATTATTCATCTCATTTAAGCCAACACAGATTTTGCAACATCATGGAGGCGGACAACAACACATCATACAACCAAGACAGAGATTGCACCACTGAACTGCATACACCAGGAGGACACTGAAGCGCCGTGAAACACCTGATCCATTCTGGATTTTGGCCGAGGCTTCACTGGCTGGGCATGATACATGATGGAGGGTCTTCGCTCCGAATTTGAGCAAATTCGGAGAAATTTTTGTCATTTTGAAATTTTTTGGTCCCAAAACAGATTTTTCAGCTATACGAGTAGCGCGTCGACGCGCTCGCTTATGATTGGGACACTTGCTGGAGGAAAAATTTATATTTTTGGGTTTTTCATGGTAATTTATGCATGCTCAAGTATTTCTGAAGTATTTCATCAAGTTCTGGATTATCAAAAGGCCTAAAAACACCATGAAAACCACCTTGCTGCCACCTTTTGCACCAGCAGGAAGTAATTCTGGGAGAATGAAGTTTTGGAAGGGAAAATGAGCTCCAAATTGAAAAATTTCACTTAGTTTGGAAAGTAGACATCCATGGCTTTCCAACGAGCTATCGTGAGCTCAATTCGGATGTCATTAAGTGCCCCAAAACTAGGCTGAAAGGTGCGCTACGCATAGAGATCAGGGCGCTACGCATAGAGGTTTTTGGTCAAATTTTCATCCTCCAGCTCAGGAATTCAGCCAGTTTTCACCAGTTTCATTTCTTGATGGGATTTTTGACCCAGCTTGACATAATTTGATGTGTATGATGTAACTTGGCACTTATCTACCTTATTCTAAATGATTCATTAACAAAATAGCAAAAATTTAATGTAATGAATCAGTTTCCTAGCATATAGGGGTTAGTTGTTTGACTACCTAGATTTCAGTTCCTTGTTTAGAATTGGTTCAAACTTCTCCTAAAAGGAGGAGCTTGACCCCTAGAGGTTAGGGGATGGGTTAGCTTGGTCTATATGATGTAAATTTTTGGTTAATAGCAAGGGTTGGACTCTTGGGAAGATTTTGGCACACTATTGTACATATTTTTCATATTTTGGCTAAGGAAAGATCAGAGGTTTTGCAGCACCTGTTGGGATTCTTGTGGATTTCAGTTCTTGATGGTTTTATCTCTTAGTTTATTGTAAGTTTATTCATGTTTAAATGTATTCCATTCCCTTCTTATGCTTTTGAAACTATATGAATGAGTAAATGAGGTTGAATTCATTGTTCACAGTGCTCTTCCTTTAAATTTGTTTAGTTTTACATGTTTTCGCCAGTTTGGAGAGGATCCATGTTCTCCTTTTCCCTCTTCAGCTCCTTGTCACTCTGATCCATCCATACACCTGATCAAAGGCATCAAGACTACTGCCTACCTCTCCCCAACTCGAATTCTGCAAAGATCTGGCCTTATCCCCAGACCCAAATTTGGTTTTCCCGTTTCTCCAACAAAAAACCCAAAAATCTAAATCAAACTTTCCTATCTCTTTACTAGCCTAAAATTAGTTCCTATTTTAAGTCATCTCGCACCCTATTGCTCATTTTATCGAGATTGACTGGAGAGAGCCCTCTCTTGTCCTCGTAGGGCTAGCTACGAGGCTGAGCTTGGTTTGATGTGGCCTTGAGTTTTGCCTTCCTCAGCCTGAGGCAGATTTGAGCGCTAACAGGTACTTGTCACTCATTTAAATCGGTTAATTAGAGTAGGGGAAGCTTGATTTTAGTTTAGCGTGTTTGATTTCTAACTATCAGAAGAACTAGTGGAGGTCAAGCTGTGGAAGTGGAACTTCAACCACACTCAGTGATAAACTAGTTAACTGATCAATAAGCCCAAAATAATTATTGCATGCAAAGAATTAAAGTTACCCAGTTGAGATGGAAATTCTAATGCAGTGTACTATTAGTCGTAGCATATTTCAATGTGTTCAGGTGTTGCATGCTGTCAGAGGAAGGACCTAAAGGAATTTCACAATTCAATAGTGGGAAATTCCTAAATAATAAGGGCCGATTTCCCAGAAGAACAATGCAAGGAAATAAAATCTTGGAGTGCTGGAAAATTGGCTAAGTGTTGGCCAAATTCATTCAGTCAGGCAGAGGGATAGACTATACACTTGCAGGGTGTGCTCAAGATTGACAAAGTATATGTATTTCATCTCTATTATCTTATTAATGCAATATATATGGTATGGGGTTTTGAGCAGTTTCTTTCCCCTAGATAAATCTCTATGCATGTGTGATGTTTCTTTTTGAATGTCTATGCTTTGTGCTCTAGATGGTGAAAAATTCAACATAGCAGTAGAGTAGCTTCAAGTCTTGTGATTTAGTAAATTTCAGGAGGAATTTTAAATCGACACATTAATTTCTACATGGTATCATAGCTAGAATCACTGTAGAGCAAATATTTCGAAGATGTAATTGCAGGAGGCTCGAATTTTAAGATCAACGTTGCAGGTTTTATTTAGGACTCAGACTATGGATTTCAATGGAATCATGCTAGAGTATGCCTTGGAAGGCACCTCAAACTTTTTTGCATGGAAGGACCGCGTGGAGAAAGTATTGGATGAAAATGGGCTGCTAGAACACATCAAGACAGATGTAGCAAAACCCCCAGAATCTGATGCCCAAAATCTTACTCAATGGAATAAATATGTGGCCAAGGTGAGGTGAATCATATTAGAGGGATTACGGGATCATATTGTCTCAAACCTCCATGGAAAAGAGACTTTTCTCGTGATGCTGAAAGCACTGACAAAATTGTTCGAGAATAGAATTGACCACAAGAAGCTGGCACTCAAGGACAAGATTCGAAGTATTAAGATGGAGATGAATGACACAATTCCGCAGTATCTAAGCTAGTATACAAAGTGTCATGACGAACTTTGTAGGTTTAGTGTTAATGTCCTTAAACAATACTTGGTATTTCTAGCCCTTTTGGGCCTTCCCAAGAGTTAGCATAGCTATCAAGATTTCGTAAATGGTAGGGATAAACTACCAAGTTGGGATCACTTATGGTCTAATGTCCTTAAAGAATACTTGGTAGTTCTAGCCCTTTTGGGCCTTCCCAAGAGTTACAATAGCTATCAAGATTTCGTAAATGGTAGGGATAAACTACCAAGTTGGAAGCACTTATGGTCTAACCTGGTATAGGAGGAAATAAGGTGGAATACCAGAGATGGGACGTCTTCTAAGGGAGATCATTTGGAGAACATTTCCTTGGCTAGAAAGGAAAAGAAATGTAAAGGGAAGAAATCCTAATCCAAAGTAGAATCTAGTCAATGGGGCAAGAAGAAAGACTTGTCCAGAATCAAGTGCTTTCACTGTTGTGAATTCAAGTACTATGCCACAAAATGTCTACACAAGAAGACCTCGCGTGGAGCAGTAGGTGAATCCTTGGCTTCACATTTCGAGCTTAACTTCACTCTTATTACATGCATGGCTAACATAGTGATGGGAAGCATGTGGTACCTGGACAACGCTGCCTTGTTCCATATGATGGGGAATAGATATTTTTTCAGTGATTTGGAGGATAAATATCTCCATATTAACATAGAGATGGGAGATGATGGAAGGTACAACACTACTAGGATTGGTACAGTTACCTTTTAGACGTAGCCAGGCTCCCCTCTCAGAGTCAAGGATGTGATGTTTTTTCCAAGTCTAAAGAAGAATCTTGCCTTCATTGTAATTTTCGAAGATCGTGGTTATGATGTGATTTTCAAAAAAGGAAAGGCATTCTTAATACACATAGCCATAGGACATGTGAAGAATATTGGGGTTCGTGTGAAGAATCTCTACAAGCTAGATGTGGAGGATTATGTTGCATTGAGCACAAAGGCAAAGAAGGTGAAGAGCCACAGTGTCCATAAACTTTGGCATAGAATGTAAAAATTTTGAATAATATAACACTTATTCACAGAGATTATCCTGATTATACACTATTGCGGAATGCATGCATAATACATAACCTCCTCTATGTTGATCATCAATTTTGGGAAATTAAAAACAATGAAACATCAATTGCATGGGCAGATTAACATGGTATGTAACCGGGGAAAGCATACTGCTGAAAACCCCCAACTATCTATATATTATATTGATTGAGAACATGTAACAATACATAGTACAATACTCCTCACAAGTACTCAGTACTATCTCCACCTACTACACACCAACTAGCTCAGATCTGAATCAATCATAGGTTCAAATCTCCTCCGATGCTTTCCTGCCTCCAGAGCTCAATCCTGCATGAGAATAGATGAGAATGGCTGATCCAAACTCGTATTCCCTTGGCTGAACCATGCAATCCTCATTGGAAATACTCAATCCATTGATTGTGCAAATCTCATGCACAACTATAGTCACAACTGACAGCTGTCTTGCCCTTTCACTCACCTCTAACACCTGTCTCCACTGAACTGTCCATGCATTGCGTTAACTGATGTATTCTTTAGTTGCTTTATGAGTTAATAATTAGTGAATTAATTAATAACTAATTCACATCACTCATCACTAGTGTATTATGCAGTTAGAATAAATACAACTAGTTCAACCAAGTCAAACTGAACACAACTGCATCAACTCCTCAATCAACTCCACCAAACTCAATCTCTTGAGTTCTAACTGAAGTCCTTCATGCAATAGCTCAACTGACCCATAAGAAAAGCGTATTTCCTTCTGACAGCTTCATGTGCCACATTCGTAGCTCGAACTGAAGTGCTCCAAGAGGATAAGATAATGTTTATAGTCCAAATATTATTAAGAGCTAATAATATTCGACTGTTCTATTTTTAGCCTAATAGTCTAAAAATAGACTCCACCCATATGTCTAAAAATAGAAGTCCATCTATTTTTACCAACATGACCAATCATCCACAAATAGCATCCTGCAACTTATAGACCATGATCCATATGTCTAAAAATAGACTTTGCGCCAAAAATAGCTTGCAGGCCCACTTAGTGAAGGCAACTCCTTTCCACTAAGCTCCATTATCTTGTTGCATTTTCAACACTCCCTCTCAACAAGATATGGATTACATGCAACCCCTATCTTGCCTCGGTGGTATTCGAATTTGCTCCTGGTGAGCGCCTTCGTCAAGATATCAGCATCCTGATCCTCTGTTGGAATGTATGAAAGTAACCTGATTCTCTGTTGCACACAATCTCTGATGTAATGGTACCTGATGTTGATGTGCTTGGATCTATCATGAAATATTGGATTAGCCGAGAGTTTAATGCAACTCTGGTTATCACAATAAATCACTCTCCAAGTGTGACCCGAACAACCCGACTAGGATCTTCCTCATCCATATAGCCTCGCATGCAACCAAACTTGCTGCCATATACTCAGCCTCTGCTGAACTGAGTGCCACGGATCTCTGCTTCCTGCTGTACCAAGAAACTGCTATCGAACCGATACTGAAAATCCCTCCAGATGCACTCTTTTTGTCTGTTGGGCTCCCTGCCCAATCTACGTCCGTGAAGCTACATAGCTTCACCTCATCCTCCTGTCTGTACCACAATCCATATCCCGATGTGCCTCTAAGATAATGCAATACATGCTTGCCTGCCTTCCAGAAGATCTTGGTTGGCTTAACCATAGCTTTTGAAAGCTGGTTAACAGCATAGCATATATTGGGTCATATATTGACGAAATACATAAGCGACCCCACCAACTGTCGATAAACAGTGGCATCCACTACCTCCATTGAAGTAGCATCCTCCTTCCTCCAACCTCCAGGAAGAGGAGTATCAACAGGCTTGCAACCATGCATGTTGAACTTCTCCAGTATCTCCCGAGCATACTTACCCTGAGAAACAAATAGTCCATCACTACGTTGCCAGATTTCCAATCCCAGGAAATAATGAAGGAGGCCCAAGTACTTCATCTCAAACTCTCTAGCAAGATCATCCTTGCATGAAAGTATCAACAGCTCATCACCTATCAAAATCAAATCATCTACATAAAGTACAATGATAAGCAACTTACCCTCCACCACAATATAGTATAGGTTAGGATCCGCCTCACTCTTGGAGAATCCAAGTCCGGTGAAATAACTATCTATCCATGTGTACCAAGCACGTGGTGCTTGTTTCAACCCATACAGCGCTCTATTGAGCCTACACACATGTGACTCGCTGCTGAAGATATCGAAACCTTCGGGCTGCTCTATGTACACCTCCTCCTCAATGACTCCATTTAGGAACACAGTCTTCACATCCATCTGATGAATGTGCCACCCCATCTACGCTGAGAGAGCAAGAATCTTTCGTATGGAAGAATACCTTGCGACAGGTGCAAAGGTCTCCTCATAATCGATCCCCTCTATCTGTGAGAAGTCTCGGGCAACAAATCTTGCCTTGTACTTCTCCACACTCTCGTCAGCTACTTGCTTCACATTGTAGATCTATCTCGAACCCACCACTGATTTCCCCTCCGATCTTGGGACAATCTCCCATGCACTATTTCTGACAATCGAATCATACTCTTCCACCATGGCATCTACCCATGTGGGATCCTCCACAGCTTCCTCGAAATAGGATGGCTCAGTCACAACACATTTGCTCACAAGAGCCATGTATCCAGTGTACCAATAAGGAGACTGTCTATGTCTGCATTGAGCTGTAGGTGGTCCTACAACCTTCTCTGCATCTTGAGCTAGTCGCTCAGCTTCTGTAATTCGTTTTCGCCCTCTAATGGTTGGCTCTGCATGAGTGGCCTCTTCCACTCCATGAACTTCGTCCTGTGCTGATCCACGTCCTGAATCTCATCCTTAGGAACTAATAGCTCCTCATCTACATGCAAGTGTGGCTCCCTCTCAAGCGAACACTTCATCGCTTTCTCCTCCTGAAACTTGATATCCCGTCGCACAACAGTCTTGCGACTGTCTGGAAAATACACACGATAGTTATGGGGTGTATCAGTGTACCCCACAAATATCCCAACCTCTGCGGTCAGCTCTAGCTTCTTCCTGGCATCCTTCGTCACATGCATGTAAATGTTAGAACCAAAAATCCTCAAATGGGAAATATCAGGCCTCTTACCAGAATAAGCCTCCTTGGGTGTACTCATGCCAAGTATCTTGTGAGGACAACGGTTCTGCACATATACTGCAGTATTGCATGCTTCCGCCCATAAGTGAAGGGGTAGGCCCTAATCATGCAACATCGCCCGTGCAGCACCCACGATCGTTCTGTTCTTCCGCTTAGCAACCCCGTTCTGTTGTGGATTATGGGGAGCTATGAGCTCTCTTCGAATCCCTTCTGCGCTGTAGAAGTCCTTGAACTCGCCAGAGATGAAATAACCACTATTGTTGCTCCTAAGAGCCTTCACCTTCTTCCCTGATTCCTTCTCAACCAGTGCTTTGAACTCACAGAACTTTGAGTATGTCTCGCTCTTCTTCTGCATGAAGAAGATCCATCACTTCCAAGAGAAATAATCAACAAAGATCACATAGTACATGTGCTTTGGTGTCGAAGCTACTGAGAAAGGTCCACACACGTCTGTGTGAATTCTCTAAAGGATCGTCGTGGCATGACTATTCTTCTCGTGAAAGGTGGTTTTCACAAATTTTCCCAAAGTACACACCTTGCACTGATCTGACTGCGTAAGAGTGCCTTTAGGAAGCCCAGTAGTAATCTGCTGCAGTATCTTCAAGGCTCCATGGTGAAGGTGGCCCAATCTCCTGTGCCACAGCTCACCATCATCCCAGCTCACCAATCCTTCTGCTTTTCATGCCATTGTTGCGCAGCCATCTACATGCAACTGATAAAGGTTCCTGACTCGAACCCCTATCTTCTGGGTTTCTCCAGTTGTCTTGCTGCGCAGGAAAGCCTTTCCCTCGCTGAAAACAACATCATATCCCTTGTCTTCTAACATCGCCACAGAGATAATATTCTTCTTCAATCCTGGAACATGCATCACTTCCTTCAATACGAATGGTTTTCTAGACTCCCTCTCAAAGGAAATGGTACCGATACCGGTCGCACTATATCTACCATCATCGCCCATCTCGATGTGCACTCCAAGATCTTTCTCCTCTAGATCAGAAAACAAATCTCGATCCCTTGTCATGTGAAAAGATGCACCACTGTCCAAGAACCATACCGATACCATCACACTTGATACCAAGCATGCGATCAAGGAAAAATCCAGCTCAAACTGCGAGGCTAAGGCCTCTCCCACTGCAGATCCAGCAGCTTGCTTATTTTTCTTCTTTTGCGGACAATTTATGGCATAATGTCCGTGTTGGTGACAGTGAAAGCACTTCACCTTGGACATGTCTTGCTTCTTGCCTTTCGCATCGGAATGAGAAGCTTTCTTGTTCTTCCCCTTCTTTTCTTTGGCAGCCAAAGTGCAATTTTCTTCATCAGGTGCCTTTGATGAAGATCCGTCCCTGGTATTCCGCCTGATCTCCTCTTGCACAAATTTGACCAAAGTCTCTCCCATCCTGGTAATTTCTCCTGACCATTGACAGAGTCCTTATAGGAATTCCAACTCTTTGGAAGACCAAGTAGAGCCAAGCTCACCAAGTCCTCATCATCGACAATCACCCCCACACTTCCCAGCTCATCCCTGCACTGGGTGAACTTCGTGAGATACTTGGGCATACTGTCTCCTTTCTCACACTTGTTTCTGAGTTTTTCCTTGAGCACCAACTTCCTCTAGTCGCTCTTGCTTTGGAATAAATCTATCAACACTTTCCACATCAAGTATGGAGAAGCCTTTCCATGCAGGCTGGACACAATGTGATCCTTCACGCCCTCCAACAGAATCCTTCAACACTTTGTTGTCTTCTTTTGCCAAGCCTCAACTTGAGAAGTATCAGTAGGCTTTGGGACCTCAGCCTCTATGAACTCCTTCAGCCCATTGTCATCTAACACAACCTCCATCCTGTCTTTCCATGCAATATAATTCGAGTTTCCTTCAAGAACATACTCCAATCGCAAACCGTTGAAAGACATTTCAACTTTGACACCAAGAAAACATTGCTACAAATTCGAATTCCACCAGCTCAAAACTTAACCGCTTCTGATCTAAAATTCGTGAGAAAAAAATATTTCTCGTACAGAGATTTATTGTATGGTCATTCACCGGATATCTCACCTTCCAAAAGAAGGATGAATCTAGAGGCTACCTGGCCCGATTACAGACTCTCCCTGAAGAAATAAAATGTAAACACTTTCTGAATAATAGGTCAGATGATCAACTCTGCTCTAATACCATGTAGAAATTTTGAATAATATAACACTTATTCATAGAGATTATCCTGATTATACACTATTGCGGAATGCATGCATAATACATAACCTCCTCTACGTTGATCATCAATTTTGCGTAATTAAAAACAATGAAACATCAATCACATGTGCACATTAACATAGTATGTAACCAAGGAAAGCATACAGCTGAAAACCCCCAACTATCTATGTATTATATTTATTGAGAACATGTAACAATACATAGTACAATTCTCCTCACAAGTACTCAGTACTATCTCCACCTGCTACACACAAACTAGCTCAGATCTGAATCAATCACAGGTTCAAATCTCCTCCGCTGCTTGCCTGCCTCCACTGCACAATTCTGCATGAGAACAGATGAGAATGGCTGATCCAAACTCATATTTCCCTTGGCTGAACCATGCAATCCTCATTGGCAATACTCAATCCATTGATTGTGCAAATCTCATGCACAACTATTGTCACAATTGACAGCTGTCTTGCCCTTTCACTCACCTCTAACACCTGTCTCCACTGAATTGTCCATGCACTGAGTTAACTGATGTATTCTTTAGTTGCTTTATGAGTTAATAATTAGTGAATTAATTAATAATTAATTCACATCACTCATCACTAGTGTATTATGCAGTTAGACTAAATACAACTAGTTTAACCAATTCAAACTGAACACAACTCCATCAACTCCTCAATCAACTCCACCAAACTAAATCTCTTGAGTTCTAACTGAATTCCACCATGCAATAGCTCAACTGATCCATAAGAAAAGTGTATTTCCTTCTGACATCTGCATGTGCCACATCTGTAGCTTGAACTGAAGTGCTCCAAGAGGATAAGATAATGTTTATATCCAAATATTATTAAGAGCTAATAATATTCGACTGTTCTATTTTTAGCCTATCAGTCTAAAAATAGACTCCGCCCATATGTCTAAAAATAGAAGTCCATATATTTTTACCAACATGACCAATCATCCACAAATAGCATCCTGCAACTCATAGACCATGATCCATATGTCTAAAAATAGACATAGTCTAAAAATAGACTTTGTGCCAAAAATAGTCTGCGGGCCCACTTAGTGAAGGCGACTCCTTTCCACTAAGCTCCATCATCTTGTTGCATTTCAAGACTCCCTCTCAACAAGATATGGATTATCTGCAACCCCTATCCTGCCTCGGTGGTATTCGAATTTGATCCTAGTGATTATTATTCTATGATTATCATTATTGTTATTATTATTATAGATATTTATAGATCAAAAAACGGAATATAAAATACATAGAGAAAAACAAATTATTTTTATTAATAATTGTATTTAAATAATAATAATACCAATAGTTGTTGGAAAATAATAGTGATATATATTTGTACAAATATAAAATAAATAAATAAAGGAGAAGAATAAAAAATCACAAAGACAGGGTCGAAACCCAACTCTTACTCAATTTCCAACCATCGTCTCTATTGAGATTATTGGCATGTTTTTCAATTTCAATAACCTCTCTCGACTTCCTATGGTTGAAATGATCAATCTTCGCAATCACCTTGGAATCTTTGATGCATACATGATGCTTATTTTTCTTTGCATGTTCAGCAGTAGTTGAGGATCGGGAATGATTATGTCTGATGTTTGTTGCATGCTCACGAATTCTCAGATAACCCTCCTTAGTTCTCACACAACCTCCTCCTTAGCAAAATTTTCCTCTTCCCAGTCTTCTCCCAATCCCTCAGTCTACTCCTCATTTCCTGTCGTGACTGGATATCCCTCTCCCCTATCCCTTTCTACCCCCTTGGTTCTCTCCTCCTTCCCTCCCTGGAAGAATTTTGTTTTCAGCACTTCTTTCCCAAGCTCTCCCAATGTGATTAATAACATTCATAACTATTCACTCAAGGGAATTGAAAATAACAATAAGGTTTTTAGTAAAAGTTTTAGAATTAATAATAATTGTTGACACCTAATCATTGGGATTGGGTGAATATATGTAAATAGTCTAAATAGTAAATAAGGAGAATAGGAATATGAAGAGCCACTTGGAGGTGAAGCCCAAGATTATCTCCCTCCATGTATATATCCATGAGAAATATTAATGCAAAGAAATAATTTGGATGGTGGACTTACCTCCTAGCCTGACATGGTATCAAAGCGAGCTCCATTTTTGGATTTTCTCTGCACTTGTAACTCCCTTCTGCCTATGTTCTGCCTATTTTGCAGAACTGAGACCTCTGCCATTTCATAACTGACACCTTCTGCCTAGAGCATTGAAGTGCATCAAATTGTGTGTGTCTGAGGTGTTGTGCTAGAAGTTGAACGTTGTTGAATGTTGTGCATTGAAACCATAAGTGCGCGCCATTTGGTATGTTATAGCAGTTGGTATTTCTTGTAATACTGCTCATACGTTGAATGATATTATGTTGTGTTGAAGTGTTGTGAAATGCAATGTTGAATGGAGTGTTTAACGTTGTGTATAATCTCCTCTCACCACACTGGCTTGATTTTACAAGCATAGTGTATGAACATTGGCCTGACATTACATGTATGCATAGTTTATATCACCAGTTTCCTATTATATTAATTGCATAAGATTTTTAATTGCAGGACCAAACCCATGACCACACTACAATAATTTTTAAACTGTGGTTTCAGTTTGAACCTGCCTCAGTATTATATTGCTTGTTATTTCCTCCAATTACCAACCCGATCTTTTGCGTTTTTTAATAATTTGCTCCCAGTGTTGTATGCTCTTCCTACTTTCTACACTATGTATTATGTCTCGCGCTCCTCCATACAACACTTCCATACCCCTCACCACTCTCGGTTTTCAACTCCATTAAATGCTCCATACCACATCTTTTCTGGAATGTTGCTTTAAAAGAAACATTGGTGCACCTCCCATACACTGCCCATCTAGTTGCCATACCAATCCATAGTCCACACATAAGCCCCGGTCCATACGTGAATCCACTCCCATTTTTTTTTACGTATCATGTTACGTCCATTGTAATTTTACCACAGTTGACTCCCCACTGTGTAACAAAATCTCTCCCACAACACCCTCGTCCCTCTCCCTCAACTTCAGTCCCTCGGCCTCTCCATTTGCGGTCCAGCTACCACTAATATTGTTTCATAATACTGCTCACACCATTTTCTCACAACATTTCATAATATCACTCACACCATTCGAGGGAAGAAGATAGCTCAGTTCCCACCATACATTGACCCTCCTCCCCATTCAACCCTTCCCCATATAATAACCTCCCCACCTACCACCTCCCACAAGTAACAACTCCCCAAAGTATTACCTTTTTCCTACATATCATAGTCAATTTCTTTTTCTAAATTTTACACCATGACTGCATTTTTACCACTAGGAGAGTAAATTTTATATATTGGCAGTAGAGCATATTTTTTACACAATACATAGTCTTTAAGATGCATTCATTGATGTCTATTGTTGGAGTAATCCTCTCTAGAAAAGAGAACTATCGATAATGGATAAGAAAGATTAAACACACTCTCATTTTCAATGAGTTGTAGAAAGGCGTTTGTGTAGGAGAAGGAGATGATGAACCTGCAAAACCCACCTCAGATAAGGAGATCACCATTTGGTAAAATAAGAATGGAAAGGCCTATGTCTTAATTGGAGCATTTGTAAATGAAGACGTGAGTCACCATACTTCACCACTTTCAATTGCTTTTGAAGCCTTACAGAAGTTGAAGGAACTCTATGACTCACACTCTAAACTTGAAGTTGTCCAATTGATGATTAAATTGTTCAGTCTTGAATTCAAAAATGATGATCCTCTTTCTTTATAATCATAAGTAAGATCTATTATGCATGATATCAAAACCACTAGTGTTCAAATAGACATTCCTCTCATATATTTTGTCAAGGCACTATATCCCACTTACTCAAATTATCTTGAGTCATTGCAAGCAAGTGGAAACCTCAAGGAAATTACCTTTGACTCCCTTGAGAATAAGTTATATAGGAGAGAGAAGGATTTTGGAAAGAAGACAATTCCTCAATATTCTGAAGAATCGTGCTTAATTTTCATCCAGAGGAAGAGGTGGTCGATGAGGAAGAGGAAGAAGAAATTTCAGAGACAGGGGGGCAAGCATCCTCAAGGAGAAAAGTTTGATCTTCATTGCATACGTTGCAATAGAGATGGACATGACGCATCTACATGTAAGTTTCCTTGGGACAAAATTGAGCAGGAAATAAATCAAGCCAAAGGTAAAACCAATGACAAAGATAAAGGTAAAGCAACTTAATCCACTCACTATGTTGTGGCATATTGTAATATTGGAGTAACTGAAGAATTTTTTAATGCTTCACTTACTTCTTGGAAAAATGATTGGTTGCTTGATTCAGGATAAAATTTCCACATTTCCTTTAGAAGATATTTTTTGAAGAATTTACTGACAATGTTGATGGAGTAGTATACTTTGCAAACAAATCAAAACTCAAGCCATCAGGGCTTGGCACATTCAGGGTCAAATTGCTTGGTCTTATAGACTTTCTTCTACATGATGTTTTATATCCCTCGGAGCTAAGGAGAAACTTGTTTTCCTTGGTCCACATCCACCAGCAAAGACACTCCATTCACATGTTTTATGGCAAGGTTGACATTAGAAAAGCATCAGATCACTCACTTGTCATGACAGGGATAGAAGAAGGAAGACTTCTCAAGCTGCAAGGTACCTTTGTTCATGCACAAAACTTATCATACAATTCTCATTATGATGAAGGTACATTTCCATCAATTATTTTATGGCATGCTATATTTGGAAACTTGAACTATGAAAACCTTTGCCTGTTGAAGAAAAATGGTGTTACAGGTTTGCCTACAATTCCTAGGAAACTTAACCAATGTGATGCTTGTCTTCTACGAAAGCATAGAAAACAATCTTTTCATGATTCACATTCCAGAGCATATAGAAAACTTGAACTCATTCATTCAGATTTATGTGGTCTAATGTCTATTCCTTAAGCAAATGGAAGTAAATATATGATGACATTTATTGATGACTACACCAGAATGTGTTCGGCTTATTTATTGAAGAACAATTCTGATGTTTTTCGAAAATTCAAGAAATTTCATACATGGATTGAAAATGATGCACAATCTCATATTGGCTCTATTCACACTGATAATGGAAAATAATACACTTCAAATGAATTTTAAAACTATCTTCACCAACATGGGATCAATCAAAAAATTGTGTCTTATAATCCCCAACAGGATGAAGTAGCTAAAAGAATGAATAGGACAATCTTAAATATGGTATGTTCCATGATGTGTTTCAAGAATGTGTTGTAGCGGCTAAAACCACCCTCCAAAATTTTGGCCTGCACCCAATTTCAGAGCCTCCCTTGAGAATTTCACTTGATGACTGCACACACTCAGGTTCACTCCATGAGCTCATATGAGTCTTCGCACTCAACTTGGTTTATCATTTCATCCAAGTTTTTGCATGTTGATGTCAAAGTTATGCTTGCGACTATGTTCTAGTTATACTTAAAGTCTTTGCTTTGTGTGTACTTGTTGTGTTCTCTATGAAAACATTTGTCGTACTCACACATGGAGTCACATTCACTATCGCACAAGCATCGTCACAGTCGACCAATGATCAATCACAAGTGTCATGCTTGTCACTTACACTGTCAATCAGTAATGTTGATCATGTGTGTCTAGATGGTTTGATTCATCTCGTCATCAAGTCATGTAAGTGTGTGTTTGCAAGATCACGTATGCATATTTCACTCGTTCACACACCTAGTCACTTTGTTGAGGTCCTGACGACCGGATTCCCCTCTAACATTCGAGCCATAACCCCACCATTGACTCAATTGAATGTCACCCAAAATAGTGCAGAAGCACCAAGCAAGCCATTCTAAGATGCGTTGTCCACAAGCAAATCAATCAACCTTCATGTTGGTAAACCGGAGAGTTTGACCCGACAGCCACCCTGAGACTGAATGCCCTCAAAAATCGTCTAGAGGCTGCAGACCTTGCTTGCTCTGCTGACCGAGAAAATTTTACAGACAGTCAAGACAGACGCCCAGTGCCTGTCCCTATCTCCCCTAGAAAATTGTGCAGTTTTTCCTTCCATCCCTCCCGACAGCCGACCCACTGCTCACCCTAAAAATTGCACTGTTTTCATGAGCAATTCCTATGCTACCCAGCAGTCCGCTCAACTCGGAAACTATGCAAAGGTGACCAGTAGGCCAGCCTCTCGGTATCAGCACAATTTTTCCCGCTAGCAGCTCTTGGCACCCGACTGATAGTTCCCTCCAAGAATTATGCAGTTTTTGCTGCCAAGTTCTAGAAGTTGTTTTCCAATTCCCTCTAGGAATTGCGTAGTTTTTACTTCCAAGCTCCCGACAGATGATAGCTGGTTCCCCTCAGGAATTGACCAGTTTTTGCTGCCAATGGCCCAACAACTGACTGCCAGTTACCCTCAAGAATTGTGTAGTTTTTGCTTCCAAGCTCCCTCTACCCACTCGTTCTGGAAATTGCGCAGATTTTTCTTACCCAGCCTTTCCATAGCCTGAATTATTCCTCTAAAAAATTGCGTATTTTTGTCCTCCAGCTGAGCCAAACCCCATGGACAGTCACTATCAATCTAGATTACCCATCTTCATCACCCAATGACTCTTGCGTAGTTTTCATCAACAGTTCTCAAAGCCTCCATCCCGCCTCGCAACCTTGTCACCTCTCTCGGTCACCTACATCCAAAATGATCATGCATCATGGTAGACTAGGAGGTTTATGGATTTGATGTCATCTGTCATGAGTGACTACATACATAGGTACACAAATAAACATGGCACAACGACGGATGGGATGAACAAAGGGAGCACATGTAGAAGGACAAATTCACCAACGGATGAACAAACAATGCATGCAAAGATATGTGCTCACGAACGGATGATCATGCAAAGATGTGTTTATAGATGGACAAACGAGCAAACATGCAAGATGTGTTCACGAAAGAATGAACGAATGGATGAACATGCACCTTTCACCAATGGATGAACCTGTCAAGCTTACCAACATACAAGCAAGGAGCAATGTGTGAATGCAACATCAAGAGAACCAATGACCATCGAAGACTCCATGCACTTTGCCATGCGGAGGTGAAGTTGTGACACACCATGAGGACATCCATCACCCAACGGCACTACTACTCCACATGCACACCAGCAGTAGGACGAATGTACTAGCACTATCATGTCGAGTCATGTCATCCACATCTCTATTGTGGGCCATGATGTCAATCAATGTAATGTAACATGGAAGTCCAAGAGGCCCACTTATTGTATGAAGAGTCATGTAAAGTCAAAACTTCATGGAAGTCAAATAGTCATGAGGGTATTTGAACAACTGCAAGAGCCAATTTCACCCTTGGCTATAAATACCCCCTCATTTATACATGCAAAGGACTTTTCACCTCAGCTCCTCCCACATAGCCTTGAGAGTCTATAATCTTTTCTTTGAGGAGTAAGTAGTGGCTCCAACGCCCCACTCACGGGTTTAGTGATGTATGGTGTAACGATGTGTCTTGGTAATTTCTCTTAATTCAGAAGCGTGCTATCAAGCCAGCACGTTTTCACACATGTATTGTAACTGTTGTAAGACTAATCTTAAACACTTGTAATGCATGTTGCTTTAACCTGTGTTTAACACTTGAACTAATTCACTTGTTGTAATACATATATGTTAATGAAAATGTATTGTATATTCTATTAACATTGTCTCACCCGTATTGACTACTCTCCTAGACATCAGACACACCTTTCATAGAAAAAAATTTATAACAATCGTTGCACTCGCGCGGACTAATCCACTGAGTGTTATACGTGTTATCTTACATTGTATGTTGTGACTGTCGCATCCGTGTGGACTGTTCCATCGAAAGTTGTGCATGTCTTATTGTCTTGTGTGTTCCTATCAGAGCTGGGACTACTCCCAACTGACTTGAGAATCACTCCCACCCTCTCCCTCTACAGTGAAAGAACCATTAACACAAGTGACACTTACAATCACTAAGAACGTGAATCTCACTTCTCGAAAGACAAATCAGACCACTCTAATATGCTGACAAGTAAGAGTTGAGGCAAATTTTTAATATAATGGCAATCGAGCCATCATACTGGATGGGACTCCCACACCAATTGGTGTAAGGTCTAGTTGGGACTTCATAACAGGGTGATCCCCTTAATGTTGGCAGATCTGGCACCATCAACAGAATGTAAAATTGATATTTCAGGTTGATGCATTTCTATGTGTTGTGTATGTAAAGAATAGACGTACATCTAATGCAATTAGAAATAAGACTCCTTATGAAATGTGGTATGGCCACATTCCTTCGGTAAAGCATCTCAGGGTCTTTGGTTCCACCTGTTATGCAGTGATACCAAAGGAACAAAGAAACAAACTTGGAGCAAGGAGATGTAAGTGTATCTTCTTAGGGTATTCAAATACCTCCAAAGCATACTATCTCTATGATGAAGTTAATAAGAAGTTTGTTGTATCTAGAGATGTGATATTTCTTTAATCTTCCAAAGTTGACAATGTTTTTGAGAGGTAGCTGATGAGCCTAGGTATTGCAACAAGAATGTTGCAACTCCTAAGGTTGTCGACTTTGATTATCAACCTAGGGTTCATACAAATCTAAGAGGTATCGACACTATATGTGCGGAATACAATGTGTCCTTCCTTTGCTATCATGATGTAATGGAATGCATGTACTGAAGCCAAATCCTAAACTAATTGCAGAGAATGAAATGTTCGAAATGGAACCTTAACCTAGTGCAAGAAAGAAAGTACAAGGAAAGAGACTGAATCAAATGCTAAAACACACCATTTTATAACTAACTGCTAAGAGGCTTTGCTTCAAAAGAATGCTAAGTTAACATGTATGTAATCCTATTGTCCTAAGCATGCAGATTCAAAACATCAAACATCATTATTGTGCATGGAAAGGACTGAAATAAATCTGTTTTTTTCTTTTTATTATTTTTGTGGAAAAACAAGTGTGAAAGCTAATCTCTTTTGGTGATGTGGCAAGTGGCTTAGGGATGTTGGAGTATGGTTGGAAGGTTTTGGAGGCCCTTAGGTGACCTTGTGTGGCTTCTTGGAGGTTTTCCCTCAATTCAACCTCAAAATAGACCACTACAAGAAAACCTACAGGATGTACTAAAAACCTACAAGATCCCTTGAAAACGTACAGGATACAGCCGAGAGAAAAAGGATGGATGTTGAAGGTGATGGAAATCTTAGGGAAGGTGGTTGGTGGATGGAATGAGGCAAGGGAGTTCCTAGGACCACTTCAGAATTGAAAACCAAATTTGGGAGATGGATGGATTTGTTCAAAAAGCTTGGAGAAGTTTCCTTGTGAAATGATGAAATTGGTGAGGGTTTAATGACCAAGCAAAAAAAATCCAAATTGGATAGGAATTTTTTTTTATTAACTAGAATGTCTTAGGTCCCTATTCCAAATAGAATCACTGAAAAATACCTCTGTTAACCCATGCAAAAAAAACAAAAAAAACATTACTAGTCGAAAATCTAGAAATTTGAGAACTAGTGAGCTAGCAAATCTAAAAAATGTTTAACCAAATCAAGTGAAAATGCGATGGGATATTTTTTTTTATGAACTAGAATGTTTTTTTTTATCTAATGCAAGTGGAACCAAATCGAGTGAAGCTTGTAAGCATGCTCTAAAAAATAGCAGAAATTTACTATTCTTTACTAAAAAGGAGGTCCAGCAATCTAGATTTGTGAATAAGAAGACTAATCCAAGCAACTCAATGATTACTATGAACTTCCAAAGCTTTTCCAAGGATTAAATAGTGCTTGTGACCTACAAAAGAACTTACATCAACCATTTAACTCAATCATACAACAATATATCATTAATACTAAACGCAGAAATAGAAATAAATAAAAACTAGAGATGCATGTGAATAAGCAGCAAAAAGAAGGAAAGAAAATGATACAAAAGGGCTTTGAGGTTCCTGGGATGGCCAAGACCAAGGAATCTCAGAGACCTATGGAGGAGAACAAGATTTAGAAGCTAAACATGACACCAATCTTCATTATTTTGATCAATAGAATTACATCCCTGCAAGAAAATACAATGGAGTTGTTGAAATACGAGTTCTCTCCATAATAACACTAATGAAAATATATCCCTAGAGGAAAATTCGACTTGGTATTTATACAAAATGATTAGGAATAATTCCCCATGAATGGAGGAAACTTTTCCCACCAAAATCCCTTG
The DNA here is from genome assembly GCA_031772625.1 of Pinus tabuliformis. NCBI lineage: Eukaryota > Viridiplantae > Streptophyta > Pinopsida > Pinales > Pinaceae > Pinus > Pinus tabuliformis. The sequence goes on along the minus strand of CM062817.1, from coordinate 1,206,114,065 downwards.
ATTAGTGGATCTGGTCCCTTGATCAATGAATCTGGTCCCTTGATTAGTGGAACACATTCCTAGATTTTCTCAATCATTGGAGTTCCACAATCTGTGCCATAATTCCATAATATCATGTTGCTTTATTATTTATTATTGATCTTCCTGTAGTAGGGAACAAGTCCTTAGATTATCTCCTCCTCCAAATATTCATAATTTGCCCAATATTCTCATAATATTCCACAAAAATAAATAATATTAGGCACAAATATCCAATTATTCATAAACCTTCCTAATAAATATATTAAATTTAAAAATAAATTATCTAATGTAGAAAGAGAGGTTTAATGTGCTGAAAGATGGTCACAGGACTTAAATTATTACTTTTAATTTAGAGGTATGAGCCTTAATTTATGTCTAATTTAGAGGCCCATCATACCTCCCTGCTGAAAGTGTTTCTCATCCTCTGAGAAACTTAGTGACCTCATTGTGCCTCATCCATGGCCTCGGTGGCCTCTCCCTTGTGCATTAAGAATCTTGGCATAATTTTTGCAAGGACAAGCCCAAAAACATATTTTTGCAAAGAAAAATCATTGTTTCTTGAGACCATTAGCTTCCTTCCTTGCCCTTATTCAGGATGAGTTCTTGAATATTTTTTATTCTAGCAAGGTTTTCCATATCCTTATCAACCCTCTGCTATGTTGTTCCACCATTTGGACACCTATAAAACCTTCAAACTTCCTTTAGATGAGAACTAGGACATCCTGTAGTAATTCCTGTCAAAACTACAAGAAACCCTGTTAAAACTACATGATACCAGTTTTGAGCATAAATGATAGTATGAGGTTAGGGCAAGCCCTAAACTTCACTCCCATGCCTTTTTCCCATTTTTAGGCCTTAGACAAAAGCTAAAAAGAGATTAGAGTCCTCTTGGATTGAAAATGGAAAGGATGCTCTGTTTGTTTTTTTTTTTCAAGAATGAAATGGGATGGATGAATGATGAATAGATAGTGAATATGAAGTGGATTGAGGGCTTGGAGTGTTGTGATGACTTGGCCTTTGCAAAAATTTGTTCTTTTAACTGCTATCCTCATTTCTTGAAATCATCACCCTTCCTAATTTGACTTTTCAACATTGCATGACTGAAGGAGTGAGCTGCAATTAACTAGTTGAAGGTGGCTAAGACTGCTGACCCATCCTTAGCTTATATAACCTCATCTCTCATGCATTGACAAAAAATTTCTAACTATAATATGCTCAAGAGAAGAGGTCAATAATATTGCATACCTGTACCTACTTGATGGTTGTTGGAGAGACCTGCATGTTGTTGTTGAGTTGATGTTGATGTGCAGGTGTTGGATGGTGATGTTGATGATCCTGATGCTGCTACTAAGCTTTGGAGGAGCTTCTTTAACCTCTGGATCTCCATACTGAAGCTGACTGCAAATCCATGGCTACTTCATCATCATATCCCCTCAATTTTTTCAAATAAACCCATCCAATTGTGCCTTGTGAATATGTCTAGTATAGGAGGGTGTTGATGAATCCTCATTGTGTTGATGGGTTCCCTCTGTCATTTTTCTCTGATGGATGGAGGTTTATATAGGTCTGATACCAAATTTAAAAATTATGTGTATATAATTCCCTTATGCTGCAATCACTTTCAACAAACTAGAAGGGTTTTTTATGTTCCTTTCACTTGGAAAATTGTGGGGAAATGTAGAGCCTACCTCCTTAACACTGCTCGATGAAGCCAACCTCTATTTCTCCCTTTTAAAACTGCTCATTGCCAATATGGTAGATGTTCTTCTGTATCGTGTAGGATCTCAGGGAATCTTGTAGGTTTTTAGGATAGCGACTTGTTTTGTCCACATCTCCCAAACAATAGAATGGATTGACTTGAAACTTTATGAGCATGTTTCCATCATCATTATGCACCTCCCCATAAAACAATTTTGGTCAACGGAAGCATGAATACTGAGAAAAAAATAAAAATGGCTGAAGGTGATGGAGGTCAATTTCTTGGAAACCGTGCACTGGAATTTGTTGAATTTTCTTGGGCATGTGGTGAGTGTTAGTATTACAGCAATAATGCTACAACTCCTGGGCTACCTACTTTACTCTTATCAACCTGGTAGTTCGTAACAAATTGGGAAGCGACGGTGTTGTATGCACAAGTATTAGTTCTTACTGCAGGTTGTCACTTGGTTAGCCGGTGCAAGATCACTAGGAGCTCAAGCCAAATTCTATGGATTCTATAAAAAGCTCTATATTTGATGAAAGTAGAGAAATACTACTCTACAGATACTACTCTAACTGCATAAAGGAGAAAGACTGAAATGTAAAGCAAACCAAGTAAATCCTAATTAACCAAGTAATCCTACTCTTGCAAAAAACCCTATGGAAACCATGAAAAGAATTCCATTACCTACTCAAGGAAGTAATCAACATCTAACTAAGCTATTTCTAGAAGTAAATGAGAAAAAAACATGTTTTTGGATTTTTATGTATTTTTATGTGAATCTGACATGCATGTGATTTATTGTTTGTAAAGGTGGCAGTGAATAGGTGGTGTTGAAGGGTGGTTTTTGGACTTGAGAGGATGTCGGATGGTGTGGTTGGGTCCTAGGAGGTCTCAGGTGGCCTTTTGGAGGATTTTCCCACACTCGGCCTTCAAAAGAAAGCCTACAGGAAAATCTACAGGAGGACACAGGAAATCTACAAGAGGAAAAACAACGTTCTACAGGAGGCCTACAGGAGGAGGCCGAGAGCAGTTTTGGTTGTTTTGAGGGTGTGAGAGTGGGTGGAAAAGGTGAATGAAAGTTGGAACGAAGTGTTAGGGCACCTAGGGTTAACCAAGAATCATTGGGAGAGAGAAAAATGATTGGATTTGCTTAAGGAGAGAGGAAGAAATTCTATGGAAAATGCAGGAAACTAAGGCAGAATTGAGAGGAGACTTGGGCGACCTATAGGGCATGGATCAGATGGAGTATGGGATGGCTGATAGGCTGGCCTGCTGCTAGAAGATCTCTATTGCATAAACAACTGACAGTCAACCAATGAGATTGAGCAAGCAATGAAATAATTGCATCTAGAAAAATAGAGTTTTGCATCAAACTAATATAAATTGTGATCTATGAAAGGAATGCTGATAACTACCGCAATAAAGGAAATCATGAAAGAATACTATTGTAAATAAAGAAGTGAACATGATGGAGAAGTTCTAAAGAAAAGCAAACTAGACTATTAACCAACTAAAGAGCTGTGAACACTTGAAGTCCTATGAATGATGAAAATCTGTGTTTTCGGAGCAGCAAGATGGTCTTTGCCTCAAATCATGGTTCCAAAGGGAGGAAGAGAGGCCAAGGCACTATTTCTAGCCTATTAAATCTTTCCTTTATCACTGCTTAACCTGCTATAGAAAGCACAAATGGAAGCAAACTACTAAATCATCAAAAGAAACATATTCTTAACCATAAAAGAAATACATCTAACAACAACCTAATCTACAACTGAAATAAAACATACAAATACAAGTAAAGAGGAGATTGGCTGCTTGGATTAGGCCCTAACCCAAGAGCTTTAGCCCTCTGAGGTAACTCAATGCTAACTCAAAAAGGATTCCATCTTTATTTTCAAAACAATAGCATGACTACATGAAATTGTCACAAAATAATAAGCTCGAAGTTGAGAAAAGTTTACATAAGCAAAAATCCAACAAAAATCTGACCAAAAATCAACCCTAGTGAGGCCCTATGCCTCTCTACTTATACAAATGAGGCTACCAATAGCTTCCTTAAAATCAAGGAGGCTTGGCTCCAAAAACTTGAGATAGTCATCAGTTATCCTCTACTTGATTAGCTGCTTGCTAATGCATGACTTGGCTACTTGTACTCTGAGTTGAATGAAGGGGAATTCGAAGTGAGGAGTAATAAATAAGGGGGGTTCCCTCCTACAACTCCTCTCCTTTGTCCACTTTGAGTTATTACTGCCATTTTTCCACTAGATCCTTGACTTTGACTAAAAAAATCATCAATAATTTGCATTAAACACATATTAGACCACATGGCATCATAACTAACTCAACTCACTCTATAAGCATAAATATAATTAGAAAATCATACAATAAGCTAAGAGAATGGTTGATTTGACTAGGTTAGGAGGTAAAATGAGCCCATATAATTACCCATTTCTGAGGCTCATTAGCATGTTACCATCATCCATATGAATCTCCCCATGAAACATATTTTTAAATGAATGCACGGATATCAAGAAAAAACAAAAATGGTTGTAGGTGATGGAGGCCGATTTCTCGAAAAATGTGCAATGGAATTTTCTGAAATTTCTTAAGCATGTTACCATCATCCATATGCACCTCCCCCCTGAAATAACTTGGCAAATGGATGTATGGTTTTCAATTTATGGCAAAAACAAATTTCTGCTCTATGTATTTTTATATCCTGTAGTAAAATAGAGCATCCTGTAGTTTTTTAGGACAGCAAGCAAAGTGAATGGTAGAAGCTTGAGAATGATGGATGAATGGTGAAAATAGATGAGGGTGATGGATTGGCATAGCCTTGGT